>CM053793.1:171890007-173160007 GCA_028749045.1 Cupressus sempervirens
TCAGAATGTTTTTTTCTGCTACTAAATGATTTTGTTTAGGTTTTCACATGAATTGACTAAGAAAATTTACAACATAATAGATTTCAAGTCTTGTGTTTACCAGATACATTAAAGAACCAATTATTTGTCGATATAGAGTAGGGTCAATACTTTTAGAATCTTTAGTTTTTTCTTTTAGTTTTTGAAGGTTTGTTTCCATAGGAGTTTTCATTGCCTTTCAATCCAACATGTCAAATCTATTGAGTAGGTCTAGAGTATACTTCCCTTGATTTAAGAAGATTCCTTTTGAATGTTGCCATACTTCTAGTCCCAACAAGTAGTGTAGTATTCCTAGGTATTTCATTTTAAATTTAGATATGAGATCTTGTTCGCATTTTTCAATTAGATGATCTTCTCTTGCAATTAAAAGATCATCAACATATAGATCCATGATTAACATATCCCCTTGTATTACCTTGTAATTTAAATTTGGATCTACAATATTTTTAGAGAAATCAAGTATAGTTAGATGCTCATCTATCCATTCGTACCAATCTTAGGGAGCTTGTTTCAATCCATATAAGGCCTTTTTTAGTTTGCATACATGAGTTTATTTATTGTGTACTTCAAATCCTTTTGCTTTTTCAAGATAAACTTTCTCTTCTATAACACTATTCAAGAATGTAGTCTTTACATTCATTTGATGAATTCTCCATCCCTTGGATGTAGCAATGGGTAAAATAGTTTTGACTGAAGTATATCTGGCTATTGGAGAAAATTTTTCCTCATAGTCTATTCCTTCCTTTTTGGAAAATCCTCTTACTATAAACCTTTCTTTGTACTTATCAATACTACCATCTTCAACATGTTTAAGTTTAAATAGCCGTTTTGAGGAGACAACTGATTTATTTTTAAGTCTAGGAACAATATCTCAAACAACATTTTTAAGTATGGAGTGATATTCTTCTATCATGGCATCTTTCCAATGTTGATGTTTTATTGCTTCTTTTACATCAGATGGTTTAGATTTTGAGATTTCATTCATTAATGCAATGTAACTTGAGTATATGTTAGGACATTTTATTTCCCTAATGAAATCTAAGGGAATGGAATTGTTTTCTTCAACTAGCTTTCTGGCCCATAGTGGTCTTTTCTTTTCCTCAAAGGTGTGATTAATATCCATGGGTTCAATTGATTTATCTTCCTCCATTAGAGACTCCCTCTCATTATCAAATTTTTGTTCTTCTAAGGTCTCTTCTAAATTTGATTCATTTTCATCTTTAGATCTTTTCTAGACCAAATCTTCATCAAATATCACATCTCAACTTAGTTCAATATTTTTTTTTCTAGGGATATAGATACAATAAGCTTTGAAAGTTTCACTATAACCTACAAAGATCCCTTTCTTTCCTAAGCACTCTAGTTTGGTTCTCTTCTCTTTAGGAATATGTACATAGACAAGGTAACCAAAAATTCTTAGGTATTTGAGATCAAGTTTCTTCCTAGTAAATGCCTCTTCAGGAGTCTTGAATTCAATATGAGAGTGAGGACACCTATTTTGGAGGAAAACAAAAGTATTTGAAGCCTCTCCCTAAAGAAAAGTTTCAAGATTTTGATCATGAAGCATTTCTTTAGCAAAATGAACTATTGATCTATTCTTTCTCTCAACTATTTCATTTTGTTGAGGATTATAACGAATATAACACTCCCTCTTGATCCCAATAGTTTTACAATAATTTATAAAGGTCTTAGAAATGTACTCTTTACCTGTTTGTTCTTAAGAATTTTATTTTATTTCCAAAAAGGTTTTCTACAAGGGCTTTAAACTCTTTAATTTTTTTCAGGATTTCTTCAAATTCTTTACTTTTAAGAAAATAGATCCAAGTCTTCCTAGAAAATTCATCCACAAATATGATATAGTATAGAGAACCTCCTAGAGAAGAATCTGACAAATGACCACATAAGTCTAAAATTTTGATTCTTTAAATAAAGATAATCAAGAGAAGCTTGAAAAAATATATGATCGATATGATGATATAGTTCAAATTTGCACCTATAGAGCTAGTTCAAGGCATTCCGAAAAATTTATATAATAAAGTTGATGGTAAGTGGAAGTGGGCATTATCAACTAAAAGGTAAATTAGGGAGGCCACTTTAGCCTAGACAATGCAAGACTTGGGAAAGACACATGTCTATAGTTTGAAATATTTTGTGAAGAAATTTATGCCTAAGGATAGGGCTTACAAATTTATGATGAATAAAGTTCATGAATTTGAGAAAGAGAGCATATGTATATGAAAAGAACCATTCAAATTTCTTATTCCATTGGCTAAAAAAGATAGAGAAGAAGAAGAGAGAGGATAAGAAGTCAAGGCAGAGAAGGATGATGCAAAAGATGTTTCAAAATTTGTAGAAAAGATATATAATTGGTAGAAGGGTGTGAACAATAAGATGTTGTCACAATTGAGGACATTCCTGATTCATCCCCATAAAACTAGAATCTATTGACTAAGAAAGATCTAAAAAATTCTACACTAGATGCCTCAAATCCCTCTCTACTAAGCACCAATCCA
The DNA here is from genome assembly GCA_028749045.1 of Cupressus sempervirens. Taxonomy (NCBI): domain Eukaryota; kingdom Viridiplantae; phylum Streptophyta; class Pinopsida; order Cupressales; family Cupressaceae; genus Cupressus; species Cupressus sempervirens. Next base: position 171,892,560 of record CM053793.1, read on the forward strand.
ATATTATTGTAAATACAAGATTATCCAAGGATTGAGAGTTCAAGCATTGAAGGTTTTAATGTTACATCAATTACAGTAGTTTCTGACATGAGTACCAAGAAGTAGGGCAAGGCAATAATTGTGTTTTCACAATTTAATCATATCATAGTGGGCCAATCGAATGAGGAAGTGGTAAAAGAAGAGAAACAGATGGCAAAGAAGGAAAAACCCAAAGAACAAGAGGTTTTCCAAGCTCTTATACAGCTATTGACTGACATACCTATAGAGACCTTAAAAATTACACCTAACTAATAGGTTACATCAAATCAACAAGAGAAGTCACCTAGATTGAGTGTAAAGGAAAATCAATTTCAGATATCACTACCTAGTGATAACACCCCTCAATCTTAGATGATGACACACACAAATGATATAATAGAGGAAACAATGAGTTTAGATGAAGCCATGACATTGCCTATGTATAACTTGAACAACATGACATTGGGATAGATGGAAGAATTGCAAACCTTGCTATGTTGCAAGGCAAAGTAGGAATAGCTGAGAAGAGAACACAAAAAGAAGTAGGTATTGCACAATATCAAATATATTTTTGTTGATGCATTTGAAATTTTTGATGTTAATATGCAATATCCAATTTTGGATCAGTTAGTGTATATAGTTGATAAAGTTTAAATTGAAGATATTAAGACCAATAATAAATTAATCAAATGGTCTGAGAAGAAATTTGAGCACAAAGTTTTGTAGAAAGTTTCTTTAGAACTTGCAATTAGGTAGGTTGATCTTTCTAACCTTACCATTTAGTCAGAAAAAATTCTGAAGGTCATTTGTACTTTGTACAAAAATCATACACAACATTATCAACTGAGTCAACATCAAAGTTTACAAACATGTATATACTATAAAGCAGAGTTTAAGTTTTGAAAATCATGTTATAGTCTCAAGGGGAGCATTATTTTTGCATGGAAAACTATATCATGACAAAGTGTTTTTACCACTAATGTCAAAGGAGAAGATTGTTGATATCTAAGCCTAAGTTTCCTATTAGTGTCTAACACTTAGTCATTTCCAAGGCCTAGTGTTGGATGGTCATCATTGTAATCGAGTCATATAGAGAAGGTCAAGCTACAAAGGACTTGTTTATATTTTACCATAGGTCGAGCAAGTCAAAGGTTTCCAAGCACCCTAGTAGAGACTGAGTCAACATACATGCCAAGCAATATAGAAAAACTGAATATTTGGAAAGTTAGTTAATGTTGAGTGAGTCAGTATATTTCTAGTGTATAGAAGTTGAGTGACACAATGAATGTTAGTTATGATCGAGTGTCAGAACATCCAAGTGTTGAGTAAACCAATTTTGACATATGAGTTTGTAATTGCACAAAAACTTATGTAAATCATTCTAGCTACTTCATTGCACAAACACATATGTGGAAAGTGGTATGTTTCATGACTACACTAGATACTTCTTTCCTTTTTGTATTGTGGGCACTGTAGGGTTGAGAATTCTACGCATTAAGTAGGATCCCAAGGAAGTGTAAGGCTTCATGGTTGGGAAGGAAAACACCTCAAATATGTTTTTATGTTTAATGATTTCATACCAATATTGATTAAATGACAAGAAGATCATACATCATGTCTTGTGCTTCTCGGTGGATTAAGCATGCTTGGATAGATGGAACCATAAATGCTTATTTATGCTAAGATATAAAATTTGTTGAGTTCAAATTTATTTGGATATATTATGGTGATGAGATGGGAATGAGGGCCTAGGTCAGATGAATGAGAAAAGTGAATTCCCTAATCTTTTACAAGTAATTTATGAGCATGCTCGGGTGACTTGTTCACTTTGTAAGAACTATCTATTATATGGTATGTATGATTGATTATTATTTTTAAAATGTAGTTAAAGATAAGTTTACTTAAGAAACCTTAATTTTAAAGGAGAACATTGCCTATTGATATTTAAAATTGAAACCTTATCTTCTTGACCTATTGGTATTATGAATGAACTAAAAGTATTGTGAGTATATGTATGAGTATGACATGAAGTAGATATGAAGTACATACTAGAAATGTAAAATTGATGTGATGCCAAGGTATGGTAAGTAAGAACAAGTATGTGTATGGTATCATGTGATTTTAAGGTAGTATACAACTTAATTTTGTTCTCTAAACACTAAGATAACAAAATATTTCATTTTGATTTATGCTATGACATGGATTTATATATTGCTGTTATTTGTATAAGTGTAATAGAGGGAATGAAACATGATAAGAAAGGGGGAATATTATTGGAGAGAAGTAGTATAACCTTGTAAAAGTATAGAGTGTAATGGAATTCACACATTCATGTATAAAAGTTCTTGAAATGATTAAGTAATGCATGCACTAATTTTAACTGTGTTTCTTTAATATAAATCAATATTATTGATGAAAAAATTGTGTGTTTTAAATATATTGAATGCATTTGAAATCAAAATTACTCTTCATTTAAGGCAATAAACTAAATGCTATATATTTTATGATACAATCTCAATATGAGAGAATGCATTATCTTGAACCTTGAATAATAGAAGCTTTGGTTGAATGAGGTTTTGTTTTTTCTTATTTTTTAAAATGTGATTGCAAAGTAAAATGGACGCATCAAGGAGAATGTAATTTCTAACTAGGGAAGGATGTTACAACATGATTTTCTTGTACTAAAATAATGTGTAACTCATTTACCCAATGGATTTTAGTTGAATCTATTTTCTCTTTTTATAGAAATACGAAGACAATTGCAATTCAAAATTTAAAGAATACTAGCACAAATGTATTAAATATTGCAACCACTATCCTTTCATTTTTTTCATGCATTTGCTAGCATTAATGGTATGCAATGCAAGAATTAGTAGATTTTTTGTTCACCTGTTGTACCCTTTGGTGAATCTTGGGAGAAGATACTAATACTAATTCGTATCCTATTCTTCGCATGGTCATGATGTCAAACCTCAAAGCCATTCACAACATAAAATTCATTTTATTTTTCTCTTGTTTTGTATCCTTATCAACAATATTTATGAAGATGAATATTCATCTTTTAGGGAAATGTGTTCTTTTCCTTGTCCTATTCATCACCAAAATGGACCAAAAACTAGTTTTCTTCACCTCCAAATAAGAACTGACATTGCAAGTAATTATGATGTTGTCTCTCTAACCTCTCTATACCTTATTCTCACTAACAATAATCTTCTTGTTTTGGTATTTTTTTTTAATACATTGGCATGCCCAAGAATTCCTCTCCATTGGTTAGGTGAAGAATGCAGTGGCTTTTATATTCTAGGGGTTTTGTTGATCCCTTGAACTCCCACAAGATCTCATATAGATTTAATTATTTTCTAGGTATGCAAACAATTAGAGACTTTGTGTAGAACATGTCAAAATTGCTTCTTCTAGTGCTTGAAATTTTTTTAGCTTTCACCTTGTAGGTTAAAGTATTGGGAGTTTTATAAGGTATTAACAAATTTCAAACTAATATTTGAGTTTTAAAATTTGGACCCAAATAATTATTTTAAATTGTTTTGACTCTCATATATATGAGGTTCACATTTTCCTCTTGTTTAGTTACAATATTCATAAATTGCATCTCCTCCTAGCATTGTATTTCAAGAAAAACTGATATAGTGCTAAATTCCTACTCTCCAAACCTTATTAAATATTAGAACATGGATACAAATCCCTTGTTCTGATATGTCTTGACTGTAGAATTTAGATGGCCCATAAGAGGTCTTTAAAGTCAATGATGATAGTTTTGTGTGAGCCTTTCTAGCTTCTTGAGAACTTCCCTATCATGATCATGATTAGTATAAAGAAAATTTCTTCTCATTGTTTTCTCTAGTCTCTGACATTGGATGGATATTCAAAATAATTTTGGTTATTTTTCAAAAAATTCTCCATAGTTACTATTGATGACCTGAATCAATTTACTATTGTAAGGTCATGTTGTTGAGATATGATTGTGTGGGATTTTCTTTTTGTAATAATAACACAAATAATTCACTCCTTCTAGTGGATTGATGAATAAAAATTCAACTTGATTATTATGAGTTAGTATAAGTGTGTTTCTTAGACTCACTATTGTAGAAAAAGGTCCTTGACACATTTTTTATGTTTAAATCATCATCATGAAAAATATCAGCAGTTGAAGTATGAATCATATTACACAATTCTATTACTCTCCTCTTAGCTTTTCTTTTTTAGATTGTCTCACTGTTAGGATACATATCTTTCATGTGAAGAAAGTTATTTGGGAAGCTTAACAACTTTCTAGTAGGATGGTGAAACCCTCCTACAATATTATTACACCCTTGTGTTCTTGGATAAGTTTTGGAGCCTCTATTAGCAAGTGGTCAATAGGTTTTGTACATGTTGGTATTCTAGTAACTATTTAATGGTCTCTTTTACAAATTTTTTCTTTATCTCCTATCTTTATATGCAATTCTTTTATATTTAAGGGTAATTAAAATTTTTATTGACAGTTCAATATTCAAATGGTCTTGACTCTTGTAGATTGTCTACAATTTATGAAGATTGTTTATGTGTCATTGGTTTTGTACGTGCACTCCTCACATTGTACTATATTATCAAAGCCCTACAATATTTTAAAGCCCTCACAAGGAATTGAAGCACAAAAATATCATGTAAATGATATTTTAACAATAAAAGAGGTTTTGCTTTGTCATTGCAGAACTAGTGATTCACTCTTTAATAGAGAAGTCACAAATGTTCTTGTGGAACACCAACCCCCACCTCGTGGGAAAAAATAGATTTATTAATGGCCTTACAAAAGGGCCCCTAAGATCTCAACTTATGACACTTCAAAATATTCGTATACAGCTAAAAGATCTACTCTCTAAAATGTTCTCTAAATCAACCCATAGAGAAGCATTCTTTTAGCATGTAGGATAAAAATGTAACTTATGAATTTAAAATAAATTTCTTTTATAGAAAATAGAGACATTCCATAAATATAATGCATATGTGAAGGATGAGAACATAAACATATTGAAATCAATTCTATGAAATTAATGTATCTACGATAGAGCCACAAATTTTTTTTTTTTAATAATTAACTCTTAAGAAAATGCAAATGGAAAGTACCAAGAAAAATTATTTCTCCAACGTCCTTCTAGCTAGTGCAAAAATATTGTCTTTTGAACTAGATATAGACATCCATCAATGCGTAATGAAGGTCGAAGGAAAAATAAGTTACATAAACTACATGATAGGTTTTCTCAAAGAGATGTCGACTCCAACACTGCAAGGATTGGATGATTTGAAGATTTGATGAAATGGCTTTAGAAACTTTCAAGCAAGTGTGATGGGTGGTAGTAAAGACCATTCCTTTGACCAACCCCTTTATGCACATAAATGAAATTCAAATATCTTTAGTTGATTATCTATGCATCATTACTAATATAGTAGTGTGCATTATTGTAAATTCAAAATGAGGAGAGACACATAATGAAAAAGAAAAAAACTAAACTAAACTAAACTAAAACATAAAAAATAAACTAGAAAAACTAATCTAAGAAGCAAGTCACAAAGAGTTATAGTGGTTTGCCACAACTTGTGGCTATGTCCACTCTCAATAGGAAACTCACTTTATTATTCACCAAGCAATATTCAATACATGACTATCCACACACACACACACACACAACCACATTCATCTAGAAGATGAAAATAGGGGAATTTAAAGTGTCATGTAACTGTTAGACTTCATATTCCCAATAATCTACACCTTGAAGTCCAACTAGCATAGTTGTGCATTCTGTATTCCCTATGTTCCATTGCTAAAGTCAGAGCAGAACCATGCCCATTAAAAACCTAAGAATTGCCAAACTTTATTCATAGACATAGTACGAATTAGTCTTTGCTAAAACAAGCATGAGTCATAAAACTCATCTAAGATGTATGTGTAGTAAATACCATGTTAGTAGGATTATCGAGGAAATTTCAAAGTTTTTTTCCTCTGCTAGGGTTTTCTTGCTTCATGCAAACTTTCAATTTTTTTTGTGTATGGCCCTTCGCTTGCACTCCCCTTCTGTCGGCACTTGTCATACCGCATTTACTGCAGGAGCTTTAGGTTAGGATCTAATGGCTCTGACCAGCGGTGAACCAGTTGTTTCTGGTGTTCACACTGCTGCTTCGGACTGCCATGGCACCACCACCGAACAAACGCCCGCGCAACTTTGTCCTGAAGGCTTCCCATGAGGTAATCCTGATATTGTCCTTCCTTTGCAAGAATTTGATGTTGCATGTGACTGGTTCGAACAACATACCTTGATAGGGTTTTTTTTGGTAGGACTCCCCCTAAAGCTATGCTCAGAGAATGGGTCAACAAAAGCTAGATTCCTCATGGAGTCCGCCTTGACGCTATGCAAAACCTTACCAAAGGTTTTTTTTTATTTCTCTTTGCTAACCCATCGCAAGCAGACACAGTTTTTACCAACGGCCCTTGGTTTGTGCATTCCTCTCTGCTTGCTTTTCAGAAATGGTCCTGAGACTTCTCTGTTTTGGATGATAAAAAGCTTAGGGTTCCTGTTTGGGTCGAATTCCCAGGTCTACCCTTGCCTTGTTGGCTTTTATTGAGCCTATTTCCCAAGCCCTTGGCAAAGTTGTTACCAACGAGCCAGAGAAAATTTTTAATGCTCACCCTTAGCAGTGTGTTTGCATTGAAGTTGATCTTTCTAAAGATCTCAAGGATTCTCTGAAAATCGAGATTGGCACTCAAACCTTCGCATAGAAGGTGCTTTACTTGAACCTACCTAACACCTATTATAGGTTCTAGTCTGTAGAACACAAGATCAGGGATTGCCCTTTGGCTACGCCTCAGGTCAAACCCCAGCCTAAAGCGATGCCTGTCAAATAGGTCGAAGGAAAAAAAGAAGAATGGGTTGCTATTGGGCACAAAGGCAAGCCTGCCTTGAATCCTTTGGCCCCCAAGCCATCCTATGCGGTAGTTACCACGATTCCTCCTGCTTCCACTAAAGTCTCAGTGGCTACAAGCATGGAGACGCTAGCAGCTTCTATTGCACTTGTTTCGATTTCACAAGTTTCAAACCCTGCTAGTTCGCAGGGGATTAAGGCGGCCGCCAGGGCCTCGTCCTTGGTTGGGGCTCGTTCTCCTCTTCCAGTCTCTTCCATAGTACCACCAGCAACAAGACATTCTCATAGTCCTCCTGGACGTGCGAAGATATCAGGGGTAAAATGGCAGGCTGTAAGTCCAGAGGATTTCCTGTCTGACTTCCACACGGTTTCTACCTTTTTGCAGAATAGTTACTCCTCTTTGGAGGACAAGGATGATATGGAAGAGTTCTCATGAACTTCCTCTCTTAGAATGTTTGAGGTCTTACAGACCTCCCCAGAAAGTTCTATTTCCGGGATACCCATCATAGACTTGGGAATTTAGATTTTCTTTGCCTGCAAGAAGTTAAGATTTCTAGTTTCATGCTTTCTGCTGCATGCCACATCATTTGGCAGGATAGTGTCATGTTTTCTTCTCAACATGAAGCTGGCTGAGGTGGTGTAGTTACTCTCCTGTCACCTCGCCTTCATTCTGCTATTATCTCACATGGTTCTGACCCCACACACCGTATTATTTCACTTTTTCTTTCCATTAACAATCATTCTTTTGGAGTCATTAATGTTTATGCCTCCAATGATGCTGTGGAAAGGGCACAAATGTGGGTTTGGCTTGCTGACAACTTGCCGCCAGCTACTTGGGTTCTGTGTGGGGACTTCAATATGGTTGAAGTGGCCTCTGACAAAGATGGCATTCTGCCTTTTCGTTGGATAGCTGGGGAAAGAGAAGCCTGGTTTTACATGTGTCATAAATTGGGCCTTTTTGATCCCAATACTAGCCACTGTCATGATAGTGGGGCTTAGCACACTTGGTCCAAATTTTGAGTCGGTCCTAATCGCATATTGAAATGTCTTGATCGTGCTATGATCTCGGCAAAATATTTTTTTTCTTTTTCTGAAGATCGTGATCTACCTGTCATTCCCCTGATAGATGTGACATTGTCAGACAACTATCCCATTTATTTTGGTATTTTTTGGCAAATAGTTGTCCCCAAAGTGGCCAAGTCTCAATTCTTCCTCAACACGTCTGTGTTGTTGCATGCTTCCACCATCTCCCACATACAACGTGTCTGGAATTTGGAACCACGTCCACATTCCCATCGAGGTTGGATTTAACGGCGAAATGATGCCATTACCAGAACGACTCAATTTTTGTGCATCTACGGGCGTCAGATGGCAATTTTAAAAAAATGGTCTTATAAAGCCAACACCCTTGCCCTCAAAAAAGCCTCTGAAGCACTCACCTTCAACCCCTTTGATGTGGATCTTCAAATTCAACTTGCCAAGCTTCACCATGAAAAACAAATTGCTGATAACTATGCTGCCCGAGGAGCTCAAATCAAAGCCCGTCTCCACTGGTTGGAGGTTGGCGACAAAGCCTCAAAGGAGTTCTTCTAGGCTCTCTGAGCCCATCATACCACTCTTGGGATTAAAAAGATAAAACAGGGAACTGATGTTCTTTCCAGCCTGCCTGACATCCTGCAAGCTTTTGTTCTTCACTATGAGAATGATTTTGCTTCGCAGGGCCATTCGGTTGCTCGGGAGGAGGCTCTTAGAAAGTGTATTACTATTACTCCAAACCGCCTCGCAGTTGAGCAACACGCTTTCTGTGAGCAACTTATTTCCCTTTGAGACCTTAAAGAGGCAGTTTACTCCATGGAAAATGACAAATCCCCTGGGTGTGATGGATTTTTTTGTGAATTTTACAAACATCTTTGGGAGCAAATTGGTCCTAATCTGCACAAAGTCTATCTTGAAGCATACCATTCTAAAAGCTTAGGAGCGATCATAAATAAAGGCAATATTAAATTCATACCTAAAGCTGGTGATCCTGAGGACATCTGCAACTGGAGGCCCATCACCCTCCTGAATGTGTCTTATAAGATCATTGCTAAGGCGCTCTCTCTCAAAATCTGCCATATGCTTCCTCTAATTGTGCGGCCTGAACAAACTAGCTTCATCGAATTTAGGTATATTCTTGACAACATCATTGCTATCTGGGAAGGTATGGAATGGGCCCGTAAATCCAAGCAGAAGGCTATCTTTTTAAACATAGATTTTGCTAAAGCCTATGATCGCATTGAATGGCCTTTCATTTTGGCTATGCTTCAGGCTCTAGGTTTCAGTCCCAATTTTCTTCAGTCCGTGGAGATGCTCTTTGGTGATGCTAATGCTTGCATCACCATCAATAATTCACAATCTAAAGCTTTTGGTCTTTTTCATTCCATTAGACAAGGTTGTTCGCTAGCTCCAGCGCTTTATGTCCTTGCTGCTAAAGGGTTTGGTTATTTACTTGCTCACTCTATGTCTTCAGGACAGGTCCGTGGCATTTCCTTGCCTGATTCTTCCTCACAATTAGTCAAATGTCATTTTGCTGATGATTATTTTCTTACTCTTCTTGAAGATGAAGACAACATCAAAAATGCTTTAAATTCTCTAGACACTTTTTGTCAAGCCTCTGGCTCTGCCATTCAATGGCATAAAATGCTCTGCTACCGACAATTTTTTTGCCAGTTCCACCTTCGTTCAGGCAATTCCAATGGAAATGGGTTACTCATGGAGAAATCTTTTGCTTTCTTGGCATTCCCTTTGCTTTCCAGGCTTCCCCTGTGGAACTTTAGAATGTTGTGCTTACAAAGATTAGCAAAAAGCTTGATTATTGGATCACTAAGCTGCTTTCTCTTGCTGGTAAATTCTAGATTTGTTCTAAGATTTTGGCTGCCACCCATGTGTATTATTCTTCTTGGTGGGCTCCCTCCAAAGCTTTCTATCTCAAATTAGAACATTTGCTCAGAGATTTTCTTTGGGCCTCTAGTTCTAACCATCATGGTTTTCACAGAGTTGCTTGGGATTTATGTTGTCTCCCAAGGGAATCTGGGGGTCTCGGCCTACTTTCCACTTGGAAGCAGGGCCTTGCCCTTTGTGCTAAATGGATTATCAGAGCTATTTTTGGAGATGAAGCCTGAAAAATTCTTGTCAGGCATTGCATCTCTTCAGGCTTCCCTACTAATAGACTGGCGTGGAGGGGATTGGTTTTTAGACCCTTCTCACTATGTGTGAACCAGTGGTCATACAGGGCTCTTTTGTTATAAAGAGCATCTAGAAAGTCTGGGAAGCTGTTAAACCTTGGCTTCGTTGGGCTAGTGATGAGTTTCACAATGAGCTATCCTTAAATCAATAGAACATTTGGTGGTTTCCCTTGTTTTCCTTCCAAGGTACTCCTCTTGCCAAGACTCAAGGTGCCAGTGCTCTGCGTTTCTTTAAATGTGGCATCCGCACTACCAAGGACATTTTTTCAAGAGTTGCCATGAATTTCAGGTCATGGGAGGATATGCAAGTTCAATACCACCTTGTTCGTGCCCATCGCTAGACTTATGACCTTTTGTTGTCTTCCATCCCTATGCACTTACTTCATAAAGTGGGGATTCAGTCTGTTTGTCCTTGGTGGTATGATTGGAAGTGGTTTTCTGCCACTCCATTTACCAATTATAAGCCCAATATGGGATACAGATGGCTTTCACCCCACCTTCTGATGGTGGACACGCTTAATCAACGGTGGCATTTGCATTCTTCACTTTCTCAATGGAGAAAACAGTTCGACACCATTTGGAGTGCCATGACAAAATGTAAGATTGCTCATTTTGCTTGGTGCTTTGCCTTCCAAGGTCTTCCCCTGGGGCCTCGGCTCAAACACATTAGGGTTCCTGATCCCAAATGCCCCTTATGTGGCCAACCTGAGTCCTTTTTGCATATTTTTTAGTTTTGCAAGTGTGCTCAGAATTATTGGCACTGGATTCATGATTTTTTTAAGCCTTCTAGGCTCGAACCTTTTTCATTGCACATGATCCTGCTGGGTGATTCCCCCAGATTTCCTCGAAAGTTCTCCCAGATTTGGCATACTTTTAGGATAGAAATTTTGTTTTCTCTATGAAAAGATAGGAATGTAGTTTTATTCACTCAGTTTTTTGGATGTTAACATTGCAATGTACACTAAGGCATGCATTTGTAACAATGTCATTATGCAGATACATGTGCAAGCTAATAAAGTTTCCCTGGAGGTTGCACACTTACAGGAATTGTTAAATCATTGGGGCAATGCTCCTTGCACCATTGCTAGAGTGCCTCCGGATGCCTCGGCCGATGCCTCCTCGTCTCATGGTCGCCATTCCCGACGCCAATCCTCTAGCCGCCATTCACACACGCCGCGCTCCCAGGGTCCCGGCCACCACTCTCCCAACGGTGTTCATGGTGGTTGGAGGCATCGCTCCACTTCCCCACCGCATGGTGGTTCTGGCTGGTCCTCGGCTCCCCCCCCCTGGGCAGGCTTCTAGCCAGTCTCCAGCTCCTCCCCCTGGATGGGTGCACTCTGGCAAGTTTCCTCGGCTGGCCTTGGCAATTTCTCCTCCGCGGCCAGACAAGAAGGATGCGGAGACTGCAACTACCCCAGATCCTACAGATGCTGCTGACGGCTAGACTGTTCCCAGTCTGCCTCACAATCCCACTGATGCGTGGGGATTTCCTGATAAAGATGATCCTCCTCCCTCTGCTAGTACTACCTTGGTAGCTTGAGGTTGTTTAAAATATTTTTTTTTGATGAATAGTTTATAGTTTCTGGCTGCAGCCATGTTGTTTATTCCAGCTTTGGCCATTTGAACTCATTCATGGGGTGATCTTGTATCCCCCAACCCCTTTTTTGTGAATTGTAATCTTAGTAAATTTTATTAATTGAAAAGGACTATTCATAAAAATAAAAATAAAAACTCATCTACGAATAATTTACTCACAACATTCACATTCACTAAACAATATACGTCATTAAAAATTCTAACATGTGCAAAATACACTCCATGTAATGTTATTTCTGGTCTCCCCATAAAAGTATGATCCTTATACACAAGAAAGTTTATCTCAATTGCTAAGGCCACGTGGAGTTGCATTAAAAAATATATTGCCTTCACCAATTGTACCAAATGATTAGAAATTACAAAATAATAGCGAGCATATATGCTTTTGCAGGTCTCAGCTGAAACATTACTATTATTAACCCCGGCAACCTCTGCCATACTAACATCATTATTTACGTGGGCAATATCTATTGGAGCTCTCATACTTACTATTATATTATACTCTGTTTTCATGAACTGGTGAAGCACTGAGTTATCTTTTAATGTATCAGTTCCTTGTTCTTTTCTAAATTTTGCAGCCAACCAGACAATAGTTCTCTTATCAAAGGCATCTCATCTTAGATGAGCGTTGTCTAATGTCGAGAGCATCTCAAAAATTTGGAGACCACAACACCCAATAATAATTTTATGGTGCCTTTGAGCTACGTCATCCATCCTTGCCAACTCACCCAACGCAAAGCTGGGAAGTTTTCTGCTTCGGTATCTGCCAAACAGATCCCATTTTGGTATGGCTTTCTACCAAGAGATATCTAACGTGGAGCTTTCACCCTGGTTGAACTTGATACTCGTTTCAATTTGACCACCAAAATCTATTTGAACTGTGGCATCACCGAAATCCTCTACCATTTCAATGCCTGGATTTCCAAGAGTGAATTGGCCTGTGGTTGAAAAATACCCGTTTGGCATTTTGTGGGATCAATGCCCAACATAGAAGGACCGGATACTTTTTTCTGTGGAGTTTGGCAGGCGCACAAAGCTGTGTAGTGGCACGGAAGACCACTCAACATAGGACTGTTCACAAGAGATAGGAGTGGCTTAAACATCACATATTAATCGTAATTCCTAGATCAAAAGTGTTAAATAGTCAAAGTTTACTTTTTTATTGAAGCTTAATTCTTCCCTTAGTATGTGACCAAGAGATAAAGTCTGATGTACCATCTCCAGCCACCATCAATGGTGAGGTTTGTGTATCAGACAGAGCATCATGCTTATTACTAGTACAACTCATTTCATCATCAGAAACCACAATTAACTCCATTCAACTCTATTTTTCTGTCAAACTCCCCGGCTTTCATATCTAAAGAAGAATCAAACTTCTGACTTGCCAATTACTTTTCAGACCTCATGCTTCGCTTTCTTTTCCAAAATAGGCCTTGCCATTTTCAAGATGAGCAACAACTTGGGCCTCTTGACATTCTTCCACCACAATTAATGCATTTCATTCTTCTTCTACTTTTGCAATCCACAGTAATAAAGTTCATAAGAGTCTTTATTATTAGAGTTGTCAAAAGCTTCTAGATCACACACAACCTTAAGTCAGGGGTTCTCTCTGGCCTCTTGACTTTCTACTTGACTAAGATCAAAGCTTTTACTTTCAATGATGTCTTATATCATGCCAAACACAACTTTTTCCCCTTCATCTTCTTCTACCAGGAACTTTTTATGCATCATCCTATGAACTCTAGAATCAAAATTAATTCTATCATTGAGGCTGAATCCAAAAGAAAGAGAAGCCATTTTTAAAATGGTCAACACTAGATCCTTTATAGACTTGCCTGTCTTGTCTATCATTGCCCTCTTATGAAATTCTTTCATGATGCTTATCTTACAGTGTGCTTCTCCCATCAACTTGATCACTTGGTTGATCTTGACAGGGTTGTTTGATGCCCTTTCTCTATTTGTACTTGTTTATCTTTTAGCTTGAATAAATTTGTACCCCTCCTTTATTTCACAGTGTGCATCACCTATGCATTCAAGAAGTGCACTCAGCTGAAATTTGAGAGTTTTAGAGTCTTTTTTTGGTTCAAATTTTGGTTTATTTTTCTAGCCATCCCACAAGTGCACATGGTGATTAATTTTCCTCTTTGCATGAAAAACCCCACTCTCTACTGAGTTTAAGATCCCAAGAAAATTGTTGATAGTAAAATTAACTTCCTCTTCTTCCATCTCCGTTCAAGCTAGTTTGGCTTTGATACCAATTATAAACTCAAAATAAGAAGATAAACATAATGGAAAAAATATCTAAACCAAAACATAAAAAATAAACTAGAAAAACTAATCAAAGAAGCAAGACACAAAGAGTTATAGTGGTTCACCACAACTTTTTGGTACATCCACTCTCAACATGGAACTCACTTTATTATTCACCAAGCAATATTCAATACATGACTATGCACATGTATATATACAACCACATTTAGCTAGAAGACAAAAAGAAGGGAATCTAAGGTATCATGTGAATGTTGGGCTTCACATTCCCAACACTTACAATCCATTGTTTATTGTAGAATAAATATTGTGTCAAATACAGCTAGTGTCAAAACACACAGTGTTTGAAGAATATGATGACATTGTTTTTGGTGATGGGTCTTCTTCTCATGCATTTGACATCACACAAATTAGATGGATTTTAACCAATAATATCCTATCACTTAATGAAGAGTTAGTTCTCTTTAATTGAATAGTATAGATTTTTAATATTTGCATGTTTATAGATCTATGAAGTACTTCAGGTGTAATCCAACACTATAGTGATGATTTAGAGTCTTCTACTAAGAGCTCTTTGGTTCAAATTTAGATTATTTGAAAAAAAAAACTTTTAGCTCATGTATTTTAAGTTTATAAATGATATATGAGATTTTGGCATTTGTTTTATAATGTTTTTATGTGCAACTTACTTACTTATAGTTATTGCTTTGGTTTTTGAATAAAGACACCACTATGTAATTTGTGATCTATATATCTGTGTGTGTACACACACACACACACACACACACACACACACACACACACACATATCTACATGTATATACATATATATCTGCATGTATATATAGATATATGTACATGTACATGTACATGTACATATATACATGTATATATATATATAAATATATATATATATATATATATACATATATGTATACATATATGTATATATATATATATATATATATGTATATATATATATACACATATGCATATACATATATGTATATACATACATATATGTATATATATACATATATGTATGTATATACATATATGTATTATATACATATATGTATGTATATACATATATGTATATACATACATATATGTATATACATACATATATGTATATATATACATATATGTATATATATATATATATATATATATATATATATATATATATATATATATATATATATATATATATATATATATATATATACATTTATATATGTGTGTATTTTTAAAATAACAAAATATGATCTAATGTATATTTTTACCAGTACTTATCTTCAAATTTCCTATAGTTGGACATTATGGGTACCAATAAAGTTGTGCATCAATTTCAACCAAAGTTTACAAATTTAAATACTTGAGAGTACAAGTAGGTGAAATTTTTTTGTATTTGTAAATTATTTATTTTATGAAATCTACGCAAGGTCTCTTCTTTTTATTTTAGATTAATCAGTTATACATATTTTAAATTTTTTAGAGAAATATTAGAAAATCTTTAACACTTTGATTTAATCTTTGTTTATTTTCGCTATTTTTATTTTTTTATAAAGTATTCTTAGTTTCAAAAACATTCAAACTATTAATTCAAAGGTCTTTTCATTCATACATGCATTGAAGTAGAATTTGACTATCACTTGTTGCCTTTTTCATAGACAAACAAGTTTAACAATCTTAATTTTTTAATATTTTTTTATTTACTTATTTAAATTTTTGAATATGTTTGTAGTTTAAAAGTGTTAAGCTAGAGGTTTATATCTAAATTTAGATATTTGATGAAAATTATAATTTTCTATTGTAAAATGTGATATTTCATTTTTTAGTAATCATTTCTACATCTAGAACACATTTTAACTAATATTAGAAATATGGTAGTAGTGAACTCCACCTTTATAGTCAAATTTGGATAAGCATTAGATACCTCTTTCTTGTAATATTTAATTATCATTCCATAGATACACTTTGATCTTTTGGACAATAGTTTTTTTTTTTTGAAAATGGATGTATTTAGGGAAGCATTAGTATTGTATGTTACTATCATTTGATACAAAGTTTTCTCTTTAATGACATAGTTTTTAGTTTAAATTATTGAGTAAACTATTTTACATTTCTCATATGTTTCTACTATTTTAAAACATTTCTTCAAATTTTATAGGCATAATAGGAAATTGGATTTTATAATATTAAGGGGTCCCAATCTAAAATATGAACAAAAGATAACATTATTGAAAAGATACTATCAAATTTTGCATGAACAATGTGCCTAGAAAGGAGTGGGTACAAATAACAAGAAAAATATATGAAGTTACTAAACAAAACATCAAAGGAATAAAAATTCAAAGAACATCTCTTGCAAGATTATGTAGGGAAGTGAAAAAATCCCACAAGGAGTAAGAAGTTCATCCAAATCCACCTCTTGATGATTAAACACAAGAATGTATTACTACAATCTTGAGATTGATGTCTTATTTTTCTTTTTCGTCAACTATAGTAGAATCCTTAGGGGGTTAGAAACAACTCTAGCCAACCACAGAAATATTACCCTTATGGTAGTATATTGGCCAGCATCACAAAGAAATGGACAATCAAAATTACATATGATCAAAGATTACTATTGTTTACCTATAAGTCTTTACATACAGGTTGTAAAACTTTTGACCAATTTTAATTAAGCTACATGAGAGGAATAGGAAAGTTTCCTAACTCTATAGTTAGACACCTAGTGAAAACATAGGGGACAGTTTCTTCTACTTATTCTCTTCAAAGACAAAAATTGAGAAGAAATTATCAATGGAAGATTTAGAAAGAAGGAATTATCTTTTCAAAATTGAAAATTGAAAAAGAGAAATGGGGTGTGCTGAGTACTATGATGACTAAACCCAAAATTGGTTTCAATCAATCAATATAACTAGTGATTTTGAATGTTAGGGTTAAGGATCTCAGGGCTAGTAGATATTGATTAAGAAATCAAATAATAATGAAAGAAAAAATATTTTATTATTAAAAAATCTTATTATATCATAACAATACATCATTTTAAAGAAATTAATAACATCTAATTAAGGTAAATGAATAGGAAAAAAAATCATGAGTTAAAAGAAGAGTGAGAGCAACCCATAACAACTAATTAAGCTAAATAAATAGGAAAAAAAAAGAGTTAAAAGTGGAGTGAGATGGAAACTGGTGGGAAAATAATGAATGAGAAATGTTGAGAATTTTTCGGCCAAAAGAATAATTTTCTGGTAGCAAAGCCTATTGACTAAAAATTTAGAAAATACATTAAATAAAAATTCATGACATTTGTAGTCTTGGGCCTCATGGCCTTTTACCTATTAAAAAAAATTATGACATGAATCGACTAATAGTTTATACAATAAAATATTTCTTCAAGAACTTATTATGTAGTGGTAATTTATATAGTATCAAAATTATGTGATATAATTTTTATACTAAAATAATAATTGTTAATATAATACACTACAAAAGGGATATAGCTCAAAAAAATGATTGTTAAATATAATAATGCATAAAGTTAGACAATCGATATCAATAGAATAACATAATTGATTTAATTACAGAACTTTTTTAATCAATTTTTATTGAGCTTGTAGAGCGAGCATGTTGAATAAAAATCATTACTTTGCGCATGTGGGATGGTATACCATGTGTTTTTTGTTAACAGTAGACGAGGGTTCCATAAATTGGATCCCATGGAAGGTATATATGGAGGGGTGTGACTGAAACGAATACTAAAGCTGTGGAAAGAAATGAAGGGTACTGGTTAGAAGAAAATGTTTCCTCGGTGGTAGTCGTCCCTATGTCTACAGGGAGGGCCATCTGATTTTTTTCCTTGTGCTCACAAAGCTTTTCGCCTCCCTTGGCCTCATTATTTCTTGTCATCTCTTCGATCAATAGAATGTTTTTTTTAAATTTTTTTTATGAAGAATTTATGTTTCTTTCACAAAATAGATATGAAAATTAACAATAGAATGAAGTTTTTTATGACATCTTTTAGAAGGTTTGTGGGAAAGAACAACCCAAATGAATATGTGCTATATCTGTTGAAGTAGTGAACTAATTAGAGTTAATAATTTATTTTTATTAAAATATCAAAGATTAATGCTTCTAAAATATTGATAATGATGTTAGGATGGTCTTTAAGATATGAAAGTAGAAGATTACAAAAATAATTCTTACATCAAAAGTATACTAAGAGTGGTACATCAAAGTGATTATAGTTCTAAAAATCTCTTTAATGTCATTTATCAAAACACTTACAAGTCCAATTATCTTGTCCATTATACTGGAATGGCATCAATCAATTGAATAGGAGGGTACCGGACTATTTTTTTTGAATTGCAATGTAACATACCATTGAATTAAAATGTTATCTAAACTTTCCCATGACCGTAAAAGAAAAGATATAGATTGTTTTATGAAACAAGATTTATATGTCTTTCACAATGACGTATTGTTGCAACTACTAAATATCATGGCAATGAGCTTGATCGTTTAGATCTTAAGACAATAGTTATGATCAATATTACTATATGTATCTTTGTATTTCAAGAAAGTTCTAGAGACTCTTATTGTATAGGTGTATAATCATTTTATTCTATTATTCATGTAGATTTTAATTTCCTATTAATTCCAAGCTTGCATTACTCATATATCTAAATGCCTTAATTATATAAATGTATTTGATTTATATATATTTATCTCTCTCTCTCTCTCTCTCTCTCTCTCTCTCTCTCTCTCTCTCTCTCTCTATATATATATATATATATATATATATATATATATATATATATATCAGTTTATATGTATGTATACATATACATTTATCTATATGTATATGTACATATATATAGATGTACATGTGTGTGTGTGTGTGTGTGTGTTTATTTTTGGAAACTTGCAATTGAACTAATTGTTGTTTTCTCATTGATGTCAAATCTACGGATGAGACATATTGCTACCTAATCTAAATGCCATATCTATTTGATTGATAAAGAGGATTTGAGAAGTTACTCATAACTATAGTACCTAGAGAAAAGGTCAAAGTTATGAAAAGGAAGTTACAATGGATATTTTATTAGATAGACTTTGATAAAGATAAGTAATTGTTTATGTTAGAAAAGCTAAGCCAAGCTGAGTAAACAAAAAATTACTAAAGAGTACCGAGTAATACTAGTGTCAACCGAGCTATAGTTAGTGTTGACAAAATCCAATGTTGATCAAGCATTAGCATCGACTAAGAAGGTTAGTTGATGCTGAGAAGAAAGTATAAACTCAATCGAGTATTTCAGTGTTGACTAAGTAATCAGTGATTGCTGAGTGACAGTAAAAGATCAAATTTCAAAGGAATCATAATATCAAGCTGACTCAGTTGATTTCTTGAGAAATGTAAAACATGTTAAAGATAATATTAATGAGTTGGATCTTTAAATTCAAGGCAGTGATTAGATAAAGACCTAATAAAAGGATTCTAGAGAATTTTCTAGAGGATGGTCAAGAAATTGTAAAGATACATTGAATCAAGTTGAAGTTGATCATAAACCCTAAGATCTATGGTGGATGTAGAAAATGATAAAGCACAAATTACCTATCTAAAGGGTTAGTGAACCAAAATTTAAGAGCCCTACCATTTCCAATAAGGCTTAGCCAAGCCTAGCCAGTGTGTACAAAAAAGTTCATAAATAGAGCAAGGTTGATCAAAAGTACACAAGAGTGTGAATGTGAAGATAAAGAAGAAAGCTTGCAAATGTGATGTTGTCAGTGATAAGTTATTTTGAGTAGAAGGCTTAAGTGTTGATAAGAAGAGTAGAATGATTGCTTGAAGGGTGTCCAAGAAAATCAAGATCAGAGATGTTAATGAAAGGCTTATCAATGAACTAGCCTATGGACTGAACAGAGATCTGAACCAACAAAAGTGAGTTTTAATCATATATATCAAAACCTATTATTTTCTTTATTATCATTGTAAAAAAATTGTATTGAAATCCTTTTAAAAAAGGTTGACCAACCAATCATTTGAAGAGTTAACAGTCTGTGTAATTCCTTTAACAAGGTGACATTCTAAATGGATGATAAAATCTTTCTTTCAAGCCCACTCTTGATAGGGCGATTAAATCCTCTAACTGAGTCACATTTAACAATGTGTATCATAAATATTTAACAGGGTTGACTCCTAGTAGAGCTCACTTTGAAAGAGTGAAAAATAGTGGCATGTTGTTGGTGATTTTTCCCAAATTGGGTTTCCACATAAAATAATTGTGTCAAACTGTGATGAATGACTTATGAATTTTTTACATGTGATAATATTTTTCATTATGCAATGCAAGTTAAGTAGGATCAACTTAACATTGATGTGTTTAATAATTAATAGTTCAAGTTGTACATATCGACCTTGAGTAACTGGTTCACTTTCCCTTTTAGTTATTCTTAATATTTTTAACAATTGGAATCAAAGCTAAGTTCTTACAGAGAAAAGTTTGAAGGTACTTAATCAAAAGATCATGAGGAACAAGAGAGATTTACCCAACTTGAATAAGGAGAACTTTCTTGCATGGTAGACCATGATGAAGCTGCACATATCTAGTACCAGTAATGCTATTGTTCATTTTTTGAGCAATGAATATGTAGAGGTAACAACCACTCCTCTGATTGCCAAAGAATTGAGACATAAGTTAGATCACAACCAAGCAATGTTGGATATTTTCTCGACCCTAAGCTATGCTAAGTTTGATGACCTAAAAGACTGCAATACTACAAAGAAGATGTGGGATATATTGATGACCATATATGGAGATGATAAAAATGTACTATGAGCCAATGCCAAAAGTTTGAGGTAAATTTTATGATATGATAATGGTGGAAGGTGAGAACATAGTACAATATTGCACAAGAGTTAAAGAGGTTGTTAATGTTATTCGTGGAGCAAGTGGAATAATTTAAGATGGAGCAATGATAAGCAAAGTATTGAGGACTTTACTCCCTATCTATGTCATTAGAGTCTTTGCAATTCTAGAACTAAGATGCACACTAAGTAACAATTTGATCTTAAAAGGTGAAGTTGGTAGACTTGTCACTTTTGAAATGTCTAACTTTGATAACTACACACCTACTACCATTGAATCTACTTTAAAGTCACAACTGATCCTTACTAAAAAGAAAGGAAAACATGTGAAGAGTGAAAGTGATAGTTTTGATGATGGGATTAATGAACTTGAAGCCCTCATTAAAAAAAGGTTTAGAAGAGGAAGAGGTAAATACAAAGGTAAATTACCAAACATTTTTTTTTTCATGAAACAAATTTGGTCATATTGCTGCTAGATGTCTTAATGGAGAAGATAAAGATGAAAATAAGGAAAGAAACTACAAAGGAAGAAGAGATGACAAAGATTATAGAAGAAGAAAGGATTACAAAGGTAAGAAATCTTGTTATATTACTGAAGAAAAGAATAATAACATTCGGGTGATCCCACAATAGTGGGTGCTACTTTTTGACCAATTTTGACACTGAAATCAATATTTTTGAAACAAACATCACATTCAAGTGACTATATCTCAGAAACTATGAATAATTTCAAGATGACATAAACTAGTGATTTCTAGTTGGGTGAATGCACAAAGTTGGGTTGCAATTTTGTGGAAGTCAAATCTGTAGAATGTGACCTCATAGAAATGGGTACCCATTTTTGGCTCAAGTACCTGACCCTAAATTTGAAAAATGGTCACCCATTTTTTTTAAAATCGGGTACCCATTTTTTATTTTCTCAACCTTAAATTTAAAAAATGGGCACCCATTCTTAAAAAAAAATAGGTACCCATTTTTCATTTTCAGAAAACAGGTACCCGTCTTTGAAAAAATAAAAAAATCAATTTTTAAAATTTTTTGGGAGTATTTTAAATGTCACTTTTAATTTTTGAAAATGGATACCTGTGTTTTAAATTTCAAATAATGGGTGTCCGTTTCTTACAACATGAGGTAGAATTTTTATTTCCTTCCTCAAATTTTGGTTTAGATAGGCTTGGTGAGACCAAGCTTATGCTTTGTCCTCCCAAGATTTGGCTAAGGCATTGAACTAACAAATTCATACCTAGCCATAATTTTTAGAGGGTCTTCCTAATCAATTTTTTTTACGAAACAAAAACCCATTAGAGATCTCACTATCCTGACTTTAGAAATATAAATTTTATAGTGTTGTGATTTCATTTACTATTTTTGTATTATTTTTTAGTCAAAGGCCATACCTAATGTAAAATAGCGATGTTTAGTAAAACTTTAATAACTCTTTTATTTTATGATTTTTTTAAAATTAATTTATATGTCATCAATCTACATTTAATTCTTTTGAAATTAAAAAAAAATGTGGAAAAGTGAAATTTGGATCAAATTATGGTGACCATACATGAGAGGTTTTAAAATCTACCTTTATAGCCACTTAAAAATTAATAATAAAATTATTCAATAAAAAATCAAGGAAAAATATTATGATGAATCTTTGGTGTGTTAGGTAACTTCCTTTAAAAGGATTTATAAAAAATTATTTATTTTTGTCAAATCATGTTGTCTATACACAAGTATGGTATGGTCCAACAACAAGCATTTTGAAAAAGTGGTTTTTAAAGATCCATATAAAAAAAAAATTCTATCATATGGGTACACAAATAAATTACATATTAAAAAAGTAGATTTTGAACACTACAATTTTTATTTCTAAATTTTTTTCATATTCAATGACTAAATGCATCAAATTTTGACATCAATTGACAAGAAATTTCAAAAATAGGAAAAACACTTTCACTTTTACCCTAAAAGTGAGACCCAACTTCTTGCACTTACTCAGTACTATGTTCCTACTTTGTAACCATATTTTTTAATTTAAAAAAATATATATTTAAGTCAAATTTTTCTTCTCCTCCAAAAAGTGGTACATATGAAAAATCAATATTTCTAAAGAGTGACAGTTCGCTTGACACGCATAACATTTTTTCAAAAAATGATATTGAGACAATTCTTTCAGTGTTGGATTTGTAACATCAATATCTAGTGAATGCATTTGGTTTGATTCAATTTGGTTGAATATTGTATAGTTTATGAAGTTTTGAAGTGGCATTAATCATAATTTAGACATACATTCATTTTGAGACAAATAACTTGAACTCAATTTATCATAAATCTAATTTTCTTTTTTTAATAGAAAGTTATATCAACAACCTATTTTCTAGATATTTTTCAAAGAAAAATTGACCTAATTTATAATTTTTTCTAAAGTATCAAAGTCAATTGACGTTCAATTGTTAATAAACCTATAATGAGTTAAGCTCATATTTGAAAGTTTTAATGAATATAATATGTATTATAATTATGGTCATTGGAAAGCTTGCTCCAAGTAGCACAAATTGACATTTTTTATTTTACAGTAGGAGATCATTCAATCTGAATTTTGGAGGTCAAAATAGCTAAATTTTTTTTTTTTTTTTCAGAAAACAACACCAAAATTTAATAAATTAACATGTTCACATGAACATGTTTTAAATGTTCGTGTGAACATATGTTCACATGAACGTACAAGCACAAACAATCTAGCAGCCAAAAATTTAATTTGATTTGTTCAGGTGAACATTTAAAATAATTGGTGTTCATGTGAACATGCAAAAAAAAATAAAAATGATGTCAGTTACAGTGAGGACAAAAGTTTGATAGTGAAGCCAAATGTTATAAGTTATTGCAAAAAAATTATAAAGTTACCCGAAATTTATTAAGGCAAGGGAAATTTTTTTATTTTTATGATTTTTTGATGGGAAACCAGAAAGGAAGAAAAAAAAATATGCAAGGAAGAGATCTCATGAAGCAAAACAAAGAAATCTTTAGAAGATTGTGGCATGTTATCATTGAATTAAACAAGGTCTCATATATATATATATATATATATATATATATATATATATATATATATATATATATATATATATATATATATATATATATATATATATATATATATATATATATATATATATATATATTAATGGTCTCAAATTTAATTATGTATCAATATTATTTATTATCTAATTTTTTAATTTATAAATTTGTTGCAGACAATCAACAAGGTCAAGAAAATGTTGAAGGAGGCTCAACAAAAGTAGAAGAAGTGCATATGGGAGAAGTGTCATGAACACTCCCTATGGAATCTCAAACAATGAATGTTGAATAAGGTTCAAGATCACTCCCTATAGAGGTTCAAATAACAGAAGTTGGAGAAGGGTTAGAATATTTCCCTATAGAATCTCAAACAATGAATGTTGGAGAAGGCTGAAGATCGCTCCATGTAGAAATTATAGTAACAAAAGTTAGAGAAGGACCACGATTAGGTGCAGGAACTAGTATGGAAGAATTCATAAATATTTTCCAATTTGTAAAGAATGGAATTTCTCATAAAAATTTAGATCATTTATTTAAAATGGATGTGGATAAATTGGGAAGATTTGCAGCTACTATTCAACCCTTAAGTTTGTCTAAGAAAAGGTCAATGAATAAGAAGATAATAGAAATAATGACTAAGTTTGATAACATTGAAACACTTGAACAAGCTCAATTGCTTTAACTTTTTCTTACACAAAAGAATTTGCGAAAGACATTGAAATTGTCAGGTGTAGAGACAACATCGAAGAAGAGAAGATTTTCTAACATGCAAACTGATGTGATTGAAAATGTTAAACAAGGTTTGAAAAACATAGGAAAGTAGTCTCAAACTAAAGATAAGTCCATGGCAACAAAAGTGATGTTGATGGCTATTGTCAATAAGAATATGACCCAAAATAGACAAATATCTTCAATTTTATCTTAAATGGGTTTTAGTAGGAAAACAATGAGAGAATATGTTAAAAGAAGATTAATTCTGGATGATAGTACTATGGAAGCCAATTCGGAAATCATGTGTAGAGCACCTCATTCTAAGAGGATCAATGAGGGATTCAAAAATTTAATCATGTCTTTTTGGATTGATAACACTCGTCCTTCATCAAATAGTAGAGTTGTTATTAGGCATAGGATTGCATCTAGTCAATATGAACATCATAGAAAATATTGGTTGGACACAATACAACATGAGTTATATGTGTCATTTTCTAGTGAACATCCAAATGTAAACATTGGGCAAAGGTTGTTTGAAAAATTGAAGCCATACTTTATGATGTCAAACAAAGTGTTTGAAACATGCTATTGTCGTCATCATATTGAGTTTGATCTCCACTAGTAGGTATTTCAAAAGTTAGAAGACACATATGGTTTTCATAGTGTTCCTCCTAGCAGGAGAAGTGAGTTTATATCATCCATTCTATGTGACAAAATAGATGATTCAGCTGGTCAAATAAATTGTAAGAAAGGATTATGTGAAATATGTGGTGAATTGGCTCTATTTCCTTTGGAAATTGAAAATATTGATATAACAAAAAAGTTGAATTCAAAAAGTTACAAGTATGTGAAGAATGAAACAAAGTTGGGGAAGGAGACAAAAAGGTTGGAATATGTTGAAGAGGAGTTACCTATTGTAACATTTATGGGTAGATTTACGAATTTGATTCAACCTCATATTCGTCACACATTTTTTTCAAAGTGGCAAGCACAATAGTTTCAAACTTTGAAGGATAATTTCCTGCTTGGAATGATTGTATCGGTCATTGATTTTGTAGAGAATTATTCCATTGTTCATTAGAAAGAAAATCAATCAAATTATTTCTTTTCTAAGTAGGTCACTACTATGGTACGTGTTTGTTATAGACATGCACAGTTAGATTTGGATGGTGTTTAGAGTACAATTGAAGCACGAGTCATTAAAAAGGAATATCATTTTTATATAAGTGATGATAAAGAACATGACATTCACTATGTAGAACATTGCTTCAATATGTTCTTTTCTTATTTGAAAGAAAGAGACATAAATGTTGATAAACATTATGTTTGGTCTAATGGATGTGCTACATAGTTCAAATCATCTAGACCATTTTATACATTAAGTAGATATTATTGTAATGAGAATATAAAACACATATGAAATTTCTTCGAGAGTGGGCATGAAAAAGGTGAACATGATAGTGCTGGAGCTTGCATCAAATGTGCTCTACAAAAGTATCAAATGAATTATCAAGGAATTTGTATAAGTGATGCACATGATGTTGTTGAATGGTGTAAGACATATTTTGCATCAGATGAAGTCAGGACATCATCAATTATGAGTCAACAGGTACCATATAGAGTCTTTTGGGAGATAATAGGTATGGATGTGTACATTTGTTTAAATTTTATGCAATTAAGTTTTAAAATTTCATTTTTATGTTTTATCATTCAATTTGTTGAAGTTTAAATTTATTTTTTCAATATTATCAATGTAAATAACTTTCAAGTGTTAATAGAAAAAATATGCATGGTTGCAAGAGGATAGAAAAGACATGTTCCTTACATTCAGTCATGAATACAAATAATCGCAATTGGACATTGAAGACAAGAGAATACTCATGTTTTTGTGATAGTTGCATTGATGAACACTATCAAGAATGCATCAATCAAACACGTGGATATACAGGTGCATAGATTTTGGTACCACTTGATGTTACCAGTACATTTGATAAAGATGATGAAAATTTTGATGATATTCCATTGATATCTAAAGATTATAATCATATCTCTAGATTGGTAAAAGTGGGCAAGTATCATAAAAATTAATCTCAACTTGTCAATTAATATAAACTTGTTATTTAATTATCAATGAATTGTCTTATATATATATTGTACACATGTATGTATACTTTTTTTGTAGGAGATGTCCTTGCAGTGATTGTTGAGCCTAGAAGTCATGAAGGTGTCAGTTATTATTTATTGAGATGTACTACATAGTGGACAAAGTTATATGATCTTAAAGAAAGTGATGAAATGTTGTTCCCTATAGGTATTATACATGTGCATGTACATATATGAATTTTTATATATATCTAGGTAACTTCATATCTATCAAATTTTAAAATATTTAAGTTTGTGGTGCAGGTTCTATTGTGATATAGGGAACATATTTGAAGCAAGAAAAAATAGTCCAACATGGAATACACTTTGTTAATTATCAACCAGACAACAAGATCTTACAATAAAACCACCTAGTCATTGCTATCGGTCTTTGTCTACATCCAGTTAAATTTAAGCATGTATGTCACAAGTGGAGACTAGACAATGAAGATCATGAGAAGATATTACATGTTATAAATATACATCGTGGTTGAACTGACCTTTGAGATGGTAGATAATTTAATTTAAATCAAATTTTAAGACCTTTAATTGTAGACAATTAGAAGGAATGAATGTTATGTTAATTTAATAATACTATCTTAAAGGTTCTAGATATTACTTCTTCTTAAGATTTATTTTATAATAATTTGAATTAATTTAAAGTTCTTTGCCTTGATATATCAAA
Organism: Cupressus sempervirens; assembly: GCA_028749045.1. Classification (NCBI taxonomy): domain Eukaryota; kingdom Viridiplantae; phylum Streptophyta; class Pinopsida; order Cupressales; family Cupressaceae; genus Cupressus; species Cupressus sempervirens. The sequence continues at coordinate 171,920,065 of CM053793.1, forward strand.
TTTCACGACCTTTAAATGTATACATTTTATTAATATTAATTACTATAGATGAAGGTTATTAAGAATATAATATTTTGTAAAAGTTTTTTAAAATAGTGCATTGGCTTACCTACTAGCATATTTTATCCACAAAAAAAAAAATTGTATCTTTAGTCCTACTAATGAATAATTGGAATTTATAAATGTGTCATTTTAATAATATTAATTACCATCCTAAACTAAATATTATGTTATCATTAATTTATTAAAAAAAAAAAAATTAATGTTAGTTTATTGTAGGGTCATACTCTTAATTTTTTAGTTTATTTATGTGTTTTTAAATGTATACATTTTAATAATATTAATTGCCATGGATGAATAATAAAAACAACTTGATCTAAATAGGCAATATAAATTAGTTGGAACTTACACAATCATTGGATAGATATGTATCAAAGATAATTTAATATGTTAGAATTCTTTTATCAACTTCTTTTAAAATTATTTAATTTTATCTCATTATGTGTTTTGAATTGTAGGATCATACTCTTAGTTTGCTAGTTTATTAATGTGTTTTTAAATGTATACATTTTAAAAATATTAATTACCATGAATGAAGGTTGTTAACAAAATTATATTTTGTAAAAGTTTTTTAAAATAATGTATTGGCTTAACTAGCTAGCATATTTTTACCCACATAAAACAAATATTTATCTTTAGCCCTACTAATTGATTTAACAAATATGTATCTTTAGTCCTACTAATTGATTTATCAAATTTTTATCTTTAGTCCTACTAATTGATTTACCAAATATGTATCTTTAGTCCTACTAATTGATTATTTTATAATGATTACAAATACATATAATGTTTTAAATTTGTAATCTAAATCATTTGGGTTAATTTAGTAGTTTTAAGAACCTATATTAATTTAATTCAATCACCCTATATTATTATTATTTTTCAAAATTATAAATTAGGTTCATAGATTAATTTGGAACTTCTTCATATTTAACTATTAAAATAGGTAAAGATAAGTTAATTTGATTATTGTATAATGATCTCAAACAAATCTAAAGTTTAAAATCTATAATCTAATTCATGAGGAATGTTCTACTAAAATACAAAAATATACACATACATGTACATATCAAGAATAAACATCTAAATCTAATATCTTTACTAAAATGCATACATATGCAAACTGTAAGTCTCAAATAAACATGTGTAGTAAAATATAAAAAGTCATATACATGTCATCCAAGTACTGAAGTACTAAATAGTCAAATAAATACTTAAACATACATGTGATTGAGGTACTAAAATACATGTGTATGTAAGTCTCTAGAATATACAAAGTCTCCAATATATAAATGCATCAATATATATACAAATCTATTACTACTGGAGGGACCCCTCAAGATGCATACAAATAGAATGATCCTCTGATTGAGTCTCCTATACATCCTATTGCAAAGGTGCAACAACCGAGCCCTACAAATATATACATTAGAACTATCTAAACATATATATACATGTTCACATGAAGATGAGTGCATATAGTTTGAAACATAAATAACTTTACGAGCTATTTAAAACTTGTATCTAAGTACTACTGGGTGTCTTAGTAGAATCGTGTACATGCCTTGATACAACAAGAGATGTAATCATGTGCTCGGAGACCTATGTCTACACGATTTATTATAACTTTTAAATATTTATCTAAACTAAAATTTTTAATTCTATTTATTTAAATTTAAAAATATTATATATATGTACTTGGGTCTCAAGAGGTGGAGGATGATCATCAAAATTCATCATATCATCTATCAATGCACCTCTACTATTAGCATCCTATCCTAATATACTAGCATCATCTCTTGAAACTCCAACACCTACTGAACCACCCTCAGCACCATAATCTCCAACTGCTAGTAATGATGTAACTGGTTGGGTAATGGTGTAAAATCAGTAGTAAGTTAGAATAACATGTCCATGTACGATGAAAATCCCATTCTTAGACTAGTATCAATCTCATATAGCCCTCGTAGCTACTCACCAAAATCATCACGGTCCTCAGTTGTGATCCTAACATCTCCAACTCATATACCCGAGTCAAATGTAGAGTGTTGTGAGCTTGGTGCATAATGCTATGAGCTATGTTGTGTCGTGACTATCACTGGTGTGGTCTATGCTTGTGGATCTATGGGGCTCTAATGGAATCTAATGGCATCCATCACTGAGTAAAATGGTATACCTTGTGTATTAGAAATATAATTGATACTCTGCAACAGATCCTCCAAAATATACAATGCTAAATCCATATGTGCATGTTGTCCTAAAAGAGCATGAACATCACTTGGTACTTGTAGTTCAGTAGCTCTATATGCCTCATTAAGGGAGGTGCCCAAAGTGCTACTAGATGCTTCTAAAGATGGTCATCCTGGATAACTCTGTCAAGTGTGAATATAGCAACCAAGAGAATCAGATGTGATACTAGCAGCAACAATTGTAATGTGTCCAATACTGTCAATTGCTCCCCTCTAGTAAGCAATGAGAACTCTATTTAAAATAGGTGCTAGTGCTAGAGTCATTGGAGGAAGTCTCCATGAAATGATTTGTCTCATATCTAGAGGTGGCAGATGCTATGCACTATGATACTGGTCACGATCTGTGATTTGACCACACCCCTATCTGCAATAATCTAGAATGTCTAAGTAGTTGATGTTGAGCACAATGTAGAACTCAATGTACAACTACTATGCAAAATAAAGAGGTATATGATCATTATTAGGATAATGACTATGTGTAATTAAAAAATGAGGATAGATCATACTAGCGATAATAGGATCTCTACACTATGTCACTTGATAGCCTCTCACCCTACCTTGTGTACCATCATATGATGGAAACAAATCTTATTTGATGACATCTTTGGGGGCAAACCTCTTGATGTCATCAAAAGATGCATCTCTTGAAATCACAGCTCTAAGCTCCCTAGATATGGTAGCTAATACATTAGGAGTAAATGAATGATGAGCTCTAAATCTAGCAGTGAGATCCTGTAAACTCCTACATATGGTCACACATATGTCTCTATATAAACCATCATCAGAGAACAATACAAACTACTCTAATATCATAATCTCCCACTTTGCAAATGTAAACAATGCATTGATATCAATGCATGGAGGTGGTGCAATAGGAGCCACACTAGGACCTCTAGCAGGAGTTGCACTAGGAGCCACACTAGGACTTGCACTAGGAGCCATACCAGGAGCCACACCAGGAGCTACAATAGTAGCTGTACTAGGAGCCACAAAACGAGCCCCACCATGAGTGTCATCATGAGAAGTACCATGAACTGCACTAGGAGCCGCAACAGGAGGGGTCACAATAGGAGCCTCATCACCCTCAAGAGGATGAGCAGGCTGATCATGTGAAGTCATATCTATAATGATGGAGCTAATATATATTGCAAATACACATATACATATATACAAGTAGTCTAATACACAATTTTTTATTTAAAAGATATGTTTAATCATATATCATCTAATCTGTAACACATCAATATATCATACATGAGAGTTTGAGTTTGAGTTTGAGTTTTCAATTAGGATTAGATTAGGGTTTGACTTAGGGCTGAAGTTAGGTTAGCATTTGATTACGGTTTGATTTAGATTAAACAGTTTGATTTCTAGGATTATAGTTAGATTAGGGTTAAATTAGGGTTTGAGATTTCAGTTTGGATTACATTAGAGTTTGAGTTAACTTAGGGTTCAAGAATAGGGTTTCATTTAGATTAAGGTTTGAGTTTTTAGTCAAGATTACATTAGAGTTCGAGTTAGATTGGGATTTGAATTTTCAATTAGGATTACATTAGAGTTTGAGTTAGATTAGGTTTTGAGTTTTCAATTAGGATGAGATTATGGTTTGAGTTAGATTAGGGTTTTAGTTTTTAGTTAGGATTATATTAGGGTTTGAGTTAGATTCTAAGGGTTTGAGTTTGAAGTTAGGATTATATTAGGATTTTAGTTAGTGTTTGAGTTAAATTAGGGTTTCAGTTAGACTTAGGGTTAGATTAGCATTATAGTTACAGTTATGATTAGGTTAGGGTTATCTAGTTGCATTAAGGTTATGGTTAGATTTGGGTTTGATTAGGGTTTGATTTAGATAAGGGTTTGAGTTAGATTAAAAGGTTTAGTTAGGGTTTTATTTCTAGGGTTACGATTAGATTAGGGTTTGAGTTTTTAGTTAGGATTAGATTAGGGTTTGATTTTAGTTTGATTTAGATTAGGGTTTGAGTTAGATTAAGGTATGATTATGGTTTGATTTAGATTAGAGTTTGAGTTAGATTAGGGTTTGGTTAAGGTTTGATTTCTAGGGTTACAATTAGATTAGGGTTTGTGTTTCATTAGGGTTTGAGTTTGAATAGTTAGGATTAGATTAGGGTTTGGTTAAAGTTTGATTTCTAGGGTTATAGTTAGATTAGGGTTTGATTTAGATTAGGGTTTGTGATTAGATTAGGGTTCATGATTAGGGTTTGATTTAGATTAAGGTTTGAGTTAGATTAGGGTTTGAGTTTTTAGTTAGGATTAGATTAGGGTTTTATTACAGTTTGATTTAGATTAGGGTTTGAGTTAGATTAGGGTATGATTAGGGTTTGATTTAGATTAGGGTTTGAATTAGATTACTGTTTGATTAGGGATTGGTTTCTAGGGTTACGATTAGATTAGGGTTTGTGTTAGATTAGGGTTTGATTAGAATTTCATTTAGATTAGGGTTTGAATTAGATTAGGGTTTGAGTTTTTTAGTTAGGATTAGATTAGGGTTAGAGTTCTTAGTTAGGATTAGATTAGGGTTCAAGAGTTTTTAGTTAAAATTAGATTAGGGTTTGAGTTAGGGTTTTGTTAGGATTTAATTTCTAAGGTTATGATTAGACTAGGGTTTGAGTTAGATTCTAGGGTTTGATTAGGTTTTCATTTAGATTAGGGTTTGAGTTAGATTAGGATTTAGTTAGGGTTATGATTAGATTAGGGTTTGAGTTAGATTAGGGGTCATGATTAGGGTTTGATTTAGATTAGGGTTTGGGTTATGCTTTGAGTTAGATTATGGTTTGATTTAGATTAGGGTTTGAGTTATATTATGGTTTGGTTAAGCTTTGAATTCTAGGGTTATGGTTAGATTAAGGTTAGGGTTAGATTCTAGGGAACTAGAGTTTTCAAGTTATGGTTAGATTATGATTATGATTATAGGGTCAGATTAGGATAACTTTAGTTAGAATTAGTGTTAAATTAGGGTTTGAGTTTGAGTTAGGTTTAGATTAGGGATTGAGTTCTAGGGTTAGATTAGGGTTTCAGTTATAGTTACCTAGTTAGGTTGGGGTTATCTAGTTAGATTATGGTTATTGTTTTAGGGTTAGATGAGGGTTTCAGTTATAGAACTCTAGGGTTAGATTAGGGTTAGAGTTTCAGTTAGGGTAAGAAATTAGGGTAGAGTTTGAGTTAGGGTTAGATTAGAGTTTGAGTTAGGGTTAGGGTTGGAGATAGAGTTCTAATACTTTCTAATTTTCTACACTAATGTTATTTTTGTTTTTTCTAATGTTTTTCTAATATTTTGTTTAATTTTTTTTTCTAATATTTTGTAAAAAAAATTTCAAATATTTTATAATAATTTTGTAATATATTGTAATGTTTTTTCTAATATTATACTAATTTTTTCTTTAATGTTATACTAATATTTCCTAATGTTATACCAATTTATTTTTCTAATATTATAGATTAACGTCTTTTTAATATTTCAATAATGTTTTTCTAATATTCTACACTATTATTTTTTTAATATTTTGTAATATTTTTCTAATATTTTGTAATATTATTCTAATATTTCCTAGACTAATATTTTCAAATATATTTTCAAATTTTTTTCTAATATTTAAATGTAATGTTTTTTCTTATTTTTTTTTCTAATAAAACTAATATTTTCCAAATATTGTAGATTAATGTTTTTTTAATATTTTGTAATATTTTACTAATATTCTACGCTATTGTTTTTTTAATATTTTGTAATGTTTTTCTAATATATTGTAATATTTTTCTTATATTTTCTAATTTTTTCTAATATAAATGTAATGTTTTTTCTAATATTTTTCTAATAAAACTAATATTTTTTTAAATTCATTTCCTAATGTTACACTAATATTTTTTTCGATATTCTAGATTAACATTATTCCCATATTTTTTAATGCTTTTCTAATTTTCTAGACTATTGTTTTTCTAATATTTTCTAATATTTATTTAATTTAACACTATTTTTTTTTAAAAAGTTTGTTTCCTAATGCTAAATTAATATTTTTCTAATATTCTCCATATTGTTTTTTAATAATTTATAATCCATTTCTAATATAAATGTACCATTTTTCTAACATTTTTTTGATAAAATTAATATATTTCAAAAAAAATTTCTTAGTGTTATACTAATCTTTTAAACATTTTAAAATATTTTTATAATATTCTACACTGTTTTTGTTTAATATTTTGTAATGTATTTCTAATATATTGTAATAGTTTTCTAATATTTTCTAGACTAATGTTTTTAAAAATATTTTCTAATGTTTTTCTAATAAATCTAATATTTTTCTAAATTTGTTTCCTAATGTTATACCAATATTTTTCTGAAATTCCAGATTAACATTTTTTTAATATTTTCTAATGTTTTTCTAATATTCTAGACTATCATTTTCTAATATTTTCTAATATTTATCTAGTTTAACACTAATTTTTTTCCTAATGCTAAATTAATATTTTTCTAATATGCTACACTAATGTTTATTGATAATTTTTTATGTAAATTTTCTAATAACACTCATATATAACTAACAAATACAAAATAATAATAATAATAAATTAATAGAATTAACTAACATATGTAAGTAAACAATAAAAATATTAAATTAACATGAAAATATGCTTTGAAAACATAAAAAAAACGTTTCTTTAAAAATTCAAATCATATCATATAAGCATACCCAAAATAGTGCAATGACCAAAATTAGAGGAGAATGATGCAAAGTGACCCAACTCGCTTGCCAATCTGATATGTTTGCTTCAACGTCCAAATCAAATTCACGTTGCCATAAAAATAAATAGGAAAATAAGAAAAATGGGGTTTTAATCTCAAAATCACTGTAAAAATATATTTGCATGAACATATTAATTAGGAATGTTCATGTGAACATACCTTATTTAAACCAAATATGTTTGCGCGAACATACAAGTATTAGATGTCATGCAAACATACTTACTAAGTTCATGTGAACATATGTAAAATTGAATATAGAATTTTTTTATCATTTCACGATTTCCTTCATGCCACAAAAGTGGTACCCAGTATTGTGGGTTCACCCAATGAATCTAAGAGTAGTTATGATGAAGTTGTCTATGTTACTATGAAAGAAGAATCTAATGAAGTTGAGAAAAATGCATTAATTTCTTATGTGAACAAAAGTGATAGAAAGAAAATTGATAGTGGATTTTCCAATCATATGATTAGTAATAAAGAAAATTTTGAAAGTATTGGTCCATACAATGGTGGATGTGTTAAATTTGGTAATGATATCCCATGTGTCATATTTAAAGGTAAAGGCACTATTCAACTAATTGACAAGATAACATGTGAAAATCTTTACTGGGTTGAATGACTTAACCATAATTTGTTAAGTGTTTCATAGCCGAAAAGTTAGGTTACTAAGTTGAATTCCACACAAGGAAGACCAAGATACATAATGGTGATGGTCAACTAATTAGAATTGGTGAACAGACAAGAGGTAACTTATTCTATCTAGGCCTATCACAAGAGACATGTATGTTTGCACAATAAGAAGATGTTTGGTTATGGAAGAAAAGATTATGTCATGTGTGAATTTTGATAATTTTTTGAATATCAGTAAGATGAAGAAAGTAAGAGGATTGCCTAAACTAAAGAATCTTGACAATGCTATGTGTAAAAAGTGTCAATTAGAAAAGATGACCAAATCTAGTTTTAAGAGTAAAGCATATACTGCCAATGATATTTTGGAATTGGTTCATATTGACCTATGTGGACCCATTGGTGGTAAAAGTTACTATGGAGATCAATATTTCATTCTATTTATGGATGACTACTCTAGAATGATGACTGTAATGTTTCTTAAAGTTAAATATGATGCCTTAAGGTTATTCAAGTGATATTTAGCTAGAGTTAAAAATTTAATAGGGAAGATCCTCATATATATTAGAGAAAGGTGTATCTTAGATATATTGGAGAGAAGCATTTAGTGTTGAAGTTGATGAAAGATCAATACCATAGCTCCCAAGAATCACCTTCATGCAAACACCTGTCACATAAAGAGAGAAGGTAAAACCACTGAGGCTCAAATTCAGAAATCCACAAAAGAGACATTCTTGATGTGCAAAAAAGAAATTGCAATTATCAAAAGTGAATTAATAAATTACAAAGAGACCAATCCTCGTAAAAGGAGATAAAAACACTAACAAAATTCTAACCTAGGTTGCATGATAATAATTATTAAAAGAATTAATTATTATATGCCCAAAGTTTAGCTTAAGTAAACTAGAGATAATAAGTGACTTAAGAATTAAATCAATATGATTTAATTAATAAGAAAATACTTTATTACTCTAACACCCCAAAAGAAAGATAAATTAAGGGAGTAACTAAAAACCTAGAAACTACTATTGAAAGTAAATTTGGGTCCCAATAACAAGGCGTGATGAGGTACCCAAGCACAACCAAATCTTGGAAAATAGGACAAATAGAGAAAACTAGATGGGAAAAATGCTACTCCAAAAAGAGATGGAAATAATGTTGAAAAGAACTAGTGAAGGACTGAAGAAGCCTCCAAACTAGGGAATGTCCCTAAAGATAGGAATGAAAAATGATCATGAAGAATTCCATTGAAGCATGAAGCTACAAAAACTACCAAACTATTGATCTAAATAACCTCCAATGTATAGAACATGACCAAGTAGTGAAGACTAAGTATGAAGAGTTGATCAATCGAAGATGGAAGCTATCTTCATGGCCTCCAAGAACATGAATAAAAGAATATCTATATGGAAAATTATCTATCTAACCAACATACATAGGTATCCATCCATTGCAATTTCCTAGTACATAGGATCAAATAGTAAATACATATCTCACTCCATTGAACAAAGAAAGAAGTATAAAAAACATAACCCCCTATAATGCTAAGAGGTAAGAATTGACACATCATGAGGATAATGTCATGGAAGGATAACTCACTTGACAATGGAAGATGGTGAATATGGCGAACATGAAACCCCCAATGAACTTTATAATGTACAATGAGTACAACAAAACATAAAGATGTGAGGGATCCCAAAATGCAATAGAGTGGCACTTTATCTCAGTGCGTTTGCAAAAATACTACAAAAGGATGTCAATAAAGATCAAAAGAGACATAAAGCTGATACAAAAGATAATACAACCCATTAAAAATCATCTAAAGAAACATAATCAATCTCTGAACCTAAAATAACCAAGATATCCATTAGAATACAAAAAACCCAAAACTAAATGGGATGTGCCTAGAGCAGAATCTAGAAAATAGAATGTCTTAAGATATGTCTCCAGCAGTGCAAAATGGAACCTCTGACTTTGAATATATAAAGAGGTAACCAAATAGAATCAAAATTCTAAATAAACTATATCATCACAACGAGCTTAGAATCAACTTTCCAGCAATATCCCTACTGTGGAAAATGGAGTCCAGATGAGCAAGTTATGGCCAAAAAAATAAATGTAGGTCAAAAAAGTGCAACATTGACAAAATAATTTTTACTTCCTTGGGATCTATTCCAAAATGCCTCAAAAAAGTGTGCCTACTAGTATAAAAATTACCTTGGAAAGCATGTTAGATCTATACCAAAATTGTCTCAAATTGTTTTCCTAATAATCTTGACTTACATAAAAAGAAATTCTCAATTTACACACCAAAAAGCCTTATTTGTGTACCAACAAATCATGATTTGTGAACCAAAAAATCTTGACTTTTGAACTGAAAAATCTCAATTTTCATGCCAAAAAATCTCAATTTTTGATCTAAAATATCTTGATTTCCATGTCAAAAAATCTTGATTTTGTGCTAAAAAGTATAAAGTCACCACTTTGGGAAATGTGCATAATCTAGGAGCAATATTTTTGGCCTTAGAAACCAACTATGTCCAAATTGTACAAAGTTTATAGGAAAATAGGGGTTTTTAAGTGCTTGTAGCTCAATGACAATGTCTATTTGGGATCAAAGTGACCCAAAAATCATTGACCCCCTCAGATTCAATACAAAATAACTCTAAAAAATGAAACCCTCTGAAGGAAAGGTACATATCTAAAAGCCCAGCCAAAACTTCTCATAAAAATAACATGGGCATGAATATTTAGAACTCTAAAACCATGTTGAAGTTGATGAAAGATCAACCCCATAAGTCTCAAGAATCACCTACATGCAAACAACTATCACAGAAAGAGAGAAGCAAAAACTATGGAGGCTTGAATTTAGGGATCCATAGAAGAGACATTTTTAATGTGCAAAAAAGAGATTGTAATTATCAAAAGTGAGTTAATAAATTACAAAGAGATCAATCATTATAAAAGGAGATCAAAATCTTAACAAGAATCTAACCTAGGTTTCATGATAATAATTAATAAAAGAATTAATTACTATATGCCCAAAGTTTAGCTTATAAGTGACTTAAAAATTAAATCAATACTTAATAATAAAATACTCTATTACTCTAATAGTTAGCACTATTGTCTATACCCTAAATAGAGTTCAAATCAAGAAAGGTACAAATGCTACACCTTATCGACTATGGTATTGTTATGATCCTAATATTAAATATTTCAAAATAATTGGAATTAGATGTTATATATTGAAAGATAATAGAGATGGAAAACTTGATGCAAAAAGTGATGAAGACATATTCCTAGGTTATTCCACAAAAAGAAAAGCTTATAAGTGTTTAAATTGTAACACTAAAAAAGTTGTGCAAAGTACAAATGTGAGAATTGATGAGTTTGGAGAAAAAGGCGATGCTTCATGTAATTAAGAACTTGAAGACTGTAGTACATTAATCTATGTGGATGATTATGCTCCCATCACTCAAAGTGAATAGAAAGATCAAACTGCAAGTTCCCATCAGATAGGAAACAATGGAGTGGAAATACAAAATGCTAAGCAATAGAGAATGGGTGTTGAGCAATAGAATTCAGACTCACAGACAGCCAATACCAACCATCAACTAGTGAATGTCAAGCATTCAAAACCTAAACTAGAATTAGAACAAAGAAGAGGAAATGAACCTAAAATTATTCTTCCAGATGAACCTGAAGAAGAGCCAAGAAGACAACTACCTATATTAGCAAAATATGTGAGAATACATCATAAAACTAAGAAATTAATTAGAAATGTTGAATCAAGTTTTATGACAAGGAGAAAACTCAAAGGTGGCAAATTCTTATTATGTTAGTTCGAGCCCAAATCAATAAAAGATGCTTTAGATAATGAAGATTGGATACATGCTATCAACAAAGAAATTGACTAGATTGAGAAGAATAATACTTGGACCTTAGTCCCAAGACCTAAAAAAAAAATTCATTAGGAAAAAGTGGGTTTTTAGGAACAAGCTCAATGAAAATGGTGAAGTAACAAGAGTAAAAGCAAGACTAGTATGCAAGGGTTATGCTCAAGGAGGAGAAGTTTACTATGGACAATCTTTTTCTCCTATAGGTTGACTTGAAGGAGTTAGAACTTTTCTAGCATACTCAACATACAAGAACTTCAAGGTATATCAGATGGATGTCAAATCTACATTTTTATATGGTATACTTAAGGGAAAAAGTATACACTGAACAACTTGAAGGATTTGTAGATCTAGACAAGAGAAACATGGTATGTAAACTAAAAAATTCTTTGTATGGATTAATGAAAGCACCAAGAGCATGGTATGAGAGGTTACATGACTATTTAATGAAAATTGGTTTTCAGAGAACAGATGATAACAACAATCTATAATTGAAAAATGGAAAGAATAATGAAGTACTGTTAACTGAGATATTTTTTGAAGATATAATATTTGGAGGAAGACAAGTGTTGTGTAAATAATTTGTTGATGAAATAAAAAATGAATATGAAATGTCTATTTTTGGTGAGATCAAATTCTTTTTTTGTTTACAAGTTTTTCAAATGAGGTTTGGTATTTTCATTTCATAAGTCAAATACATCAAGGAAATATTGAAGACTTTTGGTATGGAAGATTCAAGACCAGTGAGTATAGCTATGTCTACAGGACATAAGATATCTAATACTGATGATTCTACTAATGTGAACCAAACCCTATAAAAATTCATGAGAGGAAAATTTCCATATGGTTTTCATAGAAGACCAAATATTGCATTGGCAGTTGGGATTATTGCTAGATTTTCAAAATACTGTAAAGAGAATCACATGATGGTTGTCAAAAGGATAATGAGATACTTAAAAGGTACATAAGATTATGGATTATACTACAAGAGAAGAGATAGATTTGATCTAAAAGTTTTAGCTGACTCAAATTGGGCAGGAAATATTGATGCATTCTTTCTAGGAAAAAGATTGGTGTCATAGACAAGGAAAAAATAAAATTGTATTTCCCAATCAACAGTTGAAGCTAAGTATGTGGTATTTGTAGTGAACTCTTCAAATATAATGTGGATTCATAAATTGTGGAAAGAGATGAAAGAAGAGATTACATATCTAGTAGTTATCTATTGTGATAACTCAAGTTCTATTAACATTTCAAAGAATCCAATGATGCACATTAAGACAAAGCATATAGCTATCAAGTATCACTACTTGAGAGAACTTGTTAAGACAAAGAAGTGAAGCTAGAATATGTGAATATAACAGAACAAATTTTGGACATATTCACAAAACCATTACCCAAATATCCTCATGAATATATTAGAGGTAAATTAGAGGTCATTCCCCTAACCAAGTCTTCTTAAGAAGCCAATGCACATTACATCACATGTGGTACACACAATATTCTACACAATGGTGCAATGCAACTCTACTTTAGGACACGCCTAAGGTAGAATACTTTAGTACAACAAAAAAAGATCAATCATAGTTAGATGATATGTAGATCAACCAGACATGTAAAATATACATAATTTAGGTGTATGAAGAATTTGAAACTAAGACAACTATACATCTTTGGCATGCTTGTCAAAGAGGGGGAGATTACTAAAAAGAAGAAAAAGACTAAGAAGTCTCAAGATTACTAAGAATAGAAAGAAGAGATAAACCTTAGAGGGAGAGAATCGCTAAAGTGAGAAAATTCACAGAGGGAGTTTGACTATTTGAATGGATGCTAAGGATAGTGCTCACTCATGGAAGTGAAATCTTTTGGATTGTATGGTAACTAAGATATTATTAGCACTTTGGATACTTGAGATGTTTCCATCAATACCAAAGAGGGAGATTGTTGGAAACTTATGATTGGAACAATAGTTGTTTTGTCATTGATGTCAAATCTATGAGGCCTCACCCCAATCCATCATATCACATCTAATATATTTTTATTTCGATACATTATGACTTGATATGTCCAAAAATTGTCTAATGGACTGGGCATTATTATATTATTTTATGTCATGTGATGCTTTACTCTAAAATGCTTAATCATGTTATTTGGTGTTTTAGAAGCATGCATAATGATGGTGTAGTATAGTAAATGAATCCAAGATTAAGAATATGATTAATACTTTAATTATGCAATTTTTAATGATTAAATATGTGAGTAAAAAGGAGATAAAGGTTATTTAAATGAAAGTTTGATGTTTTGACTAATGTGAAATTATCCAATGAATTTTAAATAAATACATGTGATTTTTCTCAAGCTACTAATATGTGAATTGAGTGTGTAGGATTATTGACCATGAAATCTAATGGAGAATTAGAAATTGACCTTATGTACAATCTGTAAAATCAAGGGTTGAGTATGATAAAGATATGTAGACCCCGTTGTTTTTTTATTTTATTTATATTTTAATCTAAACATGTGTACCATTCTGTAATGGTAAGGTGATAAATATTACATAACAATGAATCTTATGGTGTCACTTGACACTCGTAATTTTTGTATGTGTATCAACATGATAGTTAGGGTTAGAAAAGTAACCTAATAATTTGAGGTTGACTAAGTTAGTAACCTAAGACTAATTAGTGGGTAACCTAAATTAATTACCCTAATTAGGGTTTAGCGGTAAGTTTTCATTCCTAGGATTTTAAAAAAGTTTCAAATATTTTAAGCCAATTTATAGGTCTTGAAAATGATCCAAGAGACCAAAATTAATGTAAACCAAGTGCCTAGGGGGTATGTGTATGGGTTGGGGACATTTTGCATCCTTCTAGATCCTTCAATTGACTTTTATGACCTCCTAAATATCTCATTTTCCCTTTAGTGCGAAAATTGAAATTCTCCATGATTTTACCAATTTTACATTTCACCAAAAAGGTTGTCTTAATGTTATGATCAATTTGGAAGATCCTAGAAGGCTTTGGTCAAGTCTAGAATTATTGCCATTTTAGGTGGGTGAGTTTAGAAGCCTATTTAGTTTCCATTTTGAGGGTTGAAGAGTTGTTCACCCATTCTCTACATTTAGAGGGAGTCAAGCTAGGATTGAAGGAGGAATAAGGATTAGCTCTTCTCAAAAATTCCATTTTCCATAACCATTTGTGAAGGTAGGATCCTTCATGACCTTATTCTCCATGTTGTCTTTTTATTTTCTTAAGTAGACCTATTACATGTGCGTGTATTTGTATGTATGATAAAACATGTGAGGGATGTGTTATTGTGGGTTTCTTAATTATTTTTATTTCATCTTTTACATTTTTTTTTGTGGAAAAAATAGTAAGGGTTGTGTTGGCATTACTCACCCTCGGATAGGGTAGAAGTGGCCATGTATGAGAGGAGGGCCTTAGTTGGACTCTTGGTCAGTGAAGAGTCTCTTCTCATGACGAGGAGAGGGAGAAAGTAGGGTGTTATGGGTCCCTACATGTCAATACAAACCACTTTCTCTTTGGGGAGATAAGGAGTGAAAGAACAAAAGTTCTTGTGATCATTAGCCTCAGAAGAGGCATCCATTTTGGTGTTATGATTGGCATCTCTTACCCTAGAAAAATACACCTTCTCCCTAGCTTTGGTTCAATATAGAACCTGTCGTGCGAACTCAAGATGGGATTAGTTTTTTGAATATATCTATGTGCTAGAATTTTATTATCCACTAGTTAGTTTTGGTTCTCCATAGTTGTCTTGATGTAAATTTGTAGATTGCTTAGTTGATAACCTAATTGGGAGCAAAATTGGATTCAGAGTTTTGGTATTGTTGAGTCAAATGTTATGGAGACTTCTCCTTAGGATAATGATCCTATTGTAAAATTTATTGTTAACTTTATATTTGAAATGAAAATGATATCAAGTTTTCTTCCCTGATTCTTTCCTTATTTAGTCCTTGAATCAAGTTTTTCAATAAAATAAATATGAAGTGGCTAGCCCATGTATGTTAAAAAAAAAGATTTTTTTTTCTTCTTATGACATTCTTTATAATTCATTTCATATGTATATGATCAATTGTGATTAGATATAACGACGTTACACAAAGTTATTCAATTTGAATATGATTACCTGCGTTAAAGGAAAAATGATTTATATGGATGTTACTTCATTTTGCGTTGTTAGTAAGTATTGAAAAAAAATACTCCTACTCAAATGCATAAATATAACATCAAAAATCTATGCTATAATTCATCCTAGAAAAGGAAAAAAAAATATTAGTAATATATGCCATGTTAAAATTGTATGATAAAACTCAACACTTGGAGAAAACAAATTATCCTTTTAGAGAAAAAATGCTCTCTAGCTTTTGTATGTAAAGTTTTAATTCTCCTTTGAACATATAATATTCCCCAAAGATTATTTTTAAATCTATTTGAATTCTTATTAAATAAGGAATATATAATTAATGAGAAAAAAAAGATAAACAATTAAAATAAATAAATATCTATATCTATCCTATCCTAATTTCACCTACTTAACTTTATCCTATAAATATCACTACACTTATCTTATCTCTACCTTTACCTATAAAACTTTTGAAACATAACTAACTTTCCCCCTCTTCAATGCATGAGTTGGAAGTATTTTGTCCTTCTGCCTTGGAAGTCACCACATCTTCTATGTAAGTGTATTTTTTGGGTATGTACCTAATAGGGAAATGATGATATTTTTCAAAAATTGTAATTCTCCTCTAATCGAATATAATGGAAGTCTCCTTTTAAGATTTAAACATTGCCATATCCAAGATACCTACTTATCCACCTTGGAGGGGAAAAGGTCTATAGTTGGACCTTGGGATCTCGTGCCCACGTGGGGACCTTCTTAGGAATCTGCCCACCCTCCTTTTTATTTTTCACCCATGTCATCCTTGGTATGAGGTAAGTCTACACCTTGGGCAATGGTCTAAGAGTTGTCAGGGAGAGTAAATTCAAGTGGGGAAAAAGATCTAAAGTTTGTGTTTAATATATCCACCCCCACCCTCCTTCTTCTCATGCTAACTCATCATGGTATGTGGGGTATTAAAACTGTTGGTGTAAATAATTATTCACTATTTACACTTACTTAAGTTTACTTAGGTTAATGCATTATTTTAAAATTTATTTATTATCCACCTAGGAGTATGTGCACTCTTGCGAGTTGTCATGTTGACAACATAGGAGTTCACATCTCATTTATGCACATGGTGTCTACAACACAGGAGGAAGAACTTTATTTCAGCACATGGTGTCTACAACATCTCCACACATGGTACACCTTGTGATGCTTATCCTCTCATTGTTGCATGTACATTCATGTACAATGGAGGATGTGTGCTTAGTTGTCAAGCTTATCTCCTGGCACCTTCTAGAGACATTCTAGATGCATCTTAGAGGCCTTTATATACAAGCACTACTAGTGTGTACAATAATCCAAACACATAGTGATGTATAAGGATATGCTATGATATATTTATCATTCTCTTTTTGGTCTGTAGTTGTGCTTGTGTTCAAGTTCTTTTATCTTGGGTGAATTTTTCCCAAGACAAATTCTTACATGGTATCAAAGCTCTTGGAGAATCTCTCTTCACATAGCTATTCGAGACCATTCCTGCTTGAGAACCTTGGCTTGAATCTAGAGTAACACAGTCATTGGGAACATTTAGAGCTAGATTTGACCTTGCCATTGTGTCTGGAATGTCAATTTGGTGAAAATCGGCTATAAAGTTGCCTACCCTAGGCCAAAGTTGGTCATGAGGCAAAATGATTTTGCAAATCAACACCTGGAGGCCTGATCTGCAACTTGGATATGGTGATTTTTTAGATCTGATTTTTTCTCTACCTTTTTGGAAAGGATTTTTGAAAATAAATTCAGCCAGGCAGTCCTGTAGATAAAATTTATTTTGGTACAAGCACAGGGTTGTCACACCCAGGCCTTGCACATGCAACATTGTAGAATATTCCATTGGCAATCTAGCAGCTTCAACATTTTTTGGGTAGATCTACATACAAATT
Source organism: Cupressus sempervirens (assembly GCA_028749045.1). NCBI lineage: Eukaryota > Viridiplantae > Streptophyta > Pinopsida > Cupressales > Cupressaceae > Cupressus > Cupressus sempervirens. The sequence goes on from CM053793.1 coordinate 171,937,718, forward strand.
CTGGCCTAGTTTATCAGATTTCAGCCAAACCAAGCAACCAGCGGCGAACCTTACCTACTAGTAGACTACACCCACGACACTCAAACCACTGACAGTGCTTTGTTGTAATGTCTATGGCGAAGGCTATTTCAAGAGTGCAATGTTTCAAAATCCAATCAATGTGGGATTATTAAGACTTTGCTGACCATTGAATTTTAACATTCTGACACCATGTTTAGTCACCCAGCCTACTACATAACTTCATCGGTGGTGACTTGAAAATTCAGTGCTAAAAAATGAGTATTCCAGCCACTACAAATAGCGAAGTCCGGAGCTATGACACTATAGACATAGATTGGGACACATGTCATTCAAAAACCCTGCCAACTCCACTTTCATAACGACATGTGGCACTATTTCATTTTTTCTGCCTATGACATGCTAACAAATCTACGTAAGCCATGTGGACTCCTGCAGTCACGAGGATAGAAACATCACACACAGTTGTCCACGTCACAACAGAGTTGGCACCCATGTAAGTTGCTTACAGGGATCGACTATTTTTCCACATCAGCACACACTAGATGCCACATGGCATTTTTGTACCACCATGTGTCAAAAATCTATATAGCCATACCATCTAGTCAAAAATTCGTACTGCCATGTCACCCAGGTAGTTTTTTTTGCTGACGTGATCTGTACACGAGGTTAAATTTGGCAGTCACCTAACTTTAAAAACTAGGCATTTTATAAGTATTGTGATGGTTTTTTGACCATCAAATTTAAGCTTATGGTTTTCTGCCCAAACCCCCCTCTAAATTCATTTTTTATTTAGCAACCTGTCTTTGAGAGGCCATAACTTGATCATACAGACTCCAAATTGGGTGCAACTTTTTTTTTATTTTGGGTAGAATTTCTTGAACTCTTCATTGGTGCTATTCCTACATAGTTTTGGTGCATGGATTTGTCAGAAATTACATCTTTTGGAAACTATACCTATCCAATCCTACATTTTGTAACTTGAAATGCTTTGTACGGGCTCATCTAGACTCCTTTTCAGGTTCTTTTTTTTTTTGAAAATGTGTTATTTTTTGTCTACTTCCCGATATACATTTATATAATAGGGTTGTATGGATAGAAATATCACTTTCATCATTAGGGCCTTTTTTGCAATGTATTGCTTTCCATAATTGTTGTATATCTAAGCTATAGTGCATAGTTCTAGATTTAGGCCTCAAAAAGTAGTTTTAATAGGCAAAATTAGAATACCATCTTGTATATTTTTGCAAGTGGCCTATTGTACATGCACCACTTCGAAAGCACCGAATCATACATTGGGGGGGTTTCTTTCATTTTTCTTGCATCATTAGGGGTTACATTTATTAGTTCATCATGGAAGAGGAAGATTTGATTTACTTGACACCAAACAACTATCAGGGTTGGAGTCAATTGGCTATCAAATATCTCAGTTAGCACAATGCACTACCATATGTAGGAGGACTTACATACAATGTTGATACTTTTTCCATCATTAGTAGTACTCTCTTTCTAGATGTGGATATGGAGATTTTGGATTCACTTATTGACATTAAGTCATCTAGTCCATATGTGTTTTGGATGTATCTTTCAGAGACATATGGAGATCCACACATTCCCGCTTTCCCAAAAGATCTTCTACCTCTAGTTGTAGCTGCATCCTCTCTAGATGAGAGTACACCTCCAAATGCTCCTATTGCTCCTACTAATCCTATTGCAGCCATAGATGTTTTAGATTTAGTGTTGTAGGAACTTTCATGTCTTCCTACTTTACCTTCATGCAATGACTTCCTTCCAGACATTGCCAAGTTGTTCATGGAGTCTCACATTGAAGATGTAGGAGATATCCTTGATGATATTCATCTTCTTTTTGAGGTGAATACTTCCTTTATCTCCACAATGAATGATTCATGTACTTCAACACAATAGGGTACACTTTTTCTTCTAGTTCCAGCCTCAGGTGATGACTTCTTGATTGACATTTCAGGTTTGTTTGTGGAGTCACACATAGTAGACTTGGGATACTTCTTTGATGATATACCGCTTCTCTTTGATGAGGATGATTGTTCTATAGTTGTTGTAAGGGCTCACTCTGACCCTCATATCCATTCTCTACATGATTAGTTCTTACAAAAACAACCCCCACCTTGGCCAACATGGGCATGCCCTTGGGAACCACCCTTTTTCTAGGAATTGGGGAATGTCATTTGGCCAAGTGGCCTATGGAGTTAGGTGGTAGGGATTGACTTAGGTTGTAGGGGTAGAGTTAGTTAGGGGTTAGTATAATTAGTTATATTAGTTAGTATGTGTTAATATTAGTTAAGTTAGTTTAATCAAAGTGTTAATTAAGTTTAGTAATTATGACATAAAGTGATGTTGGGATGTCATAGAGATTTAATTATGTGGTTAGTAGTTAAAGGTTAGGTGTTTAAAGAAGAAAGTAATGTTATTTTGAGTTGTTTAAATTATATTAATGTTTTAGATATGTTTAATATTAGAATAGGTTTGTAGATTTAATTATTATTGTTTTGTTTCAGTTATGTAAATTATTTAATTAAGTTGTAAATGTTAGATGTTTACTTTATTTTTAAATATTGTAATTATTTTTAAAATAAAAGTGGTAGATTAATAATGTATTGAAGTGTTTCACCTTTTTTTTTGTAGTGGTATAGGGTTAAATGAAATACAAATAGATGATGAGATCGATTAAATAATGAATGTTTAAATTTAATGATTTAATCCTACATGATTAGTTATAGACCAAGATGAAGTGTTAAGGTATTGCTAGGGAAACCTATGTATGAATTTCAACACACCTATAGTTATAACTTGTAAGATGAATATATTGAATCATGTCCAAACCTAATGTGACTTAGGTAATTAGTGGATCATATCAATTCAACTATAACCCAAGACCTAAGGAACCTAATGCTTTTCCCAAATTATGGTATCACTCTCTACATAAGATGTTGACTCTGCATCATGTTGAATCACAACTAGAATTCATTTGTAATCTTCTCATAACCTTTTTAGGTGACATGTATTAATTTAGTGGATTAATTATCTTTAAAAAATAAAAAATAAAGTCCTTGTGTTTTTGCTCCAATATTTTGGGCATGACAAAATCTATGGATGAGACATATTCCTACCTAATCTAAATGTCATATCTACTTGATTGATGATGATGATTTAAGAAATTACTCTTAACTATAGTACCTAGAGGAAAGGTTGGAGTTATGAAAAGGAAGTTACCATGGATATTTGATTAGATAGACTTTGATAAAGCAAAGTTATTGTTTATGTCAAGAAAGATAAGCCAAGCTGAGTAAAGAGTAAATTAATAAGGAGTCTCAAGTAATGCTAGTGTCAACCAAGCCACAGTCAGTGCTAAGAAAATCTAGTATTGATCAAGAATTAGCATTGACCGAGAAAGTTAGTTGATTTTGAATAGAAAGCATTAACAACGAGTGAGTATTTTAGTGTTGACCAAGTTTTTTAGTGATTGTTGAGTGATAGTAAAAGATCAAATTTTAAAGGAATCGTAAGATCAAGCCAACTTAGTTGATTTCTTTGGAGACGTGAAACATGTTGAAGATAACCGTAAGAATTTGGTATAGCTCTAATACCATGTAAGAATTTTTCTAAGGCAATAATTCAATGCCAAGATCAAGAACCTTAACAGATAGCACAAGAGAGACAAATGATGATCAAATGAGAATGGATATCAAATGATTGTATATCAAATAATTGGATTAATTAGATAATTGGATAAATACATTATAGAAGTGCCTTTTATATAAAGGCAACTGATATGTCTAGGAGTCAGCAAAGAGATAAGCATAACAACTAAGCACATGTCCACCAAGAGTGGATTATCCACCGTTGTGCATGAATGTATGTGCAACAATGAGAGGATAAGAGTGGAAAGGTGTATCTCATAAACATATGTAGTAGACAACATGTGCTCAATTGGAGTACAAACTACTATGTTGTCTACATGACAACTCATGTGAATATGCAAAATTCTAGGTGCCTACATGACAACTAATATGCTAATGCATTAACCTAAGTAAACTTAGGTAAAGTGTAATTAGTAAATACTTAATTACACCAAAAAAAAAATTAATGAGTTGGATCATTAAATTTAAGATGATGATTATGTAAAGACCTAATAGAAGGATTCTAGAGAAGTTTTCAGAGGATAGTCAAGAAGTTGTATAGATACATTGAATTAAGTTGAAGATGATTGTAAAACCTAGAATCTACGGTGGATGTAGAAAATGCTACAACACAAATTGATTATTTAAAGGGTTACTGAAAAAAATTTAAGAGTCATTCCATGTCTAATCAAGCCTAGATGAGCATATCCAATGTGTATGAGTGAGTTCATATATAGAACAAGGTTGACCAAAAGTACACAAGTATGAATGCAAAGCTAAAGGAGAAAGCTTGCAAATGTGATGTCATTGAATAGTGATTTTGAGTAGAAGGCTTAAGTGTTGATAAGAAGAGTAGACTGATTGCTTGAAGGGTGTCCAAGTAGATCAAGATCAAAGATGACGATGAAAGGATTATCAATGAACTAGCATAAGGAATTAATAGAGATCTAAACCAAAAAAATTGAATTGTAATGATATAGATTAAAACCTACCATTTTCGTTATTATCATTGTAAACAATTTGAATCGAATTTTTTTTAATAGAGCTTGACCTAATAGTCATTTGAAGACTTAAAAGTCTATGTAAATCCTTTAACAAGGTGAGATTCTAAATGGAATGATTAGAGCCCTCTTACAATGCCATTCCTAACAAGGTGAATAAAGCTCTAACCAGATCACATTTAACAATGTGTATTGTAAACCTTTAACAAGGTTAGCTCCTAACAATGCTCACTTCAAAAGAGTGAAAAATAGTGACATGTTGCTGGTGTTTTTTACCAAACTGGGTTGCCACGCAAAATCATTGTGTTAATCTGTAATGAATGACTTATGAATTTTTTACATGTGATAATGTTTTTCATGATTATGTAATGCTAGTTAAGTTTATGATAGTTTTATAGGACAGACTGATCAATAATGAGCTAAGTAGGATTAGTTTAACATTGATGTGTTTAATGTTTAATAGTTAAAGTGGTACATATAGACCTTGAGTAGCTGATTCACCCCCCTCTTAGTTATTATAAACATTTCTAACAGTATATATATGTGTGTGTATATATACATACATACATACATATACATATGTATGTGTGTGTGTGTGTATGTGTATTCAAGAGAATGCACCAAGTTGAGGTGGCAAAAAGATAACACAACTAAAATTTTAAAATTTCTAAAGTGTGCATGCACTGTAGCACACTTGCACTTTTTAAAAATTCTATATATGGGCTTCAAACCCATGACCCATACCATTTTCTCTTGTTTCTTTTTGTTGGTGCCTTCTTTCCCCTCAACAATGTGCATGCAATTTGTAGGAGTTGAATAATTTTCTCACTCTCCTCTAAAAATCCCTCCTCATCACTAGAGATCAAGATCAGTATCATCAAGTATGTTTTCTACTCTATTTTTGTATTATTTTATATGGTTTTGCATTTTGTTGGATGTTTTTTAGTTTTTCTTCAAATTTGTTTATTTATTTAAAATCAAATTGGTTTCTTATTAGGAAATGTTAATAATCAACCACTAAATCCCTAGCCTAATCAACAAAATCAAAATGAAAACCCTCCACACGAAGAGCAAGAACTTCTACAACCTCCACTAATTGAAAGACCTTCTCCTGGAACCCAAGATAATATAATCAATGAAATAGGAAGAGGGAAAAATGAATTAGAAGAAATCATTGGTAGGTTGAAAGCTTGTGGGAAAACTAATCCTATAAGAGCACAATTGATATCCTCCCTCTAGTTCATTATGAGCCATGTAGCTTATGTTAGTGGTCAGTTTGATATTTCGCATGTTAAGAGAGAAGAACAAAGAAGATATTATGCGAATAAATTATCCTATAATGATGTAAGAAAAAAAGGACATAGAGAAATATAGCATATGTGCATTGTATAAAATGCATAGAGAACAAACATACAACTAAAAAGTTTCCCATCCACTGGTGCACACATGATGATATTAGAAATAACTTTTGGGATAGATGGCGGATGATCTTTGATGCCCCTTTCTACAATAATCATGAGGTTCTAATGTATTTCTTAAAGAAATTGTATTGTGAATTCGTCCCTGGGGAGATCCCTAATTATTTTGTCATGTTAGATTCTTAGGGAAGAGTTGGGTGGTCATCATTTGAGAGATCAAAGGCACTTCATTGCCCTGATGGAGTTAGGGAACCTATTGTCAAGCCACAGGTTGATCATGTCATTATTCATTTAGTTGTAAAGGAACATGTAGGGACTAGTATTCTAGGGACTATCAATGCTTTGACACAGACCTTCACTCATTGCACCAATTCATTAGATGAGGAGGTTCTTTGCATCATGGTCACATGCATATGTCATGTGTTTCCTTATGCACACTTGGAAATCATGTTGGAGATACTATGGATGATGGGCTAGTCACTAATGAGTTTGTGAGTGATACATTTGGCTTTGAGACATAGGTAAATTAAAATTATAAAAAACTAATTTGATCACATTTCGTATGTACAATGAATGACTAATTAATTAGCATGTCTTGACATTGGTCAAAATTCAATGAAAGAGTATTGATGGCCCTAGTACAAATTCCCTAGCCCCATTTTATGTCCCATCAACGATTCGAGAGGTTTGTATCGATTTAATTATTTAAATTAATACATATTTTTATTAATTAATCATATGAAGGATTGAATTGTTTTTTAATCCATATGCATTAATTCTCTACTAAACCATTAACATTCACAAGGGACTCTAAACCTAGGCATGATATGAGATTTGTAGAGGTAAATTTGTTTCATTCTAATTTAATTCATTTCATTATATTATATTCTACTAAAAAACATGTAAATTGTATTATATGATTTGCAATTTTTCACATCCGAGACTCCTCATCTTCGCCAGTCCATTGATCATGGAGTTGCTATCGTGATGGCTAGTTTAGAGCCATTGATCGAGGTATGAAAGATTTTGCATAGTTTTAGTTTTTATTTATAATAGTTAGTATTTAAATTTCAATTGGTATTTATATGTACGATCGAGTGATTATATTGATTGAATTGTTGTAGGACCTTATTACTCCCAATTGTCTGCAAGCCTTTGAGGTGGATGTACAAAGTGACTATTTGATGGTGGTAAGGAAATAATTAATTTTGTGTATACATATATTTTATTTAAATGTATAATAACTATTGATTCATCTATACTTTGTTTGTATCAGATTTAATTAGAGAGGAGCCTAAACAAGAGGATTAACAAGCATGTGTCGAAGACCCCATCATCTCCATCATCTCCCTCCATGCAACAATCAAAGACCTCTAGGGATTTTTTTCCTTCCCCTCGTGGGAAGGAGAAGATAAAGGGATAGGCACACATGTATAGGCATCAGTGGACATATATCTTGGATTTTATATTAGTGGACATATTCAACATACATTTGATGTATATATGACATTTTATATTTGACGTATGACATATATTTGATGCATGTGACATTATGAGACTTACAAATTTGATGCATCGGTTTGTTCATGTATGATATTATTGGTTATTAGAATATATATCTTATTTATCTTATTTACATTTTAAGTATCATGTATTTCATTTTAATGTAATTTGTATCCAAAATAAGGGTAGGAATCATTATAATAAGCTTTGATAGTATCTTTTGACATGTGAATAAGTCTATGATATTAATTTCTATTTAAATTGTTCAAGTTATGAGTAACTTATTTGGAGTTTTTGTTGGGATGAGAGCATTGATAATTGAATTCTTATAATTATTGTTATACAATTAACATTGAAGTTTGATTCTTCAATTGGCTGCATTATGTAAATGTATTGTTATCATAAACATTTGAAGAGATCATATTATATGCTTTGTCTTCAAAACATGAGAAGACTTGAAATAAAGTATTTAATTTATTAATGGAATTTGATGTCAATATTGCTTCCTTAAATCCATTTCTTTGAGAGCTTCATTCATGGAAACACATTATATTTGCTCTTATTATGACTCCTATAGCTACAATTGTTTCATTTTTTCTTGGATATCTTTTTTCTATCATTATACTAGTGCAGGGCACCTAATAACCCTTGTTTTGTCTCTGTTTGTGTTTTTATTTCTTTGAGGCTTATTGTGACTCTAGCCAAGTTAGGATGGTGTGTTGGTGCGCTTCAATCAAGTTAGTTTGACTAAGCTTTATTTAGGTATGTGGAAGCTAATAAACACTAGGAGGGACAATAGGTTGTCAAACTAGGTCAAAGTCTATATAGTGATGTTCTAGAGGACCCTTCAAACCTTGCTGCTCATGAGGAGGGAAAAATGATAAATTGGGTTGACAATTAGACGGTTTCACTATTTTTCCACTAGTAAAGGAATTATCTATAGGAGGAAAAGGAATCAGGAAACCCATGAGAGGGAAACTTAGTGGAGATATTTATTTACTATAATTCATGATGTGTGGAACATAATTTATTTACGGTTGGAATGGAGTAGGAACAATATTGTATGATATCAACTAGGTTGCATTCACTATTGGAGGGGCAATTGGGAAAGTGGATGGGCATGGAGGGAGAGTCATATATTGTACTCTAGGAGGAATAAATTCTTGTACCCATGGATTCAAATTAGCTATCATGGCTTTCTACAACTTTTGTGCCTCCAATATTCTTTAAAATATATCTTTATAAGGGAAATGATAGATTGAGAATGTGATTTTGAAAGTCATGGTAGGGAAAAATATTTCCAAGTGGCCTTTTGGTGGTGGTCTGCCTATTTTCAAGTCAAGTCCTCAATAAACTAATGTGACACACAAAATGTATGTTGAATCCAGACTTCTTGCATGGAGAAATAATCACAATGTTGAGCTTCTTATCTATAGTAATATAAAAAGGGAATGGAAATGCAACATTATCTATGAAACACTTGAGAAGAAGTGGTATCAATTAGAAAACTTAGAAGAATGTCAAACACAATCTCTGTAATAGGGGCCAAAGAGGAAATTGCATTAAATGTTAAACTTTTACATTGGATTAAGTTACTTCAAGTTTGTACAACACATTTTCCTTCATTAAACTTTCCTTTAAGTGTTTAACTTCTTATATCTGTTTTATTCTTCCAAATATCAACATACAATATTTAATGACTCTTAGAGTAAATTCCATTTGGCATGATGAAGAATGTTTGAGTGGTCAATGGGATAGGATGAACTTGGGACTGGTGTTTACCTAGCCAGTTGGAGCTAATGGAGTAAATAGTTCAATCATGTGACAAATGGTTAGAGAGATTCACCAGTTGGATAATTTATACTAGACAACAATACAAGTTTTAGCATCACTTGAGATGTGGCTAAAAATCAAAATGGAATCCAATATCCAAAAAGAGAGATAGGTTATTTTAGGTGTCAAAAGCATGATCCTATAGCACCCAAAATTACATCCATACCTCTCACGATCTCCAGCCTATGGCATTTAGTGACTCTTAGGGTAAATTCTATTTGCCATGCTTAAGAATATTTGACTAGTAAATGGGCCATGAAAAGCATAGGACTAAGGTTTATCTAGCCACTTGAAGCTAACAGAATAGACATTTTGATCCCAAGATGAGTAGTTAAAGAGATTCACCAGTTGGCAACTATGTATATGCCAACAGTAAAAGTTTCAGCATCACTGAAGATGGGGCAGCAAAATAAAAATGAAATCCAATCTCCAAAAAGAGAGAGCGAGATTTTTGTAGGTGTCAACAACACAATCCTATAGCATCAATAATTGCATCCATACCTCATACAAGCTCCAAGATATGCCCTGTCAAAGATCACTACCCTATGGAATTTACTTATTCTCAGGATCAATTTCATTAGACATGCTCAAGAATGTTTGAGTGATCAACCAAATGGGAGAAGCTTGGAACTAGGGGTTACCTGACCACTTGGATCAAATAGAATAGATAGTTTGATCCCACCATGAATGATTTGAGTGATTCACTAGTTGGCAAATTTGTGCTGGCCAATAGTACAAGTTTTAGCATCACCCAAGATGGGGCCACAAAATTAAAATGGAATCCAATCTCAAAAAAGAGAGATAGGTTATTTTAGGTGTTGGCAGCACTATCTTGTAGTACCTATAATTGCATCCATACCTCACACGAGCTTCGAGATATGCTCTGTGAAATATCACTTCCCTATAGAATTTAGTGATTCTCAAGGTCAATTTTGTTTGGCGAGCCTTCTCTCTCTCTCTCTCCCACTCTCTCCCATGCCCTAGTCTCTCTCTCTCTCTCTATCCATCTCTCTCTATCCCACCTTCTCCCATCCCCTACTCTCTCTCTCTCTCTCTCTCTCTCTCTCTATATATATATATATATATATATATATATATTCATGTATCTATCTTGATCTTCATCTCCATATTTCTCTAGATAAATCTCTCTCCTACTCCTCTCTTTTACTATATATTTTTCACAAACATCTCGCTCTCACTCCCTATCAAACCCTATCCCACCCCCTACTCTCCGTCTCTCTCTTACTCTCTCCCTTGATTGAGTTTGCACCAAGCATATAAAAAATGATTAATTTTTTCTTGCATGCTCTTCTTCAACTTTCCTTGTGGTTAAGCATCGATAAAACTAGGTTACATGACATTAAAGATCTCTGTGTTAGCTATATAACCATATAATTTATTTTGAATTTGTACTATTTCAATCCTTTCAACTATAATTTATTTTGAATGTATGTCCATTTTCTCTAAAAAAATTAACATGTACTAAGTGGTGTGTAGATTTTAGCTCATTCATCGAATTTTGCAACAACTTAGATTTTTAGAAACTAAACTCCATTCCACACACTTTCAAAAAAATAAGTTTTGATTTTAGATTAGTTTTCAATCATTTCTAGGGGGAGCCCATACACATTTCATGTTTTTCAAATGTGTCCAATTATTAAATTCATAAAAAATACACATAAAATTACCTAAAAATTTGGGGATAAACTACATGGTGTTAGGTAACTTTTGACCAAAGTGATCAAAAAATTTCAAAAAAGGGTCAGAATTTTAGGGGGGACACACTTTGCACTATATTATGTTTTTTTGAAAAAATAGTACCACTTTCTATGGCCCCTTTTTTTGAGGACCTAAAACTAAACTAGTTTGAAAAAAAATTAGTAGTTTAGAAACTAGATTCAAAGGACTACTACTTTTGTTTTTGTCATATCTTAAAATTTTGAGTGTAAGTATCTTCAAATTCTAATTGAAGTTCAAAAATTGTTGATTTCAGAAAAAAAAAGGAAAAAAAGAAAAAAAAGAAAAGAAAAGAAAAAAGGTGGCCACTTACACCCCCCTTTTGGCACCACAACTTGATGCACTTACCCATATATATACACATACATACATACATGTGTGTGTGTGTGTGTGTGTGTGTGTAGATTTTTGGCATAGTCTATACATTTGTAAGGATCTAGTTGTACTTATATTCAAATTAAATATCTAGTTAGTTTATTTATATTCACACTCTTTGATTTTAGTAGTAAACACTTGATTTAATTACATAATTTGTTCATTTTATAGAACATCTTCCAAAATCAATTTTAATTGACCAAGAAACTACAGAGGATGTATCACCCTTGTATCTTAGGTTAGCCTTAAATCATGTTTTCATTATTAGATGGGGGTCTTATGGAGGGGTTTTGGGCTCTATATTTTGGGAATGAGAAGTTCCATGATAAAGTTTTGGAGTGGCTATTTAAGATTTATTTGGAATATTTTCCTAAACAATAAGTGCTCCTACTTTTTAACCCTCTCAATTTTAGGGTTGAAAAGGGGTGGGGTAGGAAATAACCCCATTAGCTTAGGGATTTTTTTGCTACATGTAAAAAATTTATTATTATTATTCTACCAAAATTAAATAATAAATTAAAAACCTTAGACTATATTCACTCTTAAAACTATGGGACCACTAGCTTCCTCAAATTTAGGAGCTAATTTTTTTATGCTAAAAAAATTGAAAAATTCATACAACTTTTGACCATTAAATATTCCTCAAAAATCTTAGCAACCACCAGCATTATTTTGAAGAAATCCTCCTATAAAACCCCAACCTTATTGATGGGAGATTCAAGCCCATTCAATAATTTACAAGAGGAGTTGATCCCCAAGTATGCTACTCTAGTCCTTACCATGTGACAAGCTGATAATATAAGTTGACAATTGAGAGTTGCACTAAGGCTTATTTGATAAATTTTCATGTTTATTTGAACTCTCATACCTAACATTATAGAGTTCATTTCACATGAAAGTATATTATAGTGGGTAGGAAGATTAGAGTGGTAGGCCTATATGTTATGAACTCCTTTTCTAATCTCAAATATTGTTTGAGGTTTATTTCTTATCTATTAAATCTCAAATCTTATTTCATGTAGGAGAGAGAGACTTATAATTAATAGAGTGTGGTAACTTCCTAGATCCATTGGCAATGGTTTGAATCTCTTTTTCTCCATGATTATGATGTTGCAACATGACACACATGGATCTTCTTTTAAGTAGTATTTTGATTATTATTCCTCTATTTCATTTTCTCTATTGTGGTCCTCTCACTCTATGAATTCTTGGATCTATTCTTTGAGGTTTGTTTTATATTTATTAATTTATTAATTTCTAGTTGTTGATGTATCTATTCTATCCTTTTATTTTTGTCATTCTCCTTTGTAGATATGGTGTAGGCATGATGGGATCTATATAGAGGAAATGGATTAGTAGGATTTATAGTTAACTTCATGCATTCAACTAAAATACCAAACCATATGAAATTTTACTATTTCTTAGTCATATTGATTTGTTTCTAGATTCGATTGTGTAAAGATTTTTACCGTTTATATTTCAAATCACACTAAGTGATCCATCATCAAGATGAAAGAGAGCAAGAGATGACTTTGTTTTGCATCTCTTTCTCTCTTTCATCTCGATCATGGATCACATAGTTAGATTCAAAATGTCAATGGTAAAATTATTTACACAATCAAATCAAGAAACAAATCAATGTAATACAATGGATTGTGGAAATTTGATCTCTTTAATATTTCTTAATTGTTTACATAAGAATTGTAATATTTCTACATTTTACTTCTAGTAGAATATAACATTACATTAGAAGGAAACAAAGAAACTGATCTAATTTTTGAAATATAAAAATGCTCTAAAAATGAGATAGAGGAGAAAGTAGATATAATAAATATAATATGCATAAATGATTTTACTTATAGGTTTTTAAAGAAATAATTTGAAATTTTTAGTGCAAAAAGAGCTAAGGAGAATTGAATAGATATAGAAGAGGAGAACCTATTATATCTAGTTTTTCATTGGTAAATAAAAATAACTTATTGTTATTTAAGAGAGAAGTGCACCATATTACATAATGAATAAGATTTCCAATTGGAATGTTCAACAACTAAATATCATTTGGATAATTTATTGACTAGTTTCTACAATACTAGTACCATAAGAAATAAAAATAAAATTTGTATACAACTTTAAATCCACATTAAATATTTTTTCTAATCCTAATTTTGATTACCTCTTATGTAATTCCAATATTCTATTTTTTATAATATCTTTTTATTTTTTAATGGTTTGCTTCTAATTTTTAATGAATCGATACCCTTTTAAAATTATTTTAATAACAAAAAGGTAAGATGGATAATAATGATGAGAATAAAGATAAAATTTTGACCATGTTAAAGTGACTTTGAATTTTTATTATATGTAAAAATCCATTCAACTTCTATGTTGTTCCTAAAGGCATTAGATTAGGGGAACTTTGTCTCCTTTTTTGTTTCTTTCAATGTTGGGGGTTTTAGGAAAAGTATTATATAGAAAAATAATGATGAGAAATTATTAGAATATTGACAATATCTACCACACTAATTATATTACTCATGTAAATTATGGATGATTGATCTACCAATAATCCTTAATAACTAATACTAATATAATTAATACATTTATAAATAAGGCCTATACAAAAGTTTATGATAATAGAAAAATGTACAAATATGATAGAATATAACAATTATGTTAAATAGTTTTGTAGAATATAATTAAGGCTCCATTGGTTTCTAAGGCATAATGGTTTTTATGATGAACTTAAAATGTGTTTTCGTAACATTAAAGGATTGTAATAGGTTAAAAAGAAACATACTATTAATACATTCTTAAGGTCTTTCAGGGATATATAGATCTTTTTATGATTCAATGAGTTAAATTAGTTGGGTTTTTTAGAGTAGGATTGTCATTGCACAAAAAGATTGATCTATCAATGCCTGATAGAACCACTCAACTTATAGAACATAAGAGGTGGTTAAGCCCTTGTCACAAATCTTAAGGGGAGTATTGAACATTTTTCCAATAGGGTTCTCCCTTGAAATCTCCCTAAAATATATTTATAAATATTTGTATGATTTATCCTCAAATAATCATAGGGGTAAAGGTGGTACTTCTATCCTTATTGGCCTAAGGTGAAATGACCATGAAGAGTCTAGGCTACTCTCAATACAATAGAGCAATTTGGAGTTACATGGTATTTGAGAAATTTGAACTTGGTGTGTGCTTAATCTAGGACCCCAATGATCGCAATGAAAGGATTGATTTGTGGAATTATTTGTCTAATTGTGGAGATATTTTTTGGGTTCTAGTAGGATATATTAATATGGACGAAAGATATTATGAAAAAATTGGAGGATTGAAATATGAGTGGAAAGGTAATGAGTGATTCTACTAGAACATAATGATTAGAAAGCTCAACCTATTTGACCCTCATACTAGCCTTAAGGATAACTCAAGAGGCATTAGGTATACCTAGTCCAACTTCTAGAAAGGAGTTATGAGAATTTACTCTAGACTAGACATATTCTATCTAAACTGAGATGCATTTAGTTTCTCTAAACCTTTAAATGAAAATTGTGCATTAAGTTATCCCTTTTACTTTGTCAAAGAACCATCTTGTTTTCACTAACATTTTTAGGATTGATATAAACTTGTTGAGGCTGAAAGGAATAATTATGGGTTTGGCTTGAATACCTCCTTTTTATAAGACCATGGTGTGCTAATAGTAACTAAAATCATTCAATCATTTAATATTAACAATGTGAGGGATGAAAGTTTCATTAATAGGTGGGTCCAAAACACTAAATCTTGGCAATGCATGTTCAAGAAATTTCCTTTAGTTGATGTAGCAATACTAATATGACAACTATTTCTCTTTTTAAGTTAGTGTTGTAGAGATTCTTCAACAACTCGATCTTACCACTTTTGGGCATTTGAAACCATGTCACCAACATGTCTCCTTTTCTCATTGACTTCTTCTCATTGTAGCGGACCGTTGAATTCTAGAAGTTCATTTCATTAAACACTTTATGAGTAGGTAGCTAGAAGTAGTTTTGTTGGTGTATGAGTCAATTATTCATAGTACCTCATCACTAGAAATATTAATTTACTATGTGGATGAGTCATAACAATAGATGCACTCTAAGATAATTTGAGGATCTTAGATTTCCACTAGGAACCTTGTGACCTCTATAATGCTAGTCTCCTTTAACTTTTGAGTTATTGGGTGGATGTGCTTGAACCCTAACCTCCTGTGTAGGTCTCCCATATCATAAAACTTGAGCTAGGTGTCACTCACCCTTTTCCACTCACAATAGATTATCTTTATATTATCATAGCTTGCAGACTTTATTTCCATGTGGAACTACTTCTATTGAGAAACAAGGCTCTATTTAACTATAGAAATTGAAGATATTTGTCTAAAAACTATGATGAAGGAATCTCTTGGAAATCCTTCTTTTATGGATTTTTTTATGTAATCTTAAGCCCTATACATTTGTCTCAGATGAATAAGGAGCATTGCATTTAATTAGAAGTCACCTTTTTGTGTTAATGATTAAATTTTAATTAAATTTGTAATGGTTAACAATTAAAAAATGATATTAGCATGTCACAACACTTAAATTTCATATCTCAAAAAATTAGATTTCATTTTCCTTTCTTTTTAGCTTGGAGTAGCATCTTTCTTGTTTTCTGACTCTTAGCTTTATGTTATAGGCCAATGGTCTCCAATAGTTATGGTGAAATCCGAACTCATTCTTTTTATGCCCTCCAAATGAGATGTTAACCTCAGAGAAGCTAATTTTAGATTTTCCTGGAGGATTTATATTTCATCATTTTTCCTTCCTTGTAGTGTACTAGGGTAAGGGGATCTTCCCCGAGAAGCCTCTAGAGAGGATCTCAAAAGGAATATTCATTGTTTCCATACTTAGCTTCCCATCGTGTTTTCTTTATTTCTTACCCAAAAGGTATATTTGCTTTGTTAACTTACTAAACTAAGAATTGCACATGGAACATATCTAGAAGAATATTCTTGGTTATGAACTTACTTTATTGTGACAAATATAATTGTTCTCACTACATAAAAAAAAGTCATTCTACTATTTTTCTATTAGAGTAGTAATGCAAACTGGGAGAGTCCAAAATATTGAACCATGATGTGATATGATTTTAACTTAGACTTTGCTTTTGGTTCGTAGTATATCTAACAACTTACCTACCCAATTAGATATATGAACTATGCAATGTGGCTTATGTATACTAATTTCCATCAAAATCCACACAATGTAGTTAGAGGCAAAAAAATTAGAAGGGAAATCTTGAGAACATACAATATTAGGGAAAACCCAATGAGAAATGACTTGGCTCAAATCCTAACTTGGACATAGATTTTTCATTTCATGACTTGATCTTGATAAAGGATAGAGGAAAAACCTGAGGATAACATGTTGAAATAATGATATTTTAAATTGTTGGAGGTTTAATCCTTCTATAAATATTTAGTAGAACATTTATGTTGATATTTGTAGGACTAGAAAATGGGTTAGAACCTAGCATACTATGAGAAAACATAAAACTCAATCAAAATACACTAAACCCTTCTAATCTATCATGAAAGCCAATTGAAATAAAGGAAGAAAAAATAAGTAAAACTACCTCTTTAATTTTAGCTCTCATGTCCTTCTTTCTTCTCTATTTTGATGTACAACTAGAATTTCCTATAGTGCCTATATAATTGAAAGAAAATGACTATGATAGGATGATGCTATTGAGAATACTAGAAGCATGTTTTAAATCCTAATGAGTTCTAAGAGATCAAAAATGGGTGCAAGATGGATCAATTTATAGCCAAAGTGCAAGAGGAGAGAATTGAATGAGAGGATGGACACTTGTCACTTCGAATGTGCAACTTGGCATGATATTATTTAGAATATCTATGACAACCATGACACAATATGCCAAATGTAGGATTCTATGACGCATGAAAGTCAACATGGCTAAAAGTGGAGGAGAATCTACGACGTGCATCTTGTATCCAAGAATCTATGATGATGGAGGCTTATTATAGGCATGCGTAAGAAATCAAATATATCAAATATGACATATTTTAGCCAAGTGTAGGGAGAATATCTATGATGCGTCATGTCCATGTCTTAAAGCTACGTGGAAAATTTGAATTAAAAAATCATAATTCCACACAAATGAAAATTAGTAAATTAGAAATTAGAGGTAGAAAATACGACTTAGGAAATTGAGAATTGTGCTCACAAATTTCTGGATTTGATTATGTATAATTTTTTTACGTCAATGTTTCAGATCATACTAAATGATCCATCATTAGGATGCTAGAGAGAAAAGAGAACATGAAAAAATAGAATGCAGATCCAACCAACTGAAGAAATAGAAGGGAGGGGGGAAGGGGAGGAGAGAGAGTTGATGAGACATCCCACCAAACCCACAAGAAGAATAATGAAATAAAAATAAAAATAAACCAAGAGGGGAATAGAAGGGGGAAAGGAAAGACACCTAACAAAGGAAGCCACCAAGCTTAAAAATATCTTAAGATGAGAAAGGCAAAGGAAAAAGGAAATCGATGAGATAACATGAACACAAAGACAAGATAAAAGCGCATTAGATTGAATAAAACCAAAAGAGCAAAAACAAAGAAGCTAAAGAAATGTAAAATTAAAGGAAAAGTCAAATATACCAAAGGGGACTAAGCAATAAAAGAAGAAAGAAATATATAAAATACAATGAGAAAGAAAATGAATAAAAGAGAGAAATGTGAACCCACACACTCATATATATATATATATATATATATATATATATATATATATATATATATATATATATATATATATATATATATATATATATATATATATATATATATATATATATATATATATATATATATATAATAGAAAATAAAAATCTAAAAATATCTTAAAAAGTGAAAATATTGGAAGAAAGATTTTATATATATATAAAACTACCTATATATATATATACATACATACATACATATATATATATATATATATATATATATAGATATATATATATATAGATATATATATATATACATATATATATATATAGATATATATATATATATATTTCAATATTATTACATATATATATATATATACATATAAATAAGCAAAACCACAAATAGAAGAGTAAGGGAAAATTAACATTGAGACAAACCAAGAGACCGCTAAGTGTGGCCAAAGCAAAGGAAAAAACAACGTCGACACACCTAAAAAATGAAAACTAGAAGACGACCACAAGGATATAAGAGGGAAATATAAAAGAAAAGCACACGAATATGCATAAGAGCAAATAAAGGAAAGATAAATAAAACAATAAATGAAAAATAATAATATATAAAAACTAGAAGACGACGAGCTCATCAAGCCGAGAGAAGGGGTGGGGGAGGGGAGAGGCGGGAAGGGAGAAGAGGGTGCCAGAGGAGATGGAAGGGACAAAGGGAAGCCAGAAGAAGGGGGAGATGAGACTAGAAAAAGAGTCAAGAGCGAGGCGGTTTGCGAAGGGAGGATAACAAAGGATTCCAAGAACTGCTTAAGGTCCATCCTTCATCATGATTGAGGTTAGAAGGGTTATCATTAATGGCAATGGCTTCCTTGAGCTTTGTTTTGGCGAAGTTGTCTTCCTTGAACACAATTTGCGTCTTCTCTAAGCAAATATGATGCTTAGTAGAGGAAGAATAATCAGCTAATGCAGATTTGAGGACCCTACTCATGCTTGATGTCAGTGGCATGTTCCTTAATTCTAGTGTTGAACGAACAACCCGTTTCACCTATGTAAGGGGTACCACAAGAGCACATGACCTTATAGACTCCAGAATCTATCAAGGCATCCTTGGTGTCTTTAATGGGGGGAACACAATCTCTCAGCATGGAAGCGGGCTTGAAGGCAACTCGAATGCCTTTTTTGCCCAAAATCTTGGAGATCTTGTTCAATATCCCCTCGACGTAGGGAATTGAAAAGAAAGGGGGTGACTGGGTGATAGAGGGAGGAGGACGAGAGGCTAAAAGAAAGAGGGAATTGGCCAAGAGAAATGTTGTGGATATGTGCTTGTCAGAGTATCCATTCCACTTGAAGACATGATGAAGGTGTGAGAGCTCTTGGTCCAGGTTGTCACTATCACAAATCCTAAAAGCTCTTAAGGCTAGGCTTTTTAGGATCCCAACCTTTTGACAGGGGTGGTGGTGAGAGGCGGCATGGAGATAAAAGTCAGTGTGGGTGGATTTACAAAAAACTCAACGGCCAAGAGTGCCATTGAGTTTTTTAAGGACTAAGACATCAAGGAAAGGTAAGTAGTTATTTGCTTCTAACTCCTTGGTGAAAGAGATGCTAGGAACTAAATTGTTGATGTGGGCATGAAACTCAACCAGCTTGTCTAGGCCATGCGACCAACAAACATTGGTGTCATCTACGTAGCGTTTCCACCACTTGGGTTTTAGAGGGAAAGAGTGTAATGCCATTGCCTCAAACTCTTCCATGCATAAGTTAGCGATGATCGGTGAAAGAGGGGTAGTTTGTGAAGGTGAATCAATTAATTGACAACGTTGGTTAGCAAGAATAATTAGTAATATGGGATGAAAAATGATTGAAATGATATAGGATTAGATTCTGGGTTAACTAATCCCATAGGATAAATTATTAAATGATTAGCCAATTTGATTTGATAAATAAAATATTATCCTTTTGATGAAATGTGATGATTATCCAAATCGAACGGGATGATGGTGGGTAGATCAAAGCTATGACTAAATTGATTGATTGCTTTGAATTGATAAGATGCCAAGGAAATATGGCATGGATTAAGAACATGTAACATTTAACAGACATTGTAAATGCTACATGGTCAAAATTGATTGATAAGATTGATCATAATAACATCAATGAACATTGCCAAAGTTAATAAATTGATTAGATAGGGTCATGATTTGACACTGAGGGACTCGGAAATGTCAACGATTGGATGATGAGAATGATAGTTTGACCTAGGCTTGAGGCAGATGACAATGCTAAGGTTAGATTTGATAGGTTTGATAGATTTGGAAGGCATTGAGGGATATGAAAATGCCTAGGTTTGGATTATAAATAATGATCAATTTAAGATATCTGACATGTTTTGTGTTGATTATGGTTGATTTGGGATAGTTTTGGGTTGATTTGGGATGATTTTGGGTTCATTTGGGATGATTTTGGGTTTATTAGATGATATTTTGAGGATTTTGAAATGATTTCATGTTGATCAAATGAGATTCTAAAATGATCTACAATTGATTTGAAAGATGATATGGATGATGAATGATATTGTCAAACCATGTTTGAAGGTTAATCAAGATTGGTAAAAAGATTGGAATTAGTGAAATGAGAAAATGATTCAAGTTAGTATGAAAATGTGATTAAACCATAGACGAAAACCATTTTTGAGAATCTTCATTGCTCCTCTTTGATACAATGTGATCTAGAGCATTGTGTCAAAGAATATTGATGAAAAAGCCATAATAGCATGCCCCAATAGAGGTGGTATATATGGGTGCCTCCTTAAGAAATTGACCAAAAAATGCATAAGATGGGTCAATTTTTTGAAAATAAGAAGACAAAGCCATAGCAACTGACAGATCACAAATCAAAGCTCAAATGTTAAAGTTATGGGGTCCAAAGTGCAAGAAGCATTACGATCAACATAGAAATTTTATCTTGCATGTCCATCTAGGTGGAAATGAGGCTATAAAAGGGCTTAGAGAAGGCTTGGAGGTCATTTTTGCCCTCTCATTTGGAAGACAAGAGCTCTAGGGCCTTTTTGGTTGGAGGAATTCAATGCGAATAGGAAATTTGTCCTACTATAATTCAGCAATACAATGTTTGGTTGCAAAAGTAGAAATTGTAATTAGAACATATTTATTCTAATATTAGCCCAAAATGGGCATGGTAGACTTCCCACTAAATAGGTCAAATAGGAATACCCTACTCCTACTCCACTCTTTTGTAAACTAGATCTAATACTTGGTCAGTTTTGCCAATATGTGTGTATTTTTGGGGGAAAAATTAGGTTTGTCAAATATATTTTTTACGATCGATGTGTGTAGAGCCTATAGTTTTGTTTGCTGAAGAATTGATTTCATGCAGAATGGGGATTTTTCCCATCTATTCATGCAAAAAATTTTGAATGGTCTATATATGATAGAATTGTAATTCAAAGATGGTAGTTGGATTGGAGCCATTCACTTGCACTCATTCCTGTCGAGTTGTAAATTTCATCGATTCTTGGTCTAGTATCAATGGATGCTCTTCTCTATACTATAGTTACTCTACACTATCACCTCACTCCCATGTCTTCCCCTTTCTCTCAAAGAGTATCCAATTTAGTCAGGTTCTCTTCTCCCCCACCCCGAGAGTCAAGTGTCTGATTGATTCCCTAATTCCACCCCATTCCCAATGTGGATGCCAGATAATTGATATCTTTCAATAATAGCCTTTCGAACAAAAATGATAGTCCTTTGTACAATCCCCTCTGAATATAATTTTAAAATAATTTTATTTAATTTTAAAAACTTTCAAAGGTTGTGTTATACATTAACTATAAAGTCAATTTTTTTTAAAAAAAGGATACTTGTTTTTTAAATGATTAACATAAAAGTTTAGTTTTAAAAAACAAAAAATTGGAATATTTAACATATAACCAGACCTCAAAAAAATTAAATTATTAAAATTAAAAAAAAAAATTATTCTAGTTTCTATTTTAATTGTTGTAGCCAAACACAGAATATACATCTTCCGACTCCTTTTCTAGGACAACCAAATAGGCCCTTAGAGTAGGGATGATCATGGACCAGCTACCTAGGGAGAAACATCACTAAGAACAAGTGTATACCTACCAATGATAGGAAGATGTAGGACCAATAGTGAGTACATCAAGGCATCCTCTATGCATTTTATGCTTTTGATATATTTCACATTAGTGATGGGTCAAATTGGGTCCTCTTAGGGTCTCAGGGATAGGTTGGGGTATCAAAATGCCCCAAGTGTACTCAAAATGCACCCAAGTGCACTTGGCATGATCAAGTGTGCACTAAGCACACTTGGTATGCCCAAGTGTGCACTAAGTGCAGTTGGGGTCCCCAACTACACTCCATGATACTCTAGGCCCCTGAAAATAGTAAAGATGGGCCCAGACTGACCTAGAACTCGGAATGCATGCCCTAAACCCTATGAAAAGGTCAAAACATAACTTAAATCAGTCAGACATGGTTAAAAGTGGTCAAATTTGATCAAACATGGGTTAGATTTTTGTCAAGCCTAGTAGAATGTTGACAGGGAGTGATGCATAGGGTCAAAAAGAGTGCAAATGAATTTGAAATGACCCAAAATTTTGTTTACATGCTCAAAACCCTAGAAAGAGTTTCCAACATAGGTCAAAATAGTCAAACATAATAAAAAATGGTCAAACTTATGAGAAAATCCACAAAGAGGTATGGAAAGGATCAAAACTAATGCAGATGAACCCATAATGACCCAAAATTTGGAATACATGCTCAAAACCATAGAAAGAGTTCAAAACATGGGTCAAAATAGTCAAACATGATTATAGATAGTAAAAATTAGTGAAGAAAAGGTCAAACTTGGTCAAAGTTAGGTCAAACATAGGTGAGACTTGGTAGAAAGGCAAAGAAGGTTGACATACCACATATGGTTATGTAGGTGGACCTGCCCGTATTGTAGATAAGGGGCTAAAGACCATAGAGCTTGGTTGTACATCATCAAATGATCACCAATGAGTAGGAGATCCTAGCAGGGTTTGGGCTATACCACATTACATTCATACCTAAGGTGAGAGGGAATAGGGTTTGTTGATGGTGCTGATAGAGAGATGGCACTCAGAGACTAGCTCTTTCCATCTACCCATAAGAGAGAAAACTATGATCTTAGAGGATGTATGGGCCTAAAAGTACAAAGTTGTGTCACCTTTCAAGCTGACTTATCAGAATGAGTAAATTTGATTATTTGTATCTAAAAATCAATTTTGGCAAAAACATATGATCTAGCTAAATTCATTCCAGCTAAGTTATATATGGTCTCACACTTTTCCAATTGGAAATGTCTATTAAATGCATGTTTTAAATTGGTTTCTATCTAATTACTAAAGAAATATAATTATTTTAGAAAAGTGGCATTTCAATAACCCTTACTATTTTTTATGATTTTTTTTAGTAACATATAAACACCATTCTATAGATATTAGATTCAAGAATATTCTCATATAGATTTTATAGTGTTTTAATTAGATATATAATATTGTAATTAAAAAATTCTACAAGTATGTATTTTAACAGTAAAAAAGATGTCAATTTTGAAAGGAAAAAAATGTTGAATCATATAAAAAAATAACAAAATATATGACATTCTAGAGGAGAGAGTCCTCTTTTAGAATGTATAAATTTTATCTTGTTTAGAATAGATTTGTTTTGAAAAATGTGGTGGGAGATGAAAACTATCGATTTTAGGGGAGTTGAAATTTGAATCATTATAAAATAGAAAATATAGGTCTAAATCTGATTTTTATTTTTGATTGTTCTAGCTATATATGTTATCTATAACATAGTCTAAGATCAAAGGGAAATAAGGGTATGTGCAGGATCATGGTGTGCCAAAAAGTGGCGATCTGAAAAATATGTAGTTCTGAAATGCCTCAAAGAATTTCAAAATCTATTCCCACTTTTTTCCCACCCATCCTGATACTAAATGAAAACAATTAATACCTTTATAATTCCTACTATATCTTTCAATACCAACCTTATATGGTCATCTTTAAAACATCCTGAAAATGTGTTTTTGGCATGTTCTTATGTGTTTTTTACTTCAAGCATGTAGCTGACGACTTTTTTTAAACCAAAATTTAATGTAATGAAAAGGGTTTCTTAAGAATATTCTTAGCTTTTCATGAATGTAAGTTTTGTCAAATTACGAGTTCAGTAAGTAATTATTACTTATTTTCTAATGGAGTTAGCTACAAAGTGCTGATTGACATACTGGTTGAAAAATAGCTATAACTTACAAACCGTATAAGATTTGTGAAATCCAAAAGATGCGTCACATTCTATGCTTTGACTAGTATAAGCAAAAAAAAAAAAAAAACTTAATTTTGATTTTTTTTGAACTAGTTAAGGTGGTCAGACACGAGAGTTTTTTAATTCTAAAAATAGTATAGTAGAAAATTCATAATTAATTATTTATTTGGAATAAAAATTGCCGAAAATATGCATCACATCCAAGCATGAGTCTACTTTTTATATCTAAAATTATATTTAAAAATATTATCATTTGATTATGATTAAGGTGGTCAGACATACACCTACTTTTTATTTTTGCCTTGAAATTTTTGTAGTACTGCATTAAAATCCAAACTTTTGACCAATCAAATAATTTTTTCTCCAGATAAGGCCTTATAGTTTAGAAACTAGATTCAATTTCCTACAGATTATTTTCTTACAACTTTTTGATATAAAGTTTAGAGCCACTTTAAAATTATGTGTCAAGTTGACATAACCTTGATTTGCTGGTTTTTCACTGCCACTTAAGGCCATAGTTTGGTACACCATGATCCTGCACATACCAATAAGTTCATTTCCATCTAGTTTTGTGGTGGGAACTAGACCCCTAATTTTTAGCATTTTTCAGCAGATAAAAAATCATCTATAAAAATTAGAAAAATATATCAATTTTTATTCCAAATAATTATTAAAAATTATGATCCTAAACTTCATCCATTTCTACACATTTCATTAGTTTACTTCATTTTCAAATTCAAAATAATAATACCAATTTTATGTGATTGAAGGTGAACAGTTATACTTTTGTTAGCATTTTCCTTTACGAAGGGTGAGACATGTTTGTGCTTTTACCCATGGTGTATCCTCCAAATTTTTATCTATAGGGAGTTGACAATATATGATCCTGCTACTGGGTGAGTTGTACTACACCGAATGTTTGGTTGTGGAGATGTGGAGCTAGGGATTCAAGATTATGAGATTGTATGCACTAGTAGAATTGGCCCATGATTTTAACAAAAAATGGTAAAATGTTGTACCTAGATTGATCAAAATTTTGACCATTGGTGTTGTCACTATTTTTTTCATCAAAATTTTGACACATCCTTGTGGAGGTCAAAATGTTTATGCCAATCTTGGTCGAAATTGGCATCTACTTTTGGCCATTGCATCCATTGATAATTTGAACAATGTTGGTCAAAATCTCTAGCCCATTAAATAATTATTATGGCCATTGTATCTATCAATAATTCAACCAATTTTGGTCAAAATCTTTGGCCCATTTGGTCAGGATGACAAACCCACAATACCAAATTTCAACAAAGAATGGTCAAAATTCCAATAGGTCCTGGTGAGTGTTTCGACCAAGATGCATCAAAATTTTGACCAATATGAAATTTTAAAAAAAAAAATCACTTGAAGATAAATATCCAAAGTAATCATCAATGATATCCTAGTCGGTGATTAGTCTGGATACTTATCTTCAGGTGTTAGTTTGCATTAATATATATGATATGTAATTTGTTATGTTACTTTACTATTAGCATAATGGTTTATTATAAACTTATTTGATATTTTTTACAAGTGTGTGTGTGTGTGTGTGTGTGTGTGCGGGTGCGGGTGTGTGTGTGTGTGTTTATATAGACGAGCCCAAAGCTAGAAAATGCAACAAATTGGAAAAGATAAATATAAATTACCGGTAAAGAAAAGATAAAAGTATTAAAGTGCCCTTACAAAATAAGCATCTTATTTATTCAAACCATATGATGGTTGCATTCTTTGATACATATGATACATATGTTGAGGTTCCAGTGAAGTATGTTGCACATGGGGCATGTCATCCAAGTTTGAATTATGGATGCAATGTTGTAGATGAGAAAGATGAGATAAGTGAGATGTTTTCTCGGTCTAAATAGATTGGTGTTGGTATTGATGTCACTACTGGTGTTTAACATGACATGGTATATACTGCAATGACTAGGGTTGGTGCTACATTTGAGGTTGAGACTATTATATACAATAAATTAGCAAATAAAGATTATATCTTATGAAAATTGTGCTCACATACCTAGCATAATGATCCATATTATTTAGGAGTGAATTATGTATAACAATTGTAGATGTGAATAATGAAGCAGTAATCAAAATAGTCATGAAAAAAAAAATATAACAATATGTATCTTTTCCAAGGAAGCATATAAGAAATGTTTAGGCAAGATAATAAATTCAGGCACCATAGACAATGTGGCATACAAATATATTAAAATTCTAGTACAATTCATAAATTAAGCCCCTATATTTGACTTTTCAAATGTATGAGATCAAAAATATGCATTCCCTTCTATTGTGGAAACCATTCAAAGACCAATTGTACAAATTTCATTGATAAATACATAAATATGCATATCATTGACTTCAACCATAGGAAACATACAAAGGATAGGTCAGAAAACCAAAATGCATGTATTTTCCATGAATGAAAAATATTATATATGCATACCCTCCAACTCTAGCAAATTTGACATTTATAGTTGACAAGACATGCATGTATTGTCTGATACTTATTTGTTTTTTATGTTTCCAAACCTAGACCTTTGAGATATCTACGAATGTGTCTTTCAACACCCTATAAATTTTTTAATATTATTTTGTTTCCCACATCTTAAGAAGGTTGTTGCATCTTCTAAACTAAGGACTTAGTGTTGAATGTCATCACATCTAACTCAATATTGTTAAAATTGTCACTTTTTTAGCATAGCATATTGTAAGAGTTGAATGCTAAAATGTTACAGCCAACAATAGTCAAGCCAAATGCTAAAAAGTTGGTAATGGTACTAATTAGGTGGATCAATATTCAGGATCTTCTTAGGCCACATAGCCCAAAAACAAGCTAAGCATTCAAACTTTGAATCACACCTCATAAAAAGTAGAGAATAAAAAGTAGCCAATGATGTCAGGCTAAAATTGGAAATCATCTACTTGATCTTAGTCACAATTATTAATACTTGTGTTTCCAATCCCAAAACATGTGTGACAACCTTAGAATGAAAATTCACAATTAAAGAAACCAAACTTCAAGATATAAAAATGAAAAAGTTAAGAATCCATAATGAAGAGAGTTGTAAAATGCATAATATTCTTGTTGAATCTCGCAAGCTCTCGCATCTTGTTAGAGTTGTGAGTATCTTAGTTTAGACAATTAACTTATCTTGTTGTGTTAGATTCATTTAAGGTTCAATGAGAATTAACTTAATCATGTGAATGGTGCAGATCTTAGGTTTCAAGGTAATCTTTTTCTTCTTTCCTTCTCATTCTCTAATAAAAAAAAGTTTGAAGAATTCATTCTAAATTCAATTTCTATATAAACAGTCCTCTTAAGCAAGGAAATAGTTAGATATGTCCATAGACTAAATTTTATTTAAAAGACATTGAAAGTTTCCCCATCTCATCACAATGAGTCCACCAATATTAACTATTATGTTGAATGTAAGAAGGTGCTTGATAAATAGTAGTGGTTATCCAGTAACTAGAATATATAAAGACAACTAGAAAATATAGTAAGTGTTCCCCTTGATAAGCTATTCATTGTAGTATCTATTTATATGTTTCCATAGTCAATCTAATATTAGGTGTATTGATTGGCAATGTAGGTCATACACTACCTTCCACATTATTTCCACAAGAATAAGTCAGAATTATTAATATAAAAGACATGAATACGAGACCAAATATTAGTATAGAATATCCTAGTTAGACTTTATATTTTTTATATAGTATATGTTGTATATAATTTTGGATGTGTACTAAGTTATAACACTTTTTATCTTTCTCTCATATTCTCACCAATCATTCTCGTACTATCTCTAGGCAAATGACTACTTCTGTCATGCTTTGAATTTTTCTCAACTTCTAGGGGTCTTGGAGCCAAGTTTATTGACTCCCTTTTTGATGACGAAACTAAATTTGATGACACTTAGATTGTCAAGACTTAAATTTTAAATTAGTTGTGCAAGTAAGAAATATAGACAATAATAATAAAAATTCATGTGGGTTTTCTTTTCTCCAAACAACCTTTCAATCTCCATAGAAATGATTATATCAAGAAGCATCTTATTGGATTCAAAAGGGTGGAGATCAAGATATTAGAATCTCAAGGAGCTCAATCCAAGATTAATGTTTGAAAGGATCTAAGAGCTATAGATAAAGCAACTAGGAGGAAATTGCTTATGGGTTTGCATACTCTTTCAATTAGATCCTGCCATGATTATGAAGATGATTATTTAAAATACCACTTTGTATTGTAGCAATCATTGGATTAAAGGGATGATCTATAATAATTACCTCGGCAAGAAAAGTAAATTAATAAATTCACCTTAAATAATTACCCATTTACACAAATATAATGTCATCTCCGATACTTTGTTAAAGTAAGAAGCTTGGTTTCCATTATTTGGTGTGGGGTCATTGGTTAAAGGAGTGCACTTTGATAATCACTTTGACTTATGCATCTAGAAAATGAAATTGCAACCTATTGAGATTGAGAAAAACCTTATAAAACAACAACTAAGAAGGATCACTTTCCAATAGCTACTAAAAATAGGGTCCTCCGACCACTACCATCATGATAACATTTAACCTACTCAAAAATGAAAACCAATGAAATAATCTAGATTAGGGCAAGCGAAATTGATGCATTGAAGAAGAGAATACTTAAAAAAAATGAAGCTAAATCATGGTAGACAAATTCTATATTGGCCCTTCCAATTTTTTATTTGATAGTTTCCTAACAACGACACATTCAAAATGTACTTATGAGAAAAGACCTAGAACAAATGAAATTGATTAAATAATGAAGGTAAGCTAGTTTGAGCTTCACTTGGTTTCAAGAATACTTTAATATTCTCTACTTAATGTGGAAGCTCATCTTGGATGAACCCCCTCCCCCTAACATAAATCTAAATTCCCCATTAACATCTAATTACACATTTTATTCATTCATTCATCCATTTATGAACTATAACATTCAATTAATATGAAACACTAATCAAGAATTCATTAACACATAAAAAATATTCATTAACATGACATAAAGTTCAATTTTAATATGCAACATTCATAGATAATTACTTAAAACAACTTTCTTTCATTATCCAACAAATTTAAGCAAACAAGGTTTAAGAAAGAGCATCAATATCTTCCTCATTCTCCTCCTCTTGTGGTTGTGATCTCAAATTATGATGCTTCTTCATGTTTTGAGAAGCATGAGGCTGCTATACTAAAGGGGGGTCTGCTGCAAGAATAAGTAAATGGGTTAAATTTGCATACAATTTTTTTACTATTACAAGTATTTTATTAACCAGTAAAACATAACATGCATTTTTCTTTACCTACCAATACCACATCATTACAATAACATTTTGATCTGCCACCAC
Source organism: Cupressus sempervirens (assembly GCA_028749045.1). Classification (NCBI taxonomy): domain Eukaryota; kingdom Viridiplantae; phylum Streptophyta; class Pinopsida; order Cupressales; family Cupressaceae; genus Cupressus; species Cupressus sempervirens. The sequence continues at coordinate 171,967,761 of CM053793.1, forward strand.
CTCAACATGATAACATTCTCCATTAGTTCACCATGATGTTCAACATGCTCTAAAATATTCAACAAAATGTTACACAACCAATTAAAATTAAAGATATTAAATTCTATTAATAATTACATAATTTATTTCCAATATAAAATTAATACCTCCACCACTATGATTCACATCATGGCCTTTGTCACACCCAGGTTCTATGACAGGATTTGAAGGCTGCAGTAAAATGCCATGCACATTATTATCATTGTTTAATATATAAAACAAAAATAGTCAATGTATGATTTGATTAAAAAATAATAATTGCAACCATATATAAAAATATTGATATGAAATTCCATTGCTTCTACTTACAAGTCAAGAGTGAAGTTTCATATAGCCACTAGAGCCAAACTTATGTTGACCAACCTTTTGTACTCTCACTTCTATAGCTTTTGATGTGTCTTGCAATCTATGAAAAATTTGAAACATGTTAGATTATATATTTACAAAAATCACTAATTAGTGCACGATTACATTATATTTAATACTATCATGACATACCTTTTTTTGCCCTCTTCTAGTTCAATTCCTTTACCATGTAGCCTTTTCTCTTTTGCATCTTCTATTATTTCATTCCACTCCATCAATGGAATCATAGGAAGATGCTTATACTTTGGGTTATCCTTTAGACCCCTTCTATATTGGTTCCTCATAGTCTTTCTATGTTTTGGTGGTCTTTTAAGAAGTAGGGTGATGCCAAAAATATTTTTCCCAAAAAGATCCTCTAAAGATGTAATGAGCTGATTTTTTAATTCAGGACCTTGTTCATTCCACCTTTTTTGAAACAACAAAATTGTTAGATACACAACTTTAATATAGTACAAGAAATGGAAGAAAATAAAAATATTATACCAATGATATGAAGCTAGGTACCTTTTACGTATGGTGGGCCCAAATAGCATCAATTTCATTTCAAAAAGAGTATCATAAAAAATATCATTTCCTAAAAAAAATCATGAGATTATCAATCCAAAATGAGTTATGTATAAGTAAACTACATTACAATGTAAACAGTCACAATTTTATAAAGTACCTAAAAGCTTTGGTACTTTTAATTAAAACAAAGTTTTCTTGTTCAACAAAAATGACCCCACAAACGAACCAGTACTAGTAACACATACTAATGTAGGAATGGTTCACCTTCAATAGTAGTGGTCTCTATTCTAGTATCAGTTGTAGGTGTATATATTAGTGCACAAAATAGGTCCATGAGTATAAAATGCATGCAACAAAAAAATATCAATGCATGATTATCACATAACAAAATATAGTAAAACAAAGTTTTACTAGTTGTATTTGGTATAGATGAAGATGTTTGCAAGCTCCTTGTTACTGACATTGCAGTTGAGAGTATCAAAGTGGTGACTAAAGGAGCCATCCACACTTCATCATGAGCTAAAGAATTTATTGTTAGAAAAGAAATTTTCAATAGATAAAGAACAAATGGGGTACTAGAAGCATCCCAAACATAAGTTGAGTCAATAATGCATGTAAAGGTTAAATGAATGGTTAAGGGTTTAAGGATTATTTAAATGGAGATTATGCACTACAACCCTCACCATGTTGACCACATCTCACAAGTTTCAAAAATTCCTATAAGAAGAAAACATCATATTTTAGATCATGATCCATAAGATAGTATAAAATATAAACATTTATTGAAATTTTATTATTATTTAAGATTAATTATTGCTTACCATCATACAATTGACTCTACATATCAATTCATCTTTGAGTGCATTTATCTCCTTAGTTTTGTTTTGTTCATCACAATGGTAAGAATTTCATTACTATATTTATTTATAAACTTACTAGCCTTGAAGTTGGGGTCAACGCTACATGCGATGTCATCTAAAAATGTCCCCTCAATTTTAGATCAGATTTGATTTGCTATCATTTTCTCTTTTCCCTTTCAATAAGTATCAAGTTGTGACATCAATATCGGTAAAATTCTACAAAAATAACTCCAAAGACATTAATAAAAGAACATAATAATATGACATTTGTTTCTATATAATTTTTACAATTACACTAATTAAGGTTTGCCTTTTCTGAAGGTGTGTGAGGTACATCCCCGCCTGTTCCTTGTGGTGGATCCTTGTTGCCCTGTGAAAAAGATTAGTAATTCTTAGAAATCATCAAAAAAATTAAAGGAATAGAGTTTCCAATAAAAATAATTAATAAAACAATAAATTGTATGTTGGAGTCAATATTAATTGGAGACAATTGGTTTAAAATATGTTATACTTACCAGTCTCATGATAGTGGATTTTTTGTATCTACACAATTCAAATTATAATCTATCAAAAGCTCTTCCCCTACACTTATTGATTTTATCACACATCCAAAAATATTATTTCCCTTGCATGCATCAAATGTACAATTTGATCACTTATTAGTTGACATAGGTTGAGAACTATTTATAAAACTTGCAATATTCCCTATTTCTTTTGGTCTTCCATAATTATACATAGAAAGCCTTTTACTTTGATCATTTTCTTTGCATTGTATGTAATTTTTTGATAGTGCCTACCTATGCATACTATTTTTATATTGCATAATCCACATCGAATTATTGTAATTGTAACAAGGTCCTACATACTCCATCAAGTTAACAGCTTTATTATAACTAACCTTTATGTCATCCATGGAAAATAAACCCAAACCATGTAATGAAGATGTAGCTATGTGATATATCCTTTTGTTAATAGAAAATTAAGTGTTAAATAGAGGTAGTTCTTTGGTTACCCATTCTTTCTTAAGATGTGTGTACCTCAAGGGAACCTTCTTATCACCTTTGGTCTCATTATCATAAGAACATGACCCACCTAACCAAGGATAATTTGGATTTTTTTATTGAATCTTCTTTTAATATTTTTACCTCTAGTTGATCTCCCTATTTTAGACCTACTAGATATCTAACTTTTTTCTTTTATTCTTGTATTTTCCACACTCAAGAAAGATAGATCAGACAAATACATATTTGGTGACACTTGCAATCCATCAAATGAGAGACATAGTAGGATCTATATATTTTTCTAACTAAAGTTGATGTGATTAGTAAAGAGAAGGCACACAACTAATAAATTATATCTATAGGGTCTATTGTGTTATACCCATTGATCCATGTCACTGTGCATGATCCTAGTCAAAGGATTTGAATTTCCTGCATATGTAAATCATTTAACTTAAGTTAGCCAAGAATTACATGATATGTTATAAGCTATAGATTAAATAGAAGACAAAATTTACATGATGCAAAATTATGTGTATATACTCCATGACATTAGAGTTTAACACATAATAACTTAATTATTAAAACATAGAAATCAAACAAATTTCCATGAATAAATCATTACCTCATATGTGACATTGATCATACCTTGAGATACATTTTATTGATCATGTTAATTTATCATCCTCTTCATCTGTATCATCATCATCACCATCATCATACTTGTCACCTTGATCATTGTCATAATCATCATCATCATCATGACCAACACCACTACCATCTTCATTATCTTCATCACCATTATCATGACCATCATCATGTTGATCAACACCATCCTCATCACCATGATCATGATCATGATCATCATCATTGTCATTGTCAACATCACCAGAATCATCATCATTTTTTTCTTCTTGTTCTTGTTCTTGTTCTTCATCATCATCATCATCATCTTCTTCTTCATTATGTAACAATAATTCATGATCATCATTTAATTCATCTTTTGATTCTTTAGTATATCCTTCTTCCATCACATTATACTTTACTAGCCTTCCTTTTATATCATGTCTAATAACAAATGACCAACTTGGTTTATGTGGAATGTCAAAGTAAAATACTTGCTCACATTGACTTGAAAGAACATAGGGATCATCTCCAACTGGCACAAATGACCTTGTACTAATAATTGTAAATCTACTATCATCTTCAATAACATTCCTATCAAGATTATTTTGATTCAGCTGTATCCTATACCATGTGAAAAAGAATAGAACTAATTTGAATTAATTAAAGTGACACTCGAGTATATCATCCAAAGTTCCATAGTATGCATTTTTGAATTGTTTTGGATGTATGTCATTTCTAGACAAAATATTAGTGACCTCGAAGACTGCACTTATCCAAAAATCACAAGTTTTCTTTCTGTATTCTAACTTTTCCATGCAAAATTTATGGCCATGGTAGTACATATCTTTGTGGTGTTTGATCTGCAATTATTCAAATATGTCAAGATTATTTGTATCGATTTAGGAGTTGATATTAAACTTATGGGTCATGGTTAGAAAACTTATGCGTACCTTTCTACCTCTTAAACTATATGCTAGATCAAGTACCATTGGCATAACATTGGGATCTCCATTATGATGAGCTTCTTTACCTAATGATGCACCACCATCCCATGTTAATGAGCGACCATTTTCTTAAGATTTTGTATCCATACTATCATCCAATCAAGATTGTTTACAATATAAAAATTTTGTGCATCCCACTCATGACCAACTATAAAGAAAATAAATAGACCTCTTATAAACAACTTATATTGAATATTTATAAGAATTAATAAAATATAATAACATCATATAATTACATCTCACTTTCATCAATCTATCATTCCCCATCAAGTACTTCCCTTCAAATTTAGCCATATAGTTGGTATACCATATATGCCTCCACCATAGAACCCTTAGGATGTGCTCTTTTCCAAACCAAGCCCTTCATAAATTTCAAGTGCCTCTCAACCATCCATATTGACCTAGTTTGTATAGGCCCACACAATTCAATCTCCTCAACTTGAAATATGAGGTAGTATTCTTGAGCATTGAAAAAAGGTTGAGATAGATACTTTTTCATTTCATACATAAGTAGAGAAATTTTTCTCTTCTAAAATTTTATATCCTTTTTGTAGAAGTTGAGAAATCCAACTTCACAGACCCTCAAGAACACCTCCATGCAAATATCCTGCAATGAAGAGAAGCCAAAAAATGGAAAAAGCAGAGCTTAGAAGTTCTCAAAAATGTGAGAGAAAAAAATGTATTCTATTAAAAAAAAATACAAAATTTCAACCTTTTAAGGTGAACGAAACCCTAAAGGAAAGAAAGCTAGGTTTGCACATTGTAATTAATATAAAATATTAATTATATGCACCTAAGAGAGCTAAAGCACCTAGAGTAATAAATAACTTACTGTAACACCCCCCCTTAACTGAAGCTTAGGAGGAAGCTAACGTAGCAAAACTATGAAAGTAGGAAAAATGGGTCCCAACAACAAGGCCTGATCAGGTACCCAAAACAAGGAAATCTCTGTAAATTGGAGGCAAAGCAGAAAACCCAGTGGGAAAAACACCTCTCCAAAAAGAGATAGAACAAACATGGTGAAAAAAAATAAAAAAATATTTTATGGCTCAAGAGACTCTCTTAAAACCATAAACAACCCCCCCATGAGAGAGAGAAGAGACAGAAAAGTCCCCCAAGAATGATGAAGTCCCTGTAGAAATAAATGAACCAATGGAACTCCAATGTGGAAGAAACAAGGGCACAGAACAAGGAAACCACTCAATGACAGGAAGGCCTAACTAATGCTCAAAGGAGTAGACATGAGGATCTTGAAAAGGAATCCCCAAAGCATGTGTGCTAACACTATCATGAAAGAGGAGATGAACGTCCTCTATGGAATCCACGACAAGTGCTCCTGAAAGCTCGATGAGTGGAGCTAGAGAGTTCGGCAGAGTTGAAGAAGAAAAAACTTCAATGCAATGAGGTGTGGTGATCTCAAGAACAATACAAAGGTTCACGTGTCCTAATTGCACCACATGATGCTCTTGTAAAAGAGAAGAAGTATGCTCTGATGATGGAGATGGTGGACCAAAGTGTGAGAAGGTGTAGAGACAGGTGGTATGATCAACTGTCCCTAAAGCAATAATGTCTCCTGTTGCACTATCCCAAATGTAGACTGAATCTACAGTGAACTCAATTGTCTTCTCCTCTATTGAGGCTTCTTTGATTCCTCATATTCTCATGGGGAATAACACTCAACTTCTATATGGTATCAAAGCACCTGCATGCAAATATCATGTAATGAAGAGAAGCCATCAAATGAGAAAAGCATAGCTTAGAAGTTCTCAGAAATGTGAGAGAAAAATATGTATTCTAAGTTATTAAAAAATTTAAAAAAAGTTCAACCTTTTAAGGTGAATGAAACCCTAAAGGAAAGAAAGCTAGGTTTGCACATTATAATTAATATTAAATATTAATTATATGCACCTAAGAGAGCTAAAGCACCTAGAGTAATAAATAACTTACTGTAACACTTTTTTATCAATTTCTTTAAATGATAACCACCTAAAAGAGATTCAATTTGTAAGAAAATATAAACAATATTTTAGAAAACTTATACAATAAATTACATAAACAGTAAAGAAAATCCTATATATAATATTTGTACAATAAATCTAAGAAATAAAGCTTCTAACCTCATGTATTTTCCAAGATCATATATAGCTTATTTAATATTGTTGTCAAACTGGTGTGGGAGGGATAGAGGTAGGACATAGTGCAATAATTAGAAAAAAAGATATTTTCAATATATTGTAAAATAATAAAATAAAAAGTATATGAAATTTTACAAATATATTGTAAATAGAGAGCATGACTTACCTTGACAAAGGTATGCCAATCATGTGTTTTCAACCTAGGCCCAAAATCACCTTTCTTTGATACAAGACTACTTATATTTTTAGCAAATCATATGGTTTTTCTTTTTTATGACTTCTTTTAATGCATCACTTTGTTGCTCCGTTAATAACCAAGGAAGGAGATTCATATTTATGCAGTCTCCATTGGTATTTGATTGAATGAAGTTTTTTAGTGCATGATTGGATTCATGAATGCCATTACAATTTTTGGCAATTTTTTCTCTTTCATGCCTTCCATACTATATTTTTCATAGTGTGTTTGTTACATTCTTTCTAATATGCATAGCATCAAATATATGCATGACTGGGAGATCCTTGTAGTACAATAACCTACTAAATTGAGTCTGATAATTTTTTATTCCTATAGAAAGCCGGTCATTGATGCCTTGAAAACCTTCATGAGCATCAATTACATCATTACTCAATGATAGACAATATCAAAATATAAATTTTATACAAAAATCATTAGATAAACATTACCTTAGAGATTTAGTCAATTGTATTCTAACTTTCATAGATGAGGTGTCATTCTTTGTGGCCTTGATGATGTTTCTTCTTTCCCATTAAAATTATTTTTTTAAAGTAATTTGATAGTTATGATTATTATGGAGAAAGTGAACTCATTGAACACCTACTTTCATAAACTTCTTGAATGACGAGATTTCATTTTTGGACCACAAATTGGACATGTAAAATTTTCCTTTGTCTAAAGACCTAAAAGATCATGTACAATTGGATCATGTAAAATTATCATGCACAACTTAAATGTACAACAATAATGTCTAAGTACTATAACATACCAAAAATATGTGACCTTAACAATATAACATAGCACAAAAATAAGTTAGCCCAGGAGCATCATGTATTGTCCATACAAGCATTGCATGGAATTGAAATTGGCTTTGTCCTATTGATCTAGAGATTTTATGCATAGTGACCCCATTCCATAACTTCAACAACTTGCAAATAAGGGGCTCAATATATACATTCATGTCTTTAACTTGGTATTTACCTAGTAATTGAATGAACAAAAATATTACATAATTATTATGACCATTTTGATGCAGTGTTTATAAATTAATTTAGATAACTATTGAATGAAGGATACCTGGTACAATCATTGACAAAATTATGTGCTCCCTCTTTATGGACATCCAAAGAGGAATGTTGTTAATAACAAAAACATGCCGCATTGAGTAAATAGATCTCATATCACCAAATGGATTGATACCACCCACTACTAATGAAAACTTTACAAGGTTCTTCTTTAAAGTGTGGGACCATATTTTTTCTATATCTTTAAATGTAGAACCATTAGTAGGCATTCACATAATATCATCTTGGCTTCTATTGTGTGAATGGTAATCCATAAATTGTGCAAGATAGTACACCTAAATAATTGTTCAAGACATGGAATAATGGAAATGTACTAAAGACCCTTGTGAGGCACCTTTTTTGTTATTTGACCTGACTGATTTCTACTAATATGACAATCAGGGCATTCTATTGCAAATAAATATTTTTTATGATATAAAATGTGATTATTTGGACATGCGTGTATTGTCTGATACTTCATTCCAATTTGATTCATAATAGTAGATAATTCTCAGTACAAATGAGGTAGAATATTTGATGGTGGTCACATAAACTGACCAATCAACCTACAAAAAAAGTATGAATTGTTTTGATTATGATAAGAATGAAATACCTTAGCATAGGTGATATTGCTACATTGTATAAACCATTCATAACCTTAAAGTTCACCAATAACACTATAGAAGAGAGAAGAGTTGTTTGGGAGCCTTGGTATAGGGGCTTGTATGCCTTCTCAATTATAGGTATATCAAGACCATTATCATCATCATTATCAGATGTGCTAGTACCGTCTTCTTCAATAATGTCCTCTAGCACATTATTAGCTACACTAATACCATCATCTTCAATTATGTTCTCTGCCACGGGATCATCTTCTTCCATGGAAGCATTATCCTTAGAATGGATATTCACACCTCCATGTCCCTCTAGTTGGAAATCCGCTTTCACCAATCAATGAAAGTCATGCCCCCCTTCAATGTGACCATGTTGCCTACAATGAATCTAGGCTATTGTGATTAGAATTCTTCAATTAATTAAACCATTATACTTTTTGCAAGGAAAATTACATTTATCAACTTTTCTTTAGAACTAAGACCACAATCTAGCAACTATCTTATTATTCTATTCTAGTTTCATATTGTTAGGGATCATCTTTCTTCACTAGAAAATATCTAGGCTATAAATATACAAAATGTAAACTTACAAAAATTAGTAGTATCTTGTATATAATTGAAAGTAATGAAATATTACAACATAATTATACAAGACTTACAAATACACACAAAAATCATGCTCACAAGATTAGGCCAACTAATTTTCACATCCAAAGCCAATTCATCCTTCCTAATATCTTTCCTTCACCATAATTTTGACTTAGTATTTTCATGTGATTAAGGATCTTGTCATTCTATAATACCACACAAATGGGCACATGATCACACACACACACACACATATATGAAATTACAAGTAGGAAAGGTGAACTACTGAGGGCAGGGGGGGTGAACCAAAAGTTAAAACATGAACCCATAAAAATTTTCACCACTCATCCATCTCATGCATTCAATAGATAAACTTGAAATAGCATAAACATCTAAAAAATGTAAACACAATTAATCACACATTTGACACCTAATTTGATTACCCAAAAACCCTCCAAATGAGAAGGTAAAAATGGGGTGGGGATGACACCCACAATTCTTTACTACTATAGCAATAAAGTGTCACCAGTTAAGGTTACAATGAGTTGACCATAAGACATGATCTGCCCTATGAAAGGCCTGCCCTATTAAAGGTTTACAAGGACTATTAAGTCCAACCTTGTTAGAGGATTTCAACACCCTATTAAAAGTGTGCATAGCTAAAGAACTTAAGAACATCCACTTTGAATGTCACCCTATTAAATAATTTACAATAGTCTGTTAGGACTACTTCCACTAGGAGATTTAACTAAAATCACCTGTTAGGATATTTCAACATAGATCTTGTGATTAGCTCTACTAGCCTAATTAAAGATCAAATCCATATTGTGTCCTTCTTGATCCTCTCTAATCTGATATATCAATGTTGTATCCTCTATCCTTTGTTCTTCTCAAACTCTGCAATTCACTCTCTTACAACTTCTAAGTCTCCATGAAAACTTCACTATTCTCTACCTTCAATTCCTTATGCACACACACTCTTAATGAAGTTTAGGGTTTCATCCTCCTTAAGAAGACTAGAAGACTTAGGGTTAGGTATGAATCTATGGCTAAGATTTATCCTTTTTGCCATTTAATCCTTCCCTTTTTCTAATTGGTTGCATGTGATTACATAGGAAATCTACTTACAGATTCATCCTTATCTTCAAAAGATCATTTTTTTCTTTAGGTCAACTGAAAAATGGTTTACATAATTGTTTTGGAAATCTCAAACAACTATGCCAAATCTATGTTACTCAACACTTAAGGTTACTAATGCTCGGTGCATACTAAAATTCTATCTCTAACTCGGCACCTAAACTGCTTGGCATCTACTGTTTGCTCAACACTTGAATTACTCAGCATGTATTGTCTACTCAACACTTGAATTGCTTAGCATGTATTATCTACTCGACACTTATTGCAACTTGACATTGGTTTTTTTAACATATCATACTTGACATGTATTACTTAGTTCAATATGAACTTAGTGAATGTTCTAAATGTGTTGACACTCAATTGTCAAAACCAATTTGAGATCAACAATCTCCCCCTTTGACATGAGTGTCAAAAACACTTAACTTTACATAATCAATCTAACCTTCTCAAGTATAATATAGTTACAACTCAGCTTATATACAAAACTTCAAAATTTTCAAAAATTTTGTAATAGACTATATACTTCAAAATTTATAACTCCCCCTAAGTTAATGTGACTATATTATCCAAAAACCTATTCTCCATTATGAGTAGGTCTATCTCTTGTTGATACTCTTTGTCTGATATGCTCTATTTTTGCTCTTCTATTTACTCTCTTTGTGGTTTCGCTCCCTGTGGTTTACCTTTATCTCCCCCTTTCTTTCTATCTAGCTCTTTGAACATTTATTCCCCTTTCTTATTTATCTCCCCCTTTCTGACACTTATGTTAAAGGGTTTATACACTAATTGTGTATTTGTCCAAGAAAGACTTGTGGACCTCCATTATTATTTTCAAATCAGCATCCCAATTATCACATGCAACATCAAGTGACTTTATTTGGATGGCTATCTCTACTACAAGGTGAGCTAGTCCATCTGATGTAGAAAGATCAGGATCTTTCTTCATCAAGGCTTTTGCATATCCTAGTTCCTTGAGGAGTATCTCCATATGAGGGGTTAGGGAGGCTTGAATGTTAAGCAACTTGGCTCTTATACTAGCCTCTTCTACTGTTGATACAACTAATTAACTCTATGATTGAAGAAATGAATGAAAATTCTTCTCACTCTGAGTTGGGTTCTAAGGTAGTTGCATACCTAATACCTTTAAATTTCCCTCTAGACTTAGAATTCTATGGCTAGTTTATTGTGTGAAGAGTGTGGGACAACACAATTTTGTGTACAATGAGAGTATGCTCTCAAGTACCTTCTTCACTATCTCAATTTTTGTAGCCAATTGTACCTATGCCAGTGCTATATCACTAGATATTTTCTCATTGACCTTTCCTTGAAATTTTCTTTTTGACCATTCCATAAGTTTTGCATTTGTATCTTGGTCTTTATCATTCACTTGATCCACAATATCTAATAGCTATTCTAATATTTTCTTGGATTGTTCAAGTGTAGGCAAACTCAAGGCATCTAAGAAGATGTCTTTTATTTCCTACAATACTTGCCTCTACTTATACTCCTTTCTGCATATTTCTTGATTTTTCTTCTTTTCTAAGGCTTGTTGCATTAAGCCTATTTGTTCTGAAATAATGGTTGCATATTCATAGTTAGGTATCACTATTTCTTCATCTAAAGTTACATCTCCATAGTGAATTACCTTAACAACCTTGGACAAACTAGAACCTGGCGCTAAAATCTATAGTGGTACAACTTTAGTGCTTGGCTCCTGAAGGACTTTTGTAGGAGTGCCAGATGTTGGTAATGTTACCAATGCTTGTGTGGCTTCTTTCTCCTTCTCCCTTGATCAATTACTATTGTCTGGCTTGCACCTTATGTCTATGCTATAGGTAATAATATATCTATTTGTCCTATTTTTTCTTCTGTAGTCTTCTCTTCTTCTACATGCTTTTGCTCAACTTTACCAATTCTTATAGTTATGTCTTCCTTTGTTGATGTATCTTCTGATGTTTACATCAAAGGTTGAGCATTGGTAGCTAGAGGGATAATAGAAGATGGTTATTGTGTATTCACCTTATCCCTTGTTATATCAGCTACTGCCTCCTAAAGTTCATCAACACTGACCAGCATTAGATTGTCACATAATCTTACCTGCAGTGTGGATTGGTTAAAGATCTTCTTCAGATCTTCTACAGTTAAGGGATTGATGTTCTAAGCTAAGCTATCAAGAATATCCTTTACAATTACTATATCTGTAGGCATACTTGTGTCATGTGGAGGGCTTAGGCTTGGCATTTGTGTGTCATGCACACCCTATTCTTCCTGTTTCTCTTTAGCTGTAGCCATGTCATTTGTTTTATTTTGTGTCTCCTCCACCGTAGCATCATCTTTTCCTTTTGTTGCTTCATCTTCCTTGTCTTCCTCTTCTTCTTCATTGTTTCTTCCTGCAAAGGGATCCTCTTCTCCTTATTTGACTATTGTCAAGCCATATATTAACTTCCACATTTGAGTGGATTTCTTTACAACATCCTCTATATTATTCTGGAGTATGCTAAATGCTCTATATTTTGGTGCAAATCTACTACTATACTTCTTATTTTCCTTGACAATTTGGCCTTTGGTCAAATTTGGCATTACTTGGGAAAGTGTGGATTTCCTTTTTTTTTTTTTTCTAGATTTAGGTAGTAATGCCACTTATTTTCAACAATTGTATACAACTCCTTTGGCATTGTATTGTCTAGTTCAAGTGGAGTATTCTTGAACTTAGACATCATTGCATAAATTGATTTTTCAATCAAATTTTTCTCTATTCTACCAAGCTTTCCAAAATCAATATTTTTTAAACATGTCATATCTGCACTATCCCTAATATTTATAGATATTTTCAAGATCAAATTTAGGTGTATGACTTACCACTCTAAATTGACATGTACCTTCAAACTTGGTCTTCTCATCATCTATTTTAGGCTATGCAATGTACTTTCTCCTTTATTTCTTTTGCACTAGGCCTTCTTGCTCAGTAGCCCTTTTTTGCTCTTTTTCTTATTCTTTGGCCTTTTTAGCAATAGCCCTTGTACTTTCCCTAGTTTTTGGTGTTATTGGATTTTTTGGGCTAGGCTTTTTTGTTTTCTTTGCTTTTGGTTTGGCCATAGACTGAGCCTTTACCTTTCTCTTCTTTGGTATAGATTGAGCTGGTGCTTCTTTGATTTCTTCCTCCTTCGCACCTTCTTCTTCTTGGTCCTCACCCATGCCTTGGGTCAAATCTAGAGGTTCTTGACCTTGTACCTCTTCTTCTTCTTCATTCTCATCATCATCTTCTTCTTCCTCATCTCCAAATTGAGCCCTGAGTTTCCTTATCAGTTTGTCCTTCTTCTTTAATGTAGAAGTTTTTTTCAATTCCATTTCAAATTTTGATTTCATTACATCATAATTGAAAAATATCTTGGATGTTTTGTCAATCTCCTCTTCTAGGAGTTTAGTAATGGCAGTTGAGGCTTCATCAACATTTATCTCATATCTTAGGGGTCTCAACCATCTAACCCTAGATACTATTGCTTGAATATAAGTGTAATGAATGTCCACAAGAAAACATATATCATTGTAGTGTTGTTCTACTAATAAAAAAAATATCCTCAATCTCTACTTCGTGGACTTCTTGAAATCTTCAAAGTAGCTTTTCATACTTGACTCAAAATTCTCTCCAATTTGCTCAATATATTCATTAATTTGGACAGCCACTTATCTGTTGGTCTTCCATCCAATTTTACCAAAAGATGGGAATTCATTTTGCACATAGAAGAATATGCACACAAGGATTGATCCAAACTTACATTGTGCACTTTTTATCTTTCTGATGGCACCTAGGTTTTCATTTATTTGTTGCAATTGAAGTTCTGCAAGATCATAAGTGTGATCTTTCTTCACAATTTTGTAATCAACATCCACTGCTGTGTAGGGCACACTATTTAACCTAGTTGATTGATAAAACTTGTGGGAAATAACCCTAATACAAAAATCAAGCAAAGCATCTATAATGGTGTCAATGGTCATACCACACTTGTTCCATTTAGCACTTGTGCTCTTCTTAATTACCTCTTTGGAGTTGCTACATAGGGTCATTCATTGATCTAGGGTTGGATAACCAATCACCCTATAAATAGTCCTTTTTGAAATCTTGATCAGTCCACCCTCTAACCATAGACATCCATCATGAATTCTACTCAAAACTATTTTGATCCATTCAATTTTGAAAACCGTGGAAAAATCTAGGGCACAGGTCAAACCCTTTCTCTCTACAATCTTAAATTCTTCCTTTAGAACTCTATTTTCACATAATTTATCATATGCTTGTCATATTTCCATGTCACCTATGGCTCTTACTTTGTATTTGTAGCATTCTCTCACATCTTGTACCATTATTACCATTTGTAGAATCATGGATAATGTGCTTGGCATGTCATTTTTATAAGCAATGTCTGGGATGGCCTTGAAATTGGGTTGTTTAACCTCATTTCTAACTAATTGAAGCTCAAAAGCTTCTTTCTCCTTGGTATTCTTTGAGCTAGAGGCAATTTAATCAAACTAGGGTTTATCAAATTTAAAACTATGCAACTCGTCTTATGAAGAATACCTTTAAGATTCAATGAACTGTTGCTTTATCATTGTTGGAATCCTTGCAAATGCTTTGAACTGGTTTATGAATCACTTCTTCACTCTATTCATTCTCACTTTGAATTTGTAATAATGAAAAAATGGGGTAAAATTGACCTTATACCCTTTAGAACTTTGTAATTAATGCTTGGTCATGTACAACTATAAAACTTTCCATCAACACAATTACTGTTCCATTCAGCATCTATAGAGACTTCCTTCACTCAACAGCTACTATAAACTCAGCTTTAACTGTCTTTAGTTAGTAGCTCAACATTAACTAGTTTTTCACTGGGCATACACAAAATATTTTTCATACTTGGCAACAACATGAAAACTTGAAGATCTTAACCTTGAATTTTCCACAAATTCTTGCATCTTAATTCATGCTAATGGAATCATTTCAATGCTAATTTCTTTTGGAACTAATGTATAATGCAACACACTTTAAGTATCAGTCCCACATACCTCTTATTTGCTTAGTTTGATGAAGTGTGACCACTTAACCCATTGGGTGAAATGATTCCTTCTCCATTTGATGTATTTCCAGCATCTTTCTTCTTCCATGTCTTGTTCATCTCATTCCCAATGTGTTCAAAATCTTCCTTTCCTTCGCCTTTATAAAATTCACAATTTGGTGCCTTGGACCTAGTTGGACAATGCTTGCTGATGTGACCAGTCTTGTGATAGCTAAAACATGTGGTTTCACTCAACCATCTCTCGTAGTTACCGCTAAAGTGAGTCCTAATGTAATTTTTAGGTATATGCCCATATTCCTAATAGTAATGACAGCTATATCTTGTATTGTAATCCCAGTTATAGGAGTTTTCATAGCCTCTTACCTTTGTTGGCTTGCTTGATGACCATGTGCACTTGGATCTGCATTCAAAGGATTTATGTCCATACTTCTGAAAATTCTAGCAATTTCCTTCAAATTTTGATGCATGCATGGTTTTGGTTCTACATTCATGTGCCTAATGACCTTCTTTATTGCACTTGTGACAATGAGTCATGTTCTTAGGCTTCGCATTTTGATTTGCATCCCCACTCCTACAAACATTAGTTGTATGTCCTTCCTTACCACAATGATGACAAGTAGATTTGGCATTCTTACCTTTATTGTTCCTTTTCATAGAAACTTTGGATGATTCTCCTTCTTCAGTGCCTATGTAGACCAATTGTGATGTATCTCTACTAGATTTAGGGGATTTTAGTAGTTTCTCAAAGTACTTGATGGCTTCATTTGGCTTGTTGAAAATTTCAGCAAATTCCTTTTCTATTTTTAGGTGATTTTATATCTGTTCATTTTGTAGCTTCAAAGTGGTTATTTCAATGTCCTTGACATTCAACTCATGTTGAATATTCATCATTTGGCTTAAGGTATCCAATTGATGTTTGAGATCCTAGATAGTTCTATTGACTTTTCTTCCAATCTATTTGCTAAAATTCTTTTGTCTTCTTCAATCATCGGCTTGTCTTCTATAGCTTTCTTCTTTTTTTAAGTCACCTCACACAGTAGTATAACTTGTGATTCTTGCTCCAACTTGAGATTTCTAATCTCTTTAGCTTGTGCTCTATTTTTTTCCATTAGATCTACAATTTCTACATCAAATTCACTAAAGTTACCATCTACAAATAACTTTTTGGTGTCAATCTCTTTGTATTCTGTGTCATTTTCTACTATTGCAATCTCTTTCCTTCTCTTTAGGGAAATCTTCAAAGCATCTCTAGTTTCATTCAGTTGATGTAGTATGAGATGTATCTCAATCTCCTAGTTTTTAATGGTCTTTCACAACTTGTAGGCTTTCATTTAAAAGATCTTTTCTCTAAGTTGCAAAGCTTATTCTCCTAAGAACTAGGCTGTAATACCAATTGATGGAATTACAAGTAGGAAAGATAAAACTACTGAGAGGGGGGAGGTGAATAAGCAACTAAAACATGAACCCATAAAACTTTTCACTACTCATCCATCTCATGCATTCAATAGATAAACTTGAAATAGCATAAACATCTAAAACATGTAAATGCACAAGCAATCACACATTTGACACTTGATATGATTACCTAGAAACCCTCCAAATGTCAAGGTAAAACTAGGGTGGGAATGATAGCCAGAATAATTCACTACTACAGCAATAAAGTGTCACCAATTAAGGTTACAATGAGTTGACCATAAGACATGATCAGCCTTGTGAAAGGCCTGCCCTATTAAAGGTTTACAAGGACTAGTAAGTCCCACCTTGTTAGAGGATTTCAACGCCCTATTAGAAGTGTGTCTGGCTAAAGGACTTCAGAACAACCACTTGGATTGTCACCATGTTAAAGTGTTTAAATTTTATTAAAAAGAGATCATTGAAGAAAGGAGATTATTGAATAAGTATGTTTTCAATCATTATTTTTTCATTGATGTCAAGCTTGCTATTTGTTGGAATGAAAATTTCTTATATGATCCAAGTACTATAACTTAGTTGATTGATGAAGAGGATTTAATCAACAAGATGTACTAAAAGCACCTAAGGAAAAGGTTGAGTTATGGTTTTGTAATGAACTGCAAGGATTAGTTAAGGGAATGGTAAAATGATGTATTGACATTATAATTATACATACAAAGATTAGCTACACTAAAAAACTCTAAAAGGAAAAGTTGCAACAATATTTTCTATAAAGCTTGACTAAATTCATTATTGGGTGCCGAGCAAGTTAGTTCAAGCTGAGCAAATTTTTAGCTGGAGTTAAGTAAATGAAAAATCTAGTGTGTGCCGAGAGAAATAGAAGAAGCCAAGTATAGATCAGGTGCCAAGTAAGAAGTAGATGCTGAGTAAGCAACAAGTGCTGACTGACAGTAAAACTAAGTTAATGGCAAGTAACATAGTATGTGTCAATTGTCAAAAAATCAATAATATCGAGTAACATAGTATGTGCTGAGCATCAGAAACCAATAGTGCCAAGTTGTTGAATTATTTAAAAAAGTCAAAAGATCACCAAATCTAAGCTAACAAGTTTGTTACCTTGAATTTTGTGAATTAGGTGGAAGATAAGGATGGTGAGATGGTGGCATAGAATTCTAGGTGAACCATTTTTGGGCAAATTAAAGTGGATTTTACATGAAGTTTCTATATGAGACAAGATAAGGGGTAGATACATTGTATCCTACCTAATCCATTTTTGAAACCCTAAAATTCATGAGCAAGAAAGTATTCAATGCTTCTATTTAAGGAGTTACAGGTTATGAAGCAAAAGGTTGGTTAGTTAGAGTATATGTTGTCAAGGGGAAGACATTGTGAAGGAGGAAGAGATTACAAAGACTCTACTACAATTTATGACCACTGAAGTGATTTTATTGGCATAACAAGCATGGAGACTCAAGGAGACAAAGCTTGAAAGGAGGATGAGCTATCAAAGCTGTAGAAATTGAAGGCCAAGCAAGATTGGAGAACTAAATAGAGATCTAAAATTTGCAAGTTATTATGTGAGTTGTATCAAATGAAAAGCCCTTATTGTTACTCTCTAGCAATTGTATTAGTTAGGGATAAATCCTATAGACTTAGGTTGGTTTAACAACCATATTGTAAATCCTTTAATAGGGTGACATTCCAACTGAATGTTCTAAATTCCTTTAAGCAAGCTCAATCCTAATAGGGTGATCAAATCCTTTAACTAGGTCATATTTAACAGTGTGTTTGTAGCCTTTAATAGGGCATCACTTCAAAAGAGTTAGAATGGAGTAGCATTTTACTAGTGGTTTTTTCCATATTGGGTTTCTATGTAAATCAATGTGTTATGTGTTGGTCTTTTATGTTTTATTCCTGCATGTTGATTTCACAATAATATACTATGATGAATGTTTAACATGGATGCATGGTTAGTTTAATGGGCTCACTATACTTAGTGAAAAAAATTTAATTGGACATATGGACCTTGAATAACTAATTCACCCCCCCTCTCAGTTATTCTAAAGCATTTCCAACAATTGGTATTAGAGAGCAGTTGCTGATTTGGTTTAAAGGTACCAAAAGAAGAAAGATCAAGATGTCCAAGAGGGAAGTCCCCAAGCTCAACAAGGACAACTTCATTGCATGGAAAATTCTAATGAAGCTACATCTTGGATCAATAGGAGATCATGCAAAAATCTCAATTACAACGAAACATGTAGATCCAACTGGTGCCCCTACTGTAGATGAATTGAAGAAAAAGCAAGAACAAAATCAGGCAATGTTGGAGATTTCCTCTACTCTCAACTATGATGGATTTGATGACATCAAGGGATGTAACACTATATTCAAGATGTGGAAAGCCTTGTTAGATATTTATTGAGGAGATCAAAAAGTCCAAAGAGCCAAAAGAGAAAGCGTTAGAGGAAAGTTTGATGACATGAGAATGGAGGAAGGTGAAAATGCTACTAAGTATGCCTCTAGAATAAAGGAAGTGGTAAGTGAAATAAGATGTTTGGGTGGTACTCTAGATGATGATACTATTAATGGAAAATTCTTAAGAAGCTTGCTCCCTATCTATGCTATTAGAGTATCAGCCATCCAAGAGCTAAGATGTGTACTAGGAAATAATCTAACTTTTGAAGGTATAGTGGGAAGATTTACTACATTTGAGTTATCCAACTTTGATAACTAAAAACCTAAGAATATTGAATATTCTTTCAAGGCCAAGCTACTATTGAAAGATATAGAGGAAGGTAAATCAAGGAAGAAGGGAAGAAAGACAAAATATGAATCCAACGATAGTAGCATAGATGAAGAAGATGTGAAATAATTGGAAGCATTGATGGCTAGAAGATTTCATAGAGGCAAAGGATAATTTAAAGGTAAGCTAACTATCATTTGTTTTAATTGTAATGAAGTAGGACATATTGCTGCAAGATGTACATAGAGAAAGGATTACAAAGAAAGCAACAAATACAAGAGCAGAAGAGAAGATGATAGCAAAGATTACAAAGATAAAGGCAAAAAGTGCTACATTGCTAAAGAAGAAAATTTTGATGAAAATGGTGATGAAGTAGTCTATGTAGCCATGAAGGATGATTCAAAAGAAGATGAAGAAAAAGCACTGGTAACCTATGTGAACAAGAATGATAGATGGATCATAAACAGTGGGTGCGCACATCACATGATAGGAGATAAAAGTAAGTTTGTCACTTTTACTCAATATGATGGAAATATTGTTAGATTTGGAAATGATGCTCCTTGTCTATTCAAAGGAAAAGGTTTCATTAAGCTTATAGAGAAAATTTCATCTAATAAAGCATATTATGTTGAAGGTTTGAATTAAAATCTGTTGAGTTTGTCAATGTTAGGCAATGTAGGATGCAAAGTAGAGTTTGGAAACAAAACTACCAAGATCTATGGTACTGATGAAAATCTAATAGGAAAAGGAGATCAAACTAGGAGTAATCTATTTTACCTAGATATGGATGATGCCACCTATCTTGTTGTAAGATTTGATAAGGTGTGGTTATGGCATAGGAGGTTATGTCATGTTAACTTTGATAATTTGATCAACATCAACAAAAAGAAGAAAGTTAGAGGTCTACTAAAACTGAAGAAGCCTGACAATACAATGTGCAAACAATGTCAACTAGGAAAGATGAGCAAGTCAAGTTTCAAGAGCAAAACCTATACTTCCAAAGAAGTACTAGAGCTAGTCCATACTAATTTATGTGGTCCAATAGAAGTGAAAAGTTACAAAGGAGACAGATGCATAATGCTATTTGTTGATGACTACTCGAGGATGATGACTGCTTTGTTTTTAAAGAAAAAATTTGATGCCTTACAAATGTTGAAGTGGTCTTTAGCTAGGGTTGAAAAGGAAACTGGGAAGAGTCTGAAGTGCCTAAGATTAGATAGAGGAGGAGAGTTCACATCAAAAGAATTTGAGATATTTTGCAATGATAAAAGAATAAAGAGACAAACATCAGCACCTAGAACTCCCCCACAGAATGAAATTGTTGAGAGAAGAAACAAATCAGTTATTGACTATGCTAGAACATTGATGATGGAAAAGAATGTTGCTCTAAAATATTGGAGAGAAGTTGTAAGCATAGTTGTCTACCCCTTGAACTGAGTACAAGTCAAGAAAGGTACTAATGCAACACCTTTTGAATTGTGGTATGGTCACTCACCTAATGTTAAATATTTCAAATGATTTGGTTGTAAGTGCTATATTCTTAAAGACTCTAGAACTGGTAAGTTTGATGCAAAAAGTGATGAAGGCATATTCCTTGGATACTCCACTAGAAGTAAAGCATATAAATTTTTGAACACTAACACTAACAAAATTGTGGAGAGTACAAATGTAAATTTTGATGAGCATACAGAAATCCAAGCTAATGAATCCAAGAAATCAAAAGAGTACAAAACCTTTGTGTACTACTAGAAAGGAATGTCTATTGAAGAATAAGCTGTGAATCAAAAATGGAAATCAACAACAAATTTCATTGTCAGTCGAGTCACAATTAGTGAATGCCAGGTTGCATTCAGAAGCTGAGCTACAAAATGAAGACAATGCTCATTTTGATTTTGGAATTAGTACACATGAAAGGGATGTTGAATTACCTAAAAGAGATGTGCATAGTGATTCTAAAGCTGAAGGATCAAACATGGAAACAAGGAAAGAACCAAGATTATACAAGTATGTGAGAAGACATCACCTTGCTAAACAAATAATTGCTGACCAAGAAGCTAGACTAATGACAAGAAATGGACTAAGAAATGAATCATGTCTGTTGAGCAAGATTGAACCCAAAATAGTGACAGATGCATTACTAGATGATGACTGGTATAAAGCTATGGAAGAAGATATTGATCAGATAAAGAAGAACAAGAATTGGAGTTTAGTTTCAAGACCAGCTAATAAGAATGTGATTGGTACCAAATGGGTATTTACAAACAAGCTAGATGAGAATGGTGAGATCACAAGAAATAAAGCCAGATTAGTTTGCAAAGGATATGCACAAGAAGAAGGACTAGAAAATGGGGAAACTTTTGCCCCTATTGCAAGAATGGAAGGAGTAAGAACATTGGTTGCATATGTTTCCTACAAAGGATTTAAAGTCTACCAAATGGATGTAAAGTCTACTTTTCTAAATGGTATACTAGAAGAGGAAGTCTACATTGAACAACTAGAGGGATTTTTTGATGACAACAACAAGGATATGGTGTGCCAACTACACAAAACACTCTATGGTTTGAAGAAAGGACCTAGAGCATGGTATGAAAGACTTCACAAATATGTTGTAAAGATAGAATTTGAGAAAATAGATGAAAACAACAACCTATATATCAAGGAAGAGAAAGGTAAAGACATTTTGATATCTAAAATCTTTGTTGATGATATAATATTTGGAGGAAAAGATACCCTATGGAAATATTTTGCTAAGAAGATGAAACATGAGTTTGAGATGTCTGTGTTTGGAGAAATCAAATTCTTTGTTGGATTACAAGTATATCAACTAAAACATGGCATATTTGTGACTCAATCAAAATATATTAAGGAGATACTCAAGATATTTGGTTTAGAGGATTCAAAACTAGTCAGTACACCAATGGTGATAGGACATAAGCTATACAAGAATGACGATTTAGCTAAAGTAAATCAGACACTATACAGATCCATGATTAGAAAGTTACAATATGTGGTGCATAGTAGACCAGACATTGCATTATCTATTGGGATAGTGGCAATATTTTCTGCTAATCCAAGAGATAATCATCTTATGGTAGTAAAAAGAATAATGAGACCTATCTAAAAGGAACAGAGGATTTAGGCTTGTATTACAAGAGTTCTGAAAAGTTTGAGTTAAGAGCCTTCACTGATATAGACTGGGGAGGTAATATAGATGATAGAAAATGTACCAGTGGAGGAGAACTCTTCTTAGGCAAAAGATTAGTCACTTGGACAAGAATAAAGAAAAGTTGTATGTCATAGTCCACAGCTAAAGCTGAGAGTGTTGTTGCTACCATCAACTGTACAAATATTGTATGGATCAAGCATCTACTAAAAGGTATGAAGGAAGAGATAACTGAACTTGTGATACTCTATTGTGATAGTACAAGTTCCATCAACATATCAAAGAACCCTGTGATGCATGTCAAAACAAAGCATATAGCAATTAAGTATCACTATGTAAGAGAATTGGTAGAAGACAAACATGTGAAGATGGAATATGTTAGCTCAAAGGAAAAAAAATTTGGCATCTTCACAAAAAAATTACCTAAAGATGCATTTGAATATCTTAGAGGTAAGTTAAGGGTATTACCCCTATCTAAGGCTACTTAAGAAATAAAGGAGATTGCCCTGCATCAAATGAGTTGCTTGTTACTATGATACAAATTGATGCAAAGGTTATTTACTTTAGCTTTTTGCCTAAAGTAATCACAAGTACTGAATTTCTAAATTAGTCACAATAAGGGTGATAGAGGGAGAAATTAGAATTCCTGTAAATGACACACTTGCATGATAAGATGTTGAAACAATGTTTCTTTGACATTGTTGTCAAAGAGGGAGAAAACATGTAAAAATTATCGAAGTGGAAAGCTACAACAAAGAAGGAGAAAGAAGATAATAGCTTAGAGGGAGTATACTGCAAAGACACAAAGTAATCAAGATGACAAGATCAAAGAGAGAGTAGATCAAAAAGGAGATATGAAAGTCAACTAGTTTTCTTTTTGGCATTTGACTTACTATTTTGACCTATTTATCATTTTGATAATTTGGTTGATTAGTTTGGTTTGCCATCAATGCCAAAGAGGGAGATTGTTGAAATCTAATTAAAAAGGGATCATTAAAGAAGGGAGATTTTTGATTAATTAAGTTTTCAATCATTATTTTTTTATTGATGTCAAACCTACTATTTACTAGAATGATAATTTCTTGTATGATCCAAGTACTATCACTTAGTTGATTGATGAAGAGGATTTATTCAACAAGATGTAACAAAAGCACCTAAGGGAAAGGTTGAGTTATGGTTTTATAATGAAGTGCAAGGATCAGTTAAGGAAATGGTAGAATGATGTATTGACATTATACTTATACATACACAAGTTGGCTACACTAGGAAACTCTAGAAGGAAAAGTTGTAACAATGTTGTCTACAAAGTTTCACTAAATTCATCAGTGGGTGCTGAGCAAGTTAGTTCAAGCCAAGTAAATTTTTAGTTGGAGCTGAGTGAATGAAAAATCTAGTGTATGCCAAATTAAATAGGAGTTGAGTAAATATTAGGTGCCAAGTAAGAAGTAGATGTCGAGTAAGCATCAAGTTTCGAGAGCCAATAAAACTAAGTTAATGTCAAGTAAAACAATATGTGCTCAGCGTCAGAAAATCAATAATGTCGAGTAACATAGTATGTGCTAAGCATTAGAAACCAATAGTGCCAAGTTGCTAAATTATTTTCAAAAGGTTAAAAGATCACTAGATCTGAGCCGATAAGTTTGTTACCTTGAATTTTGTGAACCAGGTGGAAGATAAGGATGGTGAGCTAGTGGCACAGAATTCTAGGTGAATGATTTTTGGGAAAATTAAAGTAGATTTTTCATGAAGTTTCTAGATGAGACAAGATAAGGGGTAGATACATTGTATCCTACCTAATCCATTTTTGAAACCCTAAAATTCAAGAGCAGGAAAATATTCTAGACTTCTATTTAAGGAGTCACGGGTCATGAAGTAGAAGGTTGGTTGGTCAAAGTATATGGTGTCAAGGGGAAGACATTGTGAAGGAGGAAGAGAGTACAAAGAATCTACTTTGATTGATGACCACTAAAGTGATTGTATTGGCATAACGATCATTGAGACTCAAGGAGACAAAGGTTGAAAGGAGGACAAGCTATCAGAGCTGTAGAGACTAAAGGATAGGCAAGATTGGAGAAGTAAATAGAGATCTAAAATTTGCAAGTTATGTTGTGAGTTGTATTAGATCAAAAGCCCTTGTTGTTACTTTTTAGAAATTATATCAGTTAGGGATAAATCCTATGGACTTAGGTTGGTTTAGCACCCATTTTGTAAATCCTTTAATAGTGTGACATTCCAAGTGAATTTTCTAAAGTCCTTTAACTAGGCTCACTCCTAACAGGGTGATCAAATCCTTTAACTGGGTCACATTTAATAGTGTATTTGTAGCCTTTAATAGGGCAGGCCTTTCATAGGGCATCACTTCAGAAGAGTGAAAATGGAGTAGCATGTTACTTGTAGTTTTTTCCATATTGGGTTTCCACATAAATCATTGTGTTATGTGTTGATCTTTTATGTTTTATTCCTGCATGTTGATTTCACAGTAATTTTCTATGATGAATGTTTAGCATGGATGCATGGTTAGTTTAATGTGCTCACTATACTTAGTGAAAAAATTTTAATTGGACATATGGACCTTGAATAATTGATTCAACCCCCCTCTGAGTTATTCTAAAGAATTTCCAACATAGAGGATTTATAGTAGTCTGTTAGGACTACTATGCCTAGAAGATTTAACTAAAATCACCTATTAGGATATTTCAGCATAGATCTTGTGATTAGCTCTAGTAGCCTAATTAAAGATCAAATTTGTACTATGTCCTTCTTGATCCTCTCTAATCTAATATATAAATGTTGTATCCTCTATCCTTTTTTCTTCTCAAACTGATTCTACAATTCACTCTCTTACAACTTCTAAGTCTCTATGCTAACTTTTTTGTTCTCTACCTTCAATATCTTACACACACACATTCTTAATGAATTTTAGGGTTATATGCTCCTTAAGAAGACTAGAAGACTTAGGGTTAGGTATCAATCTATGGCTAAGATTCATCCTTTTTTCTGCTTAATCCTTCCTTTTTTCTAGTTGGTTGCATGTGATTCCATAGGAAATCCGCAACCGAAAAGAGAAAAGTGCTACATGTAACCCCTTGCTACAATATTAACAGTTGTAATAGCAACCTGAATGTATATGACTCAACTCATTGGGTAGCATTAGTTGGGTGCCAAATGGCTATCTTAAGGACTCTCTTCAAATTTATTACTAGGTAGAAAATTGTAGAAGGCTTATGGGATTAACTTTTTGAATGCGAAAGATGTTAGGCTCCCTATCTCAAGGTTGGGAGTATTTGAGAAATGGTATGGCAAAGAGAATTTGTGTATCCCTCAATATAATGCATGGAAATTCAATCTACAAAAGAATTTTTTCCCAAATTTATATATTGACGTGGACCTACTTCTAGCCCTTGTAGATAGATATGTTCTAGTGGCTATGACTATTAGGAATTTTAAAGGGGAATTTTTTCTTGTAGTGAATGCAGAGGAAATTAGAGAAGAATTTGATACTATTAAACTATCTTGAGTCTTAGAAGAAATGGACTTGAACAAATTTCAAGA
This sequence comes from Cupressus sempervirens, assembly GCA_028749045.1. Taxonomy (NCBI): domain Eukaryota; kingdom Viridiplantae; phylum Streptophyta; class Pinopsida; order Cupressales; family Cupressaceae; genus Cupressus; species Cupressus sempervirens. Next base: position 171,993,881 of record CM053793.1, read on the forward strand.
AAAATAAGTAAAACCCACAGATATAGTAAGGGATATGCTTCCTCCCACTCATTTTTCTAATGAAAGGTCAATGAAATTTAATTTTGGAGATTTGACATGAGAATCTTTCCCTTTGGAGACCTTTCCTAAATATTTACAAGATACTTATTTCTCTTTGGGTTAATTGTTGGGTAGACACATAGGGCATAGCATTCCACAAGACTACATGTATTTGGCAATTCAAATTCAACACTCTAATTTTTTCATAGTATATGAATACCCTAGTTTTGTTATAGAGAAGATCCATGGAAGTATTTTGAATCTGAAGAAGAGGGCTAATGATATTTTTTTCTAGTATTCTTTGGCAATGTATATGATTTTGTTTTTTAGATATATTGGAAAATTATTCCAAGAAAAAACATTGCAAACTAATCACAAACTTCTCTTATATAGGTGACATGCACAATATAAACTCTATGTCAATATCTATTTATTAAATTACATTGCATACTAAATTTAAACACAAGTACACTCAGGAAAAAGAATCATGCATGCTCAGAAAAAAAGAATCATGCAAGCTTAGAAAATAGAACCTTACAATTTGTATCTCCTATTTATAGTAGTAGGGATTATTATGGTTACATGTAATTTGATTTCCCTGTCTATTCCTTCTATTCATTTTAGAAATGATTGCATTACAAATTTTTCAATTTGAATCTATTTCAAACATCATCCTATATTTTTAGAGTGTAGATATTGATATCATTGACTACAATGTGTATGTTTTGCATTCAAATTTTATAAAGAATTTTTTAAGTATCACGTTTGACTGTAGCTTTAGAAGAGAGTATCAACATGAATTAGAGTACAATCAATAGAGATGGAGGAATATTGTTAAATGTTTTAGCTGCAATATCATAGAGTATGTAAAAAAAAATTAGCTTCAATATCACAAAGTATGTAAAAGTGTAGAGAGCCATGCAAACTATTTGACAAATTGTCATTATTACAAAGTATGTAAAAATGTTGAAGCATAGACAAAGCACATGAACTATTTGATAAAATACCTCACACAAATATCTTCTCAATTCCCTAAATTAAGGATATTATACTATTAGATATTTTAGTTGCAACTACCCTAGAATGTGTATATGCAAAAATGTATAAGTGTATAGAAGCCACACAAACTATTTGATTGAATGCCATGATTGTAGGACACACAAAAACATAAACAAGGTATGGGAACTATTTGACAAAATAGCTCAAGAAAATATCTTCTCAATGTCTATAGTAACAAAACAGATTTTTTACACAAAGGGTTTAGAAAATTAAAACCAAATACAATTGGCAAGTGTAACGCTAGATTTTACAACATTTTTGAATCTTCTTCTAGCTTGTTTTGGAATAGTAGCTCTAAAATAGGGTGTTGGTATAAAGGATAGAGGATTTTTTTTCAGAGGTTAGAATTTCAAATTTTTCTTTAAAAACTTTATATAATAGTTGTAAAATTAAGGGGAATTTATGTGAGGTGAAATGAATGGTTGATATAATCTTTCTCTTTCTTTGTATATTAGTTAGTAAGGTTAAAATAACCACAAAAAAACCATGGAAACCACCAAAAAATAATGGAGTGTATTGGGAAATGTTTGTTGTTGCCGCATTAGTTACCATTGATGTTAGTCAATTATTGATTTTGGCAATGTTTTCAATTACAAACCTACATTCATTGAAAATAATAGTACTATAAAAGAAAAACCATTCTCAAAATGAAACTAAAAGAATCCCTTCATAACTAATTTGGAACCTAAAACTAAATAGGAAATACCCTAACCTCAAATTGGTCCTAGGCATGCAGACCGCATACAAACCTCCTCTAGTGAAAAGAAAATGCTATCACTTGTTTCCTTTATGAGCCCAACTTCATCAAACCTTTTACCCAATTGGGACAACCTAATTTGGTCAAAATTTCAACTAACTAGCACATAAAAAAAAAACAAAAAAGTATTGAACAAGCCAGTTAAGGGCTTGGTCAAAATAAAAAGTCAAAAATTGACCTATAATTTATTAGTGATGGGAGATACTAGTGTTGCGACATGAGCATCTTATTGTTGTGATTTGTTGGGTTGTGGGTGGGTTACTAATATTGAATAGGTAAGGGCATGGATTCCATGTTGGATGGGGTTGAGTTTTAGAGAGGATGGTTATGGACAAGACTATGTTTACTTGGGGGGCCTTGCATGCTTGGGATGCTTTACTATTATCTGCACTAGGTTGCATATAGGGGTGGGTTGACTCTCTATACTAGAGGTAGATTACTACAGATTTGTGCTTATGACCATATTTTCATATTTAGGCCACTTGTGGAGAGGGAGTTGGTTGAGGACATGCCCTACATAGACAACTATACTGGGATATTGGCATGAGGACCTCTAGGGTACACCCAATTATTCAAGCATCAACTGGACAAGATGACACAGTTTATATCGAGACCTTATATAGATTTCCTATGGTGGGATGATGATGAGTTCCACCTTTTGTGTTGCAAACATTAGTGCTATCTAATAGGGCACATAGTGATTGGACACCTAGTGATCAAGATGTACCTCCCAGAGTGTGTATTCTGGTAATTTTGTAAGAGCCAAGATGTGCCTATAGGTCCTGCATTGTTTTTTTGATTTAGGGTAGAGATTAGAGACTGAGGAGTAATGATTAGGATAGAGGTGGCATATGCATAGTTGGAGGAGCTACAACCTAGGTTATGGGAAGTAGCGATAGATGTGTAACAACATCATATGATTGATGGTTTTCTAAGCATTGACTAAGGTTATTGATAGATCTAGTAATGTTAGTACCATGGGCAAGACCCCAAGAAAAGTAGGGTGTAGAGGGGGATGAGGAGGAGGATGACGAAGGTGCTGGTGAAGAGGGGAGAGACAAGGAGGTAGGGATGAGGAGGATGGGGAGGATGGCAAAGAGAATGGGGGGGATGGCAAAGAGAATGGGGGGGATGCTGGGGAGGAGGAGGATGATGTGGGGGATGGGGATGATGATGATGATGATGATGAGGGAGATAATGATGAGGGAGATGATGATGGGGGAGATAATGATGAGGAGGGTGGGAACAGTGTAATGGGGGAGATGATGACAATGGGGATAAAGGGGAGGATGGAGGCGGGGAGGATAATGATGAGGGGGGAGATGATGAGGAGGATAGAGGTACACATACAATCGAGATAAAATGACTATGACGAGAATGATGAGGATGGAGGTCGGCAAGATGATGACAAGGGGGGAGATGTTGAGGAGGATAGAGGTGCAAATTTTGCAGTGATGGATATAGAGAAGGATCTAGTAGATCACATAAGCGGTATGCTAGTACCAATACAAACAAGGCCTAGCAAGTAAAACTTAGAGATTATGGAGGTGATTATAAGTCTTTGGAGTTAGTTAGAGGAGCACTAGAAAGTGATTGACTAGGTCACATCAAAGAGGGATGCAATGATAGCTTCGTGGGACTAGGTTACAATAGAGAGGGCTACAACAGTGTGGAGGGTAGAGAGAGTAGTGCAAGGGTCTCGAGACTTTTTTCATAGTATCATGAATCCATCATTATTAGAGTTGGCCACGATGATGGTTGCAACACATGCAGAGACACAATATTGGAGGGGTCACTATGAGATGATAGTGCCACCAAAGCAAAGGGTAGAAAGCTATCATGTAATGAGGTCTCACTCTTAGTAGACACATAGCACACAAAGTAGTGAATATGTGATAGGCCTAATGAGACCACCACAGAAAGGTGAGAGGTCATCCTCGAGGTTGGGTAGAGGCCGAGAGGATAGGGACAATATAGACTAATATAGACACACTCATGTACATAGTGGCTTCTCTATTCTTTGTTATTCTCTTTCATGGTTCATGCCTACTTGCAATTAGTATTGCTATAAACCATGATCATGTACTCTAATAATTTTTTTAGATGTTTATGAGATGTAGCTATGTTATGATGACTCTATGAGATGGATTGTGCACATGTTTATATGCTTTATATGGATGCATTCATGCCGTTCTATGTGGACTTTATATGATGACATCATGCATTGGTTTATCACATGTTGTGCTTTAGAAAATGATATCTTTATTTTTCCCTCATGCTTTTCTCATGAAAAGGATGCAAATGAAATGTAACATGGTATGAAATGAATGCTTATAAATGAAATATAAAATGATGTGAATGTCATGTTAAGATATGCATTTTTTGGACTTTTGACATATGCAAGAATACAAGATGATAATATTTTTGGTGTATTAGATTACAAGACCATGGTGGTGGTGAATGAGATGGACATTAAAAGATAGGGGAGACAACATAAAGGCCAGTTAATATGAGGTGAGGAATTTTTTCTTTCATAAGTTGTGCTATATGTCAAAGGAGCTTTATTTTGATATAGAAAATGAGATGCAATGTATCGTAACCATAAAGGGCTAGAGCGAAAATGAAAGCCTTTTACATAAATAAACACGATGAAGAAAAAAAATGACCTTGTCCCTCCTAAGGCATACATACATTCCCCAAACTACCAAAGGTACATTCAATAGGTAGAAAACAAAATATGTTCATGAACCATCCTAACCACTCTGATAGATTAGTTTATATCATCGAGTGGCATAGGAACATGATCAAAGAAAAAAAAAGGTAAAAATAAATCACTCACTAAACAACATGAGCCAACAACTATTCTTGTCCATTATTACTTATCTTTTAGTGTCTTTAGGTTTTAGTCAGACTTGTGATGTGATAGGTTTTGTGTTGGTTCAGTTGATGGTGATAATTTGGATTGATTGTTGATGCAAAGTTCTCAGATAGTAGGTTAAGGTGTGATTGTCATTGAGGCGTCGTACTTTGAGTTTTAGTCTGTAAAAGTGTGAGTGTTTAAGTAAAAGAGTTGATTATCCATAGACAAGGTTTATTGCAAATTTTTAGTGGGTTTTGTGTTTTGTAGGGTTTTTGAGGATATTTGATGTTTTTTTGTTGCTCATTTCTTCAAGATATTTTATGATTTTTAGGGTTTTTTAGGATGTTTTATGATTTTTAGGGTTTCTTTCAAGAAGTTTTATGATTTTTATTGATTTTTTAAAGACATTATTTGAATTTTTAGTGATTTGTTTGGACATTATATGATTTTTAGTGACTTGTTTAGGACATTTTTTTATTTTTAGTTATTTTTTCAAGGAATTTTAAGATTTGAGTGATTTGTTTAAGATAATTTATGAATTTTAGTGATTTTTTTAGGATAAGTTATGAATTTTAGGTCTTTTTTCAGAATCATATTTGAATTTTTAGGATTTTTTCAAGATCATAAAGGATTCACAAGTGTTAACTCCAATCTAATGTACGATAATCCTAATGGATAACATGTGCTTAGGGACATGGCCCCTAGTTCAATTTAAAACTTGCACATTGTGTAGGTAATATGCCCCCTAGACAAGACACAAACTATGTACATAGACCAAAGATAGAGTATGTACAGACTGGTGACTCTTGGGTTATATAACTATGGATATTAACTAGTTTGTAGACCATGATCAAAGAATAGGGATGTCTATATGAAGGATGTGATCAAGGAATGACAAGGGGGGAAAAAACTAGATGGAATCTTGATACATGGAGGAGCAAAAATTGATTACACATGGCACCTACTTGCTAGGTTTTCACCATGGTACTTGCCCAAAGCACCTGTTTGTCAAGTTTTCACTTTTGGATGAATTTTTTCTCTTGACTCAAATTTTTATGCAAAGATGTCTATTTTCTAGGTTTTCATCAAGGCATCCATTTTTTCATGAATTTTTTCACCTTTTTGCTTTCTTTTTTCATGAAGTTTTGCTTTTTAAATTTTTTTCTCAAGACTTTTTGCCATTTAAATTTTTTTTTTTTTTTAGGAATTTCAGAAAAAAATAAAGTATACTACTTTTAGAGATGCATTCTATTGATGGACACATGCAATGATTCACCCTCTACAAGTGCAAGCTGATATACTCCAAACCTAAATGTTGTAGTGATTACATAGTGTCTTTCCCAATTTTGTTCAAATTTGCCTAGTTTCTCTCTATTTTGTTGAGTCTTGTAGTTTATTTTTAGGACCAAATCACCGACCTCAAAATGATGACCTCAATTTTTCTTTTTATAGCTCCCTTTTATTCTATTATGGTAAGCTTGTAGATGTGTCAAGATGGCTCACCTCCTCTTGTCTAGCATTTCAAGTTCATGTAGTCTAGATACTCTATAGTTTTCATCATCAACAAAATCTTGTAGGGATACTCTCAAGAATGGAATTTCAATTTCAATAGGAAGTATGGCCTCAATGTCATAGACTAGAGAGTATGGTACCATGCCAGTGGGAGCACACACACTTGTTCTGTATGCCAAATGAGATGGTTTTAATTGTAAGTGTTAGTCTTGACCAGAGTAATTGACAATCTTTTGGAGGTTCTTAACATTGGTCTTATTAGATGCTTATGCTTAGCCATTGACCTGTGGATTGTCAATGCTATCATATTTAGGGTAGATTTTGTACTTCTCACAATGTTTATGGACATCCTTATTTTGGAATGAACTACCATGATAAAAAATAATAGCCAAAGGGACTCCATAGAAGCATATGATATAGTTTAGGATGAACCTTGAAATCTTCTTTCCAGTAGTGAAGGTTAGATGGATGGCTTCAAACCACTTGGTAAAATATTTAGTTGCTGTGATAATGAACTTATGGCCATCAAAACAAGGAGAAGAAATAGCTCTGATCAAATCAAATGGTCATTCTGAAAAGGGCCATGGAGAGATAACCAGTTGTAGTTCTTGTGCCAATGCATGGATCAAATTACTATGAATCTAGCACTTATGACGTGTTTTGGAAAAATTATATGCATCTTGTTCCATGATGTGCTAATAATATCTAGATCTTACTAGTTTATTTTCTAGGCTCAAACCATTGCAATGGCCTCCACATATACCTTTGTGTAACTTGTATAAGATAGTTTTAGCTTCTTACAAGTCAAGGCATCTGATAAGGGTTTGGTCAAAGGATCTCTTATAGAGGGTGTCGTTGATGATCATGTATCTAGAAACTTGGTAGATAAAGGCTTGTTGCTCATTCTTGGATAAGTTAGGGGGTAGAATTTGGGCATGGAGATATTCATAAATTTATTGATACCAAGGGGAATTGGGACCAACAAGTTCACACATGAACTCAAATTGACAGAGCTCAAATGCCAAAATCAAAAGTTTGTTTTCAAGAAACTTACAATGTTCCACATTTTGAGGCATATCAATCATAGAGGCAATAGTGGCCATAGTGTTAGCTTTATTTTTGTGTATTCTTGGAAGCTAATGAAAAGAGATAGTGACGAATTTAAATTTGAGAAAATCTTCCATCTATTTGTACGGCATTAACTTGTCATCTTTGGTTTTATAGTCATCATTGAGTTTTCAAATGACTAACTAGGAATCACCATAGAGTTTTAAATATTATATGTTCCATTGGATAGCTATCTTCAATCCTATTAGCATTTCCTTATATTATTCTATGCTGTTTGTAGACCTAAATACTATCCAATATGGCTCAAGGATTATATCTCCTTGGGGTGTGACAAACATGATGCCATCTCCTAAACAATTTCTTGTATGTGAGTCATCATAGTAAATCTTCCATTCATTAGTGATATCCATGTTAAAGGAAACTTCATCTCAAAAATCTATCAACATAGGATGATCATCTATTATGGGTGCTTCTGTTAATTGATTAACTATCACTATCCTTTGATTAATTTTTGTATCCACATATTCTATGTCAAATTCACTAAGTATAATAACCCATTTGGATAAGTGACCTATAAGAGAAGATTTTCTTAGGAGATATTTTAATGGGTCAATCTTAGATACAAGCCAGGTTCTCTAATGTAGCACGTAGTGTCTTAGATTTTGGGTTGTAAAGACGACATCAAATAATTCTTGTTCAATGAGTAAATTGTTTAGTTTATATCCCATAAGTGTTCTAGTGATGTAATAAATGGCTCTCTCTCTCCCTTGTTCATCAATTTGTGCTAAGAGAGCTTTTAATAGTGTTTCTATAGAAGATATGTGCAAAATATAGGGCTTTCCTAGAATAGGAGCCATTACAAATTGTGGATGTAGAAGATAGTCTTTAATTTATTGAAAAGATTCATCAAACTCATTTTTTCATTGAAAAGATACCCCCTTATGTAATAGATGTTGAAATGAGTGACATTAGTTGGCTAGTTGTGCAATGAATCTATTGATAGACTATAATCTCCCTTGTGGACTTCCTAATGTTTTTAGATTTGTTGGAGGTGGCATGTCAAGAATTGCTTTCACTTTTCTAGGTCAACCTCAATGCCTTGTTGAGAAACAATATACCCTAGGATCTTTCCTGAGATAACTCTGCATACACACTTTTTTGGATTTAATTAGAGCTTATAGCTTTCCATTTTGTTGAATATTTTTTCTAGGGTGCCCAACTGATTAGTTCTTCTAGGGGATTTTCAAAGTAGGTCATCTACATAGTCTTCCATTAGGATGTGTATTTACTCATGGAAGATAGTAGTCATTTCTTTGATATGTTTCCCAGCATTTTTAAGGCCAAAAGGCATGACATTCCAACAATATGTTCCTTGAGGAAATGTGATAGTTATTTTATGCTTATCTTCAAGAGCTATTTTGATCTGATTATATTCAAAGAAGTTATCCATCAGTGATGACATCTCATATCTAGTTTGCATGTCTCCAATAATGTCTATATTTAGCAATGGGAAATCATCTTTAGGACGTGCATTATTGAGGTCACAAAATTTTGTGCACATTGCAATGCCCCTAGAGTGTTTTCTTATAGGTACTAGATTAGATATCCACTCTATGTAGTCAATGGTTCTTATGAAGCCTCCATCCAATAATTTCTTCAATTCTGCTTTGACAAGGAGAGCTACTTGGGGATGCATATTCCTCAACTCTTTTTATTATTGGTTTCACTCCTAGTTTTAATGGTAAGTGATGAAGGATAGTTCAAGATCTAATCCTAGCATGTCTGCATAAGACCATGCCAAGTTTATCTACTTCTTGCAAAAGAATCTACAAACTCATCCTTTTCTTCTATTGATAATGAGGTTGCAAAATGTATGATCTTAGGGTTGTTAGGTGTTCCCAGATTTATCTCTTCTATCATCTCAACAAGAAACATCAATCCTTTTTTTAGCAAGGGTATGTCTAATCTTCCATCCTTAGGTGTCTCAGAGAGGTTTTCACCCTTGGATATGTCTTTTATTTTTACTTTTTTGTGGTCTAATGAAACCTTTCAGCTTTCACCAAGAGACCTAATTTCATCATCTTTTTCTATTTTTCCAACTTTGTGACTAAAAGCTAGAGTTGAATCCCCAAAGTATGCCATAATGTTTAGTTCAATGTAAAATCTTGACTTGTGGTCTTCTTGTGGCATATTATCATGGAGTTCAAAGAACTCTATGATTGCATCATTATTTTAAAACTAATCAAAGGTGGGTGGTTCTTGTTGGTCCCAATCAATGAGTTTGAGGTAAACTAGGGAAATGCCATCATTGGTGTTAAATAATATTTGGTCAAAGGAAAACATATACATGTCACTATCATATGGATCTTGAGCTGCATGTTTGGAGGCAGGAGGACTTGGTCCCATCATATTTCATCACAAGATTCTTGATGAGTTGAAGGCTTAGTTGAAGTTCCAATGATATGTTTATCCTATATTGGTAGTTCATCAATATCAAAGATGTGTCAAGGCCATAGGAACTATCGAGATCATAAATGTTGGGTTAGTTTTCTTTGGTTTTAGGTTGGGTTTTCTCAAATTCACTTTCATTTTTCACAACATTCACATTTTTAAAGGGGGTGACTTAGTATTATGGAGGCCCAATAAAAATGGCTTGAATCCAAGTCCCAGGCTATGAGGTCATCCTTCTACAATAATAGGTTCAATAATGCCTTGTTTTTAAGGTCCCAAGCCACTACATATATCATATCCCTTTTTCTACATGATGGTAAATCCTAGCCCATACATTTTTGGTGATATCTAAGTAAGTCCTTGTTCTTCCTTAGTCTTTTCAATCCATGGAGATGTGTTATCGTAAACATGTTCTTCATGTAGGCTACCTCCACTAGTTAAATTCACATAGGGTTTCTTTTGTGATTTAAATTTAGATTTGATCTACATAAGTTGTGGTTTTCCATATGATTTGGGAGAAAGAGGGAGTTTCCCAATGTGTAAGTCTTGTGACATGGAATATTTACCACATCCTTGGTCTTGAATTTTGAGCTTTCATTCGGATGTGGTTGGGAGCTTAGCCAATTTGACATACTTAGAGGAATCAAATGGTTTTCCCTCAGCATTTACCAGAACCTTACATGTGATAGTTCCTCTAAGGCTAGCACAGAATTGGAAGGGATCTAGATCACCAGGAATAGTAACCTCTACATTGTTATAGGAAAACTTTAGACATTAGTGATATGTAGAGGGTACTTCTTTCATAACATGAATTCAAGGACATCCTAGTATCATGTTATAGTTCATCTCTAATTATCTAGAACTTGGAATAGTGTGTTTTCAATAGCTAGGCCAACTCTGATAGGTAATATAATGACACTGTTGGATAATTGTTCACCATAACCATAGGCCTTTATTGTGATTCTATGGGAGGGATCCACATCTTCTTTAGAGTAACCAAGACCCTTGATAACTTTAAGGGTACAAATGTTCAGTCCTACTCCACCATCTATCAAGACATGTCTGACCTTGCATTATGGATAAAGATCTCAAGATGAAGGGGATCATTGTGATTAGGTTTATCTTTATGGATAGCTTGGGGTGAAAAGGTTATATATTGTGATGTGGATAAGGTTGCAACCATGGCCTAGAACTAGGCAACATCAATTTTATCTAGAACTACTAACTCTTTTAGGGCTTGATCAAGGATCTTCTAATGCTAGGGAGATGCACACAACAAATCTAGGATGGATATTGCTATAGGTTATTTCAAAGCTTTCCAACAAATATATAATTAGAAGTAGGATCAATAGGTTTACCAGGGGTCATAAGCTTAGAAAATGTTATAGGTTTGACTGGGGATCCATGCAAGGTAAGCCTAGTGCATCACATAGTGATAGTGCAACAAGGATCCTAGTCTTTTATAGTGAATATGGATACGAGTGATTTAGGCTCATTGAAGTAGTTGATGGTGTAGTGATATCCAATTCATGTGTAATTAACATTAGCTTGTGAGTTTAACATTGAACTAGAGGATTTTCCTTTGTCATCACTTCCCAAAGTATCTTTGAAAATAGTGTGATTAGAATTTGATGAAAATAGTGAAGGGTCTATATAGATCACACCTTCATTGATAAGGTCTTGGATTTCATGCTTAAGTTGGAAATATGAAATGGTTTTGTGTCGTTTGGTGCAATGGTAATCACAGAATTTGTTGTCATCCTACCAAGAGGGTTTTGTTGTTGGTTCATCTTTGATTTGGGGTAACTACAATAAGTTATTGCTAATTAGTTGTTGAAATTTAGTCTCAAGAGGTATCTCTAAGGGTGTGAATTTCCTATATTTATTTCTAGGATGTCTTCGAGGTCTGTCCTGCATAGAGATATTATTCGTCTGTTGTTGAGGTGACCTTTTGTTAGGAGTTTGTGTAGTTGTAGGATCTGCACCTTTAAGAGTTAGTTAAGGTTGGGCTATGCTAATTTTTCTTGCATCAACAATACCATCATTGTTTACATTCTTATTCTTGGAGAAAATATTTGCCTTGTCATTAGATGAGTTTGTGTTGGTGTTTTCCTTGTTTTTTCTAGGATTCCTTTATGAATGAGGGCATCTTCAATGCTAGCTCCCTTTTTCATCAACTTGGAAATAGTTCTTGGACTTTTGATCTCATGTTCATACATTAGGTGAGGGACTAGGTTTTCAATGCACAGTTTTACCCTTTGCTCGGTGCAATAAAACCATCAGGTCATGTATGTGGGGTTTCATATGATCCTTAGTAATTATTTTAGGAAACCTTCAACCTCCATAATAAAATATTTCCATCCACTATCTGACCATTTGGTTGTGACACTTTCAAGGGTCTTCTTGGTATTTAACCAAGGATTGGATGAGACCAAAACTAACAAAGGCACACTCCAGTAACTTGGAGATAGATGAAATAGTTTCTCTATTGATAGATAGAACTAGTTCCCAATTCCTATTTAGTATACTCTTTGGTATGTGCAGGATCATGGTCAACCAAACTATGCTCTTAAGTGACAATAAAAAATCAGCAAATTAGGGTTATGTCAACTTGACATGCAACTTTCAACTTTTTATAAATTTTATATCAAAGAGTTGAGAGAAAATAATCTCTATGAAATTTAATTTACTTTCTAAACTACTAGGCCTTATCTAAAAAAAATTTAAAAGATTAATTGGTCAAAATTTTGAAATTTAATGTAATAGTACAAAAATTTCAAGCCAAAAATAAGTAGACATATGTCTTACCACCCTAATCAAAATCAATGATAATATTTTTTAATAATATTATATATATAAGAAGTAGACTCATGTTTGGATGTGACACATATTTTTGGGTATTTTTATTTTAAATAATTAATTAATTATAAATTTTCTACTATAATATTTTTGGAAGAAAAAAATTCTCATGCCTAACCACCTTAACTAATTCAAAACCCTCCAAAATTTATAGTAGAAGAAACATAGAATGTGGTGAATCTTTTGGATTTCAAAAATGTTGTATTTGAAAGTTATGGTTGTTTTTCAATTAGTGTGTCAATCAACACTTTATACATAACTCCATTAGAAAATAAGTAATAATTACTTACTGAACTCATAATTTGACCAACCTAATATTCATGGAAAGTTAAGAACATTCATAAGAAACCCTTTCCATTTCATCAAATTTGGGTTAAAAAAATCATCAGCTACATGTTTGAAGTAAAAAACACACAAGAACATGTAAAATACACATTTTCAAGTCATTTTAAAAGTTAACCATGTAGGGCTGGTATTCAAAGATATATTAGGCCTTATAAAGGTATTAATTTTTTGGTTTGGTATCAAGATGGGTGTGATAAAAGTTGGAATATATTTTCAAATGCTTTGAAGCATTTTAGGAACTACATATTTTTAGATTGCCACTTGTTGGTACACCATAATCATTCACATACTGATCTTGTTTTTTATATCATAGTGATCAATACAAAGTTGAAACAATTATGGGAATAACAATGCAAGAGGAAAAGTGTCTGCTTCAAGGATGTTGCTTGTCAGGACCACTAAACACCCCTTAACCTTAGCTTAGTCAAGGAATTTTTTTTGGAATTTCTCAAACCAAACTCCCATAAAATTAGTATTAGAAATTGTAGGATTTTTGCATTCAAGATAGGAAACATTTCCAAAGAAATGAATGACTTCATTTTAACATAAATCAACAGACATTCTAAATTGTTCTCCCAAGTGAAAAATGACAACACAAAAGGAGAAAAGAGAAAAATTTCACATTCTCACCTATAATCTATTGAAAACCAGAACACTTCCCTTCTTCTCCCATTGCTCAATCCTTGAATTACCTTAGAGTAGGATAGGAAAAATGAACTTTAAACTTGGGATAAAAAGGAAAGCTAACATGTGGGAGAAAGTGCCACCAAATTTTGAGTCATTTATGGTGAGACTACTACAGCTAGTATGCACGCTTCAAATAATTATGACACTTATACATTAAATTCTCACTTTAAGGAAAATTTCATTGCAATCATCATTATTCATCTCACAACACAATTGAGCTCCTGACCAAAAGATTTACCCCATTCCACTCATGCTACCAACTCATTACTCAAATAGGCTGATAATAATTTAGATAAGATGTTTACATCATCAACTAGATTTCACCTCTGACAACTTAGATACAATGTTCTTTTCAAAATTCTACAATACTCCCGAATGGAGTTCTTAGTATTGGAACTACTTGGAACTACTTTAAACTGAGGTTCAAAGTGGTTCAAAAGGAAGTCAATGGTGCACTTGATAGGTTCCACCTAGAAGATCAATAGTCAATCTTAAACCTTTGGTTGAACTACTTTGAACTACTTTGAATTAAATTTAACAAAAAACTAAATAGAATGTTCTTGGAGAAGAATTTGAAAAAACTAGTATAATTGGCAAGTGTTCTAAATGAGCTTTCCAATGATATAAAGAATGCAAATATCAAAGATATGATGATCAAGATATGTCTCTTGGAGTAAATAAATGAACTCCTAATTTTGAAAACATTGAAAGCCATTAAAAAGTAGTTTCGATATAAACTTTTATAGTTTCTATTGAAAAAATATGATTACTTGCTTTCAAAAGTTTTTGGGCAAACAATTTGTCTTTCATGATTTTGGAGGAATTTCTTCCTCTGAAAAAGTGTAACCCAATTTTATGAGTTCACCTGTATCAAAACTAAAAGTAACCTATACCACTATGATGGACTTGGAAGCATCTTTCCAATGATATCTAATTTGTAGAAAATAGAGTTTGTACGCTCATTAAATGAACAAAAATGTGAATTTGGGTCAAAACATATCCAGAAGGGTAGCATGAGTGGTGATGCAAGTGTTGACATGGCATTGATGTTAGCAAGTGATGAGCCAAAATTTGATGGTCAAATGGTCATTGAGGAAGAAAAAGCCTATAAATGTCCCCTATGAAAAAAATACAAGTCTCTCTAAAGGACAAGAATGCCAGAACATGGGCCAGTGCCATAAAATATTTTTGGTGGCCAATAATTTTATACGTGTTGAAAAAAATGCTTTAAAAAAGGCAAAACCATTTCGGTTTAAAAAGAACCACTCCCAAGAAAGGTCAAAAAACCACTATATCTCAAAAACATACTAGAAACCCTCAAAAGGAAGTTAATAGAAATAGCCAAACTACCTTTAGATGCTTTATCCCACCCATATGTAAAAATACTGTCTAAACCAAACTATTGTTAAATCACAAATCCACCTTTACAAAGCCACAAACTATAGGGCTATTGCCAGATGCCAACAAAAATGTGTGCATGGGATAGAATAACATGTATGGGCTCCCAAATTTTTGGATGGATGCCAATGACTAGAAGGAGGCAAACAAAATGAGGGTGTGGCTCATAACTAAGCTAGAAACACAGTAGGAATAGGGACTTGTGCCCAATAAAATGCCCTCCACACAAAAAAATGGCTCCTCATGCCCCAAAAAAGAGGTCAATTTTCTTTCCAAATTTTCATCCAATAAATACAGAGGATCTTACATTGACAGACCTGCAATAGGTAGGTATGGGGTACAAAAATACTAACTTGTTTGAAAAAATCCTTATGAAAAATGCATGCACCTTTTGTGATAAGGGTTGAATTTTTTTTTTTGGTTTAAAATAAACAAAAGAATCATCATTTTAGAATTATGTTTTAAAAATAAATAAATTAAGTAAATCTCTACCTCAATTTTAGAGCTCAAAGCCTTATGATCTTGGGCTACAAATTTTTCCCCTCATATTTCCACATCGTCCAAGCTAGAGAAAATCTATATGGAAATATGGGATTTCGAGCACTTTGAGCTCAAATCTAATGTCCATTTGGTCTCAAGGTGCTCCAAAAAATAGGTCCATCCATACTCAATACAAAAAAATTCTGACAATTGAAACCCTCTGAAAAAGAAAATACTAATATGAAAACCAAGAGAAACCTCTCTGAAATAGAATAGGGGAGTGAAGATCTAGAGCCTTGATACCATATTGGGCTTGATGAGAGATCAACCTCGTAGCTTCCAAGAATTTGTTACATGCAAATGCATATCAAAGAAAGAGAGGAGCAACAATTGTAGAGGCTAGAATTCCCAGATCCACAAGGGTGACATTCTTGATGAGAAAAAAGTTAAATTTCTATTATCAAAAGTCAATGAATTATTTAATTACAAAAAGATGAATCCTTATAAAGGAGATCAAAACCCTAAAAGGCAAAACCTAAGTTGCATTATACTAATTGATAGAAGATTTAATTATTAGATGCCTATAATTTAGCTTAAGTAAAGAGTTAAATAGAAAATATCTAATTACTCTAACAATTCTTTTCATTGATTTTGCTATAGTTATTATTTGAATTGAATATTAGCTTGGATGGCTACACTAAGGAAACAAAATAGATGTTTTCAATTTTTTTACTCTTTTTACCTAATAGCTCCTAGCAAGTAGTAGATATTTTTGTATATTACTTAAGGTAGTAACATAGTCTCCTAGTCCATAAAAGGCTTATCTTGATTGTTATGGTGGGTTATCTCCAAGATTAGATAGAACTCATCTTTAGTCAGCTTCTCTACAAACTAGTCTTCCTCACCAGAGTAATTTTCAAATAAAATGTAAGGGGAACTTGCTCCCCTTTTTTATGTATTATTCTCTAGTAAGAGATTATTTGTAATTCCTTCATCAACATGTAACAACTTAAGCTCATTAATATGGTTCTAAAGCTATATAAAAGAGGGTATACACTCTTCAAGTCCATATTCAAGTAATTTATACTTATATAAGACTTTAGTCCTAGGCTACACTGGAGATTTTCTTAACCTTGTTCTTTCTCCCTTAGTGCCAGCACTTGAACGAGGTATTTGTAGATATTTTGAAATTAAATAAAAAAGGGAACTTGTCTCTTATTGATAAAGAATTAAAATAATAATAATTATATATTGGATAGGTATGACATTTAATGTAAAAATTATAATTTAATAATACCATAATAAAAATTAGATGAGTTTATAAGATTGATTATATAGGTTAATATTGTTTTAAAAATAGTTAACCAATATTTTATTATGGTCATCAACAAAAATCACTAAGAACTGATTAATTATAAATTTTCCCTTCAAAATTATCTTTCTAAATGATAATTTAAAAGTATTAAACTTACAATCAAATTTATTCAAATTCTAATAAAAGTAAATATAATTACTCTAAAAGAACCATTTATATAATAATGGTAAGATGTTATTCAAAATACAATAATACCAAAATATTAGAAACTTGAAGCCGTTCCATCATTTGGAGTTGATACTTTTGTTATTTGGATTGGTCCATCTCCACTTAAATTATTCCCTTTCTTTAACATATGTTTTGTGTTGGGTGATGGGATAATTTGTTGTCGATGGTAGAGGTTACATTGTGTGTGTGTGTGTATGTGTGTGTGTGTGTGTATGTGTGTGTGTGTGTGTGTGTGTGTGTGTGTGTGTGTGTGTGTGTGTGTGTGTGTGTGTGTGTGTGTGTGTGTGTGTGTGTGTGTGTGTGTGTGTGTGTGAGAGAGAGAGAGAGAGAGAGAGAGAGATCCCTTAGTTATTATTGAAATGTTACAAAGTATAGAACTAGAGTTAGGGGAGAGAGGAGAAAGTGAGAAAAAAGAAGGTATGGAGGGAGGACAAGTAGATGGCTTTAGATATTAGTGAAGAGAAAAAATCAGATAGAGAGGTAGTGAATGAACAATAATATTAGTAAGTTCTTAATGTCAAATATCCACACCATAGTAATAAAATTGGTACTTCTATTTACTTTTCTACTATTTATTTTTATATTGAACTCCAATTTCTATTATCTTCAAATGATTACTAAAACTTGACAAATAGAGAGATAAGGGTGGGAGGATATATATTATGATCAAATTTTCCACATCAATAACAAAGTGACATCATTTAATAAATGTGAAAGCATCAACATAACACTTTCACCTTTCCAAAGTTTCAATACTAGTATTAATGACTTAAAAAGAATAAAACTTACTTCACTAATTTTGTGACACTAAAAGTACCATTTATATAATAATTGTAAGATCCGATTTGAAAATACAATAATACCAAAATATTAGAAAAGAAAACCTAGATTATCTAAGATTCATCTATTTGGCTCATGAGTTCTCAAGTCTTCAACATCTAATAATGATTGAAAAGAATTCCTAGATACTTTTTAATGCTTTCATTTGACTGCTAATTTTCCCACTCATATCTATTTAAGAAGATCAAATACTTTGTTATAGTTTGTAGCTCAATTTATGCCTTCTAATGATTCTCTTACTCTAAATGTGCTCTTTTAGTTTTTAAAAAATTACTTAAACTAATTTAAAAACATCTTTGAAAATTATTGTTAAGTGTTTATAGATCTCCTCCATTTCTTCCATTACTTTCATTTGGCTATTAATGTTTCCACCCTAACTTCTTAGAAACTCTTTAATAATTTTAGGTGTCTATATTTTACAACTATAGCTTCTATGAAACCAAAATACTTTTGATGCATTTTATTAAAATACTCTACATTCTATGTACATTAATCATTTTAAAATTAACATTATTTATTACAAAGTATGTATAATTTTTAACAGAAATATAAATGCAATAAAAAATTTCTAACTATTTCAGAATGTTCTTATATTACTCTAGAAAATACAACCTTAAAATTAAATAGTAACATATTTTATTATAGGAAAAACATTAAAAATAAATAGTTTGTTATGTAAATTAATAGAACTTGATAAATCTAACTGCAAATTTCTAAATTTTGTCTGTATTATTGTTTTCACTATTCCTAGCTAAATCTCTTTTTATTTGTTTAACCTATATTTGTGTCTTCAAAATTGTTCTTATCTAGATCATAACATTCTCAAATTACTAGTTCCCTTACAATTCAAATTCAACAATCATCTAGATTCCTCAATCACTCATATATATATATATATATATATATATATATATAGAGAGAGAGAGAGAGAGAGAGAGAGAGAGAGAGAGAGAGAGAGATTGAATTAACATAAATTAACCATAACCCAAATTATATTATAACATAATTTAACATAATTATTTTCCTAGACCTAATTGAAAACAAAACTTTGCATGAAACCAAATTGAATACTAACCCTATCTATAATTGAAAATTATACTATATTGAACCCTAACCCACACATTAAATTAGTAATTTAATCTAAAACTCTATGTGTGGTTCTATATTAATCCTAGAAAAATTAAATTCTAAATATAATATAGACATGAATACAAAGCCAAATCATAATTTTATTCCTATAGATTTTGTTAGCATTAAACCATGGACAAAAAATAACAATTACATGCAAATATAACCAATAACATAAAATAAAAGATCACACAAAAAAGAAAACAAGACACCAAGATTTAATGTGGTTCATCTAATCCTTGGGCTACGTCCACCAAACAACAAGTTTGATATTATTACGATCTAGTGATTATAACCTAGATACAATATGTAATCCCTTACAGCTCAATACCGCCTCAAGAACCAATTTTTCATTAGAACTATGAAACAATCCCTAACCCTAAGCTCTTTTATACAAGTATTTTTATGAAGTATGTACAGTACTTTCCTGATCAGTCACCACAATCTAACAATCTCTCACTTGGGGACTGATTAGACTCCACACTAAACAACAATCTCCCACTTGGAGACTAATCCTATAGCTATACCGCTACCACATGGGGCTCCCACTAGATCAAACCACCCTAGACTCTGCTATTCCTTTATTCGTATTCAGTCAAGAAGACCAATCAAAGTTGAAGAGGATTTTAGCTTCTCCCTTGTGACTACCTTTGTCAACATATCTGTTGGATTGTCATTTGTATGGATCTTCTCTAGCTTTAACTGTCCATCCTCCAAATTTGATCGAATGAAATGGTGTCTTAATTGTATGTGTTTGGTCTTTGAATGCAGAGCTGAATTCTTAGCAAGATGAATGACACTTTGACTATCTGTAAACAAATAATTATCCTTTTGAGGGTGTCCCAATTCTTCCAAGAAGAACTGAAGCCATATCATCTCCTTGGCTACCTCTATAGCAGCTATATACTCTGCCTCTGTAGTGGATAAAGCATTAAATTTTTGTAACCTAGAGACCTAGCTCATGGCTACCCCACGAATAGTAAAGACATAACCTATAGTACTCCACCTGGTATTAATATCCCCTACCAAATCTGAGTCAACATAGCCTTGTAAATCAGTAGTAGAGCTCCCAAAGTGTAAACACTTATTGGATGTTCCTCTCAAATATCTAAGAATCCATTTGACTACATTCCAATGCTCAATTCCTGGATGACTCATATACCTACTAATGACTCCCACTGCATGTGCAATATCTGGCCTAGTACATATCATAGCATACATCAAGCTTCCTACAACTGAAGCATAGGGTACCTTGGACATCTTATCCTCCTCTTCTTGTGTCTTGGGACACATCTCCTTAGTCAACTTCAAATGACTAGGTAAAGGTGTGCTGACAGCTTTAGCATTTTGCATAGAGAAACGTTGCAACACCTTCTCAACATAATCAACCTGAGATAGCGTCAATGTTCTATTCTTCCTATCTCTAGAAATTTTCATACCAAGGATTATTTTTTTTACCCTCAAATCCTTCATAGCAAATGCATGTGCTAACTAGCATTTCAACCCCTTAATATGATGCTTGTTAGACCCGGCTACAAGAATATCATCAACATATAAACATAAAATAATGTAAGTATCATCATCCAACCTCTTAAAATAAACACAATGATCTGAATGACACCTATTGCATCCATGCTCATACATAAAATTGTCAAATTTCAGATACCATTGTCGAGGTGCTTGCTTCAATCCATATAAACTTTTATTCAATTTGCACACTAAGTTCTCCTTACCTTTGACTACAAATCCCTGTGGCTAGGCCATATATATCTCTTCATCCAAATCACCATGAAGGAAGGTTGTTTTAACATCAAGCTACTCTAAATGCAAATCTTCAGTAGCCACAAGACTTAAAATAGTACGGATAGAAGTCATTTTAACAACAGGAGAAAATATCTCATCAAAATCAATGCCCTTTTTCTATGCAAATCCTTTCACAACTAACCTAGCTTTAAATATTTTCTTACCTCCTTGCTCTTCTTTCAACCTGTAAACCCACTTATTCTATAAATCTCTTTTACCTACAGGAAACTTGCATAAATCCCATGTCTTATTCATCAGCAAAGAGTTCATTTCTTCTTTCATTGCAGACTCCCACTAAATCTTAGTATCCACCTGCACAACTTCATCATAACATTTAGGTTCACCAGCATCAGTAAGTAAAATAGAATATAAAGAGGGAGAAAATCTTTCTGGAGGTCTAATTTGTCTTGTTGACTATCCAACATTCACTGGTGTTTGTGGTATTTTTTGGTGTGGTTGTTGCACATCATGAGGAATGGCTAGAACATCAGCTTGTGGAGTATCATCAAGCACTACATAATCATCTTCTTTCTTCTCATGTTTTTGCAACAAATCTTTGTAAAACACTTTCTCATTAATGCGATTTCCAAAAAATACACATTTCTTTGACTTAGCTTCTAGCTTGGTTCTATTTTTAGAACCTATATGAGAAAATGCTTCACAACCGACAGTTTTAAGAAAAGAATAACTCACCTTCTTACTAGTCCATGCTTCCTTTGGAATACCATAGCCCAAAGGAGTAGAGGGACCTCTATTAATCAAATATATAGTTGTATTGATAGCCTTCACCCACATGCGTAAGGGAAACCTAGCATGCAAGCTCATGCTCCTTGCAAGCTCTTTTATAGTCTTGTTCATACATTCAACCACTCCATTTTCCTATGGAGTCCTTGGAATAGTTTTCTGTCTATGAATACCATTAGTGGAGCAGTAATCCTCAAATTCATGACTGCAATACTCACCACCATTGTCAGATCTGAGACATTTTAATTTCTTTCCAGTCTCATTTTTAACCAAGCATTTCCATTTCTTGAAAGTTTGAAATACATCAGATTTCTATCTAAAGAAATAAAACCATACTTTTCTAGTTGTGTCATCAATAAATGTAACATAATAATGAGAGCCACCAAGGGAAGATACCTAAGTTGGTCCCCATACATCAGTATGCACAAGCTCTAATTTCTCATTTTTGTTTTCCTTCCCAATCTTCACAAAACTCACTCTCTTTTGTTTTCCATACACACAACTTTCAAAAAAATCCATATTAACACATTTTAGACCTGGTAAAACTTTCTTTGAATGAAGTACTTTCATACCTTTCTCACTCATGTGCCCAAGTCTATTGTGCCACAACGTTGTATCAAAATCTACAGTAGCTATTTGTTCTCCCTACTCAATTGTAACAATTGTTCCTGAACATTCATTTTTCTTTGAAATAATTAAAGTAGAAGGAACAATATGACCTGTATAAAGATATAAGGTTCCGACTCTCACACCTTTTGCTACTACAAGGGAACCTTTTGAAACCTTCCAATTTTTATCATTAAAAGTAACTACACAACCCTCATCACCAAGTTGCCCTACTGAAATTAAATTCCTACTCAGCCTTGGAACATGTCTTACCTCATGTAGTAGCCAATGATTCCTATTTTGCAACTTAATCACTTGTTGATCAATTTCTCTACAATAGGATTATTCTCATCCAAATTATAAATAAAAAAAGCATTAAGAAATATATCTTTGATATTAAACAACACCTGCTTTTGTTCTTGCTTCTGTTGGTATTCTCTCCTAAACTTAGCCTATTTTTCCTTCCTAGTAAATAATTCACTTAAAACCAACACATATTCTTCAATCAAATTAGACTTATTTCAATCTATTATAAAAACATTGTCATGCCTGACCTTACTCTTTCCTATTTCTCTTCGTTTGCCTCAGTTGTTGCTATGATTCAAGTTCATTGCTTTGATATTATCAAACTTTGTTTGTTAATTTGTTAAATTTAATTAGTTGAATTTGGTCTGTGTTGATACAATTATAGTGATCATTATCTATTTATGTCAATTTAATTGTGATAAGGATTCAACTGTTTCGAACTGACTGATAACGTTGATTCTTAATACATGTTTGAACTCAGAACAAATACTAATTTTGAGTTGGATGATAGTGAATTTAATTAAATAATAGATTGCATGACTTTAGCATTGAAGTAATATGTTAGGCATTGCATTTCTAACTTGATTCATGTTAAGAATGAACTATATTCTTTTAAGATAAGCATGGATGTTTTACAGAATTTTAGAAAATTAAACACATTGTTATGAATATGGAAAATTTATTCTGGTGTTACTCAGATTGGGAAACTCTCATGTATATTGATGTTTTCTCACCTATATATATATATATATATATATATATATATATATATATATATATATATATATATATATATATATATATATATATATATATATATATATATATATATATATATATATATATATATATATATATATATATATATATATATATATATATATATATATATATATATATATATATATATCTATGTATGTATTTTACTGGTGAAATCTATAAATTTAAGAGTGAATGTTAGTTCATGTAAATACTTATATATAATAAGTTTACATCTTTTAATAATTCACACAAATTTAAAAGTGTGAAGTCATTATATTAAGTTGCTATGTTTGATCACCGTAGCTAGAACATGGAAGTTATTGTTTTGCCCCTTTTTGTTATATTGGATATAGGGATTTTATTGTCACAAAACCCTAGGGGGGTTTCTTATATTTTGAAAGGGTCATATGATATTGTTTTCAAAAGAAAATTTGTGGAGGTGAATATGGGTTGTCATTGTACTACAGTTGAATTAATGCATGAAGGTGGGAAGTAATGGCACTTAGGAATGAGTTGGCCATTCCATCTTGTTGTTGAAAATTGTAGGGTTTTGGCCGGTATTTGGGCCGCTTGCTTCATGAAGTAAACCACTTGTGTGGTGTTGCTATTGAATAGGCAACATGGTTGAAATGGAGCTCTATTTTATGAGACTCAGTTTGTTGTATTGCTCTCAGCTAAAATTATTCCTTTTGAGGTTGCTCTCAAGGCTATCGATTCAATTTTTAAGGCTTTGGAGGTGAGTGGAATCTCAGAGCAGTGGGTTGAGCGTTTGTTCACCTTCTCAGATTTTTGAGGTAGGGGGCCTTTCTTATAACCCTATACTCTGTTTTGCAGTGTGTTATTTCTTTTGAAATTGCAAAAAAAAAAATGTCGTTTAAAATGATTGGTTATGATTTCATATATATCGACACCCATGGTTGGGTGTATGCAGGGTTCAAAGTTATTGAACTCTGTGTACATCCAAAAATGGATGTGGGTATAGCGTGACCGCTAAGGAAACTTTGCATGCTGTATTAGAAAATTTTGGTTTAATGTTAAAATATCATAAAGGCTATCGAGTAGCCAATACTTTGTGTTAATGGGCATTATGTTTCAATTTCAATCTGGAAATTCTTATGCTGTCTGATTTTAGTTATCTTGCTTTTATGAGATTTGGAAACTGGATGGTGACGTTATGGTAATAACAGAGGCATTTCGTCATATAGTTGTAGGTAGTTAAGGTATGAGTATTTCATGGAATGTTATGCATTCGCCTTACTTAAACAACCTTATGAAACTTAGAAGATGTGTCTCTATTTTGCAATAAGAAATGACGGTATAAATCCCAATCCTGTTTTATGAATTATTTAGATATATAAATATGGGTATTAGACTCAGTCCAACCCACAGTGTATGCTTTCAAACATCAAAATTTTAAAATCTCATTGTTATGCGAGTTGTATGAATCTAAACTTAGATGAACATCTACATAAATTGTGGTTGGGTATTTAGTCTTATGGATAGTTCAAAATTTTATTAGATGAAACAATAGCATTTGAAAGCAATATGAACGTGTGTTGTAGGAATTCGATACCAAGGAGAATTGTCATGATAGAATAACTTGTCATTGGCAATAGATGTTTAGAATATTTGGAAAACTTGGTAAAACTATTGTTCTCAACACCAGTAATGATATCTCGTTGAATAGTTAGAAGGAAATTGGATTTCTAGTCGATTTATAACACTGCGACAACATATTTCTCATTAAGTTTTTTAAAAATAGAAAGGCATCCAGTTATAACAACTGTCATTTAATGAGTTTTGCATGTGAATCGATTTCATTTACAATTGTATAAGATATTTGTAATAGTAGAATTTCATAGCTGTTGATTGCTTAATATCTAGAATGAAAATGATGTTGGATAGCAAGTGTGCATTTTAAATTATGATCTTTTATATAGAAAAACATTACTAAGTCTGGATATGTAGAAGTCTGCTAGATATAAATAAACTAGTTGAATATGTTTTGAAGCATTTTGATGAACATTTATATGATGTTAGAAAATTAAATTGTATCAATTAGTAATCTTTTATTATAAAGAGGAGTTTCAATTCATTATTGTAATAAAGTTGTTTCAAGTATGAGACATATTATGATTTGTGTTGATGGTTTGTCCTTTAAAATAGGAATATCATAGGCATTTTAATCCGTATCTTGGTCAATTCTAGGATAAATGTAGATGGTTTGGTTAGCTGGAAATTGATGTATAGTATGAAGATTCTATGAGTATTGTTGAGCAGAGGCTAGTTCGATTGTATTTCCATGATCTTGATATTATAGGTTTTATTTCTGATGAATAAACTATCTATATTTATCTTTGAACTTGGTAGAATAAGATGTGTTAAAAACAGGTTAAAGAATGTAGTATCATGTTGTATATTGATATTATATCTGTTGCATGTACATTCTTTGTATATCTGATTGAGGTGTATTTTAAGAATAGCTGTGATGAATGTATATTGAGGTGGCTGAATTTGGTTTATCATATTTAGTTAATTAATTCAGTGATAACTTTAAAATAAATTGGGTGGGTTAATTTCATATAAAAGATAATTGGCCTTACCTATAACTTAAACCTATATGGTTAAGTATGAAGAACAAGGCTTATCTCTATTTTGTCATTGACAAGTATAATAGAGAATTTTGTTATGTGTTGACTATGGGCATACCATACATGGATGCAGAATCTTAGTGCCATAATGATGACACCTCAGTATATATATGATTCATTTACAGGTTATTCTTAGTGCTAGTTTAATTTTGCAATGATGAGTAAATGTTTACTTCTTGCTTATTATTTATGAAACGGCACTATGTTGAAGTAATCAGATATTTGCATTATATTTATGTATATTTTTATACTAACATGCATGCAGATGGATTACACTTCTTATATAAGTGTGTACTGAGCCCCCTTGCTATGTTGTGTTTCATTATTGTATGTTTTCCAGGTGCTTTGAGTTTTCAAGTAGCTAAAGATGCTTATTGAAGTTCTTCTTGAATCATTATTCATTTGCTTGTAGGATCCATATTTTTGGACATAGGCATTTAAGGATGAGATTGTACTTCATGATTGTGCTAAACTCAATATGTTTTATAATCTTTATGGAGTCATATTTGGATGATATTTACTTGTATTTTGAGGTTTTCAAATTGAGAATGGTTCAATCTATGTACTTGTACTTGTATTAAGTGGAGTTAAATAAAAAAAATATTTTGTACTTTGTACTTGTTTTTGGATTCTTTATTTTTTGTTATTGTTAGTAGTAGTGTTACATTTGGTATTAGAGCATGGTTAGAATAACCAAGGCTATTGGGTTATAGGGTTTAACCCGTCATAGATGCGTATTTATAGTTTTTTTGTTTGTAGGTTGCTATCATGCCTCCCGTCACTAGAGGAATTTGAGGACTCAGTATTCCTGAGGATAACCTTGCTGGCAGAGGTTGAGGCAGGGGCAGGGGTCGTGGTAGATGTCCTAGGCACCAAAATTTTGCTGGGAATGATCAGTTTGATCAGAATGCTAGGGTTGGAAACAACCAAAATAATCAGGCAGATCAAGTTATGGTACTTTAGAGGATACTGGAATGTCTCGATAATATTGAGGCTAATAACTAGATTCCTAGTGGAGGAGTGAATGATAGAAGACCTCTTGTGCAAGGTATTAACCTTCCTATGGAGGAAGACCTAGTGGCAAGAGCTTAGCTCAAGGATCTTTCCAAGATGAAAGGACTATTATTTTATGGTACAGAATAGGGTATAGTGGCAGAAGCTTGGCTGCTGAACATTGAGTGATGCTTTGTCTTACACCATTACTTGAGTAACGTGAAGGTAAGATGGATAGTTATGCATTTGAGAGGATTTGGTTCCTTGTGGTGGGAGCAAGAGTTGGAGAAGCTGGGCATTGATATCTCTCTAGTTACTTGGGAGCTCTGTGTAGAGCGATTCAAGGAGAGGTTCATGTCAGAATATTGGTGTCAGGCCTGTGCAGAGGAGTTCTGTCAGATTATGTATTCTGGCTCTATAGTAGAAGCTTATGAACGTAGGTTCTTTGAGCTTAAGAAGTTTTCTTGGTGGGATGAAAATGATAATGCCATGATACAACACTTCATCAGAGGACTTATGCCCAAGATTGGGGAGGAAGTGAGAAATTTTCAACCTTTGACTATGTAGGAAGCTTCGGAATGAGCAAAGCTGATTGAGATGAAGTCTGGATATCATTGGGCTTCATAAAAAACCAGCATGAATCTACCTACTCAGGATGTCAATAGGAATCAAAAGCCTCCTCAAGGCAGTTCGAAATCAGGATTTTTTGGTGGGAAATTCAAGAAGAGAAAGTTCAGTAAGAACTCCAAGGGTTCAGAAAAGATTAAACCCTCTCAACCACCTTAGAGTGTGCAGAGTAATAAGCCATTCCCTAATCCTTTAGGTTAGAACATGGGATTTAGGAAATTTGTTGAGTGTTTTCATTGTGGTCAGTTGGGTCATTATCAGTCTCAGTGCCCTAACTTGGACAAGTCGAAGGTTGGACCTAAGCTAGCCAGGTCTAAAGCGATAGTTGGTGATTCTACCAAGAACCACCATATTTTTGCAACCCTGGATCAGAAGCAAGTTGAACACTAGAACACAGCTATTGAAGATCAGGGTAATACTCAAGGTATGAGAGTATCTATCTTATTTGACTCTGGAGCTACAGCCTCATTTATTTATTCTACTTTAGTTGCAAATAGTGGTATTCCTATGGTTAGGGAAAGGGACATATGGCAAGTGGAGTTAGCATCAAGATCCAAGGTGAACGTTGATATTATTGCTCCTGATTGTAAAATTCATATGAAAACTTTCACTACTTCAACGAACCTTAGGGTTATACCTTTAGGATCGTATGACATAGTTTTGGGTATGGATTGGTTAGAATAACATCAAGCCATTTTGGAATGCAAGGATAAGTCAATCAGTTGTGTAGATGATCTTGGATTAGCTAGAGTTATTGTGGGAATCAAGAGACCCATCTCTTTGCGGAAAATTTCTGCCAAGCAACTGGCAAGGTGTGTTCGAAAAGGCTGCAGTTTGTTTGCCATATCGGTAAAGGACTTAAATAATTCCATGGATAAAGGTTCTTTTCACGATCATCCAGTCTTGTAGATTTTTTCAGATATATTTGTTGAAAAGATTTTGGGAATACCTCCGAGAAGAGAAATTGATTTTTGGATCGATTTAGTGCCATGAACAGAACCAATTTCCAAGACTCCTTACAGAATGACAGCTCAAGAGCTATTTGAACTTAAATTTTAGTTTGAGGAGCTTTTGGAGAAAGGTTTGATTCATCCTAGTGTATCACCTTGGGGTGCTCCGATAATCTTTGTCAAGAAGAAAGATGGTTCTTTAAGACTTTGCATAAACTATAGACAGTTGAACAAGGTCACTATTAAGAACAGGTATCCTTTGCCTAGAATTGATGATTTGTTTGACCAGGTCAAGGGTGCCCGAGTCTTTTCGAAGATTGATTTGAAATTTGGGTATCATTAACTTAAAATCCAAGAAGCTGATATTCATAAGACAGCCTTTCGCACCCGGTATGGACACTACAAATTTATAGTAGTACATTTTGGGTTGACAAATGCACCTTCTGTCTTCATGAGCCTAATGAATGGTGTGTTTAGAACTTACCTTGACAAGTTCATAGTGGTATTTCTAGATGACATATTAGTGTATTCTAACTCTGTTGAGGAGCATGAGCAACATTTAGGGAAAGTTTTGCAATGCCTTCATAGGAATAGATTGTATGCCAATCCTGAGAAGTGTGAATTCTTCAGATTAGAGATTTTCTACTTAGGACATATCATTTCAGGTGATGGAGTTTCTATAGATCCATCCAAGATTTGGGCTATTATTGATTGGCCAACACCTATGAATGTGTCCGAGGTTTGAAGTTTCATGGGTTTAGCAAGCTATTACCATAGATTTATGTCAAACTTCTCCAAAATAGCACATCCTATCACATCTCTTCAGATAAAAGGGAAGAAATTTCTGTGGACAAAGGAGTGCGAGGTAGAATTTCAAAAACTTAAGGAATGTTTGACCAGTGCACCAGTTTTGGCAGTCCCTGATTCAGCTAAGGATTTTGTGGTTTGCACTGATGCATCCCTAGATGGTATTGGGGCAGTTTTGATACAAGAGGGATGTGTTATAGCTTATGAGTCTAGAAAGCTAAAGATTCATGAGGTGAATTACCCTACTCATGATCTCAAACTTGCTGTGGTTATTCATGCTTTGACAAAGTGGTGGCATTTTCTTTTGGGTCAACGATTTCAGTTAAATTCTGATCATCGTAGCCTTCAGTATCTTTTCACACAACCAAACCTCAACGCAAGGCAATATAGATGGATGGAGTTCTTGTGTGAATACAACTTCGAGATTAAGTATATACAAGGGAAGGGGAACATGGTTGCTGATGCACTTAGCAGAAGGCGACATGAATTATCTTCTTTGATCTTAACAGTAGATCTTAGGGATAAGATACTTTAGAATCTTTCCATAGATCATTGGTTTCAGGATGTTAAGGCTGTTACTGATAGCAACAACATCTTAGAAGGGCATTTTGAGGGGTATTCAGTGAATTCTGAAGGTTTGTTGCTATATAGAGGGAGTGTGTACGTTCCTAAGTTGGGTGATTTGAGAAATCTAGTTTTGTTTGAGGCCCACAAAGCACCTTATTCAACTCATCCAGGTGTCAAGAAAATGCATACAGACCTTAAGTGGCATTATTATTGGCCTAGAATGAAGAGAGACATAATAGATTTTGTGGCTCGATGCTTGGAATGCCAGTGAGTTAAGGCTGAACATCAGCACCCTACAGGTTTGTTGCAGCCACATAGTATTCTAGAATGGAAATGGGACACCATTTCTATAGATTTTATAACTGGATTTCCTATTACAGCTTGTAGGCATGATGCTATTATGGTGGTAGTAGACCAATTTTCAAAGGTTGCTCATTTTATTCTGGTTAGATCATCCTATAATGCAGCAACGATTGCCAAAGTTTTTATGGAAAAAATAGTTAAGTTACACAAAATTCCTAAAAAGATTATTTCCGATAGGGATCTAGTGTTTACTTCATCTCTTTGGAGATCCATGTAGCGAGAGTTAGGTACTCAGCTGAATTTTAGTTTAGCTTATCACCCAGAAATAGATGGACAAACTGACCATGTCAACTAGATTCTGGAAGGCATGCTTAGGATGTATGTAATGGATAGACAGAATAAATGGGAGGAGTACTTGCATTTGGTAGAGTTTGCGTACAATAATGGATATCACAGTTCCATAGGTATGGCACCATTTCAAGTGTTGTATGGTAGACCTTGTAGGACACCTCTCAACTGGGATAATTTGGAAGACAAGACTCTTTTAGGACCTGATATGTTGGAAGATTTGGAGCAGCAGGTTAAGAGGATCAGAGAGCATCTTATTACTGCTCAAGATAGACAAAAGAAATATGTTGATAAGCATAGAATCAACCGTCAATTCTTGGTTGGTGATAAAGTATTTCTCTGAGTAAGGCTGCGTAAGAGTCTAATTCGATATGGAAAGGGATCCAAGTTAGCACCATGATTTGTAGGTTCATTTGAAATTCTGGAGTGGATTGGACCTGTTGCCTACAAACTTGCCTTGCCACCGAGTCTTTCACACATTCATAATGTATTTCATGTATCAGTTTTGCGAAAGTATATTCTTGATATTGCTCACATGCTTGACAGGAAAAATTTGCAGATTATGGATTGTCAAATCATGCTAGAACAAGTACAGATCATGCAAAGCAAAACCTTGAGTTTAACAGAAAGAGAAATAAAGTAGGTAAAGCTCTTATGGGACCCCAATGATGAAACATCTGCTACCTGGGAAGAAACTAAAATGATGAGAGCAGCTCATCCGTACTTATTTGCTGACTTCCAGGAGAAAGTCAAAAACTAGTGGGGGAGGATCTCATGCCTAACCTTACTCTTTCCTATTTCTCTTCATTTGCCTCAGTTGTTGCTATGATTCAAGTTCATTGCTTTGATATTATCAAACTTTGTTTGTTAATTTGTTAAATTTAATTAGTTAAATTTGGTCTGTGTTGATACAGTTATAGTGATCATTATCTGTTTATGTCAGTTTAATTGTGTTAAGGATTCAATTGTTTCGAACTGATTGATAATGCTGATTCTTAATACATGTTTGAACTCAGAACAGATACTAATTTTGAGTTGGATGGTAGTGAATTTAATTAAATAATAGATTGCATGACTTTAGAATTGAAGTAATATGTTAGGCATTGCATTTCTAATTTGATTCATGTTAAGAATTAACTATATTCTTTTAACATAAGCATGGATGTTTTACAAAATTTTAGAAAATTAAACGCATTTTTATGAATATGGCAAATTCATTCTGGTGTTACTCGGATTGGGAAACTCTCATGTATATTGATGTTTTCTCGCCTATATATATGTATTTTACTGGTGAAATCTATAAATTTAAGAGTGAATGTTAGTTCATGTAAATACTTATATATAATAAGTTTACATCTTTTAATAATTCACACAAATTTAAAAGTGTGAAGTCATTATATTAAGTTGCTATGTTTGATCACCATAGCTATAACATGGAAGTTATTGTTTTTCCCCTTTTTGTTATATTGGATATAGGGATTTTATTATCATAAAACCCTAGGGGGGTTTCTTATATTTTGAAAGGGTCATATGATATTGTTTTCGAAGGCCAATTTGTGGCGGTGAATATGGGTTGTCATTGTACCCAGTCCTGCAGTTGAATTAATGCATGAAGGTGGGAAGTAATGGCACTAAGGAATGAGTTGGCCATTCCATCTTGGTGTTGAAAATTGCAGGGTTTTGGCCGGTATTTGGGCTGCTTGCTTTGTAAAGTAAACCACTTGTGTGGTGTTGCTAGTGAATAGGCAACATGTTTGGAATCAAGCTCTGTTTTATGAGACTCAGTTTTTTGTATTACTCCTAGCTACAATTATTCCTTTTTAGGTTTCTCTCAAGGCTATCAATTCAATTTTTAGGGCTTTGGAGGCGAGCGAAATCTTAGAGCAGTGGGTTGAGCGTTTGTTCACCTTCTCAGATATTGGAGGTAGGGGGCCTTTCTTATAATCCTATACTCTATTTTGCGATGTGTTATTTCTTTTGAAATTGCAAAAAAAAAAAAATGTTGTTTAAAATGATTGGTTACAGTTTCGTATATATCGACACCCATGGTTGGGTGTATGCAAGGTTCGAAGTTATTGAACTCTGTGTACATCCAAAACTGGATGTGGGTATAGTGTGACCGCTAAGGAAACTTTGCATGCTATATTAGCAAATTTTGCGCTTAATGTTAAAATATCATAAAGGCTATCGAGCAGCCGATACTTTGTGTTAATGGGCATTATGTTTCAATTTCAATTTGGAAATTCTTATGCTGTCTGATTTTAGTTATCTTGCTTTTATGAGATTTGGAAACTAGATGGTGATGTTATGGTAATAACAGAGGCATTTCGTCATATAGTTGTAGGTAGTTAAGGTATGAGTATTTCATGGAATGTTATGCATTCGCCTTACTTAAACAACCTTATGAAACTTAGAAGATGTGTCTCTATTTCACAATAAGAAATGAGGGTATAAATCTCGAGCCTGTTTTATGAATTATTTAGATATATAAATATGGGTATTAGACTCAGTCCAACCCACATTGTATGCTTTTAAAAATCAAAATTTTAAAATCTCAGTGTTATGTGAGTTGTATGAATCTAAACTTAGATGAACATCTACATAAACCGTGGTTGGGTATTTAGTCTTATGGATAGTTCAAAATTTTATTCGATGAAACAATAGCATTTGTCAGCAATATGAACGTGTGTTGTAGGCAGTCGATACCAAGGAGAATTGTCGTGATAGAATAACTTGTCATTGGCAATAGATGTTTAGAATATTTGGAAAAGTTGGTAAAACTGTTGTTCTCAACACCGGTAATGATATCTCATCGAATAGTTAGAAGGAAATTGGATTTCTAGTCAATTTATAACACTGTGACAACATATTTCTCATTAAGTTTTTTAAAAGTAGAAAGGCATCCAGTTATAACAACTGTCGTTTAAAGAGTTTTTCATGTGAATCTATTTCATTTACAATTGTATAAGATATTTATAATAGTAGAATTTCATAGCTATTGATTGCTTAATATGTAGAATGAAAATGATGTTGGATAGCAAGTGTACATTTTAAATTATGATCTTTTATATAGAAAAACATTACTAAGTCTAGATATGTAGAAGTCTGCCAGATATAAATAAATTAGTGGAATATGTTTTGAAGCATTCTGATGAACATTTATATGATGTTAGAAAATTAAATTTTATGAATTAGTAATCTTTAATTATAAAGAGGAGTTTCAGTTCATTATTGTAATGAAGTTGTTTCAAGCATGAGACGGATTATGATTTGTGTTGATGGTTTGTCCTTTAAAACAAGAATATCATAAGAATTTTAATCTGTATCTTGGTCAATTTGAGGATAAATTTAATGGTTTGGTTAGCTGGAAATTGATGTATAGTATGAAGATTCTGTGAGTATTGTTGAGCAGAGGCTAGTTCAATTGTATTTGCATGATCTTGATATTATAGGTTTTATCAAAAAACTATCTATATTTATCTTTGAACTTGGTAGAATAAGATGTGTTACAAACAAGTTAAAGAATGTAGTATCATGTTGTATATTGATATTATATCTGTTGCATGTACATTCTTTGTA
This sequence comes from Cupressus sempervirens, assembly GCA_028749045.1. Classification (NCBI taxonomy): domain Eukaryota; kingdom Viridiplantae; phylum Streptophyta; class Pinopsida; order Cupressales; family Cupressaceae; genus Cupressus; species Cupressus sempervirens. Next base: position 172,027,953 of record CM053793.1, read on the forward strand.
TATCTGATTGAGGTGTATTTTAAGAATAGCTGTAATGAATGTATATCGAGGTGGCTGAATTTGGTTTATCCTAATCAGTTAATTAATTCAGTGATAAATTTAAAATAAATTGGGTGGGTTAATTTCATATAAAAGATACTTGGCCTTACCTATAACTTAAACCTATATGGTTAATTACGGAGAACAAGGCTTATCTCTATTTTGTCATTGACAAGTATAATAGAGAATTTTGTTATGTGTTGACTATGGGCATACCATACATGGATGCAAAATCTTAGTGCCATAACGATGACACCTCAGTACATATATGATTCATTTACGGGTTATTCTTAGTGAGAGTTTAATTTTGCAATGATGAGTTAATGTTTACTTCTTGCTTTTTATTTATGAAACTGCGCTATGTTGAAGTAATCAAATATTTGCATTATATTTATGTATATGTTTATACTAACATGCATGCAGATGGATTACGCTTCTTATATTAGTGTGTACTGAGCCCCCTTGCTGTGTTGTGTTTCATTATTGTATGTTTTCTAGGTGCTTTGAGTTTTCAAGTAGCTAAAGATGCTTATTGAAGTTTTATTCATTTGCTTGTAGGGTCCATATTTTTGGACATAGGCATTTAAGGATGAGATTGTACTGAACTCAATATGTTTTAGAATCTTTATGGAGTCATATTTGGATGATTTTTACTTGTATTTTGAGGTTTTCAAATTGAGAATGGTTGAATCTGTATACTTGTACTTGTATTAAGTGGAGTTAAATAAAAAAAAATATTGTCTACTTTGTACTTGTTTTTGGATTCTTTATTTTTTGTTATTGTTAGTAGTAGTGTTACAAACATATTCATCCAATAGGGTTGGCTTGCCTTGCTATATAACAAGGGATCAAGCTTTCTTCTTTTTTATTCTTTTCCCCTTTAAATTCATAGTACTGGAGCTCAACATGTAGATAATTGAAATTTTTGAGTAGAGACCTGCACACTTGGGCTCTTAAGATCCTTCAATCCTATCTATACTTTTTTCATCTCCATAGTAGAGGTCACGTGTTGTACCCTTCCCTTGTTCACCCTTTATCTAGAGTTTAGAAGTTGAAGTCAACTGGCCTGCCTCTTTTTTCCCTCAATGTGAGGTCTCGAGGCTTGTGTTTCTTCTCCTATATCAGCAAGCACACTCTAGTGCTCAACATATTCACCATGCTCATCACCTTGGCTATCAACTATCATCATTGATTTAACAATAGTGGTTGCATGTTCTATCAGTTGAGTAGCCACATGCAGTTTAATCTTTCAGTATTCTTTCACTTGTATTAACATAGGATTTGAATCAAGAAACTTATCATAAGTGGAAATCTATATAGACTCAATCTAAATTGGGCTTACACTTAGCTAAATATTAATAGTTGGAACATATTTTATAGGACCATTATTAGGTTCATCATCAATTGTAATAGTCTTTGTTTCTCCTCCACTTAATTGCACTAAATTATTAAAAGGTATCAATAATGGTTTCCTTACCATCATCAATATCTTCCATATTATCAAGATATACATTAGCTTGATCATCCTTTTCTTCCTCATTTTGTGATGGAGTATCCTAGGGTAGTTAGAAATCCTTCATGTTGGAGGGATTTTGGTTTTGGAGTTCGGGACTTGGTCACCAAAAGAGTGGTGCTCAGTAGTTACTGGGTGTAGTGTTGGCCAAGGAACTCAAAGGGGCTAGGTCACTAAAGGAGCTCAACATATATTTTTTCTCAGCATGTACTATTTCTCTCCATATACTCTATTTCTCAACAATGATTGTGGGAGCTTGATGATTCTTGTAGGTTTTGCTAATGCTCAAGAGTGTGCCTTTTGGGGTAGAATTCTCATGGATTTGCTAAGATGACTTGAAGAATTTAATGTGTGAGGAGTATGATCATGATGTGGAATGGTTATGGGAGTTTTTGTTCACCTATTGGGGTCTTGTTTTTTTTTTTTAGGTGTATTTATTACGTGATGTAAGCCTTTTAAGGAATTTGGTATTTAATACCTATTGTAGGCTAACTTATGGCTCAATGTGTATTTAATGTAAGGGCTTATTTAATTTTTAATTTTCTAGGATGACTTCTAGATTGTTTGGGTATACGTAGGGGGTCCTAGGGAGTCTTAAGTCATAATAATCTAGCTTGGAGAAGAGAATGTGGAAGAGGAGTGAAGTTGGAGAAGAGCTAGTAGTTGTAGCTTGGGAAACAAGGAGATTTCTTAGTGGCTTACAAAAAAAAGTTTAAATCTTGCTTGGAGGTTTCTACCAGGGTATTGTGGTGCTATAGATCTAGGTTAGCTAGAGTTTTCATTGGATCTTGAGGGATCTTTCGGAACTATTACTTTCTTTATATTTGGCCATAATCGAGAAGGCCTTATAGCCTGACATATTGCATGTAATCATTTATTTTATGAATAAAGAGTTGTATTTAGTATTAGATCTTATACCTTGTGTTGTGTCTCTTCTAAGTGGTTATTTATTGGGGGCTAGGACATCTCCTTTTTGGATTCTCCTTCCTTGCACTACATTAGATGATATTAGAGAAAAAAGTATTCCTTAGCATGTAGATAGATCATTGAAGTTGAGGCAGTTTGCACTAGGACCTAGGATGAAGGTCATCAGGGTGAAGATCTAGTGATGTTGAGGATTTATGGTAGGGGGTTTGCAAAAATCTTGGAAGATGCCTCCAAGAAGATTGGACCCTAGGGAAATTGAATATCTTCATGATGCTATGAAAGTTAGGATCTCAAAGAAGATTAAAATAGATGTCAGATCTGAAATGGAGTCGATGAAGAATGAGATCATGAGGGCTATGGCTGGTGTACCTTGACATGTGGGTACTAAATATGGTTATGAGGAAGAACATAAAGACTTTTATTTTTTTGGATTGAGTGGTGAGGACACAACTGATCATGTAGAGATACCTATAGGAGATGGGGTAAGCAAGTTTGCTACATTTGGATCTTATTTTAAACTAAAGCATAAGATGAATGTTTCTAATTTCTTAGGTACTTTGAATCTTGAAGATTTTATTGATTGGATTTGTGAATTAAAGGAATAATTAGAGTTAGAGGATATTAGAGATCTACTAAAAGTGAGGTTGGCATAGACTAAGCTAAAAGGACATGCTTCTGTTTGGAGGAAAGAATCATAAAGAGATAGAGAAGAGGAAGGTGAAATGAAAATCACTTGTTGGAGATTCATGGTGACAAAATTTAAGGCTAAGTTCATTTATAATAATTATGAGCTTGAGTTTTTTGAGAGGTTGCATAATTTGAAAAAAATTGATATGCTTGTGAAATATTATACTAAGGAGTTCTACAAGTTGACTATTCAGTCTAGACATCGAGAATTGTTTAAGAAGAAGGTAGATCGGTACATTAATGGTTTAAGATTTAGTATTCAGGATGAGGTTGGTATGCTGAAGATTGATTCAGTTGAGGATTCTTATCAATATGCTCTAAAGGAAGAAGATAAGTTGGAGAGGAGAAATCAAGGAAGTTCTTGAGGGAACGAGAAGTAGGATCAATTAGAAAAGGATAAAAAAGTTGCAAAATTTACCCATTGAGCCAAGCAAGAGGACAAGTAGAGGTGTATTTAAGGTCACTTTCTATAGATATAGTGAAGAAGGACATAGAGCTTATGAATTTCCTAAGGTTGGTGATAGGAGAGCTATTATTGTAAATGAGGTTGAAAATTGTATAAGTGAACTCGAGGAGGGAGAGAGTTTGCTGGCTCAACCAATATGTTTTGGTAAGAGGAAAATAGAACCTTGTCAAAGGAGTAAGTTTTTTAGGACTCATTGTCAGTCTAGTGATAAAATATACAATGTGATTGTGTCTAGTGGTAGTACTGATAACCTTGTTGCTAAGGAGATGGTTTAGAAACTTGGTTTGAAGAGAATGAGACATACTTGTCCTTATAGGATTGGTTGGTTATAAGATGATCATGCTTTAGAAGTGAGGGAGCAATGTCTTGTTGATTTTTAGATTGAGAAATATAAGGATCAAGTGGCATATGATATGTACATGAATAGTTGTCACATATTACTTGGTAGACCTTGGTAATGGAAAATAAACCTATGGAACATCAAGGATGAATGTGAAGAACCAATTTGGGATTTATGTATTAAATCTTAGAAAATGTTTTTCTTTCTACTAAGAATATCTTCTTACACCTAGTATGTCTGATGTAGGAGCATCCTAGGGTAGATAGTAATCCTGCATGTTAGAGGGATTTTGGTTTTGGAGTAGGGAACTTGATCACTAAAAGAGTGTTGCTCGAGCATTATTGTAGTAGTGTTGGTCAAGGAGCTCATTTACTAAAGGGACACACCATTGAAGGAGCCTTTCATATACTATTTCTCATCATATACTACTACTTGATATATATTATATTTCTTGACAATGCTTTTGAGAGCTCGACGATGCTTATAGGTTTTTCTGACACTCGAAAGTGTGGCTTGTGAGGTGGAATTCTCATGGATTTTCTCAGCTAACTTAGAGCATTTAATGCTTGAGGAGTATGATTTCAATGTGGAGAAATTTTGGGAGTTTCTGTAGACTTATTTGGGTCTTGTTTATTTTACTTAGGTGTAGTTAATGAGTGTTGTAAGGTTTCTAAGGCATTTGGTATTTAAAATCTATTGTATGCCAACTTGTGGCTTAACATATATTTATTGTAAACATTTATTTAATTTGTAACTTTCTAGGTCAGCTTGTGGCTTAGTTAGGTATAAGTAAGGGGTTTTGGGGAGTCTTAAGTCACAATAATCAAACTTAGAGAAGACATTGCAGAAGACTAGTGAAGTTTGAGAAGAGCTAGTAGTTGCAGCTTGGGAAACATGTAGATTTCTTGGTGGCTTATGAGCACAAGTTTAGATCTTTCTTGGAGGTTTCTTCTAAAGAAAATTATGGTGCTAGAGATCTAAACTAGCTAAGGTTTGGGTTTTATCTTGAGGGATCTTGTATAACTATTACTTTCTTTGTATTTGGTCATAACCGCTAAGGCCTTATAGCCCAACACATTGCATGTAATCAGTTGTTTTATAAATAAAGAGTTGTGTTTGGTATCAAATCTTATATCTTATTTTGTGTTTCTACTTTTTGGTTATTTTCTAGGGGCTAGGACATCTCCTTTGGGAATTCTTCTTCCTTGTACTATGTCATATTGTGACTCATCAGATGGCATTAATCCATTGATATTATTCCATGTTATTTTTCCTTCAAGTGTACCATATATTATATTTGATTTCTCAATAGATTATATGCTCTTAATTTTGATATAAACTTATTTTAATGATTCCACAATGCTAATGAAATGTGTTTCTTACTTAATTTATGCATTGTTTAAACTAATGTAGCCTCTCTCATTTGCCTCTTGATTGTTAATGCCCATTTCCACTTAGTATCAATTTTATTTTATAGATCCTCTCGAATCATCTTGTAAAATTCTATAGGAGTGTATTTGAATTTTTCCGTCATTTCTAAAACTACCTCATCACCCTTACTCTTGTATGCAATGCTCAATTTTTCATACTTTATATAGTGAAAACAAGATATACCTACATTAGTCTTAAGATTTTTGTATACCTCATCAATATCTTGAGGCTTACTATGTGTGGAAACTTTGAATTGACTTAGATAATTAGAATCTATCTTCTATACTTTGTCTTCCTCATAATTATTCTTACCTTACTAAAAGATTCCCTCTCAGTCTCTTCACAGGATTTACTTTCTCATCTTGTTGTGTGTGAACTCTTTTCTTCGATCCTTGGCCTTTAATGGGCTTGGTTATCTTGACAACACCTTTCTCAAGTGTAATGGAAACCAGTGAACTAGTTTCCCTAGTCTTCTTACAAGTGACCCTAGGTGGAATAGGTGTAGGAATTGATGTTATTCTCTTCAATTTATTTTTTTACTTTAGGTTCTACAATAACAACTTTCTTACCTTTAGATGGTTGGGGCTTGGAAAAAAAAAAATTCCTTGCTTTTGCCTTCTATCTTCTTCTCCTCTCCTTTGTTTTCTCCTTCACCCTCATTATTACTACTCAAGTCTTTTCCTCTATCTTTATAATTCATCAATGGTGGGGAGGGGGGAGGGGGGGCGGGGGGAGCGGGGTGGTGGTGGAGGTTGAATTAGTTATCCACCAATTAAAACTTTTATCTTCATTTAAAAAACTTAACCATTCAACCAAAGTAAATAGAAACCATAATAATATGCACATAGACAATTACACCAGATATGTTAACTAGGGAAACCATTGATCAAAGGGAAAACCCAATGGGAATGATGCCCACAAGATGATGTACTAATATAAATATTCCTTGTTGGAGGATGGACCCTATTAGGAGTCTATTACAACATTTAGTACATATGAGTCCCTATTAGGAGACTTTGAATCCCTGTTAGGAGATTCCAACCCTATTAGGAGTTGTGCCAACCCTGTTAGGAATTGTAGTACAATGTATGCAAGAAGAGCCCACTACCCAAACATGTAATTTCAACTACAAGAAGAGCTCACTACTCAAACATGCAATTTGTTGTTATGTTTCTCTTTCCTATATTCTTTCAACCAAATTAATCACTATCAAACCTTTTAGACTAGGTCAAAAACCTTGGATCCAAATATCAAACCTCGGATATCACAATAAAACCTCGACAATGAAGTTTCCTTCACTTCAGCTCTACTCTGCTCAACTTCACATTTTGCTCTCTCTACTCCTTACAATCACTTTTGATCAATACAATTCCATGCCTCATGATAAAGGAAAATTTCCTTCCTTTATACCATTTCCATAAAACAATTCCTAATTTGTCTATTAGATCTCTCAATTAATCATTATAGGATCACATGAAGAACACATTACACTTAGCGACAACATTAATCTTTTGTCTTTTAACTTGAATATCTTTTTGTACACATAGTATTATGATGAGTGAACTTAGCAACATCATAAAAAAAATGTCTTCTTTAAATCTTCAACCTTGGTTCTCAAAATAATAGCTTTGATAAGAGATATAACAAGTTTACCAAAACATGTCTCTGTAAAGTTTATCTCAAAATAGATATCACCAATACTTACATAACTTCTTCTAGACTTATCATTTCTTTTTCTAGAGTTCACTACATATACTATATACTTGGAAGTATCTCTCATAACTTTCGATAGTGAGAATACTCAACTAGCCATCCGTACCAACTTGATCTTTCCACTATTCTTTTGTCAAATACCAAAAAAGACTTTTATGTTGACACCAATGAAAAAACCAGTCATGAATGTAACATATCATCATTGTAACATATCCTATAGGAATATCACCAACATTCATGCTTTCAAAAATCCCCCCCATTGGTATTGATGGTAATGTAGATGAAAAACATCTGGTTCCAAGAATACCAACAAGACTGTTAATCTTACTTTTCAAATCCTCTTAATTAATCATTCTCCCCCATTGATATACCTCAATGTGCTTTTTATCATACTGTCATTCCATGTTATCTTTGCTTTCTCTACATGATGTTCTTCCTGATGATCTTTTGTTGCATGATGTTTTCCTCATTATGTTTTTCATATCATACTTCTCCCCCATTAACATCAATGTCAAAGGTTTCATTAACCATCAAACTCTCCAACAACTAATTCTTACTACCTCAAGTGTCCAAAGACATTGTTCAAAACAACATCCAACTAGAGTCCTAGATGACTCTGTCAACCACATATACTCCCCCATACAGGAAGTATCAACATTTAGTCCAGACAAACAATGGTGCTCTATTACACTAGATTGATGCACTCTTGTATCTTCTATTCTGATGTAGGAAGGGGCATAACCCCTACCATACCTTGTAAATAGTCAAAAATATCTTTTGGAAGAGGTTCAGAGAATATATCTATAATCTTCTCTTTACTGCTAACATACTCCAATCTAGTTTCCTTTTCTACAACATTCTCTATCAACATATGATACTTAATAGAAATGTGCTTGGTCTTTGAATGCAACACTAGATTCTTAGACATATTTACTATGTTTGTGTTGTCACAATTTATGACAACAAGTTCATTGATTTCTATCCTTATATCATTCAACATCTACTTCATCCAAACAACTTGATTGCAATTATTTGCTACTACAACATATTCTACTTCTGTTGTACTTTGTGATGTACAATCCTACTTCTTGTGTAGCCAAGACACCAATCTTTCTCTAAGAAAGAAGGTTCCACCATTGGTGCTCTTTCTATCATCCATATTGCCTGCCAAATCAACATTAGTATAAGAACTTAGAGTAAAATCATTAGATCTTTCATACCACAATCTAAACTCTAGTGTTTCTTTTAGATATCTAATTATGCTTTTGACTACTGTATAATGTGCTTCTCTAGGATTAGCTTGGAATATTGCAACAATTCCAATTGTATTATATATATTTGGCCATGTATGAGTCAAATATTGCAAACCTCTAATCATAGATCTGTACTTCTTCTACTCAATAGTAGGTGTCTCATCCTTTGTAGATAACTTGTGGCTAGTTAGTATACATGTTTCAATGGGTTTACATGCTTCCAAACCAAACCTTTTCAATAAATCCTTCAAATACTTGGTCTAAGAAATAAAGATTCCTTCTTTATTCTGTACAATCTGTCAACCTAGAAAATATTTCATTTCTCCTATCATACTCATCTCAAATTCTTTCTTCATCTCTTCAAAAAAATTTTCACTTTCATTATCATTTCCTCCAAATCTGATATCATCAACGAATATTACTAAAATCATCAAACCATCATCAATTTCTTTCCAGTATAGATTACTCTCTGCCACACCTTTGCTATATCTAAGCTTTATCAAATGCTTGTCCAACCTTGCATGCCAAGTTTTGTGTGATTACTTTAATCCATACAATGCTTTCTTTATTTTGCATACCATGTCCTTGTCATTTGTCAAAGGACAACCTTCAATCTACTCTATGTACACTTCTTCTTCAAGTTCTCCATTTAGAAATACTGACTTGACATCCATCTGATACACATTGAATTTTTTTTGTGTTGCATAGGCTAAGAATAATCTTACTACTTCTATTCTAGACATAGGAGCATATGTCTCATCATAGTCTATTCCTTCTTGCTATGAGTAACCTTTAGATAATGATCTTGCCTTGTTCCTTAAAACTCTTCCTTGTTCATTTATCTTGTTCTTGAATACCCATTTAGTTCCTATCACATTTTTGTCTATTGGTCTAGGGACCAATTCCCATGTCTCATTCTTTACTATCTGATCTAATCCCTCTTTCATAGCTTGCTTCCGATGATCATCTTTACATGCTTCATCTACATTCCTAGGTTCAACTTGAGATATCAAATATAGTTCTTCATTGACTCTACTTCTGTTCATCACACCTTTATCTTTTCTTCTAGTGATCTACTCAGATGGGTGATTCTTTATCATATTCTTTTCTAAAGTAGGAGTTGCTATGTCAACTCTTGGCTCTACTAAAGGTTTTGAGATATGATCCTACCTTGGATCTCCATCATTCTAAAAATTATTTTTAGTCTAAAAAAATACTTCATCATTCCTTAGTTTAGTAACAACACCATCATCTAAATTGTAATCAATTGTTCTCTCTTGTATCTTGAATTTCTCATCAATTCTCACATTTGCACTTTCCATAATTGTTTTATTTGTTAGATTATAGTATCTATAAGATTTTATTTTCAATGAATAACCTAGAAAAATAACTTCATCACTTCTAGCATCAAAATTACCAATATCATCATCTCTTTTGATATAACACTTACTACCAAAAATTTTGTAATACTCAACTCTAGGTGAGTGACCAAATGACAATTCATAAGGGGTCTTGTTTGTGTCTTTACTGAGCTGTACTCTTTTTTATAGTGTAGGCTATTGTATTCATAGCTTCTTTTCAAAACATCTTGGATATATCATTCTCAGCTAACATAGCTCTTGATGCTTTTGTAACTAACTTGTTCCTTCTTTCTGCAATGCCATTATGTTTAGGGGTTCTTGGAGCTGATAACTTTCTTTTGATTCCATTTTCTTCACAAAACATGTTAAAATCATTTGAAGTAAATTCTCCTCCTCTATCTAATCATAAACATTTAATCTTTATACCAAATTCATTCTCAACCCTATTCTTGAATATCTTGGACTTATCAAATGCCTTAGATTTCTCTTTGAGAAATGCAACCGATATCATTCTAGAAAAGTCATCAACTAGAATCATAAAACATATTTCACCATAGAATCTTTTAGTCTTTATAGGACTAATAAGATATATGTGTACAATCTCCAATTTTTTTATGGTAGTAAACTTCTTGCTAGGAAAAGTATTATTGTTATGCTTTGCAAAAACACACTCCTTGCAAATTGTATTAGTAGGTTATACAATCTTAGGAAAATCTCTAATTGCAAAAATACTACTAGTCTTCACAATATTGTCAAAGTTTATTTGAAAAAATCTCTTATGCCATAACCAAGTGTCATCTACCTTTGCAACCAAACATGCAATTTTAGTAGGATTCAATTGAAATACATTACCATTACAATTAACTTTCAATCTTTATCTCTGATCATGCATGTCTACTCTATGAACTGCAAGTGATAACCTTTCTCCACTAGTTGTCCAACACTCAAAAAATTGCTTCAAACCATCAAAAAACATATATATCCTCAATACTAGTTTTTCCATCAAGAGTTATAGATCCAATACCTTTCACTTGGCATGATGCATTGCTTCCAACTTTGACAATGCCTCCATCTTGACTTTTGAAGTGAACAAACTTGTTCATATCACAAGTCATATGATATGAACAACCACTATCAATTATCCAATTAAATGTCTTTTCAAGTTGTGACACCAAAGCTACTTTCTCTAGACTTTCTTCTTTAATTACTATAAATCCAATCTCATCATCACTAGCACTTACTGAGTAAAAGCACAAATCTGTGTCACCGTTTGTGATACCAAAACTTGTTTTGGTCAAATTTCATTTCTCTATCAAAACTCAAATTTTTTCAAAAACTAAAAATACCCTTTTATAGATCTCAGATTCAATATCATCATTATATAATTTTTTGAGTGTTTTGATTAGTTATAATATGTTATAATCTCAAAGTATTATAATTCGATATTTCAACATTTCAAAAGATGCTCGCTCAAAAAAGGAAAAAAAATAGTAAATCATATCAAAAAAATTTAAAAATTATATTTATCTCTAGAGGAGAGAATCCTCTTCATGAATATGTAATTTTTTTTCAAGAAGGTATAGATTTGATAGGAAAGTTTTGATAGGAGGAAAAAACTGTTGGATTCTGATAAGGTTGAACTTGAGTACTTATAACAAAGAAAATATACATCAAAAATAATTTTTTTTTTTTTTTTGTGCACTAGCTATACATGCCATCTATAAGATATTTTGAAATCAGAACAAAAAAAGATGATTTGCATATACTTGTTTGATGGGAACTACACCCTATATTTTTTACAGTTAAAAAAGGGACTTCAAAATAAAATAAAATTTATAAATTCTTACTCAAAAAAATTATAAAAATTATAGGCATAAAGTTCATCCAATTCTACACATTTCATCACTTTACATCATCTTCATATTTTAAACGCAAATAACATTTTTTTTGTCACTAATGTTGAACTGTCACATTCTGATATCACATTTCTTTATAAAAGGTGACACAGGTTTTTACTTTTACCTTACTACTTGTTCATCATAATCATTTTCTTCATTTTCATACAAACACTCTCTATCTCTTCTAGGATTTTAATTTCCTTTATACTTTTCCTCTCTTTTATGACACTTAGATGCATAATGATCATATTCATCACAAGTCCAACATTTAAAGATTTTCTACCACATTTTCTCTTATTACTAGAAGGGCTACTCCTTATTCAATCTTTCTATCCTCATCAAATCGACTGTTACTAGAAAAATGTCCTCTAGCAGCTGTAATCCTTGATAAACTAGGTTGAATATTCAAGAAACTAAAAGATATTTCAGTTTTGGTAAGTTCTCTAGACTTTATAAGCTCATTCTCAATTTCTTCAAGTCTTCCAAGAAATGTCTCCTTTTTGAAATATTTGGTACAAGATATTAACAATTGTATCATTTGAACTGTTGACTTAAATGATGGCGTTAAAGTCTTCAATATCTTCCATATAACCTCATCATCTTCTTTGGTTCCTCATTGAGATTTATTAACTATAGTAATTTCTGATATCCTACCTACATATGTTCTTATAGATTCATCTTCCATCATTTTAGCATATTGACATGCAGAAATCCAACTTTGTAGCCTAAACTTCTTAGAATGTGCATCACCTTCAAAACCGATTTCCAAAGCTTTCCAAATCAAATGTGAAGTAACAAGTGATTTTAGCTGATTGTATTCAATTTCAAGAAGTGTAGTTAATAGTGTTTCTCTATCTCTCATGTCACACATAAAAATATCTCTTTCTTCCTTGGTACAAGTTTCCAAATCCTTTTCAGCAATGATTGTCTTTACTGATTTTGTCAAGATTCAATATCTTAGACCCATACACAATAGATGTGTCTTCATATTTTCCTTCCAAATGTCATAATTTGTTCCATCAAACATCAGACTATCTTTGGATCTCCCAAATTTATTAAACTTTATCTTCAAGGACCTGATGCTCTGATACCAATTGTTAGAAACAATAGTCCACCAAGATAACTAAGAGTGGGGGTGTGAATAAATTATCCAATAATTAAAATTTTTATCTTCTTGAAATAAACTTAACCATTCAAAAAATTAAACAACAACCATAATAAGATACAAATAGACAATTACACCAGATATGTTAATTAGGGAAACCCTTGATAAGAGGGAAAACCATGGTGGAAATGATGCCCACAAGATGATGTACTAATATAAATATTCCTCATTAGATGATGGACCCTATTAGGAGTCTATTACAACATTTAGTAGATATGAGTCCCTATTAGGAGACTTTGAATCCCTATTAGGATATTCCAACCCTGTTAGGAATTGTAATAAAATGTATGCAAGAAGAGCCCACTGCCCAAACATGCAATTTCAACTACAAGAAAAGCTCACTACTCAAACATTTAATTTACTATTATGATTCTTTTTCCTTTATTATATCAATTGAAATAATTACTATTAGACCTTTTAGACTAGGTCATGAACCTTAAATTCAAATATCAAACCTTGGATCACACAACAAAACCTTGGCAATGAAGTTTCCTTCACTTCATCTTTGCTTTACTCAACATCGCATTTCACTCTCTCTGCTACTTAAAATCACTTCTAATAAATACAATTATATTCCTCATCATAAATGAAAATTTCCTTCTTTTATACCAAGTCCATAAAACAATTCTTGAGTGGACTATTAGACCTTCTCAATCAATCATTATAGGACCACATTAAGAACACATTACACTTAGTGATAACACTAATCTTCTATCTTTCAAACTTGAATATCTTTGAATACACGCAATATTATGATGAGAAAACTTAGCCACATCATCCCCAACATGTGTTCTTCACATCCTCAACCTCAATTCTCAAAATAACAACTTTGATAAGAGATATAACAAGTTTACAAGAACATACCTCTGTAAACTCTATCTCAAAACATACATCACTAAAACTTACATAAATTCTTCTAGAATTACCATTTCTTCATCCAAAATTAGCTGCATATGCTAGATACTCAGATGTATCTCTCATAAATTTGGATAGTGAGAATACTCAACTTATAGCTATGTATACCAACTTGATCTTTTCATTTTTCTTCTATCAGATACCATAGAAGACTGCTATGTTGACATCAATAACAAACACAGTCATGAATGTAACATATCATCATAGTAATATATCTACAATACTGCCCAATAGGAATATCATCAAAATTCATGTTTTCAATAGTCTCACAGTTACTAAATGTTTTGGCCTTCTTATCAAGTGCTTCAACCAATAAATTAGTAATGGAAACAATCACTTCATCAATATTTCCCTCACAGGGAAGAGGTCTTAACCATGCAACTCTCAGCAATATAGCTTGAACATATGTTTAATCTTTATCCACTAAGAAAAAAACATCTTCATAGTATTTGCCTACTTAAAACTTAGGTATCCTTCACCTATTTTTCATCTTTTTCCTAAATTCTTCAAAATAGCCATCCATTATAGTCAATTTTTTTTTACCCATTTGAATAATGAATTCACTAATATTCTTAGTCACAGGATTCATCTTATGCCAAAAATGTTCCTCGTATTAGTGAATGAATTAGCTTGACTTGTATAATTTTTGGACAATGATGTCAACATCAAATTCAATCACATGGTTTTCAATAGTGCAAATTGACATCCCTCTGTCATTACATTTCGATATGGTATTAGCCTCGATGAATTCTCTTTCTTGTTGCTAAGAAATTTTCACCCTTTGTATAATGGGGTATCGAGGGACATGATGGAAAATCTCCTTCATGCCTTTTTATTGGTCCATTTTTTGACTAGATTTTCATGTCATGGATTTGGCTCAACAAGATTTTGATCCGTTCCACCTTAAAACTCTTTGGAAAATTCAATGCATGTGTTAACCCTTTGTCGGTGAATATCTTGTGTTCATTCTTTAGGATTCCCTCATCCCACAACTTCTCATACACGATTCTTCTTTTGTAATCCATATAACATAACCTAACATCATGTGACATGATCACCCTAGGAGGAATCAATGATAGGGAATCCATGGAAATACCCTTCATTGTAATATCATATATCACCTTATACTTAGGTAGAGGATAAGCACCATTTTTGAAAAACTAAACATTTCTTACCTCAAGTCCTTTCTTGTTATGACTTGTGGATGAAATTCTTTCCATTTCTCCAATTTAGGCATTATTTTCAAACTTTGTCGCAACTTGGCAACCACAACCTCTTTACAATCAAAAATATCTATTAATGACACACTTGAATCACTTGTTACTACTACTAAAATTTCTTGAATGCTCAAACTCCCTATGATTTTTGTAAACTAGAATGGTTGGTGCATAAAATGACTTAAAAAATGCACTAAATACCTCAAAAAATTAATTTTAGGGCCTCATTAATTCTGGATATAAGTAGTGAGTGATATGGAGTTGTTGTAACCATCTCTACAATACTCAGTAACCAAAATCCCTTTATTCATGTGTGTTCTACACCATCTCTCAGTGAGCTCTATATTTCAACATAAAATATTTGGTCTTTAGCTTGGTGAATACTACAACAAAGTCAACAATAAGGATTATATAACTTTAATACTGATACTTGACATCAACTAACCAACAACTTCTCATAAATTCACACTACTCAATTCATATTTTAAATATTTCCTTATGCACTTTAACTTTTTTTGATATGAACTTCAATGCATATTATTTAGGAATTGATTTATGATATATCATTTGTAACATAGTTCCACAGACATCTTCTTTTCTCAATTTGTGGCAGTGAGAATATCTAATCCATTGGATTGGATGACCTTAACATCATTGATTTCACTTTTTCTTCCTTATTTCTACATGTTTGATTCATCTACTTCCTCACTTCTTTAGCATTGACCTTAGCTTTTCCATTGTTCACCTCAACACAGGGTGCTGGTGCTTGGTTCATATAGTACTTTCCTAGGTGACCAATCTTCTAGCAATTGAAACATACTAGTCCAAACCTTTTCTAGTTTCTAGATCTTCCTCTTAAATGTATCATAGTATAGTTTTGTATAATGTGTTTATATTTTCCACAATATTGATAATTTACCCAAGTATTTTAATCCCAAAATTAGTTATTTCCTTGCTTAGGTGTTTTGTCTTGACCTTTAGGTGGTCGATTTTTCTTTAATTTAGATCTACAATCTTGTGTCTTATGATCATACTTTTGAGATGTGTAATAGTTTTTGGATGCAATTGTTCAATTGTAAGTTGTCTTTGATGTTACACAAATCTCATATTAGTTATCATATAGAGTCTACCAAGCTCAGATGGTTAGCAAAGTGAATTATAGTCTATTGAGTATTTTTGGAAGTTACACTGTGAAGACAATTTCTATCGAGCTCACTTGGGTGTTGGAGGATTTTTTGGCAGAAGATAGTTTCTATCGAGCTCACAAGGTTAGCAAAGGAAAATTAGTTCTTACCAAGTTCACTCGGTCTCCAAAGGACTTTTGCAGAGTTTGTAGTGTTTATCGAGCTTCACTTGGTTAACACTAAAAATAATTTTTGGAGTAGTGTTTACCGAGTAGGGTCGGCCAATAAAGGGTTTCATTATTTTGGGAAATAAAGTTTAATTGTTTCATGTAATGGTTGTAGCTAACTGATGTATTCTTTATTAGTAAATGTAACTTGTAAATGAGCCAACTTGATAAATTTTCATGTATAAATAAAAGGTCAAGTTGTGAATTCAAATGTATGAATAGATGTATGAATAAGCAACATGCAAGTGAGTTAATTATATGAAGAGAAGTGTGAGAAAATTTTGAAGGATCAGAGGAGCAACAAAGATTTATTTGATCAATAAGGATCTAGTGAAGAATATGAGAGATCTGTATCAGCAAAGTTCAGTTGCATCTAATTTAGGTCACTTCATTGTTACTTTTTCATCATTGTAGAAATGATTTGTAAATATCCTAAGAGAGTTGGTTTAACAACCATTTTCTAAATCCTCTAACAAGATGGATAGTTCTACTAAATTTTTCTAAAGTCTTCTAGCAAGGCCACTCCTAGCAAGGTGATTAAATCCTCTAACAAGTTCCAACCTAATAGTGTGTTTTGTAACCTTTAACAGGGATGGCTCCTAACAACGCTCACTTTAGAAGGGTGAAAATTGGTAGCTAGTTACTTGGTGGTTTTTCCCATATTGGATTTCCACGTTAAATTTGGTATCTCTTGTGTTGATGATATTTCTTTTTGCATGCATGTTAATAATTGTGTATGCTTGAAAATTAGTAATAAGTTAATACACAATTCATCTACCGAGTTACAACATTTTTCTATGTGGCTACCAAGTGACAACAATAACTAGTTTTTTAAGACATCTAAGGGATTTGTGAATTTATTTTTGTGGTAACTAATTCACCCCCCCACCCAGTTACTCCATCTATAATTCCAAAAATTGGTATTGGATCTTTCGGTGCTTGTAGGAAGGATTTCAAAGATCTAAGCTAAAGATCAGGATGTCTTACAAGAGGGAAATTCCAAGACTTAACAGAGATAACTTTTTAGCATGGAAAGGTCTCATGAGACTCCATCTGGTACATTATTTACTAATGACATTGCTAAGAAAATGAATCATAACACCATGATGATAGATATTGTGTTTGTCCTAAGCTATGAGGAATTTGATAATGTCAAGGACTACAAAATTTCCTTTGAAATGTGGAGCAAGCTGAAAGATATCTATAGACGTGATGATAATGTTTGAAGAGCCAAAGCAGAAAGTCTAAGAGGACAATTTGATCAAATAAGGATGAGAGAGGATGAAAATATTACCAAATATGTTGAAAGAGTCAAAGCAGTTGTCAGTGCAATCAAGGCTTTTGGAGGAGATATTGAGGAGGAAACAATTGTAAGTAAAGTTCTTAGAACATTACTTCCTATTTATGCAATTAGAGTTTTTACAATTCAAGAAAGAAGATGTGAAGCAAATCATAAGATAAATTTAGAGGCCATAGTTGGAAGATTGACTGCATTTGAGCTAGATAACTATGATAACTATGTTCTAGCTACCAAGAACATTGAATTAGCATTTGAAGCCAAGCTTTCACTCAAAGAAAAAATCAAGAAGATAAAGGATTCTCAGTCTGAAAATGAAGAAGAATTAGAATAGAGTTTTGATGGTGATCTTGAGGTGGTTGAAGCTCTGGTAGCAAGGAAATATTCTAAAGGTAGAGGAACATACAAAGGTAAGGTTCCTCTAGTATATTTTTCTAGTGAGAAAATTGGTCATATTATTGCTAGGTGCCCAAATAAGTAGAAAAAGGATGAAAAGAAAGGTCACAAGTGCAATGGCAAGAAAGACTTCAAATCATTCAAGGAAAAAGGTAAGAAAACATATTTCATGGCTAAGGATTCTAATGATTTTGATGAAGAAGAAGATGAAATTGTTTGCATTGCTATGAAAGATGAATTCGATAATGATGAGAAAGATAAAATGACACTTATTTCTCATGTGAGAAAAAATGATACATGGATTATAGATAATGGTTTCTCTCATCATATGACTAGTGATAAAACTAAGTTTGAAAAATTTGAAGACGATGATGGTGGTAGTGTGAGGTTTGGTAATAATGAACCTTGTTGCATAAAAGGAAGAGGAATAATCATTAACCAAAGAGCTTGTATGTGAGAATGCATATTGGGTAGAAGCTCTAAAACATAATTTTTTGAGTGTGGCATAGCTACTCAATAATGGATTCAAAGTGGAATTCATGCATGGAAAAGCAAGACTATTGGATGACAAAGAAAAGCTGATTGGATTAGGCATACAGACACAAGGCAACTTGTTTTATCTTGAACTTGGTGAATGTTCATGTTTTATTGCTCAAGTTGAAGAAACTTGGTTATGGCATAGAAGGTTGTGTCATGTGAACTTTTATAACCTTCTAAAAATAAGCAAATTCAGAAAAGTAAGAGGCATTCATAGTATAAAGAAACCTGAGGTTGGTCTATGCAAGAATTTTCAAATTGGTAAGAGGAGAAAGACTAGCTTTAAAAGTAAGAACTATCAGTCTGAAGAAGTTTTAGAAATTTTGCATACTAATTTGTGTGGACCCATTGGAATTGAAAGATAGACTAGAGAAAAAAATTTCATTCTTTTTGTTGATGATTACTCTAGAATGATGATTGTCATGTATTTGAGAGAGAAATTAGAGGCATTTGATAAGTTCAAATGGTACTTGGCTAGAGTAGAGAAGGAAAAAAGGAAAAGAATGAAATGCTTGAGGTCAAATGGAGGTGGTGAATTCATCTGCCATGAGTTCAATAATTTTTGCATTGAAATGGGAATCAAAAGAAAGGTATCAACCCTAGGCACTCCCGAGCAAAATGGAGTAGCTGAAAGGAGGAACAGATCTATCATGGACTGTGCAAGAACTTTAATGATTGAAAAGAACATTGTTATCAAATACTGGAAGGAAGCTATCAATACTGTAGTTCATAACTTGAATCAAGTATAACTACAGAAGGACTCCTTCAAAACCTCTTATGAGTTATGGTATGGCTATAAACCCAATGTAAGCTACCTAAAGTATTTGGAAGTAAATGTTACATTTTGAAAGAATCTAGAAAAGGTAAATTTGATGTGAAGGTTGATGAAGGAATATTTTTGGGATATTCTTGCAAGAATAAAGCATATAGATGTTTGAACTTGTCTACTCAAAAAGTCATAGAAAGTGTATAGGTCAAAGTTGATGAGTTTGCAAAAAGGAACTAGAAGACTATAGGAGATTTATTTTCATAGAACTTGATACAATGTTAGATACACCTATCAATCAGGAATCTTCTACTCTCAAGTATTTAGTAACTGAGTTGTAGGAAGTTTAAACTAAGATATAGGAACCTGAGTCACATTCTAACACTATCGAGCCAATGCTTACTGAGTTTGAAGGACCCAAGCTGCAAATAGAATAGTTAGAACCTAAAGTAGAAGTGCAAGACGATGACAAAGCAATTCATTCAATAGGTAAGGAACTTATTTTAGCTAAGTATGTTAGGAGACATCATGTGCCAAATCAGATCATTGGGGACAAATCTAAAGGTACTATGACACGAAGTATGTTGAGAGCTACTTGTTTACTTTCTGATTTTGAACCTAGAATTGTCAAAGATGCATTAGAAAATGAAAGTTGGATTGAGGCTATGAATGAAGAGATGGAACAGATAGAGAAAAAAAATACATGGACTCTTGTACCTAGGCCTAAAGATAAAAATGTGATTGGAACTAAGTGAGTATTCAGAAACAAGTTGAATGAAGATGGTAAGATGTCAAAGAACAAAGCTAGACTAGTATGCAAAGGATACTCTCAAGAAGAAGAAATAGACTATGGAGAGACTTTTGTTTGTATTGCAAGATTATGTGCCAGGACCCTACTTGCATATGTTGAATACAAAGGATTTAAAGTTTATTAGATGGATGTCAAGTCAACATTTCTCAATGGTATGTTAGATGAAGAAGTCTACATTGAACAACCTGAAGGTTTTGTTCATTCAGACAAGAAAGATATGGTCTGCAAATTACAAAAAGAACTATATGGTCTAAGAAAAGCCCCTAGAGCATGGTATGAAAGACTGCATAACTATCTTATTTAGATTGGTTTTGAGAGAACTAGTGATAGCAGTAGCTTGTATATCACTAGATAATAAGATTGTTTTGGTAGAGATATTTGTGGATGATACTTTGTTTATAGGAAATGATGATCTTTGCAAATAGTTTCAAAATAAATGAACAAGGAATTTGAGATGTCTATGTTTGGCGAGATCAAATCCTTTGTTGGTCTTCAAATTTAGCAGAGTAAGAATGACATCTATAGCACTCAGTCTAAACACATCAAGGAGATACTAAATTTTTTTTGTATGGAATACTGTAAACTAGTTGGAACTCCTATGTGCACTATTCTACAGCTTACCAAGGATGATGAATCAAAGGAGGTAGATTAGACATTGTATAGATCAATGATTGGGAAGCTACATTATGTAGTTCATACAAGGCTAGATATAGCCCTTTTAGTTGGCATTGTAGCAAAATTTTTAGTAAAACCAAGAGAAAATCACATGATGGCAATCAAAAGAATCATGAGATGCTTCAAAGGAACTGAAGATTATGGATTGTGGTACAAATTTGGAAGTAATCTAGATTTGAAAGTGTTTACTGATGTAGATTGGGCAAGAAACATTGATGACAAAAAAAGTACAAGTGGAGGTTCATTCCTTCTTGGAAAGAGGTTGGCTTCTTGGACAAGTAAAAAGGAAAATTGTACATCCTAGTCTACAACTAAAGTAGAGTATGTTGCAGCAGCTGTAAATTGTTCTAATATTTTTTGGTCCAAACAATTATTGGAAGGCATGAGGGAGAAAATCAAAGAAACTTTTGTTATGTTTTGTGACAATACAATTGCAATTAACATATCTAAAAATCTAGTGATGCATTCAAAAACTAACCACATTGCAATAAAATATCACTTTGTCAGAGAATTGGTGTAGGATAAGGAGATAAGATTGGAATATATCCATACAAAGGAACAAATTTCTGACATATTCACCAAGCCTTTACCTAAGGATGCATTTTTGTATCTAAGAGGTAAGTTAGGGGTCATTTCCCTATCTAAAGCTCACTAAAATGAAGTTTTAGTGATGCATCAACAGGTATCAAGTTGAAAAATTTTCAGTTGATGTAGTATAATTATGGAAATATTGCATATGAATCAGTACATAAGGTACATTGCTATTCATTTGGTTTGTGTTGTCTTTGGCATGTGTTGTCAAAGAGTCACAATATCCTATCATATCTTTCTAAAATTTGAATTTGTTTGTGAAGAGTTTGATGTTTGAAAAGAAGCTATGTAATTTCTTAACAGAGGGAGATTACTATATTTGAGAAGTTTGTGGAATCAAATCTAAGAGGGAGAAATATTCTATCAGAAAAGACTTGTTCTCAAATTTCATTCTACTATGACACGTTGTGTTGCCAACAATGCCAAAGAGGGAGATTGTTGGATACAATTGTTCAATTGTGCGTTGTCTTTGATGTTACACAAATGTCATATCAGTTATCAAATAGAGTCTATCGAGCTCAAATGGTCAACAAAGTGAATTATAGAGTCTGCTGAGCATTTTTGAAAGTTACATTGTGAAGATAGTTTCTACCGAGATCACTTAGGCTCTAAAGGATTTTTTTGGCAAAAGACAATTTCTATTGAGCTCACAAGGTTAGAGAAGGAAAATCAATTCTTACCAAGTTCACTCAGTCTCCAAAAGACTTTTGCAGGGTTTGTAGTGTTTACTGAGCTTCACTTGGTTAACACTAGAAATCATTTATGGAGTAGTGTTTACCGAGCAGGGCTTTTGGAAAATAAAGTTTAATTGTTTCATGTAATGGTTGTAGCTGACTGATGTATTATTTATTGATAAATGTAACTTGTAAATGAGCCAACTTCATAAATTGCAATGTATAAATAAAAATTCAAGTTGTGAACTCAAACTTATGATTGGATGTACAAATGAGCAAGCATGCAAATGAGTTAATTGTATGAAGAATAAGTGTGAGAAAATTTTGAAGGATTAGAGGAGCAACAGAGATTTATTTGCTTAGTAAGGATCTAGTGAAGTAGAAGAGAAATCTGTATTAGCAAAGTTGAGTTGCATCTCATTCAGGTCACTTCATTGTTACTTTTTCATCATTATAGCAGTGATTTGTAAATCTCCTAATAGAGTTGGTTTAACAGCCCTTTTGTAAATCCTCTAACAAGGTAGATAGTTCTATTGAATTGTTCTAAAGTCCTCTAGCAAGGCCACTCCTAGCAATGTGATTAAATTCTCTAACAAGGTCACACCTAATAGTGTGTTTTGTAACCTTTAATAGGGTTGGCTCCTAATAGGGCTCACTTCAAAAGAATGAAAATTGGTAGCTAGTTACTTGATGGTTTTTTCCATATTGGGTTTCCATGTTAAATGTGGTATCTCTTGTGTTAATGCTATTTCTTTTTGCATGCATGTTAATAATTGTGAATGCTTAAATATCAGTAATAAGTTAATACATAGTTCATCTAGTAAGTTAAAACATTTTTCTGTGTGGCTACCGAGTGATAGTAGTAACTAGTTATTTAAGACATCTAAGGGATATGTGGATTTCTTTTTGTGGTAACTGATTCACAACCAACCCCCCCCCTTAGTTACTCCATCTATAATTCCAACAATAGTACCCTTCAAATCTATAATTAGATGGTTTCTTATTGATAGTTGATATACATTATGTTGAAAATAGATTGATACAATTATGATACATATGTTTCAATCATTATTTTTTCACTGATGGTAAACATACTACTTTCCGGTAAGACAATTTCTTATATGATTTAAGTACTATCATTTGTTTGATTGATGAAGAGGATTTGATCAAACAAGGTAAGAATAGCACCTACCAAAAAGGTTGAGTTATGATATGGAAAAGGAATACAAGGATCAGTTAAGATAGTGATATTATAGTGAATTGATAATGTACTTAAGGTTACAAAGGATGGTTACACTGATTAAGTTCAAAAGAACAAGTTAAACAAAGTTTGTCTACCAAGCTTAACATTTTGCATAGTAGGTTGTGAGAAAAGTTAGTGCAAGCCAAGTAGAAAATTAGTTGGACCCAAGAAAAGTCAATTTCAGTGTAAATCGAGTGAAACAATGTAAGTTGAGTAAAGTTTAGTTGATGCCAAGCACCATTAAACTTTAGTTTGTGCGGAGTGTTTTGATAGTGAATGTCAAGCAACATAGTATGTGTTGAGCATCAAAAGCCAATTAATGTAAAGTGTCAGCATTATGATAAAAATTGAGAATTTGATAAATATAAGATGCCAAGTTTGATTTCTTGGATTGTGTGAACCATGTGGAAGATAAGATTGATGAGCTGGTGTCACAAAATTCAAGATGAACCATTTTTAGGAAAATTCAAAGAGGATTAAGGAGAAGTTTCTAGAAGGTACTCAAATGAAATGAAATGAGCGGTAGATTCTGTATACACTAATCTAATATGCTAGAAATACTAATTCAATAAAATCATTTACACATTCAACTAACATAACATATATGAGAGACAAAGAAAAGACAAACTCAAATGAGAATGTGAGCCATGGATAGGCTCTCTGAATGAGATTGTTCTCTTGTTTTTGGGATGTGTCTATTTATGGATTGGGGATGTATGCTCAAGTGCTCAAAATGGCTTCAATGGAGATGGGTAATAGAAAATTGGTAGCTTTGTGAGCTCTCAATTTGGCATTATAAGGGTATGGGTATGGATTTTGGCTCTCAAAAGGGCATGATAACTTTAACTCAAGGATTGTGATGAAATGGCTTGGGAGGGGATTCAATTTATAGGGTAAGGGCTTGAGGGATGGAGGGCTAAGATGCAAGGAGAGATGAAGGCTTAAGGAGGGCTAGGATGCACTAAAAGGAGAGCACATGGATTGTGCTTGTTTAGCACCAATGGGAAGGTGACACTTGTAACAAGGAGGATGAGTGTGAGAGGGTAGGGTAAAGGGTTGGTTAAAGGCATGATGAGTGGGGTTGAGTATGTAAGAGAGATGTAAGAGACATGAGTGTAGAAGAGGGAAGAGTGTGGAAGATGGATGTAAGAGTCATGAGTGGGCTTGGAAGAATCTTTTATGGTTTGTAAGAGAACTCATGAATTGGTGGTTGGGATTTTTGAGGGGAGACTTTGGTTTGGTTTAGGAAAGTCTTAAACTTGCTTAGGGAATGTGACAACATTAGGGGGTGGATTAGGCTTGGGTTTAGGATTAGATTAAAGATGTTAGAGATATGGAAGTGGATGACATTAATGAGGTTGGGTGAGTTAGTGGCTAAGCTAGGTTAGTATGGGTGGATGGGGTGGATTAGGCTAAATGGAGGATTAGGGATAGGTTAGGGGTTTTTAGATTTGACGATTTTATTTATCAAATAGTTTTATTTAATAAATGGGGATTTTTGGAATTAGATAGGAGAAAAGGATTTAATTGATGAATAATAGGTTATTTGATTTATCAATTAGGACTATAGATGATTAATTAAATTAATCAGCTAGGGATGGAAAAGGATTAATTAAATAAGAATTTAATTAATGATTCCTTTAGAGATAGCTAAATTAGATTACCAAAGTAGTGTAATCAAATTTAGGTGTCTACATTTTGCCCCTCTTTGACATAGTGTTTAGACAACACTATTTCAAAGAAGTTTGAGTGAAGACAACATGAGCAAGAATGTTGCCCCAATCTTGGATAAGAAGAGGAGAGACTAGGCTCAGATGATGCCCCCTCAAGAAGGTGACGAAGAGATAAAAGAGGCTCGATGGCTTCTTGAAAAGTACAACAAATTGAGACGAGCAGAGACATAGATTGACAAAGAGGAGGGCTGAATTAGCTCAAACTCTCACTACGGGAGAATGATAAAGGGAAATCAGAGGCACAATAATAAAGCAAGCTTAAGACTTTCCAAGATTGGGGGGGGAGGATGGAGGAGCAGAGCGCTATAAAAGGAATCCATGCTAGGGAGATGGATGATGGAATGATAAAGCTAATGCAACAAAATTTCAAAGAGTCAGATTGGTAGAAGATGGGTTTCGGAGATCCCTAGGACTAGGATTGTGGATCTCGAAAGATGAGGCTTGGTGGATTGATTTGATTGGTGGATTCCTAAGACTAGGATTGTGGATCCCTAAAGCTAAGCGTGAGGAGTGATTCAAAGAGATTCTGATGCATAAGCTGGGGTAGCAGCAACAGATGCAGGATATGGATGGGGGATAATGGAGATGAAGGGAATCCATTGAAGCCTTTTGAGCAGGGGGATACTTCAAAGAGAAGTACCACCATGTAGTTGAGCACTAGATTTTCTATAGGACTATTGGTTAATTGCCAAGGTTACCAAGAACATCAAGGCCTTTTCACCAACCATCCAAAGGACTATCGAACTGACTTGAAACAAACACGCAAGGATTGCCCTAGTATCACACATGAATCCTAGAGGAAGAAGCGTGGAAACGACACTGAGTAACCCACAAGCAGAAAAGGAAAACAAGCAAAAGACATGATCAAGACCTTACGCTCTAATTGCCCCATTCATAGCATACCATGACATGGAAGATCATGGAAACCTTGAGGAGGGAACAAGAAGATTCCTTGGAAAAGATATTTTCAAGACCCAAAAGGGAAGATCCCAAATCAAAAGAAAGAGAAAATTCAAAAGACAGGCATTTGCCAACGAGATGGGTAGGACAAGGTACTAATGGACCAAGATCAGACACGAGGAAAGCTATATCTTGCAAGGATCTATCGGAGAGTACCTATGCTAACGGATTTGGATGAGTGATGCATTTGGCAAGCTGAACTAAGAAGGATAACACTTTGGTGACAGGAGATCTAGCTAAAGGATGCATTGGAATAGCTAACCAAGATGTGCAATGTGTGCAAGATGCTGATCAAGGATGAACTGACATGAACACTGGATAGATACAATGGTACTATGCTAAAGAGGATGTACAAGCTGATGGACCAAGATATGTTACAAATGTAGAAGGTTTTGTTCATGTTTTGGTTTTTTTGAGATGGAAATGTTTGTTAAGGATGGGATGTTTGTAATAGTTGATAGGTGGATAGGTAGATGGTTTGCAAAAAGCTTAAGGAAAATGGGGTTCTTTGTGTGCATGTGATAGGATACAAACTAGGATACAAGATTATTTACAAGCTGGAATATGGTACAAGCTTTGGACAAGATTTGAATATACAAGCTATGGTACAAGATTTACAAGGTATAATACAAGCTTTGGTACAAGATTTACAAACTGAGGTACAAGATTTTACAAGCTGTACAAGAGGTATTTACAGGCTTCATCAGATTTTGGATATTTGGTTGGGACACCAAGGGAACAAGCAGGTGTTTTATGGCATGGTGGGTGTATGGATGAGGGATAGGATAGTGATAGATAATGGATTAGTCTTAGTACACAAGGCACTTGAATTACCAGGTTTTCACCAAGGTAGCTATCCAAAGTGCTTGAATTGCCAAGTTTTCACCATTGGACACTTATTTCTCTTTACTATTTTTTTGTATTTTTCAAAAGCTGTGTATACCAAGGATCTTCAAGAAAACAACTTCTTGCGATGAATGATGTTAGTAGGATCATTCAAGAGTTCCCCTTCTGGTGTAGATAGCTGATAGGATCCGGAGCCAAAAGATGCAGTGACAACATAAATCTAAGCCATGTTGGTTCAAACTTGCCTTTCTTTTCTCGATCTGCTTAGACTTTCATGTTTTCTTTAAGGACCATGTCACCTGGCTGAAAGTGTCGTGGAAGCACCTTCTTGTTTAAATTCCTTTTGAGATGAGTTTGATAGACTGTGAGATGATCATAAGCTTGTTGTCACTTCTCATCTAAGAGATCTAGCTGGGTGAGCCGAGCTACTCTATATTCTTCATCTGATATTTGCCCTCGCAAAGATATGTGCAATGAGGGAAGTTCAACCTCTATGGGTAGTACCACTTTGGCACCATAGACTAAGGATTACGGAGTTGTTCCTGTGGATGTACGAAAGGAGGTTTGATAGGCCCATAGAGATGGATTTATTTGTAGGTGCCAATCACGACCAGAATCATTGACAACTTTCTTTAGGATTTTGAGGAGGGTTTTGTTAGTTGCCTCTGCCTGGCCGTTACCTTGTGGGAAATATGGGCTAGAAAAGCAGTGATGGATGTGAAGGGCAGTCCATAATTCTTTCGTGTTGAGATTTTCAAAGTTACCTTCGTGGTCAGTGAAGATGGTGGATCGGATGTTGAAGCAGCAAACAATGTGGTACAAGATGAACTTGGAGACCTAAATTCTTGTAGCTGAGACTAGGGGGACTGCTTCCACCAACTTAGTGAAATAGTTTGTAGCTATTATTATCCATTTATGTCCATTAGATGAGAGAGGTGTGATAGTTCCAACTAGATCAAGGCCCCAACAAGCGAAAGGCCAAGGTGGTGCAATAGGCTGTAGATCTTGTGCTAGAGCGTGCACAAGATTTGTGTGTTGCTGACATGGGAGATACTTTCTGACAAAGCCATAGGAGTCTTCTTCAATGGTAGGCCAATAGTAGCTTTCTCTAAGGATTTTTCATGCTAGGACAATACCACTCATGTGGGCACCACAAAGGTTGGAGTGCACTTCTTTTAATGCCATAGCGACCTCATTTTCATCTAAACATCAAGAGAGAGTATCATGATAACCCCGACGATATAGGGTATTGGCTATGATAACATAGTGAGATGATTTTTAGATGAGGTTCTGGCATTGGGTACGTGTGAGGTGAGGGGATATGATACCATCGTTAAGGTAAGTTTGAATTTCATGGTACCAAGGGGATTGGGGACCAACCAAGATACAAACATGGTTTGAATCCTGATTTGCATAGGTAGGTGTGAGGATTTTCTCGACTAAAAACTCATACTATGTAGCTACTTGGGGAATTTCCAAGAGTGAGTCGATAGTAGCCATAGTATCTACTAATTTGTTCTACATTCGAGGTACTTGTGTAAACTGAAGCTTTGTAAAATGCTGGGTTAGCTGATCAACTAGCTCTTTGTAGGGTAATAGATTTTCATCTTTGGTTTGATATTCATTTAGGACTTGCTTGATGATGAGCTGAGAATCACCAAAGATTTGTAACTCAGTGATGTTCCATTCTATAGCTATCTTTCATCCTGCTATGAGAGCTTCATATTCTACTATATTGTTGGTGCTAGGGAATTGTAGCTTGAAGGCTTTTGGAATGTAATCTCCCTAAGGTGTAACCAACAATATTCTTGCCCTTGATCCATGAGATGTGTATGAGCCATCAAAATAAAGTTTTCATGGGGGCTTTTCTTCAATTAGATAGATATGCTCATCTAGAAATTCTGTGATCAAAGGATATGCATCTATTAGAGGTGCATCAGCTAGGTGATCTGCTATAGCTTGCCCTTTGATTGCCTTTCTGTCCACATACTAGATGTCAAATTCGCTAAGGAGCATAACCCATTTGGCCAAACGGCCTGTAAGTGTTGTTCTAAAGAGCATATACTTGAGAGGGTCAATCTTGGAGACTAGTTGGATGGTATGACTTAGCATGTAGTGGCGAAGCTTTTGAGTTGAGAAAACAATTGCCAAACAAGCTTTTTCCATAGGACTATAATTGAGTTCATAACCAACTAGGGTTCTACTAATATAGTAGATGGCTCTTTCTCTGCCATAGTCATTAAGCTGTGCTAGAAGTGCCCCTAGAGCAGTAGGTGTTGCTAATATGTACAAAATCAGGGGACGACCAAGAACTAGTGGAACCAAGATAGGGGGATTGGTCAGATATTGCTTGAGCTGATCAAACTTGTGCTGACATAAAGGATCCCACTTGAATTTTTCATCTTTCTTTAGTAAATGTGAAAATGGCGTACACTTATCTGCAAGCTAGGAGATGAAGCACCGAATGGATTGAAGCTTTCCCTAAAGAGAGCAAAGTTGTCACAGTTTCTGGGGAGGAGGCATGTCTAAGATAGCCTTGACCTTTTTGGGCTCAATCTCTATACCTTGTTTAGAAACTATAAAGCCTAGAAGCTTGCCAGATGTGACCCCAAAGACACACTTTTTGGGATTCAACATGAGATGATATTTGGCTAACCTATCAAAGACTTTCTCTACGTTAGCAAGATGATCCATGAAGGTATGCGATTTGACCAAGATATCATCCGCATAATCCTCCAAAATGCTATGGATAAGATCATGAAAAATGGCTATCATAGCTCTTTGATAGGTAGCCCCAACATTCTTTAGGCCAAAAGGCATCATGTTGTAGCAAAAGGTTCCCCAAGGGGTAGTGAATGCTATCTTATGCTAATCCTCTTCTACAATCTTGATTTTATTATACCCAAAAAATCCATCCATGAGGGACAAAATTTCATGTCCAGCTATAAGATCTACAATCATATCTATGTTGGGCAAGGGAAAATCATCCTTTGGACAAGCTTTGTTAAGATCTCTAAAATCAGTGTAGATTCTGATGTCACTAGAAGGCTTAGTGACAGGGACCATGTTGGAGATCCACTCTAAGTAGTCGATAGGTTAGATAACCTTAGCAGCTAACATTCTTTCTAATTTAGCTTTGACCAGTAATGCCACCTTGGGGTGCATTTTTCTAAGCTTTTTTCTGACGGGCTCGATCTTTTGATCGATTGCAAGATGATGAACTACAAGCTTTGGATCAAGTCCTGGCATGTCCTGATATGACCATGCAAATTGGCCAATATACTCTCTTAAGACCTCAAATAGGAGGTTAGCTTGGTCTTGTGATAGGGATGCAACAATGTGAACAAGTCTAGGGATCTCTAAAGAACCGATGTTGACTTCTTGAGTATCCTCAATTAGAATAGAAGACACCTTTGGTCAATTATCTTGCGGAGGAAATGCTAAATCCTTATGTTCTTCTTGTGACTCTAGATTTTCTTGCTGAGGGGCTTTCTTCGCTGCTTTAGCTAGTCTTGGATTCACCTTAGTTCTAGTTTTGGGTGCATCGAAACTAGGTTGGGGATTTTCTCCAAAATACCCCTTGGGATCTAGCTTATAGATACAGGCAGAATCTGGCTTTGTCTTCTTATGAGGTGTCTTAGCTCCCATGAATCTTAGAAGTGCTTCTTCTGATGCAAACTCATCAATGTGTATGACACTTGGTTGGCCTCAATCTATGAGTTGTGGATGAGTGAATGGTAGGTCAATGAGATGGATGGATAGTTCTTGGAGAACAGAGTCTCCGAGGGAGATTTGGTATGGGGTATTGTCGTAGGCTCTCTTTTCAACTTCCTCAGGAATTTATTTGATTTCAACAAGATCGCGGTGAATGTTCAAAAAAGCGTGACCATTCTTGTTGGTGCCCCTAGTTGTGGGTATGCCAAAGCCAAGACCTGACTTTGATTACCACTTGTGTGTGTTGATGGGGCACTGCATGCCTCTTTCTTCTAGTCCTAGTCCACCTCCTTGATAGTTCCATTTTTTAGTGATGAGCTTATGTTCTTGGGGATACTTCTGGCTGAAGTGGTCAAGGCATACTTGATTTCTTGTAGGTGCATTCTTATGTAACCAATTGTTAATATCTGGAGTGAGCTCTTCATGAAGAGGGGTTTTTGAGGATACAAAGGTGGTTGGACCAAACTGTTTGTATCAAGGAGGTGGAATCTCCTTAGCTTTTTGATATGTCGATCATCCATGGACATGTGGATCAAGTGGGAGTGCCTTGACAAAAAATGCATTTGACAGACTATACTCTCCACAGCCTTTGTTATTGATCTTCACGGTAGATAGGGTGGAGGCGAGGATGGTTTCTAGGTCATTACAAGTGTGGAATGAGCTAGCGATGGATGTGCCCATATCAATTCTAGGGAAATGGTTTGTATATGAAGCTTCAAACACATTGTAGTAAGAAAAGGGTTCTGGATCGGCATGGATGGTTACCTCAGTGGCCTGATGTAGAAATTTGATGCATTGATGGTAAGTGGATGGAACGGCTTTCATGGCATGAATCTATGGGCAACCGAGGAGGATGTTAAATGGTAGGTTTAGATCAATAACATGGCAGAGTGTTTCTTGGATGACTGGCCCAACCTTGATTGGCAGCAAAATAGTTCCTTCTATGGCTCTTTACAAGTTGTCATAAGCTTTGATGGTGATAACCTCACTAATGATATCTACCTTAGTATACCCAGCTTGTTTTATGAATTTTAGGGTGCAAATATTCAAGGCTGATCCATTATCTATCATTACTCTTTTCATGGCAAAATTGGATACCATGATGGCTATGCGAAGTAGAAGGGTGTGATCTGGCTCGACCACGGGTATGTCAGTGGGTTTGAAAGATAGGGCACATGAGGATGAAAGATGTCCAACAAGATTACGAAAATTAGTAGTGTTGATATCTAAAGGGACATGAGATTCTATGAAAGCACTGTCAAGGATGTCTTTGTGCATAGGACTAGTGCGGAGAAGGTCTAAAATGGAGATTTGGGCTGGCATGTTCCCAAGGTGTTCCAAGATATTGTATCGGATTTTTGACGGAGCTGACAGGGCTGGTGAAACTGGTGGGCCTGTCATGTTAAATTGCGCTCTTTGAGTGGTGATGGCACACTCATTTTTTGGTCCTCATATATTGATGACATTGACGAAAGGGTATTTCTCGGATATACAACCTATAAGGCTACCATAGTCTATATAGGATGACGTGTGGTCATTTTTCTTCCCATGTTGTTGGTTTGGCTGGCGGTTGTTGGTGTTGTTGTTGTTGGTTTGGATAGGTGCTTTTCCAAGATTTTGGTTGTTGTGAGGAGGAAAAGCATTTTGATAGATCTACAAGCCTACATTGGGAGAGGTTTGTGCTCCAACTGTGATTTCTTTTCAATCAATGAGGTCCTGCACATAATCTTTCAATTTCATGCATTTGAGGGTGGTGTGACCTTTTAGCCTATGAAATTTGCAGTACTCATTGTCTTTGTACCATGCAGCTTTGGATTGGCTTGGGTCAATTTTTTGGGTAGGGGGAAATTGGATGAGGTTTTCCTTGACTAATTTCTCAAAAATGACATCCAATGGCTCACCAAGGGGTGTATAGTTTCTAGGTGCAGGTTGGAATCTAGGCTTTTGCCCTACAGCTACATTGATGGCGTTAGCTTGATTGCTAGACCCTTGAAAGTTGGGTCCTGGATTGTGGTCTTGATAGCTTTGGTGATTTTGTTGTTGGTAGTTGATAGCTTGTTGATTGTTTGGTTGATACAGTGGGTTGGGCTGATTTTGGGAAGGCCCAACAATATTCACATGTCTCGTATCAGTAGCCCCATCTGTTGCAACATGCTTGTTATTCTTCCAATACCTAGACTTGTCATTGGAATGTGATGGATTTTGGTTGGCCTCTTTGTAAATATTGACCACACCATCTTTAATGAGTCCTTGCTCAAGGATCATTCCTTTCTCTTTGATATCTTTGTAGGTCTACAAACAGTTCATGATCATGTGGTGAGCCAAGCTACGATGGGCATTATCAATAAACATTTTCACCACATGGCGCTCTAGCAAGGTGCAGGATATGCGGGTGGTAAGGGTTTGCCATCTTTGCAAGTATTTGGCAAGGCTTTCTCCACCTTTTTTCTTAGTGTGGACAAGGTCAACTATTGATAACTCTATTTCAACAAGATGGGCATATTGGGCTACAAATGCCTCAGACAATTCAGCGAAGTTTTTAATTGTGACATATGGGATTCTATAAAACCATTCAAGAGCTGGCCTTGCCAAGCTTTTGGGAAAGAGGTGTAAGAGGAAGATGTCACTGTATGCCACTTCTTGGCAATGCATGTAAAATTCTTTGATATGTGTGACAAGGTCTCCTTTTCCTCTAAATTTTTCAAATTTGGGTACCTCAAAGTGTTTGGGAAATGGTGTTATTGTAATGGCTCTATTAAATGGATAAGGACACACAGTCTCAAACTTGAATGTCTTCAGATCATTCCCTTCTTGGATGGCTTTTAGAGCTATCTTCATTTGTTCCCATTCTAAATTGACAGGTGATGGCTGGGGTGCCCCCAATGTAGGAGTTCCTTGAGGTAGGTATGTGCTAGATGAGGCCATTGAATATGGATGGCTATGAGGGATTTGTTGATAGGGATTATACATTGTTTGGGCAGCTGCATGGTGGATGACAGGTTACTGAGGTGGAGGTGGCACATATTGCTGCATGTGTTGCGAGGCTTGCTATTGGTATGAGATTTGAGGTTGGGATTGAGGAACATAAGCTATCTGTGGGATAAATGGATTGCTTTGTGGAGGTAAGGTATAAGATGGTTGTGAAGCTTGGGGAAAGGATCGGGGAGCTTGTGCAACTTGACTTTTTATTTGAGAAGTCTGACCAATATATGTGTGTTGCACCCCCATTTGGGATGGTATCTGCAAATAATTGGTGGTTAGCTAGGGTGGTGGATTACCTCTTAGAAGTGGCATTGAAAAGTAGGTGGTAATAGGAGGTAATGGATTAGTTGGTAGTGGAGGTGGCGAGAACTGAAAGCTTGGGAAGGCAATCGATGGGGTTTTGATAGCTTGGTGGCTAGATTTGAAAGTTTGGCAGAGTGGTGGCAGGAGCTTGGGTCACTTGAGAGCTTGGCAAAACATTGGTGGTAGCTTGTGGGGTTTGATAGCTTGTGGAGTGAGGGTAGTAGCTTGTGGATTTGAGGTTGATGGCACTGAGCTCCAAGGACGTAATGGAAATGATGGAATTGTGCTTTGGGCTGTGGTGAACAAGCTGGGGGTGATGAAAGGTTGATTACTTGGCCCCATAGGTGGAATTCCTATTGTATATTGCTGAGGTTAGCCAAAGATGCTAGCGCTAATTTGGGAGATGGGTGGATTTGATAGGCTGGGTTAGAGAGTAGCAACAACAATAGTGAAGGGAGTGAATGGTGAGGTGTTTTGGGAAAAGATAATTTGGAGTGGAGAGGTATGAACCAAGGATGGCGTGGTAGTGGCTGGTTTGGCTTGTAGAATGGAGATTTTGACTTGGGTGGAGGATGGTATGTTTGGGTCTATTGGATCAAAAGGATTGGCTTGAGGCTCTTCTTTTCGCACATATTGAGAATAATTTGGATCATATGAGCCTATGGGTGGTGGCAGCTGCCCAAACAATGGGTGAGATGGATCTCATAATGGAGGGGGTCTTCCAAAGTCAAAGGTTCCTACATTGTCCCTTCAAAAATTAGCCATGATTGTCTCTTTGTTCTTGTCTATAATGGCGTTTACCAATACTGCATTTCCTGGTTAGTTCATGAAAGCTTCAATGTTAGTAGGTGATGGCATAGCTTTCTCTAGGCTGAATGATGGCTGAGTGCTCAAGGGGGGTTATGCTATTTGATCCAAATGATAGGGCTCCATTATTTCTTTCTTCTTGGCTAAGTGAGTGACGGGTGGCATGAAGATGCAAAATGTTCCTAAGGATGAGATGCAATAATGCTGATGGATGCAAAGGGGGAGGGATTCTCTATGCAAATGATTTCCTAGGTTGAGGCAAAGCTATATGCCAAACCTAAGTGAGGATTAGGTTGGGAATTTTAACTTTCAAAGATATGTTGCCAAAGTATGAAAGGTTTTCCTTCCTATGTGTGAGCTTGGTGGTGATTGTGTTAACTTAAGGAAAGACTAATGATCCTTTAGGAAGAACACGAGATTGACCACTTGTGGGTCCCAACCTTTAGCTCAAGGTGATGAGGGATAACAAGTGACAAAGCTAGATTACCCTAGACAAAGCTCTATCAAAGGGATAACCTTGGTGAGATTGGTGGATTTGGAAGATTTTAGGAATGGCAAACTTTGGCAAGGTGACAACAATTTTGGAAGCTTAGATGTGAAGTTTTTGGATTGCTGGCTAGATGGATGAGCTAATAATGCTTAAGGGGATAACCCAGGATGGCTGGCTTTTCTACAAAGATAACTCTAAAGTGAAGCTTATCCAAGAAGATGTGGAGAAACAAAGGTGTCTAATCATAGAAATCATGCCTAGTTGGTAAGGTATAAGTAGGATTAACTCCTGGATGTTGGCTAAATTTGATGGTGCACTCTAACCAGACCTCTTGAAGTGCTTCGTCGATAGCTTTGTCCTCTGCTTTGTGGAGTTTGGCAATTCGTGGGCTTGGTGTTATTTCTTTTCTCTTGGATAAAAGTTCTTTGTATGCTAGAGATGGCTTGAGTTTGACTTTGTGAAACTTCTATTTGGGTTTGGGTTGTTCCGACATAAATTTTTGAATCTGCTTGGCTTTGGAAGATTCTGGTTGTTTTGCTTCGACTCGTTTGACTTCTAAAATAGGCAATGACTATGCTAAGTGTTCCCTAAGCTAGGATTAACCAAGTTTGGCAAACATTCATTCAACATGTAAAATAAAATCAAGCAATAGATAGGAACACGCAGATAGAAGTTTGTGGTTCTCAAAATGTGATACTTGTGCTGAGGAGTGTGTATGTTCGACAAATGTTTCAACCAATCACTTTAAACACATTAACATCCTACATGGTTGTCTGCAAGGCTGACAGTTGGTTTAGCTAGGGAGTCCTCGATATACGCAAGGTATGTGAGGCCCAAATTTGTAGATGAGACCAAAAAGATGTCACACAGCCGAGAGGAGCGGTAACCCACTTCTCCTCTTTCACTTCTCAAGGGTATAAAGTTCCTTAAGGCTTAGCTCGAGTGACAAAATCTTGATCCCAAGAGAGGTGTCTTTCGATTCACCTCCCGATTCTTATACTCCGCCGAACACTGGAGTTGAGGTCATCCAAGGGGTGATGAAATCCCCAAGCAGGCCTCTTAAGAAAAGAAACAAGGTTTTGGATCCTAATCTTATGCATCCAAGATGGCCTCGAAAGATGACAAGGGGAGAGAAGACTTGGATGACCTTGGGCTAAAAAACATGCTTGTTCTTTTACCAACTGACTCTTATGTGTGCTAATCTAGACTTTTCAAGCACTCATGTTTAAGAGACAATGTTCAATTCCAACTTGAAATGTGCCAACAAAAGTAAAATCGATCAAAGAATGCATACACCAAGAAGATTTAGGGTCAACAAAAAGTAAACTCGCACTCCCGGAGGCCCTCCACGTCAAGTATTGATTGATTATTCTTTAAGGCATTCAAGATTGAGTGTGAGTTTGTTTTAAGCCCCAAAAAAAAGTGTGTGAGATTCGATTGTCCAGCGCACGCCTGGAGGCCCTCCACGTCAAGAGTTGTTCAATTTTAATGCCCAAATGAAGTGTTAGCGAGCCTAATGTGCATTCAAAAATTTTAAGTTAGAAAAACTAATAAAACCACAAGTGAAGTTTGATCTTTGTGGAGCACTTAACACCCTCTTAGGTGGACCCATCCCCATAGATGGTGCTGAGATTGCAACCAATGGTTAAATTGATGGGTGATTAAAGAGGGTGAGTCCAACTACAAACTCACTTAAAGTGTCTTTATTTGATTTTTATAATTTAGAAAGTTTCTAAAATGTAGATTCTTTTTATGCCCAAAAGTTTAAGTGTGATGTATTGTAATGATTAATTGACCCTTTGCATTCAAGATTGGATTTTTTGTTTTAATCATGCATTCAAGGAAAATTTAATTTTAATCCATGGCACTCAAGAGTGATTTTAGCAACATGCATTCAAAGACAAATGATTAAACATTCAAGTTCATTTGAGCAACATGCATTCAAAGACAAATGATTAAACATTCAAGTTCATTTGAGCAACATGCATTCAAAGAAAAATGATTAAACATTCAAGTTCATTTTTTTAGCAACATGAGAACCTGCAAGAAACATGGTTAGTGGTTTCATATGTGCTCCACCCTACAATGAGAAAAAAAATGCAATTTGATTAGTCACCCAAAATCTTCCAAAATGAAAGCTTAACTATGGAAAAAAAATATTTTAACTTTTTTTGCTGTTTTTTCTACGCGTAAAAATGCTTAGAATGGTCTAAATCCTACGGAACCACTAAAAGTGTAGGAACTGATATGCTAAAATAGAAATGCAACATAAATAGGTAGAGATGACAGTTTATCAGGCAGAGATGCCAAACTGCGGAGACGTTGATTTGCAAAGACGATGGTATAGATTGGTGGTAATGGAGATGATAGAACAAGAGAGGCGATGGTGGAGATGACAGAGTAGGAGAGGCGGCAGTAGAGATGACAGCTTGAGCTTTGGAGGTGGCGCAAATGAAAGAAGCCACGTGGAGATGCTGAAACTCGTAGACGCTGATCTGTGTAGACGCTGAAATTCGCAGATGACAGTTCAGGTTTCAAGGCAGACTACCAGAAAATAGGCAGAGACGTCGAAACTCACAGATGACATTTTGAATGGGTGAAGACGATAGTTGAGCTTTCGCAGATGACGTTCTGCATAGATGATAGGCAGAGATGCCAATCAACAGAGATGACACTGCGCGAAATGAACCGACGGGTGCAGATTTTTTCCAATTTTAAAAAAAAAAAATTTTAGTTATTTTTGAATTTTAAAGGGTATGTCTTTCTCTCTAGTGCATCCTTCAACCTGCAAAAATAAGCAAAAACACCTTGCACTCACTCAAACAACAACAAACCATTAGATTGTTAATTTGTGAAAGCAAAATGTAGATTGAAATGGATGAAAAAAATGACCCATAGTGGGGTCCCACCTGACATGCCAAAATGTATACACTAATCTAATATGTTAGAAATACTAATTCAATGAAAGCATTTACACATTAAACTAACATAACATATAAGAGAGACAAAAAAAAGACAAACTCAAATGAAAATGTGAGCCATGGATAGGCTCTCTCAATGAGATTGTTCTCTTGTTTTTGGGATGTGTCTATTTATGGATTGGGGATGTATGCTCAAGTGCTCAAAATGGCTTCAATGGAGATGGGTAATAGAAAATTGGTAGCTTTGTGAGCTCTCAATTTGGCGTTATAAGGGTATGGGTATAGATTTTGGCTCTCAAAAAGACATGATAACTTTAGCTCATGGATTGTGATGAAATAGCTTCAGAGGGAATTCAATTTATAGGCTAAGGGCATGAGGGATGGAGGGCTAAGATGCAAGGAGAGATGAAGGCTTAAGGAGGGCTAGGATGCACTCAAAGGAGAGCACATGGATTGTGCTTGTTTAGCACCAATGGGAAGGTGACACTTGTCACAAGGAGGATGAGTGTGAGAGGGTAGGGTAAAGGGTTGGTTAAAGGCATGATGAGTGGGGTTGAGTATGTAAGAGAGATGTAAGAGGAATGAGTGTGCAAGAGAGAAGAGTGTGGAAGATGGATGTAAGAGTCATGAGTGGCCTTGTAAGAGTCTTTTATGATTTGTAAGAGCACTCATGACTTGGTGTTTGGGATTTTTGAGGGGAGACTTTGGTTTGGTTTACGAAAGTCTTAAACTTTCTTAGGGAATGTGACAACATTAGGGGGTGGATTAGGCTTGGGTTTAGGATTAGATTAAGGATGTTAGAGATGTGCAAGTGGATGGCATTAATGAGGTTGGGTGAGTTAGTGGCTAAGCTAGGTTAGTATGGGTGGATGGGGTGGATTAGGCTAAATAGAGGATTAGGGATAGGTTAGGGGTTTTTAGATTTGAGGATTTTATTTATCAAATAGATTTATTTAATAAATGAGGATTTTTGGAATTAGATAGGAGTAAAGGATTTAATTGATAAATAATACATTATTTGATTTATCAATTAGGACTATAGATGATTAATTAAATTAATCAGCTAGGGATGGCAAAGGATTAA
This sequence comes from Cupressus sempervirens, assembly GCA_028749045.1. NCBI lineage: Eukaryota > Viridiplantae > Streptophyta > Pinopsida > Cupressales > Cupressaceae > Cupressus > Cupressus sempervirens. The sequence continues at coordinate 172,067,059 of CM053793.1, forward strand.
TTAAATAAGAGTTTAATTAATGATGCCTTTAGAGATGGCTAAATTAGATTACCAAAGCAGTGTAATCAAATTTAGGTGTCTACAGATTCATTGAATCCTACCTAATTTTACCTAACCCTAAAGTGAACAATGGAGGATGAATGACAACATATCTTAATTCTTTGTTTAAAGAGATGGCTGATTAGAAGCAAGGGTTGTCATATGTGAGAACCTAAGGAATGCATGGAGTCTAGGATATTGCTTCATACTTAAGAGAAGAGATTGCATTAACAAAAAAAACAAGAAGGCTTAAGGGTATTGATGCTTGAAGGGTGAACAAGCTATAAGAGATGAAGTGTGTGAAAGCCAAGCAGAATGAAGGACTAAAAAATAGATCTATAATCTACAAATGAAGTTGTATATTGTTATCAAATCAAGCCTTACTATTACTTTTTAATCATTGTATTAGTGTAGGGTAAATCCTTTGGATTGAGATTCATTTAACAATCATTTGTAAATCCTTTAATCAGGTGACATTCCAAGTGAATGATCTAAAGTCCTCTAGGGAAAAAGTACAAAATTGTGTCACTTTTTAAGTTGACTTATCAAAATGATTGAATTTGAATATTTCTATCTAAAAAACAATTTTTTTCAAACATATGATATTGATAAATTCATTCTAGCTAAGTTATATATGGTCTCACACTTTTCCAATTGGAAATGTCTATTAAATGCATGTTTTATACTAGTTAGTATCCAATTACTAAAAAAATATAATTATTTTTAAAAATAATATTTCATTAACTCTTACTATTTGTTATGATATTTTTTTAATAACATATAAACACTATTTTATAGAGCTCAAACTCAAAAATATTATCATATACAATTCATAGTGTTTTAATTAGATATAGTATATTATATTTAAAAAATTCTACAAGTATGTATTTTAACACTCAAGAAGATGTTGATTTTTAGAAAGAAAAAAATACTAACTCATATTAATTTTTTTTATAAGTTATATGACATTCTAGAGGAGAGAGTCCTCTTCCTAAATCTATAATTTCTCTTTTGGTTGGAATAGATTTATTTTGAAAATGGTGGTGGGAGATGAAAACTATCGATATGAATAAGTTGAAATTTGAATCATTAAAAAAGAGAAAATATAGGTCTAAAGCCTCTTTTTTTTTTTGATTGTCCTATCTACATATGTTATCTATAACATAATCTGAGATCAAAGGGAAATTAGTTTATTTCCATGTCGTTTTGTGGTCGGAAATAGACCTCTAATTTCCAACATTTTTCAATAACTAAAAGTTATCCTTAAAAAATAGGAAATCTGTAATTTCTTATTCCAAATAATTATTAAAAATTGTAATCCTAAACTCCATCCATTCCTACACATTTCTTTATTTTACATAATTTTCAAATTCTAAATAATAATACGAGTTTTATGTCATTGAAGTTGAAAAACTATAATTTTGTTAGCCATTTCCTTTATAAAAGGGTGACACAGGTTTGTGCTTTTACCCTCTAATAGGGCTCCCTCCTAACAAGGTGATTGAAATCCTTTAATGGGTCACATTTAACAATGTGCATTGGAACCTTTAATAGTGTTTGACCTTTCATAGGGTATCACCTCAGAAGAGTGAGAATGAGTAGCATGTTATTAGTGGTTTTTCTAAAATAGGGTTTCCATTTTAAATCATTGTGTTAAATGTGTTATTGAATCTATTATGTTTCACATTTACATTTATGCAAAGTTGATTTGACAGTAACATACAAGTTTAAGTGATTGCATAATCTAACAGATGCATGCATGATGAAAATATTTTATGGATATGGGTTCACTAAACTCTGAAAATTTTTATTTGCACATCTAGATCTTGGATAACTAATTCACCCCCCCTGAGTTATTCTAAGGAATTCCAACAATTGGTGTTAGAGACATCTGCTTTAGAGGACTAGTTTGTGTTAGAGTAATAAATATTGTCTTATTAATTAAATCATTTTGATTTAATTATTAAGTCACCTATTATCTCTAGTTTTCTTAAGCTAAAATTTAGGCATATAATAATTAATTCTTTTATTAATTATTATCATGCAAGCTAGGTTTTAGCCTATTAGGGTTTTGATCTCCTTTTATAAGGATTGGTCTCTTTGTAATTTTATTCATTCACTTTTGATAATAGCAAATATTTTTTTACTGATCAAGAATGTCTCATCTCTGGATCTAAAATTTTTAGCCTCCATATCTTTTGGCTTCTCCTTTTGTGATAGGTTTTTGCATGTAGATGATTCTTGACAGCTATGGAGCTAATCTTTCATCAACTTCACCATGGTATCAAAGCTCTAGATCTTCATGCGCCTATTCTGTTTATGAGAAGTTTATCTTGGCTTTCAGATCTATGTTTTTTGTTTAGAGGGTTTCATTTTTTAGAATTTTTTTTGTATTTAATCTAGGGAGTCACCATTTTTAAGTGCCCTTTAAGCCCAAATGGACATCACCATTGAGCTCTTAGCACCCAAAAAACCCTATTTTCATATAAAATTGTCCAATTTGGACACAGTTGAAATTTTAAGCAAAAAATTGCTCCCAGATTTGGGCACACTTTGCAAGGTGATGATTTGGTTTTTTATTAAAAAATAAATCAAAAAAAGTGAAGAAAGCTTTAAAAAAAATATAAATGCATGTTTTTTCCCGACAAAAAAGTTACAAAAAGTACTTTCATGCTTTCTTTTACTTTATTTTATTTTTAAAATTATGTGATGCTTGCACCACAGAAGGATGCATATGTCAGCAAGGTACTAATAGATGTTAGTTCAAGTACTAACACAACAAGTCTAATAGTTGCAAGTGTGATGTCAACAATTTTGGAGCTAAAATTTGATGGCCTTCAAACTATCTCTTCTTTGATTTGTTTTGTCGTAAAAAGATATTTGTGGTTTTTTGGCTATATCTTTTTCATACAAAGGTATTTTTTGATGAATCTTATATAATCAAAAAGCTCCTTCTAAGTTTGTCAGATGGTGTAGGTTATTTGGATTTTTTATGCTATTTGGTTTCCTATTTATGCAATCAAAACTAAAAGTCCTATTTTTCACTCTATGAGAGATATCTTGAGCATCCGATCTCTAAGTTGAGAATTCTTTATGTCATTGGAAATCTCTTTCTGAGCTCTTTCTAGTGACACTAGTTATTTTTCCAAATTATTCTCTAGGAACATTCTATTCAATTTTTACATTTTGGCATTTTGGTCAATATCTTGGTTGTTTTGGGTTTGAGGATCGATTTTGTTGCTTCAGTTCATTTGTCATGATTTGTACTATTTTTTGTATCAGCCTTATGTCTCTTTTGATCTTTGTTGACATTCTTTTGTAGTATTTTTGCAAATGCACTAAGATAAAGTGTCAATCTATTGCATTTCAAGATTTTGCACATCTTTGTGTTTTGTTGTACATGCACTACATTATAAAGTGCCTTGGAGGGTTTTATGTTGGCCATATTCACCATCTTCCTTTGTCAAGTGAGTGTTTCTTCCATGACATTTGCCTCATGATGTGTTGATGACACATGTCATTATAGGTGTTTGTACTTCTTTTGCACCCTCGATGGCCCTAGTTCTTCTTTTTGTAGAAGATATTGCATTTAGTTTCAGTGTTCATGTCTTACCTCTCAACATTATAGGGGGTTATGTTGGTTCTATTGCTCTCATGGTTTGATAGAGTGAGCTATGTATTTAGTATTTGATCCTATGTACTAGGCAATTGTCGTGGCTTGATACTTATGCATTTCGGTGAGATGGATCATTTACCATATAGAAATTTGTTCATTCCTTTTCTTGGAGGCCATGAAGATACCTTCCATATTCAATTGATAAACTCTTCAAACTTAGTCTTCTCTACCTAGTCATGTTCTATATAGTGGAGGTTCTTTAGATTAGTATTTTGGCAATGTTTGCAGCTTCATGCTTCAGTGGTGTTCTTCATGATCCTCTTTTGTTCCTATCTTCTGGAACATTCTTTTTATTTCTTTTTGGAGTAGAGTTTTTCCTATGTGGTTTTTCTCTATTTCTCCTCTTTACATAGATTTGGTTGTGCTTGGGTACCTCGTCAAGCCTTGTTGATGGGACCCAAATTTGCTTTCAGTAGTAGTTTCTAGGTTTTTAGCTACTCTTTAAGTTTATCTTAAGGCGGGGTGATATAGTAATAAGATATTCTCTTATAAATTAAATCATTTTGATTTAATTATTAAGCCACCTATTATCTCTAGTTTTCTTAAGCTAAACTTTAGGCATATAATAATTAAATCTTTTATTAATTATTATCATGCAACCCAAGTTTTACCCTATTAGGTTTTTGATCTCCTTGTAATTTTATTCATTCACTTTTGAGAATAGAAATTTCTTTTTTTCTCATCAAGAATGTCTCATCTATGGATCTAGCAATTTCAGCCTTGATAGCTTTTTTCTTCTCTTTCTATGATACATTTTTGCATGTAGGTGATTCTTGGGAGCTGTGGGGTTGATCTTTCATCAACTTCAACATTTTGAAGGTACTAGAAGCAAAAAGGTCAAGATGTCAAAAAAGAGAGGTACCCAAAATTAATAGATATAACTTTCCTACATGGAAAAGTCCAATGAAACTACATCTAGGAGGTCTTGGAGATCATGCACAGTCTACCATTACTATCATTCATGTTGATCCTATTGGAGCCCTAATTGTTGAAGAACTAAAAATGAAGAAAGAACACAACTAGGAAATATTGGAGATTGTCTCTTTCCTAAGCTATGTTGAGTTTAATGATATGAAATATTGTGATAGTACAAAGAAAATGTAGGATGATCTACACAATATCTATGAAGGTGACATGAATGTTCTAAGAGCCAAAGTTGAAAGTCTTAGAGGTAAATTTGATGATATGAGAATGCAAGAAGGTGAGAATATTGCTAAATATTGCAATAGGATAAAAGATGTTGTTAATGCAATAATTGGATCTACTAGTATAATAGATCATGATAATATACTAAGAAAAGTTTTGAGAACACTTCTGCCTATATATGCTATAGACTTTCTACAATAAAAGAACTTAGATTTATGACAGGGAATGATCTAACTCTTGAAGGTCTGGTAGGTAGGCTTATTGCTTTTGAGATATCTAATTTTGATAATTATTTAAACCTAAAAATATTTAATCTTCTTTCAAAGCTAAGCTATCATTGAAGGAACCTTGTGAGAAGAAGAAGAAGAAAAAAAAAAAAAATGTGTCCAGTAATAGTGATATAGATGAGGAAGATGTAGATCAACTTGAAGCACTACTGGCAAGGAGATTTTATACTAGTAAAGGAAAGTTAAAAGGTAGTTACCAATCATGTGTTTCAATTGCAATGAGGTTATTCATATTGTTGCTAGATGTCCAGAGAAGAAGAATTATAGAGGCGGTGACAAGTACAAAAGTAGAAGAGATGAAGACAACAAAGATTACAAAGACAAGGGCAAGAAATCTTTCTTCATTGCTAAAGATGAAAGAAAAGATGGATCTAATGATTATGATGATGAAGTGGTTTATGTTGCAATGAAAGATGAATCTAACAAGGATGAAGCCACTGCACTAGTGTCTTGTGTGAACAATAATGAAAAATGAATCATTGACAGTGGATGTTCACATCGCATGATAGGAGATAAAATAATGTTCATTAAAATAAAATAAAGGTTCTATCAAGCTCACTGAAAATATTTCATGTGACAATGCTTACTATATTGAAGGACTTAACTATAATTTTTTGAGTGTGTCACAAAAGAATAATTTAGGATGTAAGGTTGAGTTTGAAAACAAGGTTGCTAAGATATATGATATTGATGGAAAAATGATATGGAAAAGGTAATCTATTCTACCATGATATAGAGGATGCTACTTGTTTAGTTGTGGAATTTGATAATGTGTGGCTATGACACAATAGTTTATGTCATGCTAATTTTGATAACTTTGTTAGTATCAATAACATGGAAAGAGTCAGAGGTTTTCCTAAATTGAAGAATCTTGACAATATAATTTGTAAACAATGTCAGCTAGGAAAAATGAAAAAGTCAAGTTTTAAGAATAACACTCATACCTCTAAAGGAATATTAGAGATTGTTCATACTGGATTGGGTGGACCAATTGAAGTGCAAAGATACAAAGGCAATAAGTACATTATGTTGCTTCTTTATGATTATTCTAGAATGATAACTATTATGTTTATGAAATAGAAATCTGATGCTTCCCAAATGTTTAAGTGGTACTTAGCTATAGTTGTGAAAGAAACAAGTAAAAGCTTGAAATGTTTGAGATTGGAAAAAGTAGGATAATTTACATAAAATGAATTTGAGATGTTTTGTAATGATAGAGGAATAAAAAGACAAACATATGCTCCTAGAACCCCTCCATAAAATTGAATTGATGAAAGGAGGAACACGTATATAATGGACTATGCTAGGATACTCATGATGGAGAAAAATGTTTCTTTGAAATACAAGATAGAAGTTATAAATACAACTATCTTTACCTAGAACCATGTGCAACTCAAGAAAGGTACTCATTCAACACATTTTGAACTATGGTATGGATACTCTCACAATGTAAAATATTTTAAAGTATTTGGAAGCAAGTGTTATATTTGTAAAGATTTCAAAAATGGAAAACTAGATGAAAAAAGTGAAGAAGCTATATTTTTTGGTTACTCCAAAAGAAGAAAAGCATATAAGTGTTTAAACACTAACACTAAAAAAGTTGTGGAAATTGAAAATGTGAAATTTGATGAATATAAAGAAGTATCTGAGGCTAAATCTATGAATGAACTAGAAGAATAAAAATCATCTATATATTTTTATGAAGGTATGCCTACTGAAGAAGATGATGTAAATCAACTTGCAAACCAATAGCAAGTTTTAGTGACTATCGAGTCACATACTATGAATGTTGAGTTGCATTAAAAAAAAAGCTATATTCAGGTGTTGAGAACTATAGAATGAAGTTGATGCACATTTTAATTTTGAGATTAGTATACCTGAAAGAGATGTTGAACTACCTGACAGAGATGTACCTAGTGTTTTAGAAGTTGAGGGACCAAATGAAGAAACCAAAGTTTAACCAAGATTGTCTAAGTATATCAAGAGACATCACCCTACTACACACATCATTGGAGATAAGGATGCTAGACCAAAAAAAAGGAACAAATTGAAAAATGATAAATGTTTTCTGAGCATGCAAGAACCTAAAACAGTGAAATATGCTTTAGAAGATGTGGACTAGAGTAAAGCTATGAAAGAAGAGATTGAAAAAATTGAGAAAAATAAGACATGGAATCTAGTTCCCAGACCAGAAGATAAAAATGTGATTGGTACCAAGTGGGTGTATAGAAACAACTTATATGAAAATGGTGAAGTCACAAGGAACAAGGCAAGATTAGTTTGTAAAGGATATGCACATGAAGAAGGGATTGACTATGGAGAAACATTTGCCCCTATTACAAGACTGGAAGGAGTAAGAACTTTGCTTTCTTACTTTGCATGCAAATGTTTCAAAGCTTATCAAATGGATGTTAAGTCTATATTTCTAAATGGTATATTGGAGGAAGAGGTTTATATAGAACAACCAGAAGGATTTTTTGTTGCTAACCAGAAAGACATGGTATGTAGACTACACAAAGCTTTATATGGTTTGAAGCAAGCACCAAGGGCATGGTATGAAAGGCTTCATAATTATCTTGTGAAGATTGGATTTGAAAGTAGTGATGATTGTATATGAGCAATGTTAGTATGCTAATAGAAACCAAATTTAAATAAAGCTTCTACAAACTAGACAAAATTCATAAACTTCAAGATAGACTAAGATGAGCTCTTAAATGAGAATATGAGCCATTAATGGGCTCTCTCAATGAGAAGCTCTCTTATTGAGTAGCTTTGTCTAAATAGATAGGATGTATGCTCAAGCTTATGCTTCAAAAAAGGCTTCAAATGGAGTTGGAATTTGGGTGTGAGTGTATGGTTTTGATGTAAAATGGCTTCTTAAAATGGCATTATGACTTTACTTCATGGATTGTGTTGTTTTACAAAGGGGAAGGATCCAATTTATAGGCAAGAGGCTTTAGGGATTGAGGGCTAAGATGCAAGGATGGGAAAAAGCTCATGGAGGGCTCAGATTGCATGAGAGGAGAGCACATGGATTGTGCTTCCTTACAGCCAATCAGGGAGTGACACATATCACAGGGTGAGAGGATGGAGGAAAGGGGAAGGATGAGTCAACAAAGGAGGCTCAAGGGATAAAATCTTCATAAAGACCCTCATAATGGCTTGTAAGAGCAATAAAAGGGCTCGGAAGAGTCATTTATGGCCTAGTGGGCTTCATAAAGTTTTATGGTTGAGATATTTTGAGGGAGATGAGAGAAATTTCAACTTGGGCTTGATTAGGAGGGTTTTAAGCTTGCTTAGGATTGTGCAAATGATTAGAGGATGGATTAGGATGGTTTAGGATTAGCTTAGGGATAGGCAAGTGGATGGCATTTAATGAGGGTGGGTGACGGAGGAGATATTTGTTAACTTTGGCTTGGGTTAGTAAGTCTTAACCCATGTTTAGAGAATGTGACAAGGTTAGAAGGGGATTAGGATTAGGTTTAAAGACATCTTCTAGAAGAGTCTAGACTTTGGATGAGGATAAAGACTTTCTAGAATAGTCTAGAATTTCCTAGGATGAGGATGAAGACTTTCTAGAAGAGTCTAGAACTTCTTAGGATGAGGATAAATTAAATTTTTAGGAAATAAATAAAGTTTTATTTATTTCAATGGTTTGGGTTGAGGAGATATTTATTAAAACTTTTTTAATAAACATGAGGATTAATATTTAATCTTAATTAAATATTTTGAGTTGGGATTAGGGGTAGGAAATGATGGGATTAGCCTTTAATCAAAATTAAAGAAGGATTAGAAGATTTTGGAAGAGGTTAGTGGTCTTAAGGAAATTGGCCAAGTTTTGGGCAAAAAATAAATTTTTTATTTATTTTGGGTTTTTTGGTCAATTTATTAATTAAATAATGTTTAAATAAGATTTAAAACTTTTTGGGAGAGATTCCTTAATTAAATATTTTTAATTAAGATAAAGGGATTTAATGGCATAAAAATAAATTAATTAATTAATAAATGATGATGTCATCAAGAATTTTTCAAAAAATAAAAAAGCTTTATTTTCTAAAGGTTTTTAGGTGTCTACAATGATAACAAAAATTTGTACTTGAAGATAGAGAAAGGAAAAGGCATTGTGTTATCCAAAATTTTTGTTGATGATATCATATTTGGAGGTCAAGATACTTTATGTAAGGATTTTGCAAATGAAATGAAGCAAAGATTTGAGATGTCTATGTTTTTATAAATCAATTTCTTTGTGGGTTTGCAAGTAGAATAGATGAAATATGGTATATACATCACCCAGTCAAAGTATGTTAAGGAGATATTGAAAACTTTTGGATTAGAGGATTCCAAGCTAGTAAGTACACATATGGTGATAGGACATAAATTGTCAAAGAATGATGATTCAACTAAGGTGAATCAAACATTATACTAGTCTATGATTGGAAAATTACAATATGTAGTACACAATAGATCTGATATTGCATTATCTATAGGGATAGTTTCAAGATTCTCTACTAATCCTAGGGAGAATGAGTTGATGATTATTAAGAGAATAATGAGATATCTAAAAGGAACAGAGGACCATGGTCTATAATACAAGGAAAATGAGAAACTTGAATTGAGAGCCTACACTGATGTTGATTGGGCTAGAAATATTGATGAGAGGAAGAGCACCAATGGAGGAGCATTTTTCTTAGGAAAAAGGCTAGTTGTATGGACTAGTAAGAAACAAAACTGCATTTCTTAATCTACTGCTAAAGTTGAATATGTAGTTGTTGCAATAAATGGTACAAAAGTTGTATGCATCAAATAGCTACTCAAATGTATGAAGGAGAAAATCATTGAACCTGTGATACTTTATTGTGATAACACAAGTGCTATCAATATATGTGATAATACAAGAATTAATTAAGAATGCTCATGAGTATCTAAGAGGTAAACTCAGGGTGATACCCATATTAAAGGCTATCTAAGAAGCATGAGTAGTGCCTTGCATCAAACAAGTTGATTGACATATGTTACACATTGATGTAGTTGATCTTACTTTAGAAGCTACCTAAAGTCATCAAAGAGCTAGAGTTACAAATTTATTCACAAGGTAGGTGATTGAGGAAGAAACTAAAAAATGTTCATATCTATGTATATTAAGATGACAAATCTGTGGCATTGTTTTCAAAGAGGGAGAGAAAGAGATTTCATTAAGATTAGAGGAAGAGAAATCTTAAGGAGATAAAGATGTTGAAATCAAAAGGAGAAATCATCGAGGGAGAAAAGAAAGAGAAATCTAGATAGAAGATACAAATAAAAGAAACATGGAATATCTATTTAGAAGGAGAAAGTGTACTTGTTGACTATATATACCCAGTAAGAGGCAGTCATAAGGACGAGTTGATTGATTGTCTATTGATCAGAATGAATTTTTTTATCCTATTTAGAAGATTTAAGTTTTTGATAGAGGGAGATATTTCAATACAAGGAATTATTTTCTTTTTGGTATTTTATTTCTTATTTTGATTAAGCTTGGCTAGTTTGGTTTTCCATCAATGCCAAAGAGGGAGATTGTTGAAAATAGATTGATACAAGTATGATAAATATGTTTCAATCATTATTTTGTCACTAATGTCAAAATTGCTACTTTTTTGGGAGACAATTACTTATATGATTTAAGTACTATCATTTGTTTGATTGATGAAGAGGAGTTGATCAAATGAGGTAACAATAGAACCTGGAGGAAAGGTTGAGTTATGATATAGAAAAAGAGTAAAAAGATAAGTTAAGATAGTGATATTATAGTGCCTTGATAATCTACTTAAGGTTGCAAAGGATAGTTACATTGATTAAGTTCAAAAGAATAAGTTTAATGAAGTTTTTCTGCCAAGGTTAACATTTTGCACAGAAGGTTCCAAGCAAAGTGAGTACAAGCCTTGCAAAAAATCAGTTGGAGCTAAACAAAGTCAATTTTAGTGTAAGCCAAGTGAAATAGTGTAAGCTGAGTAAATTTAAGTTAATGCTGAGCACCAATAAAGATTAGTTCACTCCAAGTGTTTTGACTGTGGATGCTAATAAATACAATATATAGTAAGCATCAGAAGCTAGTTAATGCCTAGAGTTAGCATTATGAGAAAAATAGAGAATTTGATGTATCCAAGCTAACAAATTTGATTTCTTGGATTGTGTGAACCATGTGGAAGATAAGATTGATGAGTCGGTGGCATAGAATTCAAGATGAACTATTTTGAGGAAAATTCAAAAAGGACAAAGGAGAATTTCTAGAAGGGAATAAAATGAAATGAGGGTTAGATTCATTGAATCCTACCTAATCTAACCTAACCCTAAAGTGGACAATGTAGGATGAATGAAAAAAAGATCTTAATTCTCTATTTATAGAGATGGTTGGTTAGAAGAAAGCTTTGTCATATGCAAGAACCTAAGGAAGACAAGGAATCTAGGGCATTGCTTCATTTAGTGACCTAAGAGAAGAGACTTCATTGGTAAGAAAGAAAAATGGCTTAAGGGCATAGATTCTTGAAGGGTGAACAAGCTATCAAAGATGAAGTGTGTAAAAGCCAAGTAGAATGGATGACTAAAATAGACATCAGTAATTTGTAAATGGAGTTATAAATTGTTATCAAATCAAGCCTTACTATTACTTTCTATTCATTATATTAGTCTAGGGTAAATATTTTTTATTAAGGTTGACCTAACAGTCATTTGCAAGTCCTTTAACTGGGTCACATTCCAGGTGAATGATCTAAAGTTCTCTAACAAATATCACCTCTAATAGGGTTATTCAAATCCTTTAATTGGGTCACATTTAACAATGTGTATTGTAACCTTACATAGGGTTCGCCTTTCATAGGGAATCACTTCAGAATAGTGTGAATGAGTAGCATATTACTGGTGGTTTATTCAAAATTAGGTTTCCACATTAAATCATTTTGTTGAATATATTTTTGAATCTATTATGTTTCATGTTTACATTTCTACAAAGTTAATTTGATAGTAATAATCAATGGATGCATGTACGATGAAAATGTTGGAGATATATATGATAGGCTAAGTTACTGGGATGGGAGGGGTGAATCAATAACTAAAAAAACTTAATTCTTATTTACCAATTAATAATTCATATGTGTTTTGATCTAATTGTATGCATGAATAACTGAAAACATTAAAATATTCATAACACTTTGACAAACAATTTTTTTACCTAGAAACCTTCCAAATAGAAAGTAAAAATAGGATGGGGATGATACCCACAAGCTTTAATACTGTAGTATAAAGTTGGCCTATTAAGGATTACAATGATCACTTCTAATGATTTGCCCTATTAGGAGAAATAAGGACCACTAGGTCCACCTTGAAAAATGATTTACAAACATACAATAAAGTATGCACTCAGTAAAGAGATTTAATAAAGACTGTTAAGTCTAACTTGTGAAAGGATTTAACTGATCCACCTGTTAGGATGAAATAGTGGCTAATATTTGATCTACAATTTGGTTTGTTGAATGAGATTCCTTTGAGTGTAATGATCACCTTGCTATGATAGATAAATCTTTGATGCTCCTTAAACTACTTGTAGCATTGTATTTCACACTTCTAATCTTCTCTACTTGATATCTTACTTCATATCTCTATTTTAGATAATACATTACATTAAATATATACTAATCCAATTTACAAATCAACAAAGTTTACACAAAATTACACAAAGTCAGCCCAAACTATGAGAACTTAGGTTTTGAAGACTAGCTTGGTGAGGTTCTAATTCTCAACATCATCATTCATTTGGTAGATGTAGAAGATTGGTCCATACTAATCACTTCCAAGTAGTCTAAACTTGGTCTACACTAGTGACTTGGTGAATATTGTGAAACTCAACATATAAACTGGATCACTTAATTCATACTGCATGGCTTGGTAAATGCTATCACTACGAGCTCGATATAAATTGAATCACTTGGTTAACATTGAGTGGCTCAGTCAACACTAGATTCACGTCATTGTAACTATGACTTAGTAAGCACTGAACAACTTAGTTTGCACTGAGGAACTTGGTAAATATTATGAAGCTCAACTTACACCATTGATCACCATTATGGTAGAAACTACATGGCACAAACTGAATACTATCCCTTAGATTCAGTAGCAACTATTGAACTTAGTAGAGACTAAAATGCTTGGTTAACTTTGTTAACTATGCAATACACTTTGTAGATACTTACAATCTGAATAAGTGTGCATCACTAATAAAAAATATGACTATAATTTCAATGATCTCCCCCCTTTTGCATTAGTGACAAAAACACTTATTAGTCAAAACTTAATTTCAAGAACACTATTTATTCATCACCTTATGTTTCTAACTCAGTAGAGTACTATATTTTTGAGATTTTTCAAAATTATTTTTGTAGAAGATGTATCTTTGAGTATCTATACATATATAATGCTCCCCCATACATATATAAAATATACTTTACATTTTTATTTTATTTTTTAAATTTGATATATGCATTTTCTCCCCCTTTATGTATACTTCCCCTTTATAATATACATCTTCTCTACAATATACATCTTCTCCCCCTTTTTGACATTAATGCCAAAGATGTATGCTATATACTATACAGTAATTACAAAATGTGACAAGAAATCTGAATGTACCTTTAAAATTAGTGCTATTGTCTTGTCCCAATTTTCTTCCAACACCTTGCATGTGTGCAATACAACTTGAAGTTTTTTTAAAAGTTCTATCATGCGATCTGCAATTGAGAAGTTATTATCATGGATGAGCATTTTGGCATGTGCAATATATGTTTCTACAATACATCCATGTTTGGAAGAATCATGCCCTAAATGTCTACCAGTGTAGCTCTTATTCTGGCTTCTTCTCTTAGAAATTCTACCTGTATATTAGTTAAGAATTTGATCTTTGAATAGTGGGGAGAGTTGTAACTTGGGTCAAGTTGCAATTGTTGTGAACTTCCCTATAGATCTTCATCAATCTTTGATAGTTTATCTCTTATTTCCTTGGTGAAACTTGATGTATCACAGAGTTTATAGAATAATGAAGTCACATTATTTCAAGAAGTTTTCAATGAGCTTCAAATAGTAGATAGCTCTACTTGATGAATTGCAATCTCCTAAGCTACTAGTTCCAAAACTTTATTCTCAAACTTCTTCTCAGCTCTCTACAACAATTTGTCCTATTCATTCAAATCTTTGTTTAATTTCTAGATTGCCTCTGCTAACTGAATCAAAATTGGTTGAGAAGTGTTGACCTCTATGTTTAGTGCCTATGTTAGAATATTCTTTGCATCTTCAATTATTTGAAATTATTTATTTATTTCTTCTCTAAGCCATTGCTACTTATCTTTCTTCTGAAGAAGTTCTCCAAATATTTGCATGTCCCAGTTGAAAATAACAATCTCCTCATCAAGATCAATTTCTTCTTCTTTCTCTTTGCCTTTACTCAAAAAATTTGTAATCAGTTGAGACTTGGTCTCAACTATCCTTGTACTTATTATTTGCATGTTAGGAATGGAAACAATGGTAGAGATAGTGAGACTAGCTAAAAAAGTAGATACTGCACTTGTTGTTGAAATACCTGGTGTAACCAAAATTAATGTAGAGGGAAGTGTTGATTGATCGGTAGATGAAGTTCTTGTCACTTATGTCAATGAAGTACTAAGCTGAATAGTTGTAAAAATTGATTGAGTGTTTGTAATTAAAGTGTTTGACACAATCACTCCTAAAGTAGCTTTCTCTAGGCTTGGTGTTTTCAATGTTCTTCTCAAAGAATGAGGAAGTGAGGCTATGACCATTGCTGCAATTTTTTTGGGGTTAGTCTCCTCTATGTTCTAAACATTAGGTAAATCTTCCTTGGTAGCTTCCTAACTTTGTTCTTCTTCCTCATCATCTACATTGCCATAATGCGTAACTTCTTTATTATCAATTTCCTCATCTTTTTCATGTTCATCATCATCTTCATCCCTTTCACTGACATGAACCACAAAATCACATTGATTGTGAAGATTTAAAATGTTCTTCCATGTGTTGTTGGAATTCCTTACCACATGTTTGATGTCATTTATCAATATAGGACAACTATTGAATCTCAAGGTAAGCTTTTCTTCATTCTTCTTTAATGATTCTTTTACTTCCTTATCATTCAAACTCAGCATGAGTGGCCTTAGGGTCTACTCATATATGTCTTTAGTAGTTTTCATAGCATTCTCCCATCTTGGCTTGATCTTCTCCATTAGATCACTCAAAATCTACTGAACAAGCTAGTCTGGGGAATATTTCCACTTACCTATTTTAGACATTATCATGTCTTCTATTTTCTTTTGCTCCTCTACAATCCTAGTCTCATACTTTACTGATCTAAAGTTTGTTATGCTAGCTCCTAAGTCCATTTCCTTCAACCTTTTCTGAAATTTGGGTAGAGGTCTTTGAAAGATCGCATCTCCTCCTTCTTTACCAAGTTTCTTCCTAGATGCCCTCTTTGTGAATACAATAGTAGATGGTTTGGCAGGCTTGGTTTTTATAACCTTACCTTTCTTCTTTACTAGTTCTTCTTGCTCTAATTTCTCTTCACCTTCTACTTCATCTTCCTCAATGTCATGTCTGTTGCCTTTAGTCAATAGAAGAGTGGAGTTGGTTTTGAATTTTGAAATTCTCTTCTTCCTTTTGTTGACTGGTTGAGGGAGTTTTATTTGAAGTTCTATTCTAGCCTTTTCTTCATCATAGGTTCCAAAGTATGTAGCATTAAGGTGGATAGGGTCATTAATTAGTGCTTCAATAATGTCCTTGGTTTCATCAATGTTAACCTCATAATGTAGAAGCTTAACCCATACAATTCTCGGTCTAACTACCTAAATATATACTTTATCAGTAGTTTTGTCCAATTTCAGATATATATTCATTAATCTAATAAAGAATAGGTACATCCTTCCTCCATACAACTGTACCTATAGATGGGAAGAACTTTTACACATAGAAAAATAGACAAGTTAAGAGTGAGCTCAACTTATAAGGATTGTTCTTTGAAGTTCTTATACTCTCCATATTCTTGTTGAATTGGTTCAACATCAACTCGACAAGGTCAAGTGATATGTTATTCTTTACCACTTTCTATGTGAGATCCACTACTTTGCATGATACATTGTTGAGTCAATTGGAGCTATATATTTTGTGTGCAATTACATGAATTCCAAACTTCAATTCCATATCTATAACATAGTTGATCTTCGTTCCCCTTCCATCCCACTCAGCAAGGGTTTTCTTTTCAAGCTTGACCTAACTTAGGGTTTTGGTCATTTTAACCTTTTCCAACATAGAAAAACTAGTGATCCCATGTATCATCTTCTTGGTTATCAAAACATGTTGTTCTAACTATAACTAATTGTTATGCACATGACTGGGAATGAATCTTATCCATTTAATCTAGAAATCCTGTGGCATATGTAGAATGTGAGTTAAACCTTTCTCTTCAAGGTGTTGATGCTCAAGTTTTAATACACCATTCACACTGTAGACACCTAAAAACCTTTCGAAAATAAAGTATTTTTATGTTCTAAAAAAGTCCTGATGACATCATCATTTATTAATTAATTAATTATTTAATTAATTAATTAATTTTTAATTCATTAAATCCCTTTATCTTAATTAAAAATATTTAATTAAGGAATCCCTCCCAAAAATGTTTAAATCTTATTTAAACATTATTTCCTTATTTATTAATTATTTAATTAATAAATTGACCAAAAAACCCAAAATAAATAAAAAATTTATTTTTTGCCCAAAACTTGGCCAATTTCCTTAAGACCACTAACCTCTTCCAAAATCTTCTAATCCTTCTTTAATTTTAATTAAAGGCTAATCCCATCATTTCCTACCCCTAATCCCAACTCAAAATATTTAATCAAGATTAAATATTAATCCCCATGTTTATTAAAAATATTTTAATAAATATCTCCTCAACCCAAACCCTTGAAATAAATAAAACTTTATTTATTTCATAAAATCTTATCCTAGGAAGTTCTAGACTCTTCTAGAAAGTCTTCATCCTCATCCAAAGCCTAGACTCTTCTAGAAGATGTCTTTAACCCTAATCCTAATCCCCTCCTAACCTTGTCACATTCCCTAAACATGGGTTAAGACTTGCTAACTCAAGCCAAAGTTAACAAATATCTCCTCCTTCACCCACCCTCATTAATTGCAATCCACTTGCCATCCACTTGCCTAGTCCTAAGCCATCTATAACCCTTCCTCTAATCATTTTTACAACCATAAGCAAGCTTAAAACCTCCCTAAACCCTCAAATTCGAATTTCATGGTATCTCTTACAAATATCTTCAACCACAAAACTTTATAAAGCCCACAAAGTCATAAATGTTCTTACAAAGCACTTATGAAGGGTCTTTATGAAGATTTTATCCCTTGAGCCTCCTTTGTTGACTCATCTTTCCCCTTTCCTCCATCCTCTCACCATGTGACATGTGTCACTCCTTGATTGGTTGTAAGGAAGCACAATCCATGTGCTCTCCTCTCATGCAATCTAAGCTCTCCATGAGCTTTTTTCCATCCTGGCATCTTAGCCCTCAATCCCTCAAGCCTCTTGCCTATAAATTGGATCCTTCCCCTTTGCAAAATAACACAATCCATGAAGTAAAGTCATAATGTCATTTTAAGAAGCCATTTTACATCAAAACCATACACTCACACCCAAATTCCAACTCCATCTGAAGCCCTTTTTGAAGCATAAAGCTTGAGCATACATCCTATCTATTTAGACAAAGCTACTCAACAAGAGAGCTTCTCATTGAGAGAGCCCATTAATGGCTCATATTCTCAATTGAGAGTTCATCTTAGTCTATCTTGAAGTTTATGAATTTTGTTTAGTTTGTAGAAGCTTTATTTAAATTTGGTTTCTATTAGCATACTAACATTGCTCATATACATTTTGGCACGCCCGGTGGGACCCCGCATGGGTCATCTTCATTACCTTTTTTAGTCAAGTTTTGTATGTCATTTGCTGATTTTGGCTAATTTTTCTTGTTTTTGTGATTGGTAGGATTGTATAAATTGGTTTTGTAGGTCCACATGAGCATGAAGAAGACAAAGGAACTCATAGTATATCTCATAGTGTTTGCAGATTTTTCAAGCTTATAGGTGGACAAAGAACTTGGAATTCTTCTTCCTCCTCTTGTCTATATTCTTCTTATTCCATCTACTTCTTCTTCTTCTTCTTGTGGGAGATCTTGGCTTTTTTTTTTTTAAGGAAGCAAAATCACACACACTTCTTTTTAGTGCTTAAAATGCACCCCGAAATCATACTTAAATCCATTAAAAAATTAAAAATTTGCAAAAAAAGAAAAAATCTTTTAACAAGTGAAACTAAACCAATCCAATCATTTGCATCCTTGCAACATCAAGGTTTTAGATGCATTCATGTAAAGTTAGGAACACTTCATTTTTGGGAATTTAAAAAGAACTTCAAGTTTCCATTTCAAAAGGTTCAAAATCAACACTAAGTGCACACTAAAATCTAAATCAAACTCAAAGCATCAATCAAGGATAAAATGAACCTCATTTGCAAATATTTTAAAGTTCTTTTAAAAATCTCATGAAAACTAAGAGTCCTAAATGGTTGCCAAAAATTGTCCTAAAAGCTTTGTTATTTGTTCCACACAAATGTCTTGTTGCAAAATCTTGAATGTTTCTTAGGTTTTTCATGCATCAAAACAATCTAGGAATATCATTTTTGAGCTTAAAATATGCAAACTAGAACACAAAATCTTGAATAAAAACCAAAGTCCAAAGAGTCATTTTCACTTTTGTGTCCAAAACAATCTTGAATGATCTAAGGTTAAAACAAAGCACTTCAAAGTTCTTAAAACAACACACAAAATTTCAATCTTGAATGCTCAAAGGAAAAAAACTTGAATGTTTAATCACTTGTCTTTGAATGCATATTGCTAAACACACTCTTGAATGTCATGGATTAAAATCAAATTTTCTTTGAATGCATGATTAAAACAACAAATCCAATCTTGAATGCCAAGGATAAATTAACCATTGCAATATCAAACACTTCATTTGGAGCTTTTAAAATTGAACAAAACAAATCTCTTTTCCACATGCAATTTAGGTAAAGTTTGATTTTTGGACATTTAAGAAACCTTGTTAAGTTAAATACAAATTTGCAAAAATCAATTTGAGTAGTTCCTTGGACTCACCTCTTTTCTAATCACCCATCAAATATTAACCATTGGTTGCAATCTCAGCGCCATTTATGGGGGTGGGTCTACTTGAAAAAGGTGTTAAATGTTCCACAATCTAACTCACTCACTTGGTCTTTGAATATTTGCTTTAACTTTATCAAAATTCTTAAATTATCAAAACTCTAGATTAAATCGATCACACTTCAAGTTTGGGCACTAAAATTGAACAACAACTGACGTGGAGGGCCTCCGGGCGCGCGTTTGGCAATCGAGTTTCACACATCTTTGTTTTGGGCTTAAAATAAACTCACACTCAATCTTGAATGCCTAAAAATCAATCAACATCGCATGGTTTTGACGCATTTTCAATGGCGCTCACATTTCTTATGTTGACGATCTCTCAACTTTCATTATGCTAATGACGCTGTCAAATTGTAATGAACATTGTATGCCATAATCGCAAGTGTCTTCAATCATAGCTTACAAAATTTAAATCATCAATTGGAATTAATGCGTGTCTTTTAAAGCCCAAGATCATGTATGTGGTCTTGTTTTACACTTTTTAGGAGGCCTGCTTGGGGATTTCATCACCCCTTGGGACAACCTCAACTCCAGTGTTCTGGCAGAGTATAAAGATCGGGAGGTGAATCCAAAGACACCTCTCTTGGGATCAAAATTTTGTCACTCGGGCTAAGCCTCAAGGAACTTTATACCCTTGAGAAGTGAAAGAGGAGAAGTGGGTTACTGCTCCTCTCGGCTGTGTGACATCTTTTTGGTTTCATCTACGGATTTGGGCCTCACGTACTTTGCGTATATTGACGACTCCCTAGCTAAACCAAATTTCATCCTTGTAGAAAGATTCCTAGGATGTTGGTGTGTTTGACATGCTTGCTCCAAAATTTTGTCTGCTTGTTTTTTCATATCTTTTGAATGAATATTTGCCAACTTTGGTCAAAATCCCAGGAAAGCAGAAATCTCCCAGCTCAAGGCATACTTAGCGTAGTCACTACTTCATCAGAAAATCATCCAAGCTCCCCGCTGAAACCAAATCTATCTAGTTCCTTGCTTTAGAACAATCCCAAATCCAAAGTCTCTCCAAATCATCCCCCCCAGCCAGCTAGAAACCCAATCCAAAATCACACCCAAGCCTTTAGAGAGTTGTTGTCATTCTGCTAGAATTTGTTATCCAATCAATCTGACCAATCCACCAGCCTCACCACAGTTATCCTTTTGACAGAGCTTTGTCTAGGGTAATCTAGCTTTGTCACCTATTATCCCTCATCACCTTGAGCTAAAGGTTGGGATCCAAAAGTGATCAATCTCGTGTCATGCCCATAGGATCATTAGTCTATTCTTAGGTTGACACAATCTCCACCAATCCAGCGCATAGGAAAGCAAAACTCTCACTTTTTTACAGCATGCCCTTGAAGTCTTCCATCCACAGGAAAGCCAAAAATCTCCAGCCAATCTTCCTTAGGTCTGTCATGCAACTTTGACTCTCCCTAGGAAATCTTTCATCAGCCAATCCAAAATCTGTGCTTAACCCAAATCCAACCATGAGCTTCCATGTTCATCCATACGCAAGACCCCATCCCCATCAAACTCATCATCAAAGCATGAAGTACCAATCCTATCATGATGTGTTTGGTCGCATTATCCTTGCTCCCGCCACCTCCTATTCCAATGATTATGAAAATCTTGTTGACTATGACGGGTATATTGAAAGCCTTAGAAACATTCCCCCAAGCATCTCCCAAAATCCAAGAGTTATTCCAAACTATCTAGTCATGCCATCTGATATTCTAGCTTCCCCTCCATCACCCCATCAACCAAGCTTCCAATCTTCCACCCCCATCACACTAGCTATTCCTGTCAATCCACCTCCACCTTCAACACACGAGTCTCCAAGGAATCTCCTAGAGGAAATACAAGAAAAGTCACCTCCAACAGTCGATAAGCCATGTCATCTAATCCAACCATGTGAAGTAGTCAGTGATGAAGCTTCCCCATCTATAATATCACCTCCATCTCCCATAGCTATCATCCCCATACCATCCATCAAATTGCTTAAAATCCTTCCACTTCCCGCAAGCATCAAAATCCCACCACCTATCAAATCCCTCCAAATCCTATCCACATCGCCTCCAAGCATTTCCCAAATCTCTCATAATGACCCTTATGCATCCATCTTCTACTCACCCATCTCCACTACTGAA
The DNA here is from genome assembly GCA_028749045.1 of Cupressus sempervirens. Lineage (NCBI taxonomy): Eukaryota > Viridiplantae > Streptophyta > Pinopsida > Cupressales > Cupressaceae > Cupressus > Cupressus sempervirens. Next base: position 172,088,645 of record CM053793.1, read on the forward strand.
TCTCCCATCTATCCATCCCCTGCCTTTGAAGAATCCATCCCTTCACATCCTATCACACCATCCACTCCAAACCAATCCTATCAAGATCCTGCCCAAAAGCATGTTGACATTCCCCAAAGCATAAATGAAGATATCATCATACCATGTCTTCCATCCATAGTGTAGTCACCATCTCCTCCATCTCCAAAACCTCAAGCCATATCTCCTCCACTACAAGATATCTTGTCATCCCACCAGCTACATCAAGATCCTATCCTTCCATCTCCCCCACTCCATGCTTCCATCTTACCACCTATCCAAGCTATTCCACCATCTATAATCAACCCTCTTGGTTCACTTACATTCATCCACGGTGGCCCTCTCTCAGCAGAAGAATTAAGAACAGTATCTCCCCATTGCATCTTGAATGTTGATATGGATCTTTCATTCTACTAACTGAAACTAGTGTGAGATTGATTCTTTAGAATCCCAGTTCAAATTCTCCTTGAGAGATCAAGTGGAAATACTTGGGTCACCCAATTCTTGAGTGGCATGTTCATTATTGCTCAGAAATTTCAGTTTCATAAGATTTTCAAATCCATTGTTGTCTCATCTGCTTTTTGATGTTATCAGCTTGTGCCTTCTTTTCATCTTCAATTTTTTCAGTATTCATACAGTTTTTGGCAAGATGACCAAGTTCTATATAGATAAAACATCTTTTGGTGGTGTCTCTTGTCCTCATGTGATGTTTTACACAATTTATTCCAATGTGTCCAAATTCTCCACAGGAATGACATTTGCACCAAGTGTTGTAGTCCCAACCAAATATAGCTCTTACAATTTGTTCTATTGGGTTCAATATTTTAGTTTTGCATTTTGAGGATTTGTGTCCATGCTTCTTGAATTTATGACATTTGCCTTCAAATTTAGGTTTCTCTTTGCATTCATTAGCTCTATGACCATGTTGATTGCAATTGTAGCATTTTTCATTGAATTTAGCTTTCCCATTGCTCCAACATTTGCTTGATGTATGTCCAATCTTACCACAATGACTGCAAGTAGATTTGTAATTCTCTCCAGCTCCTTGCTTAGATGATTCACCTCCTTCTATATATCCAATTCCTACTTTTTCTTTTTGTTTGTAATGACTATGCTCATCCAATTGATTCATGTCTACTTGAGATTTCATTACCTTCTCATTGATTTTCTTTTCAGCATTTAGATCATTCAAAAATCTTTCATTTTTTTTATCTTAGATTCATGATTTCTTCATTTTCATTGGTGAGCTAATAAATGAAGTCTACTTGCTGAAGGGATTGGTGTTGAATTTCATTGTTCTTTCCTCCTATCTCTTCTTTTATCTTGTTTTTCTCTTATGTGACTTCACATAATATTACTGACTAAATTTCTTTCTCTCTTCTTAGTTTTCTTAGTTCTTCTTGAAGTGAACCATTCTTTTCTAATAGTTCCTTAATTGCTTCACTAGCTTCATCTTGATTGCTTGTTAAATGGATGTCTTCAATTCTTTCTTCAATGTAGAGTTGGTCATTCATCTAGATTGCAAGATTTTTTCTTTTTTTTATAAATTGAGAGAGTTGCTCCTTTCCTTTCTTGAGTTGTCCAATAGCCAATTTCAAATCTAGCTTCACATTGTCAATAGCCTTGTCAAGTTTGAATACCTTCATAGCCCCTGATCTTTGCTCAAATTGTTAAAGTTTTCTCTAAGAACCACAAAGCTCTGATACCAATTTTTGGAAATATATATATTAGGCTAAGTTATTGAGAGGGGAGGGGTGAATCAGTAACTAAGAAAACTTAACCCTTATTTACCAATTAATCCTTCATGTGTGTATTGATCTAATCGTATGCATGAATAATTGAAAACATTAAAAAATTCATAACACTTTGAGACACATTTTGGTGACCCAGAAACCTTCCAAATAGGAAGTAAAACTAGGGTGGGGATAATACCCATAAGCTTTAGAACTGTAGTATAAAGTTGGCCTATTATGACTTACAATGATCACTTCTGATGATTTTCCCTATTAGGAGCAATAAGGACTGCTAGACCCACCTTGCAAAAGGATTTACAAACATACAATAAAGTATGCACTTGGTAAAGAGATTTTAAAAAGACTGTTAAGTCTACCTTGTGAAAGGATTTAACTAATCCACCTGTTAGGATGAAACAATGGTTGATCTTTGATTTACAATTTGGTTTGCTATATGAGATTCCTTTGAGTGTAATGATCACCTTGTTGTGATAGATAAATCTTTGCAGCTCCTTATATTGCTTGTAACCTTGTATTTCACACTTCTACACTTCTCTAATTAATATCTTACTTCATATCTCTATTTTGGATGATACAATACATTACATATATACCAATCCAATTTACAAATAAATAATGTCAGCGACAATATAAGTTTACACAAAATACACAAAGTCAATCCAAACTATAGGAATTTGGGTTCTGAAGACTAGCTTAGTAAGGTTTTGATACTCAACATTCATAGTCAATGCTCAACATCATCATGTATTAAGTAGACATAGAAGCTCAATCCATAGCGATGACTTCCAAGTAGTCTAAACTTAGTCTACACTAGTGACTTGGTGAATACTATGAAACTTGGCATATAAAATAAATCACTTGATTCATATTATATGGCTTGGTAAATGCTATCACTATGAGCTTGATATAAACAAAATCACTTGGTTAACATTGAGTGGGTCAATCAACACAAGATTCACATCACTATAACTACAAACTTGGTAAGCACTGCATAAGTCGATTTGCACTGAGGAACTTGGAAAACCTTATGAAGCTTAGTTTGCACTATTGATCACCATTATGGTAGAAATTGTTTAGTACAAACTGAATACTATCCCTTGGATTCGGTAGCAACTATAGAACTTGGTAGAGACTAAAATTCTTGGTTTTAATTTTTTTAACTATATAATATGCTCGATAGATACTTATAATCTAAATAAGTGTGTGCCACTAATAAAAAACATGACTATAATGTCAATAGAAAATGTTTTATGGATATGGGTTCACTAATTCATTCCCCCTCTTAGTTATTTTAAAGAATTCCAACATACTAAAGTGCATGATGACCATTTTTGTTACAAGTGAAGAAATAACCATTGAATTTTGTTTTAGGGTTTGATTTATCAACCATCCTCTTGCAAAAATTTAATCTATTTCTTGGTTTTTCATATAGATAGCATGTAGGCTTTTTATTTTTTGGTTTTCCATTTGTATTCCTCTATTCTTCTTGCTTTGATGATTCTCCTTGCTCAACTCATGCTAGGAACTCAACATAGGCTAGTCCAAAGGTGTCATGAGTTCTCCTTCACACATTTATCTCTTCATTAAGAAATCTCATAGCCTCTTTAGGTTTTCTTAACCTCTCAAAAAATTATTTTTCATCTTTCAACTCTTTCACTAGTTTTTCATTCTTAGATTTTAAATTTGCAATCTCCAACTTTTTTCTTGTAATCTCATGATTTGCACTTAGCAACTTATTGATCATGTTAAATTGATTATGAGTCAACTTTTGTATTTCATTGATTCTTTCATCAAGTTTCATAGCTATTTGTCTCTTGTCTTCATCAACCATTTCCTTTTCATCTTCATCCTTTTCTTTATCTTCCTCTTCATTTTTCTTTTGTTCTATCACTTCACATGGTCTTACAAATTGTGTCTCTTTTTCTCTTTTTAGTGCTCTAATATTTTCATATAGAATTGTATTCTTCTCCAAAAAATCTACTATTGCTAATTTAGATTCTTTGGAACTTCCTTCATCAAATAGTTCTTCAACAGTCTCTTCTTTTTATCATGTGTCATTTTTGTTGAGTGTTATCTCCTTCCTTTGTTTTAAGAACCTCCTCAATTTCTCTTTAGCAACCTTCACTTATTCCAAGGAAATATGCAAGTCAATCTTCTTGTTCTCAATTGTCTTTCCTAGCTTATAGGCTTCTATCTCCAAAATCTTAACTCTCAAGTTATTAAAATTCTAATAAGAGAACCAATTGTCTAATACTAATTATTGGAAATATAATGGGAAAGTAAGATATTGATAGGAAGAGGGATGAATCAAGATCTATAAAAACTTTAACTTTTTAAACATATCTCATATCTAATAGTTTTTCCATTAACCCACATCTCATCATGAGTCAAATTAAACATTTCTTGCATTATACCATCATATCTAGTATTGAATTGCATGAATAGACAAAATATTTGGTTATGTATAATCCCTCCAACGTAAAGGTAAAAATATAATGATCTGCCCTGTGAGGGGTTTGCCCTATTAAGAGATTAAAAGACTAATTAGGTCTACCTTGATTAAAGGATTTAACTTTGCAATTAAGTAAGTACTCTGTTACTTGAGATTTACAAAGGCTTATTAGGAAAAATATATTAAGAGATTTAGACCTTGATTACACCTATCAATATGTATCAGTATCTAATCCTTCAACTTGTAGTAAGATGTTGAAAACATATCTCCTCTATTCATTCACTGGTCTAATATATCTCTAACTTTGCACTATGTATTATGTTAAGAGTTTTACAAAGGCCTATTAGGAAAACTCTATTAAGAAATTTAAACCTTAATTAAAATTGTTAAAATGTATCAATACCCAATCCCCTAGTTTGGACTAAGATTATAATAATAAATCTCCTCTATTCATTTATTAATCATTTCATTGATCTAAAATATCTCTAATTCTGTAGTTCATTGTTTCTCTACATTGCTTGGTCATTCTACCTAATTCACCTTTAACCTCACATGCATACAATCCTCCAAACTTTCATGTACGCAAAATCCATAACTTCCATCACCAAATCTTTCTTAAATAGACACCTAGAAGCTTCTAGATGTCGATCAATGATCTAGATTCATCCATTTTCCCCCTTAAACCTTCCAAGTTTTCTAATCATAAAAATGTATCTCTAAGTTGGCAAAAATGGTTTACATAGTATTCAATTTTATTTGAAACAATTATGTGAAAACTATTTTACTCAACACTTAAACTTACTAATTCTCAATCACAACTATTATGCATGTTGTCACACAACTTCTACTCAGTATGGCTTCCTCTATATTTCTCAGCCTATATTGTTCTTAGTACATACTATCTCCTCCCTAAAAACTTGGCTTTTTATTTGAGTACTTAGTGACCTTTGTGAACTCAATAGTAACTAATGCTTGGCTTATACATAAACATATGCAAGTCGTCTATACATTGGTTAACCTCTAAAAGTTGGCTTGGTCTCGATGATGACTGACCAACTTTGGCTAATGAATGATTAAGTGTTTGGCATTAATAAAAAACATGACATAGGGATCAATACTTGTCCATTTTTAACTTAGGAACAATTAATATTTCATTCTTTTGTAGAAATTCCCTCACTTCATCTTGTCACTAGCGAATTCTTTAGGTCTCAAGATTACTTTAATCTAATCAAGTATCTTGAAAAGGTTCCCTCCTAGCAGCCCTAGTATCCATATCATAAAAATATCCTTGAGTATTTTATAGTAATAATCTCTACTATGCATATCCATTTCCCTATAACATATATGAATAGGTAACCCTTTTTCCTCTTGTTGCAAGTGGTTAGCTTTATGGGATCTCTACATTGACTAGCATTTTGGAACAAAATAAAGTGGTAGAGTAGAGAATAAATTTTGAATGCTTTGGTGGGGTTTTAATTTGTCAATTGTGTATGTAGCAACCTCTCAATTTCACTTGAAAATTCAAACTATAGATAAGCACGAGCATTTTGGATTCTCATACATAGACATACATCTAATTCAGTAGGATTTTAGGTTTTAAATCTTTTGAAAATAATAGATTCCATGCATAGCAAGAGTTCTTTGGAAAAATCAAGGAAACTAATAACTAGGTGAGAACCCATATGGTTGACCACCATCATATTTTTATTTTTGCCTCTACCCATAAATTTTAGAATTTGTTTGTAGCTAGCTACCTATAATTAATCTTTCATAATATACATTAACTTTTTCATTGTGGATCTTTGTAAGAGCATTGATTCTTAGGTCAAAACATTCGTTAATGCAAAACCTAGTTACTAATATAAAAGGGTGCATGCTTATTCTACTACTCCTAGACTCATTGTGGTATGCAAGGATATTCATAAGGTCAATATCAATAAATATGTTTGACAAAATTATTTTTTATAATTATAACTTCCATGGATTATTCATAGGCTACTTTTAATCTTTATTTGCATAAAAATATTAGTAAAGAGACCTACCATAAATTGGGATACCGACATCTCTACACCATCTTAATTTATCAATAAATATTCTCATGGTTCCTATCTAGTGGAAGATTGAGGAAACTAATCAAAAAACATTATTTGGGTAATTTTTTCTACAATATTTTCTTTATTATCCTTTCCTTATTTCTTAACACCAACTTCCTTTATAATAGGAATTATGATTTTAAGGAAGATAATCTTCAATTAGGGTATATACATTGACCTACTATTTTGGAGAATTGTTCACCTACTTTAATCCTTGATAACCTTTATGTTTCATTTAATTTTTTTACATGAGTATGGATATCTTTCACAAGAGGCTACTTCATAACCTTCCTTAGGTTTTCACCATAGACATTCATCTCATTAAATTCTTTGTGATTTGATATATTTAAAATGATCATCTTTATTTATTTTAGTCCTTTTTATGACATCGAGAAATAATTTTGACATTTGATGAAGCTCACTTTGGCAAGCCTTTCAAAATTCAAAAACTTTGCAGCTTCACAATCACAAAATACTAGTGTTTCTAATTTAGCAAAGAATTGCCACTTCACAGGCTCCCAACTCCATTCCTTCTAAAATAGTGAAATTTGACAATTCTGCTAGCTTTGTTAACTTCCTTATTCTCAAATTGTGAGAATTTTATTTTGATGAAATTTTGATTAAAAAAATTAATGATAAGTTTCTAGAGACTCCATCAGAATTTTTTTAGGTGATTTGATGGAGGTATTAGTGAAATCTATGATTATTCATTTTCACTTGAATGAGACTATAAAGGAAATTGAGTTGTTATTAGTTAGTTCATCAAATGTAGATTTAACTTTTCTCATTTTAGACAATAAATCATCTTGGAGGTACCTATAACCTTCACCATTCAAACAATGCTCTTAGGTGGTGAGCCTTTTGGTTTGATTAACTTCTAACAGGATTTTGAACCTTTTAATAGGGTTTTTGTCCTTTATTAGGAGTTGATGTCTAAATCTATTGTATCAAGATTCCTAATATGTTCAAGTCTTGTAAAAAAAGACAAATTTTCATATTAGTGCATGATCTTGTGAGCATCATCCCTGCTAGGATTTTCCACTTAATTTTTTTTTTTCAAGAAACAAAATCTTTTTTCTTATGTTGTTGGTTTATATATTATTTATCCTAGTTTTCAATACTATATTTTTCATTAGTCATTCTCTTGAAAAGTGTAATGTGTATAAATATAGGACACAAATTATTCTTCCCCTCCCTCCCCCCTATTTAGTTGTTTTTTATGGATTATTTTGATTAAAAAAAGAAAGAAGAGGGTCCTAAACTCAGATAACAACAAAGAGCTATAACTATCCTTACTCTAGGTCATTAAAACCAAGCAGTAGAGAAGTACACTCTAACCTTAGTGCTTAGGGTCCCACCTAGAAAAAGCACCAAAATAATCAAAACCATCCTTGTTCTTTGAGTAGCTATAAAAAACTAGAGTTAAGCCTAACTTTAAACTAACAAACTTACTAACCATATTTTGGGTCTTTTTACCTCAATAACATTGGGGATTAGCAAAATTAAAAGTATCATTTATAGAAACCTCCACAAAATTGAGAGGATCAAATTTTAAGAAAAAAGAGAATAACATATAACTTAATGAGAATTATGAAATATGAAAACCTAGGATAGGAAAAATTAAGCCTGATTGATGTTCTCCCAATCTTCATTTAGGTATTTGATTTCTTCCATCTAGTTCTTTATCGCTATGACACTCTTTATCTCTACATATTTTTCCTACTTACCCTAGCTCACTTTTTGAGTTTTCTTTTGCCATTGATGAACCCAAAAATATCATTTCTTCTCATTTATTTTTGAACTTTTCAAATGGAGGACACAACCACTCCCAACTCAAGATTAGTGACCACAAAATTGTACATTTTATTTAGGTAATCAAAATTCTTGTAAATTTCTACAAATGTATCAAAGATATCCTTCTTAAGCTCTTCCATCCTCCTCCAAACATTGGGAAGGGAACTCTCCATATCATTGGATTTACTTCTTTGATTAAATTTAGTTCCCTCATCACCTCCAATATTCCCTAAGTCCACCTCCATTCTCTTTTCCTTAGGAAACTTGGTCCCCTCATTCACTTCTTCTACCTTTGCATCAAAATCGGCTTTAGTAGAGAGATAATAACCAAGTTTCTCTAGTGTTTCTTCCACTTCTATGTCTTTAACATTGTTCTCCAATTGGGAGTTGTGAGATTCCTCCTTCTTCTCTTCCTTGTAATTCTTTCATTTTTTATTTTTCAGCTTCACAAATCTCCTCTCACTCTAGCTAAAATTCACCTTTTTTGCTTTTAGAATCTAAAGCTCTTTCCTCCTCATCATAATATGCATTCACCTCTGGATCATGATTATCAATTTCAATAATATCTTCCATGTTGTATGGATTGTTATTCCTAACAATATTAAACAATAGAAGTTATCAGGTAAGGTAAAAAAAAATCTCCCAAATTTCATCACATGAATTTCTAACCTTGGATGAGGTAGGCTGGTGGTGGTTCCATTTTGTATAGAAATATTGTTTTCTAAGAATTTTTAAACTCATCATTCATAGTTTTCTAGAGACCAAAATAAAATAAGGAAAGATGCCACTAAAGAGTATGTTTGTATATGTATATGTATACATACACATACATGTACATGTGTGTCTATGAAGCTAATAATAATGAGATAGAAATTTTAATTACAGTCTATATTTGAATGTCTAATATTATTTAATATAATCCCATCTCATTTATTAGTTAGAAAAGTTCTTGCTAATATCTTGTCTTCCATCTAGATATTCCACCATATTTTTTCTTGTAATTTTTCATTTCTAGAACTAATAGTCATGCATTCATTTGGTGGAATGGAAAATATTTATGAATTTGGTCATCCAAAGTTATGTATTTTTGGATGATAAAATAAGTAAAAACTATTGAAAATAGATAACTTTCATAAAATTTTGATGCTATCAATATGAATATGTGTATAAGATTTAATGTGGAATATATAATTTATTAAATTTATACATCAAAATATATGAAAAATATATTTGATAGATACCAAACATCTATTAATACCTATCCCAACATTTAATTAATCTCATTTAAGATGTCTATATTAATGTAGATTATTTATTAATGACCTACTTTACAACTTGTGTAAAGTATCTATTTACATTGATGAAATTAAATTGACTCAAAGATTGAATAAAAGTGAACTATTCAAATCATCCTCATTTGGGGTAGATGACATTAAAACAAACATTGATGCCACCTTACTTATTCAATATTTCTCTATTATAAGTATTCAAAACATAAATAATGTTTATAGAGATAAAATTATACATTTTCTACTCACTCAAACCTTAATTAAAAGTATAAACTCAAATTTTTATTTTATATATAGAAGATAAGATTTACTATTTTATTAAGTGTAAGTATTTTTAAATATGAAGTCAATTTTATATTTTGTAGATAAAGATAAAGCGTCATCTTTTATGAATCTAGAAGTTTCTTAACCATCTAACGTCAATTTAATTTTTGTTCAAAAATAAAAAAATAAATGTGATGTTTTATAAAATTGAAATCATCTAATAATATAAAGTCAATGATATTTTTTACAAATAGGATACAAGATTTTATGTTTTTATAGATTTAAAATTTTTAACACTATAAAGTTGGTGTTATTTTCCACAAATAGAATACAAGATAAATTAATATTTAATAACTTGAAAGTATGTAGCAATATAAAGTCAATGTTATTTTCTATAAATAGAAATATAAGGTTTAATATTTTAAAACATGAAACCATATGTCCCTATAATGTAATTTTTCTTTTCTACAAATAGAATTATAAGATTTAATATATAAAAACTAAAAAGAATCTATTACTATAAAGACAATGTTAATTTTTACAAATAGAACACAAGATTTAATATTTTTAAAAATGTGAAAAATCATTTATTACTATAAAGTTAATCTTGTTTTATTTAAAATAGAATTATAAGATTTAATATTAAAAAAACAAAAAAAAATTATCGCTATAATGCCAATGTTATTAATTATGAGTTTAGAGTCTCCTTCGAATATAATATTGAGAAATTTGTAATCCCAAAGAGATTTAATATCACAGCACATAGCAATCCCCTTTATAGAGTTGTTAGTATTGGTGCCTAGGCATTTAGAAAATCTCATGATCAACTTTCTCACACAATCCCTTATCAAACCCCCTACTCTTGCAATCCAAGAATTACCTATTGAGAAAACATCAACATTGCATTTAATCCAATACTTTTCAAGGGCATACCATCTATTTTCATTTCTTCTCTATTTACCATTCTTTCTCATATTAATGAGACTCTGGTTAATGTTCTAGTTCTATTTTACTCTTGAGTCTAGTAGGCCAGGAAAGGAAGTACCTTTGGAGAAATAGGAAGTGTTGATGTTCTCCCTTATCATCATTTTAACAATGTGGAAAAGAGAAAGGACTAGATTACTTTATTCTCTAAAGGTGCTATTGGTCCTATGTTTCCATAGAGTCCAAGAAACCATAGGGAGAATCATAAGCCAAAGCTTTTTCATGATAGGATGTTTGAGGAGGGGATAATTCCTAAAGGGAATCAACTATCTTAAGGATCTCAACATAACCCAAGTGGTTCGTATAGAGTAAATCACAAGACTCTACAACTCCCTTACAATAGAAAAATATATAAATACATTTTTTTATAGGCTCAACTTCCTTTTCACACACAACACGTCTATTAGGGATCATAAGCTCTATTTTAGCTAAGTTGTCTAGAATGAGTGTTTTTATATGTGCACAACCCATCAAAAGTGATTGATCTTAGGAAAGAGGTTGGGGGTCTAAGCTTTCTTCTAAAAATGATTTTCACTATTAATTGTTCATTGGGATGGAAAATAATATCTAACCTAGAAAGTTCCATTGTTGCTATGTCTCTAGACCCATCCATCCTCCACAAGCTAGTTGAACAAAATATGGTTTGGATGTAAGTTTACCAAAAAATAGGCATCCTCTCTCCTTATGTTCATAATTATTTGAGTGTCCCTATGTAATGACCTACTAAGGAATCCAAAAGAACTAACCTAAAGTTTCACTAAGTTTGTCAAACATTTTTTTCTTAAAAAAAGTTAAAAGCTTAACAACAACAGATATAATATAGTAGAAGCAATAAAGAACATACACAACACCATCATAAACATATTACATCTCCTAAGGATCCCATGAAATTGAATTAGATTTAATTTTATTAATACTAAGTGCAATATATAAAAAATCCATATTAAAGAACAACTACAAGTACAAATTTCATTTAAACAATATACATTCATCTCGAATGCCACTTGGCAATAATCATAATGCACAATCATCCATTGTACAAGTCACAAGGTATGAGAGGCTAAAATAACTTACATCATGAAATATATTGAATCATCTTGTAAGATCTATGAAATCAAATACGATACACTAAGTATAAGTATCCATCATAGAAATATAGGAATAGATAAAAAGGAACATCTATACAAACACATCCAGCAGTGGCATCTAATGGCATAAGAAAAACAACTACCACCCGACCTTGTGGAACCCAAAAAGGTCCATTTGCCACCATGCTGAGGTGATAAACTCAAGTCACACATAGGATAACAAACTCAAAATTCAAAACCAATGACTAGGTTCAAGAAATCACCTAAAAGCAATCTAACTCAAAGGTACCAAGACACAAGTATCAACTAATCCCAGAGGCAACACAAACACATAGGAAATCTATTATGCATGTGGGCCAGTGTCATTGCATGAACCAACTCTAAGGTTACATGGCTAGAATTTTAATCCTCTGCCCCCCTAGTGACTCTATGTGGCACTAGTATCCTTCTTAATTACTTAATTCCTTTCTCTCTTTAATTAATTTATTATATTTTAATTTTATGCATAATCTTTACACAATTTAAGGGTATGTGCAGGATCATGGTGTGCCCAAAAGTGGCAATGTGAAAAACATGTAGTTTTGAAATGCCTAAAAGCATTTCAAAATGTTCTTTGACTTTTTTCTCACCCATCCTAGTACCAAACCAAAAAATGTAATACCTTGCATGATTGGGTATCCGATTTGAGAGCGGGTATTAGATTTGAGAACAATTATCCAATTTGAGAATGAATATCCAATTTGAGAATGGGTATCCAATTTGGGAATGGGTATCTAATTTGTGTTCCCAAATTATGGCACCAAATTCAAATGTAAATAGGTCATTGGATACCCTAATTATATATCATATATATTATTATTATATATTATATATATTATTAACTTAAGTTAATAAACTATAGGATGATATGTGTTCCTATAGGTCTCACTAGGGACATACATGTGTTCCAATGAGTCCAAATGGGTCATGGAATACTTGATGGCCCATTTTGACCCCATTATATGACAACATATATTCGTAAGGGTCAAAGGATGCCTAGGGGTATATATCTTGTGTTTTAATGGGAAGAAAGGAGTTATGGAGTATCCTACGACCCCTTTCAACTTAATACATGATAACTTATATTCCTAAGGGTCCTAGGACCCTTTATAGACATATATGTTGTGTTCCAATGGGTCAAAAAGGTTCACAATGTATCATATGACCCTTTCAAGCCGTTACATGACAACATACGTTCCTAGGTGTCATAGAACCCCTAGGAACATATGTTGTCATCTAATGGGTTAAAAGGGGTCATAAGGTATCTAATGACCCCTTTTGACCCATTGGAACACAACATGTATGGCCCTAAGGTATCAGGACCCCTAAGAATATATCTTATCATATAATGGGTCAAAACTTGACCTATTAGAGTACAAAAAACATGATGATAAGGGTCCTAGGACCCCTAGTAACATATCTTCTCATGTAATGTGTCAAAAGTGGTCATAGAATACTCCATGACCCCTTTCTACCCATTGGAATATAAGAGGTATATCCCTAGGGGTCATAAGATACCCTATTACCCCTTTCTATCCATTGGAGCACAACATATATGTCCCTACGGGCCCTAGGATCCCTAGTCACATAAGTTGTCATGTATTTGATTGAAATGTGTCATAGGTTATCCTATGACCCCTTTCAACCAATTTCAACACAAATCATTTTTTTGTAGAGGTCTTAGGACCCACAAGAACATATTTTGTCATGTAAAGGGTCAAAATGGGTCATAGGATATCATTTAACCCAATTCAACCCACTGGAGCACAACATGTATGTCCCTAGGGGTACGACAAACCCTATGAATGTATTTTGAAATGTAATAGGTTGAAATGTGTCATGGCATGCCCTATGACCCCTTTTTACCCATTATAACACATCATATATGTCCCCAGGGTTCATAGGTCCCCTAGCAACATACATCATTTGTTTGAATGGGCCAAAAGGGGTCATAGGGAACCCATTAAAAGATAACATATGTTGATAGGGGTCCTATAACCCCTAGGAAAATATATAATTTGTTTGAATGAGCCGAAAGGGGTCATGGAGTACCCCATGACCTATTTCAATACATTATATAACAATATATATTCCTAGGGGTCCCAAAAACCCTAGGGACATAAATCATGTGTTTAAATGGGTTGAAAGGGACCATAGGGTAATCTATGACATATTTTGACCCATTAAATAGAAATATATGTCTTTAGGAGTACTAGGACCCCTAGCGACATATTATAATCATTTATATGGGTCGAAAGGGGTCATAAGTTTTGACACACTTCATTACGACATATGTCTCTAAGGGTCCTAGGACTGCTAGGGACATATTATAATCACTTATATTGGTCAAAAAAGGATATAGGATAACCTATAACCCTTTTTGACATATTTCATTACAACATATGTCTCTAGGGGTCATAGGACCCCTAGGGACATATTACAATCATTTATATCATTTGAAGGGGGACATTGTATCACCTATGACCCCTTTTGACACATTTCATTACAACATATGTCTTTAGGGATCTTAGGACCCCTAGAGACATATTATAATTGTTTATATGGGTCAAAAGGGGTCATAGGAAAACCTGTGACCCCTTTCAACATATTTCATTACAACATACATCTCTAGGGCTCCCAGGACCCCTAGGGACATATTATAATCATTTATATGGGTCAAAAGGCGTCATAGGACAAACTATGACCCTATTCGAAATAACTCATGACAACATATGTCTCTAGGGGTCCTAGGAACCTAGGAACATATTATAATAATTTACATGGGTGGAAAGGGGCCATAGGATAAGCTATGACCCCTTTTGACACATCTCATGACAACATAAGTCACTAAGGGTCCTAGGACCCCTAGGCACGTGTTAGAATTGATTATATAGGTCAAAAGGGACACATTTCATTAAAACATATGTCTCTAATGGTCCCAAGATCACTAGGGACCCCCTAGGGAAAAATTATAATTATTTATCTGCATCAAAAAGAGTCATAGGATAACCTATGACCCCTTCCAACACATTTCATGACAACATATGTCTGTAGGGGTCCCAGGACCCCTAGGGACATATTATAATAACTTATATGCATCTAAAAGGGTCATAGGATGACCTATTACACCTTTTGACACATTTGATGACAACATATGTCTCTATAGGTCTCAGGAGCCCTAGGGACATATAAGAATCATTTATATGGATCATTTAGGGGTCTCAAGACCCCTAGGGACATATAAGAATTGTTTATATGGGTTGAAAGGGGTCATAGGATAACTTATGACCCCTTTCGACATATTTCATTAGAACATATGTCTTTAAGGGTCGTAGAACCCCTGGTGACATATTATAATCATTTGTATGGGTCAAAATGGGCCATAGGATATCTTATGACCTCTTTCGTCACATTTCGTTACAACATATGTCTCTAAGGTTCCTAGGACCTTAAGGACATATTATAATTGTTTATATAGGTCAAAAGGTGTCATATGATAACTTATGAACCCTTTTGATATATTTCATTACAACATATGTGTCTAAGGGTCCAAGGACCCATAGGGACATATTAGAATCATTTATATGGGTCAAAAGGGGTCATAGGATAACCTATGACCCGTTTCAACATATTTCATTACAACATATGTTTCTAAGGGTCCCAGGACCCCTAGGGACATAATATAATCATTTATATTGCTCAAAAGGGGTCATGGGATAACCTATGACCCCTTTCAACATATTGCATTACAACATATGTTTTTAGGGGAACAGGAGCCCTAGGGACATATTATTATCATTTATATAGGTACAAAAGGGTCATAGGATAACCTATTATCCCTTTTAACACATTTAATGACAACATATGTCTATAGGGGTTCCAAGACCCCTAGGGACATATTAGAATCATTTATATGGGTTGAAAGGGTTCATAAGATAACATATGACCCATTTCAACATATTTCTTTACAACATATGTCGCTAGGGGTCCAAAATCCCCTAGGGACATAATATAATCATTTATATGGGTCAAAAGGGGTCATGGAATAATTGATGAGCCCTTTTGACACATTTCATTACAACATATAGGTATGTGCAGGATCATGGTGTACCAAACTATGGCCTTAAGTGGCAGTGAAAAATTAGCAAATCAGGGTTATGTCAACCTGACACATAATTTTAAAGTGGTTCTAGACTTTATATCAAAAAGTTGTAAGAAAATAATCTGTAGGAAATTGAATATAGTTTCTAAACCACAAGGCCTCAACTAGAGAAAAAATTATTTGATTGGTCAAAAGTTTGGATTTTAATGCAGTACTACAAAAATTTCAAGGCGAAAATAAAAAGTAGGTGTATGTCTGACCACCTTAATCATAATCAAATGATAATATTTTAAATATAATTTTAGATATAAAAAGTAGACTCATGCCTGAATGTGACGCATATTTTTGGCAATTTTTATTCCAAATAAATAATTAATTATGAATTTTCTACTATACTATTTTCAGAATTAAAAAACTCCCATGTCTGACCACTTTAACTAGTTCAAAAAAAATCAAAATTAAATTTTTTTATTTTCTTATACTAGTCAAAGCATAGAATGTGGCGCATCTTTTGGATTTCACAAATCTTATACGGTTTGAAAGTTATAGCTATTTTTCAACCAGTATGTTAATCAGCACTTTGTAGCTAACTCCATTAGAAAATAAGTAATAATTACTTGCTGAACTTGTAATTTGACAAAACTTACATTTATGAAAAGCTAAGAACATTCTTAAGAAACCCTTTTCATTACATCAAATTTTGGTTTTAAAAAAGTCGTCAGCTACATGCTTGAAGTAAAAAACACATAAGAACATGCCAAAAACACATTTTCAAGATGTTTTAAAGATGACCATATAAGGTTGGTATTGAAAGATATAGTAGGAATTATAAAGGTATTAATTCTTTTCATTTAGTATCAAGATGGGTGGGAAAAAAGTGGGAATAGATTTTAAAATTCTTTGAAGCATTTTAGAACTAAATATTTTTCAGATCGCCACTTTTTGGCACACCATGATCCTGCACATACCCATATGTTTTTAGGAGAACAAGACCCCTAGGGACAAATTACAATTATTTATATGGGTCGAAAGGGGTCATAGGGAAACCTATTACCCCTTTTGACATATTTCATTACAACATATTTTTTGAGAGAAACAAGAACCCTACGGACATATTATAATCTTTTATATGGGTCGAAAGGGTTCATAGGAAAACATATTACCCCTTTCGACACATATCATTACAAAATGTGTCTCAAGGGATCCTAGGACCCTTAGGGACATATTATAATTGTTTATATTGGTCAAAAGGGGTCATAGCATAACCGATGTCCCCTTTCAACACATTTCATAACAAGATATGTCGCTATGGGTCCTAGGACCCTAGAAACATATTATAATCATTTATATGGGTCAAAAGGGGTCATAGGATAACCTAGACCAATTTTGAGACATCTCATGACAAAATATGTCTCTAGGAGTCCTAGGACCCCTAGGGACATATTAAAATCATTTATATGAGTCGAAAGGGGTCATAGGATAACCTATGACCCCTTTCAACACATTTCATTACAACATATGTCTCTAGGGGTCCCAAGACCCCTAGGGAACCCATATTGACATATTATAATCATTTATATTTGTCAAAATGGGTCATAGGATAACCTATGACCCCTTTTGATACATTTCATGACAACATATATCCCTAGGAGTCTTAGGATGCCTAGGGAATTATTATAATCATTTATATGCATTGAAATGGTTGACACATTTAATAAAAACATATGTCTCTAGGGGTCCCACAACTCCTAGGGGAATATTAGGATCATTTATATGGGTCAAAAAGTGTCATAGGATAACCAATGACCCTTTTCGACACATTTCATTACAACATATATCTCCAGTCATGCCAAGACCCCTAGGGACATATTATAATCATTTATATTGGTCACATAGGACATGAGATAACCTATAACCCATTTCAACACATTTCATGACAACATATGTCCCTGGGGGTCCCAGGATCCCTAGGGACTTATTATAATCATTTAAATGGTTAAATATGGGTCACAGGATAACTTATGACCCCATTCAACATATTTCATTACAACATATGTCTCTAGGGGTCATAGGACCCCTAAGGACATATTTTAATCATTTATATGGGTCTAAATGGGCCATAGGATGTCCTATGTCTCCTTTCGACACATTTAATTACAACATGTCTCTAAGGGTCATATGACCCCTAGGGACATATTATAATTATTTATATGCGTCAAAGGGGGTCATGGGATAACTTATGACACCTTTCGACACATTTCATGACAACATATGTCTCTAGGAGTCTTAGGACCCCTAGAGACATATTATAATCATTTATATGGGTCAAAAGAGTTGAAATGTTTGACACATTTCAAAACAACATATGTCTCTAGGGGTCCCAAGACCCCTACGGACATATTAGAATCATTTATATGGGTCAAAAGGGGTCACAGGATAACTTATGAACCCTTTTGACATATTTCATTACAACATGTCTCTATGAAACATAGAACCCCTAGGGACATATTATAATCATTTCTATATTTTGAAAGGGGTCATATTATAAGCTATGACCCCTTTCGACAAATTTCATGACATCATATGTTTCTAGGGGTCCCAGGACACCTAGGGACATATTAGAATGATTTATATGAGTTTAAAGTTGTTATAGGATAACTTATGACCCCTTTCAAGACATTTCATTACAATATGTCTCTAAAAGTCCCAAGACCCCTAGGGACGTATTATAATCCTTTCGACACATTTCATTACAACATGTCTCTAGGGGTCCTAGGACCTTTAGAGACATATTATAATAGTTTATATTAGTCAAAAGGGGTCATAAGCTAACCTATGACCCCTTTCGATACATTTCACGACAACATATGTCTTTTGGGATCTCACAACCCCTAGGAACATACTAGAATCATTTCTATGGGTCAAAAGGGGTCATAGGATAACCTATGATCCCTTTCGATGTATTTCATTAAAATGTATGTCTCTAGGGCACATAGGACCCTTGAGGACCTATTATAATCATTTCTATACTTTGAAAGGTGTCATAGTATGACCTACAACCCCTGTCGACATATTTCATTACAACATATGTCATTAAGAGTCCTCAGATCTCTAAAGACATATTAGAATCATTTGTATGGCTTGAAAGTGGTCATAGGATAATTTGTGACCCCTTTTGACACATTTTATTACAAAATATGTCTCTAGCGGTCTTTGTAAGAATTTGGCTTAGGCCAGAATTCACCCAAGAACTAAAGAACTCAACACAAGCACACAGTAGACCAAAATAGATAGAGCATGATCAGAATGATGATATTCATTCAATAACTAGATGAGAGTACACTAGGAGTGCCTGAATATAAAGGCCTCAGGAGAGCTTCTAGAATGCATAGAAGTTAGCATCATGATATGTCATACAACCAGGCACATGTCCACTAGATATGGGTTATCCTCCATTGAGCACGAGATTAAGTGCGACGATGTGAGGATAAGCCTACAATGATGTAGCACGCAAATCAATGGTGTAGACAACATGTGCTAAATAAGGAGTGCAAATAACTGTGTTGTCATTAGGACAACTCAGTGAATGATGCATACTCCTGTGTTGTAGACACCATGTGCATAATTCAAGTTGCGTAACTCAATGAGAGTACACAAACTCCTAACTGTCTCACCTAAAATAATAACAAAATAATGCAAAATAATTAAATAATGCATTAACCTAAGTAAAACTTAAGTAAGTGTAATAAGTAAATACTTATTTACACCAACGGTCTCAATACCCCTAGGTACATATTATATTCATTTATATAGGTTGAAAGGGGTCAAAGGTTAAGCTATGACACCTTTTGACACATTTTATTATAACATATATCTCTAGCAGTTGTAGGAACTTTAGAGACAATTATAATCATTTATATGGGTTGAAATAGGCCATAAGATGTCTTATGAACCATTTCGACACATTTTATTACAACATATGTTGCTAGGGGTCCTAGGATCCCTAGGGATATTATAATTGTTTATATAGTTTGAAAGGTGGTCATAGGAACCTTTCGACACATTTTATTACAACATATGTCTCTAGGGGTCATAAGACCCATAGGGACATATTATAATTATTTATATGGGTTGAAAGGGATCATAGGATAACCTATGACCCCTTTTGACATATTTCATGACAACATATGTCTCTAGGGTTCCCAGGACCCCCAGGGACATATGAGAATCATTTATATGGGTTGAAAGGGGTAATAGGATATCCTATGACCTCTTTCAACATATTTCATTACAACATATATCTCTTGGGGTCATAGAACACCTAGTGACATATTATAATCATTTCTATGGTTTGAAAGGGGTGATATTATAACCTATGACCACTTTCAACACATTTCATTACAACATATGTCTCTAGGCGTCTTAGGACCCCTAGGGATGTATTACAATCATTTGTACGGGTCAGAATGAGTCATATGATAATCTTATGACCCCTTTCATTTTGTCTCATGACAACATATGTTTGTTGGGGTCCTAAGACTCCTACAAACATTTTATAATCATTTATATGGGTTGAAAGTGGTGATTGGATAAGCTATGACCCCCTTTCGGTACATTTAGTTACAACATATGTTTCTACAAGTCCCAAGATGCCTAGGGACATATTTAATCGTTTATATGGGTCAAAAGGGGTCATGGAAACTTTTTTGACACCTTTCAACACATTCCATTACAACATATATGTCTCTAGGGGTCCTAGGAGCACTGCTGACATATTATAATCATTTATATAGTTCAAAAGGGGTCATAGGATAACTTATGACCCCTTTTGACACATTTCATGACAATATACGTCTCTAAGGGAGCCAAGATCCTAGGAAAATATTATAATCATTTATATGAGTTGAAAGGCGTCATAGGATTACCTATGACCCATTTTGACACATGTCATGACAATATATGTCTTTGGAGCTCCTAGGACCCATAAGCACATATTAGAATTGTTTCTATGGGTTGAAAGGGGTCATAGAATAATCTATGACCCTTTTCTACACATTTCATTACAAAATATGTGTGTAGGGGTTCCAAGACCCCTAGGGACATATTATAATCATTTATATGGATTGAAAGGGGACATAGGTTGACCTATGACCCCTTTTGACACATTTCATTACAACATATGTCTCTAGGGGTTATAGAAACTCTATAGACATATTATAATCATTTATATGCATCCAAATGGGCCATAGGATGTCCTATGACCCCTTTCAATACATTTCATTATAACATATGTCTCTAGGGGTTCTACGACCCCTGGGGGCATATTTTAATTGTTTATATGGGTTGAAAGGGGTCATAGTATAACTTATGGCTCCTTTCAAGATATTTCATTACAACATATGTCTCTAGGGGTCTTAAGACCCCTAGAGACATATTATAATCATTTATATGGGTTAAAAGGAGTCATAGGATAAACTTATGACCCGTTTTGATAGTTTCATTACAACATATGTCCCTAAGGGTCCTAAGATTTTTAAGAACATATTATAATCATTTATATGGATTGAAAGGCGTCATGGGATAACCTATGACCCCTTTTGACACATTTCGTTATAACATATGTTTCTAGGGGTCCTAGGACCCCTAGGGACATATTATAATCATTTATATGGATCAAAAAGGGTCGTAGGTCCCTTTCGACACATTTAATTAAAATATATGTCTCTAGGGGTCCCAGGACCCTAGCAACATATTACAATCATTTACATGTGTTGAAAGGTGTCATCGAATAATCTATGATCCCATTCAACACATCTCATGGCAACATAGGTCACTAGGGTTCCTAGGACCCCTAGGGACATATTATAATCATTTATATAGGTTGAAAGGGGTCATAGGATAACTTATGACCTCTTTCAACACGTTTCATTGTAACATATGTCTCTAGAGGTCTAAGGACCCCTAGGGACATATTATACTCATTTATATGGATTAAAAGGGGTCATAGGATAACCTATGGACCCTTTCGACAGATTTCATTACAACTTATGTCTCTAAGGGTCCCAAGACCCCTAGGGACATATTATAATTGTTTACATGGGATGAAAGGGGTCATAAGATAACCTATGACCCCTTTCAACATATTTCATTACAACATGTCCCTAGGGGTCCTAGGACCCCTATGGACATAATCATTTATATGGGTCAAAAGGGATCATAGGATAATCTATGATCTCTTTTGACATATTTCATTATAATATATGTTTCTAAGGGTCCTAAGACCCCTAAGAATATATTATAATCATTTATATGGGTCGAGCTTTTGACACATTTCATGTTAACATATGTCTCTAAGTGTCCTATGACTCCAAGTGACATATTATAATCATTTATATGGGTCCAAATGGGTAGAACCACATATATTCCTAGGGTTCTAGGACCCCTAGGGACATACATTATGTGTTTGATTGGGTTGAATGGGATTATAAAGTTTCCTATGACCCCTTGTAATTCATTAAATAAGAAAATACATTCCTAGGGGTCATAAGAATATATGTTATGTGTATGAATGAGTTGAAAGGGGTAATATAATATCTTATGACTCCTAAGCACACTTAATGTCATCAAATTGGTCAAAAAGGTTCATAGGATATTCTAAGGCCATTTTTAGTCATTAGATCACATCATTTATGTGGTTAGGGGTCCTAGGAACCATAAGCATACATATTGCGATTGAATGGGTTGAAGAATGTCAAAAGGTACCCTATGACCCATTTTGATCCTTTGGAACCATTATTTTTGTAGTTAAGGGACCTAAATCCTTTAAAAACCATATTAAGTACCCTAAAAAGGGGTCATATTATTAAATAATTTTAAAAAAAGAAAATTTTAAAATTTTAAAAAAAATGGGTATCCAATTTGAGAATGGATATCCAATTTGGGAATGGATACTCGATTTGGGAATGGGTACCCAATTAGGCTTGGTTTTTCTTTGGATGCCAACCCTCCATGGTCAACACCAAAAATCTGAAAAATGTGTTTTTGTTGAGTTTTTGTGTATTTTTGACTTCAACGATGTAGCTGATGACTTTTTTTAATCCAAATTTGATGAAATGAAAAGGGTTTCTTGAGAATGTTCCTAGATTTCCATTGATACAACATCTATCAAATTATGAGTTAAGTAAGTAATTATTACTTATTTTCCAATGGAGTTAGCTACAAAGTGCTAGTTGACACACTGATTGAAAAATAACTATAACTTTCAAACCGTATAAGATTTATGACTATGGTTTGACTAGTATAAGAAAAAATGAAGAAAACTTTAATTTTCAATTCTTTTGAACTAGTTAAGGTGGTTAGATATGGGAGCTTTATAATTATGGAAACAGTATAGTAGAAAATTCATAATTAATTATTTATTTGGAATAAAAATTCCCAAAAATATGCATCTTATCTAGGCATGAGTCTACTTTTTATATCTATAATTATATTAAAAAAATATTATCATTTGATTTTGATTGAGGTGGCTAGACATACACCTACTTTTTATTTTTGGTCAAATTTTTTTGTAGTACTTCATTAAAATCCAAACTTTTGACCAATCAAATAATTTTTTCTTCAGATAAGGCCTAGTATTTTAGAAATTAGATTCAATTTTCTACACATTATTTTCTTACAACTTTTTGATATAAAGTCGAAAACCACTTTAAAATTATGTGTCAAGTTGACATAACCTTGATTTGCTATTTTTTCACTATCACTTAAGGCCATAGTTTGGCTAACCATAATCTTGCACATATCCTTAACTAAAATAAATTGTATTAAATTTATGTTTTCTCTCTCTAGTTAATTACGAGATGTTTTAGCAATATATTTACTAATTCTACTAATAATATTATTTAGAGTTTATTATTAAAATAAAAATCCTAAATAATTATCATTAAATTAAATAAATATAAATATGTCAAAAATATAACTTTAATATAATCTTTTAAATTTAGTTATTTTATTTTATTGATTTCTCAATTAATTAAAGATAATTAAATATTGACTTTTAATTATAAAATTTCCATTAAATCAAATCCTTAAATTATCTTTTAATTTGATTTAATTATAATAGAAAATCATCACACACACACAAGACCAAATATGAAAACCCATCATGCAGAACATGAAACTAAATCAAACACCAGGGTTAGAATCATGAATTCATGTCACTTGACAAATTTGGAAGGGTAAACAACTCAAATACTTTTCCTACTTTCTAGGACAATTATCTTAGGTTAGGATTTGGACTCGAGAGTTATTTCACCACTTATACCTTTGAGATATTGTGATAGGGTATGCTTATCCTTGCAATTCAGGTAAGTCGATACCTAGTACCTGGAATCTACATAAAATCCACACATGTACAAACACATATTCTAAACTAAATAGGTGATGGCAGGAAGTGGTGCATCATGTAGATCTCAACTAGTAGGTGACTATGAATCCCTTCCTCAACCACACCAGAAACATCAAAAATAAAGAAAACATACACGTACACCATATAGATCCAAGAATGGGGTACTTATCTATAGAAAATGCATATAGATAGTTCATGTAACTAACATCATTAAATAACTGAAAGTTACTACACGAACATATTTATCATCATCAAACAATAATGAGGTAACTGAAATAACTCTCTCTCTCTCTCTCTCTCTCTCTCTCTATATATATATATATATATATATATATATATATCAATTGAATATGAAACATGTCCAACAATCTAGAAAACAATGTCATTGATCATCAAGCATAAGCATAAAGTTTTCCTAAAAGAGTTCAGCAATACAATAGAAAAATCAACTAGGAGTAGGCATTACATCCACTCCTCCTAGATTTAGATTTACTTCTGAAAGCCTACTTCAATGACTAGGGTAACTAAAATTCAAAGTGTGCTATCTACAATGTCAAAAAAAAAAACTTATTTAAGAAACTAATACAAATAAGTTAGTTATGTATACACTTTTAGTCACTTGGAGAAATATGATTATGGTTTAATAATAAACTAAAAATCATATTGATCGAACATTCATCATTTAACAAATACTAAAATAGATCCCCTAAAATATTCCAAACAAAAGATCAACATCTCTAAATCCATCGAAAAAAAATAAAAGTTGTTATGTATTGACACAAATCAAAAGTCAAGAACATAAATGTTATGAGCTTCCAAGTTTCATGTTAAAATGTTCAACTACTTCTATTTTAAAATAAATAAAATTGGTTAGGTTCAAGTTTGCAACTCTACTAAAAACACCCAAACAAGAACAACATAATACTTACAAAGACAATCAAAGGAATACCACCTTAAAGTACAATCATAACAAAAAATGTCTGAAATCCAACTCAAGAATTTTTTAAGTTTTCCCTATTTCTATGTTTCAAGAAATCAAATTTGGAGTTTTCAAGTGTTCAAGTTGCAAAAGGTACATAACACTATTTTAAGTTTCATTTCAATTTAAGTAGTTTAAGTGCTCAAGTTTATAATAGATACATATCATAGTTCAAGTTTCAATTTTAGTTAACTAGTTCAAGTGTTCAAGTTTGTAAAAAATACATATCATAGTTTAGGTTTTGTTTCAGTTCAACTAATTAACAGCTAGTGGCATGCCAATATACCCAAAGCTCCCAATGTAGAAACTTAGGCTCTAATACCAGATGTAACGCCTCACTAAGGGATCCAAAACAACAAACCTAAAGTTTCACTAAGTTTGTCAAACTTTTTTTTTTTTAAAGATAAAAACTTAACAACAACAAATATAATATTGCGAACGCAATAAACAACATACACAACACCATCATAAACAAATTACATCTCCTAAGGGTTTGATGACATTGAAACACATTTAGTTTAATTAATACTAGCTTCAATATATAAAATTTTCATATTAACAGATAGCTACAAGTACAAATTCCATTTAAACAATATACAATAATCTTGAATGCCACCTGGCAATAATCATAATGCAAAATTATCCACTATACAAGTCATAGGGTATGAGAGCCTAAAATAATATGCATCATGAAATAGATTAAATCATTATGTAATATCTATGAAATCAAATATAATACACTAAGTATAACCATCCATCATAGAAATACAAGAATAGATAGAAAGGAACATTTGCACAAACAGATCTGGTAGTAGCATCCAACGGTTGGATCTCAATGGCATAAGGAGAAGCACTATTGGTTGACATCACAAAACCCAAAAAGGCCCACTTCCACTGTGCTAAGGAGATAAACTCAAGTCCCACATATGATAACAAAATCAAAAGTCAAAACCAATAGCTAGGTTCAAGGAATCACGTAAAAATAATCTAACTGAAAGGTGCCAAGGCACAAGTATCAACTTATCCCAAAGGCAACACAGACATGTAGAAATACTATTATGCATGTGGGCAAGTGTCATTGCATAAGCCAACTCTAAGTTTACTCAGCTAGTCTTTTAATCCTTGGGCCCCCTAGTGACTCTTTGTGGCACTAGTATCCTTTTATACTGACAAGTCATACTAATGAGCTAGCTCTAATGTTACCTAGCTAGTATTTTAATCCTCTGGCCGCCTAGTGACATTCTAAGGTACCAATATCTTGTTAATTCATTTTAATGAAATGTTATCATAGTTTAGTAAAATAACCTACAATGGGTTACCCAGGTAGCCTCTTTAGGGATCTGGCCTCCATTGCAAGCCACTTCCCAAAATGACATATAGATAACCTACCCTAAGCATGGTAAAATAAAAAAGGTCTCATACGACGATAAACCACACATCAGTTCTTAAACAAGTAACTAACAAGTTCCAAAATCACTAGTCAAAATATAAGCATCACTAAAATGATCATCCTAATAGGACTGATCTAAGAAAATACACACAAACCAATCCACATCATAACATGATATCACCAAGAACAAATCATACAAACACCTCAATTCTATACAAGCATTTGGAAAGCAATCCAAATACAACTGATCTAAGATTCAAGTTATATCAAATAGGTCACATCATTCACCTCAGATTCACACAAGAACACTAGAAAGCAATAACAATCCATAGATCAAAACACCTCATAGAGAATATGTGACACATTACCATGGTTGAGTATAAAAGATCGTGATCAAAACATCATCTTGATATCACAAAATAGAACTCCCAAGACTCTGGTAAATATCCTAATTTGGTCCAAGTACTAAGCCAACCCAACATTGAACAGTAAAATCATACGTCATAAAAAGAGTACATACAAAAGTAACTTTCATAAACTATTAGGTTTAGAAAACACAATGTTTTAATTTTCATTAATGGTTTTCATTTTCATTTTCAAAATGCAAAGATTTGATTAATTTAATAAAAACTTATTTAAGTAAAAGTTCAAGTTTTTATTTGTAAAAATTATCCAATTGGTAGTTTCCAGTTTAATAAGAGTATAAAATAAGACTTGTATACATAATTTTTAAAAAAAAAAAACTATATTTTTTCTAATAAACTATGCATTATCCTCTAAGTATGATGATAAAAATATTTTAAATTGAAAACATCCTTAAAAAATATATGCTTAATAAATATATATATAAGGAATTATACTTCATTCTATTTTAATATTCACAACTAATTGTATTAAATAGTAACCAAATTTAATTTGACTAGACTAAATTAAATTAATATTAAATAATAACTACAATTTAAATATAGCTAAATAATATCTAAGTAAACCAAATCCAAACGAAAATAACATTTCACTTTTAACAAATATACTAAACTAAAAGTATTGTTATCAATTGCAAATAAGAAATGTATTAAACTAAATGCATGGATACTTATCAAATATCCAATAAAATAACACAAAGCAGCTTATACTAGTTAAGAATCTAAACTATGTTTTAAATCATAATAATTTTATAAGGTGGACTTGCTTCTCTTTTTACTAAACCCAAAACTTTTGCTTAAAAAAAAACATCATGCAAATATAATGGAAGGAGGGTTACATGGACTCTTCCTTTATTTCTCATTAGTCACGAGTGCACTTCATGTTGAAAAGTTACCTCCCCTTCTTTTTTAGAAAAAAAGAGGAAAGATGGCCCTATACAATTTGTGTGCATTGTATGGTAGGTGTCATTCAACTATGTATGACTCTTGGCCTATGTGGGGTTTGGGGGTGGCCGGTAGCTCATTTTTTTATAAATATATATTTTTAAATGAAAACAACATCACCCCTCCAATTTTTATAAAAACATTTACTAGCATAATAATAATTTATTTTTCATCAATAATACCACAGTAATAATTTATTACTATGGTGCATATAATTATATATATTTTTCATAAAATTTTCAATAGAAGATTTGAGGGAGAATTTATTGGCAATCAAATGAATTTGATTAATAAAAAATTTTGTTCACTTTCAAACTCTACCCAAAAATTAATTTTCTAAATTTAATTTTTTTTTTTTTAAAGAGGGTTTCAAATAGTTGAAATTTATTCATAGACATCTTTCAAAACAAAGAACAATAGATTTACAATCAAGGGTTTCAACCCAATTTAAAACTCTAAAAATAGAATCATCAACAAACACAGAGAAGATAGAGAAATCAAAGAACAAGCATCTATTGCACAAACACATAAGATCCTACCTAGATTTGATGCTAAACAATTGATTGCACAAACTTGCAAGCAATTTCCTTCCTTTCGAAAACCCTCTTCTCGAAAATCGGCTAGTTCAGACTTGTGTAATTATAGAATGAGCTCTAGATCTCTGATAAAGAGTTCTCCCCTAAATTTGGAGCTCTTATTGTGCAATCACGAGAAGGAACTTGTTCATCCAATTCTTTTAATATTTTAATATCTTTTTACATTTTCATTCAGAACTCTATTAGATATTTAATTACAAAATATTATATTTTAATTTTATGCAATTTAATTAAAATAAAATTTATTAAATTTATGCTCTCTCTCTCTCTCTCTCTCTCTCTCTCTCTCTCTCTCTCTCTCTCTCTCTCTCTCTCTCTAGTTAATTACAAGATCGTTTGATAATATATTTATTAATTCTACTAATAATATTATTTAGAGTTCATTATTAAAATAAAACTCCTAAATAATTATCATTAAATTAAATAAATATAAATACTTCAAAAATACAACTTTAATATAATCTTTCTATTTAATTAATTTCTCAATTAAGTAAATATAATTAAATATCGACTTTTCTTTATAAAATTTCCATTAAATTAAATCATTAAATTATCTTTTAGTTTTATTTTAATTATAATAGAAAATCATCACAGACCCACAAGACCAAATACAAAAAACCCATAATACAGAATGTAAAACTAAATCAAACGCCAGGGTTAGAATCACAAATTCAAGTCACTTAACAAATTTGGATGTGTAAACAACTTAGATACTTGTCGATGACTACTTTTGAGGATAATTCATTTATGTTAGGATTTTGACTCAAGAGTTATCTCCCCACTTATACCATTAAGATACTGATATAGGGTATGCTCATCCTAGCAATTTAGGGAAATCGATATTTGGTACTTAGAATCTGCATAAAATCCATGCATGTACAAACACATATATTCTAAATTGAATGGGCAATGGTAGGAAGTGATGCATCATGTAAATCCTGATTTGTAGGTGACTATGATTCCCTTCCTCAACCACATCAGAAATGAAAAACATAAAGAAAACATACACGTACACCATACACATGCAAGTATGGGGTAAGTATCCATAGAAAATGCATATAAATAGTTCATCTAAGTAACATCATTAAATCGTTAAAAGTCACTACATGAACAAATATATCATCATCGAAAAATCATGAGGTAATTGAAATAACTAAGTAACTATATATATATATATATATATATATATATATATATATATATATATGTATATATATATATATATGTATATATATATATATATGTATGTATATATATATATATATACATGTATATATATATATATGTATATATATATATATATATATATATATATATATATATGTATATATATATATGTATATATATATATAAACTAAATATGAAAAAATATCCAACAGTCTAGAAAACAATGTCATTGATCATCAAGAATAAAGATAAAGTTGGCCTAAAAGAGTTCAAAAATACAATAGAAAAGTCAACTAGGGGTAGGCATTACACCCTATGCCTTTTCCAAAGTGTTAGAAAGTTGCTCTAGTTGGCTTTTCCAAAAAACCATTCCAAATAGTTATCCACCTTGTCTCTTAAAGTACCAATGAGCCAGTCCCAAAGAAGGGATTTGGAAAAAACCACCTTGATTGGGAGCTCTTCCTTCAATGATAATGAAAAAAGGGCCTTCCCCCCATTTCCAATAAGCATATGCCCCCCCGACCCCTTATTAATCTAGTAATGAGTTGAACAGACTATGATTGTTGATGTCATAGGCTATTGGACAAGCTAGTAAAAATAGTGTATGATGTCCTTGAGTATGTGAGTTTGGATATATATATTTTAGAGTCTATGCAGACAATATATCTAAGGTTGTAGAGATTCATAAGTCGATCTATAAAAGTTACAATTATTTTTGTGAATGCTGGTAGCAAGAACTTGTGATAGGAAATTATGTAATAGATGGTTACTATGTTATTAGTATAAATTGGTATCCAAGAATAATTCATGATAGCTGACTTGGATTATATTATGTTATAGGAAATAGGACTCTCTTGAGCTATGTTGTTTTGGTCATTAGCTTGTGGCAGTTGGATAATTGTATGTGGGAGTTGACTGTATACTATATTAAGGGTTGACAAGTAATCATTATGGATCCTGGAATACGTTTTAATTTTAGTAATTATTATATACTTATCATAGGTATTGTTTGTACCTTATCATTAGTTGATGTAAATACTTGTGCATTGGGAAATTCCTAATAGTTCAAGCTAATTTCTTGTTGTAACTTGTGTAAAGGAAAGTAATTCCTTTATTATAATATAGGCATTATATGGGTTATGTGTGATGATATCCCAATTTTACTTATCAAAGTTGAGTTGAAGCTTTTTTCATATGATTTGATAGAGTCATTACTAAAATCAATTAATTTTCCTTATGCACTTTAATAAAACTATAAAGGTATTGACAATTGGCTAATGAGGATATGTAATTGTTATCATTTATGGCAACACATGATGTACATGCTTAGAGGAAACCTTGAAAATAAAGATATTTAGCTTTTGGTACACAAAAAATTGTCTAAGTATGAATTTGGTATACAATGGTATTTTTTTTGTTTGTAACTTGTTACTAATGTCATATCATGACTAGTGAAGTTAGATGGAGATAGTATACATGTTGATGATGATGTGTATAAACTCAAAATTCAGTACATATTGTACAAAAAAGAGATATTCATGTTTTACCAATGTAACACGACATCAGAATTAAAGGAAATGAATTATTTTTTTTACAAAATAATTACTTGACCAATTAGGGTCGACATCGTAGATGTTTACTCTAAGTTTGAAAAGTGTATTGTGGTCTTAGTCGAACTAGCAAAAATTTGTGTAAAGGCATGTTATTTATGGAAAGGACATCTTGTGAATTCAAGTGTGCTATCTTAGAGAAGTTGTGTTGAGAAATTGTATGTGAACTTTTATGAAAGCAATTTATGCGAAGTTTTGTAAATCTATTTTGTGATCTAAGATCCAATTGAGGATTAGAGATTAGTTGAGAAAGAAGTTACAGTACCTATATTCCAAAAGTTTGATTACTTGTTTGGGTAGTGAGCTCTTCTTGTAATTGGAAGTGCATGTTTGGAGAGTGCGCTCATCTTGCATCTATTGTACTATAGCTCCTAAAAAGTTTAGCATAACTCCTAATAGGGTCAAAATCTCCTAATAGGGATTCAAAGTCTCCTAACAGGGACTCTCTATACTAAATTTGTTCATTGACTCCTAACAGGGTCTATCCTCTAACAAGGAACTTATATATCAGTGTATTATCTAGTGGGTATCATCCCCATTGGGGTTTTCCCTTGGCCAAGGTTTCCCTAGTTAACAAAATATGGTGTTATGAGATATATTTGTGCATGGTTACTATTACTATTCAACATTATTTTATTGCTTTGTTATGTATGGTTTAAAGTAACAAATCATATCTAGTTGGTGACTAAAGTTTGTAGATTACTGATTCACCTCCCCCCAGTAATTCCTATTTCTAATAAATTTTTCATGTGCTTAAAAGATTTCCATATTTTTTCAATAACAAATATTATGAGTAGTGAGAGGTGTACAATGTAGAACATGACAAAAGTGTGTCGAAGACATCTAGTAGATAAAACATTGGATAGTGGGAATTTGATTATGAAAACATTTTAGAACAAAATGAGGCAAAGATTTAGAACTACACCTATAATTGTAGACAGATTTAAGGAAGATAGATGTGTTATGGTTGATATAGATTTTACTTATATTCAAGCAGTAGAACCTTGGGAAACATTTCTTGATCCCTTAGGTTATGAATTAAGTGATGATTATATAGAAGTTGGATACTTTGACTTATTGTTGAAATTAGAGAAGGACCAAGCTAAATATAGATTTGGAACTTACGATGAGATTAACCAATTATTTCATCAGGCATCCTTGGAGAAAGCATCTCACAAGAAGATAGAATCTATAATGAAGAAAGCCTTATCAGAAGTCAGTATGACTGAGAGTGAGTCACAAGCAATCAAGAAAGCCATGAAGCAAGGTATACTGAATGTGCAACCTTTGTTAGTGTTTGCAGAGACATCTTCGAAACAAAGCATTCCTTATGCATCAATATTAGATATTTAGATGGGTGAGCTAGAGAGAAAATCTGAGAGATTACTGGAAGCTATGACCACAAAGACTAAAAGGGTCAAGCAACAAGACATTGGACCAAGAAAGAGACAAAAGACATTATTGATAATTTTTGAGTCTAGTGAAGAAGAAGAAGAAGAATAAAAATAAGGCTAACAGACAAAGAAGGTAACAATGTCAAAGTAGTTAGCATAAAAGCTTAGCAACCTTGGTAGCCAAAGATAAAGAAGATAAACTCAGCTATTGCTAATGAAGGCAACTTTTTTTAGATGAACAAATTCTATGATTTGTATAACAATTTTGAGAAAGATCAGATTGATATCTCTACTATGAGATACATTATAGCTAACAATCTAAAACTGAAGGATATTGAAGGCACAATAAACCAAAAGGTCTATGAGAAGATTATAAAAAAGAAGGCACTAGCTCAAGAAGAGTACATAGAACTTTAGAAGTCTATGTGAAGAATAACATGCAAGACTAATGATGAAGAAGAAATCAAGAGATTGTTGAATAATCTTGCACCTTAGTTGAGAAACAAGGTAAGACCATTTCTTTTTATGGTGGGTGAGAAGGACCAGTTAAGAAGTAAAATGGTGGCAGCTCTAAGTCAGATGTTGATAGAGTCAAAGGTAGCATCTTCACCAGCACCCATAACCTCGGAAGTGATAGTGAGTGGTGACACAATGCAAATAGATCAGACCAATGTTACCATTAACATTGATGATACAAACCTATTTTAAGGTTCTAAATATAATGAACCTCATACCAAGGATATTGAGGAACAACTGAGACAAATTGAAGAGGAGAAGAGGTTGCTAGAAGAAGAGAAAAAGAAAATAGTAGAGCCCAAGAAGAAATTACTTGAAGATGAGATGAAAAGGAAAATCGAAGAAGATGAGAAGAGGAGATTAGAAGAGGAAGAGAAGAAAGAAAAATAAAGAAAGGAAAGGGAAGAGAAAAAGGAAGAAGAAAGAAGAGTCAAAGAGGCAACTGAAAAGAAGCATAGTGAAGATGACACTAAACCTTCTAGTTCATATACTCTATTTTTGCTTGCTAGCCTAGCAATTGATGGCAATGATCAAACTGACTTGACCTCATCTTTTTCAAAACTTATTCAGAAGAACAAGATAGTGAAGAGCTTCTAGAGAACCTTAATGGAGGTTACTAACAAATTACATAGTACTCTAGTAGTGTAGCACATAGAGGTAGATCCAAAATAGAGAGCACAAGTAGTGCTAAATTCTTTCGATGAAGAATTCACAAATTTGTTGAATGTTACATAAACAAAGGCACAAATCTCACATGATGTTAACTTGTTTAGCACCATTTGTCAAAATATTAAGGATGATTTGATAAGTCTTGATAATTGTATAAAGGAACTTTGGAAGTGTCAACAAGATGGCAAGATATTGTACATTGGGTTTACTCTATCTCACAAGATGACTAAGGATATTGGCAGTCAGATTGGAGGAAAAATGAGTGAGCTAGAAGCTCTATCTAGCCAATTACAACATCCTACTAGTAAAATTGATTATTTTGAAGGACAAGTAACCAGTATTTAGAGTGATATCAGAAAGCTTGAACTTTAGAAGGAAAAAATTTTGAAGAGAGTATCAAATTTTAGAGAGTCTATTTCTTTATAAATATCTTTTGTTGAGAAACAATTGGAGGAATGTGTCAAGGCCAAGGACACTTATTCTAACTTTTTACACTCCAACCTTAATGCAATTGAAATTGCATAATATGCTCTGTGTATGATTCTCACCTCTATTGAGACAACCAAAGATACATGTAATAAAGGTATGAGTAGGCTGAAGGAAAATTTTGATGATTGCATGAACATACTATTAGTTTAAGGTAGATGTTTGCAGAGATTTTGACAGTAGATGGATAGTTTTGGATAGTTTATGACATTTTAACCTTTGTCATTGATGTCAAAGGGGGAGAAGTACAAAATAAAATTGTAAATCAGGTAAGGAGGAGTAAATGATATTGTAAAGTATGAAATCATAAGGTAAGGGGGAGCATGTGTAAAATTGACATATTGTAATAATATAATGTTAATGTGTTATTTATTTTAAGTTTTTGATACTTGCCAATTTTCCTTATTTTGTTGCCATCAATGCCAAAGGGGGAGATTGTTGACAATTAGCTAATGAGGATATGTAATTGTTGTCATTTATGGCAACACATAATGTACATGCTTATAAGAAACCTTAGAAATAAAGATACTTAGCTTTTGGTACTCAAAAAATTGTCTAAGTATGAATTTGGTATACAATAGTATATTGTTTTCTTTGTAACTTTTTGATGTCATGTTATGACTAACAAAGTTAGATGGAGATAGTATACATGTTGATGATGACCTGTATAACCTCAAAAGTTAGTACAAATTGTACAGAAAAGAGATACTCATGTTTTACCATTATAACAAGATAGCAGAAATAAAAGAAAGAAATTATTTTATTTACAAAATAATTATTTGACCAATTAGGGTCAACATCCTAGATGTTTAATCTAAGTTGGAAAAGTGTATTGTGGTCTTGGCTAACCTACCAAAAATTTGTGTAAAGGGATGGTATTTATACAAAGGACATCTTGTGAATTCAAGTGTGCTATCTTGGAGAAGTTGTGTTGAGCAATTATATGTGAACTTTTACGAAAATGATTTATGCAAAGTTTTGTAAAGCTATTTTTAAATCTGAGATCAAGCTGAAGATTAGAGATCAATCAAGAAAGAAGTTACATTACCTATATTCTAGAAGTCGAATTACTTGTTTGTGTAGTGAGCTCTTCTTGTAAATTGGAATTGCATGTTTGGGCAATGGGCTCATGTTGCATCTACTACACTGTAGCTCCTAATAGGTTTGACATAATTCCTTACAAGGATTCAAAGTCTCCTAATAGGGACTCTCTATGCTGAATTTTTACATTAACTCCTAATAGGGTCCATCCTCGAACAAGGAACTTATACATCAATATATTATCTAGTGGGTATCATCCCCATTGGGGTTTTCCCTTGGCTAGGGTTTCCCTAATTAACAAAATATGGTGTTATAATTATCTTTGTGCATGGTTACTATTACTATTTAGTATTAATTTGTTATTTATGGTTTAAAGTAACAAATGATATCCAATTGGTGACTAAATTTTGTATATTACTGATTCACACCCCCACCCCCATTAATTCCTATTTCTAACAATTTTTTCATATGCTTAAAAGATTTCTATATTTGTTAGTAATAGAGATTATGAGCAGTGAGATATTTCCATATTTTGGTTATAGTTGGTACAAATTTTACTTATATTCAAGTGGTAGAACCTCGGGAAATATTTTTTTATCACTTAGGTTATGAATTGAGTGATAATATAGTAGTTGGATACATTGACTTATTGTTGAAATTAGAGAAGGACCAAGCTGAATAAAAATTTGGAACTTATGATGACATTACCCAATTAGCTCATTAGGCATCCTTGGAGAAGGCATCTCACAAGAACATAGAAACTATAATGAAGAAAGCCTTATTAGAAGCTGATATGACTAAGAGTGAGTCACAAGTAGTCAAGAAAACCATGAAGCAAGGTATACTGAACATGCAATCTTTGTTAGTGTTTAACAAATTAAATTGACTCAAATATTTAATAAAAGTGAATTTCTCAAATCATCCTCATCTGTGGTAGATACCATTAAAAAAATGCCACTTTAGTTATTCAACCTTTCTCTATTATAAACATTCAAAGCATAAATAATGCTTATAGAGATAAAATTATATATGCTCTATTCACTCAAACGCTAACTAAAAGTATAAACTCAAATTTGTATTTGATAAATAGAAGATAAGATTTCATATTTTATAAAGTGCAGATTATTTTAAAATATGAAGTCAATTTTAATTTTTCTAAATAAAGATAAAGTGTCACCTTTTATAAATCTAGAAGTTTCTTAACCATTTAAAGTCAATTATTTTTTTGTTCAAAAAAATTAAAAAAATGTGATGTTTTATAAAATTGAAAGCATCTAATATTATAAAGTCAATGATATTTTTTACAAATAGGATATAAGAAATTTAAAAATTCTAACATTATAAATTTGATGTTATTTTCCACAAATAGAATACAATATTTAATATTTAATTTGTCAAAAGTATGTAGCAATATAAAGTCAATGTTGTTTTCTACAAATAGAATTATAATATTTAATATTTAAAAACTTAATATTATCTATCACTATAAAGTCAATATTATTTTCTAGAAATAGAAATATAAGATTTAATATTTTAAACTTGAAACAATCTATCCCTATAATGTAAATTTTGTTTTCTACAAATAGAATTATAAGATTTAATATCTAAAAACTTAAAAGCATCTATTACTATAAAGTCAATGTTACTTTTTACAAATAGAACACAAGATTTAATAAATTTAAAATTTTAAAAATCATTTATTACTATAAATTCAATGTTATTTTTCACAAACAGAATTATAAGATTTAATATTACAACTCTAAAATATTTATCACTATAATGTCAATGGTACTAATTATGAGTTTATAGTCTCCTTCGAATATAATGTTGAGAAATTTGTAATCCCAAGGAGATTTAATATCATAGCACATAGTGATCCCTTATATAGAATTGTTAGTATTGGTGCCTAGGCATTTATAAAATGCCATGACCAACCTTCTCACACAATTCCTTATCAAACCCCTTACTCTTGCGATCCAAGGATTACCTTTTGAGCAACCATAAACATTGAATTTAATCCAATACTTTTCAAGGGGATGGCATCTATTTTCCTTTCTTCTCTAAATACTATTCTTTCTCATATTAATGATACTTTGGTTAATGTTCTAGTTCTATTTTACTCTTAAGTCCAGTAGCTCAGGAAATGAAGTTCCTTTGGAGAAATAAGAAGGGATGATGTCTTCCTTATTATCATTTTAACAACATGGAAAGAGAAAGGACTAGCTTACTTTCTTCTCTAAAGGTTCTATTGTTCCTATGTTTCCATAGAGTCTAAGAAACCATGGGGATAATCATAAACCAAAGGTTTTTCATGATAGTATGTTTTTTTTTTTTTTTGGTTGGGGGGATGGGGTGGTAATTCCAAAAAGGAATCAACTATCTTAAGGAGCTCAACGTAATCGAAGTGGTTCATATAGAGTACTCAGAAGACTCTACAACTCCCTTACAAGGGAGTAGTATATAAATAAATTTTCTATAGACTTAGATTCCTTTTCACACAAGACACATATGTTAGGGATTGTAACCTTTCTTTTAGCTAAGTTGTCTAGAATTGGTGTTTTCAGATGTGCACAACCCAAAAAAAATTTTTGGTCTTAGAAAAGAGGTTGGGGATGTAGGATTTCTTCTAGAAAGGATCTTCACTGTTAATGATTCATTGGGATGGAAAATAATATCTAACCTAGGAAGTTCCATTGTTTCTATGTCTCTAGACCCATCTATCCTCCATAAGATAGTTGAACAAAATAAGGTTTGGATGCAATTCTACCAGAAAATAGGCATCATCTCTCTATATGATGGTAATTATTTGAGTGTCCCTATGCCTTTTCCAAAGAGTTAAAAAGTTGATCTAGTTGGCTTTTCCAAGAAACCATTCCAAATAGTTATCAACCTCATCCCTTATAATAGCAATAAGCCAGTCCTAAAGAAGGAATTTGGATAAACCACCTTGATTGGGACCTCTTCATTCCATATTCTAACCAAAAGAGGGCCTTCCCCCATTTCCAATAAGCATATGCCCTATCCTCCCCTGCCTCCTTATTAATTTAGTAATGAGTTAAACAAACTATGATTATGAATGTCATAGGCAATTGGACAAGGTAGTATAGATAGTGTATGTTGTTCTTGAGTATACAAGTTTGGATATATATTTCAGATTCAGTGTAGACTATATATATAAGCTTGTAGAAATTCATAAGTCGATCTATGAAAATTACAATTATTTTAGTTAAGACTAGTAGCAAGAACTTGTGATAGGGTATTATGTAAGAGATGGTTACTATGTGATTAGTATAAATTGGAT
This sequence comes from Cupressus sempervirens, assembly GCA_028749045.1. NCBI lineage: Eukaryota > Viridiplantae > Streptophyta > Pinopsida > Cupressales > Cupressaceae > Cupressus > Cupressus sempervirens. The sequence continues at coordinate 172,127,442 of CM053793.1, forward strand.
GTGAGCTAGAGTATTGGTATCCAAGATTAAGTCATGATAGATGAATTGAATTAGAGTATGTTATAGGAAATAGGAGTCTCTTGAGCTATGTTCTATTGGTCATCAACTTGTGGTGGTTGGATAATTTTTTTTTGGAGTTGACTAGAAAGTGTAGTAAGGGTTGGCAAGTAATCATTATGGATCATGTAAAATGTTTTGATTTTACTAATTGTTATATGCTTATCATTGGTTGATCTAAATAACCCTATTTTCATATAAAGTTTGTTCAATTTGGACATAGTTGGAATCAGAGGAAAAAAAATATTGCTAATAGATTTCTCACATTTCCCAAGGTGATGATTTTTAATTTTTTTGCACGTTTACTGAGGCAGTGATTTTCATATTTTTGGCATGCAAATCGAGATTTTTCTGTTCAAAAATTAAGATTTTTGGCACATTTCTTGAAGAAATGTTTTTCTAAATTTTGGTACACAAATCAAGATTTTTTAAATTGAAATATTTTGGCACATTTCCTGAGATGACACTTTTTTGATTTCTAGTTAAAAAATTGAGATGTATTGGCATGCAAATTGAGATTTTTGGTCAACAAAAAGTAGGCAATATTGGTATTGAAGTGGCATACTTCTTGAGGAAATTTTAGGTACTGATGGACAAATTTTTTGATGCATTTGACACAAAACCTAAAGTAGTATTTTTTTGGGCCCTTTTCGCACTTTTTTGACCTAGATGTGGTTTTCTGGACTCCATCTTTCACAAATGAGATATCCTCGAAAAGCTGGTTCCAAGCCCATTCCAATGTTGTAGGTTATTTTAAGTTTTCATTCTTTCTTGATGGATATTTTAATTATCAAAGTCAGGAGTTCTATTTTGCATGCTGAGAGACATATTTTGAGACATTCTATTTTCTAGATTTTGCTCCAAGCACATCAAATTTAGTTTTTTACTATTTTTGCATTCTGGTGGATAGCTTGGTTGTTTCAGGTCTAGGGATCAATTATGTTTTTTCAAATGATTTTTCATGGGTTGTACTATCTATTTTACTAGCTTTATTTATATTGTGATCTTTTTTGTCATCTTTTTGTAGTATTTTTGCAAATGCACTAAGATAAAGTGCCACTCTATTCCATTTTGGGATCTTGAACATCTTTGTGTTGTATTGTACTTGATTTACATTATAAATTGCCTTGGGGGGTTTCATGTTGGCCATATTTCTCATATTTCTTTGTCAAGTGAGTGTTCCTTCCATGACATTAGCCTCATGATGTGTCGATGGCATGTACCATTATAGGTGTTTATACTTATTTTTCACTCTTAATGTTAATAGTTCTTCTTTCTATTGGAGATATTGCATTTAGTTTCAGTGTTCATGTCTTACCTCTTAGCATTATAGGGGGGTTATATTGGTTCTATTTCTTTCTTGGCTCCATGAAGTAAGCTATGTATCCAATATTTGATCCTATGTGCTAGGCGATTGTAGTGATTGGATACATATGCATTTCAGTGAGATGGATCATTTACCATACATAAATTATTTCATTCCTATTTTTTGAGGCCATGAAGATACCTTCCATCTTCAATGGATCATTTCTTTAGACTTAATCTTCTCTACTTGGTCATGTTCTATATAGTAGAGGTTCTTTATATCAACAATTTGGAAATGTTTGTAGCTTCATGCTTCAGTGGGGTTCTTCATGATCATCCTTTTGTTCCTATATTCTAGAACATTCTTTCCATCTCTTTTTAGAGTAGGGTTTTTACCATGTGGTTTTATCTATTTCTCCTCTTTATAGAGATTTGGTTATGCTTGGTACCTCCTCAGGCCTTGTTGTAGAGACCCAAATTTTCTTTCAGTAGTAGTTTCTAGGTTTTTAGCTACTCCCTAAGTCTATCTTAAGGAGGGTTTTTAGAGTAATAAGATATTTCCTTACTAATTAAATTATTGAAATTTAATTATTAAGTCACTTATCATCTTTAGTTTACTTACGCTAAACATTAGGCATATAATAATCAATTCTTTTATTAATTATTATCATGCGACCTAGGTTTTGCCTATTAGGGTTTTAATATCCTTTTATAAGGATTGATCTATTTGTAATTTATTAATTAACTTTTGATAATGGAAATCTATCTTTTTCTCATCAAGAATGTCTCATCTATAGATCTGGGAATTCTAGCCTCCGTAGATTTTGCTTCTCTCTTTCTATGACAAGTATTTGCATGTAGTTGATTCTTGGGAGTTGTGGGGTTGATCTTTCATCAACTTCAAGAAGTAATTCCTTTATTATAATGTATGCATTAAATGGATTATGTGTGATGATATCCAAAATTTATATATTGGAGTTTAGTTGAAGCTTTTGTTAGATGGTTTGATAGAGGCATTACTTAAATAAATTATTATTCCTAATACACTTTAGTGAAACTATAAAGGTGATTATGTTTTTATTAGTGAGTGAATAAAATATGGCTTTAATCTTTTTCATTTAAGATAGTGAATAATTTTTGAGGTGTCTCTAATCTTTAAAGTTGAGTAGCATGCTTAGGAAGTGAGCCTTTTACTCTTTTCAACTCCTAACAGGATTGTAAACATTTTGATAGGGTTTTCATCCTTTAACATGGACCGGTCTACTAAATGAATTGCAACATTAACTCCTAATAAGGCCAGGTCTCCTAACATGGATATTTTCATATTAGTACATGATATTGTGGTATTATCCCCACACTAGATGATGCAAGCTAATGGTGCTTCCATTTTTTATAGAAATATTTTTTAAAGCTTTTCAATACACTCTTGCCATTCAAAATTATCTAAAGACCATGAAAAAATTAAAGAAAACTCTAAAGTGTATGTGTATTTATCATGTGTATGTGTATGTGTATGTGTATACATATATACGTATGTATATGCATATTCATTTGTATATGAGTACATGTATGTATACCTGCATATAAACTTATGTAAGTTGATATGTATGTGTGTGTGCATGTGGTCATGTGTATGTGTATCTATGTATAAAGTTAATAATAAGATAATATAATTAATTATAGTCTATATTTGAAGATGCAATATTTTATATTTTATCAACTAGAAATGTTCTTGATAATAGCTTGTCTTCCATTTAGACACAAATTTTTTGCCATAATTTTTCCTAATATATTCTTATTTCTAGAACTAGTAGTCATTATTCATTTGGTGGAGTGAGATATGTTTGCTAACTTGACCATTCACACTTATAGATTTTGGAGAAATAAAATAAACAAAGACTATTAAAAATAAATAAATTTCATAAAATTTTGATTCTATCAATATGAACATGTGTATAAGATTTAATATAGAACATATAATTTATTAAAATTATACATCAAAATACATGAAAAATCAAATATCAAACGACTACTTATACCACTCCCAACTTTTAACGAATTAGTTTTAAGATGTCTATATTCATTTATATTATTTGTTAATAAACTACTTTAAAACTTGTGTAAATTATCTATTTACATTTATTAAATTAAATTGACTTAGACAATATATATAAGTGAATTATTCAAATCATAATCATATGGGGTAGATACCATTAAAGAGTTTTTGTGATGCCACTTTAGTTATTTTACCTTTCTCTACTATAAATATTCAAAACATAAATAATGTTATTTGAATTGTAAACATAACATTAGACTTTTTCTATGCAATCAAATCCTAATAAAAATTTAATTTTAATTTTGTCTTTTGTAAATAGAAGATACGATTTCATGTTCTATAAAGTTGAAAGCATCTTAAAATACAAAGTCATTTTTTAAAAATAAAGAAAGTTTCATGTTTTATAAATATAATTTTTTCTTAATTATCTAAAGTCAATTTTATTTTTGTACAAACAAAAAATTAAATCTAATAGTTTATAAAATTGAAAGCATCTAACATTATAGAGTCAATGATATCTTCTATAGATAAGATATAAGATTTCATGTGTTTATAAATTTGAATTTTGTAACACTATAAAGTTGATGTTATCTTTCCACATATAGAATATAATATTTAATATTTAAAAACTTATAAACATATATATCACTATAAAGTCAATGTTATTGGCTACAAATAAAATTATAAGATGTAATAGTTAAAAACTATAGAGCATCTATCACTATAAAGTCAATGTTATTTTTTTACAAATAGAAATATAAGATTTGATATTTAAAAACATGAAAGCATCATTCACTATAAAGTCAATGTTGTTTTCTACAAATAGAATTATAAGATTTAATATTTAAATAACCAAAAGCATATAGCACTATAAAGTCAATGTTAATTTCCACAAATAGAATATAAGATTTAATGTATAAAATCTCGAAAATCATTTATTACTATGAAGTCAATATTATTATTTACAAATCAAATTATAAGATTTAATATTTAAAAACTAGTGATAAATAAAGTATAAGATGTCATATCCTAGCATCAATGGCTTTTCTCCAAATAGAATCTAAGCTTTCATAATTTATAAATTAAAAAGCATCTAGATGGTTTGATAAGATACCTTGTTTGATCAATTTTGTAAGGGCTTGGTTGCTAGAATACAATGAGAATAGGAATAGAATATTAGAATTCATTTTTAATTCTTTTTTTGGTGTGCCCAATTGGAATTGGGAATAGGAATACGTATTCCCATTTTGCCTAGAAATGAGCATTTGTCCATTCTCAAAAATACTTGTAATTGGAATTGCTATTCCCATTCCCATTTTGAATTTTTCTTATTTGAAAATGTTTTCAGATTCGCTTCATTATAACTTCTTGTTGGAGCTCCCCAAAATAAAAAATCATGGCCATTTTCAAACTAATGACACTAAAGATGTTGTTTAGTGACAAAGTGGATAATTTGATATTCAATTTTCTTTGCCGGGCTCCCATTAGGGCAAATCCAGTGAATCCTGGTCTGGCTAGTCTGGAGACGATTTCATCTACACTAGCGAGTCCACTCTTCTCAATTTCACCATAAAGGAGTCAGAACTTCGGAGAGATGAGGCCTACCACGACTTGCTTTCCAACCTCAGCTTCAATGCATTTGAGGGAATGCTCATCTTTTTCCCCAGTATCATCAATTATCCTTACCAGTGCGATTGCATCATGAGTAGACAATGCGAGTATATCAGCACACGATACGACTTCTTTGCAAGTGACTTCAACGGCTAGTTTGACATCATCAATGAGGTTGAAACCTCACAAAGTCAAGTTGGGGACATAGTCCTTCTCCATAATATTATCCTTAGTGCTATCTATTAGAACAGAACCATCACACCCCTAGTCTTGCATGTACACGACAAAATGACCTTTTTTTTTTTTTTTCTGATAAACATTCTGATGATGTTTTTGTTAGTTTGATTGCAATTTTGATAATAAGAATGCAACAAATTCTAATTTCTATTTTGTCTATCCAAATAGAGAAAAAAAATTCCTATTCCAAAAAAACAATTCGAGAATAACAATTCCCATTTCTCAATTCCTATCCCCACAACCAAACGGGCCTGTTTGACAATGGGAATACAAGTGGGCTAGGCATATGGGAATTCTTAAAATTTTGAATTTTTTGTTTGGATGCACCAAATCGGAACTGGAATACGAAGTAAAATAGGAATACGTATTCCAATTTTGACCCAACAATGAGGTTTTGCAATTCCACTCAAATAGGTCGAATTGGAATACGTATTCCTATTTCAGTTTTGTTTATTTTAGAAAACATAATTTTTTGGGTCTGCGAATTCCCTATCAAATTCAACCAAACAGACAATAGGAATACGTACCCCCATTTTCTATTCCAGAATAAGTATTCCAAAATAGCTATTCCTATTCCCCTATTCCTATTCCTGCAACCAAACAGTTGTTTGCCCTAAGTGTTTAGAAAGCTGGTTCTGCATAATATTTTATAAAATTGAAAGTTTCTTACCATTTTAAAAATAAAATGTTGACTTAAGATGGCGAAAGAGGTATAAGTAACGTTCATGGCCCATATCTCTGTACAACACCAACACTAATATTCCATTCATCACAGAAAGAGTCACTTGGAGTCTGCTCTCCAAAAGTATGGGAGAAGAGAAGCGGCAGCTCCATGTGATTATGGTCCCTTGGCTTGCATACGGTCACATAAGACCGTTCTTAGAGCTGGCCAAGAGATTGGACGATCAAGGTCTCAAAGTTTCCTTCCTATCGAGTCCCCTCAATATCAGATGGATTGGGCAGCACATTTCGCAGCTACACCCAATCCCACGGATTGATCTGCTGGAGCTTCCACTGCCCTCCATAGGTGGACTCCCCGAAGGCGTTGAGTCAACTGCAGACTTGAAACGAGGAGGAACATTTGCTCTACTTCTCAAAGCAACCGACGAGTGGGAGAAACCAGTCGAGGCCCTGTTACACAGGCATCGACCAGATTTTGTAATTCATGATATGACGTACCATTGGGTTTCTCCCATGGCCTCCAAACTGGGCATTCCCACGGTATATTTCGTCATCACCTCGGCTGCAAGTACGGCATTTCTTAAAGGCCATGATAGCGAGATTGGCCAAGACCTTACGGCGCCGCCAGCTGGCTTCCCCTCTGCGCACATCTTCTTTTCGGCCTTCTCAGCCCGGATGAACCTTCAAGTAAACAAGAATAAGGAAGAGGCCATTACTGTGGCAGAACGGTGGACTATGTGCTTAGAGAACAGCTGGATGGTAGTTTTCAATACTTGCGTAGAGCTCGAAGGTAAATACTTGGACTATTTGGAAGCAATCCAAGGATCACGACCCATGCTTCCCGTTGGGATTCAGATGCCCAATATGACGCCGCCACCGGCAGATGACCGTTGTTTGGCCTGGCTTGATTTGCAGAAGCCTCGTTCTGTTGTGGTGGTCTCCTTTGGCAGCGAATGTATTCTCAGCAAACAAGATGTAGCTGCCTTGGCGTTGGGGTTAGAAGAAAGTGAGGCCCCATTTCTGTGTATTCTTCTCCGCCAGATGGCTGCTGAGTTGCCCAAATATTTCGTGGAGCGCACACAAGGAAGAGGGATTTTGGTGACGGAGTGGGCGCCTCAGCTGCACATTCTCGCCCATCCTTCTGTGGGAGCGTTTTTAACTCAGTGTGGGTGGAATTCGGTGACGGAGGGGTTGAGGTTTGGAGTACCACTGGTAACCATTCCGCTGCAGCACGAACAGTTCTTAAATTCAAAGCTCATAGCCGGTGATCTCAAGGTGGGGGTGGAGGTGAGAAGGAATGAGGAGGATGGTTCATTTTCCAAGGAAGACGTAAGCAAGGCTGTTTGCAGGTTAATGAAGGAAGAGGAGGGCAGAGAGATCAGATCTAACGCTCACGAGATTAGTAGAGTCTTGACAAGCAACGACAGCCAAATTTATCGATCAAACATTCATAACTTTGTTTCTTTGCTCAAAGAGAAAGCGTCCTGACCATTATGTGGCTGTTGTTGGATTTGTAAAATCGAGTTACTCAAAGGGAGAGGGTGAAAGTTCTTCTGGTTCCGATTTTTTAATCTCTCGCTGCGTGAAAGTGGTGGTAGATTGTGGGGTGCAGCATTGGTTCCGTCATTTTTTGTTTTTAATTAGTGCTTACCATTTCTATTGAGGTGGAAAGTGTTTTTCAGGTGAGTTCTGGATGTGTTGTTGGAGTGTCTTTGTTATTTGCTGCAAGTTAGTTTTCGGTTGTGATATTGCTATCAGAATTTAAGATTTGAGTTTTCAGTTCTCAATAAAATTCGGTTTTTAAGATTTGAGGAGCCTTACAAAAGTCTCTACTCCATGTCAAGCTATGGATGGACTGAAAAATCTAGTCTATTCTAGTCAATTTCTTTTGTTTGATGTTTAATTTGTTGGGTGATTGAGTTATAAGAGCCTGTGAGATCCGTTTTTCAAGTAAAGGGAGTCTTGGAAAACTGAAATCATGCTTTAGGTTAAAGAATCTTGTGGATGCGCTTTGTATTAAGATGGTTTTGTTCTTGTATTGTTATTGTTAGACTTTTCTTTGTCCATTTTTCTTTAGATTGATGTGTTAGTTATTTGTGGAGCTACTCCTATGGATATGTTTGATTTCAATAATTAGTTATTATAGATTCTAGATTCATATTTATCTAAAACTAATTTACTAGAATAAAAAATTGAAATGACAAATTATACAAGAAACTAAAAAATGATTATTTATCTTTTTATTTATAAATATATAATTCACATATTGCGAGAAAGGAAAAATAGTTTGATTAAATATTGTAGTAATCACATGATGTTAATTGAAGAGTCCATGTGCAATAGTGGAAAAGAGATTTTATCTGTCAATTGATTGAGGTGATGCATCTAAAGAGAAATGAAGAAATGATGATGATATAGAGTAGGGAATCCATTTCTTAGTGTTGATAAATTATGCAGAATTTTTGAATCCACCCCTTGAAGATTTTGAAAGTTATGTTTATTTTTGCACACCCTTTTTAGCACTTGCATATTGCATGCATCAATTTTCATCAAGTTTAACCCTGTATCTAATTTGAAATGCGTTCTTGAGATTCATGACCATTTGTAACATGTTCACTTGTCTTGAAAATTGGAGTTATGTCACTCTTGCTTATATTCCTTTAGCTTGGGAAGCACCTTTGTTACTTGCACCATGATTCAAAATCTTTGCCAATTTTCAAAAGTAGATTTGAAATTTAGGACCCTCGAGCTAATTATTAACTCCTATGGAGAAAACTATACATCTAATATCCATATGTGTTTATGTGTTTTCATGAATTCAAAGAATTGAACATGTGCTTGTAATAGGTCATGTAATGAAAACCTTAGATTTATCCAAATTAGATATATTATTAGTGTCAATATATTGGTTTCCTATCGATCCACTATAGAATCTATCTAATCTTGAAAGAAGCTAATATTCTTTTATAGGGTTCTTCTTTTAGAGGCTTATGTCTATCGATTGCTTTGATTTGTACTGGACACTATGAAATGTTTCATTCATCCATTTATAGATGAAGCATTGAGAGTAACGTAGGTGTAGCTAAAACTATTGGTGAGAATGATGAAGAAATCGTAATATTTTAGTAAATATTAGATATGTTTTGGGAACTATCCAAGGATATCTGCAAAGGTTTTTATAATTAAAATAGGTTCTTGGAGCTATTGAAGGAGGAGAGATGCTTGAGGTTTTGAATGGGGAAATAATGAGCCACATATATATTTTTTGAGATTCAATAGTGGGCCAGTTTTAAGCCACACAAGGAAAGAACTTTTTTTTCTATACCCTCTTCTTCTCCCTCAATCAAAAATTGGAAAATTCTCTCTTTAAATTCTACCTCTAAATATTTTTGTGGGATTTTCTAAATTTTAGTGGAGAAAAGCCAAACTAAGGACATCTTGGCCAAATAGTAAGGCTAGAAATTATGTAGTAGACATGCATGCAAATAAAGAACATAAACACTTGACACTAAATGGTTTAGAATGATTGTAAAAAATGAGAATAATTGATATGTTGAAAATTATTTAAAAAGATTTAGTGAAATTGTTAGTGAACAGATTGTCCTCCAAGAAAATGCATGGAGATATAACACTGAATGCCCAAGTGAAAGGACTAATCGACACCAACACTTGGATAAGTTATCATTGGATTGATAACCTTTCTCTGAATTTTATCAGGTACAACTCCTTGTGTAAGATAGACAATGAATAAATTGTGGATGCTTTTAACCAGAAAGCACAAAAGGATTTCAAACATCTACTTGTAAACACAAAGTAGATGCAGGAAGACTAAATAACTACAAGAAAATAGATGGTAAATGACACAAAGTTCATTCACCCTGACATGCTACAAAGGATGAAATCAAGAAATACTTTTTCCATCTTCTTGAGAATGTGCAGAAACAGAGCTATGAAGATATCTTGCAATCTGAATATATATACAAGAAACAATGATAGTAAAAGCACATTTAGAGAAAACTAAAGTGACACAAAGTTCACAATTAGTGGAAAGAGGATCGATCAAATTCAAAGTTTTGATAAACAATCAACTTTCAAGTCTCCCTTCCCTAAAGCATAAAAGATGCAAAGAATTTATTATGCATTTGCAATTACAATCACCATTATAGAAAGCTGAAACTCCTCTGCATTACATAAACAAATCACAACTCCCCTACTCTCTAAGACATAGTTCAGAAAGAGAAAGGAAAACTTGGCTCTGCTCCCTATAACCTTTACAAGAGAATGGCATAACTCTGAAAATAATCTGAAAAAGTTTCCCTCTCTACTGTAGCACCAAGTCTGCAGTCCTAGAGAGGAAAGATGGAACCCCTAATGTCTTTGCTACTGGCCCCTTTATCTTTATTGTTGTTGGTTTCTTTTCAGTTTGAGTAACCAATTCAATGAAAGAAAACCCATCTTTTCATCTTCCCTAGGTATTAGATGAACTCCAAAATTTTATAACATGACCTCTCCTTTAACTTTTTAAAAAAAAATTCTTTATAAGATAAACTTTACCGCAAGTCTAATTATTTTCAATGGCCTTTCATCTTTATAATATCCTGCTATGTTAAATAGCTTTCAAGGCTTTTAAATCCTTTCAAGATTTCCCTTCAGCTGCATTTAATTAAGCACTTTGTGAGCACCTCTACGGTATATGCATGGACAGGTGGCATGTGTTGGTGACAAAGTGTTGATTCGATAGTGTTGCACTCAAAAACCTATAACTTTTGATCCGTAGATAATCAAGAAAAACCACTTGGAGAGGTTTTATATAATTAGGGTTTTTTAAACATATCCAAAATTTATCTTCATCCAACAGTTGGATTAAGATATATAGCCCCCACAACAAGACTTATTTTCTTGTCATCTACATTTGTGACTGTCATTGTTGATCTGATAGAGGTGCAAATAGAAACCCATAATTGTTGATCCATAATGAATCTCATAAAAATATTTGCAAAAGATTTAGATAATTAGGTTTTCCAACAAATATCTTAAATGCAGCTTGATCCAACAGTTGGATTGAGAGATATGGACCCCAAAATATGACTTTTTTTTCTGTCATCTACAATTTATGACTGTTATTGCTGATCCGAGAGTGGTGCACTCAAGAACCTGTAACTTTTTATCCATAATTAATCTGACACAATTCTTTGGAGAAGATTTTGAGAACTAGGTTTTCCAAGAAATATCTTAAATTCAGCTAGATCCAATAGTTATAATTGGATTTATACCCCCCGCACTGAGACTGCTTTTATCACTCCAGAAATTGTTATATATTCTGATTCTTTTCATTTGCATAGTCACTCTAAAATATCTTCCATAAAATTTTGGTATCTCATTATATAAACCATTCAAAAACTAGTCCTTCATGATTTCACTTTTTGAGGTATGGGTATATTTCTCATATTTAGTGAGTATCGATCATCAATAAAGTGTTCATTTTACACTTACAATTTCATGGATCGAGGACTTGAACTCTCAAAGTTTTCAATACTATTAAACTTAGGATGTCAACATATGACCTTCATTTTGAAAAGGAGTTATTCTAAACCCATATGAACCAGAACTAAATTCTAAATCTCTGAAACTCTGAACCTATGAATTTTTTTATGCAAACTAAACTACTTCGAACCCTTGAATCACTAAAGCCAAGCCACTGAATCGTGCATGTGAACCTCTCAAAATAGACCATTAAACTTGCATGAGCAAATTGAACGATTTTGAACCACTTTGAACTACTTCAAACTTTAGTTCGAAGTGGTTCAAAAACTCTACACTTGAATTTTGATAAATTGTGTCCATATCAGGTACTAACATAAATGTAATTGAAATGTGGAAAGCTAGATCCAATAACCTATTCTGGAAATTATGGAATAGAGTATAGATACCTATCATCAAAGTGTAGTCTCCAAGTGAACTACTATTATTACATTATTGTTGAAAATGTTGTAGCATCTCATGACTTCGCACTTCGATTAAGATAATTCAATTGATAACCTTTTTATGACCTTCTACAAAATGAATTGACAAATAGTATCTTGGTTTTTTTAAAGCCTTTAACATTTTGTGCTACCATTAAGGATTTCAAAATAGAGGTAAGAAAATACTCATTTTTCTTGAATCTTTAAGAAGAACTTTGTATACCTAGTACGATTTATATATTTATTTATTTAATGTTGTATTTTATTATAATAAGAATGGAGATATATTTTATTATATTTATAAATGTGTCCCTATCTATTTGTTTTGATGGCTAGAGTGCTTGATTCCTAATATGATAGTAACATGAGAATGATAGAAATGGAAGAATGAGACATATTAATTGTAATGCCCTACTTAGAGATCCTTGGAACAAGGATAAATAAAAGCCATGATATTTTTTGTTTTAAAAAAGTATGGATACACATGACAATCAACATATAGGGATCACAAAGATTGCAATAGAAGAGTAAACAAACATCCAACCACAAACGAATATCTAAGCACCACTACTAACCAAAAATGACAAAGCTACGGAGGTCACAAATACATTCAAATCAAAAACTTCTCTAGTTCGAAAGGTCCAACACAATAGTTCAAGAAATCCTTAAGGGTATCCCAATCGCCTCTCGAAACCTTTTGGTCAAGTTGAAAAGTACTCACCGGTCACTCGAGCAGGTTTTCTCTGAAATTGAGGTGATACTTCAATACAACCTAGACGATACTTCACTGGTATCATACAACATTTCTCCCTTTGTCATGCAATAATTTTAGGGCCTTGGTAATAGAGTCACTATGGAAATGCGACACTCTTTAGTATCGTGCGACATTTCTCCAATGGGCATGCAATACTTTCTAGTATCTTACAAAAGAATTTATTTGTGCATGTGATACTTTTTAGTATTGTACAACATATTTCCTTTGGGTGTCTGATACTTTCTAGTATCGCTCAATGCTAAAGCACTATCACCTAGGAAAGAAAGAAACATTCTAAAGAACAAACAAAGAGATAGAATAGAGAGTAAGAACCTCCACACCAAGGAATATTGGATTCACAAATTGAGGCTTTCACACTCAAGAATAAGAATAATATGATGGAATGTCACTAACAATCTAACCATAGTAGTAAAAGAGAGACATACAGAAAGAAACATCGCAATTTACATAAACAAAAAAACTTTTGCACGATTCCACCTAGCCATAATCACATCATTAGACCTCAAAGGCCCTAGCCATCCCAAGTAGCCAACTGGATAGTCAGAGCTATCTTCTGAGGGCATCACTACTACAACGTAATAACATCATAAGAGAAAGAAGATCTAACATGCTAATCAATAAAGCAATAGATACTCCAACTAAATAAATCAAATTATCTAACCATATGCTAACATCATAATAAAGGAATGTGTTAAATAAACTAACATCATCTAAAAATAATATCCAAGAATTCTAATTAAAGCATAAATCAAAAGGAAAGGTACTCTGAAAAATTGAAATACCAATTGAAACATCAAGCACTAATTACATTGGAATAATAGACCATCTTTTTACACCGGTCCCTAGTAGTGGTATAGTTAGCTACACGTCCCAACTATATGAAACTCATAGGTCCACTCGTCGTATGCTAATGGATATAATGATCCAATCACAAACATACACAAAGAAAATGTCCAAGGCTAACACTCATGCCAAACACTAAAGAGGGTTGTAGCCAAGCTCATGAGACAATGCAAGTGGATTAGGTTTTAGTAAAAAACTCTATGGGTCAATATCTAGGGCCTTACTAGAGGGTAAGTAGCTTGGCATCAGGTAGCCCAACCTAGTGTTGGAAACATCACCTCCCTCGAGGAGAAGCACAATCCTGTGTCTCTGGATTTAATTGAGTACTCACATAGAATTTTGTTATCTTAAATTTATTACCCAGTTAATTTATTTAGTTATCATTTGTTTAGAACATCTTCATGCCAACCCTTTAGGAAAATAGTCACTAGGTTGCGAGAGAGAAACCCCCTCCATGCTATGCTACATATGCATGCTCATCACATGATAAGTGCCAGTAGGCATGAATATTACCAACCCAACCCCAATGAAAATAATTAGACTAAAATACTACCAGGATTTTAGGCCTCACAAGCACCAAACAAATGCATGCACATGTTCTCATCTGTGGGTGCATGACCATCACAAAGATCGTAAAATAAGGGCTCGATGAGAACACAAGAAAAATAATGCTCAACCAAATACAAGCTTGAGAGTATGGATGTGTTGTGCACCCTAATACAACATAAAAGTGAAACTGTGGTTAGATTGACCTTCTACAAATAATCAAGGTCCACAATGAACATCATGCCAAGAAAACCCAAGAAAACTAAGTGACACGTAAATCAGGGTGAAAACCTCAAAAACCCAACATTGACGAAAGTCAATGAAAATAATATCCATTCACCCCAAGGATGAATAAGAAACAAAAGTCCAATAAAAACTAATTTCAAACACTGTATGCAAAAATGACTAGCATAACGGTGTGAAACCCCAAACCCTCATCCCAAAAATTAGGAAAATGTTCATACCTAACCAACCTAGTAGAACTAGCAATCAGAAATGGAGGGAAGCACTATTTCTCAACCTCCTAACATATAGGTACCAGAAACAAAGTAGAAATGGAGTTGAAACATAAAAAATGAGAGAGCCCTACCCTTACCTGTTGTATGTCCTAACCTCTCAAATTCAAGCTCTAATGCTAAAGGATACAAATATGCTCCAAAGAAAGTTTCCCATCCTCCACTTGCAAAGCATCCCAATCAAGAACATGGGTCACATCGAGAATATACTACCTCAAAATAGAAACATGGAAAATATCATGGACATACAATAGGCTAGGTGAAAATGCTAGTCAATAAGAATCAAAATCAATCCTCTCGAGGATCTCAAATAGTCTGACAAAATATGGTGCCAACTTAGAGTCTTTCCCAGAATGGATGGGGCTCTTCCTCGAATGCACTCTCAAAAACATGCTATCACCAATAGAAAAATGATGATCCAACCTATGGGCATCTGCATACTTCTTCTACCTATCCTCAGTAATAACTAAATCCTCTCTAATATGAACAATTTTCTGCTCCATATCTTGAAGCATTTCTTCCAAATGATCCCAACTCAAAGGGGTACAACATGGTCTATCATACAAGGCCTGAAAAGGTTGCATGCCAAGAGAACTATGATACCCATTACTATAATAAAATTCAACAAGGTATACATAATCCTCCCACTTTACCTATTTGTCCATCACATACATGCAGACCATATCTTCTAGAACCTAGTTCACTCTCTTTATCTGACCATCAGTCTTGGGGTGGTAAGCCAAACTAAAATTAAGTTGTGTGCCCAAAGCATAATGGAGAGACATCCACAGTGCTAAAGTAAACACTGGATCTTTATCCAAAATAATTCAATGAGGAATCCCATGCAACCGAACAATGTTTTCCAAGAAAATATGTGCTACAAAAGAATTTGTGTAGCATGTCCTTGTTGGTAAAAAATGTGCTACCTTGGACTACTTGTCCACTATCACATGAATACAATCATTTTGTTGTTATGACATAGGTAAACTTGTGATGAAATCAATAGATATGGTATTCCACTTCCATTGTGGAATGGTGTGTGGCTGCAAAAGACCTGCTAGATGTTGATGTCCTGCCTTTACTCTCTAGCACTCAAGACATTGAGCAACAAAATAAGCAACATCACACTGCCCAAAAGTATAACTTTCTAAGGTTGGCATGAATCTTCTTGACACCGTGATGTGTAGAATATAGGGTATGATGCACTTTTGAAAAAATGAAGATCACCCGACACTGGTACTAAGATATGCCCCAAGTGTTGGAGTAGTTCCTCATACTCAAGAAAATAATGTGAAAACCTCCCCTCAAAAGTATGTGTAGACTTGATCTTTGACTTCTCTTCCTAATACCAAGTACCACCAGCCAAGGTCTCCAAGATACAACCTCATAAATCTAGTCCTAATGAGAAGACTTATATCTCATGTTGCCTCCTATTCAAGGCATCTGTGATGACATTTTCTTTCCCTTTAATGTAGTAAACACCAAAGTCATACTCACACAAGAACTCCATCTAGCAATGTTGTTGTGCATTCAAGTTTGGTTAAGTAAAGATATACTACAAGCTACGATGATCACTATGCATTTCAAACATGTGTCCCAAAAGGAAATGTCTCCAATGAACAAGAACTACACCATGGCCATAAGTTCCAAATCATGAGTGGAGTAGTTAAGCTCATGGTCCTATAGTTTTCTAGACTCATATGTAATCACTTGACCATCTTGCATTAACACCACACCAACTCCTTCTAGCAAAGCATTCGTGCAAACCATAAAATAACCTATAGGATTAGGCACTACAAGGATTGGTACACTTGTAAAACACTCCTTAAGAGTGATAAATTATGCCTTACACTAGTCTTGCCCAACATACTTCTTCTCATTCTACTGAAAAGAAGTAATTGGGTGAGCCATACTTGAAAAATCCTTCACAAATCGATGATAGTAGCCTACTAATCCCATGAAACTATGAACCTTAGAAATATTTTTGGGTACCAAAAAATCCATGATAGCTTAGATTTTCTTTAGATCCACCACAATACCATCACCATTGATGAAATGCCCCAATTACTTCACCTCATACTAGAAGAAGCCACGTTTACCCAAGTTTCCATACAACTGATGATCTCACAAGCACTGCAACACCTGGCATAAATGGACATCATGCTCCTCAAAACTCTTAGAATACATCAATATGATATCCAAGAATAGAATGAGACACTAGTCAAGTTACGTGCAAAATACTCCATTCATCAAAATCATAAACACCAATGGTGCATTGGTTAACCCGCATGGTACAACTGTGAACTCATAATGCCCATAATGTGTATGAAAATTTGTCTAATGAATGTCGTTCTCATGAATATGAAGCTAATTGTATCCTAATTTAAGATTAATATTTGAGAACACTTTACCTCCCTTCATCTAATCAAAGGAGTCATCTATCATCGAAAAAGGATATCGGTTATTCACTATCACTTTATTCAACTATTAGTATTCAATGCATAAATGCAATGATCCATCTTCCTTCTTCACAAATATGACTGGTGTAACCCATGGTGATACACTAGGATGAATATGACCCTTGGCCAATAATTCCTCTAGCTGTAATCTGAGTTCACTCAACTCTTGAGTAGTCATGTAATAAGGAGCTCATGATATCCACTCTACTCCTGGTATGAGACCAATCTAAAAATCAATGTCATGTTGTGGTGGCATACTAGGTATCTCATTAGGAAACACGTGAGAATATTCACGAAGGAATGGGCGATCATCAAGGGTCACCGTATGACTCTCGACCTCCTCAAGACCACTAACAAAGACTACAAGCATTTGACATCCCTTTTGAACACTCCACTACAACTAGTTAGCTGAGATTATCTGAAGTGAGACTGCTCTCTAGACCCCTAAAAGCTCCACCTATGCACCTATGTCATCAACACATTGTATTGACTTACAACAGAAATCTATATTCACCTGATGGGTGGTTAACCAATCCATGCCGAACACAATGTCATATGATCCTAGTGGTAGTATGTGAAGATCCACTATTCTAGTGAAGAAATCTAATTTCAATCTACAACCACTAACCAAGGAATCCATAGCCACTTTGGATCATGTGGCTAACTCAACTTGCCACCTATCAACCTGATGTGTTGCCACTAGCCCACATCACTAAACAAGAGATGGTAAAATAAAAGAATCTAAATCACTTAAGTCAAATAATATCGAAGATGAAATACCATGCAATGTACCTATATCCTCAACTATGGTTCCCTAGTGCTCAACGTGATGGTTATCAACCACCACTAAGACTTGATGGATTCTACATATATCTCCCATGATAGGCTTCAATCTAGCTAAACCTCTACTAGGTCCTAAGAAAGTTTTAATAGGGCATCTTGCAGAGTTATGGCTAAGCTAGCCATAAGAGTAACATTCTCCCACAAAGTTGGAACCAGGTTCATGTCCATCCTAAGCAGCACTAGATTATGATGCACTTCCCTTACTAGAGTTCTCCTGACTAGTATGAGAAGGGTGATCCTACTGAAACTTCTAGCCATAGTTTTGGTCATCCCCTTTCTTCCCTGAGGCACTTGAATTGTGTCTACTCTTAGTCCAACACCCTTGCTATTTTTTATGATGACTACTACCATGAGAGGGTGTTAATTGGGTTTGGCCCTTTCCTGAGGACTAAGGAACCTATTCATTATGCCCTGAAGTCCATGCACTATGGTTTTGAGAACCTAATTTACCACTGAACCTCTTAGCTAAATTACTCTCTATGATCCATGCCTTCTCTATAGAAAGGATAAGTGTCCTAGGTTGATGCATATGAACCTCTCTAATGATGGAGTCCTTCAAACCTTAGAAAAAATTTTGAGTAAGGAGTATCTCATCATGGTTATAGCATAAGTATTACCTAAGGTCAAATAATTTGATCTCATACTGATCCACTGACATGTTCCCTTGTTCATATAAATCATCAGCACACGCCCCCCTGAATTGAGGGCATAGGAACCTCTCTTTGAATCTCTCCTCAAAGATCTCCTAGGTAAGATTTGATATACTAATCTGGTGCTTCGACCTCTCAATATTCCACTAAATAGATGTATGGTATACCAACTAGATGACTACACAATGAACCTTCAAATTGGTTTCATATTGATACATGGAAAATCAACATTCCATTTCCAATACCCAAGTCTCATCCCTAAGGCCACCTCCCTTACCATCATAGAATGACAGTTTAGACTGCTAAAGAGATTTCATAATGTCCAAATGAATAGAATCATCACCATCATAGTCTTGACCTCTTCGATGGTGCCCTCTGCCACTAGGTGGTATGCGAGAATGTTCACATTCATGATCCTCTCTATAATTTGACATATGAGAATCTCCATGGTGAGATCCCTCTTCCTGCCCATGGTCATGTTGGTGTTTTGCTACAAGAGATCCCGACTAAGAAATAATTTCTTGTAGCAAAAGCATCGATGCCCTATTTCAATCCTAATCATTGTTACCCTATTCCTCCCTACCATCTTGATATTCTTCCTCTTAGTGTTCTTCTCCATGGTTATTCCATTGGTTACTACCCCAACCACCAGGTCTACGTGCAAGAGTCATCACTAAGGAATCAACAAGATAAGGGTTAGAATCATACATGAAAATCATAAGTCACAAGCATGAAACACAAAAAGATATCAAAATAAGAAAACATAACACTGAGATCCCAATGTTGCAACATGGTCTCTGATACAAGATGTAATACCCTGCCCAAAGATCCTTGGAACAAGGATTAATAAAACCCAAGATATTTTCTTAAACTATTATGGATGAAAATGAAAATCAACATAGATGGATAACAAATATCCCAATAGAAGACTAAAAGCCATCCAACTAGCAACGAATCTCCAAGCACCACTACTGACCAAAAATGATAAAGCTACAAAGATCACAAACACATTCAAATCCAAAACATCCTAGGTTCAAAAGGTCCAACACTAGGGTTCAAGAACTCCATAAATGGTATCCCAATCACCTCTCAAAACCTTTTGGTCAAGTCAAAAAGTGATAGGATTAAACCACAAACAAGAATAACAATTACATGCAAATATAAAAAATATCAAGAAATAATAGATCACACATAAAAAAACACAAGACACCAAGATTTAACATGGTTCACCCAAACCAAGGGCTATGTCCACCAAACAGCAAGTCCAATATTTTATGATCCAATGATTACAGCCTAATTACAATCTATAATCCCTTATAATTCAATACCACTGCAAGAACCAATTTTTGCGTCACCTTATGAAATAATCCCTAACCCTAAGCCCTTTTATACAATTATTTTTACTGCTTTAGGGTTATAATTAATAATTACATGTTGGCCCAAAATCTTGATAAAATAGGGCCCAAATTATTATTTTACAAGACAATGCCTCCAACCCTAAGGAATTTATGAAGTATGTATAGTACTTCCCTAATTAGTCACCACAAATTAACAATCTCCCACTTGGGGACTAGTCAAACTTCACACTAGACAACAATCTTGCACTTGGAGATTGATCCTGTAGCTATGTCGCTACTCAATGAGGCTCCCACTGGATCAAACCACTCTGGATGGTGCAATTTAATGATTTCTATTTAGTCTAGAAGACCAATTGAAGATGGAGAGGAATTCAGATTCTCTCTTGTCACTTCCTTTGTAAACATATCCGTTGGATTGTCATTTTAATGTATCTTGTCCAAGTTTAATTGTCCATCATCCAAAATAGATTGAATGAAGTGGTACCACAACTGTATGTGTTTTTTCTTTGAATGTAGAGCCAAGTTCTTTGCAAGATGAATGGTACTCTAACTATCTGTAAACAAATAATTATCCTTCTGATAATGTCCCAATTCTTCCAAGAAGGACTGAAGCCATATCATCTCCTTAGTTTCCTTTGTAGTAGTAGCATACTCTGCCTCTATAGTGGATAAAGTGTTTACCTTCTGTAACCTAGAAACCTAGCTCACCACTTCCCCACCAATAGTAAATACATAACCTATAGTACTCTATCTAGTATCAATATACCCTACACAATCTGAGTCAACATTACCCTATAAATTAGTAGTAGAGCCTCCAAAATGTAAGTGCTTGCTAGATGTTCCTCTCAGATATCTAAGAATCCATTTGATTGTGTTCTCATGCTCAATTCCTTGATGACTCACACACCTGCTAACGACTCCCATTACAAGTGCAATATCTAGCCTAGTACATACTATAGCATACATCAAGCTTCCTATAGCTGAATAATAGGGTACCTTGGACATCTTATCCTCCTCTTCTTGTGTCTTGGGACACATCTCCTTAGTCAACCTCAAATGACTAGGTAAAGGTGTGCTGACAGCTTTAGCATTATCCATAGAGAAATGTTGCAACACCGTCTCAACATAATCAGCCTGAGATAGCATCAATATCATGTTCTTCCTATCTCTGCAAATCTTCATACCAAGGATTTGTTTCTCTGCCCTCAAATCCTTCATAACAAATGAATTTGCTAATTGGCATTCAAGCCCCTTAATGTGATCCATGTTAGACCCAACTACAAGCATATCATCAACATATAAACATAAAATAATGTAGCTATCATCATCCAACCTCTTAAAATAAACACAATGATCTAGATGATAGCTACTGTAGCCATGCTCATGCATAACCCTATCAAATTTTAGATACCATTGCTGAGGTGCTTGCTACAAGCCATATAAACTTTTCTTCAATTTGCACACTAAGTTCTCCTTACCCTTGACCTGAAATCCCTATGCTTGAGCCATATATATCTCTTCATCCAAATCACCATGAAGGAAGGTTATTCTAACATCAAGCTTCTACAAATGCAACTATTCAGTAGCCACAATACTTAAAATAATACAGATAGAAGTCATTTTAACAATAGGAGAAAATATCTCATCAAAATTGATACCTTTTTTCTGTGCAAATCCTTTTACAACTAACCTAGCTTTAAATATTTTCATAACTCTTTCCTCTTCTTTCAACCTACAAACCCACTTATTCTGTAAAGCCTTTTTACCTACAAGAAACTTGCATAAATCCCATGTCTTATTCTTCAGCAAAGAGTCCATTTCATCTTTCATCGCAGACTCCCACTGAATCTTAATATCCACCTACACAACTTCACATAACATTCAAGTTCACCAGCATTTGTTAATAAAATAGAATACAAAGAGGCAAAAAATATTTCTGGAGGTCTGCTTGTGCTTGTTGACCATCTAACATTCACTAGTGTGTGTGGTATTTGTTGTTGCAGTTGTTGCACATCATGAGGAATTATTGGAACATCAACTTTAAGAGTATTATCCAACACTACATAATCATTTTCTTTCATCTCATGTTGTTGCAATAGATCTTTATACAATAGTTTCTCATTGAATATGACATCTTGGCTTCTTACAATTTTACTATTTTCAAAATCTCAAATCCTATAATGAAATTTATTAATGCCATATCCAACAAATACACATTTCTATGACTTAGCTTCTAGCTTGGTTCTATTTTCAAAATTCATATGAGAAAATGCTTCACAACTGAAAGTTCTGAGAAAAGAATAACTCACCTTCTTACTAGTCCATGCTTCCACTAGAATACCACAACCCAAAGGAGTAGAGGGACCTCTATTAATAAAATATACAATAGTATTGACAACCTTGGCCCACATGTTTAAGGGTAAACCAACATGTAACCTCATAATCCTTGGATACTCCATTATAGTCCTATTCATGTGTTTAACCACTCTATTTTCCTATGGATTCCGTGGAACCATTTTTTGTCTATGAATACCATTACTGGAGCAATAATCTTCAAATTCATGACTGCAATACTCACCACCATTATCAGATCTGAGATATTTTAATTTATTACCAGTCTCATTTTCAACCAAGCATTTTTATTTCTGAAAAGTTTGAAATACATCATATTTTCATTTAAGGAAATAAACCCGTACTTTCCTAGTTGCATCATTAATAAATGTAACATAATAATTAGAGCCTTCAAGGGAAGATACCTGAGCTTGTCCCCATACATCAGTATGCACAAGATCTAATTTCTTCTTTTTATTTTCCTTCCTAGTCTTCAAAAAATCACTCTCTTTTATTTTCCATACACACAAATTTCACAAAAATCCATATTAACACATTTCAGACCTAGTAAAAGATTCTTTGAATGAAGTGCTTCAATACCTTTCTCGCTCATGTGACCAAGTCTATTGTGCCACAACACTATATTAGAATTTACAAAAGCTATTTTTTCTCCCTTCTCAACTGCAATAATTGTTCTTGAACATTCATTTTTCTCTAAAACAATTAATGTAGAAGGAACAGAAATAACATAGACAAAAATAACAATTATTGTACATACTTTATAAACTAGGAATAGAAATAAAAATTACATGCAAATATAAAAAATATAAAGAAATAATAGATCACATAGAAAAGAACACAAGAAGCAAGATTTAATGTGGTTCACCCAAACCCTGGGCTATGTCCACCAAAAAATAAGTCTAATATTTTATTATCTAGTAATTACAACCTAATTACAGTCTGTAATCCCTTATAGCTCAATACCACCACAAGAACCAAATTTTTCATCACCTAATGAAACAATCCCTAACCCTAAGCCCTTTTATATAAATCTTTTTACATCTTTAGGGTTGTAATTAATAATTACATATCAACCCAAAATATTGATAAAGTAGGGCCTAAATTTATTTATTTTTGGGGAGATGTTGTGAACCCCAAAGAATTTATGAAGTATGTATAGTACTTCCCTAATCAGTCACCACAAACTAACAAAAAGTACCCACTGCTCATGTGAGTAGCTTTTTTCTCAAACCTAGGTGATACTTCCAAGAAACCTAGGCAATACTTCACTAATATTGTACGATATTTCTCCCTTTGCCATGTGATACTTTAAGGGACTAGGAAATAAAGCTACTATGGTCATGCAATATTCCTCTAGTACTGTACGAAACTCCTCCAATGGGCATGTGATACTCTACAATATCATACAATAGAATTCCTTTGGACATGGGATACTTTCCAATATCATACAAAAAATTTCCTTTGTGCATGAAATACTTTCTAGTATCACTCAATGTTGAAATATTGTCAGCCATGGATACAAAGAAAAATTCTAAAAAATAAATAGAGAGATAGAATAGAGAGTAAGAACCTCAACACTAGGGAGTACCAGATCCACAAATTGAGGCTTGGACACTTGAACACAAGAATAGTATGATAGAATGCCAATAACCATTGAACCATAGTATTAAAAGAAAGACATATGGATAGCAATGTTACAATGTACATAAATAACAAAACTCTTGCATAGTAATAGTATCATGAGATATTGAAGGCCTTAGTCATCACTCATGCATAACATCTCAAACTATCAACTGGATAGTTGGAGTTGTCTTATGAGGGTGTTACTAATACAATGTAATAACATCATAAGAGCAAGAAAATCTAACATACTAATCAATAAAGCAATAGATACTCCAACTAGGATAATCACATCATCTAACCATTAGCTAGCATCATAATAATAGAATGCGTCAAATAAACTAACATCATGTAAACATGATATCCAAGCATTCCAATTAAAGCATAAATAATAAGGAAACATACTCTGAAAACCCAAAATAACAAGTGAAACATCAAGCACCAACCACACTTGAATAATAGACCATCTCTATACATCGATCCCTAGTAGTTGTATAGGTAGCTATGTCTCTCAACCATGTGGGACCCATAGGTCCACTCTCATCATATTGATTGAGATAATGATCAGACCACAAAAAGACACAAAGAAAACATAAACAGCTAACACTCACGGTAGATAGTAAAGAGGACTGCAACCAAGCTCACGAGACAATGCAAGTGGATCAGGTCTTGGTTAGACACTCTATGGGTAACTATTTAGGGGCTCGCTGGAGGGTCAGTAGCTTTGTAATGGGTAGCCCAAGCTAGTGTTGGCAACATCAACTCCCCTAGGGAGGAGCATAATCCCATGTCTTTGGACATCAACCCATGTATTTAGTTATCACTTGTTTATAAGTTCTTCACATCAACCCTCTCAAAAAATAGTCACCAAGTTACAAGAGATAAGCCCCCTCCATGTTGACCTAGATACCCATGCTCATCACATGATGAGTGCTCGTAGGCATGCATATTCCCAACCCAATCCAACCCCAATAAACATAACTCCACCAAAATACAACCAGGTGTTCGGGCCTCACAAGCACTAGAAAAATGCACACGCATGTACTCATATGTGGGTGCACCAACATCATGAATATCATAAAATAAGGGTCCAGTGAGAACATAAGAAAAATAACAGTCAACTAAATACAAGCTTGGGAGTACCAATGTGGAATGCATCCCAATACAACATAAATGTGCAACTGTGGTGAGATTGACCTCCTCTGGATAATCGAGGTTTAGGACCAACATCATGCCAAGAAAACTTGAGAAAAGTTGGTGGCACACAAATCAAGCTGAAAACCTAAAAAACCCAACATTGATGAAAGTCAATGAAAATGAAAACCATTCACCCCAAGGATGAATAAGCCACAAAAATCCAATAAAAATCTAGTTCATATAGTGTATGCAAAAATGGTTAGCATAACAGTGCAAAACACCAAACCCTCATCCTGAAAATGAGGGAAACATTCATACCTGACCAATCAGATAGAACTAGCAATTAGAAATGGAGAGGAACACTAGTTTTCAACATTCTAACATCTAGCTACCAGAAATAGAAGCATACATAGAGCTAAAACATTAAAATGGGAGATCCCTACCTGACATTCAAAAGGAAAAAAAATGGGAATCAACAGAATAAAATAAATAATTTGTGGAAGCAACCAAAATTCATGACAATCCAAGGTCTCCCCAAGCTAGATCCAATAAGACTGATCTCATGAAGATCCCATACACATAGCTCCTACAGTGAACAAAAACATAATCGTACAGAAGAGGATTTTGAAATTTTCTCTTAGATTCTATTTTCCAAAAGTGAGAAGTGAGGAATAAAATTCCTTTTTGGATACTTATTCACTTTTCAAGTGAATAATGGATTAGGGTAAATAAGTAGGTACCCTACTTAAACCTTAAATCAACTCAAGTGAAAACAAGCTATTCCAAGAAATTAGAATTCATCTATGAAAAATTTGTCAGGAAATTTAAATAAATAAAATATAGCCCAAAATTCCCTTAAAGAAAAATCATAGAATTTCATAATAACTTTCACGATAAATGTGAACCTCTAAATGCACAGGCATGCTCACAAGTCTATTCACATAATGCAAATGAGTATGGGTTTATTAAATCACCAAGAGGCTTAATTTAAATAATAAAACATGATACATCATCCATACAAGGGTGACACTAGGGGTATAATCAAGAAGTTGGGTCTCAAATCCGTTGATTGAGATCATGCTCCTTTAGAAATGGGTACCCATTTTAGGTGTGTGTTCCCGATCCCAAATTTAAAAAATGGGCACCCATTTTTAAAAAAATTGGGTACCTATTTTTTATTTTCAAAAAAAGGGTACTCATTTTTGAAAACATAAAAAAATCGTATTTTTTAGAAATTGGTACCCATTTCTAAATACTTAAATTTTTTATGTTTTGGGGGTGCATCTCAAATGCCAATTTGACTTTTTCAAAAGGGGTACGCATTTTTTGAATTTCAAATAATGGGTGCCCATTCCTTACAACATGGGGTGGGATTTTTTCTCCTACCTTAGATTTTTGTTTGGGATTGGCTTGGTGAGGCCAAGCTTATGTCTTGACCTCTCAAGATTTGGTTAAGGAATTGAACTGACAAATTCACGTATTGCCATAACTTTTAGATGGTCTCCCCAATCAAATTTCTTTATGAAACAAAAAGAAATTAGAGCTCTCACTGTCCTCATTTTAGAAATATTAATTTTATAGTGCTATGATTTTATTTACTATTTTTACATTATTTTTTAATGAAAGGTGTTACCTAAATGTAAATTAGTGAAGTTCATTAAACCTTTAATAATTTTTTTAATTTTTTAATTTTTTTTGTAAAATTAATTTATATGTCATCAATCTACATACAATTCTTTTGAGGTTAAAAAAAGAATTTTTGAAAAAAGTAAAAATTTGATCAAATTATGGTGTCCGTACATAAGAGGTTTTCAATTTTAGCTTTATAGCCAATTAATAATTAATATTCAAAATTATTCAATAAAAAATTAAGGAAAAATATTATCATCAATCTTATTTATGTTAGGTGACTCCCTTTAAAAGGACTTACAAAAATTCATTTATTTGTGTCAAATTATGTTGTTTGTACACGAGTGTGGTATGGTCCTGAAACATGCATTATGAAAAAGAGGTTTTTAAAGATCCATACAAAAAAAGAAATCTATCATATGGGTATTGTTGAAATTATGGTATATTTTTCATTAGTGCAAAGACTTATTCAATTCTGAATGCTTATCTAGCTCATCACTTAGTCTACAATATATACCGAGCATTCAGTGGTTACCTTATAAGTTCAGCAGGTAAACAGTTATCATTGAGCATTTCAGAGGATACCGAGTGAATGAGAAGTTCAGCAGTGCTCACCGAGAAAAGAAAGGTAAATGAAGAGCACAGTGTTCACCAAGCAAAGAAAGGTTAATGAAGAACTTAGTGTTCACCGAGCAAAGCAAGGTAAATGAAGAACTCAATGTTCATCGAGCAAAGCAAGGTAAATGAAGAACTCATTGTTCACCGAGCAAAGCAAGGTAAATGAAGAACTCAGTGTTCACCAAGAAAAGCAAGGTAAACGAAGAAGTTAGTTTCTACCGAGTGGCACTATATCTACTGAGTCACCAATGGTTACCAAGTTCCAAGCAGTGTTGTGTGGGTAGTATGAACCAAGCCTCTACTTCTACCAAGTGCATGACAATGGCGAGTAATGTAGTGGATGCCAAGTATCAGAAGGTCACTGAGTCAGCTTGAGGAACCCGAGTTTTCTACTATCTGGCCGACTCAGTAATGTTTTGTTCACTTATGTTTTGGCTGACCTTGTAGTTGTAAATAATGAAATGGTATATATGTAATGTATGATATCATTTGTAGTATGATATATATGAGGGGTGTGAAAAAGATATAAAAAGGAAGAGATTGATGTTCACATGAAAAGAAGGAATTGCAAAATCAGCAACAAAATAAAAGGGATTCAACAAGGTGAACATAGGAGCAGAAAAGTTATATCTATCACATCAAGTGATCAATGAAAAAAGGATCTTATCAGCAAATAGTTGTAAGAAAATCCACTACTTCATCCTAATAGGTGAATCAGTTTATAAATCCTTTAACAGGGTAGACGTAACAATCTTTTTGTAAATCTCCTAACAGAGGGCATACTTTACTGTATGTTTGTAAATCCTCTAACAAGGTGGATCTAGCAGTCCTACTTGCTCCTAACAGGGCAAATCACTAGAAGTGATCATTGTAAGGCTTAATAGGCCAACTTTATACTGCAGTATTGAAGTTTTGTGGGCATCATCCCCACCCCAGTTTTACTTTCGATTTGGAAGGTTTCTGGGTCACCAAATCTCTGTGTACATGTGCAATAAATGTTTGTTCTTTTAGTTATGCAGTAGATTAGATGAATGAATGGTGAATGGTTAAAATGCTAAATTGTTTGAAAGTTTTATAAGTTACTGATTCAACCCTCCCCTCTCAGTAACCTTTCTTATCCTAAATATTTCCAATAATTGGTATCAGAGCTTTGTGCTTCTCATGATAAAAGTTTGATAGCTTGAGTAAAGATCGAGGAAAATGGAGATA
Organism: Cupressus sempervirens; assembly: GCA_028749045.1. Taxonomy (NCBI): domain Eukaryota; kingdom Viridiplantae; phylum Streptophyta; class Pinopsida; order Cupressales; family Cupressaceae; genus Cupressus; species Cupressus sempervirens. The sequence continues at coordinate 172,155,906 of CM053793.1, forward strand.
TTCAAACTTGACAAATCTATTGAAAATGAAAAGCTAGATTTTGAAATGGCCATGGCTCAACTCAAGGAAGCAAAGGAGCATCTTTCTCAATTTCTAAAAAGAAGGAAGGAACTTGCAAGACAAATGAATGATCATCAGTATGTTGAAGAAAATATTGATACCATCAAGCAGTTCAAATGAGGCTAATGAAGCAATCAAGGAACTCCTAGCAAAGAATGGTTCTCTGCAGGAAAAAGTAAGGAAGCTTAAAAGAGAACAAGAAATCCAATCAATTAGGCTACGTGAAGCTTTGGAATAGAGAAACAAGGAAAATGAAGACTTAGAGGTAAGGAATAATCAATTCCTTCAGCATGAAAATATTGTAGGTCAACTATCTAATGAAAATGAAGAAATTTTGAATCTAAGATCTGAGAATGAAAGTTTGAGAAATGATTTAATAACTAAAAGACAAATCAATTCAAGCTTACAAAGTGATCTAAGATCTGAAAGACAAATCAATGAAAGTTTGAAAAATGACTTGATCACTAAAAGACAAGTCAATGAAAGAATGATGAAATTTCAAACAGACATGAACCAATTAAATCAGAAAAGTGAGCAAAACTTTCATAGACAAAAAGGTAAAACTAGTCTTGGTTACAAGGAAGAAGGTGAAACCTCCAAACAAGGTGCCCAAAGGAATCAAAGACCCACTTGCAATCACTGTGGCAAGATGGGTCATACATCAAACAAATGTTGGAGTAATGAAAAAGGAAAATTCAATAACAAATGCTACAATTGCAATCAGCATGGTCACAAAGCTAATGAATGTAAGGATAAGCCAAAATTTGAAAGAAATTGTCACAAATGCAAGAAGCATGGTCACAAGGCAGTTCAATGCAAATCCAAATCGTTCAATCTAGCTGAACAACTTGTTAAAGCAATATTTGGTTGGGACTACAATACTTGGTGTAGGTGTCACTATTGTGGAGAATATGGACACATTAGGATAAATTGTGCAAGACATCACCTAAGAAAGAAGGATACAACTATAAGATGTTACACGTGTACTGAACTTGGTCATATAGCCAAGAATTGCATGAATACTAGAAGAATTGAAGATGAAAAGAAAGCTAAAGCTGATAACATTTGAAAGCAGATGAGACAACAATGGATTCCTAAAATTACCAAGCAAGACAGTTCAAATGATGGTCATATCACTCAAGAAATGGGTGACTCCACCATTTCCAATTAGATTTAAGAAGAATCAAGAATTGCATCCTCTAGCCATATCTTAAGCAGTTTTAGTGTAAAAGAGTGCAAATGGTTAAAATTACTATTTTCAGATACAAGGACCAAAGAAAAGTTATTATTCACCATGTTGCATCTACCGAGAAAGGTTGGTTAAAGACCTTACCGAGCTAGGTCATGAGTATCAAATATTTTTTTTGGACACTGAGTTGCAAGGTTTTACTGAGTAAATCAATGACATACTAGCAAGAACTATGTCATCTCATCTACCTTCGTACCAAGCATTAATGATAGTATTTCCATCAAAAGGGCATAATTCGATTTCATTTTTCACCGCAACTTAAGAATACTTGGAGCTAAAAGATCTCCAGTGAATCCAGAGCAAATTCCAGGCGATTTCAAGCGATTTTCAAGTGGAAAATTTGTTTAAGATTTTCTTATACTTACCAAGAAGCTATGGCATCTGCAAGCACCAGCAACACCAAAGCAAAAAGAGGTTCAGAAATGTTGATAAAGGGTATAGAATGGAAAGTGCCCAACTTCAAGATTGTTTCAGCCAGTGTAGAATCACTCAACCCAACTAGAGCTCAATCACAAATACCACCTAAGGTACTTCTTATCAATGATATTCATACTCATTTCAAATGTTCTATTCAAGAAATCAGAAACCTAGAGATGGATAGTGCCCTAAGTGAAATGAGTGTAGATGGCTCTCTGAAACCTAAGTTCAAGCATCTTGAAACCAAAGGTTTGAATCATATCTCGCATATGCCTAGAAACTTCCAAACCAAATGGATTAGGTATATCTTGATTCAGGTACATAATGGACAATTATGGTTAGAGCAGCCAATGTTAATCACAAAGAAGATGATTCATAAAATCACAGGTCTCCCTATGCTCAGTAAAGCAAAAGCCAACAAAACCCTATGTCGGGAGGAGCTACAAAAGCAAACCCTAGCTGAGTGGGATGGTAGAGGTTTGAAGGTAAACACTATATCTGATGTTGAACTAATATTTGGCATTCATGTAATTGCATATAAATTATACAATTCTAGTAGATTGAATAGTGTACCTTGTGAAGCTGTGGATTTGGCCCTCAAGATTGTAAAGAAAAACCTTGAATTTGATCTGTCTGAGGTATTGATGAAACAATTGAATAAAAATATGGAAAGTATAAGGACTTCCAAGAATATCTCTTATAAATTCAGTTCTTTGTTGATCTATTTATTTTTCTACATTCAAAAATTCTTTCCATCTAAAGGAATTGTCATATGGAGAAAAGGCATTCTGATTTTGTATCAGATAAATGAGTTTGTAGCAGAGATGGGTGAAAATTTTGATAGCATAATGGACAATTATTTTGAAGACTTCAAGGAGAAGATGAATAATAGGTTTAGGATTCCTCCTAAGCTTGTTGAGGATTACAGAGATGATGTATGCTTCATGGTTGGCTGTGATAAGGTGTACATGCAGGCAATCAGACCCCAAGTTACATGGGTAAAACCTCTTCCCTATGAGGTAAATATTGATGAAGCTAGAGACATCATAGAAGCACTGGTAAATGAGCTAGTAGACCCAAGGCAACCTATTTTTGGAACCTGTGATGAAGCAAAGGCTAGAATTGAGCTTGAAATCAAGCTACCACAGGCCATAAGCAAAGGCAAGAGGAAGATAGAAAAATTGAAAATTGCATCTGGCCCTCTTATGCTAACAGAAGGTAAAGGTGAGGACGAAGGAGATGATGAAGAAGAAGGAGGAGAAGAAGAAAAAGAAGAACAAGAAACTGAAGAAACTTACTACAGTATTCACAAGAAGAACCAGAAAAGGTAAGCAGGAAGCTATACTAGTCAGGCTTGCACCCACATTCGAGAAAAGGCTTAAACAACTGGAAGAAGGAGTAGGCATCACAAATTTCAAGGCTCTAAAATTTGAAACTAGAACAGATGCTGAGAAAATGCAGATAGAGGAACTAGTACTTAGCAAGATGGGAAAATGGAAATACTCCCCAGACCAGCTTGCCTCCCAAATCTCAAAAGAACTATTGGAGAGATTGCAACCGAGATAGGAATCAGCCACCCAAATGGTAAAAGACATCTATGAGCAATCCCTAAAGAATCTTCAACCAAGTCTCACTGGAGCAGAAGTAAAAACTACAATGAAAAACTGTGAAGGTAAGATGATGATAAGATTTCACACATGTTTAATTTTGATAAAAGACATTGAGCATGTTGTAAATGATCCTACAAACATGTGAAAAAACATCTATCATCTGCATAAGGCCAGTGGAGACCCAGTGGAAATCAAGGATGATGACAATAGTGACAGTGAGGATATTGATGGCAATCTATTCATCACAGTCTCACCAGGTGAGGTGCATGCATTAATGGGAGAAGGAAAGGAGGAAGAAGCTAAAGAGGAAGATAAGGAGGAAGATGATCTAGTAAAAATTGCAGCAGCAGTGATTGCATCCCTTCCTCACTCTCCACCAAAAATTGTTTCATCCACTAAGGAGATAGCTTCTACAAGTGAGATTGTGAGCACAATTGCCACATCAGTTGCTCAATCTTCACCGGCCTCCTCCCAACTCTAGGTATTTGAGACAAATGTGCCAAGCACTTCATCTACTGAGCTAACTGTTAGTTCTTTAGCTATCGAGCTAGTCTCCTCAACTCCATCATCACCAATTAGTGTAATAGTAAGGTCTACAATTTTTATTCCAGCTTGTTCTACAATTTTGTTAGCATTATCTACATCTACTACAAATCTAGTTAGTTCAGATACTGCATTACTTAGTGTATCATCATTTTTGGGAAGTATTCCAATTTTTGATCGGGTAAATACTCCTATTAGCACTCAATCCTCAAGTCCTATCCCAATTTTCACTGTTAGTCCTTCCATCTCCACTGTTGTGTCTATTCCTAAGGTCAAACTGATCATCACAGAAGTTAAACAAAAGCAACCATTAAGACTTTTGATCACTGGAAAGGAAATTCCTAAAGATATTGACTTAGACACAAAGATAGTGATTCCAAAAATTGACTATGAAAATGCTACCATTGAAGAGATGAGGTATGCTAGTCAACTAATAGAGATGAAGGCTACACAGAGTAGTTAAGGTCTAAAAGGGATAAGGAGTATAGAATAATTGAGAATGCCAAGAATATAATTACAGAAGCTATAGGTGTTGAAGTAGATTCTACTCAACACATTTTGATTCAATTAGAAGAGGCTGTAAATAAATTCAATGAGGACACCTCTGGTCAAGAAAAAATTATTGAAAAGGCTAAAAGAAAATTTGATAATAAGGTGCTTGAGCACATTGCTCAGCACATTGCAATAAAATAGGTAGAATTTTCCACAATTTTGGTCAATCTTGAAAATTCGTTTAATAATGTAACTTCACTTTTTGCCAAATGTTGTGATTTTACCGAGTATACCAAGGAGATCAAAGAAAAATTAAGTAAAATTGATGAGGATATGAAGGTCAGTGCCGAAATGCTGCAACTTGACCCCAATTCAAGTTCATCCCATCATCACAAAATCAGATTTTTGTCAGAAAAGCAGGCAGAATTGTTAAGAGAGGAAGGAAGGATCAGATCTACCTTGATTGACATTCAGAATATGATCCTTCCTGTCATGGACACAATGCAGAAACACATTGTATACTCCAAAACATTGATCAATGACAACAATTTTTCAGTTGCAGATCATGTGATTGAACTTTCAGCTGAAGTTCATATAGCACTCTCCACCTGCAAAATTTTGCAAGAAAATTGAGATAAGACTTTGGCTCTTATTCTCAAGGTACATTCTGAGTTTATCTCTCATTTTGGTCTTTCTATGTAAATACATATTGTTTATTTTGGCATTATTGTCAAAAAGGGGGAGATAGAGTACCAAAGAAGAGATAGAGAAAAGAGATGGAGATATATGTAAATAAGGAAGCCTTGTGTAAAGATAGAAATATTTGTAAATATTCTATGCATATTGTATGGGGGAGATATATGTAAATCAGTACGACAAATTTTGCACATAAGTTTTGGCTCATAAGTGTTTTTGTCACTAATGCCAAAGGGGGAGATTGTTGGAATTATGGTATATTTGTCATTAGTTCAAACACTTATTCAATTTTGAATTCTTATCTAGCTCATCACTTAGTCTATAGTATATATCGAGCATTCAGTGGTTACCTTGTAAGTTCAGCCAGTAAATAGTTCTCACCGAGCATTTCAGAGGATATCGAGTGAATGAGAAGTTCAGTAGTGTTCACCAAGCAAAGAAAGGTAAATGAAGAACTCAGTGTTCACTGAGCAAAGAAAGGTAAATGAAGAACTCAGTGTTCATTGAGAAAAGCAAGGTAAATGAAGAACTCAGTGTTCACCGAGAAAAGCAAGGTAAATGAAGAACTTAGTGTTCACCGAGCAAAGCAAGGTAAATGAAGAACTTAGTGTTCACCGAGCAAAGCAAGGTAAACAAAGAAGTTAGTTTCTACTGAGTGGCACTATATCTACTAGGTCACCAATGGTTATCGACTTCCAAGCAGTTTTGTGTGGCTAGTATGAATTGAGCCTCTACTTCTATCGAGTGCATGACGATGCTGAGTAATGTAGTGAATGCCGAGTATCAAAAGGTCACTGAGTCAGCTTGAGGAACTCGAGTTTTCTACTATCTGGCCCACTCAGTAATGGTTTGTCCACTTATGTTTTGGCAGACCTTGTAGTTGAAAATAATGAAATGGTATATATGTAATGTATGATATCATTGTAGTATGATATATATGAGGGGTGTGAAAAAGATATAAAAAGGAAGAGATTGATGTTCGCATGAAAAGAAGGAATTGCAAAATCAGCAACAAAATAAAAGGGATTCAACAAGGTAAACATAGGAGCAAAAAATTTACATCTATCACATCAGGTGATCAATGCAAAAAGGATCTTATCAGCAAACAGTTCTAAGTAGATCCACTGCTTCATCCTAACAGGTGAATTAGTTTATAAATCCTTTAACAGGGTAGACTTAACAGTCTTTCTGTAAATCTCCTAATAGAGTGCATACTTTACTGTATGTTTGTAAATCCTCTAACAAGGTGGATCTAGCAGTCCTACTTGCTCCTAATAGGGCAGATCACTAGAAGTGATCATTGTAAGCCTTAATAGGCCAACTTTATACTCCAGTATTGAAGTTTTGTGGGCATCATCCCCACCCTAGTTTTACTTTCTATTTCGAAGGTTTCTCGGTCACCAAATCTCTGTGTACATGTGCAATAAATGTTTTTTCTTTCAGTTATGCAGTAGATTAGATGAATGAATGGTGAATGGTTAAAATGCTGAATTATTTGAAAGTTTTATAAGTTATTGATTCACCCCTCCCCTCTTAGTAACATGTCTTATCCTGAATATTTCCAAGAGGGTACACCAATAAATTACATATTTAAAAAGTAGATTTCGAATACTAAAATTTTTATTTCTGAATTTTTTTATATTCAATCTATAAATTTCTCAAATTTTGACATCAATTGACAAGAAATTTCAAAAATAGGAAAAACACTTCCACTTTTTGCCCAAAACCGAGACCCAACTTCTTGCACTTACCCTTGGCTAGATATGAATAGTTGAATCACTAACTCTATGTGCCCCTTTAAGGGATATATATCCTGCACACTAAAACACACGATCAATTACAATTGCATAAAATAACAGAGTCGAAGGAAAAATGCATTAATTTAACCATTTATTTAATTATACTAAAATAATTTATTTGCATCACTCTCTTTCTATAAAACATCACAAAGAACGAAAGAAGTAAATAACCATAGCATTAAATCAAACATATATTTGTAATCATATGATATGTCTAATACTAGATAACTAGATATCATCACAAAACATATTGTCATCTCAAAAAGGCATCTTAATGCATATATGATCGACTGAACAACATAGTAATCTAACATCTATAATAATTCAAATCAAAGTATAACATCTACCATCAGGTCATCTCAAATGTAAAAATAACATGAGTAACAAGTATCTTTCGGATCAAAATATAACAAGGTACAGACTACAAACATTAATGGCATAATTTTATTGTTTAGAACATTTGATACTCTTGAAATAGAGGATTGAATCAAACCAAACATGCGGATGGGAGTGTGATTTATATAAAGATGTTATTATTGCTTATAAGAAATAAGGTTATATCTAGTGTATTAAAATTTATTTTTAAATTATCACAACCCTAATCCCTACTTGCTTGGTTTACATGGTTTCATGGTAAGTAAACCCCTACAAAATGGAATACTATGTATTTTTCTATTGTAAATATTAAGATAACGATAGGATTTAGAAAGTTCATGTGGTCACATTTTTGCATGTAGATACTGGTTTATTTGGACACTTTCTAGTATGGATAGGCTCATCTCAATGTAACTCTTCCTTATGACCACACTTACTTGAGTCTCAAAACCTTCTCAATTTTTCCTTTCACGTTTAACTCTATTCAATTTGTTATTAGAGACAAAATTAAAATTCTCCTAAGTTGAACATAGTTCATCATTCTTTTATTATTTTCTATAATAGTTTTGTACATCACTCAATTCCTCTCCAAATCTTTTAGAAGATTCCCTGCAAAACATGATAATACAATAACTTCTATTTTAGAAAAACTCGCCACATGGAAATTTATTTCCAAGACATATGTTCCTTCTCACAAATCTAAACTATTCTCTAGTCAACAGGAGAGTCATATATGATAGCTAGTACAAACAATTTCCAAAATGTTTACGTCTTGCAACTATCGGCTATACCCTTGAACTCACTATCGATGCAAGTGCTAGTTTAGATTTTTTCTTAACTAACTACTTTATAATTCATGTAAAATATATATTTATATTTATAAAATTAAAGTGACAGAGAGAATTTATAAAAGTGCATTGTTCAAGTCATCCATCTCAAATAGATACCATTAAACAATTTATTTGATATCATTTTAGTTACTTAACCTTTCTGCATTATAAATAATTGAAATATAAATAATCTTTATTGAGATGTAAACATAACCTTATAATAATATTTTTTTAATATCATAAGGAATAATACTAATCTCAACAATAATTCTTTTATGTAGGATGCCCCTTTACACTATGACTTAATGTACATAATGCAAAAGAAAGCATTAGAGAGGAATCAATTTGTTTTAGCCACCCAGAAGGTTGGATCAAGTTTGATTTTGATGCAGCTACTAAAGGAAACCCAGGAAAGGAAGATGCGTAGGTATAATTAGGGATCTAAATGGAAACTATATCAATATTGTGGCTTGTTGACATGGTAGTCAAACTAGCATTGTGACTGGAGCTAAACATGCTCTCTTATCCATTAAGTTAACCAACAATACTAATTACAAAAAAAATTGGGTGGAATATTATTCAAAGGACATTATTAACTATCTAAATGGCAAAGTTGCACCAATGTGGACTATTGAAACTAAATAATTGAGATCAATTTTAAATACTTTTGATAGGGTTATTATTTCTCATATGTACCATGAGGCAAATCCCATTGTTTGTGCATTGCCAACTTGGGTTTTGAGGTCGAGAAGATGATTTTATGGCAAGACACTCTCTCAAGAGATTATACTCTAAAAGAAAAAATTAATGAGGATAGAAAATATTTTCTTGTGGAAAACTTAAACAATTATGATGAGTATTTCAAAGAAATACCTTGATCATTATAAGTTAATGTAGAAGAGATTGTCAGTAAAGAGTGTTGATGATCAACACATTTTTTGGGCTATTTTGGTCCTCTTTCTCATAAGCATTGACATTAGTTAGAGTGCCCTATATTTTAAATAAGTGGTAAAAGGTTTTTATACAAAGTATAGAGACATAGGGGGATAACTAAGGCAAGATTCAAGTTCTTGCAAGGAATGGTGAGGCATACCATAGGTTTGAGAACAACTTGAGAATGGAGGGATCACCACTTACCTCAATGTCTTCATGAGTTTGACTCTAAAGCTATGATGGAGTTCATTAATGGTTGGATGGACTATAATGCATACATGTATGGGGTCTCTTTCGTACTCAACACTTACTTTGAATCTTAGAAATCACTAGCCTTCCCTGCGAGGGTTTAAATTTTTTGAAGGAATGAAATGTCACTGAGGACGTTCTAGAGAAATCCTCTGAGTATGAAAAAGAAAGGAAGTTGCTCATCAAGGTGGGTAATTACCTTTTGAAAAAGAAAACTATGCCCATTTAGAGACATGTTCTCTTCTATGTTAGGTCCTATTTTACATTAAATGGTAGGAAGAAGAGAGTCCATTGTTTCTATTTTATCTTCCTTAATCACTTTTGTTACAGAGACAAAAGTTCTGTCCCATATTATATTGTGGAATATTTCAACTGGAGTTTGGCTAAACATAAGAAAAAATCATGTCATTTTATCTTCTATGAATGTATAATCCTCATTTTTTTAGAGTATTTCAAGGCCAAAATTTCTAATGTTGGCCTAATAATAAAATAGGAGGGGGGTTATTTGGAATAATAGGAAAATCCTTGGGTCTAAAAAAGGGGAAAAAAAGTGTGGAAAGCAATAACTTTGGGATGGACATGGGGGATGAGAATGATGAAAATTCAGTAAAATCCCATGATGCTTGTGAATGAGTGGACCTATTGGAAGATAATGTTGATCAAATGGAAACAAGGGATAAGATTAAGGAGTTTCTCAATTTTAAGAGATACAAAAATTCTCCATCCAATACCAAGTCTAATAAGAACAAAGGTATTCCATTGGAAAAGAAGGATGACATGACTTAGGAGAAAAAGAGCAAGTAGAATTATAATAGGAAGAAGCATTCCACTATTAATGTTTCAGGGTGCATTTCTTATGATTCTAAGGATGTGTATCCTATGAAAGACACAAATATTTTTGGGGACTAGGGTATGTGCATGATCATGGTGTCCAAAAAAGTGGCAATATGAATACATTCTAGTTTTAAAAAATATAAAAGAATTTCAAAACTCTTTTTGGCATTTTCCCACCCGTCCTGATACCAAATAAAAATTGTAACACCATATCTTTTTAGGTACCTGACCACATATCAAGTACCAAAAATTTATGACCATATCACATACATGATTCAAGACTGGGTATAAGATCCTTACTCACCTAAATTTATCAAAAGTAAGTGAAATTTTTATGTTTGTTTGAATTTTTTTTTTTAATTCTATTTTAAATTAGGTTTTCATTTAGGAATCAATATATTGTTTACTTTAATTATAAACTATCAATACAATTAGTAATTTTAACTTTTTCCAATTTAATAGGCATGGATGACCTATATGATGGTGATAACAATGAACCATGAGAGAATGTTCCTCGAAACCATCCACCAAACATTCCACAACCCCATCAAAATCCTCAACCTTGCCCAACCAATCCACTACCCCCTCAAAACCTTCCTTGTATTGAAGATTTGATACAATAAACTCTTACAAAATTGTGGGCTTTAAAGCCATATATAACAATATACCTACATTGTATGCCTTATTATTTATGTTAAACACCATAGTAGATAATATCCAAACACTCACTGATAAAAAAAAGTTTCTCTTTGTACGTGTGATAAAATGCATGCCCTATTTGATGATAGGTTGGACTATGATGAGGTTGTGGCAGTAAACATAAGAAAAGATGATATATTTAACCTTTTTGTGAACCCATAAACTACTTAAATAGAAGAATACACAAAACCATAATTATCATTTAAATGGTGCAAAAATGAGGCTATCCATATAAAAATTTGGAATCACTGGTGGATTATTTTTCTCAAACCACCACACAGTAATTTAGAGGTCCCATTCTATTTCATTAAAAAATTGTATGCTGAATTTGTTTTGGGTCTCAAGGTGAACTACTAGAACATGAGGTCAAACATGGGTATAGGAGGAGGAGCCCCTTGAGATATATCATTTTCCTTTATTCATTACAACTTTGTCTCTATCTTTGATCTTTTTGACCTCTATTCTTGAACTTGATCTCTTCAGTACTTCAATAATTCCTTCAACAATATTCTCTAACAAAAATCTAACCATCACCAACTTTTAACTTTCTCTCAACTCCTCCTTTTATAGTTTTCTTTTTCTATTTTTTCACTTGACCTAATTAGTATTTTAGACATTTCTAGAGTTGTTCTCTAATTGTGACCAATAGTTATAAGAACATTCATCTTTTCCTTCCTTGACAACTTTAGTTTCATTCATCATTCCAAAATTGTAATCAACAACAATCAATTCACATTCTTTAATAAAATGTTTGTAAATCTTTATCTCAATTCTTATAAACCATTTTCCTTTCTTGGTAGAACCATTTTACATTAAAATGTGTCACCTCAAACTTTGATGCCATCTTTGTATCACTTGGTAAATACATTGTTTTTCCTTACTAACACTCAATGTGAACTTTTCTCAACGTCCTCTAACTTTCTCAGTGTGGCTTTATCTTGACTCGGGTAGAGCATTTTCTTAGTAGATATACAATGGCTTGATTTGGACTTGAGCTTGGATATAACTATAAATCTCTATTATCTCCTCTATTTCTTAGGTAGTATGATAGTTTGATTTCTATATAGATTTTGGCATTAATAGGCAATATCATTCTTAATAGAAATAACACTTATGCTATATCCATTTGAGATTTTTTTGGTGTCTCCTCTTGATCTCTATATTCTAATTGTTCTATTTCTTATGGTTTCCCCTTATTGATGTTAATGTAATGGAGGGAATCTTGGCCTTGCTTTGCATCTTCCTTCAATATTTCTCCTTCCTCAATATCCTTAATACTATTATGATGAGGATTCAACCTATGTCCTCGATTGACATCTTCTTCTACTAATTATCCTTCCTCTATTACCTCTTTCAGAAAACATATTTTTCTAACTAACAAAGGGCTTTGTTTATTGCTATTGGTATGAGAAGTTGGTTCAATTCTATTTATTATTCCATCTTCCATATTTACTAGCACTATGTTTTTCTCCTTATCGCTATTGATAGTTGGTTAGCTCTAGGAATGCTCCTTTTAGTCATGTGCTTATGTAAAGATATTTATAGCTTGATTCATTTGAATTCCTTTTGGGATTACCATCAAGGAGATTTATCTTCCAAATTTAACCTTCAAATTCTATGTGATGTAATTTATAATGGATGTATTAATTATAATTTTTGTAAGATTATGTTCTTGGAAATTGGATTTGATGTTTACTAGGATTTTAACTTTGATTTCTTAAAAATGACTAATGATTTTGCTATACATTTCAATATGTGAATGTGTAATAGTTCTACTCAAATACATTTGAATACTACACATGTTGGAAAATATAACAAACTAGTAGAATTTTCATCAAAATTAGGCCTCCAATTAATTTATTTAACACTAAATCCTTTTAGAAAAACAAAGAGGTTCATAAAGGATTTCATCTATAATTCTCTTACTTTTATATTGTAAATAAATTAAGCTATTTTAGAGAGGGGAGATACTCACCTAGTCATTATTGAAAGATTTTAATCACTTTACCAGTTTTGGATCCTTTATTTTAGGGAAATTCCAATATGCATAGATCCCAAGCTCTTTGCATTCAAAGCAACGATCTTCACTTTGTTTATTGCTAATAATTACAATATTTTCCTTTTTACTATGATTTTCATTAAAATATCTTGGCTGGTTGGTGGTATAGCTAACACCTAGTGCTTTCTTTCTTCTATTATGAGAAGTCTCCATTAACCTTTACTTGTTATGAGTATCTATCAAAGCTCCCATAATCCATTTTTAATTTGGCAAATCTTGGGTTCAATCATTCTTGTAGATAGGGTAGAGTCCTATATTATTGACATGACCACGTTTATCAAAAAAAATTAATGAAGATTCGGTATTATTAGATGGTTTCTAGGGGGAATTGAGGGATAGTTATCTAGATGTCTTATATCTATCTTGCCTCTATTGCAAATTACTTGTTTGAAGCTAATTTTTACACAAAGAGGAACCCTATTATTATTCAATGTTTGAAATGGAATCCTATTGTGGGTATAGTATATTATGAATTAGATATGATAATTACTTCAAACATTTTAGGATACTTGCATAACAAACATGCTAAGAGAAGGTAACAAGATGGCTAACTTTCTTATCAAAACATGGATGTGATGGAAAGTTAATTGAGTCTTTTTTAGTAGATCAAAAATCAAACTTGATTCCTCAATTGGGTAAATTAATATATTCCAAGTAGTATAAATACACCATTATATGTCCTTTATTGTCAAACTATTCACAAAATATAGTCTCTATGGAGTCAAACTAGGACAACATCTTGTGAAAAATATACATACCCAGCTGGTAGATGTTTGCTCAGATATTCTCTTTGTCTTCTCTCTCTTTCTATGTTGAAATATGGAATAGATATGTTGGAGACTTACAATTGGAACAATTGTTGTTTATTCATTGATGTCCAATTTATGAATGAGACATATTGCTACCTAGTCTAAATGTCATATCTATTGATTGATGAAGAGGATTTGAGAGTTACTCATAAATATATTACCTAGAGGAAAGGTTGAAGTTATGAAATGGAACTTAAAATGACCATTTGATTAGATAGACTTTGATAAAGAAAAGTAATTATTTTTGTCAAGAAAGCTTAGCCAAGCCAAGGGAAAAATAAATAAATACTAAGGAGTACTGAGTAATGACAGTGTCAATCGAGGCACACTTAGTGCTGAGAAAATCTAATGTTAATGGAGAATTAGTATCAACCAAGAAGGATAGTTGATGTCCAGCTAGAAAGATTATATAGTGACTAAGTATTTTATTATTAACTGAGTGTTAGAATATAGTGATTGTCAAGCAACAATACAATATCAAATTGAAATGAATCGTAAGATCAAGTTGAGTCAGTTGATCTATTGAGAGATGTAAAATGAATTGATGGTAAGATTGATGAGTTGGATCATTAAATTTAAGGTGATGATTAGATAAAGACCTAATAGAAGGATTCTAGAGAAGTTGCTAGAGGATAATCAAGAAGATGTACAGATACATTGAATAGAGTTGAACCTCATAATAAACCCTAAGATCTATGGTGGATATAGAAAATGATAAAGCATAGATTTCCTATTTAATGTGAAATGAAGCTGAACATATGATGCCTATGCCCCAGTGAAGCCTTGTCTAGCCAGTGTGTGTGCAAAATGTGTATGTGAAGGAAGTCATATAGAGCAAGGTTGATTAGAGGTCATACAAGTGAGTGGATGCAAAGCTAGAAGAGAGAGCTTACAGATGTGATGTTGTTGTTGATAATTGAATTAGAGAAGATGGCTTAAGAATTGATGGGAAGAGTAATCTAATTTCTTGAAGGGTGTGCAAGGAGATCAAGATTAGAGATGAAAATGGAAGGCTTATCAGTGAGCCAACATAAGGATTGAACAAAGATCTGAACTAGCAAAAGTGACTTGTAATCACACACATCAAAACCTACTATTTTCTTTCTTATCATTGTAAATAGTTTGTATTGAAATCATTTTAATATAAGTTGACCTAACAATCATTTAAAGACTAAATAATCTATGTAAATCCTTTAACTAGGTGACATTTTAAATTGAATGATCAAATTCATCTTACAAGGCCATTCTTAATAGGGTGATTAAATCCTCTAACTAGGACACATTTAACAATGTGTATTGTAACTTTTAATAGGGTTAGGTCCTAATAGAGCTAACTTTGAAAGAGTAAAAAATAGTTACATGTTGTTGGTGGTTTTTCCCAAATAGGGTTTCCACATAAAATCCTAGTGTCTAACTGTGATGAAAGTATTATACATATTTTACATGTGATAAGATTTTCATTATGTAATACAAGTTAAATATTGCAATACTAGAAAGAAGATGTGGGATAGATTGAGGACCATATATGGAGCTAATGACAATGTACTAAGAGCCAAAAAAGAAAGCCTTAGAGGTAAATTTGATGATATTAGAATGATGGAAGGTGAGAACATAGTACAATACTACACAAAAGTTAAAGAGGTTGTTAATTCTATTCGAGGAGAAAATAGAGTAATTGATGATGAAATAATGATCAATAAGCAAGGTATTGAGGAATTTACTCCCTATCTATGCCATTAGTCTCTATGATTCAAGAACTGAGATGCACTCTAGGTAACAATTTGACCTTAGAAGGTGTAGTTGGTAGACTTACTGATTATGAGATGTCTAATTTTGATAACTATGCACCTACTACCATTGAATTTTCTTTCAAATCACAATAGATTCTTAATAAGAAGAAAAGAAAATATGCGAAGTGTGAAAGTGATAGTTTTGATGATGAGATTGATGAACTTGAAGCCCTCATTGCAAGAAGGTTTGAAAGATGAAGAGGTAAATACAAAGGTAAATTACTTATCACGTGTTTTTCATGCAACAAAGTTGGTCATATTGTTTCTAAATATCCTAACAAAGAAGATACAGATGAAAATAAGGAAAGCAACTACAAAAAAGAAGAGATGAAAAAGACTAAAAAAAGGGCAAGGATGAAAAAGGTAAGAAATATTGTTATGTAGTTGAAGAAAATTTTGATAATGAATCTGAAAAGAACGATAATGAAGTTGTCTATGTTGCTATGAAAGAAGAGTCTGATGAAGATGATAAAATTGCATTAATTTCTTATGTGGAAAAAGTGATGGATGGATGACTAATTCACCCCTCCCCTCTCATTTACTCCTCTTATGGTTCCAACACATTTTAGATTATCATTGGTGCCTCATCTTGGTCTCTACATTCTATATATTCTATTTCATGTGGTGTAACCTTATTGATGTTAAAATGATAGATGGAATCTTGGCCCTTCTTTGCATCCTCCTTCCTTATTTCTACTTCCTCAATATCCTCACTATTATT
Source organism: Cupressus sempervirens (assembly GCA_028749045.1). Lineage (NCBI taxonomy): Eukaryota > Viridiplantae > Streptophyta > Pinopsida > Cupressales > Cupressaceae > Cupressus > Cupressus sempervirens. The sequence continues at coordinate 172,172,071 of CM053793.1, forward strand.
AGGATGGAGATCAAAACTATGTGCCAGATTTACATTTCCTTCTACTAATTTTCCTTCTTCTACTACTTATTTTGTAAAATACATTTTCCTAACGAACAAATTTATTTATTTATTTCTATTGGTCTAAGATGTTAGTTTAATTCTATTTATCATCCCATCTTCTTGATTTACTAGTATTATATTTTCATCCTTATCCCTATTATAGTTGGTTAGCTTTTAGAATGCTTTTTTTAGTTATGTGTTGTTGGAAATACATTTATAGCTTGAGTCATTTGAAGTCCTTTTCGGATTATAATCAAGGAGGTTTATCTTCTAAATTTAACCTTTAAATTTTGTGTAATTTAACTTGTATATGGACCTATTAGTTATAATTTTGAGAAGATTATGTTCTTGTAAACCAACTTTGATGTTTGCTAGGATTTTGACTTCATTAGAATTTATATAATTAGCTTCGATTTATAAAAAAATAGTAATAAGTTCCCAATGCATTTCAATGTGTGAAAGTGTAATATTTCTACTAGGATAGATTTGAATACTACCCATGTTGGAAAATATAATAAACTAGCAAAATTTTCATCAAAATTAGCTATCTAGTTTATCAATTTAATGCTAAATCCTTTATTATAATAATAAAATGTTATGAAAGTATTTCATCTCTAATTCTCTTACTTTTACATTGTAAATCAATTAAGCTATTTGATAGAGGGGAGATACTCACCTGGTCACTATTGAAAGATTTTAACCATTTTACAAATTTTGGATTCTTTTTTTTAGGAAAATTCCAATATGAATGGATCTCAAGCTCATTGCATTCAAACCAATAATCTTTACTATGTTTATCACTAATAATTGTAATATTTTCCTTCTTGCTATGATTTTCATTGAAATTTCTTGGTTGGTGTTATTGCTAACACCTAGTGCTTGCTTTCTTCTATTATGAGAGGCCTCCATTAACCTTGTCTTTTTCTGAGTATCTACCAGAGCCCCCATTATTATTTTTAAGTTGCCAAATCTTTTGGTCTATCTATATAGTAGATAGGGTGGAGTCCTATATTATTGACATGATAATATTTATTAAAACAAACTAATTAAGATTGGGTATTACTAGATGATTTCTAGGGGGCAATAAGGGAGAATTAACTGGATGTCCTATATTTTTCTTGCCTTAGCTACAAATTGTATGTTTGAAGCTATTTTTCATGCCAAGAGGAACTATGTTACTATTTAATTTTTGAAATAGAATCCTATTGTACATAACCTCAATAGAAAATTTGTTAGGTAAGTTTCTTCTATGGTTTTTCTTAGGCTGTATCATTATCAATTCTCTTGTATCATTCTTGTGGGGAAGAATAAGTGCCTAAATGGGAGGTGGGAATTAACATTGTCTGGCTTTATTCTATTAAGGGGTTTAGATGTATAGTCTTAATTCTCTTAATTGGTATTATCTCTGATTCTACTATCTTTGTGACTTAAAGGAACTCTATTAGCCTTTGATACCTGAGATTGTGAGAGCTATACATAATTGACAATGAGGGTTCTCTAATATTTTTACTTCTTCTTACCTTACTCTTTTCATACATTTTCTTTTCCTCATTTCTTTGTTTTCATAGTTAGGGTATTCATCTTGATACATACCTTTTTCTTGTGGTTTCTATGTCAATAGCTACTATGTTGATAGCTATCCTTTCCATGAGAATACATCATTTACATTAGTAATAAAATTTCTTTAGCTTGACCACTTCATGCATACTTGGTTTTGGCAAAGTGTTCTTTGGGCCTATTGATAGATGATTTCCCCTCATGCTTTTAAAAATTATTAAAGGTGTATAGAGATGAAGAAGGGGTAAAAGCACAAACGTGTGTCACCTTTTATAAAGAAACATGATATCAGAATGTGACAGTTCAACATTAATGACAAAAAAAATGGTATTTGTGTTTTAAATATGAAGATGATGTAAACTGATGAAATGTGTATAATTGGATGAATTTTATGCCTATAATTTTTATTATTTTTTAAAGTAAGAATTTATTCATTTGATTTTATTTTGAAGTCCCTTTTTTAACTGTAAAAATATAGGGTGTAGTTCCTGTAAAACAAGTATATGCAAATCATCTTTTTTTGTTCTGATTTGAAATATCTTATAGATGACATGTATAGCTAGTGAAAAAAAAAAATTATTATTTTTGATGTATATTTTCTTTGTTATAAGTACTCAAGTTTGACCTTATGAGAATCCAACAGATTTTTCCTCCCATCAAAACTTCCCTATCAAATATATACCTTCTTGAAAAAAAATTACATATTCATGAAGAGGATTCTCTCCTCTAGAGAAAAATATAATTTTTCAATTTTATTGATATGTTTGACTATTTTTTTTCCCTTTTTGAGGGAGCATCTTCTGAAATGTTGAAATGTCGACTTATAATATTTTGACATTATAACATATTATAACTAATTAAAACACTCAAAAAATTGTATAATTATGATATTGAATCTGAGATCTATAAAAGGGTATTTTTAGTTTTTGAAAAAATTTGAGTTTTCATAGAGAAGTGAGATGTGACCAAAACAGGTTTTGGTATCACAAACGGTGACACAGATCTGTGCTTTTACTTGAAGATAACTTCTTGTTGAAACTCGGTCCTTTTAGATTGGCATTCTTTGAACTGATCACCATATTTCAAATCTATTATAGATAGGGATCATGTTTTGCCTAATATGCTTTGTTCTTTGGCAAAAGCAGAAACCTGTGTCACCCTTTTGTAAAGGAAAAGGCTAAAAAAAGTATAACTATTCACCTTCAATGATATGAAATTGGTATAATTATTTTGAATTGAAAATGAAGTAAACTAAAGAAATGTGTAGAAATGGATGAATTTTACAATTATAATTTTTAATAATTATTTGGACAAAGAATTGATACTTTTTTGTAATTTTAATAGATTATTTTTTAGCTATTGAAAAATACTGAAAAATAGGGTTCTAGCTCCCACCACAAAATTATATGGAAATAAATTTATTTCCCTTTGATCTCAGAGTATGTTATAGATAACATATATAGCTAGAACAATTTTTAAAAGAATGGCTTTAGACCCATGTTTTTTCTTTTATAATGATTCAAATTTCAACTCTCCTAAAATTAAAAGTTTTCATCTGCCACCACATTTTTCGAAACAAATCTATTCTAATTAGGAAAAAATGTATACATCCTAAAAGAAGCTTCTCTCCTCTAGAATTTTATATAATTTTTAAAAACAAATTGATATCATTTATTATTATTTTCTTTCTCAAAATCGATATCTTTTCGAGTGTTAAAATGCAAGCTTGTAGAATTTTTTAATTACCATATACTATATCTAATTAAAACACTGCAAATTCTATATGAGAATATTTTTTACTCTAAGCTCTATAAAATGGTGTTTATATGTTATTAAAAAGTACCATTAAAAATAGTAAGAGTTATTGAAACACCACTTTTCTCAAATAATTGTATTTCTTTAGTAATTGGATACAAACTAGTATAAAGTATGCATTTAATAGATATTTCCAATTAGAAAAGTGTGAGACCATATATAACTTAGCTAGAATGAATTTATCTAAATCATATGTTTCAAAAAAAATCATTTTTACATAGAAATACTCAAATTCAATCGTTCTAATAAGTCAGCCTGAAAGGTGACAATAACTTTGTACTTTTACCCTCTTCGCAAGTTTCAGGGTGCATAAATCTTCACACTAGAGTACATGTTTTGTCACGGGACCATTTTTTTTTCTTTTCAATATCACTTATTTTATTTTTATACAAATTTAAAATACATATAATTTTTTATAAAATAAGTGAAAAAATAGACTTTCATATAAAGTCAACCACAAAAATGTAAAACATCAACCTTAAAAGAACATCTTACAAGAGGACATTAAGTTATTTTTGAAAAAAATTCTTCTATATATATATTGCATAGTTACATTTTTTTTTAACTCTCTTATATATTCTCCAAATGTAATTTTTAATACTATTTCTTTGTTGTACCCTAATCCTATGCTTGACTCTGAAACAAGAACTTTGTAAAGTACGATGGTGTTAACATGATATATAGATGCATAAGTATATGGGAGAATTATGATTTACCATTTGCCCAACTTCTAGTAACATGTTGGCCACTATAAAAAAGAAAAGATGGCTATTTGTGAGTGCAATGATATAAATAAAATGTGCATCACATCTTTACTTACTTTCAAGTCTTGTGGACCACTTGATTCATATCATTTAAATGACTGTCGTGTTATTAAAATCTAAATCATTGTTCTGACCATTAGGTGATAAAAATACAGTGTCTCATAAGTGGCTATACAACCACATAAATGTTTAATCATACGAAGGGAGGACTTGGTTTTTTTGTCAATCAAGTTGGAAAAAGGTACATAGAAAATGTTGGTTTCATGGCTGGATAGCCAATATTGTGCCTCATATAAAATGCTTGGGAACTACTCACTAATTACTACAAATAAGCTATAATTGTAGACAATGGCTGATCATCACTAGCTTCATGTGGTAATGTTTCCTTGGCTTGCACATAGCCATATAACTCCCTTCTTAGAGCTCACCAAGAGCCTCCTCACATATGAGCTTAGAATTTCGTTTGCCTTCACTCTATTGGATCATGTGGCTTTCAACCTGGCAGTTTTTAATCTCCACTACCAAACATTCATTCAACTACCTCAACCACATCTTTATTGCCTTCATTGTGGATCTTTCCAAACTTTCCAGTTTTGTGAATCATGCATCTAGACTCTTTAATAATTATCTTCTTGAAGTTTCTTATCTATTTTTGGAAAAGACATTTTAATGAAAATGCTCTATTTTTGGATACTATGAAAGAAGAAAAAGTTTGATTGAATGCTAGCTCTAATAGAGATCTAATGCTTAATGTAATAGAAGAATCTTGGCATATATCAATGAAATTGAAGTATTACTGAAGTATTAATTTTCTATATAATGTTAGCACTACTATTTTACTAAAAAGTTAATGGTTTTGTGTTTTCTTTTTGTTATTGTGTGAGTATGAATTTCTTAAATCTATGACTTTATTTTTATTGTTTATGTTCTCTACTTCAAAAAAGTTGTATTAGAGCTTGTAGAAGATCTAGACATTGTTTTTATGGGCAGATGTCATTGTGGGCGAAGGAAAAATGAGAACAAAATTGAAGATTTAAGAAGGATATTATAGTTGATGTTTGAGGAAGGAAGAGAAAGGGTATATAGTTTTACAAGACAGAAAGTATTTACTATTAAATCATTATAGGAACTAGTGGAAGTATTTCATAGCCATAAATTCCAACTTTTAATGGCAAAAATTATGATTATCGGAGCATAAAAATGAGAACTCTATTTTGTTTTTAAGATGTTTGGGATTTTGTTGAAAGTTGGTTCTTTGAACTAGCAAACTAGCAGGCCTATCAAGCTCTTTCACAAGTTAAAAAGGATTTATTAAAGGAAAATAGGAAAAAGGATGCTATGGCATTGCTATTTATTTAGAAAATAGTGAAGGAAGAAATATTTCCAAAGGTAGTTGTTGCCATAAGCTCAAAGAAAGCATGGGACAATTTTCAATCAATGTACCAAGGCATACGCAAGGTAAAAACTTCAAAGTTATAAAATCTTAGAAGAGATTTTGAAAACTTACAAATGAAAAATTTAGATTCAATAGATTCATTCTTTAGTCATGTAATGGGGATAGTAAATTAGATTTGAACTTATGGAGAAACCTTTGGGGTCAAGAGTTTCAGCCATTGAGAACTTCATCATTGGAGAATGTTGTCAAGAATCAACTTTCATTTGGAAGAACAAGAGGAAGATCATATTACAACAGAGGTAGAGGATGTTTTACATCAAGAGGAGGAAGAGGATATCCACAATTTTAGAGTAGAAGACCAACACCAGCCTCACAAAACCATTTCACATATACAAGAGGAAGGGGGGGGGGGGGGGGGGGGGGACCATCCTAACAACCATCATCAAGGAGAAAGATATGAAAAATCTAACATCAATGTCATTATTTTGATAAATTTGGGCACTTTGCATCTGAGTGTAGAAAAAGACAGTATGACATGAATAGGAAAAAGGCACATTTTACAAATTAAAATCAGCCCAACACTAGTGAGCAAAACAACATCTTGAAAACATGCAATGTTGCACAAGAGAGTTCTAAAGAAGTCTAGTTCTTAGATAGTGGTTGTAGTAACCATACGAGTGGGACTAAAGAGATATTCCCAACAATAGATGAATCAATAAAATCATAGGTTAAGTTGGGGTATGATCATCAAGTTCTAGTCATGGGAAAAGGGTCAATTAGCATAAGAACTACAAAAGGTGAAGAAAAGAAAATTCTTGATGTATATTATGTTCTTGGATTGCAACATAATCTCATAAGCATTGGGCAATTAGTGCAAAAGGGATATAGAATACATTTTGAAAATGGTGAATGTGTGATTCTAGATAAAAACCAAGCAACAGGCTGATTGCAAAAGTTGAAATGACCCAAAATAGAATGTTCCCACTTAAAATCCAAAGTGAACTATTCTTAGAGCAAAAAAAATTGCAAAAGGTAGTTGAATAAGATTTTAAAGCTTCATACAAAAATGAATCTTGGCTATGGCATTTAATATTTGGCCATTTAAACTTAAAGGGGTTACAACTCTTATATAAGAAATAAATGGTTTGTGGGTTTTCATCAATAGAGTCATTTAAGACAACATATGAGAGTTGCATTTTGACAAAGCAACATAGAGAAAAAAATTCTAGTTAGAAAGTCTTATAGAGAAAAACATTCACTTGAGATAGTTCATTGAAATCTTTGTGGGCTAATGCAAACACTATCCTTAAGTAGAAAACTTTATTTCCTGACATTTACTAATGACTTTAGCAGAAAAGTTTGGGTTTATTTTGTGGAGTATACATTAGATGTATTTGTTGGTTTTAAAGAATTCAAGGAAATTTTGAGAAAGAAAGTGGATACTCTATCAAAACATTAAGAATTAATCAAGGTGGAGAATACATATCAAATGAATTTCTAAATTTGCAAAGAAAATGGCATACAAAAACAATTTACAACAAGGTAGACTCCAGAACAAAATGGAGTAGCTGAAAGAAAAAATAGAACAATTATGGAGATGACAAGAAGTATGTTAAAGGAGAAACACTTACCAAATGAGTATTGGGCTGAAATAGTTGCATGTTCAGCATACATACTAAATAGATGTCCGACAAAAGTAGTAATAAATAAAACATCGAAAGAATCTTGGAGCAAAAGGAAGCACAATATAGCACATTTGAGAGTATTTGGTTGTGTGGCATACTCATTGGTACCTAAATAAGTGAGACAAAAATTAGATGATAGAGGAGAGAAGTGTATATTTGTGGGATATAGTGAATAATCCAAGGTATATAGGCTATACAATCCCATCATAAAGAAGTTAATAATAAGTCATGATGTTGAGTTTGTAGAACAAGAGGCATGGGATGGTAGCATGGATAAGTCAACTACGGTTGGAGCTAGTGTTCCACAAGAAAGTGAAGAAAATGAAACTCAAGATGTGCATTCTACAACACACAAAAATGTTCCCAAGACATCCACAAGGGTACCTACCACTCAAAACACTACTACTTTGGCAAGCACTAATAGTAGTGAGTCTTCTAATCCAACACTTGCATCACTAAGATCAAGGTCTATAAATACTTCAAGGAAGACACAAAGCCTTAGAGACATATATGATGAATTATAAGAGGCTGAAAATGATGATTTATGCATTAATTATGTACTCTTAGCACAAGCTGATCAAATTTATTTTGAAGATGTTGTTAAAGATGACAAATGGATTTCAGTCATGGATGAAGAAATTTAGGCAATAGAAAAGAATGAAACTTGGAATTTATTAGATGTTCCTGAAGGCAAGGATGTGATTGGAGTTAAGTGGGTTTACAAAACAAAGTATAATGCTGATGGAAAAGTAGAGAAATATAAGGAAAGACTAGGAGCCAAAGGCTTCACACAACAACCAGGTATAGACTATAGTGAGACATTTGCATCCATGGCAAGATTAGACAATATTAGAATGGTTTTATCCATAGCAGCCCAAAATAATTGGAAGGTCTATTAGATGGACGTGAAATCAACATTTTTGGATGGATTTTAGAAGAAGTGTATATAAAAAAGCCACAGGGGTATGAAACTTTGAGAGAAGAACATAAAGTATACAAGCTGAAAAAGGCAATATATGGCTTGAAGCAAGCTCCTAGAGCTTGGTACAGAAAAATAGACTCTTATTTTGTGAATAATGGTTTAAGTAAGTGTGGCTATGAACCAAATTTGTATGTCAAAGTGAGCAACGAAGGAGAAATATTGATAGTTTTCTTATATGTAGATGATTTGATATTCACCAATAATATGTCAATTAACAATTTCAAGGCAGCCATGAAAAATGAATTTGATATGATTGATTTGAGACTCGTGATCTATTATCTTGGGATAGAAGTAAATAAAAATGATCAAGGTATTTTCATTTGTCAAAGTGATTATGCTACTAATTAGTTGAAAAGATTTAAAATGAAAAATGTGAATTCATCCCCTACATCAGTTGCATTGGATTTAAAACTTAGCAAGAATGATGAAAGCTCTAATGTAGATGCAACTTTATTCAAAAGATTAGTTGGTAGTCTTTTATACTTGACATCTACAAGGCCTAACATAATGTATGGAGTCAGTCTCATTTCTAGATTCACAAACAAACCAAAAGAAAATCATTAGAAAGTTGGAAAGAGAATTTTTCTATATATAGTTGGAACAAATAATTTTGGAATCTTATATGCACCTTCAAATGATTACAAGCTGATTGGTTATATAGAAAGTGATTGGGTAGGTAGCTTTGATGATAAGAAAAGTACTCCAACCTATATCTTTCACCTAGGATCATGATCTATCTCTTGGGCATCAAAGAAACAACCAGTTCTAACACTTTCATCCACTAAAGTGGAATATGTTGTAGCAACATCAATAGCTTGTCAAGCTATGTGGATGAGAAGAGTACTTTCAGACTTAAAGCATCAACAAGAAGAAACTACAAAAATATATTGTGATAATAATTCGACAATTGCTTTATCAAAAAAATATGGTTTTCATCAATGTAGCAAACATATAAATATAAGACATGATTACATTACTGAATTAGTGAACAATGGTGACATATATCTTGAGTTTTGCAGGTCCAAAGAATAATTGGATGATATTATCACAAAGCCCCTTACAAAGAATTGGCTAATATTAGTGCTTCAAACTTTTACCTATAAAAACATTGACCATACATCCATCTCACAATTTAACAAGTAAATGGAAATACCATATAAAGCATATACATCTAAAGTATGTAAAAAAGTAAGTATTCACATATGTATGACACAAGATATGCTTACCTAGAAACACTCCAATGAGAAGGTAAAACTGGGGTGGGGATGACACCCACAAATCTTCACTACTGCAGTAATAAAGTGTATCCAATGAAGGTTAGAATACTTAATCATGAAACATGATCTACCTTGTGAAATTTTTTCCATGTTAAAAGCTTACAAAGATTATTAGGTCTTACCCTGTTAAAGGATTTCAACACCATATTTGAAGTATGCCTGATTAAAGGAATTTAACTCACAATTAAGTGAGAAACTTGTTCTAAGAGGATTTCAATACAACCTATTAGGAATACTCTATTAAGATATTTAATTGATTCACCTGTTAGAATGTCTTAGTAATGATTATGTGATTAGCACTCTATTTCTTGATGTCAGATAACCTTTATACTGATGTGTACTTATTCATTTCTGATCATATGTCTCTCTTTTGTCCACTATTTTATTTCCTCTATTATCCTTTAATTGATTTAGTAATGAAACTTAAATCATAATACCTTGGTCACCATGAATGTCCTATTTGTGCATGCAAACTCTCCTTCTCTACACTTCTCTTCTCTTAAAACATTTAGGGTTTGTCCTCCTTAAGAAGACTTAGGTGACTTAGGATTAAGTATGAATCAATGACTATGATTCACTCTTATTGCCACTTAAACCTTCTCTTTTATTGATTGGATGCATGTAATACATAGGGATTCATACTTAAGATTCATCCTTATTAGCAAAAGATCATAAATCAATCCTTAAGTTGGCTTTAAAATGGTTTACATAGTAATTTGTGCCAATACAAAAAACTATGTCAAAATTGTGTTACTCAGCATTTAAACTCCTTGGTGCTCAGCACTAACTATAACTTCAATGTTGTCACTTGGCATTTGAATGACTTAGCATGCAATCCTTGCTTGACACCTGAATCACTCGATAGATACTATCTTCTCAGTACTTGAATGACTCGGCACATGAGTGATTCAACACTCACTGTTTACTCAACATTCTTTAACTTATATGTTGTGCTTGGCATGAACTAATTAAATGACTTAAGTGTATAGATGCTCACTTGTCAAAACCAATTTGAGACTAACAGAGCCTAGATTTTGAAACTGCTTACATCATTGGAAAGAAGATTTCAAAACTCTAACTTTAGTCCCAAAAACAATGAGTCTACAGTTACCCAGTTTTAGGGAATGATGAAATTTTTTGCTTAAAATTTTGAGCACAAGACCTCCAATAAGGCCAAATAAAAAGATACAATTTTTTTATGAAAGTATGAAAAAAAATACTTTCAAACATTTAATCTTCTATATAATTTGGATCACAGTTTCCAAGGGGGATTGAGGGATAGTTGTCTTGAAGTCTTATATTTTTCTTGCCTTAGTTTTAAATTGTTGGTTTGAAGCTACTTTTTACACCAAGACGAACCCTGTTATTATTCGATGTTTGAAATGGAATCCTATTATGGGTAGCCTCAATAGAAAATTTTCTAGCTAAGCTTCATCTACAATTTTTCTTGGGCTATATCATTATCCATTCTCTTCTAGAGTTGTTGGGGGAAGAATAGGTGCCTAAATGGGGGTGAGAATTAGCATCATTAGGCTTTATTCTAGGAAGGGATTTAGATGTGTAGTAATAAATCCCTTAATTGGTATTGTCTCTAATTCTGCTATCTTTGTGACTCTAAGGAACCTTATTAGCCTTTGATACATGAGACGGTGAGAGCTAGGCATAATCGAAAATGAGGGTTTTCTAATATTTTCACTTCTACTTACCTTACTATTTTCGTAAATTTTGTTTTCCTAATTTCTTAGTTTTCATAGTTAGGGTATTGATCTTGATGCCATACATTTCTTCTCGTGGTTCCTATCTCAATAGCTACTATGTTGATAGTTATGCTTTCCTTGAGAATGCCACATTTGGATTAGTGATAAACTTTCTTATGCCTAACCGCTTCCTGCAAACTTGGTTCAACCTTAAAAACACATCTTACAAGAGGACATTAAGTTATTTTTGAAAACTTTTCTTTTATATATATTTTGCATAGTTACATTTGTTTTTAACTCTCTTATATATTCTCCAAATGTAAGTTTTGCTACTATTTCTTTTTCGTACCCTAATCCTATGCTTGGCTGTGAAACAGGACTTTTGTAGAGTATGATGGTGTTAGCATGATATATACATGCATAAGCATATGGGAGAATTACGATTAACCCATTGCCCAACTTCTAGTAACATGTCGGCCACTATAAAAAAGCAAAGATGGCTATTTGGGAGTGCAATGATATAAATAAAATGTGCATCACATCTTTATTTACTTTCAAGTCATGTGGACCACTTGAGTCGTACCATTGAAATGACTGCCGTGTTATTAAAATCTGAATCGCCGTTCAGACCATAAGGTGATAGAAATACTGTGTTCCGTAAGTGGCTATGCACAAAAATGGTTAATCATACCAAGGGAGGACTTGGTTTTTTTTTTAATCAAGTTGTAAAAAGGTATACAGAAACTGCTGTTTTGGTGGCTGGATAGCCAATACTGTCTCGTATACGATGGTTGGGAACTGATCACTGGTTACTGCAAATAAGCTGCAATTGTAGACAATGGCGGATCATCAACAGCTTCATGTGGTAATGTTCCCTTGGCTTGCCCACGGCCATATAACTCCTTTCTTAGAGCTCGCCAAGAGCCTTCTCACATATGGCCTCAGAATTTCCTTTGTCTCCACTCCTCTCAACGTTGCACGGATTAAAAGCAAGATGTTGTCGACGCCTGGAATTGAGCCCGTGGAGATTCCATTGCCATCTGTGGACGGCCTGCCCGTAGGCATTGAATCCACGGCAGGTTTATCCGAGATGGGAAGGACAGACTTAATACCGCTGCTCTTCCAAGCCCTTGATCTTTGCTAGCAGCCATTCGGAGCGCTGCTGAAACTGCTCTCCCCTGATTTTGTCATACATGATACGACGATCTACTGGACTCCTCGTGTTGCCGCCAAGTCGGGAATTCCCACTGTAAATTTCGCGGTAATCAACTTGATTTCGATGAGATTCTTAACGGGGCAGCACAGGCATGGACTGCCCCAAATCCCGACTGCCGAAGATCTGTGTGTACCGCCAATGGGATTCCCCTCTTTCGTCGTCCGCAACCGACCCTTTGAAGCGCAGAACATGCTTCCCTTGTATCAAAACAAGGAACATGGTTTTGGCGAGGGCCTCAGCTTCATGGAGCGTGTTTCCCTCTCTGTTTAGAAGAGCTGGGCAACGGTTTGCAACACTTGCCTTGAGTTGGAAGTCAAATTTGCTGACTATTTTCAAGGAAGCACCGGGAGATTGATGTTCCCAGTGGGGATTTTCATGCCCAGCCTACCCCCACGCCCTGCTGCTGATTCTTGCTTGGCGTGGCTTGACAAGCAGTCCGCTCGTACTGTTGTGTTTGTGTCGTTCGGTAGTGAACGCCTTCTCACTGCCCGACAGCTCAATGCTCTCCTGCTCGGTTTGGAGGAAACTGATATTCCATTCCTCTGTGTTCTCCTTGGCAGATCGGCGGCTGAGATGCAGCAAGTCTATGAAGATTGTACGCCTCGTGGAAGAGGACTCTTGGTGACAGAGTGGGCGCCTCAAATGCACATCTTGAACCATCCTTCGACTGGTGCATTTCTTTCACACTGTGGATGGAATTCCGTTACAGAAGGGCTGAGGTTTGGAGTGCCTTTTGTTGCTCTACCAATCCAGTACGAGCAGGGGTTAACTGCTCGGTTCATTTCTGATCAGGAGCTGAAGATGGGAGTGGAGGTCAGCAGAAATGATGAAGATGGTTCTTTGACTAAGGAGGACATAGCTAGAGCTGTACGAGCCGTGATGATGGAGGAAGAAGGCAATCGGATTAGGTCTAATGTTGAGGAAATTAGTCGGGTTCTGACCAGTAATCATTGCTAAGTCCATCGAACAAACATGCACAACGTTGTCACTTCGCTCAAGGAGAAAGCCTCCAGCAAACAATCTGTTTGATTATATATGCATGTCAGAATGAAGCCGCCATCACTCTGCAATCGCTCAAGGGGAATGTCTGCAGAAAACAAACTGTTTCGTTATGCATATTTTATTATGTCATTTTGTTTACGAGTTTCTTGCGCGAGTTAGAAATGACTGTTCTTGGGTTTGTAATAATTGCTGTGTCCAGTTTAGTGATATATAAGAATTTGTCAAATGTTTAATCCGAGAGAAATCTACTGATAGAGGGTTTCGTAGTACATTTTCTGCCTCCGATCTCTTATAATTAGATCAATTCATCTATGATCTCGTGATAATTTTGTTCAATGAATAAATGGCGTCAATTGTATGTTTTGTGCTGCAGCAGTTTGTCCCTACTATTTTAGTTTCTTCATTTCACAACGAAAATTATGCATACTATCTGTACCTTACACAACGAAAATTATGCATATTATATTACATTATTGTGACTTGAGATGATTCTTTCATGCATGTGAACAATGAAAACTTCTCGCATTATGTATGAGTGTTAAAATAGTAAATCGATTTCACCTGAATGTGAAATATAAACATCATTACCATAGGGAGAGCATTGTATGAGTGCTGACAAACATTAAAATAGATGTCCAAAACTTCTAGTAAATCTGTGGAATATTGTGGTCTATGTGATGATATGAAAAGACATGATTTTCTTTGTTACATCAGCATTGTAAATAAGGAATGCTTTCATTGTTTTAGGATTTTCTTTGTATCGTTTTTCTATTGAGATGATTGTTTTAATAGTGTTTTGTCAATGAAAAGATTAGAATCTAAAATGTATATAGAATAATCTATGTCATTCAAAATAATAACTTTTGTTGATACAAAAGTTTCAAAATTACAAGGCACAAAAACAAATTCTTCTTTGCATCAGTTATTTTAAATCAGATTTAAAATTTAAGATTTATGTGTTCAACATTTGTCACAGTCTTAAAGGTACTTGTTTCAAGAAATATAACTTTTTATTATTAAAGATCTGCTTGAAAAGTTTAGTACAATTTAATAATATAGCTTGACCAAAGTTTTCTTATTGTGTTATGATAATAATAAAACAATGAGAGACTATAAATTTACATATTCCTCTTAAGTCATTGGACGGGTTCTCTCTTAAAATGAAGTCAAAATGTATTATAATTAACACTTATTCTTCCATCATTCAATGGTCTATGGTTTGTTTCAGTAGTTCATCTCCCATCGATATTAAAAAAAAAAGTTTATGAGATTAATGTTATGCTTGAGGATGACAAGGAATTAGTCATCAATGCTTGATCTTTTATAAATGAAGTAACAATGCTATATTAAAAATTTAGATTGACAATAGCCTTATTAAATCAATACAACAAGCCATATTTGTACTCATTAGAGGGAACAAAATATAAAAGGCTAAAGAAACTAAAGGTAGGGGATTCTAAATGGTTCAAAAGACTATAGTATTATTTGAATTCACCATAAACTTAGTGGTTCATGAATTTTGCAATGCATTTTGGTTTAAAAATCTTAACTTCTAGATATGAAAAGGATTTCAAATTTTTCATTTCTTCAATAAATTTCGGCTTTAATTACCTTTTTTTGCTAGTATGAAATGAGATTGCCTAATTATCTTGCTTTCAACAAGTTTCATTTTATCTTTTGCCTTGCAAGAGAGTTTAGTTAAATTAAATAGTAGTTTTTGGGTATGCAATAATTTTTATGTCTTACATTTAACCTACATTCTTTGAGGAAAATTACTTTGAATTACACCTATTATTTTGGTGGTGAAACTCATTTATTAAATTCATTAATCATTATATTGTTTCTATTTATACTTGACTTTGAATTGCACCTATTGTTCTAGTGGTGAAACTCATTTATTAAATTCATTTGTCATTCTATTTTTTTATTGATATTTTACTTTGAATTGCACCTATTGTTCTGGTGGTGAAACCCATTTATTAATTTCATTAATCATTTTATTTTTAATATTCTATTATTTTTTGGGAAAATTTTTATATTTATATTAATGATAAAATTGGTACAAAATGGCTTCAGAGAAAAGAACCAGTGAAGAAAAACTTCATTCATTACCCACATATACAAAGCATATACATCTACATTTCAACCAGATTATGTCCATAGCTACAAAGATCCCATCATAAAAATAGATAGGCATCATTCGTATAGTCCTATCAGAAATAAGGGGTGGATATATGCAATAAGCCATGACCCCTACTTGATCTGAAAATAAGCCAAAGAAAATTAGGTGGGGCACCCATCAACCAAAAAACCCTTACAATAAAGAAATATTTACATATAAACAAAGCTCCCTACCTAACTAAGCATCAAATTTTCCAGTAGCTAATATACAATTATAAAGAGGAAGGATCATGACAAATGGTACTGAATTATAGATTCATTAATCATTATATCTAACAAACTCTACCAGTCTAGTCGACCAGACATCATGCCCTGTGTAGTTGTTGACATTGTGTGGAAGATTATAAGGAAGGACCATAGCTATGACCTAGAAAATTTAGAACTAAAATAATTAGTAGACAATTTGGACAACATAAGATAGTCTATGAACAACATGTTTAAGTTTGGTTCTTTGCTTTTATGTGTTTAATTATATGTTTACAATTCATTTCATATTATTGGAAACATTGTATAGGATAATAAGAAACGAGTAAGCTAGCACATAAATGACTTCATTTTCTAGAAGGGTGATAAATTTGAGACAATTATGGGTGGTTATTTTGAAGAATTCAAGAGAAAGGTGAAGAATAGGTCTAGAATTCCTAAACCCATAGTATACAAGTATTACAATGGCATGTGTTTCTTAGTTGACATTAATTTTACTTATGCTCAGGCACATATACCTAGGGTTGCATGGCCGAGACCTCTACCTTATGATGTTAATATTGATGAATTCAAAACAACTATTACTACTTTATTGATCAAAAGGCACCCCTTGCATATCTATAAATATAAATTGCTTCATGTAATGAACAAAACATCTAAGTATCAAAAGATCTAAATAGCTTCTTTGGTCAGAGTCATATTAAGTAATTATTTACTATTGTCTTGTGCCACATAGGACTTTCTCAATAACATTGATAAACAATAATATACTATTGGTTATAGATTTTGGAAATCCAAAGTCTGAATCCCATAAGAAGTATGTCATATAGAGGTTTCCTTTATTCTTTTTAAATTTTTTTATTGGTACCCATTTTTTACGCTAAGAAATAAAAAAAGTAGAACATCGTATTATTTATTAATGCAAAAGAACAACAAAAAATTCAAAAACAATATGAAACATTTTATATCTTAGTGGCATGAATTAGATAGGTGATAATTTTTTTCTTACCTAAATTTGTTATTTGTTCTCATTTTTCATCACATGGAAATAATATAACATAGAGAACAATATCACATTACTTATTAATCGAAAGCCATAGAAAAAAGGTTAAATGGAATATAAAGCACACAATATCCTTTAAAAAATTCCTTTGCCTTAGTGGAAAGATTTAGATAGATGCTACACTAATTAATTGTTGACCCTCAAAGCAATATAGTACTATCAATTAGTGAAAAACACTTAATGATTTACTACAAAAAGTTATTTGGTCAACATGATTGAGTGATTCTATTCAAGTTGAGTAATGCTACATGAAGTATGTAAATACTTAATTGTTGTTGAGAAGTAGTTACTGCCAAGTGTTGCTAATTACTCCAATGGTTTCTGAGTTGTTTTGGAGGCAATATAAGATGAGTGATACAAAGGAAAAACAAAGAAGTTAAATTCAAGTACAGTTAAGGCCAAGGGATAACATGAAGAATTAATTTTCCTTTATTGTCAGTAAGGTATATGTGTGTCAAGTAACACCATTTTGTATAAATATTCAAACATTGATGTAAACCATTTATGGAAGCATTTTTGATAGTTGAAGGATCTAATCAAGGATTAATTATGTGTGTAATTAGGGATCATAGATCTATATGAATGATGATTAACCGATCAGAAAATTAGAAAGCAAAAGGGATGAATATAGATTGTTGATCATGAAATAGAAGTTTCACCAAAAAAATATTTAAGGAGGGTTTTAGACCTAATTCTTATTAGTTGCAAGTTAGAAGTTTAGATGCAAAGATGAAGGTAAATTTACTGAAGTTAAGTGCTAAGAAATTGTAAGGTGACTGAGCAGTGTAGAACGGAGATAAAGTATATCTATTACATAGAGGTGATATTAGTTTAGAAAGATGTAATTTTTTTATCACCATTCAAAATGTAGACTGGAAGATGAAGGCACCAATTCATTTTAATAGGTGTTTCAGGGTGAATCTCTTAACAAAGTGGTCCTAATAGACCTATGTAAATCTCTTAACAGAATGTTCACTTAATTGTGTAGTTCAAATCCTTTAATAAAGGTAGAAATAATAGTCTTTTATGATATTAATAGGGCCAAGCCCTCATAGGATAGATCATTAGAAGTGATCAAACTTTTTAGCCCATACAGACACACATTTTTGTTGTACATTGTAACTTGCATCCATGTTTAGTACATTTACACTATTCTATAGATCAGTTTCAAGCTTGTCTATTCTTTCCCATATATCATTGGTAAACATGAAGCTATTACATAAGTTGTGGAATAATGTTTTCACATTTTGAACCACTTTCTCCAAGCTAGTCACAAATTTTAACAATTCCACCTATCTAACTGCCATTTCATTTGGAATCCTCTCAATCACTTTTTTCTCAACCTTCTTTTCTATCCTTTGTATCAATTTTTCAAATGTATCGATATCTAGTTTATTCACTTGTTTAACAATTTTGATCAATTACTCTAAATTAGTACTATTGTTTGTGATGTGAAGCCCAATTAGACTTAGAGTTTTATTCAACATGATTTTCCCTAATTTTGTAAGATGAAAAATCTTGTCTAAAATGGCTTAGAGTTAGGGACTTCATAATTTATGATGAGATTATAGATTCTTGTAGCAGTATTGAGCTTTACGGGATTACAGGTTGTAGTCACTAGATAATAATAATAATTGACTTGTTGTTGGTGGGCATAGCCTAGGTATTGGGTGAGCCACAACAAATCCTTGTGACTTGTGTTCTCTTCTATGCAATTTTTAAAAAAAAATTATTGGTCATATTTTCATGTGACTATTATTTCTGTCTATGGTTAATCCTAACAGTATTCTAATCCGAATTATCAATCACAAAAGCATTAAGATATATATCTTTGATATCAACAATACCTTCTTCTTTTCTTTCTTCTATTGGTATTCTCTCCTCAACTCAGCCCATTTTTTCTTCCTAGCAAACAATTCACTTAACATTGTCATCTATTCTTCTATCCAATTGGACTTGTCCTAATCTGGTAAGAAAATATCTTCATCTAATATGACCAACTTATATTGTAGTATAACAAGGGATTGAGCTTTGTTCTTCTTGATTGTTTTACCCTTTAAATCTAGTGTACTAGAGCTCAACATAGTTAATTGAATGTTTTGAGTAGATACATCCACACTAGGGTTCTTAAGCTCCTTCGCTCCTACCTGTATGCTTTTCACCTCTGTAGTAGTGGTCACATGTTGTTTAGGTATTTTACCCTTGTCTTGTTTATTCTTTTTCTAGAGTTTAGAAGTTGAATTAAACTAGCCAACTTAATTTTCTCCCTCAATATGAGGTCCTGAGGCTTGTGTTTCTTCTCATGTATTAGATAACACACTATGTTTCTTGACATCTCCACGATACTCTTCACATTGACTATCAACTATCATCACTAATTTAATAGTATTGGTTGCAAGTTCTATTAGTTGAGTAGCCATATTTGTTTCAATCTTTGCATATTCTTTTAGTTGCATTAACTTAGGATTTTAATCAAGCAACTTATCATAAGTGGGAATCTGAATTGAGCTTACACTCAGCTGAATAGTAATAGTTGTAACATCTTTTATAATATTGTTATCATATTTTATCATTGATTGTAATAGTCTATGCTTCTTATCCACTTAATTGCATTATATTTTTGAATTTATCAACATGATTTTCCATACCATCATCAACATCTTCCATATTATCAAGCTCTATAGTACCCTGATTATCCATTTCTTCCTCATTTTGTGACTCACCAATTGGCATTAATCTAA
Source organism: Cupressus sempervirens (assembly GCA_028749045.1). Classification (NCBI taxonomy): domain Eukaryota; kingdom Viridiplantae; phylum Streptophyta; class Pinopsida; order Cupressales; family Cupressaceae; genus Cupressus; species Cupressus sempervirens. The sequence goes on from CM053793.1 coordinate 172,191,693, forward strand.
TGATTTTATTCCTTGTTAACCTTCCTTCTTGTACCACATCTTCTATTTGGTTTCTCACTCGCTTATTCGCTGTTATTTTTAGTGAAAAATTATTTGTATTATTCCACAATGCTAATGAAATGTGTTTCTTACTTAATTTAGGCATTGTTTGAACTAATGTAACCTCTCTCATTTTCCTCTTGATTGTTAATGCCCATTTCTACTTAGTATCAATTTTATTTTATAGATCCTCTTGAATCATCTTGTAAATTTCTAAATGACTATAATTTAATTTTCTTATCATTTCTAAAGATACCTCCTCACCCTTATACTTGTTTACCATTCTCAATTTTTCATACTTTATATAGTGAAAGCTAAATAGTCATGCATTATTCTTAAGATTTTTAAATATCTCATTAATATCTTGAGGCTTTCTATGTGTTGCAACTCTGAATTACCTTGGATCATCAGACTAAGTCTTCTATGCTTCCTTTTCCTCATCATCTTCTTTACCTTACCATAAGCTTCCTTCTTAGTCTCTTCATAGGATTTCCTTGCCCACCTTGTTGTGTGTGAACTTCTCTTTTCTTTGATCCTTGGCCTTGAGTGGGCTTGGTAATCTTCACAAAACCTTTCTTGAGTGGCTTGGCAACTAAAGTATGATTTTCCTTGGTCCCTTTTTTGGTGACCTTAGGTGGAGTAGTTGTAGGACTTGAAGATAGTCTCTTCAAAGTCGTTTTCACTTTAGGTCCCACAACAACTACTTTCTTCCTTTAGATGGTTAGGGATCCACAACAATTATTTCCTTGTCTTTTCCTTCTATCTTCTCCTCCTCTCCTTCATTTTGTCCTTCATCATCATCATTAGTACTCAAGTGTTCTCCTCTACCTTTAGAATTCATCAATGGTTTATCACCAAGTGCACCCTCCAAATTCTTTACCATTTTCTTATTCTTCATTTTTATCTTAGGAATCTTACTTTTCATATTTATTTTAACCTTATTTATCTCATAGTTACTAAGTTCTTTAGCCTTCTTATCAAGTTCTTTAACTAATTAAGTAGTAATGGTAGTTATCACTTCATCAATATTTCCCTCATAAGGAAGATGTCTTAACCTTGCAACTCTCGAAAATATAGCTAGAACATATGTGTAATCTTTATCTACTAAGAAACAAACATGTTCATAGTATTTTTCTACTAAAGACGTAGGTATCCTTGACCTAATTTTTCATTTTTTGTCTAAATTCTTTAAAATAACCATGCATTAAAATCTCAATTTTTTTACCCATTTGATTAATGAGTTCACTAATTTTCTCAGTCATGGACTTCTTCTTATGTCAAACAATTTTTTCCATAGTAGGAAATGAATTTTGAAAATAAAATTAAATGTAGACAATGGGTGAACAACCAATAGTGGGTTACACTTTCTTACCTAAGCTGACACTAAACTATCTTTTCTTAGAAAACTTTCACTTTCAAATGCAAATTTCCATTTAATAGTTAGGAATTTTAAGATGAAGTAAATTAGAGCAATTTAGAATTTTCTATTTTTAAATTTATTTTATTAAAAAAAAATTCTACCATAAAAATTGGTATGTTATCAAAAACCTTATTTTGAAAGAGTAATGTTGCTTTTGACACACATAACTTTTTTGGATACCTAAACTATGGAGGTGGTCTGATGTCTTTATCCTTAGTATTTCATATTTTAACAAACTTTAAAGTTGACATAACACTAATTTGGACTTATGTGGCTTTTGACACATGTGAATTATTATATAGTTACCTAATTACAAATTTTCTTTTTTGATTGAAAGAGGACTCAAATATGGAGACTATAGCTATTTTCAAAAAAAAAAAATTCTCTTCGTTACTATTTTTTCAAGAGCATCCAATATAGAGGTTTATTTTTTATAACGAACCTTTTTTCAATTCACATATAAAAATGTATAACAAAAATATTCAAATGTATCAAATTAATAGTCATTAGAAAGGTCATTCAGAGTACTTCTATCATGCAAAATGATATGTCTTTAGTGCTTAATCTGAACCCAGTAATTGAGTCTGGAAGCCATGAAAACATTGGATATCTCCTAACATTTGGGGAAGACTTGTAATTTTCTAGTTCTGGTAGAAACTAAAAAGATTAGTTTTCATGGAAACTAAATCTTAAAGATTCTATCAAAACTAAGAAAATAGGCCACGCTTGCAATTAACTGACCCTAGGTAGTTTCTATCGAAACTCTTGTCAGCCTTTAGGGTTTTATTTTTGTTAATAAAAAATTTCATATAAATAATATTTTTATTTTTTTTCAATTCTAAAATTCAAATCCAATTAGTTAATTCACACTTCGATTAAGATGGAAGAAATATTTTGCAACTTTCTGTTTTCAAATTTTGGAAGAAGAATTTGTGACATGGGCAATAAAAATAAAAGAGAAAGTAAATATGCACAAACAAGAAGATGAAAATTGTTAGGATACTATAGGAGGCAAGGTACACATGTGTAATCATTAAATTTCTAATGCATATTTAACATATAGTATATAATCATATTCTAGACTTTTTGTACATATAGTTAGGATTAGGTTTTATCCAATTAGGAATATGGTAAATATTAACTTAGTGTTACTATTAACTTAATATTAAGGTTTTATTGAATCATGAATATTTAGGATTAGGGTTTATTACATTATGGTTTTTAAATTATGAATATTTAGTATTAGGGTTCATTTTAATTATTAATTTATTTAGGACGTACTCAACTAGGACAACCTACTAAGGTTGGAGAAGGTTCATCCCAAGTTCAAATAGGTATGTATATACACATCTCTCACAAGTACAATCTCTCTCTAGATTTCTAGGTCTAGGAAAACTTTATATCTTTGATATTTAATTTTGGAGATAAATCCCCTTACAAACTTGCTTAATTTTATTGTTATAGATCATGCACATATAGTAGTAGATGATGAAAATGTTGGACATGAGGATATTGAAGATGAAGCAATGGATATCAAAGAAGGATAATAATAAGGTTAGATACAATTATATTTAATAGTTCACTTGTAATGTATATACATATATGTCTCCTAAAAAGAAGTTGTATCTTAAGTCTTTATTTTAGTTTCTCTTGCAACCTAAGATCAAACAATAAATGAGAATGTTAATATAGCTCAAAGATTGAAGAGAAATTAATTGTAGAAATATAGAGTATTTAGTTGAAATGGATGTTGAAATATTGAGGGAATATACTAGTCAACCTACACATACTAGGAAGAGGAAATTGATTAAAAGGTCTAAATAAATAATTGCACAATTTGATAATCTTGATATAGTGGAGAAAACTTAGCTATTATCAATTTCACTTCTTAATGATGCATTAAATGAGTCATTGAAACTATTTGGTATAGATACAAGTTTAAAAAAAGGAAAACTACTAAACTACAAAAATATATTGTTGAAATTGTTAAGCAAGGATTACATTCTATTTGAAAAAAAAAAAAGATCTTCGCATAAATCCATTACACAAAGAGCGATATTGACATCTATTTAAAATAAGAAATTATGGCATAAAAGATATATCTCTTCACTATCATCTCATATTGGGTATAGTCAAAAGACAATAATACATTATCTAAAAAGGAGACATAATTTGGATGATAGTATATAAGAAGCAAATTGGGCATTAATGTGTAGAGTTCCTCGATCTAATCAGATTGTGGACACAATTAAGAACTTATTCATTCAATTTTGGATTGATAATACTCGTCCTTCACTAAATAGAAGAGATATCATCAAGTAGAGGATTGGACCTAAGGAGCATCTTGAACATGCAAAACATTGGTTGGATGTATCATTTTGTAATTTAAATCCTGACACAAAGATTGGACGAACAATGTTTGAAAGATCAAAACCCTATTTTGTGAAGATAAATAGATCTTTTGAAATATCTTGTTGTGGATATCCTGTTGAATTTGTTTTGTACTATCATGGGTTCTGAAAGATGATAGAGGAAATCAGTGGTTCTCAAAATTCTTTTCATAAACAACCAAGCCAATTCATAACATCAATCTTATGTGACAAATCAAATGATTGTGCAATAGGTGAAATAGATTGCATAAGAGAAACTTGTGAAACATGTGGTAACCTAACTTAATTTTGTTTGAGAGATAAAGATATTGATGTAGTGAGGATGGTAAAATGTAAGAGATATAAATATGTAAAGTCAGAAATAGAAGTTGGAAAAAAAATCAACAAGGTTGAAATATGTAGTGGATGACATACATGCTAGAGAATTTATGTCAAACTTTTGTAAATTGATTCAACCATAAATATGTCATGCTTTTTGGCTAAGTGGCAAGTAGAAAAAATTCAAAAACTAAGAGAACTTTCACACACAAAATAATTTTATCTATTGTTAACTTTGTAGAAAATTGCTCTTTCATTTCTCAAAAACAACTTCAAGCAGAATACTACTTTACAGAGCATGTTACTATTATGGTTCAAGTGTGTTATCGACATGCACAAATTGATTTGAATGGTGCAGAAAGTAAAGATCAAGAACAAGTCATTAAAAAAGAGTATCAATTTTACATTAGTGATGATAAAGAGCATGACACACATTTTATGGAACATTGTTTTAAGACATTTTTTGAATATTTGAAAAACAAAGGCATAAAAATGGAAAAAAAAAATTGTATGGTTAGATGGATGTACAACACAATTTAAATCAGCTAGACCATTTTATGTATTATATAGATATCATCGATACCTTAATTAACCACACATTTGGAGTTTTCTCAGGAGTGGACATGGAAAGGGTGAGCATGATGGTGCAGGAGCTTGTATCAAATGTGTTTGAAGAAAGTATCAAATGGACTATAAAGGATATCACATTAATAATTCTCATGATGTGGTTGAGTGGTGCAAAACACATTTTATGGTGCCAGAAAATACATATAACACATCATCACAAGCGGATCGAGTCATACCATTCAGAGTGTTTTGGGAGGTGTCAGGTATAAATTAATTTGAATATTATTTATTTAAATAAAATTTATATTTAATATGTTAGGTGATAAATAAATTATGTACAAACTTGTTTAAAACTCATTTTTTATATGTATGTATGGACCTTACATTCAGGTGTCAATAGAAGATTAATGCATGCATGCAAGAGGGTAGAGAAGACACAATCTTTGCATTTAGTTATGAGTTAGATAATAATGTGTAGTCATTATACACAAGAAAATACTCATATTTTTGTCCTGATTGCATTGATGAAAACTATGATCGTTGCATTAATCAAGAACGTGGATATGTGGGTGAATGGACTTTGGTGCCACTAGATGTTATCAATATGAATAAGTTTGAGGATGAAAAAAATGATGGTATTCCATTTATTTCTAGTGATTATGACCATATTTTAGGATTGATCAGAGTTAATATGTATGTATATACATGAACAAGTGTATTTTTTTCATAATTTTGATTAATTTATTGAATGTATATATGAGCATGTACATGACACATTGAATTTATATACATGTACTTTGTGTAGGAAAGGCTTTTGTAGTTATGGAAGAATCCAAAAATGTAGAAGGTGTTAGCTATTATTTATTATGTTGCACCACACAAAGACAGAAGCTAAAAAAGACTAAAATAAGTGATGGAATTATGTTTCCCATAGGTTAGTATATAGTTGAATCATGTATATGTACATCTATGTTTTTTATGAATTCAAATTTATTGACTTATTTGACTTATGTTTTTTTATGTACATCTATGTTTTTTTATGTATTGACTTATTCTATGGTATATTTTTTAAATGTGTATGCAGGTTTTGTTGTTGTAAGGGAAACATATTTTAAGCAAAGTAGAGTACTTAAGAATGAGATTCATTTCACTAATTATCAACCTAACAATAAGGTTAATCAGTATAGTAACCATGTTATTTCCATTGGTCTAACTCTTAATCTAGTCAAAGGACCTAGAATACGTAAGTGGAGGCTCGATATTAATGATCATGGGAAAATATGAAATTTTATCCAACAAGCTAAGTCACTTGATATGGGCTAGAAACAACTTGTAATTTGAAACAACCTGAACTTTTTAAAATCTGGTTGAAGCATTTGAAATTTGAAATTTGGTTAAACTTGATCATTTTCAATTTGAAATTTGATTGAACTAATTATATATTACTTTTAGTCTTTCATTTAACTTGTCAAGTTTAAATTGTGATTTTTAACTAATTATAGAAATTAGGAACTTTTATGCAACTAGTTACGACATGTGCCTTGAGGGGAATAAACTTAAACACTTCTCTTGAGGGGATGAAATTAGGACTTGTGTCTTAAGGGAATGGAATTAGGAATTTTAATTAATTATATATTATCTTTAGTCTTTCATTTAACTCGTAAAGTTTAAATTGTGATTTGTAACTAATTATATAAATTAGGAACTTATATGCAACTAACACAAACACTTGTCTGAAGGGGATGAAATTAGGACTTGTGAATTAAGGGGGTGAAATATGGAATTGTAACTAATTATATATTACTTTTACTCTTTCATTTAACTTGTCAAATTAAAATTGCACTTTAGCTATATCTCTGATTTTAAATCTAACTCTAACTCAAACTCAAGCCCTAACTTGCATAGAACAAAATTAATGACATATGTATCATAAACCAACATTATCCGAAATAATCTAACATTTAAAAGAACATAATCTAAGATAATCTACCATAATCCAACATAATTGAACATTATCCAACAAAATCTAACATGTAAAAGAACATAATCTATCATAATCAAACATAATTTGACATAATCCAACATAATAGAACATTATCCAACATAATGTGACATAATTTAACATGTAAAAGAACATAATCTAACATATATGTAGGTCAATCATCAAACATGTATAATCTAGATGAAAGTCTAGATCAAATAAAAAAAAACAAAAAGATGTATAATATGGATGAATGTCTAGATCAAATAATCTCTCTGGAACAATATCTAGATCAAATAATCTCTCTAGTTTAAATTCTAGATCAGCTAATCTATAATATATAAAAAACTATAGATCATTATGTGTAGGACTGTCATTGTGATGTCTTCTCACAGTGTAGATTGAACACTGACAATCAAGATGCTCACTAGGATGTGTTGAACCCTATATATATTCAAGAGAAAGTGATATCAATGTACATAATTTCATATTAAATTAAATCTCTTTTAAATTTATAAATTACATGAAATTTATATATTACATTTAACCTCACATGTGTCTAATTCAAAATATTTAAAACTCACCTATCCATTGGGTATGTGTAGGATCATGGTGTGCCAAAAAGTGGTGATGTGAAAAAAATAGAGTTTGAAAACATCTAAAAGTATTTCAAAATATGCTTTGACTTTTTTCCACCAATCCTTATACCAAAGCTAAAAAAGTAGGCCCCAAGCCTTATCAGGTATCCGATATCAAATTGGATACCCGATTTTATAGGATATCTGATATAAAATCTAATATTGGATAATATCGGGTATCCGATATCCCAATAACTATGCTGTTATTTTAAAAAAAAACAAAACCTAAAGGTTGCTCTTTTGACAGCGTTATTCATGTTTTTAGCTCGAATATCCAATTGTAAAATGGATACATGATAAGGTAAGTAACTTTAGGTTTTTTTAATGTTTTCAATCAATTTTCTTATAAATTTATTAAAATTTATTATAAATTTGTTAGTTTTAATTGAATTTGTTAAAATTTAGGTAACTTTTAATATAAATTATGTTTTGCAAATTACTAGGTATGGTTGACCAAAATGATGATACGAAGGCAAAGAATAATATTCCTTGTAAGCCCCCACCAAACGATCTAGTGCCCCCTCAAAATCATCCACCAAATGATCCTTTACCCCCTTAAAACCCTCCTCAAATCAAGGATTTGATATTTGAAAATCTTACCAAATTGACGGCTTTGCGAACAACATATAATACTATACCCACATTGGCTCCTGTGTTATCCACATAAAACACCATAGTGAATAACATTGAAACACTTACCGAGGAACAAAATGCCAGTCTTCTTTGGTGTGATGAAATGCATGAGATGTTTGATGATGGGTTGAACTATGATGAGGTTGTGGCCCTTAATATAAGTAAATATGATTTGGTTAACCTTTTCACGAATCCAAAAACCAGTTTACCAGTCGATCACAAAAAGCCCAAACTATCAATTAACTGGTGCACAAATGATGCCATACGTGCAAAATTTTGGAATCATTGGTGGATAGTTTTTGACATCCCTCCACATAGCAATTTAGAGGTGCAATTTTATTTCCTTAGAAAATTGTATGCAGAATTTGTGTTGGGCCTCAAGGTGAACTATTGGAGCATGAAGCCCAACATGGGTGTAGGATTGGGAGCTCCTCAGGATTAACCCTCTTCCCAATAGAAGAAAGCTGGCTCTTTTGTCCCCCATACTAATGTATCCCCCCTCCTTGAGTGCAACATCCTGATATCATTGTAGAGGCTAGCTCTCAAACTATTAGAGCCATCCATAGATTGAGTAGTCTACTAATATCCTAGGTTAGGTAAGTGTTGCCTCCCCATGTTGATGTTGCTAGCACGAGTTTGTCATTGGTGAGCTCATCACATGTTTGTGTACCCCATACTTGCATAACATGCAATAATATTTTTCTAGGTCCCATAGGTGATCATTCTAAGTATTAGTTTATATTTGATGAGGATACACCAGATGCACGTGTAGAGGCTACAAACCCTGATGTGATAGAGGAGGGGCATGTAGAGGCATGGACTCCTTCTGTGTCGGTACATGTATACATTTTTTTTTATGACATATGTGATTTAGAGTTAATGTTTATAATAGAGTAATTTTAATTTTTAAGCCATACTGACTTATACATGTATGTGATCTTCATTCATGTTTAGTTGATGACTGAGGAGGAGCTGAGACAAGTTGATGATGCCATGCTCTTAGCTATTTCATTTGGCCTTGAGACATCTACAGTACATTATGTTGTGTTCTCATTATTTTTTCTATTTGATATTGTAGCATATATGGTTTCTAATCTTTTTTTTATATTGCAGATACCACCTGTCCCTAGGGGACAAAGTGCGGGGGATGAGTCAAGATCCATTGACAAAGGAAAGGTAATTAGGTGCTTTCTATTTGATTAAATATCGATGCATTCTTGTAAAATGTTTGTGGTAATAAAATTTAATTAAATTCTTTATTGTATAGGGTGTGGCTACTGGTGATGAGCCCACATAGATTCTACATTGTAGATGCTTAGGCATTTCCAATCGCATTAAGAGGCCCACTGTATGTATAAGTATCATTTATTTTTTAGTTTCCTTATTTTCATAAATTCAAAACTGATTTCTGTGATATTAACAACTAGTATTTTGTATCTCATAGGAAACTCCTAGTGCACATGAGGTTGGATAGGAGAGTTTTGTATCTTTGATGATGTGGCCACTATATCCTGAGCAGGAGCTTACACTAGTAAGTTGTAGTTTGAATTCTTGATTATATGTTATAAATTTAGCATGCTATGAATTATAATATTATAGTTTAAGTTGTATATTCATTTGACAAACATATTTGAACATACATAGGCCACAATCACCATGGTAGAAGAATTTTCGAAAGCATACGAGAGGACTCCTAACTGATGCAGGAGGTCAACAAAAGAGGTATTTATGATAAAATTTTAATAGTATAAATCTTCATGAAAAAAAGATCATTATGCATTTGAGTAATTCAATGTTAGATACAAAGAATCATATAAATTTAGTATTCTAACTTTGGGTTTTCCTTTTTGTTTATGTAGGAGGCATTTGATCCACCTAGTCTAGTGAAGAGGCTACATTTTGATCATCCACCAGCAACCTAGGATAGTATAGTTGTCATAGGATGTATCATGAAACATTTTGAGATGGTATATGTCACATTTTTTACATAAATATTGATATTATACACATTCTAATGGCATGATCAGCCACATTTTATATATGGATCTATGTATTTATATATATATATATTTGTGTAATTTGTCTATGGATGCATGAACTTTGATATATATTTGTGTAATTTTTCTATGGATAAATGTATTTCAATATATATTTTTTTCATTTATGTGCACAATGATATAGATATTAATTTAGTATCTAGTATTGTTCAATTTACCGTGGATCATGTGTATTGTTCATGATTATGGAATATCATTAATTTTGATCATGTTTGTTATATTTGATTCAAATACAATAATTTTTGAATAACATTTTAACAATCTTTATTATCAAATTTGGATGCAATGTTTAATTTGAAGTGCTATCATGATATAAACACACTTGTTAACCTCCTACACAAGGTTCACATAATCCCAAATCTGATTTTAAACTCCACCTTCAACCTTGAAACTAACTCTTGGCTTCAAATATAATCTCAACACACTGAAGGAATCCACTTCTTAACCATGGATTCTATTCCCAACCACGAACTCATTCCTAGACTCATAATCTTTGATAACTAGCCCTTCACTTTCTTACTATCTTCATACTACAACTTTTATATTTCAACATAACCTCAAAATATCCCAACTTAAGAGACTTGATTGAATCAAACCTTTTTAACTTGGTTCCCCAATATCATATCCATATGAATAACATCTATACATTTCTCATATTGATCAAATTTCCCATATTGATCCACTTAACAAAATTCAGGAACCAAATCATCCAAAACATACCTTCTTGTTGTCCTTTGTATAGACCCAAACACAATCATTCATAACTTTTGAGCCATACTTCATTTCCTCAATCCAACTATCGAGTAATGCATTCTATCATTATATAAATTGGTTTCATTAATGCATTCTATCATTTCACACCTTATATAGGTTTTTCCAACATTGTATGGTTGTGCTCAAACCCCTAACAAACTCTTGGCACTCATTTTCACTTTGCAAAAAAAAGTTGCAAAAGTTGCAAAATTGCAATTTTGCAACTCTTGCAATTTTGAGCAATTTTTGCTATAATTTTAAATTCTTAATTAGATGAGTTCACCAAACTGGGTAAAGGGTTATCGATACCCTGCGCGAGCTCCGAGTTACGACCCTCAAAAGATCGACCTCAAATTACACTTAGAGCACCTTGGAGACTCCTTGATATAGGTGGCAGCAGATGATGAAGGCTCTGCATAGCCAGAAGAATGGTGTCACTAGGGTTCATCCACCCATCCGAAGCCAATGGTGCTGACAAGTCATTACTTAGATCATTAGTTTCAAAGTTGCGCTATGGTGCACCTATGAACTAAGGCACACTACGAGTTTTGGCATCGAGCGAGATCATTGTGCCAAATCCAAATAGAATGCGATCTCTTGAAAATGAGATAGGTTATTTTAGGCCTCATCATGACCATCTTTTAGCATTCAAATTTTCATTGATAGCCCTCATGAGCTCCATGTTACGACTCTCAGAAGATCAACCTTGAAACACACTTAGAGCACCTTAGAGACTCCTCGATATGGGGTGGCCATGGACGATGGAGGCTCTCCATAGCTAGAATAAGGGTATCATTAAGGTTCACCTACCCATTTAGAGCTAATGACACTGATGATTTGATGCCAAGATTAGTAGTTTCAAAGTTACGTTGTGGTGTACCTATTAACTAAGGCATGCTGTGAGTTTCGGCATTGAGCAAGATTTCTATGGTAAATCCAAATGGAATGTGATCTCTCAAAAATGAGATAGGTTATTTTAGGCCTCATCCTGGCTATCCTATAGCATTCAACATTTCATCAATAGCCCTCATGAGCTCTGAGTTACAACCCTCAAAAGATCAACGTCAAAATGCACTTAAAGCACCTTGGAGACTCCTCAGTATGGGGTGGCCGCAAATAATGAAAGCTCTTCACGGATGGAACAAGGGTGTCACTAGGGTTCACCTACCCTTTTAGAGCTAATGGTACTAACAATTTGATGCTAAGATTAGTGGTTTCAGAGTTACATCATGGTGCACCTATTAATTGAGGCACACTACGAGTTTTGGCATTGAGCGGGATTGCTGTGCTGAATCCAAATAGAATGTGATCTCTCAAAAATGAGATAGGTTATTTTAGGCCTTGACATGAATTTTTGTAACATTCTATGATTCATTAATAGCCCTCATGACCTCTGAGTTAAGACCCTTAGAAGATCGACCTTGAAATGCACTTAGAGTACCTTGGAGACTCCTTGGTATAGGGTGATCGTGGATGATGGAAGCTCTCCATGGTTAGAACAAGGGTGTCACTAGGGTTCACCTCCCATCCAAAGCTAATGGTGCTGATGATTCAATGCCAAGATTAGTGGTTTCAAAGTTACATTGTGGTCCACCTATGAACTAAGGCACACTGTGAGTTTTGGCATCAAGCGAGATTGTTGTGTTGAATCCAAATGGAATGTGATCTCTCAAAAATGAGATAGTTTATTTTATGTCTCAACATGATAATTTTGTATCATTTGACATTTCAATGATAGCCCTCATGAGCTCTGAGTTATGACTCTCTCAAGATCAACCTTGAAATGCACTTAGAGCACCTTGGAGACTCCTCGATACGGGGTGGCTGCAGATAATGGATGCTCTCCATGGATAGAACAAGGATGTCACTAGGGTTCACCCACCCATTCAAAGCTAATGGTGCTAACAATTTGATGCCAAGATCAGCGGTTTCAAAGTTATGTTGTGGTGCACCTATTAATTGAGGTACGCTACAAGTTTTAGCATCGAGCAAGATCATTGTGCCAAATCTAAATGGAATGTGATCTCTCAAAAATGAGATAGGTTATTTTAGGCCTTGACATGATTGTCTTGTAAAATTTGAAATTTCATTGGTAGCCATCACAAACTCTAAGTTACAATCCTTGAAAGATTGACCTCAAAATGCACTTAGAGCACCTTGGAGACTCCTTGATACAGGGTGGCCACAGATGATGGAGGCTCTCTGTGGCCAGATCAATGGTGTCACTAGATTTCACTTGCCCATCCAAAGCTAAAGGCATTGATGATTTGATGCCAATATCAATAGTTTCAAAGTTATGTTTTGGTGCACCTATTAAATGAGGCACACTGCAAGTTTTGGCATTGAGCAAGATCGGTGTGTCGAATCCAAATGGAATGTAATCTCTTGAAAATGAGATAGGTTATTTTAGGCCTTGGTATGATTTTCTTATAGCATTCAACATTTCATCAATAGCCCTCACAAGCTCTAGGTTACGACCCTCAAAAGATTGACCTCAAAATGCACTTAGAGCACCTTGGAGACTCCTTGGTATAGGGTGGCCATAGACGATGGAGGCTTTGTGCAGCCACAACAAGGGTGTCACTAGAGTTAGTATTAAAAGTAAAAACATTATTTGTTACCTCTCTCAAGTTTTTGGAATTTTGCACAATGCAAGTTTGGCGTATGTATTAAAATCATTATTTTTTAGGTCCCACCACATAAACTGAATTAAGTAAAATTATCTTTGTTTCTTACATTAAATCAACAAGTTTACCTTTACAATATATCAAGTAAATTTTCATAATTATCACATCAATACAAAACTACCAAAAATTGTAATGTCAAAAATAGTAGTGTCAAAAATCGTAGCATTAATAAAATTATTGTCAAAAATTGTAGTGTCAAAAATAGAATAGATTTTTCTTCATTCTACTCCTTATTTAGCTCTTTATCTTCATGCATGACTACTCTTCATGATGTACCTATGTTCCAATATCATAGAAAATATTAGTAACTTATTGTATTAAACAAGATAATCATCAATTCACTGAATCATTATGAAGAAAATAACATAAGTAAATATACCTAGTCAAGTGTTCCAGTAGGGTCCTCTCTTTGTTTTAGGGTCTCCAACATGGCTTCATGATCAACATTAGTAATAGTAAAATTTTATTTTACTTTTGGTCTTTCTTGATGCTTCAACAAATTTACATTTGTTTCTATAATAGGATGAAAATATATGAGAATTATTTTTTTCTTTTGATAATCTTCGAATGCAAGATTTCCATTCCTTTTAAGCATGTATGTCCACAGCCATGTTCTAGCAACAACCACTGAACCAGTAGGATATGCAAATCCATCATCATCTATGATTGGTTGTGCAAGCTTTTTTTTACCTCTTACAAAATGTGCCAACTAATAATCTTATTTCTCATCATTCCCTTGTGGTGCAACCAATGCAAAGACATGTCCTAGCTAAAGAAGATTTGGTAGATGGTTATCCTCAAGTGAACTCTCCATGTCATCATTTCTAATGGAGTGTATGATAGACAATGGATTAATATAATGTGGAGCCCATGGATCCACCCACTCACTTGAATCACTGTGATCCCAATCACATTAAAAACAACTAGGACAAAAGAAAGCAAGTTGTCATGTCCAAATGGTCCATGTATTAGAATCAGAGCTCGAAATGAATGCATTTTTTATGAGTCTCTCACTATAGTATAATCTAATCTATCACCTATAGACCCTTCCTCAACCAACCGAAAGAACTTGCATACTACTGAATCAATAGTCCCCATTGTGATAATGTTGAACTACACCAATCAACAATTCTATGAGCATCAAGAAGCTCTGCTCTTGAAATCTTCAATTGCTCCTTAACTAGAGCTCTCTTCACACATGCCCCTACTCCATGATGTTCTCGTTTCCCATGGCTAGACTCAAAAAGACTCAAAATATGAGGCACCCCCCTCTCTATGTGCATCCTACACAACCAATAAAACATGCAAGCATTCTTGAATTGACCTGTACAATCATATGACCAAATGATATGACTATCCATAGCAATTGCATGCTCCTGTAAGAAATCAAAATAATTCTCAAAAAAATGTTGCACAAACTCGTGAGAGTGAGATCTATCATCACTCATATAAAAATGATCCTCTCTAATAATCTTTCGATTATCTTCCATACTATTAGGGGAATGTCTATATGTTATGTGGACAAAAATAGCAATAAGAATGTCATTGTAATACTAAGATTGTCTCTCATTTTGAGGTTGCAATGTGTAGTTCTCAGCAAAGTCAACAACTTATATAATAGTGCCAATGGGAAAACTTTCTTTACACATTCTAAATTGTTGATCCAACCACTGAGACCTATGACTATGTCTTGCATACTTGTACAAAAGATTTGTCTTGAAATTTGAAATAAAACTAGCCATACTGATTTCTTTTGCAACCAATTCACATCTAGAGCCCTCACCCCCACTCTTCAATGTGTATTTCACTGTTTCATATATCTTTTTTTTACTATTGTGTTTCTAAGATTTTTTTTCACACCCCTCATGGAAACATGTGTCAAACGAAGATAAGCCACCATATTCTAAACACTTCTCATTTAAGCAAGCATTTCTATAAAAGAAAAAACCATCAACTCTACAACATAAAAATTGATCTAGCAAGATTCTTGATGATTTTGGAAGCCCACTAGCACCACAATTCTCCAACATTTCTTTACTATGCAAAGTAGAATGGATGGAGCATAATAGTTCATGGTGCATAGAAAACTCGACATGATATTTGCAATAACATGTATTTCAAATTTTAAGTGGCACACAATAAAATGGCATCAAAGATTCAAAATCACTTTTTGATATATGAAGACTTGGATGTCTCTCTCTAAATTATTTGAACAACATAGTTTGACTTTCTTCCAAATAATGTTTAGGATGTGGCATGTGGTCTCTGATGCTAATTCTCAACTTTAACATGTCTTTAGCTCATTGGTTGATACCCTTGAGCTAGAGTGCCAAAATTGTGTAATTTCTTCCTTCACATCATCGGATAACTTCTTATCAAAACATAGAAGTCTCCCACCAAAAGCCCATGTTTCATTTTGAAGAGGATCATCAATTCTCTCTCATCTACTAAGTGCTCTTCTCAAAGTAGTACAATTTAGGTTCAAGTCAATACATGTTTGTTTCATATATCTACCCTTTCTCAAATGATGACTCACCAAAGAGATTGTAATAACCGTTCGAGCAGCTCTCTTATCCTTCTCCCTGTTATTTTTCCCAATGCTATTGAGAGCACTAAAAAGATTCTTCACTATAATGGCATTTCTTTTGAATTTTTTATTGACACAAATCTTCAATTTAGAAAGCATAGGCCTCATCTTTTACATCTTTAATAAGTGCATAAAATTCTAACATTTCTCCACCACTGTCTTGTTGCTAGAAAATATGTTATATAGTCTTGAAGCCCATAATCAAATGGTTCTTTCTGATTTTTTCCCTTCCAAATTGGCAATAATCGTTTCATCAATTTCAATTATCCATTTTGGTGCTCTAGAACTTTCATGTCAGTTATAATTAGGAGATATGTAAGGTTCTTGTTCATTTTCATGTTCGACATTGTCAATCATGCAATTTACATTATGACCTAGTAGAATTTCATCTTGTAAATTTTCATTCTCTAAATTTTCAATCCCAGAATTATCATTATCAATTGGTACATTTTCATTCCTCAACTGCACATATTCATTATTTGACTCTATGATTGCATCTTTGACCAATACATCATCAACTTGACTCACATTTAACATACCTTATCTTTTCCTTTGGTGATTTACCTTGTCCCTTTCCCTATATTTTGCAACGTCTTCATTAGATACCTTCCTTTTCCATTTAGCCTTTTGACAACTACTACTCTGCATTCAGATGACAATATCAAACACCTAATGATATATTATCCAACCTTTTTTGATTGTTTGGTCCCCAAAAATTCAATTTTTTCAAAACCTGTGAAAATGGCCTACAAAAAGTGATATTGTTGTGTCTACAGTGATAGGGAACATGTTGGGAAAATCATGCTAGTTTAAGCGGGTATCTGATCTAAGATAGGATATCCAATAATATATTTGATATCTGATATCAGATTGGATATCCGATATTGATGCCTAAATTTTGGTGGGAATTATGGTCAATGTATGATGATTAATATATATAGGATTATTATTATGTATGTTTAATATATTTATAGGATTATTATTGTATATGATTTATTTACGATTATTATTATAATCTATAAATTATATATATATATATATATACATATGATTATTATATTATATTATTATTTTTACTATTATTATTAAATATAATAATGTAATATATGTTATTATTACTATGACCTATAAATATAATATATTAATACATATATGATTATAATATTACAATATTTTGATATCTACTATAATTATTAAATATATTATAGAAAACATATATTATTATTATGACCTATGATGCATTCGGTTGGCTCCAATGTGTCCAGAGGGGTCATAGGCTATCGACGAATTTTATGACAACGTATGTCCCTAGGGGCCCTAGGACCCATAGAGATGCATTTGTTGGTTTCAATGCATCAAGAGGGGTCATAGGTTAACCTATAGCCCCTATTGATGCATTTCATGACAACGTATGTCCCTAGGGGCCCTAGGATGCCTAGGGATGCATTTGGTTGGTTCTAATTCATCTAGAGGGGTCATAGGTTAACCTATGACCCCTCTCAATGCATTTCATGACAACATATGTCCCTAAGGGTCCTAGGCCCCCTAGCGACACATTTTGTTTGTTATAATGTGTAGAGATTGATGCATTTCATGACAACGTATGTCCGTAGGGGTTCAAGGGCCTCTAGGAATGCATTTGGTTGGTTCCAATGCATCAAAAGAGGTCATAGGTTAACCTATGAAACCTATCGATGCGTTTCATGACAACATATGTCCCTAGGGGCTCTAGGACCATGAGGGACACATTTGGTTAGTTCTAATGTAATGAGAGAAGTCATAGGTTAACCAATGACCCCTCTCGACGCATTTCATTAAAAAGTATGTCCCTATGGGTCGTAGGTGCCCTATGGATGCATTTGGTTGGTTCCAAAGAATCAAGAGTTGTCATAGGTTAAACTATAACTCATCTCAATGCATTTCATGAAAACATATGTCTTGAGGGGCCCTAGGACCCATAGGGACCCATTAGGAATGCATCGAAAGGGGGGACTAAGGGCCTTAGGGACATATGTTGTAATAAAATGTGTCAAGAGGGGTCATAGCTTAACGTATAACCCCTATCAACACATTTTATGACAACATATGTCCCTACAACCCCTAGGACCCCTGGGAACACATTTGGTTGGTTCTAATGTGTCAAGAGGGGCCATAGGTTAACTACTATCAATGCATTTTATGACAACATATGTCCTTAGGGACCCTGAGACCCCTAGGGATGTATTTGGTTGGTTCCAATGCATAGAGAGGGGTCATATGTTAACCTATGATCTATGTCGATGCATTTCATGACAACGTATGTCCCTAGGGACCCTAGGACCCCTAGGGACACATTTGGTTGCTTCTAATACATCACGAGGGGTCATAGGTCTACCCCTATTAATGCATTTAATGACAAGATATATCCCTAGGGGATCTAGGACCCATACAGATGCATTTGGTTAGTTCTAATGCATCAAGAGGGGCAATAGGTTAACCCCTATTGATGCATTTCATAACATATATCCCTAGGGCCCTTAGGACTCCTAGGGACAAATTTTGTTGGCTCCAATGTGTCATGAGGTGTCATAGGTTAACCTATCACCCATATTAAAGCATTTCATGACAACATATGTCCCTAGGGGTCCTAGGGACCCAAAGGATGCATTTGGTTGGTTTGAATGCATCAAGAGGGTAAAAAGTTAACCTTTAACCCCTATCAATGCATTTCATGAAAACGTATGTCCCTAGGTACCCTAGGATGCCTAGGAAACATTTGATTGGTTCCAATGTGTCGAGAGGGGTCATACGTTAACTTATGACCCCTCTCGACACATTTCATGAGAACATATGTCCCTAGGGGCCCTAGAGACATACTTGGTTGGTTCTAATGCATCAAAAGAAGTCATAGCTTAACCTATGATCCCTCTCAACACATTTCATAACAATGTATGTCCCTAGTAGTCCTAGGCCCCCTAAGGATGCATTTGGTTGGTTTTAATGCATCAAGAGGGCTCATAGGTTAACTTATGACTCCTATCGATGCATTTCATGACAACATATGTCTCTAGGAGCCCTAGGACACCTAGGGATGCATTTGATTGGTTATAATGTGTCGAGAGGGGACATAGATTAACCTATGGCCCCTCCCGATGCATTTTATGACAATGTATGTCCTTAGGGGCCCTATGACCCTAAGAGAGGCATTTTCTGGTTCTAATGCATTGAGAGGGCTCATAGGTTAACCTAACCTATGACTCATATCAATGCATTTCATGGCAATGTATATCCTTAGGGGCTCTACGATGCCTAAGGATGCATTTGGTTGGTTCTAAGGTGTCAAGAGGGGTCATAGGTTAACCTATGACACCTCTTCATGCATTTCATAAAAATGTATGTCCCTAGAGGTCCTAGGCCCATCAGGGACACATTTGGTTGGCTCTAATGCATCGAGAGGGGTCATAGGTTAACCTATTACCCCTATTGAGACATTTCATGACAACATATGTCCCTAGAGGTCCGAGGGCCCATAGGGATGTATTTGGTTGGTTCCAATGCATTGAAAGGGGTCATGGGTTAACTTATGACCCCTATCGATGCATTTAATGACAACATATGTCCATAGAGGACCTAGGACTCCTACGGACATATTTGGTTGGTTCTAATGCATCAAGAGGGGTCATAGGTTAACCTATGACACCTATCAACATATTTCATGACAACATATGTTCCTAAGGGCCCTAGGACCTCAAGGAATGCATTAGTTGGTTCTAATGTGTCGAGAGGGGTCATAGGTTAACCTATCACTCTTCTCCATGCATTTCATGATTAAGTTTGTCCCTATGGATCCTATGCACCCTAGGGACACATTTAGTTGGTTCTAATACATCGAGAGGTGTTACAGCTTAACCTATGACCCATCTTAATGCATTTGATGACAATGTATGTTCCTAGGGGCCCTTGGACCTCAAGGGATGCATTTAGTTGGTTCTAATGTGTCAAGAGGGGTAATGGGTTAACTGATGACCCCTCTCGATGCATTTCATGACAAAGTATGTTCCTAGGGGTCCTAGGCACCCTAGGGACACATTTGGCTGGTTCCAATGCATCAAGAGGTGTCATAGGTTAACCTATGACCCATCTTGATGCATTTCATGATAACATATGTCTCGAGGGGACTTAGGACCCCTAGGGACTTATTGGGAATGCATCGAACAGGGCGACCAAGGGCCTTGGGGACATATGTTGTCATGAAATGCATTGAAAGGGATCATAGGTTAACTTAAGCCCCTTCTCGATGCATTTCATGACAACATATATTCCTAGGGTCCCTATGAACCTTAGGGATGCATTTGGTTTGTTGCAAAATATTGCGAGGGATCATAGGTTAACCTATGACACTTATCGATGCATTTCGTAACAATGTATGTTCCTAGGTGCTTTAAGACCCCTAGGGACGCATTTGGTTGGTTCTAATGCATCGAGAGGGCTCATAGGTTAACCCCTATCGATGCATTTTATGACAACATATATCCCTAGGGCCTCTAGGACACCTAGGAATGTATTTCATTAGCTCCATTGCATCGAGAGGGGTCATAGGTTAACCCCTATCGATGCATTTTATGACAACGTATGTCCCTAGCACCCTTAGGAACCCTCCAGATGGATTTGGTTGGTTCTAATGCATCGCGAGGTGTCATAGTTTAACCTATCACCCATATTGAAGTATTTCATGACAACGTATATCCCTCAGTGTCTTAGGGCCCCTAGGGACCCATTTAGTTGGTTCAAATGGGTCAAGAGGGGTCAGAGATTAACCTATAACCACTATAATGCATTTCATGACAACGTATGTCCCTAGGGGCCCTAGGACCCCTAAGGAAGCATTTGATTGGTTCTAATGCATCGAGAGGAGTCATAGGTTAACATATGATCCCTCTTGACACATTCTATGACAACATATGTCCTCAATGGTCCTAGGACCCCAAGCAAAGCATTTGGTTGGTTCTAATGTGTCCAGAGGAGTCATAGGTTACCTATGACCCCTATTGATGCATTTCATAAAAATGTATGTCCCTAAGGGCCCTGGGACACCTAAAGAGCCCAGAGGGGTCATAGGTTACCTATGACCATATATCGATGCATTTCATGAAAATGTATGTCCTTGAGAGCCCTGGGACACCTAGAGAGGCATTTGTCTAGTTACAATGCATCGAGAGGGGTCATAGATTAACCTATCACACCTCTAGATGTATTTCATGACAATAAATGGCCCTAGGGGCCCTATGACCCTTAGGGATGCATTTGATTGGTTCTAATGGTTCAAGATGATTCATGGGTTCATTTAAGACCCCTATCGATGCATTTCATGATAATGTATGTTCCTACGGGCCATAGGGCCCGTACAGACGCAATTGGTTGGTTCCAATATGTCAAGATGGATCATAGGATAACCTATGACACCTATCGATGCATTTCATGACAACATATATCCCTAGGGTTCCTAGGATCCCTAGGGACATATTTGGCTAGTTCTAATACATCGAGAGGGCTCACAGGTTAAACTATAACCCATCTTGATGCATTTCATGACAACATATGTACCGAAGGGCCCTAAGACCCATAGTAACCTATTGGGAATGCATCGAAAGGGGTGTCTAGGGTCCCTAGGGATATATGTTGTCATGAAATGTATTGAGAGGGGTCAAAAATTAAAACTTATGACCCCTATCGATGCATTTCATAACAATGTATGTCCCTATGGCCCTTGTGACCCATTGGTACATATTTGGTTGGTTCTAAAGCATTAAGAGTGGTTATAAGATAACCTATGACCACTATCAACACATTTTATGACAACATATGTCCCTTGGGGCCCTAAGAACCCTATGGATGCATTTGGTTGGTTCTAATATGTTGAGAGGGGTCATAGGTTAACCCCTATCAATGCATTTTATGACACCATATGTCCCTAAGGCCCCACTGATCACTAGGGACATATTTGGTTTGTTCCAATGCATTGAGAAGGGTCATAGGTTAACCCTTATCAATGAATTTCATGACAACACATGTCTCTAAGGGCCCTAGGACCCCTATGGATATATTTTGATGCTTCTAATCCATCAAGTGGGGTCATAGGTTAACCTATGATCCCTCTCGACCTATTTCATGATAACATATGTCCTTAGTAGTCCTAGGCCCCCTAGGGATGAATTTGGTTGGTTCTAATGAGTCAGGAGGGGTCATAGGCATATTTCATGACAACATATGTTCCTAGGGGCCCTAGGTCCCCTAGAGATGCATTTGATTGGTTCTAATCTGTCAAGAGGGGACATAGGTTAACCTATGAACCCTCTCGACACATTTCATGACAATGTATGTCCCTAGGGGTCCTAGGCGCCCTAGTGACACATTTCGTTGGTTCTAATGCCTCTAGAGGGGTCATAAGTTAACCTATGAGCCCTATCAAAGTATTTCATGACAATGTATCTCCATAGCAACCCTAGGACACTTAAGAAAACATTCTGTTTGTTCCAATGCATCGAGAGCTATCATAAGTTAACCTATGACCCCTCTCAATGCATTTTATGACAACATATGTTCCCAATGGCCTTAAGGCCCCAAGGGAAGCATTTGGTTGGTTCCAATGCATCAAGAGGAGTCACTGATTAACCTATGACACCTATCAATGCATTTCATGTTAATGTATGTCTTTAGGGATGCATTTGGTTGGTTCCAATGCATTGAGAGGGGTTATAAGTTAACCTATAACCCTCATCAACACATTTATGATAATGTATCTCCCTAGTTTCCCTAGGAACCCTAGGGACGCATTTGGTTGGATCTAATGTGTCAAGAGGGGTCATAGGTTAACCTATGACTCCTCTCGATGCATTTCATTACAATGTATGTCTCTAAGAATTCTTAGCCCCCTAAGGACACTTTTGGTTGGTTCTAATGTGTCGAGAGGGGTCATAGGTTACCCTGTGACCCCTATCGATGCATTTCATAACAATGTATGTCCCTAGAGGTCCTAGGGCCCCTAGGGACATATTTGGTTGGTTCTAATGTATCATGAGGTGTCATGGGTTAACCTATGACCCCTATCAATAACTTTCATGACAACATATGTCCCTAGAGGACCTAAGACCCCTAGGGACACATTTGGTTGGTTCTAATGCATCAAGAGGGGTCATAGGTTAACCTATGACATCTATCGACATATTTTATGACAACGTATGTCCCCCAGGTCTTAGGACACTAAGGGATGAATTTGGTTGGTTTTAATATGTCGAGAGGTGTCATAGGTTAACCTATGACCCCTCTTGATGAATTCCATGATAAATTATGTCCTTAGGGATCTTGCATGCCCTATGGATGCATTTGGTTAGTTTCAATGCATTGAGAGGTGTCATAGGTTAACTTGTGACCCATCTCGATAGATATCATAAAAATGCATGTCCCTAGGGACCCTGAATGCCAAGGGACACATTTGGTTAGTTCTAATGTGTCAAGAGGAGTCATAGTTTAACCTATGACCCCTCTCGACACATTTCATAGAAAAGTATGTCACTAGGAGTCCTAGGCACCCTAGGGATGCATTTGGATGGTTTCAATGCATCAAGAGGTGTCATAGGTTAACCTATGACACATCTCGATGCATTTGATGACAACATATGTCCCGCAGGGCCATAGGACCCCTAGGCAACCATTAGGAATGAATCAAAAGGGGTGACTAGCGGCGTTAGGGACATATGTTATCATGAAATGCATCGAGTGGGGTCATAGATTAACCTATGACCCCTATCAATGCATTTTATAACAACGTATGTCTCTACAGCCACTATGACACATAGGGATGGATTTGGTTGATTCCATAGTGTTGAGAGGGGTCATACATTAACCTATGACCCCTATCGACACATTTCGTGACAACAAATGTCTCCAAGTGCTCTAGGATCCCTAAGACACATTTGGTTGGTTGTAATACATCTAGAGGGCTCATAGGATAAGCCCTATAAATGTATTTCATTACAATATAAGTCCCTAAGGCCTGTACTGAGGCATTTGGTTGGATCTAATGCATTGAGAGGGGTCATAGGTTAACCCCTATCGATGCATTTCATCGCAATATATGTTCATAGCTCCCTTAGGACCTCTAATGATGCATTTTTTTTGTTCTAATGAGTTGTGAGGTTTCATAACTTAACCTTTGACCCATATTGATGCATCTCATTACAATATATGTCCCTAGGAATCCTAGGGCCCCTATGGATGCATTTAGTTGGTTCAAATGCATTGAGAGGGGTCATAGGTTAACCTATAACCCCCATCAATGCATTCCATAAAAACATATGTCCTTAGGGGCCTTAGGATCCATAGGGAAGCATTTGATTCATTATAATGCATCTAGTGGGGTCATAGGCTAACATATGTCCCCTCTCAACATAGTTCATGACAACATATGTCCCTAGGGCCCCTAGGGACATATTTGCTTGATTCTAATGCATCAAAAGGGGTCATAGGTTAACCTATGATCCCTCTCGATGGATTTTATGACAACGTATGTCCCTAGCAGTCCTAGGCCCCCTAGGGATGCATTTGGTTGGTTTTAATATATCGAGAGGGGTCATAGGTTAACCTATGACCCCTATTGACACATTTCATGACAACATATGATTTTAGGGGCCCTAGGGCCCCTAGGGACATATTTGGTTGGTTCTAATACGTGAAAAGGGGTCATAGGTTAACCTATGATCCCTCTTGATGAATTTCATGACAATGTATGTCCCTATGGGCCCTAGGGCCCTAGGGACATATTTGGTTGGTTCTAATGCATCAGAAGGGGTCATAGGTTGACCTATGATCCTTCTCAAGACATTTCATGACAACTTATGTCCCTAGAAGTCCTAGGCCACGTAGGGACACATTTGGTTGGTTCTAATGCATCGAGAGGGGTCATAGGTTATTGATGCATTTTATGACAACATGTCTCCAGGGGCCCTAGGACCCTTAGGGATGCATTTGATTGGTTCTAGTGTGTTGAGAGGGGACATAGGTTATCCTATGACCCCTCTCAATGCATTTCATCACAATGTATGTCTGTAAGGGCCCTAGGACCTCTAAGGATGTATTTGTTGGTTTGAATGGATCGAGATGTGTCATAAGTTAACCTATGACCCCTATCGACGCCTGTCATAGGTTAATCCCTCTCGTTGCATTTCATGACAAATTATGTCTTTAGGGGTCCTAGGCACCCTAGGGAAGCATTTGATTGGTTCTAATGTGTCAAAAGGGGACATAGGTTAACCTATGATCCCTCTGAACATATTTCATGATAATGTATGTCCCTATGGGTCTTAGGCCCCCTCAGGACACATTTGGTTGGTTCTAGTGCATTGAGAGTGTTCATAGGTTAACCTATGACCCCTATTGATGCATTTCATGACAACGTATGTCCCTAGGTGTCATAAGACTCCGAGGGACATATTTTTATAGTTCTATTGTGTCAAGAGGGGTCATACATTGACCCCTCTCATTGCATTTCATGACAAAGTATGTCCTTAGGGGTCTTAGGTGCCCTAGGGACATGTTTTGTTGGTTCCAATATATTGAGAGGTGTCATAGATTAACCTATGACCCATCTCAATGCATTTCATAAAAACATAGTCCCTAAGGGCGCTATGACCCCTAGGGACCCATTGGGAGTGCATCAAAAGGGGCGACTAGGGACCCTAGGGACATATGTTGTCACAAAATGCATCAAGAGAGGTCAAAGGATAACCTATGGCCCCTATCAACACATTTTATGACAATGTATGTCCCTCGAGTCCGTATGACCCCTAAGGACTCATTTGGTTGGTTCTAATGCATCGAGAGGGGTCATAAGTTAACCCCTCTCAATGCATTTTATGACAATGAATGTCCCTAGGGCCCCTATGACTCCTAAGGACATATTTGGTTGGTTCCAATGCATCAAGAGGTTGGTTCATGACAACGTATGTCCCTAGGGAAATTAGGACCCCTATAGATGCATTTGGTTGGTTCTAATGTGTCGAGAGGTGTCATAATTTAACCTATAACTCATATTTCCACATTTCATTACAATGTATGTCCTTAATAGTCCTAGGCCCCCTAGGGACACATTCGGTTGATTCTAATATGTTGACACATTTCATGACAACATATGTCTCTAGGAGCCCTAGACTCCTAGGGATGCATTTTATTAGCTCTAATGTGTTGAGAGGGGACATTGGTTAACCTATTACCTCTCTTGACACATTTCATGAAAATGTATGTCTATAGGGGTCAAGGTTAATTTAGGACACCTCACGATGTCTTTCATGACAACGTATGTACCTAGGGGCCCTAGGACCCCTAGGGATGCATTCAGTTGGTGCTAATGAATTGAGAGCGGTAATAGGTTAACCTATGACCCCTATTGATGTATTTCATGATAACGTATGTCCTTAATGGCCCTAAGATTCTTAGGGACACATTTGGTTGGTTCTAATGTATAGAGAGGTGTCATAGATTAACCTATTTTTCCTATTGATGCATTTTATCACAACCTATCTCCCTAGTTTCCCTAGGACCCTTAGGGATGCATTTGGTTGGTTCTAATGTGTCGAGATGGGTCATAGCTTAACTTGTGACCCCTCTCGATGCATTTTATGAAAATATATGTCCCTAGGGTTTATAAGCCCTTAAGGATGCATTGGGTCGGTTCTAATGTGTTAAGAGGGGTTATAGGTTAAATTGAACCCTATTGATGCATTTCATGACAATGTATGGCCTTAGAGGTCCTAAGGCCCCTAGGGACATATTTTTTTAGTTCCAATGCATCAAGAGGTTTCATTGGTTAACCTATGACCCCTATTGACGAGTTTCATGACAATGTATGTCCCTAGAGGACAGAAGACTCCTAAGGACACATTTGGTTGTTACCAATGCATCGAGAGGGGTTATAGGTTAACCTATGACACTTATCAATACATTTCATGACAACATTTGTCCC
Source organism: Cupressus sempervirens (assembly GCA_028749045.1). Taxonomy (NCBI): domain Eukaryota; kingdom Viridiplantae; phylum Streptophyta; class Pinopsida; order Cupressales; family Cupressaceae; genus Cupressus; species Cupressus sempervirens. The sequence continues at coordinate 172,218,759 of CM053793.1, forward strand.
TAGGGGCTCTAAGATCCTGAGAGACATATTTGGTGGGTTCAAATGCATCCCTAGTGTGGCTAAGACCCCTAGGGACATACTTTTTCATGGAATGCATCGAGAGGGTTCATAGGTTCAATGCATTTCATGACAAAGTATGTACCTAGGGGTCCTAAGTGCCCTAGGGATGCATTTTTCTGGTTCCAATGCATCAAAAGGTGTCATAGATTAACATATGACCCATCTTGATGCATTTCAAGACAATGTATGTCCCTAGGGGCCCTTTGACCCCAAGGGATGCATTTTTTTTTATTCTAATGTGTCGAGAGAGGTCATAGATTAACCTCTAACCCCTCTTGACGCATTTCATGACAAAGTTTGTCCCTAGGGGTCCTAGGCACCCTAGGGATGCATTTGGTTGGTTCCAATGCGTCGATAGGTGTCATAGGTTAACCTATAATCCATCTCAATGCATATCATGTAAACATATGTCTCGAAGGGCTCTAGGTACCCTAGGGACCCATTGAGAATGCATCAAAAGGGGCGAAAAGGAGCCCTAGGGACATATGTTGTCATGAAACACATTGAGAGGTGTCATAGGTTAACCTATGACACCTATCGATGCATTTCATGACAACGTATGTCCCTAGGGCCCCTATGACCCCTAGGGACACATTTGGCTAGTTCAAAAGCATTGAGAGGGGTTATAGGTTCCTATTAACACATTTCATGACAATGTATGTCCGTATGGGCCCTTGGACCCATAGGGACCCATTCAGTTGGTTCTAATGCATTGAGAGCAGTCATATATTAACCCCTTATTGATGCATTTTATGACAACATATGTCCCTAGGGCATCTAGGACCCTTAGGGACATATTTGCTTGGTTTTAATGCAACGAGAGGGGTCATAGGTTAAACTATGACCCCTATCGATGTATTTCATGACAACGTATGTCCCTAGGGGCCCTAGGACCCCTAGTGACACATTTGGTTGGTTACAATATATTGAGACGAGTCATGGGTTAACCCCTATTCATGCATTTCATGGCAACATATGTCCCTAGCACCCTTAGGACCCTTAGGGATGCATTTGGTTGGTTCTAATGCATTGCAAGGTGTCAAAAGTTAACCTAAGACCCATATTGATGCATTTCATGACAACGTATGCCCCTAGGGGTTCTAGGGCACCTAGGGATGCATTTGGTTGGTTCAAATGTGTTGAGAGGGGTCATAAATTAACTTATCACCCCTATCAATACATTTCATGACAACGTTTGTCCCTAGGTGCCCTAGGACCTCAAGGGAAGCAATTGATTGGTTCTAATTCAACAAGATGGGTCATAGGTTAACCTATGACCCCTCTCAAAACATTTCATGACAATATATGTCCCTACGGGCCCTAGGGCCCCTAGGGACATATTTGGTTGGTTTCAATGCATCAAAAGGGGTCATAGGTTAACCTATGATTCCTCTCGACCCATTTCACAAAAACATATGTCCTTAGTAGTCCTAGGCCCCCTAGGGACACATTTGGTTGGTTCTAATGTGTCAAGAGAGGTCATAGGTTCATAGGTTAACCTATGACCCCTATCAATGCATTTCATGACAACATTTGTCTCTAAGGGCCCTACGACCCCCAGGGATGCATTTGATTGGTTCTAATCTATTGAGAGGGGGAATAGGTTAGCCTATGACCCATTCTGACACATTTCATCACAATATATGTCCCTAGGTGCCCTAGGAACCCTTATGATATAGTTTTTGGTTCGAATGCATCGAGAGGGGTCAGAAGTTATCCTATGACCCCTATAGATGCATGTCATGACAATGTATGTTCCTATGGGCCGTACAATGCCTAGGCAATCATTTGGTAGGTTCTAATGCATCAAGAGGGGTAATAAGTTAACCTATGACCATTCTTGATGCATTTCATGACAATGTTTTTCCTTATGGATCCTAGGCCTTATAGGGATGCATTTGGTTGGTTTTAATGCATCGAGAGAGGTCATAGGTTAACCTATAATCCCTATTGACACATTTCATGAAAACTTATGTCTCCATAGTTCTTAGGGCCTCTATGGATGCATTTGGTTACTTCCAATGCATTAAGAGGGGTCATAGGTTAACCTATGACCCCTATCGATGCATTTCATGACAATGTATGTCTGTAGAGGACACAAGACTCCTAAGGAAACATTAGGTTGGTTCTAATGTGTTGAGAGGGGTCATAGGTTATCATATGACACATGTCAACATATTTCATGAAATATTTTTATTTGTAGGGGTTGTAGGACCCCAAGGGACGCATTTGGTCAGTTCTAATGTGTTGAGAGGTGTCATAGGTTAACGTATTGATGCAGGAGCATCCAGAGGTATAAGGGCAATCCTGTGTCACCCAAAAAAATGTACTTAGACTTAGTTTCTGTTTCATGTGTTTTCATTTTTGGATACCCATTTGGGTCAAATAAAGGTTCCAACTCTCACAGTTCCACTATTAGTGTGTTTAAAAATCTCAAAAAAATAGAAACATGTAATTGGGCCATCATTTTGGTAAACTAGAAGGTGTGAATTGGCCAGATGAATGTATCTGTGATTTAGAGCATTCTAGAAAAAAGAATCAAGTCAAAAGGCCCCACGGTTTGAAAGTTATTGTAGTTTTTCGAGTTTTGGAGACCTCCTAAGAATGCTTCAAAGTCAGGTTAGGGGCATTAAATGACCTCGAAAAGGGCTGAAAAATGGGGGAAGAGTGAAGCTGGTCCATAAGGCTATAGAACACTTTGAGAGCTTTTCAAAAATGTAAATGGTTTTTCAATCGAAGCTATGGTTCAAAAGTTATGCCTCCTGGAAGTTCAATTACTGTTTCTAGATTCTTCTAGATTTGCGCTGACTCATAACACAGCTTCTGGAACCTTCTATTTGGTCGGTGGATGCCTACTAGCACTTTCTAGAATGTACTCCTAGTCCTTAACCCTTCGGAGTCTATTTAAGGAGATTTTTGGCATTGTAAAAGGCAGTTCAGAGTGGAGTTTGAGAGGAGGTACTAAAAGGAGAAATTATCTCCAGATTTATGCTATTGTAAGCCCTTAGGGCATGTTTTGAAGTTTATTTTCTTTGTACTGTTTGTACTAGCTTATTTTCTCAGTTAATATAATTTCCCCTTTTTTGTTGTGTCGATTATGTTCTTGGGTTGTGTCCCCATCACGTATGACCCCTCTCATTGCATTTCATGATAAAGTATGTCCCTAGGGGTTCTAAGAACCCTAGGGATGTATTTTGTTAGTTCAAATGTGTCAAGAGGTTTCATAAGTTAACCTATGACTCATCTCAATGCATTTGATGACAACATATGTCGCTAAGGGCCCGAGCACCCCTAAGGACCAATTGGGAATGCATCGAAAGGGGCAACAAGGGGCCGTAGGGACACATGTTATCGTGAGAAGTGTTGAGAGGGGTTGAAGGTTAACCTATGACCCCTATCAATGCATTTCATGACAACGTATGTCGCTACAGCCCTAGTGACCCCTAGGGATGCATTTGGTTGGTTCTAAAGCATTGAGAGGGGTCATATGTTAACCTATGACCACCATCAACACATTTTATGACAACATATGTCCCTAAGGGCCCTAAGACCCCTAGGGATGCATTTGGTTGCTTCTAATGCATCGAGAGGGGTAATAGGTCAACCCCTATCGACATATTTTATAAAAACATATGTCCCTAGGGCCCCTATGATTTCTAGGGACATATTTGATTGGTTCCAATACGTCGAGAATTGATACATTTCATGACAAAATATGTCCCTATGTGCCCTAGGACCCCTAGGGATGAATTTGGTTGGTTTTAATACATCAAAAGGGTTCATAAGTTAACCCCTACCAATGCATTTCATGCCAACATATGTCCCTACGGGACCTAAGACCCATACAGATGCATTTGGTTGGTTCTAATGCATCGAGAGGTGTCATAGGTTAACCCCTATTAATGCATTCCAAGACAACATATGTCCCTAGGGCTCTTAGGACCCCTAGGGATGCATTTGGTTGGTTTGAATACGTTGAGAGGTGTCATAGGTTAACCTAGAACCCATACATTTCATTGCAATGTATGTCCCTAGGGGTCCTAGAGGCCCTATGGATGCATTTGTTTGGTTCAAATGCATCGAGAGGGGTCATGGGTTAACCTATCACCCCTATAAATGTATTTCATGACAACATATGTCCCTAGGGGCCTTAGGACCCATAGGGAAGCATTTGATTGGTTCCAATGCATGAAGAGGGGTCATAGGTTAACCTATGATCCCTCTCGATGCATTTTTTGACAACATATGTACCTACGGACCCTAGGGCCCATACAAACGTATTTGGCTAGTTCTAATGCATCAAAAAGGGTCATAGGTTAACCTATTATCCCTCTTAACACATTTTATGACAACGTATGTCCTTGGCAGTCCCAGGCCACCTAGGTACACATTTGGTTGGTTTTAATACATCAAGAGGGGTCATAGGTTAACCTATGACCCCTATCGACGTATTTTATAACAACATATGTCCGTAGGGGCCCTAAGACCCCTAGGGATGCATTTGATTGGTTCTAATGTGTCGAGAGGAGACATAGGTTAACCTATGACCCCTCTTGACACATTTGAAGACAATGTATGTCTATAGGGGTCCTAGGCACCGTACAGATGCATTTGGTTGGTTCCAATGCCTCACGAGGGGTCATAGGTTAACCCCTATCAACGCATTTCATTACAACGTATATCGCTAGGGGCCCTAGCACCCATAGGGGCACATTTAGTTTGTTCCAATGCATCAAGAGGGGTCAAAAGTTAACCTATGACCCCTCTCAATGCATTTTATGACATCATATGTCCCCAATGGCCCTAGGGCCCCAAGGGACACATTTGGTTGGTTATAATGCATCAAGATGGGTCATAGGTTAACCAATGACCCCAATAAATGTAGTTTATTACAACATATGTCCCTAGGGGCCCTAGACCCCCTAAGGATGTATTTGGTTGGTTCCAATGTGTCAAGAGGGGTCATAAGTTAACATATGACCCCTATCAACACATTTTATAGCAACTTATCTCCCTAAGACCCCTAGGGATGCATTTAGTTGGATCTAATGTGTCGAGAGGGGTCATGGGTTAACCGATAATAGTTCTCGATGCATTTCATGATAGTGTATATCCCTAAGGGTCCTAAACACCCTAGGGATGCATTTTGTTGGTTCTAATGTGTTCAGAGGGGTCATAAGTTAATATATGACCCCTATTGACACAATTCATAACAATCTATGTCCCTAAGGGTCTGAGGGCACTTAGGGACACATTTGGTTGGTTCCAATGCATCCTCGCGACGCATTTCATGACAAGATATGTCCCTAGGGGCCCTATAACCCCTATAGATGCATTTTATTTGTTCCAATGCATCGAGAGGGGTCATAAGTTGACCTATGGCCCCTATCAACACATTTTATGACAATGTATCTCACTAGAGACCCTACGACCCTTATCGATGCATTTGGTTGGTTCCAATACATTGAGAGAGGTCATAGGTTAACCTATGACCCCTCTTGACACTTTAAAATCAACCAAATGCATCCCTAGCAGTCCTAGGACAACTGGGGACATACATTATCATGAAATGTATCAATATGGGTCATAGGTCAACCTATGACACCTCGCGATGCATTAGAACCAACAAAATGTGTCCCTTGCGGTCCTAAGGAAACCAGGGACATATATTTTCATGAAATGTATTGATAGAGGTTAACCTATGACCTTTATCGATGCATTTTATGATGGCATATGTCCCTAAGGGCCCTAGGATGCCTAGGGACACATTTGGTTGGTTACAATACGTCAAGAGGGTCATAGGTTAACCTATTACCCTTATTAATGGATTTAATGACAATGTATGTTCCTAATACCCCTTGAGAGACATTTTGTTAATTCTAATGCATCGAGAGGGGTCATAAGTTAACCTATCACCCTTCTCGATGTATTACATGACAACATGGCCCTAGGGGCCCTATGGCCCCTTAGGATGCATTTGAACAATTCTAATGGGTCAAGAGGGGTAATAGGTTAACATATGACCTCTATCGACACATTTCATGACAACGTATGTCCTTAGGGGCCATGAGGCCCATAGGGATGCACTTGTTTGGTTACAATGTGTCAAGAGGGGTCATAGGATAACCAGTGACACCTATCGATGGATATCATGACAACGTATTTCCCTAGGGACCTTATGACCCCTAGGGATGCATTTAGTTGGATCTAATGTGTCGAGAGGGGTCATGGGTTAACCGATAATAGTTCTCGATGCATTTCATGATAGTGTATATACCTAAGGGTCCTAAACACCCTAGGGATGCATTTTGTTGGTTCTAATGTGTTCAGAGGGGTCATAAGTTAATATATGACCCCTATTGACACAATTCATAACAATCTATGTCCCTAAGGGTCTGAGGGCACTTAGGGACACATTTGGTTGGTTCCAATGCATCCTCGCGATGCATTTCATGACAAGATATGTCCCTAGGGGCCCTATAACCCCTATAGATGCATTTTATTTGTTCCAATGCATCGAGAGGGGTCATAAGTTGACCTATGGCCCCTATCAACACATTTTATGACAATGTATCTCGCTAGAGACCCTACGACCCTTATCGATGCATTTGGTTGGTTCCAATACATTGAGAGAGGTCATAGGTTAACCTATGACCCCTCTTGACACTTTAAAATCAACCAAATGCATCCCCAGCAGTCCTAGGACAACTGGGGACATACATTATCATGAAATGTATCAATATGGGTCATAGGTCAACCTATGACACCTCGCGATGCATTAGAACCAACAAAATGTGTCCCTTGCGGTCCTAAGGAAACCAGGGACATATATTTTCATGAAATGTATTGATAGAGGTTAACCTATGACCTTTATCGATGCATTTTATGATGGCATATGTCCCTAAGGGCCCTAGGATGCCTAGGGACACATTTGGTTGGTTGCAATACGTCAAGAGGGTCATAGGTTAACCTATTACCCTTATTAATGGATTTAATGACAATGTATGTTCCTAATACCCTTTGAGAGACATTTTGTTAATTCTAATGCATCGAGAGGGGTCATAAGTTAACCTATCACCCTTCTCGATGTATTACATGACAACATGGCCCTAGGGGCCCTATGGCCCCTTAGGATGCATTTGAACAATTCTAATGGGTCAAGAGGGGTAATAGGTTAACATATGACCTCTATCGACACATTTCATGACAACGTATGTCCTTAGGGGCCATGAGGCCCATAGGGATGCACTTGTTTGGTTACAATGTGTCAAGAGGGGTCATAGGATAACCAGTGACACCTATCGATGGATATCATGACAACGTATTTCCCTAGGGACCTTATGACCCCTAGGGACATATTTGGTTGGTTCCAATGTGTCGAGAGGGGTCATAGGTTAACCTATGACCCCTATCCATGTATGTCATAGCAACGTATGTCCCTAAGGGCTATAGGACATGTAGGGATGCCTTTGGCTAGTTCTATTACATCAAGAGATGTCAAAGGTTAACCCCTATCGATGCATTTCATGACAACATATGTCCCTAAGGGTCTTAGGAATTCGACAGATGTATTTTGATAGTTCTAATGTGTCAAGAGGGGCTATAGGTTAACTGCTATCAATCCATTTCATGACAATGTATGTCCGTAGGGCCTTTAGGATCCCTAGGGATGCATTTGGTTGGTTCCAATGCATTGATAGATATCATAGGTTAAACTATGACCCATATTGATGCATTTCATTACAACGTATTCCCCTAGGGGTCCTAGGGCCCCTACAGATACATTTTTTTGGTTCAAATGCATCGAGAGGGGTCATAGGTTAACCTATAACCCTATCAATGCATTTAATGACAATGTATGTCCCTAGGAGCCCTAGGACCCATAGGGGATGATGCAGAGTTACACACCGGAAGTGTACTCTTGGTCTAGATTGCACTTAGACCCTTCAAACAAGCCAAACTTGCTTCTAGTCTTAGGAGATCCTTAAAGGACCTTCCACTCTTGGCAAATAACCTTCTCACAAGGTTTGACAACCTTCTCAATGCAAGAAACAGGTAAGCAAAGTCTGCTCCCAATTTGCTTTTAGAAATAGCATCCCACAACTAGGCCAAAACAAGGATCTATGCTTTAGGCCTCTCAACCACTTGATTTGATGGTCAACACACCTTCACATATCCCAATGTACTCTGAATCAACAACTTTTCAGATTCCCACACTTTTGTAATACACCCAACCAATACCTACCTAGTGAATCCTAGTAGGTCAGCAAAACCTGAGTTTCAGCCATATCTTTTGATTTCCCCAAATGACTTGGCAAATAAAATAGAGTTTCAGATACCCTTTTGACTCCCCTTAAAGACCTCCAAATCTTAAAATCTCACTCCACTCCAGCATATCCCAACCTATGCAAAACACGCAGTCCTAATAGGCCTAATTAGGCTTGGTTTGTTAAGCAAGTGTAAGGAAATGGGTACACAGAAAAAGATACTGACTTGGATGGTGTTAGGGAAGGTCTAAGACTTACAATTCAACCTTTGGTTGCACTCCAATCAACCGAACTTCACAATTCTACTTCCAAATCTGCATTCCGAGTTCAAATTCTATGCCTAACTTGAACTAGGGCATCATTGAAACTTGGACTCCCACCATGGAAACTACTCCTACTTCTAGAATCAACAAATGGTACATGTCTTCTCTCAGATTATTGGGTTTTGTACCCCTGAGGCCAATTAGGTGCACTCTAATGGCTCATTTGCACAAAACCCTGATTTTATGGAGGGTTTGGGACTGGTTTCACCCAATTTGCTCTAACTTTGTCCAAACTCCTTCAAATCACTCCAAATAAAATGCAATGAGTCAGTGGGACACCAAACTCTACAAATCCACCATTAAACTTCTAGTCTCACGTCCGTACCACACGTGCAACCTCTGAAAACAGCGAATTAAATAGAAAAATAGGGAGTTCTTTATTCATCCAATGAAAAATCCGTACAAATGAAGTTCCTCTGTTCTTTTGGGAAGAGGATCAATATATTTATAGCCTAATGACACCTAAAAACCGACCTCCAAGGCAGTTAGAGGTCGAATGTAACTGATCTGCAAAAGTTGCACAGTTTTCTTGCAAAAGTTGTCAGCAACTTTTTTTCAAAACTGCCGATATGAGCAACTTTTCATATGAAGACTTCAAAACACATTCTAAACGTGATATTATTGAGCATCATGGATATTTAGGCCATATGAAACCCTCCTAAACACCTAAAACATATATACCCTATAGGCTACTTACATCCTTGGTTTATAGGGTCACCAAATAAGATGAAGTGCCTACACAAATGGGCTCATATTTATTCAAACCTTGCATAAAACTTCATAAAACCTCAAATTAAATCCAAAGAGGTATGAGGAAGGAAGAATGAAGACAAGATGGAGTTTTTATCCATTCCTCTAATACCAAGCTTTGTGCTCTGCACCAGGGGAGCATTTGATTAGTTCCAATGCATTAGGTAGGAACACATTTTGTTGGTTGTAATGTGTCAAGAGGGGTCGTAGGTTAACCTATGATGCCTATCAATGTATTTTATGACAACATATGTCCATAGGTGCCCTAGGACTCCTAGGGGTACATTTGATTGGTTCTAATGTGTTGACAGGGGACATAGGTTGACCTATCAACCCTCTCAACACATTTCATGATAATGTATGTCCCTAAGGGTCCTAGGCACCCTAGTGATGCATTTGTTTGGTTCCAATGCCTCTGGACCTATGACCCCTCTTAATGCATTTTATGACAATGTATGTCTCCAGTGGCCTTAAGATACCTAGGAATGTTTTCAGATGGTTCGAATGCATTAGAAGGGGACATAGGTTAACCTATGACCCCTATTAAAATATTTCATGACAACGTATGCTCCTAAGGGCCCAAGGCCCTTAGGAACACATTTGGTTGGTTCCAATATGTTGAAAGAGGTCATAGGTTAACTGATGACCCCTATTGACACATTTTGTGACAACATATCTACCTACTTGCCCTAGGACCCCTATGGACAGATTTTGTTGTTTCTAATGTGTTGAGAGGGGTCATAGGTTAACCTATGACCCCTATCGATGCATTTTATGATAACGTATGTCCTTAAGGGCCCTAGAGCCCATAGGGACACACTTGGTTAGTTTCATTGAGTTGAGAGGGGTCATAGGCTAACCTATGACCCCTATCGATGCATTTCATGAGAACATATGTTCCTAGGGCCCTTAGGACCCCCAGGGATGCATTTGGTTGAGACTAAAACATTGAGAGGGGTCATAGGTTAACCTGTGACCCCTGTCAAATCATTTTATGAAAATATATGTCCCTAGGTGTCCTAAGCCCCCTAAGGACACATCTGGTTGGTTTTAATGTGTTGAGAGGGATCGTAGGTTAACCAATGACCTCTATCAATGTATTTCATGATAACTTATGTCTATAGGTGTCCTATGACTCCTAGGGATGCATTTGGTTAGTTCCAATGTGTCAAGAGGGATGACCTATGACCCCTATTGATGCATTTCGTGACAATGTACGTCCCTAGGGGCCCTATAACCTCTAAGGACACATTTGGTTAGTTCTAATGCATCGACAGCTGTCATAGGTTAACCTATGACCCTTCTCGATGCATTTCATGATAATATATGTCTGAAGGGGCCCTAAGGCCCTTAGGTAAGCATTTGGTTGGTTCCAATGCATCGAGAGTGGTCATAGGTTAACCTATTACCACTATTGATGCATTTCATGACAACATATGTCCCCAGGGCCCCTACGACACCAAGGGATGCATTTGGTTAGTTCTAATGCAATGAAAGGGGTCATAGGTTAACCTATGACCACTATCAACACATTTCATGACAATGTATGTCCTTAGGGGCCCTAGGGCCCCTATGAATGCATTTGGTTGGTTTCAATGCATCTATATATCTTCCTAGCTGCCCTAAGGCCCCTAGGGACACATTTGGTTCATTCTAATGTGTCAATGAGAGGGGTCATAGGTTCTCCATGCATTTGATGACAATCTATGACCCTAGGGGTCCTAGGCCCCCTAGGGACACATTTAGCTAGTTCTAATGCATTGATAGGAGTCATAGGTTAACCTATTACCCCTATCGATGCATTTCATGAGAACGTATGTCCATTGGGGTCCCCAGGCTAGGGACACAATTGTTTGGTTCTACTATGTCAAGAGGGTTCATAGGCTAACCTATGACACTTATCAATGCATTTCATGACAATATATGTTCCTAGAGCACCTAGGACATCTAGGGAGGCATTTGGTTAGTTCTAATGGGTCAAGAGGGGTCATAGGCTAACTTATGACCCTTATCAACTCATTTCATGAAACGTATGTGCTTAGGGGCCCTAAGACCCCAAGGGACATATTTGGTTGGTTGTAATTCATCAAGATGGGTCATAGTTTAACCTATGATCCCTCTTCACACATTTAATGACAATGTATGTCAGTAGGGGACCTAGGCCCCCTAGTGATGCATTTGATTGGTTCTAATGCATTGAGAGGGGTCATAGGCTAACCTATGACACCTATCAACACATTTCATGACAATGTATGTCCCTAGGGGTCTTAGGGCTCCTACGGACGCATTTGGTTGGTTCCAATGTGTTGAGAGGGGTCATATGTTAACCTATGACCCTTATCAATTCATTTCATGAAAATGTATGTTCCTATAGGCCCTAGGACTCCTAGAGACACATTTGGTTGGTTCTAATGTGTCGAAAGGGCTTATAGTTTAACTTATGACATCTATCAATGCATTTTATGAAAACATATGTTCCTAGGGGCCCTATGCCACTAAGGACACATTTGGTTGGTTACAATGCCTTGAGAGGGGTCATAGGTGAACCTTTAAGCCCTATCGACGCATTTCATGTCCACATATGTCCCTAGGGGCCATAGGACCATTATGAACACATTAGTTTGGTTGTAATGCATAGAGAGGGGTCACAGATTAACCTATGACCCCTTTCGATGTATTTATTGACAATGTATGTCCCTAGGGGCCCTAGAACCCCTAGGGATGCATTTGGTTGGTTCTAATATGTTGAGAGGGGTCATAGGTTAAGCTATGACCTGTCTCGATGCATTTCATGACAATGTATGTCCCTAGGGGTCATAGGGCCCTTATGGACTCATTTCATTGGTTCCAATGCATGAACAGGGGTCATAGGTTAACCTATGACCCCTATCAACTTGTTTCATGATAACATATGTTGCTAGGGGCCCTAAGATCTCTAGGGATGCATTTGGTTGGTTCTAATGCATCAAGAGAGGTTATAAGTCAACCTATGACCACTCTTGACATATTTCATGACAACATATGTTTCTAAGGGTCCTAGGCCCCATAGGGACTCATTTGGTTGGTTCTAATGCATCAATGGGTTTCATAGTTTAACCTATAACCCCTCTTAATGCATTTCATGACAACATGTCCCTAGGGGCCTTAGGACCCCTAGGGATCAATTGGAAATGTTTTGAAAGGTGTCACTAGGGGTCCTAGGGACATATGTTGTAACAAAATGCATCGAGAGGGGTCATAGGTTAACCTATGACCACTATCGATGCATTTCATGACATAATATGTCCCTAGGGGCCTTAGGACCCCTAAGGAGCCATTAGGAATATTTTGAAAGGTGCCACTAGGGGTCCTAGGGATATATGTTATCACAAAATGAATCGATAGGGGTCATAGGTTAACCTATGACCCCTATCGATGCATTTGATGACAATGTATGTCCCTAGGGGTCCTAGGGCCCTTAAGGATGCTTTCAGTTGGTTCCAATGCATCGATAGGGGTCATAGGTTATCTTATGAACCCTACTGATGCATTTCATGTCACTATATATACGTAGGGGTCCTATGGCCCATAGAGATGTATTTGGTTGGTTCGAATGTGTTGAGAGAGGTCATAGGTTAACCTCTAGCCCCTCTTGACACATTTCATGACAACGTATGTCCCTAGTAGTCCTAGGACCGCTAGGGACACATTTGGTTGGTTCTAATGTGTCAAGAGTGGTCATAGGTTAACCTATGATCCCTATCGACACATTTTGTGACAAGGGTAAAAGCACAAACTTGTGTCACCTTTTATAAAGGAAAGTGATATCAGAAGTTGAACTCTTCAACTTAAACAACATAAAAGTGGCATTTATGTTTAGAATTTGAAGATGATGTAAAGTAATGAAATGTGTAAAATTGGATGAAATTTATGTCTATAATGTATTAAAAAAATTCTTAAAATATAGAGTTTTTTTGCCAACAAACAAGTATATGAAAATGATCATATTTTGTTCTAATTATGGAATATGGTAGAGTTGACATGTAGACCTAGTGCACCAAGAAAGAAAAATTGAAATTTGGCTAATTTTTTTTGTGTTATGATTGGTCAAAGTCAAAGTTATCAAAAATTGATAGTTTTTTTCTCCCATCAAATGTTTTCCATCAAATCTACATATTTTTTTTTAAGAATTACATATTCTTGAAGAAGACTCTCTCCTCTACTGTAGCTTTAAAAAAAATAAAAAAATTTGAACATGATTTATTATTTTTTTCCTATTTCTGAATAGACATCTTCCTAAATCTTAAAATACCTACTTGTAATATTTTCAAATATAATATATTATTCATAATCAAAATAATTAAAAATTATATGATCATAATCTTGACTCCGAGACCTACAAAATTATATTTTTAGTTTTTAAAAAAACTTCATTTTATTTGGTCAAATTGGCCTTCAAAGTGAGATGTTTATAGAAGTTCTTATTTTTGCTGACGTGGCTGCCACTTAGGATGCCACATAGACAGTTATGGCCGAAACCCTTTCGGCCATAACACTTTTGGCCAAAAGGGTTACGACTGAAATACCCATGCTTAAAAAATTGTCATCAATAAGTTTTTGGCTATTTTTTATGATATTTTGAGTCACTTGATACATGGGGGTTACGGCCAAAACCCTTTTGGTTGGAAGGGTTCTGATCGTAACCTTGATTGCCACATTGATAGGGAAACCTACCACATCTGTACAACCAGAACATGTTTGGCCCTAACTGTTATGACCACAACTGTTTTGGTCGTAACCCCTGCAAATATCACAAATGGTGACATAGGTTTGTGCTTTCACCCACAATGTATGTCCCTAAGGGACCTAAGACCACTAGGGACACATTTGGTTGGCTCTAATGCATCGAGAGTGGTCATAGGTGAATGCATGACCCCTATCGACACATTTCTTGACAACATATGTGCCTAGGGATCCTAGACCCCCTAGGGACAAATTTGGTTGCTTCTAATGCATCAATAGTAGTCATAGGTTAACCTATGACTCCTCTTGATGCATTTCATGACAACATATGTCCCTAGGGGCCCACAAGATGCATTTGGTTGGTTCTAATGCATCGAGAGGGGTCATAGGTTAACCTATGACCTCTATTAATGCATTTAATGACAACATATGTCAATGAAATAATTTTTTGGTTCCAATGAGTCGAGAGGGGTCATAGGCTAACCTATGACCCATATCGATGCATTTCATGAAATCATGTCCCTAGGTGCCCTATGGCCCCTGTCGAAGCATTTCATGACAATGTATGTCCCTAGGGACACATTGGTTGGTTCTAGTGCATCGAGAGAGGTCATAAGTTAAGCTATGACCCCTATTAATGCATTTCATGACAACGTATGTCTCTAAGGGGACTAAGATGCCTAAGGATGCATTTGGTTTGTTCTAATGTGTCAAGAGGGATCATAGGTTAACGTATGACCCCTCTTGACACATTTCATAACAATGTATCTCTCTAGGGACCCTAAGAGACCTAGTGAGTCATTTGGTTGGTTCTAGTGTGTTGAGAGGATTATAGGTTAACCTATCACCCTTCTCGATGCATTTCATGACAACAGATCTCCTTAGGGGCCCTACAAAACCTAGGGATGAATTTGGTTGTTTCCAATGGGTGAATCGGGGTCATAAGTTAACTTATGAACCCTATTGACACATTGCATGAGATCATATGTCCCTAAGGACATTAGGGCCCTTAAGGAAACACTTGGTTTGTTCCAATGCATTAAGAGAGGTCATAGGTCAACCTATGACCCCTATCGACACATTTCATGACAACATATGTCCATAGGGGCCCTAGGACCCCTAGGGACATAGTTGTCTGGTTCTAATTCATCGAGAGGGGTCATAGGTTAACCATTGGCCAATCTTGATGCATTTAATGACAACGTATGTCCCTACAAGTCCTATGCCCCCTAGGGATGCATTTGGTTGGTTCCAATGCATTGGGAGGGGTGATAGGTTAACCTATGACCCCTATCGATGCATTTCATGACAATGTATGTCCGTAGGGTTCTTAAGACTCCTACGAATGCATTTCGTTGGTTCCAATTTGTTGAGAGTGGTCATATGTTAACCTATGACCCCTATTTACCCATTTCATGACATTGTATGTCCTTAGGGGCCCTAGGACCCTTAGGGAAAAATTTGGTTCGTTCCAATGCATCGAGAGGGGTCATAGGTTAACCTATGACCCCTGTTGATGTATTTCGTGACAACATATGTCCCTAGGAGCTCTAGGGCCCCTAAGGATGCATTTGGTAGGTTCCAATGTGTCGAGAGGGGTGATAGGTTAACCTATGACATTTATCAATTCATTTCATGAGAAAATATGCTCCTACAGGCACTAGGACCCATTGTGACACATTTGTTTAGTTCTAATGTGTTGAGAGGGTTTAAAGGTTAACCTATGACACCTATCGATGCATTTCATGACAACATATGTTCTTAGGGTCCTAGCACCTATAAGGAAACATTTGGTTAGTTACAATGCCTTGAGAGGGGTCATAGGTTAACCTATGACTCCTATTGATGCATTTCATGACAACGTATGTCCCTAAGGGCCCTAGGACCCTTAGGCACGAATTTTGTTGGTTCTAATCCATCGAGAGGGGTCATATGTTAACCTATGACTGCTCTCGATGTATTTCATGACAACATATGTCCTAAGGAGCCTTAGGATCCCTAGGGATGTGTTTGGTTGATTCCAATGTGTTGAGAGGAGTCATAGGTTAACCTTTGACACTTATCAATTCATTTCATGACAACATATGTTCCTATGGGCCCTAGGACCCATAGGGACACATTTGGTTGGTTCTAATGTGTTAAGAGGGTTTATAGGTTATCCTATGATACCTATTGATGCATTTCATGACAACATATGTTCCTGGGGTCCTAGGGCCCTTAGGGAAACATTTGGGTGCTTACAATGCCTCGAGAGGGGTCATAGGTTAACCTCTGACCCCTATGGATCCATTTGGTTGGTTCTAATGCATCGAGAGGGGTCGCAGGTTAACATATGATCCCTCTCAATGCATTTCATGAAAATGTATGTCCCTAGGGGCCCTAGGACCCTTAGGGATGCACTTGGTTGGTTCTAATGTGTTGAGAGGGGTCATAGGTTAACATATGACCACTCTCGATGCATTTCATGACAATGTATGTCCTTAAGGGTCCTAGGGCCCTTAGGGACTAATTTTGTTTGTTCCAATTGACTTATTTCATGACAACGTATGTCACTAGGGGCCCTAGGACCCCTAGGGACACATTTGGTTGGTTTTGATGTGCTAAGAGGGGTCATAGGTTAACCTATGACCTTTATCAATTCATTTAATGACAACGTAAGTTCTTACAGGCCCTAGGACACCTAGGGACACATTTGGTTGGTTCTAATGCATTGAGAGGATTTATAGGTTATCCTATGACACCTATCAATGCATTTCATGAAAAAATATGTTCTTAGGGTCCTAGGTCCCCTAGGGATACATTTGGTTGGTTACAATGCCTTGAGAGGGGTCATTGGTTAACCTATGATGCCTATCAATGTATTTTGTGACAGCATATGTCCCTAGGGGACTTAGGACCCTTACTGATGAATTTGGTTGGTTCCACTGCATCGAGACATATTTCATGAAAACATATGTCCCAAGGAGCTCTAGGGCCCCTACGGATGCATTTTTTTGGTTACAATGGATCAAGAGGGGTGATAGGTTAACCTATGACAATTATCAATTTATTTCATGACGATGTATGTTCCTACGAGCCCTAAGACCCCTAGGAAGACATTTGGTTGGATCTAATGCATTAAGAAGGTTTATAGGTTAACCTATGACACCTATCCATGAATTTCATGACAACATATGTTCCTAGGGTCCTAGGGCCCCTAGAGACACATTTGGTTGGTTACAATGCCTCGAGAGGGGTCATAGGTTAACCTCTGACACCTATGGACACATTTGGTTGGTTCTAATACATCGAGAGGGGTCATAGGTTAACCTATGACCCCTCTTGATGCATTTCAAAATAATGTATGTCCCTATGTGCCCTAGGACCCCTAGGGACACATTTGACTGGTTCTAATGTGTTGACAGGGGTCATAAGTTAACCTATGACTCTTATCAATTTATTTCATGAAAACGTATATTCCTACGGACCCTACGACATATAGAGACACATTTGGTTGGTTCTAATGCATTGAGAGGGTTTATAAGTTAACTTATGACATCTAACAATGCATTTCATGACAACATATGTTCTTAGGGTGCTAGGGCCCCTAGGGACACATTTGAGTGGTTATAATGCCTTGGCAGGGGTCATAGTTTAACCTCTGACCCCTATGGATGCATTTGGTTGGTTCTAATGCATTAAGAGGGGTCACATGTTAACCTCTGACCCCTCTCAATGCATTTCATGACTATGTATGTCCATAGGACCCCTCGAGATGCATTTGGTTGGTTATAATTGTTAAGAGGGGTCATAGGTTAACCTATGACCCCTTTTGATGCATTTCATGACAATGTATGTCCCTAGGGGTCCTAGGACCCTTAGAGACTCATTTGGTTTATTCCAATGCATCACCAGGGGTCATAGGTTAACCTATGACCTTTATCAACTTATTTCATAACAATGTATGTCACTAGGGGACCTAGGACTGCTAAGGACACATTTTGTTTGTTCTAATGCATTCAATTCATTTCATGGCAACATATGCTCCTATAGGCCCTAGGACACCTAGCAAAACATTTGGTTGGTTCTAATTTGTTGAGAGGGTTTATAGGTTAACCTGTGACACCTATCGATGCATTTCATGACAACATATGTTCTGAGGATTCTAGGGCCCCTAGGGACACATTTGGCTAGTTACAATGCCTTGATAGGGGTCATAGGTTAACCTATGACCCCTATCGACACATTGTGTGACAATGTATGTCCCTAGGGGCCCTAAGACCCTTAGAGATGAATTTGATTGTTCCAATGCATCGAGAGGGGTCATAAGTTAACCTATTACCTATCTTGATGTATTTCATGACAACATATGTCCCAATGAGCTCTAGGGCCCCTAGGGATGCATTTGGTTGGTTCCAATGCATCAAGAGGGGTCATAGGTTAACCTATGACATTTGGTTGGATCTAATACATTGAAAAGATTTATAGGTTAACCTATGACACCTATCAATTCATTTAATGACAAAATATGTGCCTAGGGTCCTAGGGCCCCTAGGGAAACATTTGGTTTGTTACAATGCCTCAAGAGGGGTCATAGGTTAACCTCTAACCCCTATGGATGCATTTGGTTTGTTCTAATACATTGAGAGGGCTCATAGGTTAACCTATGAGCCCCCTTAGTGCATTTCATGACAATGTATGTCCCTAGGGGCTCTAGGACCCCTAGGGACACGTTTGGTTAGGTCTAAGGGTCATAGGTTAACCTATGACCCCTCTCGAAGCATTTCATGAGAACACATGTCCCTAGGGGTCCTAGGGTCCTTAGGGACTAATTTGGTTGGTTCCAATGCATCACAAATTTCAGGAAAACTTATGTCACTAGGGGGCCTAGGACCCCTAAGGATTCATTTGGTTGGTTCTAATGTGTCGAGAGGGGTTATAGGTTAACCTATGACCCCTCTTGATGCATTTTATGACAATGTATGTTCCTAGGGGTCCTAGGCCTAATAGGGACTCATTTGGTTGGTTCCAATGCATCGAGAGGTGTCATAGTTTAACCTATGACCCATCTCGATGCATTTCATCACAACATATGTCCTTAGCACCCTTAGAACCCCTAGGAACCCATTGGAAATATTTTGAAAGGTGTCACTAGGGGCCCTAGGTACATATGTTGTCACAAAATTCATTGAGAGGGGTCATAGGATTGACAAAATACGTTGAGAGTGGTCATAGGTTAACCCATGACCCCTGTCGATGTATTTCATGGCAACATATGTCCCTAGGGTCCTAGGGCCCTTAGGGATGCATTCAATTGATTCCAATGCATCGATAGGGGTCATAGGTTATCCTATGAACCCTATCGATGCATTTCATGGTGATGTATTTTCGCAGTGGTCCTAGGGCCCCTAGGGATGCATTTGGTTTTCTTGAATGCATCAAGAGGAGTCATAGGTTAACCTTTGACCCCTCTCAACACATTTCATGACATTGTATGTCCGTAGTGGTCCTAGGGCCCCTAGGGATGCATTTGGTTAGTTCCAATGTGTCAAGAGTGGTCATAGGTTAATTTATGACCCTGATCGATGCATTTCATGACAACATATGTCCCTAGGGGCCTTAAGATGCCTAGGGATGCATTTTGTTCATTCTAATGCATCGAGAGGGGTCATAGGTTAACCTATGATCCCTATCAACAAAATACATTGATAGTGGTCATAGGTTAACCTATTACCCCTATTGATGCATTTCATGACAACATATGTCCCTAGGGGTCCTACGGCCCTTAGGGATGCATTCGATTGGTTCTAATGCATTGATAGGCACCATAGGTTATCCTTTGAACCCTATTGATGCTTTTCATAGAAATGTATGTCCCTAGTGGTCTTAGGGCCCATAGCAATGCATTTATTTCACTCGAATGCCTCAAAAGGGGTCATAGGTTAACCTTTGACCCCTCTCAACACATTTGATGACAATGTATGTCCCTGGTAGTCCTAGGGCCCCTAGGGATGCATTTGGTTAGTTCTAATGCATCGAGAGTGGTCATATGTTAACCTATGACTCCTATCGATGCATTTTGTGACAATGTATGACCCTAGGAGTCCTAAGACCCCTAGGGATGCATTTTGTTCATTCCAATGCATCGGGAGGGGTCATAGGTTAACCTATGACCCCGATCAACACATTTCATGACAATGTATGTCCCTAGAGGTGCTAGAACCCCTAGGGACAAATTTGGTTATTTATAATGCATCAAGAGGGGTCATAGGTTAACCTATTAACCCTCTTGATGCATTTCATGACAACATATGACCCTATGGGCCTTAGGGTTGCAAGGGACACATTTGGTTGGTTCCAATGCATCGAGAGGGGTCATAAGTTATAGATTAACCTATGACCCCTATCGAGACATTTCATGACAACGTATGTCCTTAGGGGTCCTAGGGCCTCTAGGGACACATTTGGTTTGTTCTAATGCATCGCGAGGGATCATAGGTTAACCTTTGACCTATATCGATGCATTTTATGACAACTTATGTCCTTAGGGACCCTATGACCCTTATTGATGCATTTCATGACAACATATGTCCCTCTGGGCCAATGAAATGCATCAATATATGGCATAGGTTGAATTATCACCCCTCTCGAAGCATTTCATGACAACGTATGTCCCTAGGCCCCCTAGGACCCCTAGCAATGTATTTGGTTTGTTCCAATGCATTAAGAGAGGTGATAGGTTAACCTATAACCCCTATTGATGCATTTTATGACAATGTATGTCCCTAAGGACCCTAACACATGTAGTGATGCATTATGTTGGTTCTAATGCATCAAGAGGGATCATAGGTTAAACCATGACTCCTCTCGATGCATTTCATGATAAAATATGTCCCTAGGGGCCCTTGGACCCCTATAGAGGCATTTCGTTGGTTCCAATGCATCAAGAGGGGTCATAGGTTAACCTATCACACTTCTCAAGCCATTTCATAACAACATATGTCCCTATGTGCCCTACGGCCCCTACAGATGGATTTGGTTGGTTGGTTGGATAACCTATGACACTTATTGATGCAGTTCGTGACAACATATTTGGGGACATATTTGGTTGGTTCTAATGCATTGAGATGGGTCATAGGTTAACCTATGACCCCTCTCGACACATTTCATGACAATGCATGTCTGTAGGGGTCCTAGACCCTTACAGATTCATTTGATTTATTCTATTCTTTTTTGATGTATTTCAAAACAACGTATGTACCTAGGGGTCCTAGGGCTCCTAGGGACATAGTTGGTTGGTTCCAGTACATGGAGAGGGGTCATAGGTTAAGGTATGACCCCTATCGATGCATTTTATGACAACATATGTCCCTAAGGGCCCTAGGACCCCTAAGGATGCATTTGGCTAGTTACAATACATCGAGAGGGCTTATAGGTTACTAGTTACAATACATCGAGAGGGGTTATAGGTTACTAGTTACAATACATCGAGAGGGGTTATAGGTTACTAGTTACAATACATCGAGAGGGGTTATAGGTTAACCTATAACCCCTCTCGATGTATTGTAACTAGCCAAATGCATCCTTAGGGGTCATAGGTTGCTTCAAGAGGGGTCATAGGCTAACATATGACCGCTCTCAGTGCATTTAATGAAAACATATGTCCCAAGGGTCCTAGGGTCCTCTAGGGATGCATTTGGTTGGTTCCAATGCATTGAGAGGGGTCATAGGTTAATTGATGAGTCTTATCGATGCATTTCATGACAACGTATGTTTTTAGGGGCCCTACAACTGCTAGGGACACATTTGGTTGGTTATAATGCATCGAGAGGGGTCATAGGTTATCCTATGACACCTATCCATGCATTTCATTACAACATATGCTCCCAGGGGCTTTAGGGTACCTTGGGACACATTTGGTTGGTTCCAATGTCTTGAGATGGGTCATAAGTTGACCTCTAACCTGTATCAATGCATTTCATGACAACATATGTTCCAAGGGGCCCTATGGCCCCTACAGACACATTTGATTAGTTCCAATGTGTCGAGAGGGGTTGTAGGTTAACCTATTACCCCTATCGATGCATTTCATGAGAATGTATGTCCCTAGGGGCCTTCGAACCCCTAGGGACGCATTTGGTGGGTTCCAATGGGTCAAGAAGGGTCATAGGTTAACCTATGACCCCTATCGACACATTTCATATCAACGTATCTCCCTAGGGGCCCTAGGGCCCGTAGTGACACACTTGGTTACATACAATGCATCGAGACCTATGACCCCTCTCAATGAATTTAATGACAACGTATGTCTCTAGGGGTCCTAGGCCACCTAGCGACGCATTTGGTTGTTTCTAATGTGTTGATAGGTGTCATAGGTTCACCTATGACCCCTGTCAACTTATTTCATGACAAAATATGTCCCTATGGGTCCTAGTGCTCTTAGGGACACAACTGGTTGCAATACATCAAGAGGGGTCATAGGTTAACCTATTACCGCTATCGATGCATTTCATGACAATATATGTCCCTATGGGCCCTAGGACCCCTAGGGACACATTTGGTTGGTTACAATGCATTGAGAGGGGTCATAATTTAACCTATGTCCCCTCTCAACACATTTAATGACAACATATGTTCCAAGTGGCCCTAGGGCCCCAATGGATGCATTTGGTTGGTTATAATGTGGTGAGAGGGGTCATAGGTTAACCTATGACCCTTATCAATGAATTTCATGACTACGTATGTCTGTAGAGTCGCTAAGACACCTAGGGAACATTTGCTTGATTCTAATACATCGAGAGAGGTCATAGGTTACCCTATGACACCTATCAATGCATTTTATGAACAACATATGTTCGTAGGGGCCCTAGGGCCTAAAAGGATAAACTTGGCTAGTTTAAATGCCTTGAGAGTGGTCATAAGTTAACCTCTAACCCCTATCGACACATTTGATGACAATGTATGTCCTTAGGGGCCCTAGAACCCATAGGGATGCATTAGTTTGGTTCCAATGCATTGAGAAGGTTCATAGGTTAATCTATGACCCCTCTTGATTCATTTCATGACAATGTATGTCCCTAGGAGCCCTAAGAGCCCTAGGGATGCATTTGGTTGGTTCTAATGTGTCGAGAGGTCTCATAGGTTAACCTATGAACCCTCTCAATGCATTTGATGACATCTTATCCCCCTCCTAAGGCCCCTAGGGAAGCCTTTGGTTGGTTCCAATTCATCGATAGGGGTCATAGGTTAACCTATGACCCCTATCAACTTATTTCATGACAACATATGTCGCTAGGGGCCTTAGGACTCCTAGGCATGCATTTGGTTGGTTCTAATGCATTGAGAGGGGTCATAAGTTAATGTATGACCCCTCTTGACACATTTCAAGACAACGTATGTCCCTACAAGTCATAGGCCCCATAGGCACTCATTTGGTTGGTTCCAATGATTCGAAGAGTGTCATAGTTTAACCTATGACCCCTCTCAATGCATTTCATGAGGGCATATGTCTCTAAAGGCCCTAGGACACCTAGGAACCCATTGGGAATGCTTCGAAAGGGGTGACTAAGGAGCCTAAGGACATACATTTTCATGAAATGTGTCAAGAGGGGTCATAGGTCCTATTGATGCATTTTACGACAACGTATGTCCCTAGGGGTCCTAAGGCCCCTATGAATGCATTCATTTGGTTCCAATGCATCGAGAAGGGTCATAGGTTAACCTATGACCCTTATCAATGCATTTCCTGACTATGTATGTTCGTAGAGTCTCTAGGACACCTAGGGAACATTTGGTTGATTCTAATGCATCAAGATGGGTCATAGGTTACCCTATGACACCTACAATGCATTTTATGAACAACATATGTTTGTAGGGGCCCTAGGGTTTGAAAGGATAAACTTGGCTGCTTTAAATGCCTTGAGAGTGGTCATAAGTTAACCTCTAACTCCTATCGACACATTTGTTGACAATGTATGTCCTTAGGGGCCCTAAAACCCATAGGGATGTATTAGCTTGGTTCTAATGCATTAAGAAGGTTCATAGGTTAATCTATGACCCCTCTTGATTTGTTTCATGACAATGTATGACCCTAGGAGCCCTAAGAGCCCTAGGGATGCATTTGGTTGGTTCTAATGTGTTGAGAGGTGCCATAGGTTAACCTATGAACGCTCTTTATGCATTTGATGACATCTTATCTCCCTCATAAGGCCCCTAGGGAAGCCTTTGGTTGGTTCCAATTCATTGAGAGGGGTCATAGGTTAACCTGTGACCCTATCGACTTATTTCATGACAATGTATATTGCTAGTGGCATTAGGACTCCTAGGGATGCATTTGGTTGGTTCTAATTCATCGAGAGGGGTCATAGGTTAACGTATGACCCCTCTTGACACATTTCAAGACAACATATGTAGCTATATGTCATAGGCCCCATAGGCACTCATTTGGTTAGTTCTAATGCATCGAGGGGTGTCATAGTTTAACCTATGACCCCTCTCGATGCATTTCATGAGAGTATATGTCTCTAAGGGCCATAGGACACTTAGGGACCCATTGGGAATGCTTCAAAAGGGGTGACTAAGGGGCCTAAGGACATACATTGTCATGAAATGTGTTAAGAGGGGTCATAGGTTAACCTATGACCCCTATTGATGCATTTCATGACAAATTATGTCCCTAGGGGTCCTAGGGCCCATATGAATTCATTCATTTGGTTCCAATGCATCGATATGGGTCACAGGTTAAACTATGACCCCTATGAATGCATTTCATTGCAACATATGTCCCTAAGGGTCCTAGGGCCCCTTGGGATGCATTTGGTTGGTTCAAATGCATTGAGCAGGGTCATAGGTTAACCTATGACCCCTCTTGATGAATTTCATGACAACGTATATTTCTAGCGGTCATAGTCCCTAGGGACACATTTAGCTTGTTCCAATTCACCGAGAGGGGTCGTAGGTTAAACTATGACCCCTATCGACATATTTCATCACAACGTATGTCCCTAGGGTCCTTAAGACTCCTAAGGATGTATTTAGTTGGTGCTAATACATCGAGAGGTGTGATAGGTTAAGCTATGACCACTCTCAACATATTTCATGACAACATATATCCCTAGGGGTCCTAGGCTCCCTAGGGACGAATTGGTTGGTTCTAATGCATCAAGAGGGGTCATAAGATAACCTATGATCCCTATTACCACATTTCACAACAACATATGTCCCTTGAGGCCCTAGGACCCATAGGGATGCATTTGGTTGGTTCTAATGTGTTGAAAGGGGTCATACGTTAACTTGTGACCCCTATTGATGCATTTTATGATAATGTATGTCCCTAGGGGCCCTAGGATGCCTAAGGGCACATTTGGTTGGTTCCAATGCATCGAGAGGGCTCATAAGTTAAACTATGACCCTTATCAATGAATTTCATGACAACATATATCCCTAGGGGCTCTGTAACACCTAGGGATGCATTTGGTTGGTTCTAATGCATCAAGAAGGGTCATAGGTTAATCTATGACACCTATCAATGCATTTCATGACAACATATGTCCTTAGGGGCCCTAGGATATTTATGGATAAATTGGGATACATTTGACTAATCAAATTTTATTTTCTCTAGATAAGGTCTAGTAGTTTAGAAACTAAATTCAATTTCCTACAGATTATTTTCTTACAACTTTTTGATATAAAGTCCAGAACCACTTTAAAATTATGTGTCAAGTTGACATAACCTTGATTTGCTGATTTTTCACTTCCACTTAAGGCCATAGTTTGGTTGACCATGATCCTATGCATACCCCACTACTAAAATCATCTTGAATGAGTCTTGATGATGCACACGGTCTAGCATCAAAGATGGAGTAAAAAGAGGTATGTCCCCCTACAATACATACATACATGTGCAGCAAATCAAATTAAATTTTTTTTTTTTTACAAATGCATGATATCTATACATGCATAAATGATTAGTTGAGCACATAATTGAAATTTTAACATGAAAAAAAAATCTTTAGATTTACTTATGTTGATGCTTGCATTTGATCATACTCAGATTTCCTAGCATCGATTGTGTCCAACACTATATCTAGATTTTGTTGGGCCTCTTCTAAATCCATCTTTGCATCTATGCTAGCATGATTGGTGACTGGCACATGTCCTAATAATGATGAGCCAAGTGTACTGACTAGATGAGATGGCATAGAAGTATAATCATCATCTGTTAACAAATCCATCCATCCTATGGTTGACAAGTTGAAGTCAACATCATCAAGGCCAAAATTTAAACTTTGACCATGCCTTGCACTAGCTAAAGGGTTTTTAGTAGTATTTATATGCCCCTCTACAAAAAAAGAGTGGTCAATAGGTGGATCATGATTTATACTACCACCATGACCACTACCTAATTATCGATGAGAGGCATATGGTTGAGGACCATGGACACAATGTCAAACATCTGATATGGGTATGCCAAGATGCTCTTATATTAATATAATAGATCCTCAACAAGACTAGTCATTGTATCTCGTGCCAACACTCTAGTGAGACCCTCTATGCTAGTCAATAAAGGGATACTCGTTGCGCCATACGAATCTCCTAAAGATGAAGCACCTGACAATGATCAAAAATGTTGACAAGATATCAAATACTAGCCAACCTTATCACTCAAAATAGATTTGAGAGCTGCAGTAATCTCTCCAACTCCCTAAATCACCTCCCACAACTAGGTGCTATGCATGGCCTCATTAGTTGACTGAACTAATATATGGGCAATAGTAGCTGCCCTCTCTATGATAATCAAATTGTGTGTCTGTAGTGGATGACCCAGTTGCCTGTCAACTAGTCTACCATGCCCCTATCCTAAATGTGATTAGAAATTAGTGTAGTTCACCATCCTACTTAAGCGAACCTCAACATAAAGTTGTCATGTGAAATAGAGTGGAATTTGGTCATTATTTGGATAATGACCATGAGAAACAATGAACCATGGGTATATAAGTGTAGCTATCTATAAATGTGTACACTTAAGGGGTGAATACCCTTTCACATACTTTAGTGGAACATTTAATTTGGGAAACATTCGCTCTTCAATGTCTCTTTGTGCAGTAAGCCCTGTACCTACTATAGTGAAAGACTTGGAGAGACCTCTCATCTCTTATTGTGAGGGACATTTTGTATAACTTACATGAAGAATATGGAGTAGCACTATGAATCTCATATCTAATATATGTGAGGCTTTATAAGATTCTTTGACATGTACTAGTGTATACACTAGAGCATGTGCCACTAGCCAAGGATGCATTAGGTCTCTAAATCTCTTGGTTAGTGCAATCATAGAGCATGTCAGGTGGGATAGGTTACTGATCTGTGGGAATAGGCCACTATTGGGGGGACATGCTACTACTCAGAGGATAGGAGGCTTTTGCTACTTAGGGTGGATAGGAGGTTGTTGCTCTAGGGGTATGGGAGGTTGTTGTCGGGGGGTAGGTGGTTGTTTCTTAGGGGGGATAAGAGGTTGCTAATCTATCATGTAGAGGTCAATGTATGTAGTATGCATGTATATATAATGTGTAAACCTAAAACTTAAATTTAAATATGAAATTTAATAAAATTGAAGTTTATTGTACAATGACATTTAAGAAACTAGAATTCCATAAACATGAAATTAAACATATAATACATGTAAACATGAAACAAACATTACATAAATACTACATGTGTGTTTTACATCCTAAATTAAAATATGACATTTAATAAACTTGGACATTTAAGAAACTAGAATTTTGTAAACATGAAACAAACATATTTTATGTACATGTATATAGAATTTTGTAAACATGAAACAAAAATAGCATACATGTGTACATGTGTGTTTTACTTTCTAAAAGTTTGAAATTTGAATGTTGTAGGTGTGCATATATATGTTTGCCCTAATATTTAAGCTTAACATTTACCCAATAAAACCCTAATATAAACCCTAATAAAAGCCTAATCTAAACCCCATGAAAAGTTTAATCAAAATCCTAACATTAGAAGCTTTATTTTAGTCCAAATGTAATTCTGATTAGGTAACCTAAACACCCACTCTATAACCCTAGTTCCATTATTTTAATTCTTCATCAAATTTTGTATCATGTTTGTGTGTGTGTGTGACAACTTCATAAAATTCTTTCAATTAAGTCTAGATAGAGTCTAGATCACATGGGTGGACTACCTGACACATATCTAGGTTAAATATAGAGATAGATTCACTATATAATATAATAGGTATATTGTCACGATCATGGCTAAGGTTAGGGAAATGAGTAGGAATATGGTTAGAGTTAGAGTTAGTGTTAGGTTTAGAGTTGATTTTAGGGTTAGGCTTAAAGTTAAAACATTAGGACTAGTTTAAGACTTATTATTAGGTTTATAGTTAGTTTTAAAGTTATGATTAGTAGTACATATTGTTCTTGTTGCATGTGCCACATAGCATAAATTAGTTTGATTAGCGTTGGTATTCAAGACTAATGTTATATCATGATTATGGTTTATATGATGGTTAGGGTTAATTTTAGGGTTAGGGTTTAGTATTAAGATTGAGTTTTGAATCATTATTAGGGTTTAATCATGGTATGTTCATTAAGTCAGGGTTAGGAAAATATTTAAGGCTAGGGTTAGGAGTGTGTGATTAGATATAGTGTTCTATATTGAGTAAGCTATTATGATTTTAAGAGTTAGGGTTAGTGTTATAATTGTGTTTATAGTCATCATTAGTTCTTAATATCAGTGTGTGACTTAAGTTAGTGTGACAAGTAGAATTATGATTAGGTTTAAGATTTAGTGTTAAATGTTGAGTAAGAAAATATAACTAGAGTTAGGGTTTAGTATTAAGATTAAGGTTTATGTTATGGTTATAGTTATGGTTAAGCTTAGAGTTAGGATTGTGGTTAGGATTTACAGATATATCATTAGAATGTTAGGGTTAATATAATGTTTAGGGATCTTTAGGATTATGTTTAGGGTTAGTGTAAATAGATTAAAGATTTTAATTAGGATTTATCTTAGATTCTTTTAGGGTTAAGAAGTGAGGATCACAATAAAACTTCACAACATGGTTAGGTTTAGGGATAACATTTGGGTTAATGATATAACTGTAGGTTTAGGTTTAGGGATATACTAAAGTTAGAGATATAGTTATAATTATGGTTATGGTATATCCTAAATGACTAAGTTAAAGAAGTAGGATTATGGTTACGATTTAGATTTTATGGTTATGGTTAGAATCAAGGTCAATTATAGGGTTTAAATAATGTTTAGAGTTAAGATTATGATTAAATTTACAATGAGGGTTAGGGTTTTGTTACATGAAATTTAGGGTTAGGATTTTGGTTTTATTTATTTTTTGCATTAGCTTTTAGTCAAGGTTTAATTAGATTAAAGATTCGGGTGAGGATGAAGGTGAAGTTTATATTAGGGTTCATATCATGACCTAGGGTTGGAACTAATGTTAGGATTAGTTCATTGAAATTATTATTAGGGGTAAGGTGAGGATTTAAACACAAACACACACACATATTATGAACTAAAATTTAATATGTTGAAAGTTCACGTGTGTAAATAAAAAATCTAAAATGTATGTGTATATCCACAATATGTATGTATACATGTACATATGTATGTGCATGCGTGTATATATGTGTGTGTGTGTATGTGTATATATGTATGTATGTATATATACATATTATATGTATATAACATATATATATATTTCTATATGTACATACATATACACGTGTATATACATATACATATGTGCATATACACATGGTGTATATGTATATATATCATATATATACATACATACATGATATATATACATAAATATACATGATATATATACATACATACAATATATATATATATATATATATATATATATATATATATATATATATATATATATATAATGAAACTAAAATCATTTAAAATGGGTAAAAATACTAGAAAATCGTACCTTTTTCAAAGGTTGATTATTTCAGATGCCTCTCTCTATGCTTTTGGTAAAAAATATAGCCTCATTTATTAGAATTTAAGAGTGGGAAGATTTACTTCTAAGAGGGGGAGTGAATTAGAAGTAACTAACTTTAACCTCTTTAAAACATTTTAGTTGAGATCATTTACATGCATCTAAATCATCTAATAAATAGGAAAGTAAAGACATGCATGAAAATAGATAACACAAGAATTTGGTAACCCAAAAACCCTCCAAAATGAGAAGGTAAAACTAGGGTGGGGATGATACCCACAAAGTATCACTACAACTATATGTAACCATTTAAGGTTACAAAGTTTGACCACTTCCAATGGTCTGCCCTGTGAAAGGCCTATCCTATTAAAGACTTTACACCCTATTAAAAATGACCTAGTTAAAGGATTTACAAATATTCACTTGGAATGTTACCCTATTAAAGGATTTAGCACCTTGTTTAAAGGCTTACAACATGGCTATTAAACCAACCTATCATCATAGGATTTTAATTCCTAATACAATGGCTAGAGAGTATTAGAAAGTCTTGACCTGATGACTTGCAATCTTCAATTTTTGATTCTAGATCCTTGTTTTGCTTTGTCTATTCTGATCCTTGCTTGATCTGATATGTCTCTCCTCAAAATTTTGATTGCTCTATTCTGATCAACTAAATTTTGCAATGCTGCTCTTCTCTCTAAGTCTTTAAAAACCCCTCTAAACTTTGCTCTAATTAACCCATACACTTCTCACATACGCACGAATAATGTGGTTTTTTCCTCCTTATAAAGGCTTACAAGACTTAGGGTTAGGTATGAATCTATGGTCAATATTCATTCTTCTTTTCCCACTCAATTCTTTCATTTTTCCTATTGGTTGCATGCCTTCTTTTTTCTGATTGACTACATGCCGATTACATAGGAAATACAAAATATTTGATCTTGTCTTCAAGATCCTTCGAGATTCATATTGATTCGGCTTCAAAAATGGTTTACATATGAGTTTGTGAAGGCATAAAATCATATGTTGATTTTGTGTTACTCAACACTTACTACTTGCCAATGCTCAAAACATATAGGAATTATGTCTCACTCAGCTCTCGTAGTAATTTTTTTTTCACTCGGCATCTATAATTTAATCAGTACCTATAGTGACTTAGCATCACTTATCACTTAGCACTTGAACTTTACTCGGCACCTAAAGTTTACTCAGCACCTATTGAATCTCTGGCTCAGCACATACTATAGCTCGACATCTATATTATACTCAACATCATCTTGAGAATTGGTTAAGTGTGTTGACACTCAATTGTCAAAACCAATATGAGACCAACACCATTGTTGAAAATGACATGTGGGGTTAGAGTGATAGTATTTGAGCTTTCCATTTTTTTAATAGTTCTCATTGGAACTTTAATAACTAGTTTCAATTGAAACTAGCAAGCTCAAGATTGGGGTTAGAAAACCCCATTCGGGCTTGGCAATTTTGATAGAAACTACGTAGATAGTCACAATAGAAGGTATCTATGTAGTTTCTATCGAAACTACATGACTCAAAAATTTTCTATCTATACTTGAAGAATTATTATTTTTGATAGAAACCAAATAGTTTTGATAGAAATAAAATATTTTTTGTCAAAACTTTAATAATACTTTTTATCAAAACTAAGAAAAGCTAAATTGGTTGTTGAGAAATTTTGGAGGAATTTATTCCTCCAAAAAAGTGTAACTCACTATTGTGGGGTTCACCCCAATAAAAGATTGAAACATACATAAAATCTTTCATGTCTTTCTTATGCTCTCCATATTCTCAACTAACTATGTAAGTAGAAGATCTTCTAGGTCATAAGTGTGATCTTTCTTTAGTAGCTTCCATCCTTAATCAACTACAACACAACACATAGTTGAGTTAGCTTGACTAGTAGAATTTATGAGAAATGATGTGAACATCAAATTCAATCATAGGGTATTCAATAGTGGAAATTGACATCCCTTTATCATTACATTTTTCTAGTGTATCAGCCTTAATGACTTCTCTTTCTTGTTGCTAAATAGTTTTCACCCCATCCTTAACAAGGTATCTAGTGACATTATGGAAAATATCCTTCATTATTTTTATTGGTCTATTTTATAACAAGTATTTCATGTCATGGATTCGACTCAGCACAATTTTGATCTATTCCACCACAAAATTCTATGGAAAATTTAATTCATGTGTTAACCCTTTGTTGACAACTATCTTGTGTTCATTCTTTAGGACTCCCTCATCACACAACTTCTTATACACCATTCTTATGTTGTAATCTACTACCTCTTCTACTTTTCACATATAACATGATGTAACATCATGTATCATGATCACCCTAGGAGGAATTGATTCCATGGAATCACCCTTCATTGCAATATTAGGCATGACCTTATACTTAGGTGAAGGACAAGCATCATTTCTAACAACTTGAACATTGCTTACCTCAAGTCCTTTCTTATTCTGACTTGTGGATGAACTACAAGACATTTCTCCAATTTAGGTTTTTTTCCAAACTTCTTTGCAACTTTGCAACTACAACCTCTTTACAATCAAAAATATCTATTGATGATAGGCTTGAATCACTTTTTACTACTGCTAAAAGCTCTCAAATTATAAAACTAGCTATTCTCTCTATAAACTTGAATGCTTGGTGCATAAAATGATTTTAAAAATGTATTAAATTCCTCAAAAAATTTATTTTAGGGACTCATTAGTGTTCCATACAAGTAGTCGGTGATATTTAGTTGTTGCATCCATCTCTACAACACTCAGTAGCCAAACTCCCTTTATTCATGCTTGATCTACAACATTTCTTGGTCAATACTAAATTTTAACTTAGTACCATTTGGTCTTCAGCCTAGTTGATACTATAGCTCAGTCAACACTTATGATTACATAACTTCAATAATAATACTTAGCATCAACTAACCAAAAAAATTCATAAATTCACATACTCGATTCATATTTTAAACATTTCCTTATGCACCTTAACTTATGTTGATATGGACTTCAATGCATCTTATTTAGGAATTGATGTATGATATATCATTTGTAACACAGTTCCACACATACCTTATTTTATTAGTTTTTGGTAGCTAGATTTATCCAATCCATTGGATTTAGTGACCTTAGCATCATTAATTACGTCATTTCTTCCTTCTTCCTTCTTTCTATAGGTTTGATTCATTTGCTTCCTCACTTCTTCAACATTGACCTTGGCTTTTCCATTTTTCACCTCAACATTGGGTGTTGGTCCTTGGTTCATGTAGTCCTTTCTTAGGTGACCGACCTTTTAATAATTGAAACATATTGGTCCAAATATTTTCTAGCTTCCATATTTTCCTCTGAAATGTATTGAAGTACAATTTTTTGTAATGTGTCCACATTCTCCATAATATTAACAATTCACCCAAGCATTATAATCCCAATTTACAGTATTACTTTCCTTAGGTGTTTTTCCTTGACCTTTAGGTGTCCATTTTTTCATTGCTTTAGATCTATAATGTTGTGCCTTATGACCACACTTTTGACATGTGTGATAGTACCCTTCAAATCTAGAAGTAGTTTGTGTCTTATTGACCTTTGATCTACACTGATTTTCTTGAAGACCCTTTTTGTTGCAAGTGAAGAAATAACCATTGAATTTGGTTTTAGAGTTTGACTTGTCAATCTTCCTCTTGCAAACATTTTCTCTATTGCTTGGTTTTCCATAGTGATATCATGTAGGCTTCTTGTTATTTGGTTTTCCATTTGTATTCATCTCCTTTCTTTGATGATTCTCCTTGTTTGACACATGATAGGAACCTGACATAGCCTAGTATAGAGGTGTCATGAGGTCTCCTTAGCACATTTATCTATTCATTAAGAAATCTCATAGCCTCTTTAGGTTTTTTTAACCTCTCAAAAAATTCCTTTCTAGCTTTCAAATTATTCACTAATTTGTCATTCTCAAATTTTAGATTTGCAATCTCTAGCTCTTTTCTTATAATCTTATGATTTGCACTTAGTAACTAATTGATCATGTCAAATTGATTATGAGTTAGCTTTTGTACTTCATTGATTCTTTCATCAAGTCAAATTGATTATGAGTTAGCTTTTGTACTTCACTGATTCTTTCATCAAGTCTTGTAGCTATCTATCTCTTTCCTTCATCATTCATTACCTTGTCATATTCATCCTTTTCTTTATCTTAATCAACCTTTTTCTTTTGTTCAGTCACCTCACATAGTCTTACAACTTATATCTCATGTTATCTTTTTAGTGCTCTAAATTTTTCATTTTTAATTTTATTCTTCTCCAACAGACTTGTTATTACTACATTAGATTATTTGGAACTTTCTTCATCAAATAGTTCTTCATCAATCTCTTCTTTTTATTATTAGTCTTTTTTCTTGAGTGCTATCTCCTTCCTTTTTCTTAAGAACATCCTTAGTTCCTCTAAGCTACAAAGCTTCTTCTTCTGAGAACTTAGCTTTGATATCAATTATTGGAATTAAAAATGGGAAACACATACTTCTAAGAGGGGGGTGAATCAAAAATTAAAATTTCATCTATTAAAACTTTCACCATTCCTTAGATGGATGTAATATATGAACTGAAAATAATATGAAAAGTAAATACATCTAAAACATGTAAGCAATTGAACATACACACTTAACACCAAATATGATTACCAAGAAACCCTCTAAAGAGAAGGGAAAATTAGGGTTGGGATGACACCAACAAATCTTCACTACTGCAGCAATAAAGTGTAGCCAATTAAGGTTACAATGATTTGACCATGAAACATCATCTACCTTATGAAAGACCTACCTTGTTAAAGGCTTACAAAGATTGTTAAGTCCCACTTTCTTAGAGGATTTCAACACCCTATTAGAAGTGTGCCTAGCTAAAGGACTTTAGAAAATCAACTTGGAATGTAGCCCTATTAAAGGATTTACAATAGCTTGTTAGGACTACTCCACCTAGTAGATTTAACTAAAATCACATTTTAGGATGTTTCAGCATAGATCTTGTGATTGGATTTGGTTGCCTGATTAAAGATCAAATTTGTATAGTGTCCTTGATCCTCTCTAATCTAATATAGCAATAGTCGTATCCTTTTGTTCTTTATTCTTCTCCAACTAATTTTGCAATTCTCTCTCACTATTAAGTCACCTTGAAATGATTTATAAACAAATTCAATTATTCACCCCTTGTTACCTCCTGTAACATTATCTCTCACACTTTCTATATATTCATATTGTTTGGGGTTTCATCTTCCTTATAAAGACTTTGGTGGCTTAGGTTTAGGTATGAATCTAAAACTAAGATTCATTCTTTTTTCCACTTAATCCTTCCTATTTTCTAATTGGCTACAAGAAAACACATAGGGATTCTACAAATAGATTCGTCCTTATCTTTAAAGAATCAAAATCTGACCTTATGTTGGCTTTAAAATGGTTTACATAGTTGTTTGTGCAATCACAAAAAAATATGTCCAATTAGTGTTACTTGAAACTTCAAGTTGTTGATGCTTGGCACATACTATAATTATATTTCTGACTCAGCACCTAAACTACTTGACATCTACTATTCACTTGACACTTGAGGTTACTCGACACTGATTACAACTTGGCACAATCTTGTATTTACATGTAATACTCAACATGTATTACTAGTTTGTCTTAAACTAAGTAAATGTCTTAATTGTGTTGGCACTCAATTGTCAAATCCAATCTGAGATCAACAATCTCCCCCTTTGATATGAGTTTCAAAGACACTTAACTGTACATAACCAATCTAATCTTCTTGAGTATAATATATTCACAACTTGGCTTATATACAAAACTTCAAAATTTTGTAATAACCTATATACCTCAAAATTTATAACTCCCCCTGAGTTAATGTGCTTGATCTGTATCAAAAATCTATTCTCCATTCTGAGTGGGTTTGTCTATGTTGGCTGATACTCTTTTCCTTCAATGTACTTGCAACTGATGCTCTATCATTTGATATGCTCTGTTTCTATTTTGTTTTGATCTTTCTTTATCCTTTTTTTATTCTATTTTCTTCCCCTTTCATTGCTCTCTTCTTGCTTTATCTTCTCCTTTTCTTATTCCCTTTTCATGCTCTCTTACTCTCCCCTTTTGGTTTATCCCCCTTTGGTTTATCTCCCCCTTACTCATTTCTTTCTATCGCCCTTTTTGTGTATCTCTCCCTTTTTATTCTTTTATCTCCCCCTTTTTATTCTTTTATCTCCCCCTTTTTTGACACTTATGTCAAAGGGTTTATACACTTAGAGTGTATTTGTCCAAAAATGATTTGTAGCCATCCATAATTATCTCCAGAGCTACATCCCAATTGTCACATGCAACATCCAGTGACTTGAATTGGATTTCTAGCTTGGTAGCTAGGTGAACTAGTCCATCTAATCTGGAAAGATGAGTATCTTTCATTAACAAAGTTTCTCCATATTCTAGCTCTTTACGGAGTATTTCCATATGTGGCATGAGGGAGGCTTGAATTTGTGTCAACTTGGCTCTTATATTATCCTCTTCTTCTATTAACATAGCTAGTTGACTTTGTGATTGAAGCAATGTGTAAAATTGCTTGTCACTTTGAGCTGGGTTTTGAGGTAGTTGAATACCTGATACATTGGGATTTCTCTCTAGACTCAAAATTCTATGTCTTGTTTCTTGAGTAAAGAGTTCTTGGTCACAAATTTTAGTGTATAATGTGAAAATATTCTCCAATACTTTCTTCACATCTTCAACATTTTTTGATAGTGCAACTTGAGTGAGTGCAATCTCTTCAGATATTTCCTTGTTTACTTTATTCTGGAATTTCTTCTTTGCCCACTCAAGAAGTTCTACACTTGTGTCAATATCTTCATTATTCACCTTCTCAACAATTTATAACAATTTTTCTAACAAAGGCTTTATTTCTTTAGGTGTAGGTAGGTTGATGCATCTAAGAATATTTCCTTGATGTCTTGTAATGCTTGCCTTTTCTTGAATTCCTTTTAAAGTATTTCTTGATGTTTCTTCTTTGCCAAAGCTTTTTGCAACATGTTTATTTGTTCTAGTGTCATTGTTACATAATCAATCTATGGTATCACTATTTCTTCATCTAAAGTTACATCACCATAGTGAGTTACCTTGTCAACTTTTGTAGAGCATGAGCTTGGTGCTGAAATTTGTAGTGGTATAGCCTCTATGCTCAACCCCTAAAAGATTTTTGGAGGTGTGCTTGATGTTGGTAATGTTAACAATGCTTGAATAGCTTCTTGGTCCTTCTCCTTTGGTGTATCCTTACTCTCTTTTGATTTTCTCCCATCAATCACAATGATTTGAGTTGCACCTTTTGGTTGTATTGCATGTATAGATGTGTCTATCTATCATGTTTGCTCTATTGTTGTTTCCTTTTCCTCTTCTTTGGAAATCTACCTATACTCAACTCTATCTTCTTTGACACTTTTGTCAACCTTGATAGATCTATCTTTAGTTGTTTGAATCAAGGGTTGAACACTAGTAGCTACAGGGATGGTAGAAGATGGTTCTTATGTGTTCACCTTATCCCTTGTGATGTCAGCTACTACCTTCTAAAGCTCATCTACATTGATCAATACTGGATTTTCACATAATCTTGCTTGTAGTGTAGATTAGTCAAGAATCTTCTTTAGATATTCTGTAGTTAAAGGATTGATGTTCTGAGCTAAGCTATTAGGAACATCCTTAACAATTATGGTTTCTACAGGTATATTGGAGTCATGAGGAGGGCTCATAGTTGGCATTTGTGTGTCTTGCACACTCTATTCTTCTGGCTACTCTTTAGCTATAGCCATGTCTTCATCTTTCTTTTGTGTCTTCTCCTTATCATTTTTATCATCACCATTATTTATTCCCTCAAAGGTATCTTCTTCTCCTACTCAAATAGTTGTCAATCCACAAATCAATTTCCACATTTGTGTGAATTTCTTCACAACATTTTCAATATTTTTTTGAAGTATGTTCAATGCCCTATATTTTGGTGCAAACCTTCCACCATATTTCTTGTAGGCCTTGATATCTTCACTTTTGATAATTCTAGCATTACCCAAGCTAATGTGGATTCTCTAATTTGTTTCTCTAGGTTTAATAAAATAATGCCACTTATTTTCAACAATAGTATATAGCTCTTTTGGCATAGTTTTATCTAATTCAAATGGTGTGTTCTTCAACTTAGACATCATTTCATATATTGATTCTTCCATCAAATTTTGCTCTTCTCTAAATTTTTTTTCAAAATTAATACTTTTCAAACCAAATAAATTTGTATCATGTCTAACATTTTCACAGAGATTCTCAAGATCAGATTTTGGTGGATGACTTACCACTCTAAATTAGCTTGTATAATTTGATTATATCCTCTCATCATCAGTTTCTACAAGTGCAATGTATTTCCTTATTTGCTTCTTCTACTCTAGCCCTTCTTGTTCTATAGCCTTGGTCTTTTTTGTGGTGGCTCATGTGCTTTCCCTGGTTGTTGGTGTTGTTGGCTTTGTTGGACTTGGCTTAGCAATCTTCTTTTCCTTTGTCTTTGCCATAGGCTGTGTCTTGGCCTTTTTCTTCTTAGGTTTTACTTGTTCTATTGCTTCCTTTGCACCTTCTACCTCTTCTTCATCCTTATCTTCTCCCAATCCTTGGGTTAATGTAAGAGGTTCTTAAGCTGGTTCATGTTCTTCCTCTTCATCATCTTCATCATCTTCTTCTTCTTCACCTGTACCTTTACCAAATTGAGCCTTTATTTTATTCACCAATTTGTCTTTCTTCTTCAATGTGGAGGCTATCTTCAACTCCATCTCAACTTTGGATTTTATGACATCATAATTTCCAAATATTTTGGCTAATTTATCAACTTCTTTAGGAAGAAGTGCAGTGATGGTTGTTGAGGTTTCATCAACATTAATCTCATAGCCTAAGGGTCTTAGCCATCTTACCCTAAGTATGACAGCTTGTACATATGTATACTCAATATCAACAAGAAAGAATCTGTCATACTACTCAACCAAAGAATTGGTATTCTCATCCTCTATTTCATAGACTTCTTGGAGTCTTCAAAATAGTTGGTCATGATAGTTTCTAAGTTTTCATCCATTTGCTCAATATACTCATTGAATTGAACTACAACTAATCTATTTATTTTCCAACTCACCTTGCCAAAGGATGGAAATGTGTTTTGAACGTAGAAAAATATGCAAATTAGGATTACTCCAAACTTACACTGTGCACTCTTCATTTTTCTAATGACACCTAGGTTTTATATTATTTTTTGTAATTGTTGTTCAGCCAGATCATAGGAATGATACCTCTTTACAATTTTGAAGCCAACATCTACTACAATACAAGGGACACCATTCAATTTACTTGATTGATAAAACTTATGAAAAATTACCCTTATGGAAAAGTTAAGTAGTAGGTCTATGATAGTATCAATAGTCATTCCACGTTTGTTCCATTTTGCTCCT
Organism: Cupressus sempervirens; assembly: GCA_028749045.1. Lineage (NCBI taxonomy): Eukaryota > Viridiplantae > Streptophyta > Pinopsida > Cupressales > Cupressaceae > Cupressus > Cupressus sempervirens. The sequence goes on from CM053793.1 coordinate 172,258,380, forward strand.
GTGTTTTTCTCAATAACTTCCTTTGAGCCACTTTGCTGAGTCTTTGGCCAATCTAGGGTTGGAAAGCTAGTTACCCTATGAACTATTCTCTTTGAAATTTTAATGGGACCATCTTCCAACCATAAGCATCCATCATGTATTCTACTTAGCATTATCTTGATCCATTTTCTTTTGAACACAGTAGGGAAATCTACGGCATGGGTTAAACCCTTCCTTTCAACAATCTTAAATTCTTCTTTCAAAATGTCATTTTCACACAATTTTTAATAGGTTTTCCTTATTTCCATGTCTCCTATTCCACCTATCTAGTAATTATAGAATTTTCTATATCTTGGACCTTTACGACTTTTAGGGGAATCATGGAAAGTGCATCTAACAGGTCTTGTTTATATGCAACATTTGGAATTTCTCTAAAGGCTAGTTGCTTTACTTCATTTCTAACTAATTGAACATTCAAAACTTCTTGACCTTCTACATTCTTTGAACTAGACACCATTTGACAAGCTAGGGTTTAACAAATTTTAAACTACATGACTTGGCATATGAAGAATGCCTTGAAAATTCAATGAACTGGATTGTTGGATTGTCATTGGAATCTGTGCAATTTCTTTGTATCTTGGTTTTTGAGTTTCCTTCTACTCTCCTTGTAATTTCTTGAATTTGAAATGATGAAAAATGAGTGAAAATTGAACTTATACCCTTTAGAACTTTTCATTTAATGCTTAATTCTTGTACAAATGTAAACTCGGTATCAACACGATTTCTATTTTACTCAACATCTAATGACATGATCAACACTCAGTAGCTACTACTGGCTTAGCCTCAACTGACAACTTGACACTAATTGATATTTCACTTAGCATACATAGAGAAATTTTCATGCTCGGTAACAACATGAAAACATTGAAGGTTTAACCTTGAACTTTTACAACATCTTGCATCTTTATTCATGCTAATCTATTCCTTTTAGTGCTATTTTCTTTTGGAATTGATGTATGATATAATACTTTAAGTATCAGTCCCATATACCTCTTGTTTTCTTAGTTTGATGTGGCATGACCACTTGACCCATTGTGTGAATGATCCCTTTTCCATTTGATGTACTATAACCATCTTTCTTCTTCCATGTCTTATTCATCTCATTCTTGATGTGTTCAACATTTGCCTTCCATTTACCTTTATCAAATTCACAACTTGGTGCCTTGGATCTAGTTGGATAATGCTTACTTATATGACTAGTCTTCAAATAGATGAAAAATGTAGTTTGACTCAACCACCTCTTGTAATTAGCTCTGAAGTGAGTCCTAATGTAGTTTTTAGGTACATGTCCATATTCTTGACAATAGTGACAGCTATATCTTGTATTGTACCCTTAGTTATAAGATTTTCTAGAGCTACTTACTATTGTTGGCTTTCTTGATGACCATGTGCACTTGGATCTACATTCAAAGGCTCTATGTCCAATCTTCTGATAGTTATAGTGATATCCTTCAAATTTTGGTTCATTCATGGTTCTAGTTTTGCATTCATGTGCCTGATGACCTTGTTTATTGCACTTATGATAGTGGACCATGTTCTTAGGCTTAGCATTCTTATTTGTATTCTTGCTCGTACACATATTAGATATATGCCCTTTCTTTCCACAATTATGAGAAGTAGGTTTGGAGTTCTTACCTTTGTTGTTCCTTTCCTTAGTAGCTTTGGATGATTCTTCTTCTTTAGTGCTTGTGTACCCCAATCTTGATGTATCTCTATTAGATCTAGGGGATTTCAATAATTTCTCAAAGTACTTGATGGCTTCATTTGCCTTGTTGAAACTTTCAGCAAATTCCTTTTCTCTTTTCAGGTCATTCTACAGTTGTTCATTTTACAACTTCAATATAGTTATATCAATGTCCTCGACATTCAACTCATGATGAGCATTCATCATTTGGCTTAAGGTATTCAATTGCATGTTTGAGATCCTAGATAGCTCTGTTGACTTTTCTTCCAATTTGTTTGCCAAAATTTCATGACCTTGTCTTCTATAACTTTCTTCTTTTGTTCAGTCACTTCACATAGTAGTATAGCTTGTGATTCTTGCTCCAACTTGAGATTTTTAATTTCTTCAGCTTGTGCTCTATTCTTCTCCATTAGATCTACAATTTCTGTATCAAATTCACTAGAGTTACCATCTACAAATAGCTTTGTGGTGTCAATCTCTTTGTATTGTGTGTCATGTTCTGCTATGGAAATCTCTTTCCTTCTTTTCAGGAAACTTTTCAAAGCATCTCTAGCCTCATTCAGTTGATGTAATATGAGATGTATTTCAATCTCCTAGTTCTCAATGGTCTTTCCCAATTTTTAGACTTCCATTTCAAGATCTTTCCTCTAAGCTACAAAGCTTCTTCCTCTGAGAACTTAGCTCCGATATCAATTGTTGGAATTACAAATGAGAAACACATACTTCTAAGAGGGGGGTGAATCAGAAATTCAAATTTCATCTATTAAAACTTTCACCATTCCTTAGATGCATGTAATATATGAACAAAAAATAACATGAAAAGTAAATACATATAAAACATGTAAGCAATTGAACATACACACTTAACACCAAATATGATTACCGAGAAACCCTCTAAAGAGAAGGAAAAACTAGGGTGGGGATGACACCCACAAATCTTCACTACTGTAATAATAAAGTGTAGCTAATTAAGGTTACAATGATTTGACCATGAAATGTGATTTTCCTTGTGAAAGGCCTAACCTATTAAAGGATTAAAAATATTGTTAAGTCTCACCTTGTTAGAGGATTTCAATGCCTTTCTAGAAGTGTCCCTGGCTAAAGGACTTCAAAACATCCACTTGGAATGTCACCCTATCAAAAGAATTACAACAGTCTATTAGGACTACTTCGCCTAGGAGATTTAACTAAAATCACCTATTGCTTGATTAAAGATCAAATCTGTATAGTGTCCTTCTTGATCCTCTTTGATTTGATATAACAATTTTTGTATCCTTCTTTTCTTTGTTCTCCTTCAATCGATTCTGCAATTCTCTATCACTACTAAGTCACCTTGAAATGCTCTATAAAAAAAATTGATTATTAACCCCTTGTTACCTCCTAACATTATCTCTCACATTTTCTATATATTCATATTGTTTGGGTTTCATCTTCCTTATAAAGTCTTTGGTGGCTTAAGGTTGGGTATGAATCTATGGATGAGATTCATCCTTTTTCCTGCTTAATCCTCTCTATTTTCTAATTGGCTATATGCAAACACATAGGGATTCTACAAATAGATTCATCCTTATTTTTAAAGAATCAAATTCTGACCTTATGTTGGCTTGAAAATTGTTTACATAGGTTTTTGTGAAATCACAAACAAATATGTCCAATCTATGTTACTCGGCACTTGAAGTTATCGATGCTTGACACATACTATAATTATGTTTATGGCTCAACACCTAAACTGATCGACATCTATTGTTCACTTGACAGTTGAGGTTACTTGCCACATGAGTGACTCAACAGTCATTGCAATTTAGCATAGTCTTGTATTTGCATGTTATACTTGGCATGTATTAATAGTTTGACATAAACTAAGTAAATTTTTTAAGTGTGTTGACACTCAATTGTCAAAACTAATTTGAGATTAAGACCAATTTGAAGGTAAAACTGTGGTGAGAATGAAACCAACAAATTTTCACTACTATAGAAACAATTTTTTTCTATTAGGGACACAATTTTAATCACTTATGATGATCTACCTTGTAAGGTGTCTTCTTTGTTAAGAGATTACAAGACTTATTAGATCTACATTGATTAAAGGATTTAACCTTAGAATTAAGTAAGTATTATGTTAAAATATTAAGAATGGCTTGTTAGGAGCACTCTAGTAAGAGATTTAGACCCTAATTATACTTATTAAAATGTATCAGTGCCTAATCCTTTAGTATTCCCTAAGATGCTAAAAACATATCTCCTCTATTCACTCACTAATCAATTCACTATAAATAATTCATATTACATGAATTTTTTTTTTAATGTAGAAACCCTCCAATGTGAAGGTAAAATTGTGCTAGGGATGATACATAAAAATCTTCACTACTATAGCAACAAATTTTACCTATTACAGATACAATTTTGATCACTTCTAATGATCTACCTTGTGAGGGGTCTACTCTATAAAGAGATTACAACACTTATTAGGTCTACATTGATTAAAGGATTTAACCTTAGAAGTAAGAAAGTACTCTATTAATAGATTTAGAAAGGCTTGTTAGGACCACTCCAATAAGAGATTTAGACCTTAATTATACCTTTTAAAATGTATCAATACCTAATCCTTTAGTTTTCCATAAGATATTGAAAACATATCTCCTATATTCATTCACTAATTGCTTCACTGATGTAATATATCTCTAACTCTACACTAAGTAAGTAATTTGTTAACATATTTACAAAGATATGTTAGACCCACAATTTTAAGAGATTTAAACCCTTATTACACCTATGAAAATGTATCAATAACTAATCCTTTAGCTTTTACTAAGATGCTAATAACAAATCTCATCTATTCATTTATTAATCACTTCACTGATTTAATATATCTCTAACTCTACACTTCACTGCTTCTCTACACTTCTTAATCACTCTTCCTAATTCATGTTTAACCTTTCATGTATCGAATCCTTCCAACTTTTTATGCACCAAAAAAACCTAATTTTGGTTACAAGATCATGCTTAAATATATCCTTAGAAGCTTCTAGGTGTGGATCAATGACCTAGATTCATCTATTTTGTCTCTTAAACCTTCCAATTTTCTAACTGGCTAATCATCTTAGATAGGGATTAATGGTTCTTAAAAAAATGTGCAATCATCTCCATGATTGACTCCTTGATCATAAAAATGTATTTCTAGGTTAGAAAAATTGGTTTACATAGGATTCAGTGCCATTCCAAATAATTATGTGAAAACTATTTTACTTGATAATTAAACATACTAATTCTTGATCATAACTATTATCTATGTTTTCACTCAACTTCTACTCAGCTTGGCTTCCTCTATATTTATCAGTCTCTATTGTGAAAAATTGATAAGGATGTCAAGCCATTTGATAGATACAAGCCAACCAAAGTTAAAATAATTATACAAACTAAAGTTCTCAAATTGGAAAGAAAAGGGAAGAAGATGATAACAAATTTGGAAAGTACATTTAGAGAGGAACCACTATAGGTTTTAGAAGGTAAGGGTGAGGATATGAGAAATAAGGATGAAAATTAAGAAGACACATTTGAAGAATAAAAAGAAGAAGAATAGGGTAAAGAGATAGTGGCTTTCGAGTCGTAGGAAAGAAAAGTTAAATAAACAACTATTATTGAGCCATAGGTGAGAAAGAGCCTAAAGAAGACTATAACTATGCCTATAACTACATCGCTAATGGAAACTAGATAGAAAAAAAGGGAAACTACTATTGAATTTTATGAAAGATCAACCCCACAGATCCCAAGAATCATGTGCATGCAAAAACCTTTCATAGAAAAGAGGAAAAAAAAGCTATGGAAGTGGGAATTCCTAGATCCACAAGTCAAACATTCTTGATGAGAAAAAAGAGAAATTTCTATAATCAAAAGTGAATGAATAAATTAAAAAGAAAGATTGTGCTTATAAAGGAGATCAAAACCATACTAGGAATCTAACCTAGGTTGTATGTTTTACCCAGTTTTTTGTTCCATTCCCTTTTTCTCTAAGATATAGTCAAGTCAATGTCATGTCTTGAGTCTCAATCTAGGTTACCTCTAGGAAGATCTTCTTCTCATCTACCCATCAAGCAAACTAGGCAGGATATCATGTAAGCATGTGATTATTCAAGTAGCTAGGTGATTAGGGGTTGGTGGAGTTAAAGATTTCCCTAATGAGAAGAGGTCTATGATTTTTTTTGGTCCATTGTTCTATATTATAAAGAATTTTGGAGATGAAGATTCACATCGGTCTATAGTTTAATGGAAAATGATCTAGTCAAAAGTAGTAAGGGTGAGCATGGTAATCAGATAAACAATGCATATTCATTTTGAAGAATTTTTCTACAAGTACAAGTCCATCCATAAAAATCTCCTAAAGTAGTGCCATGTGTTAGATCAAAACTTTTCACAACATCACATACAATTATAGGTAACCCAGAGTTAAGGTGGCGAAGCAACAAAAGCTAAAGATCACATTGTCACATGTAGTTAAAGTTGACCTGAGGTTAATGTTGTGACAAAGTGAAAGTATGAATTTGTGGCTTCATGAGGTTAAGATATGAATCAAGGTTTCATGTTACAAGGTTGCAATAGATGGTAGTAGTCAATTTCACATGCTTATCTCATTATCGCATAGTTTCAGTGGCAATTAAATTCTTTGGTCATGAAGCTACAAAATAAGATAATGGTCTTCTATGCATTTATCATAGACTCATAGATTTTAAATTGACTTCAAAATTTGAGTTGTGAAGCTGTGAAAATCGATCTAGGTGGTTACATGTGAAGAGATTACAACATCATATGTAGTCATTTAGTTAAGCGATTTTAAGAGGTGAAGCTATGAAAAGTAACCTAGGGAATTCAAATCTTGAGCTATTACACCATTGCAAGTGGTTAAAAGTAATTTGAGGTTAGGGTTGTGAAGGAGAAAAAGTATGTATTAATAGTGACATAGATGGTTAAAGTTGTCTAGAGTTAAGCTTGTGATATTGCAAAGAAAGATAGTAGTTACTCATTGCATTAAAGCATGGGTTAAAAGTATCTAATGAATGACATTTGCAAAGAAGCAATATAGACTAAGATGAAAGAATTTCCATTCTTAAATCATGATTGTTAGTAGAAGATCAAAACTGGAGATTCAAAATTTTTATGATTATTGAGATATGAATTATTTGGATACGGTGTCCACAATAGAAATACAAAGGGAATGAAGATTTTCACAAGGTTTATGAAGATTTTAAAAGATCAATAGTTGTTAGATGTTCTTAGAAGTGCCATGAGATTAGGATCATCAGTGGGAAAGATGCCACACATCCATACCATTTTTTAGATTAGATATTTTTATGTTTTATGAACATATTTTCTTTCTATTGTGTGATTGACTATAAATGTAATTTTTGACGATAATGAAGGGGTCATAAAACTTGAAAGTGAATTGGCTCTATAATTCCACTTACCTAATTTTCTCTTGATGATTTTTTCACATTCAATTCATAGATTAGTTCTACATTGAGATTTGAAGGATGATTACATGTGATCCTATGATCAACCCATGGATTCCATCTCACCATGGTGTCTATTGCATAGGTAATTCCATTTACTTTTTCACATGTGGTTCTTCTTCTCCTCTTCTATGCTCCATGGCATGTTAAAAGTAGTTTCATTGGGAAGTGAAGAACAAATGTAGATGACTCTATTAGCAACTTGTTGGATTCCATTTAACCTAAGTCTAATAGTTAAAGTAATTCCATTTTCCCTCATGTGCATCTATTCTTCCTTTCCTATTTTGGATTTATATGACTAATATGCATTTGGAATAGGAATAAGGGTCGGAGAATTTCAAGACAATCTACTATATTAATTTCATTAGCTGTGATATGTTTTACTAATCTAATTTTCCTAAATTATTTTTGCCTACAAGCAATTTGGTTAGCCTTTATTGTCTCAAGTTAAGAGCTTATTCTGTCATAAACTTTTGAACCTAGAAAAACATATTCATTGCACATTATTGCAAGTCCTAAGGGTACTATACCTTGTAATTTAGAGGGCAATGATAGAACACATACACTAACCCATTTTTTGGTGACATCCTTTTGTTTCTGCAAACCTTTGGTATTAGAAGAATTAGGTTATAAACCATAGCAAGAGAAAAAACTATTAACCAACAATTTGGTGACTCTACAAGGGAGAATTTTAACTGAAAGAGCCCTGAATAATTCCTCTTCATAATTATTTTGAACTCTAATTACTTATATATTTTGAGTTGCAAGATAGGTCTTGTGGAAATGAGGTGTTTACCATAAGACCCTTATACTAGTTTTACTATCTCAACCTGCTAGAAAAGTGAAGATAACTCAATGTTGAAAATTGGTAAAGTTTCTTTGATCATCAAGGTTAAGGTAAACTTAGAACATCATTTTATAAGTAGTTGATTCATCCTAGATCCCAAGTACACCAAGAGTGCCAAGGAAAGAGGAAGGATTGACCCAGTATATCATGAACTCAAGAAGGCCAAATTTTCTAGTCTAGAAGATATTTTCAGAAAGGGAAGAGCACTTGCAAGGGAATCTATGGCTAAGGAACTCCAAGAAACTCACTTGCATGTAGTTGTTTCTACTAGAACAAGGAGAAGTTAATCATCTTCTCATCCTATTGTTAGGACTTTTATTTCTCCTATATTTGATTCTTTGTTGTTGCATGTTGTAGCACTCCCTATGGCAATTCATTAGGGAAATACAATTGGTCCTCTCAACCTTGAAGCTAATAATGACCTACCAAGAGCATCAAGGAAAAATTTCCCAAGAGTCAATGGTGATGGAACAATCTTTGTAGAACAAAACTTAAGTGCTTTTAATAAAGCTTATGGTGTGGCGAATCCTCAAAATGAAGATGTTTCAATCAAGATGTTTATGGATATTGTTGTAGATAATGCTACTGATTGTTTCCAAGATTTACCTATAGGGTGCATCACATATTCAAATCACATGAAGCAATGGTTTGAAGAACACTATAATTGTACAAAAGATGGACAAGTGTTGTTGCTACAATTGTAACAAATAAACAAAAAATCATCTATTTCTATGATGGATTTTAATACAATATTTAACAAACTCATCAAGAGAATACATATTGCAAGTACACCAATGGAAGACAATAAGAAGACCATCTACATTAGTTCTGTTCCTCCTAATCTGGGATATCAAAATAGGAGAACAAATCAAGAAAATTTACAACCTATCCAAATGCTAGCTATGGAGATTGAAGATGACATAATAGCCTCTAGTAAGTGGAAAAGAGAACTTCAATCTAAAACCATAGGTAATGCAACCAGAACTTCAAATAATATAGATGTCATGCTCCAAAAGTTGTCTAATGAGGTTATTTTGTTAAAGAAACAAATCAATAGGCATGCTCATTCTTTTCACCAACTTTATCCAGAAGTTTCTAGACATCCAAATGGGGGTAGGACTTTGAAAATACCATTTTCTCAATAGAGTTTAGCAAATGAGCCTACTCCAAAGAGATAGAACATGTGTTATTTCCACTTAAAGATAGATCTTGATGGGGATATATGTGTTGACATGATAAGGTATAAGAAGATGGTGGATAATAAAGAAAAAATAGTGGAATATCTAGAAAGTGAAGATGATCATACTCCTTGTGGTGACTTTGAAAACTTTTATTTGGAGTATGAATTAGACTTAGAGATTGGAGGGGACTATTTTCCAACTCTAGATGAACCTTTGTTGATAGTCATGACTAGGGGTCAAAAGAATAAGAATCAAACCTCTAATCTTAGTCCTGCCAAAAATTATGCACCATCAAATAAAGCAGCTAGAGATAGTGGCACGATACCTTCAACATCACAAAAGGAACACAAAGGTAGATTATCTAATTCCTTTGATATAATACAACACCATGAAGAGATAAGAATTTAGATATCTACACTAGATTATTTGAAGTCTAACCTTGATCAACTCCAAAGACTTGTTGAGCACTATAATTATAAAGCTAGAGGTCATGATAGTATGAATGTTAATGTTGATCATCACAACAAATCTAGCACTAATGGAACCTCTTTGGTTGATGAAGATCTTGTACTACCTAAGTTTTTTCAAAAAAAAGAGTCCATTTTCTTAGCTACTTCTCCCAATCAAAAAGTAGACCCATTTTACATTTCCCTTTTTGTTAATAGAAATAGGTTGAGTAATTGAATCATAGACTTAAGGCCTTCTAATAATATGATGTCTGCCTCTATAGCTAAAGCTCAAGGTCTACCCCTAACTATAACTTTTGGTCATTATTACTCAAGGGATGAAAAATAAGTACCCTTGCTTGGACAAATAAAGGATGCTCTAGTTACTCTAGTTGCCTATCCTTCTAAAGGCTAAAACTCACCATAGTAGTGGTAGACATCCCTACAAGTTATGGAATGCTCCTAAGTAGAATCTTTTGCAAGGACATGGGTGGAGAGATAAAGTTAGCTTGAACCGATGCTATCATCCCAATTGGGAATAAAAGGGAGAAACTAGAACTAGAAGAATAAACAAAGTCACTATCTTAAAATCAAATGATCCTAGGTCTCAAATCCTATATCAAGAAATGAATTTTGGTAACTACATGATATTTTCTTATACCACTAATATTCAAGATGAATTAAAGTAGACTAATGGTGAATAGTTGTTGACTTTATAATTTGATGGTAGTTGTGCCAATGCTGGTTCAAGTGCAAGAGTGGTTTTGAAACCACCTAGTGGAGAAATAACTTGTTTGGAACACAAGTTAGATTTCAGGAATACCTAAAATACTATAGAGTATGAAGCCCTTCTCCTTGGAATAATTACAAGAAAACAAAAAGGGGTCAAGATACTCAAAGCTCAAGGAGATGTAGAATTGGTTATAAGGAAAGTGAAGAACCAATATGCAATAAGGAACCAAAGATTGAAAAAATATCATAATAAGGTGTGGGATGAAATTGAGAGTTTGGATGCTTTCTCAATTATAGCAGTACCAAGGGAATTCAATTCAAGAGCTAATTCTTTGGTAGTCTCTACATATTTTCTCGTACCACATCCTAGCTTCAAAGATCAAATCTATAAAGTGGAAGTTCTATTCAAGCCTAATGTTCTTGGTAATGAAGATTCTTGGTAGGGGTTTGATGATTATGAAAACAAACAATAATTTATTGAAGGGGAAGAACCTTTTTCAGGCCTATACGAAGGAAGCACTAATTCAAGTGGTGATCCATTAATAGATGGAAAAAGGAAACCAGAGTTAGATATGATCCAATTGAAAGGTAACAAGGTTCCACTTGATCACATTTCTTTGGAAAATATTTTTTATAGACATGATGCATACATTAAGAGAGAAAGTGATAAGGAAGTAGAAGCTTATGGTGAGTATGATAGAATAATATAGGGATATGAATCAGTCCAAAAATGATAAACATAGGAAAGTGTTGCACACAAAAGAAGAGGGTAGAAATCAAGAAATTACCATTGAATATCAAGATGTATTTGCTTGGAGCTATGAAGATCTAACAAAAATTCATTGTTGTGAAATTTATACATGCAATCCCCCTTAAACTAGGAGCAACAACATTCAAATAGAAACAAAGGAGCTGCAACCCTATAGTTCAAGGAGAAATCTTTAAGAAGATTGATAAAATGTTGAAAGCTAGGATCATATATCCTATTCATCACTCTACTTGGGTAGCTAATATTGTGCTAGTGAGGAAGAAAAATGGAGAGATAAAGATTTGTGTGAATTTTAGAAATCTAAATCAGGCTTCTCTCAAAGATAACTTTACACTCCCCAACATGGATCACCTCTTGTAGATTGTTGTAGGGTTAGAGATGATGTCTATGTTAGATGGCTTTTCAGGGTATAACTAGATTTAAGTAGATGAGGAAGGTGATCTCAAGACAAAGTTCACCACACTATAGGGTACTTTTACATATAATAGGATTCCTTTTGGCTTAATTAATGTAGATGCAACATTTTAACATGTAATGAATTCTTCTTTTGGTGATTTGAAGGATAAAATCATTGTTGTGTACCTTGATGATTTGGCAGTCTTTTCCAAGAAAAGATAAGACCACATCAAATACTTAGAAAGAGTGCTACAAAGGTATAGAGATAATGGTGTCTCACTAAATCCCAAGAAATTAGTATTCTATGTAGCAAAAGGTAAATTACTTGTTCATATTATATCTCAAGTAGGGGTGAAGACTGATCTTAACTAATTTAAAGCCATTCAACAATTAAGTTTTCCATTGAGCAAAACTAGAGTAAAGTCTTTCTCTAGCTAGGTAAATTTTTTAAGGAGATTTGTACTTGATTTCTCTAAAATAATTAGGTGTATAGTAGATATGATGAAGGGTAATAAAGGTTTGAAATGGAGTGATATTGGAATAAGGGATTTTCAAGACATCAAAGGTGTTATTTCCAAAGCACATGTTCTTGGTCATCTAGACTATACTGAAGAGTTCATCATATATTGTTATGCATCGAAGCATACCATGTTAGCCATATTGTTGTAGGATAACAAAGAAGGAATAAAAGCCCTGATTTCTTTCATGATAATTCCATTGAAGAATCAAGAATTGAAATACTCACAAATAGAGAAACATGCATATGCAGTGGTGAGACCACTTAAGAATTTCAAGTTCTATGTGTTGCATTCCCATTCAGTGATACATGTGTCAAATTTTGTAGTGAAAAGAATTTTGACACAATAAGAGGTTGGTTGGAATAATAGAGGAGCTCAAATAGATAAGGTACAAGAGTATGATATAGAAATTAAGGTCTCAAGGCTCTTATGGTAAGTCTTCAAGATCCTTAATTTTCAAATATTGTATACATTTTGACCTATGGTGAGTGTCCTAGTGGATTAAATGATAAGAAAAGGATAGATCTAAAAACAATGGCCTTAAGGTATGTAATTCATGATGATGTTTTTTATAAGAGAGATATTGATGGTACATTTCTAAGATGTGTTGATAACAAGCAGCAAGCGAAGCTCTTAATTCTTTTCATAATTAAGCATATGGAGGACATTTTTCTTCTACTATCACTGCATTCAAAATCTGAAGATAGTGTTACTATTGGCCTAGTATGTTTAAGGATGCATATAAGTGGGTTTCCAATTGTGAGAAATGTAGGATGTTTACTAGTAAACCTTAGCTAGCTGCCTTGCCTCTTTGGCCAGTAGTGATAGAAGCTTCTTTTCATCAATGGGGTTTGGATTTAATAGGCCTAATAAATCCCCCTTCAAGCCAAGGGAACTCTTGCATATTGACTACCATAGGTTATTCCAGTAAGTGGATGGAATCCAAGTCAATAAAAAAGACATCATCAGAGGTAGTATGTGAATTTCTCAAAGAACATACATTCATCAAATTTTGAGATCGTGTGAAATTGATAATGGAAAATGCATCTTATTTTTTCCCTTATAAATTGTTGGTTTTTGTTATGATAATGGTATCCAAGGTTCTTATTCCTCTAATTATTTTCCTCAAGGAAATAGGCAGGCTAAATCTAGCAATAAGAATCTGTATAATATCTTGAAGAAATTGGTCTCAAATAATCAAAAGAAGTTGACACAAGAAGATACATGATGCTTTATGGATGGATAGGATCATACCTAAAATATTCATTGGTATCTCACCTTTTGAATTATTTTATGGAGTATAAGCTAACTTTCCATTTCCTCTAGAGCTTGTCACTTGTAAATTGAAGATTGCCATTGAAGATGGTATATGTAGAGATGAATTAGAAAAGAGAATTTTGTATCTCACCAAGTTGTAGGAGGAAAGTGAAGAAATGGTAGATAAAATCATTAAACATCAAGGGATAATTTAAAGGTTATTTGATAAAAGAGAAAGACCAAGGAAATTCATGGAAGGTGCTTTCATCCTATTGTGGTATAAGAGGCGTGAACCAAAAGGAATGCACTCCAAGTTTTAGTCTTTGTGGAAAGGGCCATTTCAAATCATGCAAGTGAACTAGAAAAACTCTTTCAAGTTGGCATATCTCACTGGAGAACTCCTATAATGTTCTTATAATGGGCATGATTTGAAGTTGTATCAAATATGAAATTGAAGCACGTAACCCCTGCATAGTAGCTAGTTAGATAGGTTTTTCTTTCATGTAGTTTTCTTTAGATTAGTTTCTCACTTTCATAGTTAGTTGTTGCTACTTTACTAGATTAGTTTGTTCTTTTTGTTTCCAACTTATCACCTTATTTTGTGGAACTAGAGATTGATAGGATCCTTTTAAGCATTGTCATGCTTAAATCCCTAGTTAGAGCCAACTGTTGCCCATTTTTAGGTTCAATTCCATTTTTCTCTAAGTTGCAAAAAATTTAATGCCATGTCTTGAGTTTGAGTCTAGGTTACCTCTAGGAAGATCTTCTTCTCATCTATTGATCAAGAAAATGAGGGAGGAAATCATGTAAGCATGTGATTATTCAAGTGGCTAGTTGATTAGGGTTTGGGTGGAGTTGTAGCTTTCACTGACACAAAGAGTTCTATGATATTTCTTGATCCATTATTCTATATTCTAAAGCATGTTGGAGATGAAGATTCATAGTAGTCTATAGTTTAATGGTAAATGATCTAGTCAAAAGCATGGAAATCAGATTAATGGTTCATCTTCATTTCTGAGAATTTTCCTATGAGTACAAATCCATACTTGAAAATATCCTGAAATAGTCCCATGTGTTAGATAAATTTTTTTCACAAAATCATAGACAATTAAAGGTAACTGAAAGTTAAGGTGGCAAACCAGTGAAAGCTAAAGATTGCATCCTCATAGGCAATTAACTATTACATGAGGTTAGTGTTGTGATAGAGAAAACGCATGCATTCGCGGCTTTGCAAGGTTAAGAGATGAATCAAGGTTTTAGGTTGTGAGTTTTTGATAGATGGTAGAAGTCAATTTCATATGGTTATCATATCATCAGGTGGTTTTAATTGCAAATAAATTCTTTGGTTGGAAACCTACAAATAAGATAATAGTCTTCTATGCATTTATCCCAGTATTGTAGATGTTAAAATTGACTTTCAAATTTGAGTAGTAAAGCTACAAAAGGTGATCTGGGTGTTTAAGTGTGAAGAGATTGAAACATCATATGTATTAATGCACTTGAGGGATTTTAAGTGGTGAAGCTATGAAAAGTAATCCAGGGCATTCAAATTTTGAACATTGCACCATCGCAAGTGGTTAAAAGTAATCTGAGGTTGGGGTTGCAAAGGAGCAAAAGTATGTATTCATAGCATTGCAAGTGGTTAAAGATAATTCAGATTAAGATTGTGAAACTATGAAGTAAGATAACAATTAGTGATCCCATCATTGTATAGGTTAAAAGTATCTTATGAATGACAATTGGGAAGAAGTGACAAGGATTAAGATCAAAGGGTTTCCATGCTCAAACCATGATCATTGATAGCAGATCAATGGTGGAGATTCAAACTTTTTGTGACCATTAAGATGTGGATTACATGGATTTCACACCAACAATAGATATACAAAGGGAATGAAGATTTTTACAGAGTTTTAGAAACTTCCTAAAGATCAACGGTCGCCAAGTGTTCTTGGAAATGCCACAAGATCAGGATCATCATTGGGAAACATGCCATGCATCCATACCATGTTGCAGATTAGATATTTTCATTGTTTATTCATATTTTAATTTCTATTGTATGACTATTGCACTGCCACAACTAAGGAATAACACAAAACTGTAAATATAATTTTTGATGATAATGAAGGGGTCAAAAAACTTGATAGTGAATTGGCTCTATAATTCCACTTATCGAATTTTCTCTTCATGATTTTTTTCCCATTCAATTCATATATTATTTCTACATTGAGAGTTGAAGGATGATTATATGTGATCCTATGATCACCTCTTGTATTCCATTTCACCATGGTGTTTACAACATAGGTAATTCCATTTACTTTTTCACATGTGGTTCTGCTTCTCCTCTTGTATGTTCCATGGCATGTTAAAAGTAGTTTCATTGGGAATTGAAGAATAAATGTAGATGAATCTATCAGCAACTTGTTGGATTTGATTTCACCTCAGTCTAATAGTTAATGTAATTTCATTTGCCCTCATGTGCATCTCATCTTCCTTTTGTCTTTTGCATCTAGATGACTAATATACATTTATAATAACAATAGGGGTCATAAAACTTAAAGACAATCTACTCTATTAATTCCATTGGGTATGATAGGTCATCCTAATCCATTTTTCCTTAATTTTTTATGTCTACAAGAAATTTGGTTAGCATTTACTACTCTCACATTAAGAGCTTATTACATCATAAACGTTTAATATAAGAAAGACATATTCATTGCACATCATTGTAAGTCCTAAGGGAGTTGTACCTTGTAATTTAGAGGGTAGTAATAGAACACATACACTTGTTAGTCTCAAATTGGTTTTGTCATTTGAGTGTCAACACACTTAACCAATTCTTCAGTTGATGCCAAGTAATCTTTAGCTGCTGAGCAAAGTTCAAGTGTTGAGTCACTATAGATGTCGAGTGAAACAAAATCACTATAGGAGCCAAGTGAGCTAGTTTTCCCATATGTGCCAAGCATTAGCAACTAGTATGTTCTGAGTAACACATAATTAGCATATGAGTTTGAGCCTTTAAAAACTCATATGTAAACTATTTTTGGAGTTGACATAGAATGAATCTCAAAGGATCTTGAAGTTAAGGATGAATCTTTTGCATTACCTATGCAATCAACATGCAACCAACAAAAAAAATGGAGAAGTCATACAACCAATAAGAAAAGTGCAAGAGTTGAGCACAAAATGAAGATCTAATATTGATTGTAGATTCATACCTAACCCTAAGTCTTTGAAATCTTTAAAAAGATGATGAAACCCTATTGTATGAGTGGATGAGAGAAGTGTATGAGTGAACTATAGTGAAATTCAAAATGGAGTTTAAAAGACTTATCGAAGAATAGAGTAGCATTGCAAAATTTAGTTGACTAAGAATAGAGTATCATAACTTTGAAGAGGGACATATCAAATCAAGCAAGGATCTAGAATCAATAATTGAAGATTGCAAAGCTATCAGGTCAAAGAGTTTTTAATAGTCTCTAGAAATTTTATTAGATAATGAAAATCCTATGGACTTAGGTTGGCCTAGCAATCATTTGTAAATCATTTAATAGGGTGACATTCCAAGTGAATGTACTAAAGTCCTTTAACTAGGCCTAATTTTAACAAGGTAGTGAAATCCTTTAACCAAGTCACTTTTTATAAAGTGTAAAGTCTTTAACAGGATAGGGCTTTCATAGGGTAGACCATTGGAAGTGGTCAAACATTGCAACCTTGAATAAATACAAATTGCTATAGTGATATTTTGTGGGTTTCATCCCCACCCTAGTTTTACCTTTTGATTTTGGAGGGTTTCTGGTTTACCAAATTTGTGTGTTGTCTGTTTTCATGGATGTCTTTACTTTCATGTTTATTAGATGAATTAGATGCATGTAAATGGTTTTAGTAAAAGGATTTGAAAAGGTTAAAGTTAGTTACTTCTGATTCACCCCACCTCTCAAAAGTAAATCTTCCCACTTGTTAATTCCAAAAATTGGTATCAGAGCATGGTTCTCACAAGAAGGAGCCTTACAACTTGGAGAAAAAGATCTCGAAATGGAAGTCTAAAAAATTTGGAAGATCATAGAGAATCAAGCAATTGACATACAACTTGCTTTACATACTTTGGAAGAAGCCTAAGAAGAATTGAGAAAATCCTTGAAGAGAAGAAGAGAGATTGCCATAGCTGAGAATGGCACATAGTACAAGGAGATTGATACCTCAATTTTTTTTTCAAATGGGGATTCCAAAGAGTTTGATGCAACAATATCAAACCTGATGGAGAAGAATAGAGCTCAAGCAAAAGAAATTAGAACACTCAAGCTTGAACAAGAAACACAAGCCATAATGCTTTGTGACATGACTGAATAGAAGAAAAGAGCCATTGAAGACAAGGCTATGCTAGAAGAAGGCAAGAGAAACCTCTCCAACAGATTGGAAGAAAAATCAATTAAGCTTGCAAGAATTTCAAACATGTAGCTAGACACCCTGAGTCGGATGATGAATGACATCATGAACTAAATGTCAAGGATATTGAGATCTCCACACTAAAGATGCAAAATGATCAACTACAAAATGACCTAAAAAGAGAAAAGGAGATTGCAAAAAGCTTCAAAAAACCTAATGAAGCCATCAAATACTTTGAGTAGCTACTGAAATCACCAAAGGCTAGCAATGATACTTCAAGACTTGGTTACACCACCACTAAACAAGGAAAGTCTTCCAAGACTATAGAAGAAAGGAGTAACAATGGTAAGAAAACTAAACCTACTTGTTATTTCTGTGGTAAAAAGGGACATATCTCTAATGTATGTAAGAGTAAGAATGCCCATCAACATGACAAACTTAAGAGTATAAGTTATTGTCATAAGTGCAAAAAACAAGGACATCAAACACATAACTATAGGACTAGGACTATCAGGACACCAAGATTTGAAGGTCACTACTATAATCGCAAGAAGTATGGACATAGAGATTTTGAGTGTAGATCAAAGCCTATGTGGACACCAAATCAGCTAGTAGGAGAAAATCATGGACATCACTACAAATGGGATTACAACACCAAGTATAGTTGTCACTACTATCAAGAATACAGACACATTCTTGAAAAATTGCATAAGAACACATTTTAAAGGGAGCTACAATAGATGGTTGAGCCAAACCACATGTTTTAGTTGCTTGAAGACTAGTCATATCAACAAGAATTGCTCAACAATGCCAAAGACACCCAACTCAAAGTATGACAAAGTTAAAGAGAAGGTGGATGTTGAACACATCAAAGGAGAAATGAATAAGATGTGGAAGAAGAAAGATGAGTGTAGCACATCAAATGAAGGGGTCACTTCACCTAATAGATCAAGTGATCAAAATTCATCAAAATAAGCAAACAAGAAGGCATGAGGGACTAATTTACAAAGCTTTATCATACATTAGCTCCTAGACAAAAAAGAACTGAAAAGAAGAGATCAACATGAACAAAGATGTAAAGTTAAAATTTCAAGATTTAACAAGTGCTGCTAAGTTGCCCTTAGATGCTGAGTAAAAATCCAGTACATACTAAGTTGATTATCAAGACAGTGGGAGCCAAAAGATTAGTAGAAGCTGAGTTGGTAGAGAAAGCCAATTAAAGAGAAATTTTTAGTTGAAGCCAAGTAAAGAATACTCCTATGGAAGTTGAGTGATGGAAAGGCAATAGAAGTTGAGTAATGTAGAATTCTTCAGAAGCTGAGTAGAAAACTGTAACCACACTAAGCATTAAATGCGATAAAAATATGGTATATCATCATATTTTTAATCATTTTTCCTCATCATGAATGAAGAGAAAAGACAAGAAAGAGAATAGAGCTAATCCAAAGTAGAGAATCCAGTGTATAAGAAGATTTCAATAGCATTTTAGCATCATTCCATCGATTACAAGGTATTTACAACTATGCTAAGCTATGCAATTTTGTGTTTTCTTTGTGTTAAACCCCTAGATTGTGTAAAATGGCTTCTAGCTCTAGAAAAACTTAAGAGAAGGAATAGTGTCCAAAGAGGTTAGACAACCCAATTTTCATCCAATACCTGAAGTTGCATATAAGAACAACCTAGCTAGACCCCTATCCATTATACCCCCTAAGGTTGCAATGGTTCAAGATGTTAGGAAATGATATAATTGCAAGATTGGAACTATAGGTGACATGGAAATGAGGGAGGCATATGAGAAATTATGTGAAAATGGATTGTTGAAAACAAGGCTTTGACACATGCCCTAGAATTCCCTACAGTGTTCAAAACTGAATGGATTAGACTAGTGTTGAGCAGAATGCATGATGGTCACTTATGGTTGGAGGATGGTCCTATAAAATCACAAAGAAAATTGTACATAGAGTGATAGGGTACCCAACTCTAGATCGGCTGAAGACCCTTAGGAGTGATTCGAAGGAGGCAATTGAGAAAAATATAGGTGCTAAGTGGAATAAGAGAGGGATGACAATTGACATTATCCAAGACCATTTAGTTGACTTTGCTATTAGGGTCATTACACACAAATTCTATCAATCCAGTAGACTCAACAATTTTCCTTGCATTGTAGTGGATGTAGGAAAAAAATTGGTGAACAAAGATCATACATATGATCTTGCAGAACTACAACTACAATAGATCAATGAAAATCTAGTAGCAATCAAAAGAACCAAGGGAGCCCAATGTAAATTTGGTCCCATTTTGATATGTATTTTCTTTTATGTTTAGAATGAATTTCCTTCTTTTGGAAACTTTGCATGGGAAACTTATAAGTCAATCATAGCTCAAGTTAATGAATACATAGAGTAGATTGGAGCTAATTTTGAGGGTTTTAAAAAGACAATGAAAGAAAGGTTTAGAATTCTAGTTTCCTTTGTAGAAAAACATGTAAATGATGTATGTTTTCTTGTAGATATAGATTATACATACATATAAGATCCCATACCAAGAGTGAGATGGCTGAGACCTCTTGGATATGAAATAAACATAAATGAAGCATCAACAACAATAACTACACTATTGGCAGAATAAATAGATAAGGATGCACCACATTTTGGAACTTATGACGTGGTGAGATCAAAAGTGGATATGGAGCTAAAGAATACCTACACTTTGAAAAAGGACAAGCTTGTTAAGAAGATAAAAGCTAAGTTTGGGGAAGGTACTACAGAAGAAGTAGAAGAAGAAGGTGAAGATGCCGAGGGTGATGAAGAAGAACAAGATTAGGGGCCACTTGACTTAACCCAAGGTATGGGAGAAGATGAAGATGAAGATGAAGGTGTCAAGCAAGAAGCACCAAAGGCTAAGCCAAAGAAGAGAAAAGCTCAAAAAAAACCAACTGCACAACCCAAGGGAAAGAAGAAAGCTACAAAGCCAAGCCCAACCAAGCCAACAACAATGGAAAATACCCAGGCTACAACTCAAGTGGCAAAAGAACAGGAGAAGAGAAAGGCAATAGGACAAGGAGGGCTTGCAAAACCAAAGAAGAGAAGAAAGTATGTTGCACCTCTTGAATCAAACAAAGAGAGGACAGAGTCAAATGAAGATCAATTTAGATTGGTAAGTCATTCTAACACGTCTAAATTGGAAAGCATTTGTAATAATATTAGAGATAATATAGACCTGACTAGTCTAAAAACCATTGATTTTAATAAGTTTTCAAAGGAACAATCGAACATAGTGGAAGAGTCCATCTACACTATTATGGCTAAGTTCAAGACTACCCCACTTAAACTAGACAACTCAATGCCTAAGGAGTTAAGCTCATTAGTTGAGAACAAATGGCATTACTGTCTCAAAATGGAGAAAGAAATAAGGGAGTTTACATTGGCTCATGTAATGATAGACCTTACTAAAGGTAAAATAACAAAGGCTAGCAAGAATTATGCGAGAAAAATTGCACCCAAATACAAAGCCTTTAAGATTTTGCAAAACCAAATTGAAGATGTTGTCTAAAAGTCTACACAAATGTGTAAATTAATATATGGTTTGACAACTGTGAAGGAAGGATAGGAAGACCTATTTAAGGGTAGAAGTGATGAAGAAGAAGAAGAAAAATAGAAATATGATAAAGGAGAGAAAGAAAAAGATGGAGTGAAAGAGACAAAAGAGGAGATAGTGGAGAAGACACATGGTGAAGAGGCCACAACTGAGGAGCAGCAAACTGAACAAAGTGTCCAAGACATCCAACTACCACCACCTAGTCCCCCACATACAACACCAATAGTTATAGTAATTTTAAAGGATGTTCCTAACACTTCAGCTCAGAACATCAATACTTTAACTATAGAGGATCTCAAAAAGACCCTTCACCATTCTACATTTCAAGCACAACTTTGTATAAATCTAGTTTTGGTGAGTGTTGATGAGTTATAGAGAGCTATAGTAGAGATAACAAGGGAGAAAGAAAGCACACAAGAAAAATATACACAACCTCCCACAACTATAGGTAGATCAACCCAAAGAGTAAGAAGAACAAGACAAAATTGCTAAGGTTGATAGTATAGTTACAATAGCAAAAACTACCAAGGAGCCAGCCAAGGAACAAATAGGAAAAGATGTTCCTACAACACCAACCCAAGATGCACCTCCTCAAATTATCATTATTGATAAAGGTAGTAGAGAAGAGGAGAAAGAAGAGGAGAAAACCCCTAAGGAATAGGAGGCAATACAAACATTGGTAAACTTGCCTACCTTAGGGACTCCTAATAAGAAGTCAGGCACTAATGTAGTCCCATTGCAGATTTTAGCACCAAGCTCAAGCTCCACCAAGGTTACAAGGGTAATTCACTATGGAGACCCTAAACTTAATGAAAAAATAGTCATACCTAGTTATGACTCAAGAAATATAAACCTACAATAGACAAATGAAGTTCAAGAGGCACTAGAGAGAAGGAAGAGACAAGAGATACTTAGAAATTAGTATAGGCAGAAGCAAGCACTAGTGGAAATTAAGGACATATTTCTTGATGCATTAAGCTTGCAAGTACCTAATGAAACCCAACCCATCATGGAGCAATTATCCAACATTGTGGACTGGGTATAGAATGAGGACCTTGACATAATGTTAAATTATTAGAATCGTCAGAGAAGAAGTTTTAGATGAAAGTAAATGAGAAAATATCAAGTGAAATAACACTTTCACAAGTTGAATTGGCAAAGAAGATTGAAAAAGTGAAGAAAGCACTTGAGAATGTATTCTCATTGTCCACCAAGTTGTGTGATTCATCTTATTTCACATAGGAGAGTAGCCAAAGGATACTGAGCTTGGAACGAAATCTAAAGATTTCCAACAATCAGCTACCCAAATATCCAACTCAAAGTGAGAAGCATTTTGTAGCTATGCTTCACACAAAAAAATAATTCTCTATATTGACAATAGAAGATGCCAATATTAAGGCCAAATTGATGCAAATTCAATCTTCCATTGCCCCAAATTTGGAAGTACTCCATAAGGAACAAGCCTATGTAGAGAATTTTCTAAAGAAAGATCCTAATCTTTCTACTTTAGAAGGCCTTGTTTATCTTGCAATAGAGACAACCATCTAGCACAAGTCATTGGAAATTGCTTTAGATAATTGGGATTCTTCTCTCAAGATGATTATGGAGGTAAATAAAACATATTTGGAAAAGAATTCTATTCACCCTTATGACCCTTTCACATAAGTGTCAAAAAGGGGGAGAAATAATAAAGGGGGAGATATAGTGTGTAATTAGAAAGGGGGATATATTATGTTTTCGGGGAGTTGTGAATAAGAATGGGAGATAATACAAATATAGAGTACAAAAAGTAGAAATAGGATACACAGATACAGAAACAAAGGCAGACAAGGCAAAGAGTATTAGATATATCAGCATGAGACAAATTTAGCACAAGAGTTTTGGTTACAAGAATGGAAATGGCACATCAGCTCAGAGGGGGGTCACAAAATTTTGAGGTATATAAAATTTTGAACAAGTTTTTGAAGTGTTGTACATATGCTAAATAGATAATTTAGTATACTCATAAAGATCAGATTCATAATGTTTAAGTTAAGTGTTTTTACCACTCATGTCAAGGGGGAGATCGTTAATCTTAGATTGGTTTTGACAGTCAAGTTTCAACACACTTAACCAATTCTTTAGTTGATGTCGAGTATAATATAGAAGCTGAAATACAATGTATGTCAAGCTAGAAAATTCAATAAGTGCCGAGTGAACTTCAGGTGCTAAGTAATGTTTAGGTGCCAAGAAAAGCTCAAGTGCCAAGTCACTATTAATGCCAAGTGAAATTAAATCACTATAGGAGCTAAGGGAGCCAATTTTCCTATATGTGTCAAGCATCAGCAACTAGTATGTGCTGAGTAACACAGAATTAACATATGAGTTTATGCCTTCAAAAAATTAGATGTAAACCATTTTTTGGAGTCGACATGGGATGAATCTCGAAGGATATTGAAGATAAGAATCAATATTTTGCATTACCTATGCAATCAACATGAAACCAATAAAAAAAATGGAGAAGGCATGCAACCAATAAGAAAAGAGCAAGATTTAAGGGAGAAATGAAGGTTTAATATTGAACATAGATTCATACCTAACCCTAAGTCTTCAAAATATTTAAAAGGAGGATAAAACCCGATTGTATGAGTGGATGAGACAAGTGCATGGGTGAGATATAGAAAAACTTAGAGGGGAGTTTAAAAGACTTAGTGACGAATAGAGCAGCATTGAAGAATTCAGTTGACTAAGAATAGAGTATTAGAAATTCGAAGAGTGACATATCAAATCAAGCTAGGATCAATTCAGTCAGAGTAGAACAATGATCTAGAATCAGCAATTGAAGATTGCAAAGCTATGAAATCAAAGACTTTATAATACTCTCTAGAAATTGTATTAGATAATAGAAATCCTATGGACTTAGGTTGGCCTAGAAGCCATTTGTAAATCCTTTAACAAGGAGGCATTCCAAGTGAATGTACTAAAATCCTTTAACAAGGCCTACTTTAAGAAAGGTAGTGAAATACTTTAACTAGGTCACATTTTATAGAGTATACAATCTTTAACAGGATAGGCCTTTCATAGGGTAGACCATTGGAAGTGGTCAAACATTGTAACTGTGCACAGTTACACATTATAGTGATATTTTGTGGGTGTCATTCCCACCCTAGTTTTACCGTCTAATTTTGGAGGGTTTTTGTGTTATCAAATTTCATGCATGTCTTTACTTTCATGTATAAATAGATTAATTAGATGCATGTAAATGGTTTTAGTAAAAGAATTTGAAAAGGTTAAAGTTAGTTACCTCTGAGTCACCCCCCCTCTTAGAAGTAAATCTTTCCACTTAATTCTGACGACATTGACCCATCTTTTGGTGACATCCTTTTATTTATCTAAACCTTGGGTATCAGAAGAGTCAAGTTATAAACCACAATAGGAGAACAAACTATTAACCAATAGTTTTTGGTGACTCCATTAGGGAAAATTTGAAATGAAAGAGATATGAATAATTTCTCTTCATAATTAGGTTGCACTCTAAAATTCCTTATATATTTTGAGTTGTAAGATAGGTCTTTTGGAAGTGAGGTGTTTTCAATAAGAACCTAATACTAGTTTTACAAGCTCAACTTGCTAGAAAAGTGAAGCTAACTCAATGTTAAAGACTTGTAAAATTCCCTTGATCATCAAGGTTAAGGTAAACTCAAAACACCATTTTATAAGTAGTCGATTTATCCTAGATCCCAAGTATACTAGGAGCACCAAGGAAAGAGGAAGGATTGACACAGTAGATGAGGAACTCAAGAAGGCCAATTTTCCTATTCTACATTGTATTTTTAGAAAGAAAAGAGCACTTGTAAGGGAATCTGTAGCTAAGGAACTACGAGAAACTCAATTCCATGTAGCCATTTCTACTAGAACAAGGACAAGTCAATATTATTCTCCTCCTATTGCTAGAAATTCTATTCCTCAATTATCAGACCTAAAACAAACAAGATATTCTCTGGAATGGAAGAATGCAAAAAAACTTAATGGGATGCACTTGGAGTAGAATCTAGAAAATAGAATGTCTCAAGATATGTCTCCTAGAGTGTAAAATAGAACATCTTTATTTGACTACATAAAACTAAATATCAAATAGAATCAAAAGTCTAGATACATTGCACCATCATGATGAGCTCAAAATTAGCTTTTCAACTATATCTCATTTGTGAAAAATGGAGTCCACATGAGCAAGTCATGACCAAAAAACCACATGTAGGTCAAAACAAAGCTAGAAGGGCAAAAAAATGTTTACCACCTAGGGATGTGTGCCAAATGCCTCAGAAAGCACACCCACTAGTACCAATAATTACCCCAAGAAGCTTATCACTTTTGCACCAAAAAGTATCACATTTTCCATTAAAAAAAATCTCAATCTACTTGTTGAGAAATCTTGATTTGTGTGCCAAAAATATTGATTTTCGTACCAAAAAATCTCAAATTTTGTACCAAAAATCATCAAATGATTGCCATGGGAAATGTACCTAATCTAGGGGCAATATTTTTTGGCCTCAAATTTTGACTCTATCCAAATTAGACAAATTTTATATGAAAATGAGGATTTTGGGGTGCTTTGAGCTCAACAATAATGTTCATTTGGGCTCAAAAGGTTCCAAAAAAAAATATTTTGAAGAACTAAAACCCTCTAAAAGAAAAAGAATAGATCTGGAAGCCAAGCCAAACTTGTCATAAACATAATAGGGGCATGAATATCTAGAGCTTTGATGCCTTGATCAACCCCAGAACTACAAAGAATCATTTTCATGTTCCTGTCATAGAAAAGAGGAACAAAAGTTATGGAGGTTGGAATTTCAAGATCCATAGATGAGACAATCTTGATAAGTAAAAATAGAAATTGCTATAATCAAAAGTGAATGAATAAATTACAAAGAAAGATCATCCTTACAAAGAAGATCGAAACCCTAACAGGATTCTAACCTAGTTGCCTGATAATAACTAATAAAAGAATTAATTATTATATGACTCAAGTTTATCTTAAGTAAACAAGAGATAATAAGTGACTTTAGTAGTTAAATCAATATGATTTAATTAATAAGAAAATACTTCATTAGTCTAACAACTACTAGGGTAAGTGCAAGAAGTTGGGTCAAAATGTTGGGCAAAAAGTGGAACTATTTTTCCTATTTTTGAAATTTCTTGTCAATTGATGTCAAAAGTTGATGAATTTAGAGATTCAATATAAAAAAAACTTCAGAAATAAAAATTGTAATGTTCAAAATCTAGTTTTTGATTATGTCATTTATTTGTGTACCCATATGATAGATTTTTTTTTGTATGGATCTTTAAAAACCACTTTTCCAAAATGCTTATTTTAGGACCATACCACACTCATGTATGGAGACCATCATTTGATACAAATAAATGAATTTTTGTAAATCCGTTTAAATGAATTTACCTAACAAACCAAATATTGATGATAATGTTTGCCTTAATTTTTTATTGAGTAATTTTCAATTATTAATTATTAATTAACTTTAAAGGTAAATTTTTAAACCTCTCATGTACGGACACCATAATTTGATCAAAATTTCACTTTTTCAAAAAAATTTTTTTATTTAACTTCGAAAAATTGTATCTAGATTAATGACATATAAAATAAATTAAGAAAAATCATAAAATAAAAAAGTTATTAAAGTTTTAGTAAACCTTGCTATTTTACATTTAGGTACCACCTTTGATTAAAAAATAATAAATAAATTCAAGACACTATAATATTTATATTTCTAAAATTAGGATAGTGAGAGCTCTAATGGGTTTTTGTTTCATATAAAAATTTGATCCGGAAGACCCTCTAAAAATTATGGCAAGACATGAATTTGTAAGTTCAATGTCTTAGCCAAATCTTGAGAGGTGAAGGCATAGGCCTAGTCTTAGCAAGCCTATCCTGGACAAAATCTGACGTAGGAAAAAAAAATTCCACCCTATATTGTAAGAAACAGGCACCCATTATTTAAAACTCAAAAAATGGATGCCCATTTTGAAAAATTAAAATTGGCATTTAAAATGAATTTAAAATCCCCCAAAAAATTTTTAAAAATTTATTTTTTTACAAGCACATACCCATTTGTTAAAAGTAAAAAATGGGTACCTAATTTTTGAAAAATGAGTACCCATTTTTTACTTTTAAAAAATGGGTACCCATTTCTAAAAGATTCAATTGTTTTACTTTTACAAAAATGGGCACCTATTTTATGAAAATAAAAAATGGGCACTTGATTTTTTAAAAAAGGCCACCCATTTTTGAAATTTAGGATCATGCACCTGAGCCTAATATGGGTTCTTGTTTTTAAAAATGAGTACTTGTTTCTAAAAGAGCATGATCTCAATTTGCGGACTTCCACAAAATTGAGACCCAACTTCTTGCTTCTACCCACTACCACAATTTTTGAGCCACAAAAGAAGGGTGTAGTGAAGATGATAAAACTAGCTCAAGCCAAGAGCTCAACAAAGAGGAAAACTAAAACCAAGGAAGTGGAATTGAGAAAACTTGTTAACAAACCAAGAAGAAAGATCATAATTAATAAGGAAGATGAGGAGGATGACGCAAAGAGGACTGAGTCAGATGACTTTAGTCAGTCTCAAAGTATTGTGCACATGAAGCCCCAAAACATGGATGAGGTATGTGAGAATAATAGGGGAAGTTTTGCTTTATTAGTTTTTCAAAATGTAGAATATAAAAAATTAAGTATGGCTGATAAGACTAAAGTAGAAGAAGTAGTGAATTTTAAGTACATTTCCATAGAATTAGGAAGGATTATTCTTGATGGATTGTACAATAAAATTGATGAAAATTGGAAATTTTTATTAATGACTGAGAAGGAAATAAGGGAAGCCACAAAGCCTTAGATTATGCCATAGTTGAATAAGAAATAGATTTATTTATCACTACGAAACTACACCAATAAGTTTGTACCTAAGAGAAGAGCATTCTTCTTATCTTGAAGAACAAAGTAGAAAATTTTGTTGAAGAGAGAAAGGTAAGATGGAAAATATTTATGGACATATGCATGATGATGAAGAGGAAAAGGATGACGAAAAAAAATGTTGGAAGCGTTTAGTTGGACAACAAAGAGTGAATTTATGATGATGTTGAACAACTTGTTGACATAATATGTTAGATGGTTCAAGAGAGTGAACAAAAAGTAGAGGCAATCACTGTAGAAGATGAATCTAAATAAGATTTAGTGAAGAATGGGAATAATGCTAAGAATGAGCTAGAAAACACCCTTTTGGCTGAGCAAGAATAGAAATAGAAAGTTCCTATTAAAAATTTAGCAAAGGTGTATTGAACTTAACCCTAATCCTGTGTTAGTGTAAGTGAAGGACTTTCCCAAAATTGACACAGAAGTAACCACACAACTATTTGAACCTTCATCTATTAATATTATTTAATCAAGCCCAATTGAAAGTCAAGGAAATGTACATGTTGGTAATGCTAAGAAATAAATTGTGTTGTGCAATGTAGGAGAGGTCACACAAGTGCCTGTACAGACAAATCAATTCATTGAGAGAAAATGTGTGAATGAGAAGAAAGAAAAGTGTCAAAATGATAGGTTTGATCAATCTACAATTGATATAAGACCACAATCCTTAGGACCTCAACATGACATAACAAAATAAGCAAGATAATCGACTTCAACAATTGAACTCAAAACTACTAATCAAATGGAGAAACCTAAAAGGAAGAAGAAATATGAAGATCCCAAAATGGCAAGGAAAATAAGAGATTAGATTTCAAGGTCAACTTTGGAGACTATAAGAGAAGAAAAATAGTCACTATCAAGATCCAATACCCAAGACTCAAAGGGGAAAAATATTAAGAAGAAGAAAGTGAATTTCCCAGTGGTAATATAAGGTAGTCCTATCAATCTTGATAAAGAAATTATTAAATTTGTAACTTGGATTCATCTAATTTGATTAAGGACTAGATGAGAATATTAAATGAATTTTTTTCAAGGAAGCCAAAGCAATCTGAGTTGAGGAGAGAACATCAATAGAAGTAGGTATTGTATGATATCAAGAACATATTTCTTGAAACTATATTTTTTTTTATGATTTGGATGAGAAAGCTATAATTATTGAGCAATTAATCAAAATTGTGGAGAAAGTACATGATCCTAATATAGATATACAAGAGAAGATGATGAAATGGGAAGAGAAGAAATATGACAATAGAGTGATGGAGAAGCTATCTCGTGATATTGAAATCAAACAAGTAGATCTCCTCACACTTGTCATTGAATTGGAACAAATAGCCATAAATGAAAATATAATTTTTTGCAAATTTGTGTGATGAAATTCCCTATTACTACAAGTCAATAAGGAAGAGGATGTAGTATAAACTATTAAATGAAGAGGAGTGCCAAATTAGAAATGAGGTAAATTATATTCAAGAAATGATATTACATCAATCTTCAACAAAGATGTTGTGGGTGCTTATCTATCAACTACATTTCCATTGTTTTAAACCAAAAACCTAGTGAAGTTCCACTTTATGCTATCACCAAAAAATCCACTTTTGATTGATTTCAAAAACTTGTAAGTAGGGGTTGCCAAGAATGGGAAACTCTACTATAAAGTGAGTACATGCCACCTCTACAATCTCCTCGTTATCACCTAGTTCATGTCCACCAAATTGGTTGCAAGGGAAGGCTAGGATTTCTACTCCTATATTTATCCATATCAATATTTATCAATTTCTTGACTCATATTATAGATTATTAGAACAAGATAAGAACCATTTGTTAAAGTTGGTTTCTAAAAAAGAATCTAATAAAAAATAAGTTGTCCTACCTACTAGCAGTGGCTAAAACATTTTTAGAGATTACGATAATATTATCAAGATTATCATTTTTTATCATTGATTATAATATTATTAAAAAGATTCAAACTTTTTAACCTCTATTTTTGAGTAGTGATTCATAAATAATATTTGTCAAGCTATGATTTCAATAATTCTAATGCTGAGGCAAAAGGGAAAAAAATTCAAAACTTCATTCTAAAGATTCTAGTATTGCTATCATAATTTAACTTGTAATTTTTTGTTAAAATTCAATGATTCATGTTTATTAATGCATCTCTTATGAGGGTATGTGTAAGATCATGCTGTGCCAAAAAGTGGTGATGTGAAAAAAATAGAGTTTGACAATGTCTAAAAGCATTTCAAAATTTGCGCTCACTTTTTTCTACCCATCTTGATACTAAAGCTAAAAAGTTAGGACCAAGTCTTTTCGAGTATTTGATTGGTAATCGAGTATAATATTAGGTATCCAATATGAAATCCGTTACTTGAAACCTATAACATAGATTTAAAATAAATTAAAAACCTGAGAGCTCTTTTCACATTGCATATTTTTTTTGGTTTGAGTATTGACCTCCATTCGAGTATTGGATTTCAAAACGGGTATATGACAATGGTAATTTTTTATTTTTAAAAAATGTTTTGAATGAATATTATTATAAATTAGTTATTTTTAATTGAATTTATTAAAAATTAGGTTTTTTTAATAGAAATTGTTGAAATTTAGGTTGTTTTTAATAGAAATTATGTTTTACAAATTAATAGGTATGGCTGACCCAAATGATGATACTAAGGCAAGAAACAATGTTTCTCGTAACCCTCCACCTAACGATCTAGTACCCCCTTAAAAATATCCATCAAATGATCCCCTACCCCCTCAAAACCCTCCTCGAATTGAATATTTGTTATTTGAAAATCTTGTCGAACAGAGGGTTTTGTGAACCACATATAACACTATACCCACATTGGCTCCCATGTTATCCATGTTAAACACCATAGTGGATAATATTGAAACACTTACCAATGAACAAAATGTTTCTCTTTATTGGCGTGACCAAATGCATGCCATGTTTGATGACGGGTTGGACTCTGATGAGGTTGTGGCCCTAAATATAACTAAAGATGATATGGTTAGCTTTTTCTCAGACCTAAAAATTGGTAAACAAGTAGAGCGCACAAATCCCAAACTATCAATTAAATGGTGACAAATGAGGATATGCATGTGAACTTTTGGGGTCATTTGTGGATGGTTTTTGACATCCCTCTGCACAAAAATTTAGAGGTGCCATTTTATTTCATTAGAAAATTGTATGCCAAATTTGTGTTGGGCCTCAAAGTGAACTATTGGAGCATGAAGCCTAACATGGGTGTAGGGGGAGGAGCTCCTCAGGATAGACCCTTTCCTTAGTGGAAGAAATCTGGCCCTTTTGTCCCCTCTACTCATGTCTCCCTCCCTCCTTGAGTGCAACATCCTAATATCCCAAGCTAGGTTAGTGTTGCATCCTCGTGTTGATGATGTTGGCACGAGTTCATCATTGGTGAGCTCATTACATGTTTGTGTGACCCATACTTGCAACATGTGAAAGAATATTTGTCTAGGTCCCATAGGTGATCATTTTGAGTATCATCTTGTATTTGAGGAGGATACACTAGATGTAGATACAGAGGCTACACACCCTGATGTGAGAGAGGAGGGGCTATAGAGGCATAGAGTCCTTCTATGTTGGTATGTGTATAGATTTTTTTGTTATGACATATGGGATTTAATGTTAATCTTTATAATAGAGTAATTTTAATTTTTAACCCATACTGACTTATACATCTATGTGATCTTCATTCATGTTTAGTTAATGACTAAGGAGGAGCTCAAACAGATTGATAAGGTCACGCTCTTGGCTATTTCATTTGGCCCTGAGATATTTATGATACATTATTTTTTGTTCTCATTGTTTTTTCTATTTGATATTGGATCATATATGGTTTCTAGTCTTTCTTTTCTCTTGTAGGTATCACCTATCAGTGGGGGGCAGAGTGTGGGGGATCAAGCACAACCCATTAACAAGGGAAAGGTAATTAGGTTCTTTTAAAGTGATGAAATATCAATGCATTCTTATAAAAATTTTGTGGTAATGAAATTTAATTACATTCTTTATTGTATAGGATGTGGCTACTGGTGA
Source organism: Cupressus sempervirens (assembly GCA_028749045.1). NCBI lineage: Eukaryota > Viridiplantae > Streptophyta > Pinopsida > Cupressales > Cupressaceae > Cupressus > Cupressus sempervirens. Next base: position 172,290,749 of record CM053793.1, read on the forward strand.
TGAGTTTAGGTAGATTCCACATTGTAGACCCTTTAGCATTTCCATTCATAGTGAGAGCCCCATTGTATGTATAAGTATCATTTATTTTTTATTTTCCTTATTTTCATAAATAAATTCATAACTAATTTCTGTGATACTAACAACTAGTATTTTGTATCTCATAGGAAACACCTAGTGCATAGGAGTTTAGACGTTACAGTTTTGTATCTTTGCTAATGCATCCATTATATCTAGAGGAGGATTCAACATAGGTAAGTTGTAGTTTGAATTCTTGATTATATGTTATAAATCTAGCATGCTATGAATTATAATGTTATAGTTAAGTTGTAGATTCATCTGACAAACATACTTGAACATACACAGGCCATAATCAATGAGGTTCAAGCATTGTCAAGGACATATGAGAGGACTCCTGACCAACACAGGAGGTTGACGAGAGAGGTATTTATGATGAAAGTTTAATACTATAAATCTTCATTAAAAAAAATATCATTATGCATTTGATTAATTCAATGTTAGATACATAGAATCATATAAATTTAGTAGTCTAATTTTGGGTTTTCCTTTTTTATTTATGTATCAGGCATCCAATCCACCTAGTGTAGTGAAGAGGCTACATTTTGATCATCCACCAGCAGCATATGATAGTATAGTTATCATAGGATGTGTCATGAGACATTTTGAGATGGCATATGCCACATTGTATACAAAAAAATTGATATTATAAACATTCTAATGGCATACTCAACCACATTTTTTATATGGATCCATGTATTTTGATATATATTTTTGTAATTTGTCTATGGATACATAAACTTTGGTAGATATTTGTGTAATTTGTCTATGGAAACATGTATTTTGATATATATTTTTTTCATTTATGTGCACAATGATATACATATTAATTTAGTATAGCATTGTTCAATTTATCATGGATCATGTGTGTTATTCATGTTTATGGAATATCATTTATTTTGATCATGTTTGTTATATTCGATTCAAATGAAACAATTTGTGAATAAAATTTTAACAACCTTTATTATCAACTTTTTATTCAATGTTTAATTTGAAATGCTATCATATATGTTTAATTTGAAATAATCTCTGCAATCCCTTAAGATGTCAATATTGTTCACTTTCCCAAACCTACTTAGAGAACCTTGGAAATTAGACAAGTAATTATAGGCCTTGGCATGACTATCCTATAGCCTATGATAGTTCATTGATAACCCCCATGAGCTCTGAGTTATGACCCTTGGAAGATTGACCTTGAAACAAACTTAGAGCACCTTGGAGACTCTTCAATATGGGGTGGCTGTGAATAATGGAGGCTCTCTACAGTCACAACAAGGGTGCACTAGGGTTCACCCATCCATCTAAAGCTAATGGCACTAATGATTCAATGCCAAGATCATTGGTTTCAAAGTTAGGTTGTGATGCACCTATGAATTGAGGCACATTGTGAGTTTTAGCATCGAGCAAAATAACTATGCTGAATCCAAATAGTATGTGATCTCTCAAAAATGAGATAGGTTATTTTAGGCCTTGAAATGACCGTCTTGTAGCATTAAACATTTCATCAATAGCCCCCACAAGCTCTGAGAAATGACCCTCAGAAGATTGACCTTGAGACACACTTAGAGCACCTTGGAGACTCTTCGGTATGGGGTGGTCATGAATGATAAAGTCTCTTTATAAGTAGAAAAATGATTTTGCTAGGGTTCACCCACCCATCTTAAGCTAATGGCACTAATAATTTGATGTAAAGATCAGTGATTTCAAAGTTACATTATGATGCACCTATGAATTGAGGCACACTACGCGTTTTGGCATCGAATAAGATCATTGTGCCAAATCCAAACCAAAGGTGGTCTCTCAAAAATGAGATAGGCTATTTTAGGTCTTAGAATGACACTCCTGTAGCATTTGACATTTCATTGATAGCCCCCATGAGCTCTATGTTATGACCCTCGAAAGATCAACCTTGAGATGCACTTAGAACACCTTGGAGACTCTTCGATACAAGGAGGTCACAAAAAATGGAGGCTCTCTAAAGTAAAAAGAGGGTGTCACTAGGGTTCACCCACCCATCTGAAGCTAATGGCACTAATGATTTGATGCCAAGATCAGTGGTTTCAAAGTTACTCTGTGATGCAACTATGAACTGAGGCACATTATGAGTTTTGGCATTGATTGAGATTGTTGTGCCTAATCAAAATAGAATGTGATATCTTCAAATTAAGATAGGTTATTTAAGCCTCAACATTGAAATCCTATAGCATTCAAATTTTCATCAATAGCCCCCACAAGCTCCAAGTTACAATCCTCAGAAGATCAACCTCAAAATGCACTTAAAGCACCTTGAAGACTCTTTGGTATGGGGTAGTTGCAAATGATGGAAGTTCTCTGTAGTTAGAAAAAGGGTGTGACTAGGGTTAACCCTCCCATTCAGAGCTAATGGCACTAATGATTTGATGCCAAGATTAGTTGTTTCAAAGTTACGTTGTGATGCACCTATAAACTAAGGCACACTACAAGTTTTGGCATTGAAAGAGATCGTTGTGCCGAATCTAAACAAAATGTGATCTCTTAAAAATGAGATAATTTATTTTAGGCCTTAGTATGACTATCCTCCACCATTCAACATTTCATCGATAGCCCTCAGTTATGAGCCTCAAAAGATCGACCTCAAAATGCACTTAGAGCACCTTGGAGACTCTTCAATATGAAGTGGCCTTGAATGATGAAGGCTCTCCATGGATAGAACAACGGTGTCACTAGGGTTCACCCACCCATCCAAAGCTAATGGAATTGGTGATTCGATGCCAAGATTAGCAGTTTCAAAGTTATGTTGTGAAGCACCTATAAATCGAGGCACACTATGAGTTTAGCATCAAGTGAGATTGCTATGCCGAATCCAAATGGAATGTGATCTCTCAAAACTGAGATAGGTTATTTTAGACCTTGGCATGACTATCCTATAGCATTTGACTTTTCATTGATAGCCCCCATGAACTCTGAGTTATGACCCTTAGAAGACCAACCTTGAGATGCACTTAGAGCACCTTGAAGACTCTTCGGTATGGGTTGGCCACAAATGATGGAGGCTCTCTACAACTAGAAAAAAGGTGTCACTAGGCTTCACCTACCCATCTAGAGCTAATGGTACTGACAATTTGATGCCAAGATTAACAGTTTCAAAGTTACATTATGATGCACCTATGAACTGAGGCACACTACGAGTTTTGGCATTGAGCAGGATTGTTGTGTTGAATCCAAATAAAAAGTGACCTCTCAAAAATGAGATATTTTATTTTAGGCCTCAATACTATTATCCTATAGCATTTGACATTTTATTGATAGTCCTCATGAGCTCTGAGTTATGACCCTCAGAAGATCGACCTCAAAATGTACTTAGAACACCTTGGAGACTCTTTGGTATGGGATGGTCATGAATGATGGAGGCTCCTCATGGATAGAATAGGGGTGTCACTAGGGTTCACCAACCTATCTAGAGCTAATGGTACTGATGATTTGATTCCAAGATTAGTAGTTTCAAAGTTACACTATGATGCACCTATGAACTGAGGCACACTACAAGTTTTTGCATCAAGTGAGATTGTTGTGCCGAATCCAAATGGAATGAGATCTCTAAAAAATGAGATAGTTTAATTTATACCTTGGCATGACCATCTTGTAGCATTCAAAATTTCATCAATAGCCCTCACGAGCTATGAGTTATGACCCTCAGAAGATCAACCTTGAGACACACTTAGAGCACCTTGGAGATTCTATGATACAGGGTGGCCGTGAATGATGGAGGCTCTCTACAGTTGGAAAAAGGGTATCACTAGGGTTCACCTACTAATTTGGAGCTAATGGCACTGAAAATTCGATGCCAAGATTAGTGCTTTCAAATTTATGCTATGATGCACCTATGAACTAAGGCACATTGCAAGTTTTGGCATTGAACGAGATCACTGTGCCAAATTCAAATGGAATGTGATCTCTTAAAAATGAGATAGGTTATTTTAGGCCTCATCATGACCATCTTATAACATTTAATTTTTCATCAATAGCCCTCACGAGCTTCAAGTTATGACCCTTGGAAGATCAACCTCAAAAAACACTTAGAACACCTTGGAGATTCTTTAGTACAGGATGGTCATGAATGATGGAGGCTCTTTGTGGCTAGAAAAAGGGTGTCAGTAGGGTTCACCCACCCATCCAGAGCTAATAGCTCTCATGATTCAATGCCAAGATCAGCGATTTCAAAGTTATGCTATGATGCACCTATGAACTAAGGCACATTGCGAGTTTTGACATCCAACGGGATTGCTAAGCATGTGATCTCTCACAAATGAGATAGGTTATCTTAGACCTTGGCATGAGCATCCTATAGCATTCAATTTTTCATTGATAACCCTCATAAGTCTTTAAGTTATGACCCTCAAAAGATTGACCTTGAAATGCACTTAGAGCACCTTGGAGACTCTTCGATACGGTTTGGCTGCGAACGATGGAGGCTCTACTTGGCTAGAACAAGGGTGTCACTAAGGTTAGTATTAAGTAAACACATTTTTTACCTCTCTCAATTTTTTGATATTGGGCACAGTGCAAGTTTGGTGTTAGTATGTATTAAGATCACCATTTTTTAGGTCCCTCCACATAAATTACATTAAGTAAAATCATCTTTGTTTCTTACGTTAAATCAAATAGTTTAGATATAAAATATCTCAAGTGTTTAATCATTATTACATCAATACAAAACTACCAAAAATTTTAGTGTCAAAAATAATAGTGTCAAAAATCATAGTGTTAAAAAAAGTAGTGTCAGAAATTGTAGTATCAAAAATAGAATAGACTTTTCTTCATTCTGCTCCTTATTTAGTTTTTTATCTTCATGCATGGCTACTCTTCATGATGTACCTATATTCCAATATCATAAAAAATATTAGTAACTTATTGTATTAAACAAGATAACCATGAGTTCACCAAATCATTATGAACAAAATAACCTAAGAAGTAAATACACCTAGTTGAGTGTTCTAGTAGAGTCCTCTCCCTATTTTAGGGTCTCCAATAGGGATTCATGATCAACATTAGTAATAGTAAAAAATTATTTTACTTTTGGTGTTCCTTGATGCTTCAACAACATAAAGGACTCTTGGTAACTAGTATTTAATAGTTTCTATGTAAATTTGATCTTATTGCATATCTTATGTAGTAGATTTATAATGATACCTTTTGTCATTGATGTTAATGGGGGAGAATAGCACATGAAAAACATCTTTTGATGTTTGTTGATATCTTATGGGGAGAATAACACATGAAAAACAATTTGATGTAAATAAGAGATAGAGATTTAATTAATGAAGAGGATTTGAAAAGATGTTGATGTATGGGGGAGATTAACACCTTCCTCATGCATGATGGTTACAGTATGTATTAGATTCATGGATAGCATAAATGGGGGAGTAATTACAATATAGACTTTTGGTATTCATGAAACTTACATGCTTTTAATTTATGTCACTATTAATGCCAAAAGGGGGAGTTTTTAGCATTAATGTTGATAGTACTCCTATAGGGGAGTGTCCTAGCATTATTGGAGAGATAATTTAGAGATTGTGTGTCACATTTTTTCCTATAATAAGATGCAAATATATGAGAATTTTTTTGTGCTTCTGATAGTCTTCGAAAGAAAGAATGTCCACAGCCATGTTCTAACAACATCCACTAAACCAATAGGATATGTGAATCCATTATCATCTCTAATTTTTACCTCTTACATAATGTGCGAACCAATAATCTAATTTCTCATCATTCCCCTATTGTGCAATCAATGCAAACACATGTCCTAGCTAAAGAAGATCTAATAGATGGTTATGCTCAAGTGAACTTTCCATGTCATCATTTTTGATAAAGGGTATTATAGACAATGGAGTAAGATAATGTGGAGCCCATGTGTCCACCCACTAACTCAACTCATAGTGATGCAATCACATTGAAAATAACTAGGACAAAAGCAAGATAGTTGTCATTTCCAAATGGTCCATGTATTACAATTAGAACTTTAGAATGAATGCATTTTTGATAAGTCTCTCACTATAGCACAATCTGATCTATCACCTATGAACCCTTCCTCAACCAACCAAAAGAACCTATGTACTACTAAATCAAGAGTTCTCCATCTGATAATGCTAAACTAAACCAATCAACAATGCTACGAGCATCAAGAGGCTTTCCTCCTAAAATCTTCAATTGCTCCTTAACAAGAGCTCTCTTCACACATGCCCCTACTCCATCATGTTCCCCTTTCCAATGGCCAGTCTCAAAAAAACTCCAAATATGAGGAACCATCTCTATGTGCATCCTACACACCTAATAAAACATACAAGAATTCTTAAATTGACTTGCACAATTATCTGACCAAATGATATGTCTATCCATAGTAATTTCATGCTCCTATAAGAAAACAAAATAATTCTTGAAATAGTGTTGCACAAAATCAGGAGAGTGAGATCTACCATCACTCATATAAAAATGGTACTCTCTAATAATCTTCCAATTATCTTTTGCACTATTAGGGCCATGTATATATATTATATGGAAAAAAATTGTAATCTAAATGGAGTTGTAATACTAATATTGTGCCTCATTTTGAGGCTAGAATGTGTAGTTCTCAGCAAAGTCAACAACTGATATAATAGTGCCAATGGGAAAAGTCTCCTTACACATTCTAAATTGTGGATCCAACCACTGTGATCTGTGACTATGTTTTGCATACTTTTAGAAAAGATTTGTCTTGAAATCTGAAATAAAATAAGCCACATTGATTTTTTTTGCAAATAATTCACATATAGAGCCCACACCACCACTCTTCAATGTGTATTTCATTGTTTCATATTCCGTTTTTTTATTATTGTCTTCCCAAGATCTTGTTTGCATCCCCCATGGAAACATGTCTCAAACTTGGATAAGCCACCACATTCTGAACACTTTTCATTTAAGCAAGCATTTCTATAAAAGAAACAACCATCAATTCTATGTTGTAATACTTTAGAATAATTGAGAGTGGGGGAGTGAATCAATTATCCAAGGTCCAGATATATGAAGAAAACTTTTCTCAGCTTAGTGAACCCATAAAAAAATTATACTCATGAATGCATCCATAAGATTATGCAATCACTTAAAACTTGTATGTTACTGTCAAATCAACTTGCAAAAATATAAAGAACGAAACATAATAGATTCATCAACACACTTAACATAATTATTTATGTGGAAACCCAATTTGGGAAAAACCACCACTAACATGCTACTCTTTTCACTCTTCTAAAGTGATGCCATGTGAAAGGCCAACCCTATTAAAGGTTACAATACACACTATTAAATGTGACCCTATTAAAGGATTTCAATCACCCTATAAGGAGTGAGAATTGTTAGAGGACTTTAGACTATTCACATGGAATGTCACCCGGTTAAAGGATTTACAAATGACTATTAGGTCAACCTTATTCCAAAGGATTTACCTTAGACTGATACAATTATTAGAGAATAATAGTAAGGCTTGATCTGATACAACTTACAACTACATTTGTAGATTATAGATCATTGTTCAATCCTCCATTCTGCTTGGCCTTGATAATTTTTAGTTTTGATAGCTTGTTCACCCTTGAAGCATTCATCTCCTTAAGCTTTCTTTCTTAGCATGCCAATGCAATCTCCTTTTAGGTCACTTGATGAAGTAGAGCCCTTGATTTCATGTCTTCCTTAGATTCTTGCACATGACTCTTTTCCTTCATGACTAGCCATTCCTATAAATAGGAAATTAAGATACTTTGATGCTCATTTTCCATCATTCAATTTAGGGTTAGGATGGATTAGGTAGGATACAATGTATCTACCCCATATTCCATCTTTCTTCTAAAAAATTCTCCTATAATCCTTTTTGAATTCACCTAAAAATGGTTTACCTTGAATTCTATACTACCAGCTCATCATCCTTATCTTCCACTTGGTTCACAAATTCCAAGAAAACAAACTTGTCAGCTCATATTCATCAAATTCATGATCTTTTGAAACCTTTTAATGCTTGGCACATACTTTGTTGCTTGACATCCACTATAATATCACTCAGCATCAACTAAACTTTACTTGACATCCATTTTTTTGCTCAACATACACTAGAATGAACTTTTACTAGGCTCCAAATAATTTTCTACTTGACTTGTACTGACTTTTCTCATCGCCTACTATCCACTTGATCAAGCTTGGCAAAAAAATTTGTGTAACTTGTTCTTCTAAACTTTCTTAGTGTAAATAGCCTTTGTAACCTTAAGTAGATTATCAATGCATCATGGTAAATAGTTTGTTCAACCAAATTGACTAGGTTAAAATACTAAGACAATACCAATACCAAAAAGAAAATGATTCCTTGTATTAAAATCTCTCCCTCTATTAGCAACTTCCATCTTCTGAAATAAGTTACAAAAAAATAAAATATTTTCTTATAACTCCCTCTGAGTTCCATCATATATCTCACTCTTACTAGGTATATATTAGGATATCTCCCCCTTTCTTGAATTTCTCTCTCCTTCATTTCTCTTGTGTTCTCCTCTAATCAGTAATAGTCTTTATTCATATGATGATGATTAGTTTAACTTTTTCTCTCTCTTTGACAATAATGCCAAAGATATATGCCAAAATCTTGTCATCTTAAACATTTAGATACAAGTTGTTTTAGTTTCTTTAGTTTCTCCCTCTATCACCTTGCTTGTAACTATTCTACAATTTCAGCGCTTTGATTACTTTAGGAAATTCTTAAAGTAAGATCTTTTGCATCAGTTGTTTGATGCAGGGCATACATTCTATTACTTAGATAGCCTTTAATAGGGGTATCACCCCTAGTCTACCTCTTACATACTCATGAGCATCCTTCGGTAATGCTTTTGTGAAGATGTGAACAATTTTCTCTTTTGTGTTAACATATTTCATCTTCACTTCTTTACCTTGAACTAATTCTCTCAAGTAATGATACTTGATTGCAATGTTCTTAGTCTTTCCATGCATCACTAGATTCTTTGATATATTGATAGCACTTGTATTATCACAATAAAGTATCACTGGTTCTATGATTTTTTTCTTCATTCTTTTGAGTAGCTATTTGATCGATACAATTTTTATGCAATTTCCAGTAGCAACAACATATTCAGCTTTAGCAGTAGATTGTGAGGTGTAGTTTTTTTTCTCACTAGTCCATATAACTAGTCTTTTGCCTAAGAAAAATTCCCCTCCACTAGTCTTTTCTCTATCATAAATGTTCCCAACCCAATCAGCATAAGTGTAGACTCTCAACTCAAATTTCTCATTCTTCTTGTAGTATAGACCAAACTCTTTTGTTTCTTTCAATTATCTCATTATTCTTTTTACAACCATTAAATTATTTTCTATGGGATTTATAGAGAATCTTGAAACTACCCCTATAGATAAGGCAATATCAAATATGTGATGTACTATATATTGCAACTTGCCAATCATAGACATGTACAATGTTTGATTTACCTCAATTGAATCGTCATTCTTTGACAACTTGTGTCTTGTCACCATAGGTGTACTTACAAGTTTGGAATCTTCCAATCTAAACAGTTTCAATATTTCCTTGACGTACTTTGATTGAGTGATGTATATACCATATCTCATCTGATATACTTGCAAACCCACAAAGAACTTGATCTCTCCAAACATGGACATTTCAAATTCTAGCTTCATTTAATTTGGAAAATCTTGACCTCCAAATATGATATCATCAACAAAGATTTCAAACAAAAAAATATATTTTCCTTTTTCTATATTTATGTATAGATTGTTACTATCATCAACACTTTCAAATCAAATATTCACAAGATACTGATGAAGTCTCTCATATCGTGCTCTTGGTGCTTGTATCAAACCATATAGAGCCTTATGTAGTCTACATACCATATTCTTATTATTAATTTCAAAAAATCCTTCTAACTATTCTATGTAAACTTCTTCCTCTAATATGTCATTCAAAAATGTAGATTTAACATCCATTTGATAGACTCTGAATCCTTTGTATGTAGAATAAGAAAGTAGAGTTCTTACTCCCTCGAATCTGGCAATAGGGGAAAATGTCTCTCTATAGTCAATTTCTTGTTTTTGTGCATATCCCTTGAAGACTAGTCTTGTTTTGTTCCTTATGACTTCTCCATTTTCATCTAGCTTATTTCTAAATACCCACTTGGTGCCAATCACATTTTTTCCTTCTGGTCTTGAAACTAGACTTCATATTTTGTTCTTCTCAATTTGTTCAATCTCTTTTTCCATGGCTTTACTCTAGTCTATATCTTCTAATGCTTCTTTCACTTACTTGGGTTCCTTCATGCTCAACAAGCATGTATCATTCCTCTCTTTCTCATCATTGGTCTAGCATCTTTATCTCTAGTGATTTGTGCTATAGGATGATGTCTTTTGACATACTTAGACAATCTTGGCTCAGGTCATTGTTTCTTCAATTTGTCTTTCAGCATTAGAATCACTGTGTGCATCTCTGTCAGGTAGTTCAACATCTCTTTCATGTACACTAACTTTTGAATTATAATGTGCATTGAATTCAATTTGTAACTCGACATCTGAATGTAGCTCAATTCCTTAATGCAACTCAACAATCATGGGGTGCAATTCGGTAGTCACTAAAACTTGTTTTTGGTTTGTAGCTTGAGTTGTAGCATCATCTTTCAGTAGGAATTCCTTCATAAAAGTGTACAAATAATTTTTATTCTTCTGTTTCGTTCATAGGTTTAGCCTCTTGTACTTCTGTATATTCATCAAAATTTACATTTTCACTTTTCACAACTTTGTTAGTATTAGTATTTAAGCACTTATAAGCTTTACTTCTTGTGGAGTATCTTAGTAATATACCTTCCTCACTTTTTGCATCTAGTTTTCCATTCTTGAAACCTTTAAGAGTGTAACATTTGCTTCCAAATACCTTAAAATATTTCAAATTAGGTGGTATCCATAACATAATTCAAAAGGTGTTGAATGACTACCTTTCTTGACTTGCACACAATTTAAGGTATAGACAACTATACTTACAGCTTCTCTCCAATATTTCAAAGCAACATTCTTCTTCATCATGAGTGTTCTAGCATAGTCCATTATAGATCTATTTCTTCTTTATCAATTCCATTTTGTGGAGGGGTTCTAGGTATAGAAGTTTTTTTTTTGATTCCTCTATTATTGCAAAATATTTCAAATTCATTTGATGAGAATTCTCCTCCTTTGTTAGATCTCAAACACTTCAAACTTTTACCTATTTTCTTTTCAACTCTTGCCAAGTACCATTTAAACATTTGAAAAGCATCAAATTTATTTTTTAAAAATATAGAAATCATGATTTTGGAATAATCATCAACCAAATGTACTTATCTCTTTTGTATCTTTGCACATCAATTGGTCCACACAAGTCAATATGAACAATCTCTAGTATTTCTTTAGAGGTGTAAGTTTTTCTCTTAAAACTTGACTTTGTCATTTTTCCTAACTGACATTGTTTCCATATTGTATTGTCGGGTTTCTTTAACTTAGGAAAACTTCTAACTTTCTTCATGTTATTGATACTAACCATGTTATCAAATTTAACATGACATAATCTCTTGTGCCATAGCCATACATCATCAAATTTTACAAGACAAGTAGCATCCTCTATGTTAAGATATAATAGATTAATTCTAGTTTGATCACCCTTTCCAATCGATTTTCCATTAGTGTCATATATCTTAGCAACCTCATTTTCAAACTCAACCTTACATCCCAAATTATTCAATTGTGACACACTCAACAAGTTATAGTTAAGTCCTTCAACATAATAAGCATTGTCACATAAAATTTTATCTGCGAGTTTGATAAAACCTTTTCCTTTTATCAAGCATGGTGCATCATTACCAAATCTTACACTATTTCCTTCATAGCAATTTAAGGTAATGAACTTACTTTTGTCCTTAGTCATATGATGTGAGCATCCATTATCAATGATCCATCTATCATTCTTGTTAAGACAAGTCACAAGTGTAGTTGCCTCATCTTCATTAGATTCATCCTTCATTGCAACATACACCACTTCATCATCATGTTCATCAGAATCATCCTTTTTTTCCTCTTTAGAAATGTAGTAGGACTTCTTGCCTTTGTCTTTGTAATCCTTGCTATCTTCATCTCTTCTACTTTTGTATTTGTCACCACCTTTTTAGTTCTTCTTCTCTGGACATCTAGGAACAATATGACCAACCTCATTGTAATTGAAATAAATGATAGGTAACTTACCTTTGAACTTTCCTTTACCTATGTGCAATCTTCTTACCAATAGTGCTTCAAGTTGTTCAACATCCTCCTCATTTGTATTGCTATCACTAGACACATACTTCTTCTTTTTCTTTTTCTTCTTCCCATTAGGTTCCTTCAATGACACTTTATCTTTGAAAATAGATTCAATCTTTTCAGGTTTGTAATTATCAAAACTAGACAACTCAAAAGTAATGAGTCTACCTACCAGACCTTCAAGTGATAGATCATTCCCTTGAATACATCTCAGTTCATGAATTGTAGAAACTCTGATAGCATATACATATAATAGTGTCCTTAAAACTTTGCTTAATATAGTATCATCATCTATTTTACTAGTAGCTCCTCTTATTGCATTAACAACTTCTTTTATCCTTGCAACATATTGAGCAACATTTTCACCTTCTTCCATTCTCATATCATTGAACTTACTTCTAAGACTTTCAGCTTTGGCTCTTTAAAAAAAATTATCACCTCCATAGATAGTAGCTAGGGCATCCCACATTTTCCTTCTGCTGTCAAGACCTTTGATATCATAAAATTTGGCATAACTTAGGGCAACAATAATCTTCAACATTGCCTAGTTGTGTTCTTTCTTCTTCTCCATATCTTTACCTGTTGGGCCTCCAATAGTATCAACATGCTTAGTGGTATTAGTAGATTGTGTATTATCTCTAAGTCCTCCAAGGTGCAGCTTCATCAAACTTTTCCATTCAAGAAAGTTATCTATGTTGACCTTGGGTACTTCTCATTTCAGCATCTTGATCTATGTGCTTCTAGTACCTTCAAACTAGTCCTCTTAAGTAGATGGCTCTAATACCAATTGTTCAAATACTTTAGAATAACTAAGAGGTGGTGGTGGTGGGGGGGGGGTTGGTTTGCGGGGGGTGGATGAATCAATTATTCAAGGTCTAGATGTATGAATAAAACTTTTCTTAGCTTATTGAACCCATAAAAAATTTATACTCATGCATGCATCCATAGGATTATGCAATCATTTAAAACTTATTGGTTACTATCAAATCAACTTGTAAAAATGTAAAGCATGAAGTAGAAGAGAATGATCAACACACTTGACACAATGATTTATGTAGAAACCTAATTTGGGAAAAACCACCAGTAACATGCTACTCTTTTCACTCTTCTAAAGTGATGACCTGTGAAAGGCCAACCCTATTAAAGGTTACAATACACACTGTTAAATGTGACCCTATTAAAGGATTTCAATCACCTTGTTAGGAGAGAGCCTAGTTAGAGGACTTTAGACTATTCACATAGAATGTCACTCAGTTAAAGAATTTACAAATGACTGTTAGGTCAACATTAATCCAAAGGGTTTACACTTGACTAATACAATTTTTAGAGAGTAATAGTAAGGCTTGATCTGATACAACTTATAACTTCATTTGCAAATTATAGATCTTATTTCAGTCCTCCATTCTACTTGGCCTTCATACTTTTCAGTTCTGACGAATTGTTCACCCTTTAAGCATTCATCTCCTTAAGCCTTCTTGCTTAGCATGCCAATACAGTCTCCTCTTAGGTCACTTGATGAAGCAGAGCCCTTAACTTCCTATCTTCCATAGATTCTCGCACATGAGTCTTTTCCTTCATGACCAGCCATTCCTATAAATAGAAAATTAAGATACTTTGCCACTCATTTTCCATTGTCCAATTTAGGGTTAGGATAGATTAGGTAGGATACAATGTATTTACCCCATATTCCATTTTTTTCTAAAAACTTCTCCTAGAGTCCTTTTCGAATTCACCAAAAAATGGTTTACCTTGAATTTTGTGCCACCAGGTCATCATCCTTATTTTCCATCTAGTTCACAAATTCCAAGAAAACAAACTTGCTAGCTTAGATTCATCAAATCCACAATCTTTCAAATAATGTAGTAGCTTGACATTATCAACCTTCTGATGCTTGACATATGCTATGTTGCTCAACATCCACTATAATATCAGTCAAGATCAACTAATGTTTATTGGTTCTCGACATCAACTAAACTTTACTCTGCATCCATTGTTTTTCTTGGCATAAACTAGAATGAAATTTTACTCAGCTCCAACTAAATTTCTACTCATCTTGTACCGATCTTGCTCGACACCTACTATCCACTCAGTTAAGCTTGGTAGAAAAACTTTGCGTAACTTGTTCTTCTAAACTTTCTTAGTGTAACTAGCCTTTGTAACCTTAAGTAGATTATCAATGCATTATGTCATTACTATCTTAATTAATTTTTGTACTTCATTTCATAATCATAACTCAACCTTTCCTCTAGGTGCTATTATTACATATTTTGATCAAGTCCTCTTCAACAATCAAATAAGTGATAGTACTTACATCTTATAAGTAGTTGTCTTACCATGAAATAGCAGGTTTGACATCAGTAACAAAATAATGATTGAAACACATAGTCTTCTTCAATAGTAAATTTTAACACTCTCCCTCAACAATGCTCTTTTCAATTTGATTTCAATGCTCTATGACATTAAAATTGATTAGCAAGTCTCTTGATGATTTTGGAAGACCACTAGCACCACAATTCTCTAACATTTCTTTACTATGCAAATTAGAATGGATGGAGCATAATACCTCATGGTGCATAGAAAACTTGACATGATATTTGAAACAACACGTATTTCAAATTTTAAGTGGTATACAATAAAATGGCTTCAAAGATTCAAAAGCCCTTTGTGATATATGCAATCTTGGATTACTCTCTCTAAATAGTTTGAACAACATAGTTTGAATTACCTCCAAATAATTTTTAAGATCTGGCGTGCACTCTCTGATGCCAATTCTCAACTTTAACATGTCTTTATCATTGGGTGATACTCTTGAGCTAGAGTGCCAAAACTATGTAATTTCTTCCTTCACATCATCGGATAGCTTCTTATCAAAATGTGGAAGCCTCCCACCAGAAGCCAATTTTTTATTTTGAAGAGGATCATCAATTCTCTATCGTCTACAAAGTGCTCTTCTCAAAGTAGCACAATTTAGGTTCAAGTCAATACAAGTTTGTCTCATATATCTACCCTTTCTCAAATGATGACTTACCAAAGAGGTTGTAATAAACCTTTGAATAGTTTTCTTATCCTTCTCCCTACTATTTTTCCTAATACTATCAAGAGCACTGAAAAGATTCTTCACAATAATGGCTTTTCTTTCCAACTTTTTATTGACATGAATCTTCAATTTGGAAAGCATAGGTCTCATCTTTTGCATCTTTAATAAGTGCATAAAAAGTGGACATTGCTATACCACTATCTTGTTGTCAAAAAACATCTTATATAGTCTTGAAGCCCATAACCGAATGGTTCTTTCTAATTTTTTTCCCTTCCAAATCGGTAATATTCATTTCATCAATTTCAATTATCCATTTTGGTGTTTGAGAACCTTCATGTCGATTATAATTTGGAGATATGTAACATTCATATGTATGCATTTTCATTTTTGACATGGTCAATCTTGCAATTTACATTATGAACTGGTAAAATTTCATTCTCCAAATTTTTATTCTCTAAATTTTAAATTTTGGCATTATTATTATCAATTGGTACATTTTCATTCCCTAACTATACATATTCATTAGCTGACTCTTTGATTTCGCGTTTGATCAATACATCATCAACTTGACTCACATTTAAGATACCTTGTTTCTTAATTTAGTGATTTACCTTGTCCCTTTCCCTATATGGTGCATTGTCTTCATTCGATACCTTTCTTTTGCATTTAGCCTTTAGATGACTACTTCTCCCCATTTAGAAAAAAATATCGGACATCTAATCACGATAGAACCTTTTTCGATCATATGGGCCCCCAAAAATCATTTTTCTCCAAATCTGTGAAAACGACCCACAAAAAACATAATTGTCGGGTCTACAGTGGCAAAGAATATTTTAGAAAAAACATGCTAGTATTTTGGGTACCCGATCCCATATCGGGTATATGAAATGGATGCCCAAATTTTTGAGGAAAGTCAAAATTTGGAAAGTGTGGGCAATGTGAACAAATTTGTACAAATGTTATCATATATTAGTATTTTATTAAATATAATATTTGTATATAATAATTATTAAATATAATATAGTAATATAGTAATATAGTAATATATATATATATATGTATGTATGTATATATTTGGCAAATGTGGATGAGCCACTGGATATATATATTAAATAAAACTAGTTCAAGAGCTCAACTAGGAAAGAATCAAAAAAGAAAATCCAGCATCGTTACAGTATGTACAAAATACAACCATCAATATTGACAAACATAGATCAATGGAAAAAATATAATTTTGCCAAAATTCAAACGTAATCAATTTTTTCATTTTTGAGCATATCAAAATAGCAAGCATAAGATTTTCAAACATTTTACAAAAAATGTTTGAAGTTAAGAATAAAATTAGAAGAATGCCAATAAACTATTTTTCTTCCATGTCCTCAGCACCCTTAGCAAAAGTGGACATCAAACCAGGTTGTACCGAGTGACCCCATCAAAAATCTAAACATGGTAGTGGAACCACCTCCCATCCTGAGCTCAAGCCTTTAATGGAAACATCAAAAACATTACCCCAGACTATTGGTTTGGGATGATCTGAGTGGGGTTTTGGGATAAAGTGTCTGGAGCCAAGAGCATTTAAAGTAGGAACTGACCAGTCACTAGGTTCATGAACCAACTGAATTAACAAAGCTAGAGGTGTCTTCTTATGAGATATTGCATGTGCATCAGAAATTGGAAGACCCAAGATGTCATGCAGTGAAAATCCATTTTTTTTTACATCCTTAGCCATCTAAAAACCTAGAGCTTTTTTCATGACTTGCAAGGTCTTAGTCAAGAGCTGTGAGTTGTGCTTTTCACAGGACTACTGTAATGCCTCAAAAGTCACCAAAACCTCATGTTTTTGCATGAACATGGTCCTTGAAAGAAATCCTCCCACCAAGGCATTTCAAAACACAAATCATAGCTCTACATAGCCCACTTTAGTTTATTTTGAGCCCAAAACTCTGGTTTGACCACCTTATAAACAATGATTTCCAATCTCAAAGTTGATTGAAGAAGATGCATAGCATTAGATAGAAAAATGGAGACCAAATTTGATAGGTATAGCACATGTCTAGAAGTTGTAGAGAAGAAGTCCTCCCCAATAACATTATGAATTGCACGACGGGTGGAGGAAGAAAGCAGAAAGAACATAATATCTGACACCTCATCATCCAAGGGTTGAGAGAGTACATCTTCATCTACCACCAGTTGAAGTAAAATTATGTATTTTTTGAGTAGGATGCTTCTATGATACTGACAACAAGACTCACATTTCACACAAGCATCCAATGAAAATGACATCCTAGAAATTGAGAAGGCAAGCAAAGAGAGCAGGGAAGAAGGAATCATAAAAAGAAATCCATTGATCACCTATAAAATAAATTGCCATCAAATGCTCAAAAGGTATGACACATCTGCTCCCATGTGAGTAATAAATAAGGTGCCATTACATCAAAGACCAATTACAACTATGTAGAGTGAAGTACAGGACTGAAAACCCCCAAAATTGAATAAGGCATGAATACTCTACATCTATATGTATCAAGTGATGACAGCAAAAATGATACTTAGAAATGCGGAAAGATTTAGTATGACTTCACCATAATCTTGTACATGTAAACCTCCTTGATCACCAAAATAGCTCCATACCGTTACAATTCTTCATTAATACCTTCACAAACTTGGACACCATACCACCATGTGGACCTAAAACACTCAGCAAGATCAAATAGCTCAGTTAGTATACCCATGAGCACTCAATAAGAACTATGATCAAATAGCTTAGCATGAGTCTCTTCCTTGTTAACTTAGCACACACCTGGCTAGAAGTCGATCAACACCCCCCCTGGGGGAACTCAGTTATTAATTAACTTGAATAACTCAGTAAACCTTGAGTAACTCAGTCGATTCTAAACCTAAGCTTGCTCGGTAAGCATTGAAGCAAGGGTGACTTGGTCAATAATGAACTCAAACTAAATGAACTTAGTGAAGACTAATATCGATAAACACTAAACCAAGAGTAACTCAGCCAATACTGAACTCGATAAACATTAAGCCAAGAGTAATTTAGTCAATACTAAACCTGAACTTTCTCTTTTTGAGTGACCATCATTAAAAGGTTTTCTCTTGCTGAATTAAGGTATATAAAGTGGGAAATTTGGCAAGTATAAACTTTGTAATACTTGCCTCAATAGACTTTAACTCACAACCAATATTGGATAAATTATCTGCAACCTCGTTTCCCTCCCTAAGGGAATGAGAGAAAGACAACACTTTAAATTTATCAATCATTGCCCAAGCTTTTTGTAGAATATAACCAAACTTCTAGTTCTCTGATTTTTTCTTTACACATGAATTGATAACCACTAAAGAATCCCCCTCAAACGAATATTGACTATGTTTAGCTGAAGTGCCAATTCTAAACCAAGTAGGAGTGTCATGACTTCAACTTTGTTGTCTGTACCAATCGTAAATTTTTGAGCCAACATACCTAACACCTACCCATTATGATATCTTATACACACTCTAGCTCCCAATTCACCACAATTGCCCCTCAATTGATCTCTTATAGTAATATATATTATTATTGTTGTTATTTTTATTATTATGGCCTATGATATATTATATTAATATATATGATTATTATATTATATTATTATGATTTTTACTAATATTAAATATAATATAATAATATATCTTTCTATTGTAATTATTATTATTATTATGACCTATAAATATACTATATTAATATACATAGGGACCTATTTGGTTGGTTCAAATGCGTAGAAAGGGGTCATAGGTTAACCTATGATCCCTTTCGACACATTTAATGACAAAATATGTCCCTAGGGACCCTAGGACCCCTAAGGACCTATTTGGTTGGTTTGAATGCATCAAAAGGGGACATAGGTTAACCTATGACCCCTTTCAATGAATTTCATTTCAACATATGTCCCTAAGGTCCCTAGGACCCCTTGGGACCTATTTGTTTGGTTTTAATGCATCGAAAGGGGTCATACGTTAACCTATGATCCCTTTCCACGCATTTTATGACAACATATATCACTAGGGGCTTTAGGACACCTAGTAACCTATTTGGTTAGTTCAAATGAATCGAAAGGGGTTATACATAAACCTATGACCCCTTTCGATGCGTTTCATGACAACATGTATCCCTAAGGGCTCTAGGATCCCTAGGGACCCATTTGGTTGGTTCAAATGTGTTCAAAGGGGTAACCTATGAACACTTTTCATGCATTTCATGACAACATATGTCCCTAGGGTCCCTAGGAACCCTAGGGACCTATTCGGTTGGTTCAAATGCATCGAAAAGGGTCATACATTAACCTATGACCTCTTTCGACGCATTTCAAGAGAACATGTCCCTAGGGGCCCTAAGACCACTAGGGACCTATTTTGTTGGTTCAAATACGTCAAAAGGAGTCATGATAACCTATGACCCCTTTTGATGCATTTCATGACAAAATATTTCCCTTAGTGCCCTAGGACCCCCATGGACCCATTTGGTTGGTTCGAATGCATCGAAAGGGGTCATAGGTTAACCTATGACCCCTTTCGATGCATTTCATGACAACATATGTCCCTAGGGTCCTAGGACCACTACGGACCAATTTGATTGATCCAACTATGTCAAAAGGGGTCATAAGCTCTTTCAACACATTTCGTGACAACATATGTTCCTAGTGATCCTAGGACCCCTAGGGACCCATTTGGTTGGTTTTAATGTATCAAAAGGGATCATACAATAACCTATGACCCCTTTCGATGCATTTCATGACAACATATGTCCCTAGGGTCCTAGGACCACTAGGGACCAATTTGATTGATCCAACTATGTCAAAAGGGGTCATAAGCTCTTTCAACACATTTCGTGACAACATATGTTCCTAGCGATCTTAGGACCGCTAGGGACCCATTTGGTTGGTTTGAATGTATCAAAAGGGATCATACAATAACCTATGACCCCTTTCGATGCATTTCATGACAACATATGTCCCTAGGGACCGTAGGACCCCTAGGAACCCATTTGGTTGGTTTAAATGTATTAAAAGGAACTATGACCCCTTTCAATGCATTTGATGACAACATATCTCCCTAGGGGCCCTAGGACCCCTAGAGATCTATTTGTTTGGTTTGAATGTGTCGAAAGGGATCATAGGTTAACCTATGACCCCTTTCAACACATTTCATGAAAAAATATGGCCCTAGGGGCCCTAAGACCCCTAGGGGCATTGAAAGGGGTAATAGGGTAACCTACGACCAATTTTGATGCATTTCATGACAACATATGTCCCTAGGGGTCCATGGACCCCTAGGGACTAATTGATTGGTTCAAATACATCGAAAGGGGTCTTACAATAACCCATGAACCATTTCAATGCATCACATGACAAAATATGTTGCTAGGGGACCTAGAACCTCTAGGGACCCATTTGGTTGGTTCAAATGCATCGAAAGGTTTAATAGCTTAACCTATGAGCCCTTTCAATGCATTTCATGACAACATATGTCCCTAGGTGTCCGAGGACCCCTAACGACCTATTTGGTTTGTTCGAATGCATTGAAAGGGATCACAGGTTAATCTATGACCCCTTTAAATACATTTCATGACAACATATCTCCCTAGGACCCCTAGGGACCCATTTGGTTGGTTCAAATAGGTTGAATGGGGTCATATGTTTGGTTCAAATAGGTTGAATGGGGTCATATGATAACATATGACCCCTTTTGATGCATTTTATGACAACATATGTCCCTAGGATCCCTTAGACCCCTAGGGATCTATTTGGTTGGTTCGAATGTGTCAAAAGGGGTCATAGTTTAACCTATGACCACTTTTAATGCATTTCATGACAACATATGTCCCTAAGAGACCTAGGACCCCTAGAGACCTATTTAGTTACTTTGAATGCATAACCTATGACACCTTTCGATGCATTTCCTTAAAACATATGTCCCTAGGGACCCTAGGACCCTTAGGGACCTATTTGGTAGGTGGAAATGGGCCAAAAGTTATTGGATTTCACAACAACACATGTCCCTAGGGGCCCTATGACCCCTAGGAACCCAATTGGTTGTTTTGAATGCATCGAAAGGGGTCATATGATAACATATTACCCATTTCAACACATTTCATGACAACATATGTCCCAAGGGGCCTTAAGAACCCTAGGGACTATTTTTTGTTGTTTGAATGCATCGAAAGGGGTCATAGGTGCATTTCATTATAACACATGTCCCAAGGGGCCCTAGGACCACTAGGCACCCATTGGTTGGTTCAAATGCATCAAAAGGGGTCATAGGTACATTTTATGACAACATATGTCCCTAAGAGCCCTAGGAGCCATAGGGACCCATTTGGTTGGTTCGAATGCATTGAAATGGGTCATAGGTTAATCTATGACCCAATACATTTCATGACAACATATGTCCTGAGCGGCCCTAGGACCCCTAGGGACCCATTTCATTGGTTCAAATGCATTGAAAGGGGTCACAGGTTAATCTATGACCCCTTTTGATGCATTTCATGAAAACATATATCCTAGGGGCCCTACAACCCCTAGGGACCTATTTGGTTGGATCAAACGTGTTGAAATGGGTCATAGGTTGTCGTACGACCCCTTTCAACTCATTTCATGATAGCATATGTCCTTAGGGGCCCTAGAACCCCTAGGGACCCATTTAGTTGGTTCAAATGTGCCAAAACAAGTCATAGGTTAACGTATGACCCCTTTCAATACATTTCATCACAACATATGTTCGTAGGGGCCCTTGGACGCCTAAGGACTGATTTCGTACGTATGTCCCTAGGGTCTCTAGGACTCCTAGTGAGCCATTTGGTTGGTTCAAATGCATCGAAATGTGTCATAGGTTACCTTAGGACACCTTTTGTTGCATTTCATAAAAACATATGTCCCTAGGAGCCCTAGGACCCCTAAGGACCCATTTGGTTGGTTTCAATGCATTGAAAGGCGCCATATGATAACCTATGATCCCTTTCGATGTATTTCATAAGAAAAAATGTCCCTAGGGGCCCTAGGCCCTCAAAGAGCCCATTTATTTTATTTGAATGTGTTGAAAGGGGTCATAGGTTAACTAGTGACCCCATTCAACACATTTAATGAAAACATATCTCCCTAGGGGCCCTAGGACCCCTAGGGACCCATTTGGTTGGTTCGAATGCAACAAAAGGGGTACCAGGATAACTATGACCCCTTTCAATGCATTTCATGACAACATATGTCCCTATGGGCCTTACGACCCCTAGGGATTTAAAAAGGGGTCATAGGTTTCAATGCATTTCATGACAACATATCTCCCTAAGGGCCCTAAGACTGTTAGAGACCCATTTAGTTTGTTTAAATGCGTCGAAAGGGGTCATACAATAACCTATGACCCCTTTTGATATATTTCATGACAAAATATGTCCTTAGGGACCCTAAGACCCTTAGGTAAATTTTTGGTTGGTTCAAATGCATCGAAAGGGGTCATAGGTTAACTTATGTCCATTTTTTATGCATTTCATGACAACATATGTCCCTAGGGGCCGTAGGAGCCCTAGGGACCCATTTGGTTTGTTTTAATGCATTGAAGGGGTCATAAGTTAACCTATGACCTCTTTTGGTACATTGCATGACAACATGTGTCCCAAGTGGATTTAGGATCCCTAGGGACCCATTTGGTCGTTTACCTAGGGGGCCTAGGACCCCTAAGGAACCATTTGGTTTGTTCAAATGCATTGAATGGGGTCATAGGTTAACCTATGACCCCTTTCGACACATTTCATCATAGCATACATCGCTAGGAACCCTATGACCCCTAGATACACATTTGGTTAGTTCAAACGCATCGAATGGGGTCATACGATAACCTATGACTCCTTTCAACACATTTCATGACAACATATGTCCCTAGGGGCCCTAGGACCGTTAGGGACCTATTTGATTAGTTTGAATGCATTAAAAGAAGTCATAGGTTAACCTATGACCCCTTTCAAAGAATTTCATTGCAAAATATGTGCCTAGGGGCCCTAGGACCCCTAGGGACCCATTTGGTTGGTTCCCTTGGGCCCTAGGATCACTAGGGACCCATTTTGTTGGTTTGAATGGGTCGAAAGGGCTCATATATTAACCTATGACCCCTTTCGACACATTTCATGACAACATATGTCCCTAGGGTCCATAGGACACCTAGGGACCCATTTGGTTTGTTGGAATTCATTGAAAGGGGTTGTAAGTGCATTAAATGTTAACATATGTCTCTAGCCAACCTAGGGCCCTAGGGACCCATTTGGTTGGTTTGAATGCATCGAAAAGTGTCATAGGTGCATTTCATGACAACATATGTCCCTAGGGCCCTAGGACCCCTAGGGACCCATTTGGATTCTTCGAATGTATTGAAAGGTGTCATAGGAACCTATGTCCACTTTTGATGCATTTCATTACAAAATATGTCACTAGGGGCCCTAGGAGCCTTAAGGACCCATTTGGTTTGTTCGAATGCGTTGAAAGGGGTCATAAGTTAAACTATGACCCCTTTTGATACATTTTATTACAACATGTGTCCCAAGTGGCTCTAGGATCCCTAGTGACCCATTTGGTTGGTTCCCTAGGGGGCCTAGGACCCCTAGAGAACCATTTGGTTGGTTCAAATACGTCGAATGGGGCCATAGGTTAACCTATGCCCCCTGTTGACACATTTCATGATAGCATACATTGCTAGGGGCCCTATGACCCCTAGATACACATTTGGTTAGTTCAAAAGCATCAAATGGGGTCACACAATAATTGATTACCCCTTTCAACATATTTCATGCCAACATATGTCCCTAGGGGCCCTAAGACCCTTAGGGACCTATTTGATTGCTTTGAATGCATTGAAAGAAGCCATAGGTTAACCTATGACCCTTTTTGAAGTATTTCATGACAACATATGTCCCTAGGGGCCCTAGGACCCCTAGGGACCCATCTGGTTGGTTCCCTTGGTCCCTAAGACCACTAGGGACCCATTTTGTTGGTTTGAATGCATCGAAATCATGACAATATATGTCACTAGGGGCCCTAGGACTCCTAGGGACCCATTTGGTTGGTTTGAATGTGTTAAATGTGTTTATATGATAACCTATGACCCTTTTTAGTGCATTTCATGACAACATATGTCCCTAGGGGCCCTAGGACCCCTAAGGACCTATTTTGTAGGTTTGAATGTATCAAATGGGGTCATAGGCTAACCTATGACCATTTTTGATGCATATCATGACAATATATGTCCCTAGGGGATGTTGGACCCCTAGGGACCTATTTTTTTGGTTTGAATGCATAACCTATGACACTTTTTAATGTATTTCATGCCAACATATGTCCATAGGTGCCCTAACACTCCTAGGGACATATTTGCTTAGTTTGAATGGGTGGAAAGGGGTCATAGGTTAAATTATGACCCATTTCGACACATTGCATGACAATTTATGTTCCAGACCTATTTGGTTGTTTCAAATGTGTTGAAAGGGTTCATAAGATAACCTATGACCCCTTTCAACACATTTCATGACAACATATGTCCCTAGGGTCCATACTGTTGCATACAATTGTTCAATTATGTGTTGTCTTTGATGTCACACAAATGTCATATTAGTCATTAGATAAAGTCTACCAAACTCAAAAGGTCAACAAGGAAAAGGATAGTGTTTACCAAGCTTAGAAGGTCAGAAAGGCAAAGGATAGTGTCTACCAAGCTCAGAAGTTTAGCAAGGCAAAGGACAAAATCTATCGAGCCTAGGAGGTTAGTAAAGAAAACTTCTAGTATCTACCGAGTAAACAGTTATTATCTAGCTCACTCGGTCAACAAAGAAAATGTGGCAGAAGCAGTTCTTACTAAGCTCTCATGAAAGAATTTGGTTCTTACCAAGTAAACTCGGTAGCCAAAGGATTTTATGGATATTGCAGTATTTATAGAGCAAGGTTAGCCAATAAAGGATTTCATTATTTTATGAAATAATGTTTATTTGTTTAAGAGTAATATTTGTAGCCAATTGATGTATGGTTTATTGGTAAATGTAACATGTGAATGAGCCAACTTGACAATCTGAATAGTATTGTTAAGAGTCAATTTGTGAATTCTAAGTGTGTGTGATGGAAGTGTATGGAATTAATGAGATATGAGGACTGATTATTGTGGAAGTGAATTTGAAGGATGATAAGAGATCATTGAGGAGCAACAGAGCCATATTTGATCAAGGAGGATCTAATGATGTTGAACAGAGATCTATTGTCAAAAAATTCAATTGCATCTTGTTTAGGTCAATTCATTGTTTCTTTATAACCATTGTGGCAGTGATTTCAAATCTCTTAATAGAGTTGGTTTAATAGCCATTTTGTAAATCCTTTAACAAGGTGATAGTTTAGTTGAATTGTTCTAAAGACCTCTAGCAAGACCCCTAGTAATAGGGTGATTAAACCCTCTAACAGGGTCACACCTAATAGTGTGTATTGTAACCTTTAACAAGGTTGGCTCCTAATAGGGCTCACTTTAAAAGAGTGAAAAATTGGTGACTAGTTACTTGGTGATTTTTCCCATAGTGAGTTTCCACGTTAAATCTATTGTCTCTTGTGTTCATTTTTTTCAGTTACATGCATGAATGCTTGAACTTTATCGAATATCAACAATAAATAGATCTTTAAGAAATCTAAAGGATCTATTAATAATTTTTGTCAGTAACTAATTCAACCCCCCTCTCAGTTACTCTATCTCTATCCCAATGCACAGGACACCAAGGGACCCATTTGGTTTGTTGGAATTCAGTGAAAGGGGTCATAAGTGCATTAAATGTTAACATATGTCTCTAGCCACCCTAGGGCCCTAGGGACCCATTTGGTTCGTTTAAATGCATCGAAAAGGGTCATAGATGCATTTCATGACAACATATGTCCCTAGGGCCTTAGGACCCCTAGGGACGCATTCGGATTCTTCAAATGCATTAAAAGGGGTCATAGGTTAACCTATGATCCCTTTCGACATATTTGGGGTCATAGGTTAACCTATGTCCAGTTTTGATGCATTTCATGACAACATATGTCCCTAAGGGCACTAGGAGCCCTAAGGACCCATTTGGTTTGTTTGAATGCATTGAAAGGGGTCATAAGTTAACCTATGACCCCTTTTGCTACATTTCATTACAACATGTGTCCCAAGTGGCTCTAGGATCCCTAGGGACCCATTTGGTTGGTTCCCCAGTGAGCCTAGGTCCCCTAGGGAACCATTTGGTTGGTTCAAATGTGTTGAATGGGGTCATAGGTTAACCTATGACCCCTTTCGACACATTTCATAATAGCATACATCGCTAGGGTCCCTATGACCCCTAGATACACATTTGGTTAGTTTGAATGCATCGAATGGGGTCATACGATAACCTATGACCCCTTTGGACACATTTCATGACAACATATGTCCCTAGGGGTCCTAGGACCATTAGGGACCTATTTGATTGGTTTGAATGCATTGAAAGAAGTCATAGGTTAACCTATGACCCCTTTCAAAGCATTTCATGACAACATATGTCCCTAGGGGCCCTAGGACCCCTAGGGACCCATTTGGTTGGTTTAGTCAGGCCCTAGGACCACTAGGGAACAATTTGGTTGGTTTGAATGTGTCAAAACCTATGACCCCTTTTGACACATTTCATGACAATATATGCCACTAGGGGCCCTAGAACCCCTAGGGACCCATTTGGTTAGTTTGAATGGATTGAATAGGGTCAAATGATAACCTATGACCCCTTTTAATGTATTTCATGACAACACATGTCCCTAGGGGCCCTAGGACCCCTAAAGACTATTTTGTAGGTTTGAATGTATCAAATGGGGTCATAGGTTAACCTATGACCCTTTTTGACACATATCATGACAATATATGTCCCTAGGGGACATTGGACCCCTAGTGACCTATTTTTCTAGTTCAAATGCATAACCTATGACACCTTTCAATACATTTCATGACAATGTATGTCTGTAGATTCCCTAAGACCCCTAGGGACATGTTTGGTTGGTTTGAATGGGTGGAAAGGGGTCATAGGTTAAATTATGACCCATTTTGACACATTGCATGAAAACATATATTCTTAGGGGCTGTAGGACCCCTAAGGACCCTTTCAGTTGTTTCAAATGTGTTGAAAGGGGTCACAAGATAACCTATGACCCTTTTCAACACATTTCATGGCAGAATATGTCCCTAGGGTCTATAGGACACCTAGGGACCCATTTGTTTTGTTGGAATTCATTGAAAGGGGTCGTAAGTGCATTAAATGTTAATATATGTCTCTAGCCACCCTAGGGCCCTAGGGACCCATTTGGTTGGTTTGAATGCATTGAAAAGGGTCATAGGTGCATTTCATGACAACATATGTCCCTAGGGCCTTAGGACCCCTAAGGACCTATTTGGATTTTTCAAATGCATTGAAAGGGGTCATAGGTTAACCTATGAATGGGCATTAGGACCCCTAGGGACCCATTTGGTTGGTTTGAATGCATCAAAAGGGTTCATAGGTTAACCTATGACCCCTTTTAATGCATTTCATGACAACATATTTCCCTAGGTGCCCTAGGACCCCTAGGGACCTATTTGGTTGGTTCGAATGCATCAAAAGTGGTCATAGGCTAAGTTATGATCCCTTTGATTCATTTCATGATAACATATGTCCCTAGGTGTTGTAAGTCCTGTATAGACCCATTTGGAAGGTTCTAATGCATCAAAAGATCTCATAGGTTAACCTATGATCCCTTTCAACACATTTCATGACAACATATGCCCCTAGGGGCCCTCGAACCCCTAGAGACCCATTTTGTACATATGTCCCTAGGGGCCCTAGGACCCCTTGGGAACCATTTGGTTGGTTCAAATGTGTTGAAAGGGGTCATAGTTTAACCTATGACCCATTTCGAAGCATTTCATGATAACATATGTCCCTAGGGGCCCTATGACCCCTATGGATTGATTTGGTTGGTTTGAATGTGCTGACAGGGATCATAGGTTATCCTATGACCCCTTTCAATGTATTTCATTACAATATATGTCCATAGGGACCATAGGACACCTAGGGACCCATTTGGTTGGTTTGAATGAATCAAAAGGGGTCATATGATAACTATGACTCCTTTCAACCCATTTCTAGACAACATATGCCCCTAGGACCCCTAGGGACCCATTTGGTTTGTTTGAATGCATCAAAAGGGGTCATAGTATCCTATGACCCTTTTTAATGCATGTCATGATAAAATATGTCCCTAGGGGCCCTTGGACCCCTAGGTACATTTAAAGATGTCATAGGTTAATCTTTGACCCCTTTCAATGCATTCCATGACAATACTTGTCCCTAGTGGCCCTAGGACACCTAGGGACCCATTTTCTTGGTTCAAATGTGTCAAAAGGGGTCATACGCTAACCTATGACCCCCTTTGATGTATTTCATAAGAACATATGTCCTTAGGGGCCCTAGAACCCCTACGAACCAATTTATTTGTTTCAAATGCATCAAAAGGTGTCATAGGTTAACCTATGACCCTTTACGATGAATTTCATGAGAACATATGTCACTAGTAACCCTAGGATCCCTAGTGACCCATTTAGTTGGTTCAAATATTTTGAAAGGGATCATAGGTTAACCTATTGCCCTTTTCAATGCATTTCATGACAACATGTGTTGCTAGGGGCCCTAAGACCCCTAGGGACCCATTTGGTTCATTCAAATGCATCCAAAGGTGTCATAGTTTAACCTATGACCCCTTTTGACACATTTCATGATAGGATATGTCCCTAGGGGTCTTCTAGGGAACCATTTGGTTTGTTCAAATGCATCAAACTTTTTAATGCATTTCATGACAACATATGTCCCTAGGGGCCCTACGACCCTTAGGGACCCATTTGGTTGGTTCAAATGCATTGAAAGGGATCGTAATTTAACCTATGACCCCTTTCAATGCATTTCATGATAATATATTTAATAATAATAATATAATACTTTATATTTCAATATAATAATAATAATAATCATATAATATTACTATATATTTAATAATAATAATTAATATTATCATATATATTACTATATTATATTTAATTATAATAATAATAGTAAATAACAATAATCATAGTCATGTGTAATAATAACAATGTCCACACTTCCCAAATTTTGGTTTCCCTCCAAAATTTCAAAAATTCAAAAATTTGAGCTGGGCCATGAATTCTTAAAATATTTTTGGCCATCACTTTTTAGGTACCCAATTTCATATTGGGCATCCCATCTCGTATCGGATACCTAATTTGAAGTCAGGTACCCAATTAGGCTTGGTTTTTACCAAACCAATTTGGTCAACTCAAAAAACATGTTTGAGAAAGGTTTCAGTGACATTAGAACTTCAAACAGCCATTTGACAATATTATTTTCATCAAAATTTAATGAAATGAAAAGGGTTTTTTTATAACACTCTCAAGATTCCATCAATAAAATTGTTGTCAAATTTTGAGTTTGATAAGTATTTATTAGTTAATTTTTAATGAAGATGACTATAAAGTGTTGATTGACATATTGATTGAAAAATAGTTATAAATTTCAAATAGTATAACATTTTTAAAATCCAAAAGTTTTGTCACATTCTATGCTTCACCTAGTATAAGGAAAAAAACAATTTGGTAAACTTTTCAATTAGTTAAGGTGGTCAGACATAGGAATTTTTTTATTCTAGAAAAGTTATAGTAGAAAATTTATATTTAATTATTAGTTGAAATAAAAAATATATAAAAATATACATCACATCCATGCATGAGCCTACATTTTATATCTATAATTATATTAAAAAATATTATCATTTGATTTTGATTAAGTTACTCAGACATAAACCTACTTTTTATTTTTGCCATGAAATTTTTGTAGTACTACATTAAAATCCAAAGTTTTGATCAAACAAATAATTTTTTCTCTATATAAGGCCTAGTAATTTAGAAAATATAGTCAATTTCCTATAGATTATTTTCTTGCAACATTTGATAAAAAGTGCAGAACCACTTTAAAATTATGTGTCAAGTTGACATAACCCTGATTTGTAACTTTTTCACTGCCACTTAAAGCCATAGTTTAGTTGACCATGATCATGCACATACCCATGAGAATGAATAACACATTTCACTTATTACACCTAGGTGATGTGCATAGAGGTGAATTGGAACTTAGGTTTTAAGATAAACTTCTAATAATAAAGAATTCTTGTCCAATCTAATATGTAGAACATATCAGACATATTGATCATGTTTTCTAAATTATGATTCAAAAAAACTTGTTGACTTATATTAAATAAATTGTGATATGTAAAAACTCATCTCTCATTATATGTTTTAGTTAGATCTATTTGAAGTACCAATTATAGTAATCAATATAACCATGAAAATATGTGCAAAAACAAGGATATGCATAATGATGTTACTATTGACTTACATTCTTAGCATGTAAAAGATGTTATTTTGCTTTTAAAGCTATATATTCAATATTTGGCTTCCATTTCATGTGATTATTTTAGGGCATGTTTAGTTTTATTCTAAATTATATTTTCTTCTTGGAATTATTGAGTTAGAAAAAATGGAATAAACACATATTTTGATGAAACTATCTTATAATTACAAAAAATGCTTACAACAAATTTTGTGGGAGCAATTCACTCTCTCAAAGTTATCACAGGTTGTGGTTCACATGGCATTGGATATGGAAGATTAAAATAGACTATAAGTTTTATCAAATCAACTATCTAGCCTCATGGAATATTCGATCATATTTCCTTCCATTATTTCAACATCGAAGCTAGGATGTATGTTTTTACTTTTAGAAGTAAAATCCGTGAACAGGAATTATATTCTATCCTAACTAAAGTATCTTTTGGTGTAATATTTAAATGGGAAGAGTACTTCTAAGGGGGGGTTTGAATCAGAAGTACCACAATTTAGCCTTTTCAAATCCTTTAAAACAAATAACTAAAAGTAAACTACATGCATGCAAACATATCAAATAAGCATAAAGTAAACACATGAATCAACACACATAACACCAGAATTTTGGTAACCCAGAAACCCTCTAGGAATAAGAAGGTAAAACTGGGATGGGGATGATACCCACAAAATCATTGCAGCAATAATTATTTGACCACTTCTAATGGTCTGCCTTGTGAAAGGCCTTCCCTGTTAAAGGCTTTACACTATATCAATAGTGACCTAGTTAGAGTTAAAACACTTTACATGAAGTGTCAACCTATTAAAGGATTTAATCACCTCTTCAAAAGATCTACAAAAATAGCTATTAAGCTAGCCTATCATCATAGGATTTTCACTATCTAATACAATTGCTAGAGAGTATTAGAAATCTTTGACCTGATTACTTACAATATTCAATTGCTTATTTCAAGCACTAGTTCTGCTCATTCCGAATTTGATCATCTGAGATTTGCTATCTATTCATAGCCCTTGTACTATTTTGATCAACTGGATATATAATTATTGTTGAATTCATTATCTGTGATGCCCTTGTTGTTTGCCCTATTCTACAATTTTGCTATCTTCTTAGCAACTTCCTGAACTTCTATTTAGCAACATGAAATCATGGGGTCTAAGCCTTCTTATAAAGACTTTATAGACTTAGGGTTAGGTATGGATCTATGATCCATATTGAATCTTTAATTCCTGCTCATTCCTTGAACTTTTCCATTGGTTGCATGCCTTCTCCATTTTTCTTATTGGCTACATGCTGATCACATAGGAAATATTAAAGATTCATTCTTATCCTTATTATCCTTATTATCCTTC
This sequence comes from Cupressus sempervirens, assembly GCA_028749045.1. Taxonomy (NCBI): domain Eukaryota; kingdom Viridiplantae; phylum Streptophyta; class Pinopsida; order Cupressales; family Cupressaceae; genus Cupressus; species Cupressus sempervirens. The sequence goes on from CM053793.1 coordinate 172,323,030, forward strand.
TATTTCAGCTCAAAAATGGTTTACATCTGAGTTTGTGAAGGCATAAACTCATATGTTGATTCTATGTTACTTGGCACATACTTGATTACTAGTGCTCGACACATGTTTGATCCTAGTTTTCTCGACACCTGTTACATTTTGACTTGCTCACACATGCATAGTTCTAGTTCACTTGGCACATGAAGCATTCTGACTTTCTTGACATCAACTATGACTCAATAGCTATATATCACTCAACACCTGTATAATTCTTAGCACCTGTTGGAATTCTAGCTCGACACATATTGTAGCTTGGCATACATAGTGTATTCGGCTTCTATGTAAAAAGTGATTAAGTGTGTTGACACTCAAATGTCAAAACCATTATGAGACCAACAATGTCCCCCTTCGACATGAGTGTCAAAAAACTTAACTAAAAATTATTGATCTAACCTTATAAGTACCCTAACATTCTACTCTACATATGTACAAAATTTCAAAACTTTGTCCAAAATTTTGTAAGGAACAAAATACCTTATAACTCCCCTTGAGCTGATTGTGCCTTGGCTTAGTATTCTCCCCCTTAGTTATATCTTCCTTATCATTTCTCCCCCAAAAAAATTATATATATATATATATATATCCCTTATTGTTATTTCTCCCCTTTCTTGACACTTATGTCAAAGGGTTCTAAGGAGTAATACCATATTTAGCCAAAAATGTGCTATTTACCCCCATTATCATTTTCAGAGTTGCATTCCTATTTTCCAAAGCAATTTCTAGTATCTTATGTTGGATGGCACTCTATGCAGCAAGATGTACAAGTCCATCTAATGTAGAAAGATTAGGATCTTTCTTTAAGACAATTTTAGCATAGACTTGTTCTTTGTGAAGGATCTCCAAATGTGGGGAAATAGAGGAATGAATCTGCATTGATTTGGCCTTTATATTGGCCTCTTCACTTGTTAGTGTAGCTAACTCTCTTTGAATGTGAAGCGATTGGGAAAAATGTTTCTCACTTTGAGCTAGATTTTTGGGCAATTGCATGCTAGAAATATTCTATTTTCTCTCCAAGCTCATGATCCTTTGGCCTATCTCTTGTGTAAAATTGGAAAATCACACAATTTTTTGTACAATGAGAAAATATTCTCAAGTATAGTTTTGACCTTTTCAATTTGCTTTGCCAGTTCAACTTGTGCAAGTGTTATACCACTGGATATCTTCTCATTTACCTTTCTTTGAAACTTCCTTTCAAACCACTCCATAAGTTTGACATTGGTATCTTGGTATTCAATTGTCACCTGGTCAACTATATCTGATAATTGTTCCATTATAGGCTTTGAGTCATCCAGTGACTGCAAGCTAAAGGCATCCATAAAGATGTCCTTAATCTCATGCAGTGCTTGCTTATGCTTATACTCCTTTCTAAGTATTTCCTATCTTCTCCTTCTATTTAATACATCTTGCATCTCTGTAATCTACTCCATGGTGATAGTCTTTGAGTCATAAGAAGGTATTACTATCTCTTCATATAGCTTGGGGTCTGCATAGTGAAGTACCCTAGCAACCTTATAGAGCTCAAGCCTCGTGTGGAGATTTGCAAAGGTATGGCTTTAGTGCTCAACTTATGAAGAGTTTTTGCAAGAGTTCCTTTTTTGGTAGCTCTACCAATTTCTAAATAGTGGCCTACTCCTCTTCTTTTGATGTATCCTTCTTCTCATCAAACTTCCCTTCTTCTACACTTGGCTTCTGAATGGTTTCACCTGTAGCTATTGCAATTTTTGGAGATTGTGGTGGAAGCATTAAAACTTGAGTGCTAACAGCTATATAGATGAAAGGTGATCATTGTGGTTTCACCTTATCTCTTTTTGGTTTTTCTACTACCTTTTGTAACTCATCTACACTCACTAATATAGGATTTGTGCATAATTGTTCCTATAGAGTGGATTGGTGAAGGATCTTTGAGAGATCTTCTATAGTCAGGGGATTGATGTTCTGATTAGAATTGTCAGGAACATCCTTAATTATTATAGTGTAGGTGTGATGGTTACATGAGGAGGGCTAAGGGGTGGCATTTGTGTGTCTTCCACACTCTATTGCTCTTGCTACTGTTGCTCAGCTGTTGCCATGTCTTCTCCCTTTAGTGTTTCATCCTCTCCTTTTCCTTTATCCTCTTCTTCTTTCTTCTCTTCTTCTTGCTTCTCTTTCTCTCCATTTTTTGTTTTCTCCTCTTCTGTTTTCTTTTCCTCTTCCACTGCTTTGTCTTTCTTTTCCTTCTCACTAGCTTTAGCCTTATTTACATCCTTATCCTATCCCTCTTATTTATCTTTATCATTAGTCAATTTGTATATTGACTTCCACAATTGTGTGGGCTTATTTACTACATCATCAATCTTATTTTGTAGAATACTAAAGGCTCTATATTTTGGTGCAAATTTTTCACCATGTTTCTTAGTAGCCTTAGTTATTTGACCTCTTGTTAGGTCAAGCATCACTTGTGCTAAAGTAGATTCTTGGATCTCCTTCTCCATTTCTAGATAACAATGCCATTTATTTTCAACTATCTCATATAGCTCCCTAGGCATGGTATTGTCTAATTCTAGAGGTCTATTCTTAAATTCAGCCATCATGACATATACAAATTCCTCTATTTTATTTTTCTCTTCTCTACTTAGCTTATTGAAATCAAGGCTTTTCAAATCATTCAAATCTAAATTCTTAATATTTTCACAAATCTTACCTATGGCAAATTTGGGAGGATGGCTTACCACTCTGAATTGGTTGATGTCCTCTAATTTTGTTTTCTCCTCATCATTAGTGTCTGGCTATGCCACATACTTTCTTCTTTTCTTTGGCATTTCAATAGTCTATTTAGTGGCCTTCTTCTTTTCTTTTATTTCCTCCTTGGCCTTTTGTGAAGATGCTCTTGTGGTAGCTCTTGTTATTGGTACTGGCTTAGCTTGAGTTGACTTTGCAATCTTCTTTTTCTCTTTTGGCTGGGCTGGAGGCTAAATTTTAGCCTTATTCTTCTTTGACTCAACTTATGTAGATGCTTCCTTGGATTCTTCTTCCTCAACACCTTCCTCCTTATCTTCTCCTAAGCCTTGGGGTAACTCCATTGGATCTTGTCTTAGCTCTTCTTCTTCTTCTTCCTCTTCAATGCTTGCTCCCCCTTCAATATCTACACCAAATTTTTTATTTATTTTCTACACTAGTTTATCTTTCTTCTTTAGGGTGGAGGTTTTTTTAAGTTCCATATCAACTTTGGAATGCACAACATCATATATTCCGAAATGAGGAGCCTCTTTATCAATTTCTTCTACAAGCAATGTTATGATTACTGCTGAGGCTTTATCCACATCAAGTTCATAACCTAATGGCCTTAACCATCTCACCCTTGGAACTATTTCTTGAATGTAGCTAAAATCAATGTCTACCAAGAACCATATGTCATTGATATATTTTTCCACTAAGGAAATCGGTATTCTTACTCTTTGTTTCATGGATTTCTTAAAATCTTCAAAATAGCTTGTCATTTGGGCCTCAAAATTATCACCAATCTGATCAGTGTACTCATTGATTTGAGTAATTTCAATTTTATTTGGATTTCAATTCACCTTTCATATTGAAGGAAACTCTTCCATGACATAGAAACATATACACACAAGAACTAAACCAAACTTGCATTGAGCACCTTTTGACCTTCTTATTGCTCCTAGGTTCTCATTTATCTATTGCAACATCAGTTCTACTACATCATATGTATGAAATTTCTTTACAAGCTTATAAGCTACATCAATAGAAATACATTGTACACTATTTAATCTACTAGATTGGTAGAATTTGTGAGAAATTACTCTCACAACAAAATTTAGAAGAGGGTCTATTATAGTATCAATTGCCATACCCCTCTTATTCCACTTAGCCCCTGTATTCCTTTCAATAATTTCTTTAGAATCACTGCGAAGAGTCTTGGGCCGATCTAGGGTTGGGAAACCTATAACCGTATGTACTATCCTCTCTATTATTTTAATTGTTCCTATTGCTAGCCACAAATAGCCATTGTTTATTCTGCTCAAGACAATCCATAGCCATTCTATTTTGAAACCTGTGGGGTAAACTAAGGCATGAGTTAAACCCTTCTTCTCAACTATCTAAAACTCATCCTTGAGAATTCTATTTTCACATAGTTTTTCATAGGATTGGAATATCTCAAGATCACCTATTGCTCCTATATTGTAGTTGTAACACTTTCTCACATCTTGTACCATGACAACTTTGGGTGGAATAATGGACAATGTGCTTGCAGGATTGTTTTTGTAGGCCACTTCATGGATTGGCCTAAATTCAGGTTGGTTTACTTCATTACTAACTAGCTAGACCTCATGACTTTCTTTTCCCTTGGGTTTCTTATAACTATAAGCCATCATACTAAACTAGGGTTCGAATATATTAAAACTTTTAAAACCTACATAGCTCGACACTTGATAAATACCTTAGTTCGATGAAATTTATGCTGAATCATTTTTGAAATCAATACAAATGACTTCAAGGTTGTTGTTTGATCTCCTCTACACTCTTTTCATCTTTGCTCTATGTTGGAATGGTCTAAAAATGATCAAAATTCAACCTTATACCTTTAAAAACCTAGCATTAAATGCTTAGTGCATACAACTGTAAACTCAGCACTTGAAGGTTTCAACATGACTTGGCTTCCATTGACATTTCTCAACTTAACATCAACCATCAACTCAATCACTACTAGAAAATCGGCATCCACTGGAGCTTTACTCAGAATCTCAAGACAACTTGGTAATACCTACCAAAACATCAAATTTTGACTTGGCTTCTTTGCAGTACTTCTTTGTCTTTGGACTAACGTATGATATAACTTTGTATATCAGTCTCATACTCCTATTCATGCTTAGCTGGATGAGGTGTGATCACTTGAGCTTTTGGGTGAAGTGATCTCTCCATTTGATGTGTTGTACATATCTTTCTTCTTCAAAGTCTTATTCATTTGCCCTTTGATGTGTTCAACATCTACCTTCTCTTTTCCTTTGTTAACTTCTAACTTGGATGCCTTGGACCTTGTTGGGCAATACCTACTGATATGACCAGTCTTCAAGCAACTAAAACATGTGGTTTGACTCAACCACCTATTGTAGTTCCCTCTAAATTGTGTCCCTATGCAATTTTCAAGAATATGTCCATACTCTTGATAGTAGTGACAGTTATACTTGGTGTTGTAGTCCCAATTGTAGTGGTGTGCATGGTTGTTTCTCCTTGTAGGCTGATTAGGTGTCCACATAGGTTTTTATCTACACTCAAAAGTTTTATATCCATAGTTCTTGTTGTTGTAGTAGTGACACTCAAATCTTGGTGTTCTGATAGTCCTAGTTCTGCATTCTTGTGCTTGATGTCCTTGCTTTTTGCACTTATAATAGTAGCTTGCATTTTTAGGCTTATCATGCTTATTAGCATTCTTGCTCCTACATACATTATAGGTATGTCTTTTTTTACCACAGAAAAGACAAGTAGGTTTAGTGTTCTTACCTTTCTTGCTCCTTTCTTCTACAATCTTGGATGATTCTCCTTGTTCAGTGATGGTGTAACCAAGTCCCAAAGTATCATTATTGGCCCTTGGTGATTTTAGTAATTGCTCAAAGTACTTGATAGCCTCATTGGGTTTGTTGAAGCTTTTTGCTACTTCTTTCTCTCTTCTCAATTCATTCTACAATAATCCATTTTTCATTCTCAAGGTGGAGATCTCAATGTCTTTCATGTTTAGCTCATGATGAGCATTCATCATATGGCTTAAGGTGTCAAGCTGCATGTTTGAGATTCTTTCAAACTAAATTGTCTTCTCCTCTAGTCTATTGGTAAGGTTTCTCTTGTCATCTTCTATCATGGTCTTGTCTTCAATGATTCTCTTCTTTTGTTTAGTCACTTCACAAAGCATTATGGCTTGTGATTCTTGTTCAAGCTTGAGTATTATGATTTCTTCTGCTTGAGCTTTGTTCTTCTCCATTAATGTTTCTATTGTTGCATCAAATTCCTTAGAATCTCCATTGGCCAACACTTGTGTGGTATCAATCTCCTTGTAGTGTATGTCATTTTCAGCTATGGCTATATCCTTCCTTCTTTTCAAGGATTTTCTCAATTCTTCTCTGGCTTCCTCCAATTTTTGTAGAGTGAGGTACACATCAATCACCTGATTGTCTATGATCTTCCCAAGTTTGAAGACTTCCATCTTCAGATCTTTTCTCTAAGTTGTTAGGATTCTCCTTGTGAGAACCTTAGCTCTGATATCAATTGTTGGAATATTCAAATGGGAAGAGTACTTCTGAGAGAGGGGGTGAATCAGAACTACCACAATTTAACCTTTTCAAATCTTTTAAAACAAATAACTAAAACTAAACTGCATGCATGCAAACATATCAAATAAGCATAAAGTAAGCACATGCATCAACACACATAACACTAAAATTTTGGTAACCTAGAAACTCTCCAAGAATAAGAAGGTAAAACTAGGGTGGGGATGATACCCAAAAAAATCACTACAACAATAATTGTTTGACCACTTCTGATGGTCTGCCCTATGAAAGGCTTGTCCTATTAAAGGCTTTACACTGTGTCAGTAGTGGCCTAGTTAGAGGATTTAAAACAATTTACATGAAGTGTCACCCTGTTAAAGGATTTAATCACCTCTTCAAAGGATCTCCAAAAATAGTTGTTAAGCTAACCTATCATCATAGGATTTTCACTATCTAATACAATTGCTAGAGATTATTAGAAATCTTTAACTTGATTTCTTACAATCTTCAATTGCTAATTTTAGGCACTGGTTCTGCTCATTCTAAATTTGATCGTCTAAGATATGATATCTATTTGTAGCCCTTGTACTGCTCTAATCAACTAGATATGTAATTGCTGCTCAATTCACTAAGACTGTGATGCCCTTATTGTTTGCCTTGTTCTACAATTTTTCTATCTGCTTAGCAACTTCCTTGACTTCTATTCAGCAACATGAAATTGTGGGTTCTAAGCCTTCTTATAAAGACTTTGCAGACTTAGCATTAGGTATGGATCTATGATTCATATTGAATCTTTAATTCCCGCTCATTCCTTGCACTTTTCCGTTGGTTGCATTCCTTCTCCATTTTTCTTATTGGATGGATGTTGATTGCATGGGAAATATTAAAGATTCATTCTTATCCTTATTATCCTTTGAAATCCTTCTATGTTGGCTCAAAAAATAGTTTACATCTAAGTTTGTGAAGGCACAAACTCATATGTTGATTCTGTGTTACTCGACACATACTAGATTATTGGTGCTCGACACATGTTTGATCCTAGTTTGCTCAGCACCTATTACATTCTATCTTGCTCACCACATGCATAGTTCTAGCTCACTTGGCACATGAACCATTATAACTTGCTTGATATCAATTGTGACTCAGCACCTATATATCACTTAGCACCTGTATAATGCTCGGCACCTAAAGTCACTCGGCACCTGTTGGAATTCTGGCTCAACACATACTGTAGCTCAACATACATAGTGTTTTTGGCTTCTATGTAAAAAATTATTAAGTGTTTTGAAACTCAAATTTCAAAACCATTCTAAGACCAACATCTTTTTCTATAAGTATTATATTTGATTGTTTATAGAAACTCATCCAAGATATACATATCTAGTATATTGACAATTTTCCCATACATAGATTTATGTATGAATAAATGAAATTTTCTTACATGAACTTATTTTCATGAATATTGATTATACATTGTCTAATTTGGGAAATTAGAGACTCTTGATGCCCCAATATTAGGAATTGTTTGAGCAAAATAACATAATACTAGACTTTGGTAGTCCTTAAATATAGCACTTGAATTGAACACTTCTAATTTAATTTATAGTCCGAGTTAACACATTTTTTATGATTACAGTATATACTAGCATTGTGCACATTGCATGATAGGCATACCAAATGAGTTAACATTTCCTTGAGAACTTCCTTACACATTCTTATTTTGAGGACATGTTAGTTGAATGAGAACTAGTTTTGCAGAAACCATTAATTCTTATTTGTTACATTTCATTGTTATGCAACTAGTAAATATGGATCTGGGTTTGTTCTTTTATGTGGTTTTTCTTATTCCTCAGTGAAAACTGAACAATGATGCACATTTCTTTTCATTCCTTGTATATTTTCCTATGGTCTATCAATTAATGGCTTCATGAAAACATCAATTTATGTGGTTCGATGTATCTTAATAAGAGACACCTGGAGAATATTTTGGAGCCTTGTATATTTTTCTATGGTCTATCAATTAGTGACTTCATGTAAACATCATTTTATGTGGTTGGATGTATCTTAGTCAGAGACACCTAGAGAATATTATGTCATAAAATTATGCAACCAACCAAGTCTTGAACTAGTGTATGTTTAAGTAATTGATGCTTTTATCTCTAAATGATAAAATATCTAACTAAGAAGATATATTGTTTTCTAGTAATTTCATCTTTGTCTTTTCATGCTGATATTTATCTTCTAATGATCAACATTAAAAATCTATTTTGTTTTGATTTCTCAGGTGACACAACTTTTGGACAAAGAAGGGATTAATAGGATTGAAGAAAATGCTAGAGTGATAGTCATTAAAATTAAAGATGTCCATCTCGAAAACTTAAGTTTTTGTGAACTCAAACTATGCTGATTAATGTGTTTTTGCTAACAAATCCTTATTGGCAATGGGAACTTGAAACATGTCATCCTTCTTTTGTAAGGCATCCTTACAAAAGATCAAGATAAAATTAAGATCAAAGATCATAAGAACTTTGTTATAAAATTTTATATCACCTTTTCAAAAAAACTCTAAATTCAAAGTTTAGAAAACACAACTAACAAATTCACTCCTCAACAAGATGAACCCTCTTTCATCAAGTAGTCTCTTTAAATGAAGATCAAAGGTATTAGGAGAATCCATCTTGGTAAATTGTCAGACCACCTTTTTGGTAAACTATAAATTCAAAGATTAGGAAATGGATAATTTTTTTAATGAGCACTAGGCTTATTTTTAATATTTGATGATTGAGTTGGTTAGGTGGCATTTTTTTCATTAAAACTCTTTCTCAAGGTTTTCCATCATACATTCTTAGTTTTAATGACATGAATTTTCACAAGAAAATGTCAATGATGTCAGTTTGCATATGAATCTCTTCCAACAAACTATAATGCTATATCACATAAATAATAAACTTCAATTTATGTTAAGCTTGTAATTAATTCATTGAATGTTGGAAATTCTCTTTTAATTTTCCATATATGTGCTTAAATTTTTCCAAATGTGTTCTTATAATTTTGAAATTGTTTGTGGGGTTGAGTTTAAGGCTGAATTAAATAAAATAAAATCATAGGAATGTGCCCTCACAAAAATGTAGGAAAATATCAAAACTAAAAAGTTTACAATGTGAAGTAACAAATAGACAAGTTCAATTGTTAGGTGCATTGATTATTATGGGATGTAATTGGAAATAGAATTTGGTTCAACATAGTTGTAAAGACCCTCAATAGTTTTTCACTAGATTTTTGTACCATTAGCCCATAGACATTTTATCTAATAGTTTGCATGCATTTGTAAATGAGGATTTTTTTTTTTTAATATGATTTCACTATATTTTGAGAGAGTTAAACACATTGCATAGCAATACATGTAGGATTCTACACCTCTTCCAACAAAAAGCATGCAGGTTGCTTATATTTTTTTGTGATTTTTCCCAAGTTTTATTTTTGCATGTAAAAGTTCTTGCACAATATCTTGCAGGGGTCTAGTACAACTTCTACAAGAAGCATTGCAGGTAATTAGTTATAAATATTAAAGGTCCAAATCTAATGAATTTAAGTCTAATGGGCTCTAAGGTAGAAGATGACTATGTTAGCCAACATGCTGATGAATTTATGTCCAAACCCATGGACAGAAAGGAAAAAAAATTGTGACATTTGAGAAAGATGGCACAAATTTTAAAAGGAGTTGAATATATAGATGACTAAAGGAAAAAATGGAAGGATGCAATTCATCCAAGAATAGAGAATTGGCAATGAGAAAGAAGGAAACTTAGGTGCTTCTATAGTGGTGAGCGAAGACCTATCATCAAACATCCCTTCATCATATAGAAGAGTGAAAAGAAAGAAAATGAGATTGGTAGCCATAGAAACAAAGACCAAACTTGGGTCAAGGAGGGGTTAGGGAATTTCTAAGAAGGAAACTCATAGGAAAATGAGTGACCAAAAGTAAACTAGAGAGGATAAAGTAGAAAAAGCTTAATCTGACTGAAAAGCATAAGAACTGAGGAAGAAAGATGTAATGAGGAAAGAACCTACCATTGATGAGATTTCAAAAGGTATTATAGATACTAGTGGACTTGTAAAAGAAAAGAGAGATACACTTTTTGGAATTATGAGGATAGGAAAATGTTGGAAGATGTAATTCTACATCATCTTTATAGGTTCAATAGAGAACCTTGCATATACATTTATTCATTTCTGATCAATTCTACCAATTAATTAACACTACTCAGCCTCACCTTTTAAAATAGACAAAATAAAATTGAGAAATATCTAATGGAGGCACAACCTGAGTTGAGCATCGAGGATGCTAAAGAGATGTATGAAGTTCACAAGTGTTGGTCTTAGATTGGTTTTTATAATGAGTGTCAACACACTTAAGAAATTTCTAAGTTGATCCCAAGTATAATATAGATGCCAAGCTATAGTATGTGCCAAACTAGAAATTCAACATATTCCAAGTTATTCAAGTGTCAAGAAAGTTTCCAGTGCTTAGTGACTATTGATGCTGAGCCAATATATGTGTCCAGTAAAGTATAGGTGTCAAGCAAGAAAAAGTTACTATAGGAGCCAAGCAAGATAGAATTCCTATATGTGCCAAGCATCAGCAATTAGTAAGTGCCAAGTAACACAAAATCAACAATCAATAAGTGTCGAGTAACACAAAATAAGAATAAGTTTTTGTGGAAACTCCTGAATTAGATGAGCAGAAGATAGAGTTTGATGACAATTGACAATTTAGAGTGGTAAGGCACACCATTAAGTTTCATCTAGAGAATACATGTGAAAATAAAAGAGATAATGCAGACTTGTTTGAGTTAAAAAGCATTGAGTTTAATAAATTGACTAGAGAAGAATAAAACATAGTGGAACAATTAGTTTACACTATGATGGCAAAGTTCAAGAACACTCCACTTGAACTTGACAATACAATGCCTAAGGAGTTATACTCTATTGTAGAAAATAAATGGCATTATTGCCTAAACATGGGAAAGGAAATAAGAGAGTCAACATTTTCTCCTATGATGCCTAAACTCATGAAAGGCAAAATAAGAAAGTCTAATAAGAAGTGTGGGAGAAAATTTGCACCCAAGTATAGAGCCTTCAACATATTGTAGATTAAAATTGAAGATGTTGTTAAGTAGTCCACTCTAATGCGGAAAGTAATTATGGCCTCACAACTATAAAGGAAGGACAAGAAGATCCCTTTGAGGGAAGAAAAAATGATGAAGAAGAAGAGGAAAATGATAAGGAAGAAGAAGGAGAAAAAGAAAAGGAAAATGTTATAGTGGAGAAGGAAACACAAAAGGTTGATATGGCAATTGCTAAGGAGTAGCAATAGGAACAAAGTGTGCAAGACACACAATTGCCACCACCAAGTCCTCCACATGTAACTCCCACACCTGCATAGAAATTAATTGTAAAGGATGCTCCTGACACTATTGGTTAGAACATAAACCCACCGACTGTAGAGGACCTTAAAAAGATCCTTCACCAGACTAGTTTACTATCACAGTGTTGTACCAATCTAGTCTTGGTGAGTGTGGAGGAACTTCAAAAATTTGTAGCTGAAATTATAAAGGAGAAGGTGAATCCACAAGAACCACCTTCACATACTCCAATAGCTACAAGTGGAAAACCATAAGAGCAAGCAATACAAGATGCATTAGCTAGGGTTGATTCCACAATCATAGTGACTTCAACTGCTGAGGAGACAACAAAGGAGAAAATAGGATAATAGGATATCTCTATTCCTATAGCACAAGGACAAGGTGCACCACCTCAGTTCACAATTATTGATCAAGGTAGAATGGAAGACAAGGGAATCCTGAAGGAGAAAGAACAAGAGGCAATTCAAACATTGATAAACTTTACAAAAACAAAGACTCCCGTAGGAACAACATAGCAGTCGAGCACTGATGCATTACCACTTCAAATATCTACTCTAGGCTTGAGCTCTACCAAGGTTGCAAGGATACTTCACTATGGAGACCCTACTCTTGACGAGGATATAGTCATTCCAAGGTGTGACTATAAAACTATGAACATACACCAAATTAATGAAGTGTAAGAGGCACTAGAGAGGAAGAAGAAACAAGAGATACTTAGAAATGAGTATAAAAAAAGGCAAGCTTTGAATTAAATTAAAGACATCTTTTTAGATGCATTCAGCTTGCAAGTACTTGATGAAACCAAGCCCATAATGGAGCAAGTAGCCAGTATAGTGGACCAAGTACAAAATGAAGACCTCGACACAAATGCAAAATTCCTATAAAGGTTTGAAAAGAAGTTCAAAATGAAAGTAAACAAATGAATATCAAGTGAGATAGCACTGTCTCAGGTGGAGCTCGCTAAGAAGGTTGAAAAGGTAAAAGTAGTAATTGAGAACATATTCTCATTGTACTCCAAATTATGTGATCCATCAATCTTCACAGAAGATACTAGCCAAAAGATAATGAGATTTGAGAGAAACTTGAAAATACCAAGTATGTAGCTACCTGAAAATTTTAGCTTAGAGTGGAAAGAATTTTGCTACTACGCTTCACACACAAAAGGAATTAGTTGTGCTCATAGTAGATGAGGCTAAAATAAAGACCAAGTTAATACAAATACAGTCTGTTATAACTCCTCACATGGGAGTTTTGCACAAAGAATTGGCCTATGCAGAGAATGTCTTGAAGAAAGATCCCAATCTTTCTACATTGGAAGGCCTAGTACACCTTGTAGTAGAGACAACCATCTAGTTTAAAGCACTAGAAATTGCATTAGACAATTGGGATGCTACTATGAAGGTCATAATGGAGGTAAACAAATCCTTTTTGGCTATGTGTTCAATTAATGCATATAACCCTTTGACATAAGTGTCAACAAGGGGGAGATAATAAATAAGGACACCCAAAGTGGGAGATATAATAAATAGGGGGAGATAATAAAATTTTGAGTTATGAGAAGATAAAAAATAAGGGAGAGATAATGTGATAAAGCCAAAAGGATACAAAATTGCAAGCGAAGATGTGTGAAAGGGGGAGTAAAAATAGAGTAGAACAAAATGATAAGACAAAGCATGAAAATAGCATGAGTCAAATTTAGCATAAGATATTTTGGATACAGAAATGGCACATTAGCCCAGGGGGAGTTACAATTTTGAGGTATCTTTACAAAATTTTGAATGTTTTTTGAAGTTTTGTACATATGCTAAAGAAGATGTATATTATACTCATAGAGATTGGATTCTTAATGTGTAGTTAAGTGTTTTTGACACTCATGTCAAAGGGGGAGATTGTTGGTCTTAGATTGGTTTTGAAAATTGAGCGTTAACACACTTAAGAAATTTCTAACTTGATGTCGAGTATAATATAGATGTCGAGCAACAGTATGTGTCAAGCCAAAAATTCAACATGTGCTGAGTTATTCAAGTGCCAAGAAAGTTTCAAGTGTCGAGTGACAATTGATGCCGAGCCAGTATATGTGCAGAGTAAAGTATAGGTGTCGAGCAAGACAAAGTTACTATAGGAGTAGATCAAGATAGAATTCATATATGTGTCGAGCATCAACAATTAGTAAGTGCCAAGTAACAAAGAATCAACATAACTGTTTGTGCCTTCACAAACTTAGATGTAAACCATTTTTCAGCTGACTCAAGATGAATCTCGAAGGATCTAAAAGATAAGATCAAATCTATTACATTCCCTATGTAATCAACGTACAACCAATCAAAAAAATGGAAAGAGCATGCAACCAATCAGAAAAGTGGAAAGATTTGAGTGGGAAAGATGGATGAATCTCAATCGTAGATTCATACCTAACTCTAAATCTCAAAATATTTTTAAGGAGGATGAAACCCCATAATTCAATGTCATGTGGATGGTATGGGAATGCAAGGAGAGAATTCTAGCGAAGTTTAAAGGGGTGTAAAGACTTAGAAGAAGAAGAACGTCATTGTAGAATCAAGTTGATCATAATAGAGTATTAGCACTTCAAACAGAGTCATATTAGATCAAGAAGGATCATATCAGATTGGACAAAACAAGGATCTAAAATAATTAATTTAAGATTGTAAGCTATCAAGTCAACACATTCTACTATACTTTCTAGCCATTGTATTAGGAGAATGAAAATCTGATGATGATAGGTTGGTTTAATAGCCATGTTGTAAATCCTTTAACAGGGTGACATTCCAAGTGAATTTTTGTAAATCCTTTAGATAGGTCACTTTTAACAGGGTGCAAAGCCTTTAAGAGGGTAGACCTTTCATAGGGCAGACCACTAATGATGGTCAAACTTTGTAACCTTAACTAGTTACATATTGTTGCAGTGATAAGTTGTGGGTGTCATCCCCACCCTATTTTTACCTTCTCATTTTAGAGGGTTTCTGGGTGATCAATTCTTATGTTATCAATTTTCATGCATGTCTTTACTTTCATTTAAATTATATGTGTTACATGCATGTGATTTATTTTAGTTAAAAAGTTTTATAGCTTAAAATATTGGTACTTCTGAGTCACTACCCTCCTCTCAGAAGTATTCTTCCCACTTGTGAATTCCAACAATTGGTATCAAAGCTAAGTTATTCTAAGGAAAAGCCTTACAACTTGAAGAAAAGATTTGGAAATGGACGTCTACAAACTAGGGAAGATCATAGAGAAACAAGAGATTGAGATGTATCTCATTCTACATTCTCTGGAAGAAGCTAAGGAAGAATTGAGGAAATCCCTAAAGAGAAGAAGAGAAATTGCCATAGTTGAGAATGATACATCATACAAGGAGATTGAAACCTCAAAAGTTTTTGCTAATGGGGATTCCAAGGAGTTTAATGCAGCAATAGTAGGCCTTATGGAGAAGAATAGAGCTCAAGCAGAAGAGATCAGAACTCTCAAGATTGAACAAGAATGACAAGCCATGATGCTTTGTGAAGTGACTGAATAGAAGAAAAGAGCCATTGAAGATAAGGCTATGATAGAAGATGAAAAGAGGAACCTTGACAATAGAATGGATGAAAATTCAATTGAGCTTGAAAAAATTTCCAACATGCAGCTAGACACCTTAAGCCAGATGATGAATACCCTTCATGAGGTGAATGTTAAGGACATTTAGATCTCCACATTGAAAATGCAAAATGAACAACTACAAAATTATTTGAGAAGAGAAAATTAAAGTGTAGAGAGATTCAACAAACCTAATGAAGCCATCAAGTATTTTGAATAGCCACTAAAATCACCAAGATCTAGCAATGACACTACAGGACTAGGATACACCAGCACTGAAGAAGGAGAGTCATCCAAGACTATAGAAGAAAGAAGTGATAAAGGTAAGAACACTAAAGCTAGTTGTTGTTTTTGTGGTAACAAGGGACATACCTCTAATGTGTTTATGAGCAAGAATGCTAATCATCATGACAAACCTAAGAATATGGGTCACTATCACAAATGCAAGAAGCAAGGTCATCAAGCACATGACTACATGACTAGAACCATCAGAGCACCAAGATTTGAAGGCCACTGCTACAATTGCAATAAGTTTGGACATAGAGCTTTTGAGTGTAGATCAAAGCCTATGTTTACACCTAATCAACCAGGAAGGTCACATAATCATGGACATCACTACAATTGGGATTACAATACTAGAAAAAGTTGTCACTACTATCAAGAGTATGGAGACATCCCTAAAAATTGCATAAGAACACATTTCAGTGGAAGCTACAATATACGGTTGAGGAAAACTACATGCTTCAGTTGTTTGAAGACTAGTCACATTAGCAAGAAGTATCAAACAAGGTCAAAGGTACCCAACTTAGAGTTTAACAAAGGAAAAGGAAAAGTTGATGTTGAACACATCATAGGAGAGATGAATAAAACATGGAAGAAGAAAGATGGAAGTAGCACATCCAATGGAGGGATCACTTCACCTAAAAGGTCAAGTGATAACACTTCAACCAACTAAGCAAAAGAAGGTATGTGGAACTGATATGCAATGCTTTATCATACATCAATTCCAAGACAAGTGAGTACTAAATATGATAGATAAGCATGAATGGAGATGCAAAGTTAAATTTTTCATAAGTGTTTCCTAGTAAAAAAAGTTGTCCTCAGATGCCAAGTAAAATCCTAGTGTATGCCGAGTTGCCTACCAAAGTCAATAGGATACAAGCGATTAATTGCAGTCGAGTTACTAGTGGATGCCGAGTAAAGTAGAATTGCTTATTTAAGCATTAAATGCTATGAAATGGAGGGTATATGGTCACATTTTGAATCATTTTTCACCATCCTGAGCAACAAGAAAGAATGAAAATAGAGTAGAAAGGATTTTGAAGTAGAGAATCAAGCATTTGAGCATATTTCAACATAGATTTAGCACAGTTTCGATGATTCAAGGTATTTTACTTGTGCTAAGCTACATAGTTTCAAACTTTCTTTGTGTTGAAACCCTAGATTGCATAAATGGCCTCCAATTCTAGAAAACCCCATAAAAGAGAGTCATTTGAAGTCCAATTAGTATCAAATGAATCCAAACAACCCAATTTTTGACCTATTCCCAAAGTTGCATATAACAATGACCCTGCTGGAGCTTTGTCCATAATTCCTCCTAAGATTGTAATGGTTCAAGATGTTAGGAGATGCTATAACTATAAGATTGGTGTTATTAGAGACATGGATAATATGGAGACATATGAAAAATTGTGTGAGAATGGAGTCTTTAAAGAAGAGTTCCAAATCATTCAGAAGAAGGGCTTAATCTGTGCCCTAGATTTTACTACAGTGTTTAAGACCAAATGGACTAGATGGACCAGTCAAAATATCAAAAAGAATTATTGATTGGGTGATTGGGTATCCAACCCTAGAATGGCCTAAAATCCTAAGGAGTGACTTGGAAGAAGCTATTAAGAAGAACAATGCATCCAAGTAGAACAAGAGAGGCATCATAGTTGATACAATCAGAGATCCTCTTGTTGATTTTTTTGTTAGAGTCATTTCCCATAAATTTTATCAATCTAGTAGACAAAATAGTGTTCCCTATATTGTAGTAGATGTTGATTACAAACTTGTCAAAAAAGATCATACTTATGATCTAGCTAAACTACAACTACAATAGGTTATGGAGAATTTGAGAGCTCTAAGAACAAAGGGAGTCCAATGTAAATTTGGAGAAATTTTGACATATTTATTCTTCTATGCATAGGATGAATTCCCTTCTTTTGGAAAGTTAAGATAGAAGACAAACAAATCTATAGTAGTCTAGGTCATTGAATACATAGAACAAATGGGGACAAATTTTCAGACAATCAGGACTAGCTACTTTGAAGATTTCAAGAAGTTTATGAAATACATACTAGGGATAACTATTTCATTAGTTCAGCAGTACATAAATGATATATGTTTTCTTGTTGATACTGATTACAACTACATCCAAGCAACCATACCAAGGGTAAGATGGCTTAGGCCACTTGGTTATGAGATAAATATTGATGAGGCATCTATAGCAATAACAACACTGCTTGCAGAGGATATTGATAAAAGTGCCCAACACTTTGGCACTTTTGATGTTCTAAGATCCAAGGTGGATATGGAACTAAAAATTACTTCAACCTTCAAGAAAAAGGACAAATTAATGAAGAATCTTAAGGCCAAATTTAGAGAGGGGCCTACAGAAGCAAAGGAAGAAGAAGATGAAGATGAAAATGAAGAAGAATAGGGCCAAGAGCCACTAGCACTAACCCAAGACATGGGTGAAGATGTTGAAGAACAAGAAGGTGCCAAGCAAGAAGAGGAAGCACCTAAGGCAGAGCTAAGAAGAGGAAAGCATATAAACAACTTGTTGCTTAGCCTAGATGCAAGAAGAAAACTAAGCCAAGCCCAAAAAAACCTACCAGTAGGGTAGATACAAGGGCTACAACAAAGGTGGCCAAGGAACAAGAAAAGAAGAAAGCCACAGAGCAAGGAGGACCAATAGAGAAGAAGCAAAGAAGAAAGTATGTGGCACCTCCTGAATCAGATGAGGAGGGGACAGAGTCTAATGACAATGGACAATTCAGAGTGGTAAGTCACACCACTAAGTCTAATCTAGAGAATATATGTGACAATATAAGAGATAATTCAGACTTGTCTGGTTTGAAAAGTATTGATTTTAATAAATTGACTAGAGAAGAACAAAACATAGCGAAAGAATATGTTTACACTATGATGGCCAAGTTCAAGAACACTCTACTTGAACTTGACAATACAATGCCTAAGGAGTTATCCTCTACTGTAAAAAATAAATGGCATTATTGCCTAAACATGGAAAAGAAAATAAGAGAGTCAACATTGGCTCATGTGATGCCTGAACTCACAAAAGGCCAAATAAGAAAGGCTAATAAGAAGCATGGGAGAAAATTTGGACCCAAGTATAGAGCCTTCAACATATTGTAGAATAAAATTGAAGATGTTGTGAAGAAGTCCACTCTAATGTGGAAAGTAATTTATGGCCTCACAACTATAAAGGAAGGATAAGAAGATCCCTTTGAGGGAAGAAACAAAGATGAAGAAGAAGAGGAAAATGATAAGGAAGAAGAAGGAGAAAAAGAAAAAGAAAATGTTATAGTGGAGAAGGAAACACAAAAGGTTGATATGGAAACTGCTGAGGAGAAACAATAGGAATAGAGTGTGCAAGACACACAAATGCCACCAACAAGTCCTCCACATGTAACTCCCACACCTAAAAATATAGTAATTGTAAAGGATGTTCTTGACACTACTGTTCAGAACATAAACCCACTGACTACAAAGGACTTTAAAAATATCCTTCACCGGACTACTTTATAATCATAGCTGCGCATCACTCCAATCTTGGTGAGTGTGGAGGAACTTTAGAAAGTTGTAGCTAAAATTACAAAGGAGAAGGTGAATCCACAAGAACCACCTTCACATACTCCAATAGCTACAAATGGACAAGTATAAGAGCAAGCAACAAAAGATGCATCAACTAGGATTGATTCCATAGTCACAGTGACTTCAACTGCCAAGGAGCCAGCAAAAGAGCAAATAGGAAAAAAGGATATCTTTGTTCCTACATCACAAGGACAAGGTGCACCACCTCAAATCACAATTATTTATCAAGGTAGAATAGAAGACAAGGAGATCCCTAAGGAGAAAGAATAAGAGGCAATTCAAACATTGATAAATTTGCCTGCAATGGGGACTCTCACATTAACAACATAGCAATTGAGCAATGATGCAGGACTACTTCAAATATCTTCTCTAGGCTCGAGCTCTACAAAGCTTGCAAGGGTACTTCACTATGGAGACCTTTCTATTGATGGGGAGACAGGCATTCCAAAGTATGACTATAAAACTATGAACATACACCAGATTAATGAAGTGCAAGATGCACTAGAGAAGAAGAAGAAACAAGAGATACTTAGAAATGAGTATAAAAAAAGGCAAGCTTTGATTGAAATTAAAGACATCTTTTTAGATGCATTCAGATTGCAAGTACCTAATGAGACCAAGCCCATAATGGAGGAACTAGCCACTATAGTGGACTAGGTACAAAATGAAGACCTAGACACAAATGCAAAATTGCTAGAATGGTTTGCAAAGAAGTTCCAAATGAAAGTAAATGAACGAATATCAAGTGAGATAGCACTGTCTCAGGTGGAGCTAGAAAAGGTAAAAGTAGTAATTGAGAACATATTCTCATTGTACTCCAACCTGTGTGATCCATCAATCTTCACACAAGAGACCAACCAAAAGATAATGAGCTTGGAGAGGAACTTAAAAATATCAAGCTTGCAACTACCAAAGAATCTAGCTTAGAGTGAAGCATTTTGCTGCTACGCTTGAAACACAAAAGAAATTAGCTATGATCATAGTAGATGAAGCTAACATAAAGACCAAGTTAATAAAAATATAGACTTCTATAACCCCTCACATGGAAGTTTTGCGCAAAGAATTGGCCTATGCAGAGAATGTCTTAAAGAAAGATCCCAATCTTTCTACATTGGAAGGCCTAGTACACCTTGCAGCAGAGACAACCATCCAACTTAAAGCACTCAAAATTGCATTAGATAATTGGGATGCTACTCCAAAGATCATAATGGAGGTAAATAAATCCTTTTTGGCTAATTATTCAATGCATAGAACCCTTGACATAAGTGTTAAAAAGGGGGAGATAATAAATAAGGAGACCCAAAGGGGGAGATATAATAAATAGGGGGAGATAATAAAATTTTGAGTTTTGAGAAGATAAAAACTAAGGGAGAGATAAGGAGATAAAGCCAATAGGATAAAAAAATTGCAAGGGAAGATGTGCAAAAGGGGGAGTAAAATCATAGTAGAGCAGAATGATAAGTCAAAGCATGGAAACAACATGAGTCAAATTCAACATAAGAATTTTTGGATACATAAATGGCACATCAGCTCAGGGGGGGTTACAATTTTGAGGTATCTTCACAAAATTTTGAATAGTTTTTGAAGTTTTGTACATATGTCGAACAAGATATATATTATACTCATAGAGATTAGATTCAAAATGTTTGGTTAAATTATTTTGACACTCATGTCAAAGGGTGAGGTTGTTGGTCTCAAATTGGTTTTTACAATTGAGTGTCAACATACTTAAGAAATTTCTAAGTTGATGCCGAGTATAATATAGATGTCGAGCTATAATATGTGTCGAGCTAGAAATTCAACATGTGCTGAGTTATTCAAGTGTCTAACAAGTTTCAAGTGTCGAGTGGCAATTGATGTCAAGCTAGTATATGTGTCAAGTAAAGAATAGGTGTTAAGCAAGATAGAGTTACTATAGGAGCCGAGCAAGACAAAACTCCTATATGTACCAAGCATTAGCAATCAGTAAGTGTCAAGTAACACAAAATCAACATAAGTGTTTGTGCCTTCACAAACTTAGATGTAAACTATTTTTGAGTTGATTGAAGATGAATCTCAAAGGATCTAAAAGATAAGATCAAATCTATTACATTCCCTATGCAATCAACATGCAACCAATTAGAAAAATGGAAAGAGCATGCTACCAATCAGAAAAGAGTAAAGCTTTGAGCGAGAAAGATGGATGAATCTCAATCATAGATTCATACCTAACCCTAAGTCTCAAAACCTTTTTAAGGAGGATGAAACCCCATAATTTAGGGATGTTTGGATGGTATGGGAATGCAAGGAGAGAATGCTAGCAAAGTTTAAAAGGGTGTAAAGACTTACAAGAACAACAACAACATTGTAGAATCAAGTTGTTCAGAATAGAGTATTAGCACTTCAAACAAAGTCATATTAGATAAAGATGGATCGAATCATATTGGATAGAACAAGGATATGAAATTAGCAATTGTAGATTGTAAGTTATCAGGTCAACACATTCTACTAAACTTTCTAGCCATTGTATTAGGAGAATGAAAATCCTATGATGATAAATTGGTTTAATAGCCATGTTGTAAACCCTTTAACAGGGTGAGATTCCAAGTGAATGTTTGTAAATCCTTTAGACATGTCAGTTTTAATAGGGTGTAGAGCCTTTAACAGGGAAGGCCTTTCATAGGGCGGACCATTGATAATGGTCAAACTTTGTAACCTTAACTAGTTACATATTACTGTAGTGATAAGTTCAGGGTGTCATCCCCACCCTAGTTTTACCTTCTCATTTTGGAAGGTTTCTAGGTGATCAAATTTTTTGTTATCTATTTTCATGTATGTCTTTACTTTCATGTAAATTAAATGTGTTACATGCATGTTATTGATTTTAGTTTAAAAAAATTATAGCTTAAAATATTGGTACTTCTAATTCACACCCCACCTCTCAAAAGTATACTTACCACATGTGAATTTCAACAACAAGAAGCAGTTTGGAGTGAAAAATATACCTACAAGAATTCTTATTGAGGATAGTAAAAAAAAATCATAGTGAGATAATTGAAAGATGGAGAAATTTCTAAAGACCAAAGAAGCTACATCAGAAAAGGATGGGTCCACAACTATTCACATGGATGATACATTTAAACTTGAAAAACTAGTTCATGATATTATTGAATATGTTCAATTCATTAGTTCAAGAGAAAATGTGTCTAGTCTATAGAGGTGATGACTTGGATAGACATCTAATACTTCTCTTTGAAATCGGTTTGCACTGGTATTATAATTTTGAGACTCATACTACATCCACTGATGCCATGCTCAAATAGGAGGTTCTAAGTTCATGAAAACATCACAGGGTGCTTGATTAAGGAAATCAGGGGGGTGATATCATTCTTCCACTATTAAAAGTGTGCAAACAACCAAATGAATTTAGATCCTCTTTTATAACCTACAATGTGCATTTACGAGACATACAGAGTTTCTCAAACAAGAACATGTTGCTAGTAAACAATTTCAAGAAAAAGTTTATGAATCCAACGTCAATTCCCATTTCATAAGGCTTTGAAACATGAAAGTAAAGTTCTTACAAATAGAAAAAGGAAGGAACGTTATTAATATAGCACTCAAGTTCCTCCTATATCTTTCAATTCCCAGCATTGTTCCGGCTCTTTGTTCCTCACTTCTAGATCTTTTTTTTTTTTCTAGATTAATTATGATATTTATTACAATTTCCTTTGGTACATAATTGACCTGATTCTCACATGACAAATCATGGCAATGGAAGCAAGAATTTTCTAAACCCTAGGTAAGGGCTCTTTGGTTGAAAATAGAGAAAAACTTGACTTAGGTTAAAGAAGGCTAATTTATCATACCTAAGAACCTCTCCAAAGGGTTCAAAAGTGGAACATTTTAACATGTAGAGCTCATCGAGGTAGGAATTCAGGGATCAAAGTCCAGCGGTTAGTCTCTGGCTAGCTTGAAAAGCTAGAGATTAGTTGTAACACCCCACCAGGGAACCCAAAAAAGGTTAACCTAAAGTTTTACTAAGTTTTCCAAACACACACACACACACACACACACACACACACACACACACACACACACACACACACACACGGATATATTTTAAAGATAATAACTTAACAACAACATATAAAATAGTAGAAGAAATAACATACACTCATACATAAGCAAGACATAAAAAAGTTACAACTCTTAAGGGTGCCATGACATAGAATAACATTTAAGTCTAATTAACACTAAATCCAATATATAATAAATCCACATTAAAGAATAATCTATAAGTATGAATCCATTTAAATAGTATACATTCATCTCAAACACCACTTGGCAATAAATGTAATGCACAATCATCCACTTTATAGGTCACATGGTATGAAGGGCTAAAAGAAACTACATCATAAAAATAGATTACAACATCTCATAAGATCTAAGAAATAAAATAAAATACAATATGGTACAACCATCCTTCAAAATACACGAGAATAGAATGAAAGGAATACAAAACATGGAACTCTAGCCATGACATTGAACTATCATATCTTAATGGTAAAAGTAATTAGCACTACTACCCGACCTCATGGTAACCCAAAAAGGGTCCACTCCACTATGTTGAAGAGATAGTCTTAGGTCCCAAACAAGATAACAAACTCCAAAGTCAAATGAAACATCTAGGTCAAGGAAACACCTAAAAGAAAACTAATTCAAGGTACCAAGACAAAAATGACATCTAGAACCAAAGAAAATAATTACACATAGGAGATCTATTATGTAAGTGGGCAAGTGTCATCGCATGAGCTAACTCTAAGGTTACTCCACTAGACTGACTAGACTCTGGCCCCCTCGTGACTTTATGTGACATTAGTATCCTCTTGTGCTCACAAGGCACACTAATGAAGCAAGGTCACAACCAAGCATCCTCTTTATTCTCATCCTGATCTATACTAGCACTCAAGGCATGGGCAAGGAAAAATAATTATTAATTCATTTTAAACCCATTTAATGAAATGTTATCACTTATTAGTACAACTTACAATGGGTTGCCCATGTAGCCTCTTTAGGACTTTGGCTTCCATTGCAAGCCACTTCCCAACATGACATATAGATAACCTACCCTAAGCTCAGTAGAAGCAAAAGGTCTCATACGACTATAAACTACACATCGGTTCTTAAACAAGAAACCATAAAGCACTAAAACATCACTAATCAAAATCACAGATTCCACCAATATAATCATCATAATAGGATTGATTGAAAATCAAGTACACATAAACCAAATCCATGTTATAACATGACATCACCCAAAAAAATCATTTAATCAGCTCAGTCCTATACAAGCAACTGGAAAGCAATCAAGGATAATTGATTAAAGACTCAAAGGTTATATAGGTAGAGTCATATCATTCACTTTAGTCCTACACAAAAGAACTGGTAAGCAATAACATCCAATAGATCAAACTCTTCATAGAACATACATGACACATTACCATGGTTGAGCATAAAAAGATCGTGATCAAAACTAACCATAACATCATCACATAAAAAAACTTCCAAAGCCTCTGATAACATCCTAACGTGTCAAGGCTAAGTCAACCTAAAACCTAATAGTAAATCACATGTCACATACAATACATACAAAAACAACTTCCTCAATACATTATTTTTTGAAAACACAAAGGGTTTAATTTTCACTATAGGTTTCGAGTTTTCATTTCTCTAGTTGCTAGATTCACTAAGGTTTCCAAGTTCACTGGAATCCTAGACGATTCAACAATTCATATAAAGTTGTTTAAACTTTGTTTCATATTTCAAATCATTATCAAAACATAAGATTCAATATACATATAGGTTACAGTTTCCATCTTCTAAAGTATTATACTTGTTAAGGGTTTTCGAGTTTACAAAATCTTAAAGCACTTAAAAATTCATATAGAAGTCATTTAAATATAAAACTCTATTATTTTATAAAAATGAACTATCAATTTCACAACACCAATAACTATTAAAAGTTCTCCAAAATAAAAAATATTATTATATTTTCAAATTTTAAGAATAACCTTATATGCAATTATTGTAATAAACATTATTAAAATAACAACTTATTAGATTAACAATAAAAAAAGTACAGTTTCCCAATTACTAAATTTAATGTTATAACAAAATTCATTCTAAAATTATTATTAATATTTGACAATATAAAATGTAAAACATTTTTTAAAAAATTACAATTAAACAAAATTGTATAAAACATGTATTATAATCCCTTTTTTATGAAAAATATTCTAAAAAACACCTTTAAGCCCACAAAGGCTTTGATAGGCAAGGACATGCCAAGGTAGTTGTACTTGCCAAAGCAGTCGTAGCACTACCAAGAAAGCTATGGTTGTCCTTGAAAACCTAATCTACTGCATACTTTTTAATGAGCATTTTTTTTACAAACAATGAAAACAACACAGTGCCCAATTCTTTTTTTTTTAATATTTAAAAATGTAATTATATTATTATATATATTTTTTATTTAATAAATTTCTAAAACAGATCTGGTAGGGAAACAACGAATAACTAATTTAATTCCACATCTCAATTTTCATTTCTTTCCAAACCTACCCAATTTTAAAATACAATTCTATAATTTTAATAGAATGAGGTTTTCAAGTTTTTCAAAGTATATACAAATATTTCTAAATCAAAGAACAATAAACTTGCATACAATGGTTTCAACCCAAATAACATTCTAATACTAGAATACACAACAAACAAAGAGAAGACAGAAGTTCAAAGAACAAAAGCTACAGTACAAATAAACCATGAGATCCTACGTGGATCTAATGCTAAAATGACAATCACATGAAACATGTAATTAATCCCCTTTTTTTGAAACCCTTCTTATCTGAAATTGCTCCTCCAAAACCACATTATTGCAAAAGGAGCTCTAAATCGTTGATAAAGAGCTCTCCCCTAAATTTAGGGCTTCGATTGTGCAATCACGCGAGAAGACTCATTGATATTTATAATTTTATTATATCGTAATTTTCATGCACAACCTTTTTGCCATTAAATTAAAATATCCTTATTAAATAATTTTCTTTCTCTCTTTAATTAATCATGAGACACTTTTAATATAATATTTATTAATTTAACTAATAATATTATTTAGAGTTTATTATTAAAATAAAACTTCTAAATAAACTAGTATTAAATAAAATAAATATAATTACGCAAAAATTATAACTTTAATAAAATCTTTAAATTTAGTTCTTTTATTTAATTAATTTCTCAATTAATTAAATATAATTAAATATTGGATTTTCTTTATAAAATTTTCCATTAAATTAAATCATTAAATTATCTTTTAATTAAATTAAATTATAACAAAGAATCATCACACTGGACCCACAAAACCAAATATAACAACTCAAATAAAGGCAAGGCACATAATCAAAAGTTCTAGGGTCAAAATCATGAATTCATGTCACTTGATGAATTTGGAAAGATGAAACAACTCAGATACTTGTCCTACTTTCTAGGACAATTGGTTTAGGGTTTAGGATTCAGACTCAAGAAATATCTCCCTACTTATACCATTGAGATATTGCGATAGGGTATGCTCATCCTGGCAATTCAGGGGAGTCAATACCTAGTACATGCAATCTACATAAAATCCATGCATGTAAAAACACATATATTCTAAACTAAACATGCAATGGTAGGAAGTGGTACATTGTGTACATCCCGACTAGCAAGAGACTACTATTCCCTTCCTCAACCACATCAAAAATGTCAAACATAATGAAAACATACATGTACATCATACACATGCAAGTATGGGGTAAGTAAGGGTTCCATAAAAATGCATATAAGTAGTTCGCCTAACTAATCATCATGGAGTAACTGAAATCACTATATACAAGTATCATCATCGAAGAACAATCATGCATACATGAAATAACTCTAGTACCAAAGTAAGTCATCATATAATCAACTAAGTATGAAATAATATGCAACATTATGGAAAATAAATATCATTGATCAACTAGCATGAACATAAAGTAGGCCTAAAAGAGTTTAGCAATAAAATCAAAAAAATTAAGTAGGGGTAGGCACTACATTAGTTGTCAACAATTAGCAATGAAGATCTTAATTAGTGGAAATCACTATTCAAGCCTTGAGTCCATCAAGCTTCATTGCATTAAAAATCTTACAGAAGTGAATTTAAGAAGTGCAAAGACATTGTGTTCATCATTTCTAGACGAGCTGAAACTTTTTTATAATGCAACAATGTATTAATACAAAATGACATTCATAAATTGAAGGTAATGATATCCATACTCTTATTGAACCTCTCTATAGTGAGGAGATGAACAAACACCACAAAATACCTAAGAAATAATGAATAAAACAATTTTCATTTTTTTTATTATGTAACCTGAGTTGGTCAAAATCTCAACCAACTTGGGAAACCCAAAGTTGGTCAAAATTTGAACCAACTTAAGCATACAAACCATAAAAAAAAAGATATTGAACAACTCTCTTGAGGATTTAGTTGAAAATATAGGTCAAAATTTGACCTCTAATGCACTAGTGTGTTGTAGGATATTATCTATTGTGTGGAAGGACACCTTTAAGTTGGTTTATTATCTTTTTCTATTAATAGTTTTGAATATAGGTTACTTCAAACATAATCGTATGTGCTCATTTGATAGCTACTCTAACTTGTTAAAATTTTACACTCTCTTAGGTAGCTTCTTGGGTAATTCTTTTGTGAATTTATGAGTTTATTTTGAAGATGTAATGTGTAAGAAAACTCAAATGACATATATGACAAATGATATATATGTCTCAATGGTGTAACCCAGATACTTTCATTATGTTAACACAAAAAAGTGTATAATGAAATTAAATATTTATGTTCATTTAAAAAAATCAATATTATATATATATATATAACTCAATTTCAATCAAACATTTATCAAATGAATAAGAGAATGTGTTGGATGAAATTGGAAATAAAGGGTGAGAATTAGTATGTCTAAAGGTGAAAAGGTGATACATGGTATATATTTTTAATAAAAATAATTTACATAATAATTTATGTAGTTTTAATTACCAAACATTACGAGTTAAAAATGTTGCAATTGTAGAATAAATCCTGGGTTAGAGTTGAGGTTATTGTAAGAGTTTAAATAAGGTTATAGTTCATGTTAGTACTAGGCTCAAATTATTGTCGAACAAGTAAACTTAATGATAGAGATAGAATGATGGTTCTATATGTCCATTGACAACTTAGAATCCCTATTAAAGAAATGCATTTTTTATAGGGCCAAGAATAAAATTGTTGCTTATTTTCTCTTCCTCTAATTTTTGAGTTTATTTGTGGATAAAATTCTTTCTTTTGATTTAGGCCACACTCGATACAAAGATGTAACAAAAATAGAATAATTTTTGAAGTTTGTTATGATGGGGAATTATTTTGAATATGTTGATCCAATAGTTATTATCTTATAAACAATGCTTTGACAACAATGAGAGAATTTTTAACTATTAGAATTCCAAAAATTTATGCAAGATGTATGAGATGCAAAGCCAACACAAGAGAATTGTAGGCTACTATTTACATGCACTCAATGGAAGATTAAAAAAAAAAGTTCTACATACCAATTTATTACTAACGAGTTAGTAAAGCTACATAATAGAAAGATATTGAAATCATTAAATTGCCCAATCAAAAAATGTACAATGATAGATTCTAGGAGGGGAGGTAATAATCTAGTGAAGGATGAACAATTAGAGAAAAAAATGTACTCCTTTGTATAAGAAAATTTATTATCTTATAATGACCATATGGATGGAGACATGACCTTTTAATGCAACTCTTAGTGAGACCATTGAGATTATTTATGGACTAGGTTGGAAGCTACTACACATGTTATCATGTATTTTGTGATATATTTTGACAATTATAGTCGTTCATGATGGATTCAAGATGATTTGAAAAGTATATTGGTAGTACCTATAACCTGGGGAAGCCAAAGATAACTCACCATACCATTGGCTATTTTTATACTATAGTATCAAAGATTGTGTTATAGAAGGAAACAATTGATATTGGCCCAATTGATACACAAGGACTAATATTTACAACTATATCTAGATTGAAATCATTAGATGGTCTTCATATTCAACCCTCTTTTACCTTTGACAGGTACTTAGAATTGCAAAATAACTTGTATACAATTATACATAAAATGAAATAATCTTTCCTAAATTAAACAAACCTTCAAATTGAATGTAATCTTTTTTGTATAGAACAATAAAAAGGAAATTATAACTTTTTATCTATATACAATAAATTATTTAAAATATATAAAACTATAAGCATAAGCCTTGCACCCCTCAAAGGTGCTAGTGCTAGTTTTGTAAGTTCATTTACAACTCTCCAAAATTAAGGATTTATGATTGAGCAATTACAATCTTGTCAGATATTACCTTTGGGGTTTGAGACTAAGCATGTGGCTTTGAATGGTGGGAAAAGATGTATCTTGTATGTCCAAGTTTAATACCATTTGTACTTGTGGAAAAGGCAAGTTGCATATTAGATAAGGAAATGACTCTTATATCTATATAAATTAGTGTGGGATAGAGATATTTTAATTGTGAGTAATCCACACCATTTCAAAACTTGGTGATTTTGATAAAGGATAATTGTGATGTCATAATCTATGCTAGTGACCTTTATTGAGAGCATTCATTTTCTTGAATTCAAAAGCCAATGATCTATGGTCTCTATAGTCCCTTCTTCTAAATCCCTTTGCATAGGGCTTCCTTCAATCCAAGGCATGGTTGATGGATTTTGGTTCATGAAATGTAGATCTAGGTTGATAATTTTCTTTATTATTTTTCTAATGAAAAAATGTCAATCCTCATGATCATCACTTCTTGATCAGTGGAGTTTAGGTTGAAAAGTGTCTTAAAATTTATGTTATACAATATCAAAATCAATACAAGTATGCATATTTTATATTAATGAAATTGTATATATATACAAAATTAATGGATCAATAATTAAAAGTATAGTAGAAGAAACAACCTAAGAAGTTCCAATAACACCAAGTAAGGTTTAATGGTCTATTGCCTTGATTAACTAGGGTTTCTAAGAAAGGTCATATTTTAGGCCCTCTTATTAAGAACATGATAATTTGACAGAATTGTTTGAACAAATCAATGTTTTTTAAATGGTAACATAAAATCCATATGAAGGGGGCAATAATCTCTATTTGTGGCATAAAATAGAATTCCATAAATAGGGTCCAATAAGGGAATCCCATCTATAACATCTTTTTCTATAGGATTTATCAAATTATATGCCCCTAATTTTATGCTTAGAGTTTGTTTTCTATCCAAAAGTTGTTATATTATTTTTGAGAAAATAAAAATGTGTAGTCTTTACCAATTTTCTCCTTCTCTTCCCTAGAACACATTCGACATCTAAGTCAAAGTTATGCCCAAAATATTTTCCACTTTTCTCTTAATTGAGCCCCGTTGAATTTCTTGACTTATTGGAAAGCAGGAAAAACACTGTCTATCATGATCTTTGGTGGAAATTTAACATAAAATGAATGATTCAAATAATTAAAACAAATAAACTAAAATAAAATAATAAGTTGGTAGCATTAATTTATTATTATTTTATAAAGTTCTATTAGTACTAAATTTGGGTGGCTTTTCCCTGTAATGGTCTAAAACCTACTTGTATCTTCTATGTTGTGATGTGATTTGATGTTATTTGGGTTTAGGGCCATCTCCCTCCCATCTTGATAAAAAATAATTAAATAAGATTACCAACCAGACTTATAATTGTTACATTAAAAGTAATTTAAAGTCATAATTTGAAGATGAACCATTGAAGTTGAAGACAGTTGGAAGTAATATTTTTTTGGTGTCACAGTTTTAAGACTAATTAGACATGTATCTTAACATAAAAAAAATATTTTTTTATTCTTATCATTTAGGTGTATACTTGTAGAATTGAACTTCATGATTATAGGAAGATTTGCTACATAAATGTGAATTATGATCATGAAAATAAGATTTAAAAAAATAACGTTGTTCAATTTCACTTGCCTTTGTTTTTAATAAATAAATTTCTATGTGAATGAGAAATGTTTAATAATATCTTTTGATAATACTAAATTGTGAGCATTGTGATCTCCTTAGTTACACCCCTATCAAGCTTTATTTACAACTTTAAGTGAAATATGAAAGGCAACAATCAAATGAACAACATACATAAAATGATATGCTCTAAGATTTTATTTTGATAATCCTAGTTTGACTCCACATTTGATCATCACATATTTTTGTTTAGATATGTGGATGTAAATTTGGATAAGGTAGCTTCTAGGCATGCAAATTGGAACTCTCAACATTAAGATTTTTAATTTCATAAAATGCCCCCCTCCCCTAATATAATCCTGCACTTACAAGGAATTATGAGTTGGCTAAACCTAAAATTACTTAGGATGATATGGAATTTGGTTAACCATAATTTATTTACACCATCTAGGATTATAATTTTAACCTTGTAATGAAAGCATCAAAGAAGATTCTAATTCAATCATCAAGTTGCATTAGGTCATCCTAGCCATACAAAATGCAAATTTGGTATCTTTGATCTTGGTTTTTTATCATGAAGTTGTTTACACATGGGATTGATTGAGAACATGAACATCACTTAGAAAGTACTTGAATGGTATTTGTAGACACCATCCAATATAAGCATTGATACAATCAGCTAAGTCAAATATCTCATACTTAGTCATTACTTAGCTGCTTAAATTTTTAGTTATCAGTTCAAGTTCCTGCAGTGAACTTTTTTTTAGGTACAAATATGAAGTACAACATTTAAAATTACTTTAAATGTTCTAAGGTACTAATCATACTAATTCTTTGAATTTAGCATTGTGATAATTCAACACCTACCATCATGTGAAACATGCTCAACTACTCTTGGCTTATATTATTGGTTGTTATGTTTGTATTTTGATCTTGGAATCTATGATTGATCCTTTTAATTTTGATGTGAAATCCAACAGGATGGAACAAGTTCATGGTAGCATTTTTTTTATGACTAATGGTATTATGCATAAATATATTAAATTGTCTATTTCTAGGCATTCTAAAGATGAAGTGGGAAAAGAAACAAAAACAAGTATATGGAAGTTGAGGCATCTAGGAAAAATAAAAATAATAAGATGAAATTGTTAAGTTAAAGGATCACTACAAGTGTACTATGAGATGCCTATATTTTTGTGTGTTCCAACTATAGATCCAAATGCATATATATAAGAGTAGAAGAGACATGTCTCTATGTTAATCAATATTGGTTATGGTGAGTTAATAATCATTAAACATAATTAACAACATGTGTGTGTGTGTGTGTGTGTGTGTATGTGATTAATCAAATAGAATAATGTTTAAATAAATAACCATTAGAGATTAACTCTAAATTAATTCGATTTGATTGAAGTTACAACTTTAACAAAAATAAGAGTGCATAGGCTATTTTGACTCCCTTAAGGAAAATTGCAATAATATTAAAGGATGTTCTAGATGAAATATCATATTC
Organism: Cupressus sempervirens; assembly: GCA_028749045.1. Taxonomy (NCBI): domain Eukaryota; kingdom Viridiplantae; phylum Streptophyta; class Pinopsida; order Cupressales; family Cupressaceae; genus Cupressus; species Cupressus sempervirens. The sequence goes on from CM053793.1 coordinate 172,355,846, forward strand.
ATCTTTATTACTATTTTCTTGTAGTTAGTTTTTGGTCTAGTGCTTTTCTCAAGTCCACATGAATATTTTATGCTAGCATTTTGGCATGTGTTTATACTCTTATATTTATAGCTTTGGTTATTTATTTGAAGCCTATTTTCAACTTTGGCTAATCATCCTTTTTTAGCAATCAATTAACCTAAATTCAAGAATAAGGATAATTATTCTAAAGGATAAATAACCTAAATCACACCTCAAAGCTATTTGATAAATTAACCACAGCTAAAAATAGGCTTCAAATAGGCTTCAAATAAATCACCAAAGCTATTTGAAGCCTATTTTTAGCCTAAGTGATTTATTTGAAGCCTATTTTTATATTTAGTTATTTATTTGAACTGTGGTTTATTCTATTACATAAGCTAGTGAATCATGCTAATTTACAAACCTGATATTATATTCCTTTTCCATTAGTGTTTTCTTATAAAATTCATAGTTGTATACATTTTACTTTAGATGCAATTTGGATTTGAATCTAGTTCATATATTTTGTTACTGTACTTTGATTAAAGTTTATAATGTTATCATTTTTTACCTTTGTGCTCCCCACTTTCTTGTTGAAATATCCAAGACCAATTCCTCCAATCCAAAAAATTCTATAAACTATTTTTGTATAAATTTATGAAATGTATAAAGTACTGCTTATAAGAGAGGGCGGAGGTGGGGTGGTGGAGGTGGGGATTTTTGAAAAATTGAATAAGTATGATAAAAACCTTAAATACCGCTTAAAATGTCGTAAAAGAGTGTGGACATACTTTTCTTTTCTATATCATATCATATCTCTTTTTCTTTTGCAATAACATGGTTTGTAATATGTGAACTGATTGGAAAATGTTCGATAGAAACATTGATAAATCTGAAAATCATTTTATATTATTGAAATTTTAATGAAAGAACAAATAGATTACTTTATTTTTTAAATTTCATCTCACGTTGGCCCAGATAAAGAGGTGTCTTTTTATCATTTTTTGAGTCGGCTACATAAAAAAAATTTATGCACACTACAATTAACCTAGCTGCACACTTTCCACTTACAGATAAAATAATATTACCTCCTAATGATAATGATTGGTAAGCACGACTATAATGTCCCCGCATTCCACAAACAAACAAAAGAAAATAAGACTACCTCCAAATGCTTTGTAAAAGTGGCAGCATTGCCTCCACCAGCATCTTCTGTTCCCCTCTCACAGCCAAACCTCTCTCCACTTCCACTTCCACTTCTCCTATTTCCAAACTGTTGAATTGAGATAGGCTGAAGCGACCATCTCCATCGAGCCATTCGGAATCTTTTTGCGAAGACAGCGATCAATGCCCATCTACCCTCTCCAATCTCCAAGTAGGCCGTTCGATGAGGACCATCGCTGCTTGATTCTAAAGATGAAGCAGAAGCAATACCATTTATAATATAACAGAGCATAAAGTCACTGCTACTGGGGAAACGCAATTCTGGTTTGGAAGAAATATCTTTGCTACAGAAGGAGTCAACGACACAGAGATTCGGAGACAACCCAAGTTTGAAGGAATCAATAACTGAGGACGCGTCAGGGACCGTCCCCGCACATATTATTATTTTATCTGGCCAGTTCTGCAAATTCCTTTTACAAAAGTCAGTCAATGCATGAATACATAGACGATTATTAAAATATTTTATTGTTAGCAGTTATTAGATATACCTGTATTGTTACAATGCAACTCTCAATGGCCGATCCCTTCTTTGCTCTTGTTGCCCGGTCATAAAGTGTTTCAATTTTTGAACTTGTTAATCCCCTGGTTATGTGTGAAATACGTCCCATTTTGATCATTGAAATTACCATTTTATCTCTGAGTTTTCATGAGTTTTTGAATCTTCATGTCTCCGGCTCGTCCTTAGCTCCGCCTAGCACTTGAAAATTTTAAAATCCGGCTTCTGAGCTCCAACTTATCACAGGTTAATGTTGAGACCCAAAATACGTGTTTTCAAGTCTATCATTAACCATTAACCTCTCAAAAGGTTAATGATAACTTTCAAAATACGCATTTTGGAGTAGGTTAATTAACCTCTCCAAAAACACGTATTTATTAACCTCTCAAACAAGTTAATGATAACTTTCAGATTAAGCATTTTGGAGTAGGTTAATTAACCTCTCCAAAAATGTGTATTTCTTAACCTCTTTGAGACAGTTATTAACCTATTTGAAAATTTCCCTAACCTGTTTGAAATTCCTCCATGAGAAATTAGATATGTGAATAGCTTAAAATAACACAAAGAGAAAGATCTGTCTGATGAGAAGATGAAAGTCTTGGAAAAGCAGATATGCAGAATTGGTAATCTTGCAGGTTTTATCAACAGTTAATCTTGTATTAGCAGTGTGCAAAAAAGTGTACATGATGAAGGAAGAGGGAAGATGCCCCAGAAACTGCCCTTTAAACTAATAACAAACATGGTAGTTCTTAGTGGATTGTTTTTGATACTTGTTTACTGCTTGATTAAGCTAAGTCCAGTTAGCCGAAGGGGTGAAGTAGCACTTTTCAAAACCACGAGGCATGATCGCAGTATATATATATATATCATAGGCTTTTTGATTTGTCTCATCTTTAAGATGTATCAATGTAATGTATAAGAGGCATGGGAAGACAACTCAGAGGAAGCACTTTCTTAGGATCAGATAGTGTTCAAGTTCAAGAGACTGGAAATGGTTGCCATGAATTTCCTTGATGACAACAGGGTTGAGGAGACTCCAAAAGCCTATGGATAACTAATAAGTGATCCACTGTTAATGCACAGAGTCTAATTAAAGAAGGAAACTATAGTGGAGAGTTTAACTACACAATTGTAGTTGCTTTCTTACCAAAGTGTGCTGCAATTCATGAAAATAAACTTTTAGCCAATGTAGGGAAACATTTTGAAGATACCACGAAAATGTGTTGGAAAATGACAACAGTTTGCTTTATTAAAATGATTATCTAGCTCTCCCTGGGCTATTTCAGTTCATATGGCTCTCATGTTTCTCATCAATTTCTTGGCAAAGATGTGCATGATTCTATGGAAGACATACACTCAAGCATGAGAGATTCTCGTTTTTGCCAATTGTCGAGAATAATGCTGGAATTCTAAGCAAGGCCACTGATACATTCTTCCTTGAACTCCAAAAAAAGTGGAGAGCAAGAGCCCTATGCCCATGAGAATTATTCATTCCACCAATCATAACTGCATAAGTAGAACAATGAATGAAGTTGCAAATGAGGGTTTGCAGAAGGCAACTGAGCCCAAAGGTTCGTACATTGGGGATGGTGTGTTTGGTGACCCTAGACTAGGTGTTAGTGAAAAGAAGAAAAACCGAAACATTGATAATGTTCCAAAGCAGGTGATAGTGAATTCAAAATCTTCATAGCCAAATAATCTCATCTTATCTCTAGCCAGTGATATGGGGTTTCTTGATGAAATAGAGCTCGTGTAAAAAGAGAATGTTTATTTGTCCACTAAATCAGAACAAAATTGCATATGGTGTGTTTCTCTCGATGTCTGTGTGTGGATAGAGTTTTTGAGGCCTTGCATGAACTATATCAAAAGTCTTCTCCAAGAGTACTAGTTGATTGATCACTCATATTTGCATTAAATTTGGTGTCCCAGCATTTGGAAGTTGTTCTTGAGAGTTGATATAACAAAGGTGATGATGCACAATAAGTGTTTGATAGAATGTTCCAACTCCTTATAGTCTGCGGTGCAAAATTGATGAAACCCAAGATATCACTATGACAAGATTCGAGTACTCAAGCCATCATATAAATAATGGGCTTTCCTAGCCATGCCTTGTCATTTTCCAAAATGTCTTAGACCCTCCATGTCCATTAGGGAGAATCACCTTCACTAGATTTACAGAGTAGTTTGAAACCTAGGCATTGCAAGTAGATGTATCATTCTTCCCTTTTTGGTGAGTATAGACAGAGCATCCTTGTTGGAATAGTGAACATGTTGATAGAGAAATGCATCAGGCAATTGTTTGTCAAAATGCTCCAATGAAAAGTGACTCCTAGACTATTATAATCCTGTGATATGTAAAAATTTGAACAGATATCGAGACCTCTCAGATGTAACTATAGAAAGAGGGACATACCTCAGAGAACTCAAGCTAGCTACAACTTTACTTATGGATTTTGTTAACAGAACCACCTTAAGGAATGTCATCGAGCAACATATATCATAATTGATAGCATCATATATTTGAAGGGCACATTTCTTATATGCACAAGTAGTTGAAGTCAATGCATTGTAATCGGTCAATAAAATGCTATCTCTTGGGGATGCAGTAATTGCATGAATCATAAAGTTTGTCAACTTTTATCAAATATTTGTAGAGGTACGAATCGAAATATAGACTGGGCACCTAATTGTTTCAATGGAATGTTATGTGATACTCTCACACAATATGTGATAATTGCAAGACAGATGAGAATTTTGGTACTTGTGTCTATAGAAGGGCCAGCCTTTCAATAGATGTCATCATGGAAGAAAATCACATTTCATAGAGATAAGCACAATTGGAGAGATCATAAACATAAAGTTTGTATTCAAGACACTCATACACACCACATGCTCTTGATCTCTTCATGAGAAGGAGGATATGCGTTCATCAATAAAGTAATGTAACTTGAATGAATCATTCAAATATCAAAAGGAAATCAGGAATTTTTATAGTGAAGTTGGATGATGCAAGGGAGATTATGGAGAAGCGTTGGCTGCCGGCTGGGCTAGGGTTTTTCCCCTCGCCTGTTCCTGGTGTTTGATCTTTACTATTTTTGTGTTCTATTTGGATTGCTAGATACTAGACATAATTTGCGTTGGTGTTTTTGGAAATCTTCTGCAGTCAATTTTGGATTGGGGTTTTATTGTTTGCATGGCAAGGCCTGGGATTTCTTCTCCGTTGGTCAGAACAGATGGTTCTTCTCCAACTATGCATGCAATGCAATCTGAATCGTTTTATTCAGGGGAGAGCTCCAAGCTGAAAAAAGTTAATGGTTGTTTTCCGCGTAGCCATGATCGCCCTGTTCTGGTTATTCCTCCAACGACTGTAATGGAGGACATTGATTATTGGACCAAGCATGCTTTGATATGCAAATTTCTTGGAATTCGAATTTCTCTATCCGCTCTTGAGGCATGGATCCGCCGCTCATGGCAGGTGGAAGGCGATATGGAGATTATGTTGGCAGGGAATAGTTATTTTTTGGTTGTATTCTCTTGCATGTCTGATCGAGATCGTTTTTTTGAAGGAGGCCCTTATTTCTACAACCATGTGGGGTTATTTGTCAAACCTTGGCATTCAGTTTTTAATTCTGCTGAGGATCTCCCTTCAATAGTGCCAGTTTGGGTTCGCTTGCCTCGTCTTCCCTTGGAATTTTGGAGTGAAGACATCCTTCGACAAATTGCTGCTTTGTTGGGGAAGTCGGCTGCGATCGCACATCAATCCCTCAATAAAAAGGTTATTTCTTATGCTAGAATTTGTGTTGAAATTAATTTGAATAACCCATTACCAGATTCTTTGGAAATTTGTATGGGGGATTCTTCTTGGGTGCAGCAGTTAGATTATGAATCCCTCCCTTTCCGTTGCTAGAGTTGTCATGAATATGGTCATTTACAGCGTCAGTGCCCCCGTAACTCAAGTTTCAAAGGAGTGGATGGTTCTACAGCTGGCAATGATGGTGGTTTGGTAGATACTACAGGGAAAGGACAATCTCAAATGGCTAATACTATCAAGGGGATGAATCCGCAAGATGCTACAGGTAAGGGTAAGGCTCAAATGCAGGATAAGGATGGATTTACCCCTGTTCGCCCTCGAGCTAAGGGATGTGGTCAAAAGAGGCCTTTGAAAGAAAGATTATCTGATTTAGGTTTTAACCACTTTGAGGTGCTGGATAGTATGGTTCTAGAGGAGGGTATTCCTCCTCCTATCTCTTCTGATCTAGTTTGCCCAGATGAGAGATCTGTTCCTAATGATGCTTGTGGGGCATCCCAAGTTGTAGTATATCAGAACTGTGAGGTCCCTCTAGCTCCTGTGATAGAGGCTCTGGTGACTCCTGCAGTATTGGAGGATAATGATGTTGTTTTAGCTGACTTGGTTAAGGATGTGCTACCATTAGGTAAGGGCAAGGGATCTCCTCTCCCCTTGGGGTTGATGTCTCGACCCTTTAAGCAGGCTTCTTCTACTTCCCCTCTAAGGAGTGGGTGCAAAACAGACCAAGAGAAGATTAAACTCATAGGAGATATATTGATTGAGTCTGGTTCAGTGAAACTTTTGGATTCTCATTTTTCCAATTCTACCCAATGATGATTATTCTTTCATGGAATGTAAGGGGGTTGAATAGCATCCCTAGACAAAAGGCTATTCATAACTTGGTGGTTGATCATAGTCCTGATGTTTTTTGTATCCAAGAGACTAAGCTCTTTGTGGAGTCTATGGTCCAACATGCCTGTAGTATTTGGTCTCGTGGCCAATGCCAGTGTCTTGGGACAACAGGTAGTGTGGGTGGTTTAGCTATATTTTGGGATCCTCAAAAAATTTCTCCTCTTGGCTCGATGTCTTCTCGCTCAGCTCTCTCTATGGTAGCTTCTGCTCTAGACTCCGGAGAGGTAATCATGGTTACTAATGTGTATGCACCTGTTGATCTTGTGGGAAAGGAGGAACTTTGGGAACATATTCAATATGTTAGACATTGTCATCCTTATCATCCATGGGTGTTAGCAGGGGACTTCAATTCAGTTTTAAGTCTGGAGGAGAAGCATGGTGGTTTGGCTAGATTGGGGCCTTCTTTTGCTCTTCTTCGGCAACACATATCTCTTTTGTATCTCTCTGATGTTAAGCCTTCTAATGGTCTCTATGCCTAGAATAATCACAGGACTGGTGTTTCTACTATCTCAAAATGTCTGGATAGATTTCTTGTTTCTTGCTTCTGGGTTAGTGGCACCCTTTCTATCTCTTCAGAAATCCTTGATTGGAGGGGTTCAAATCATTGGCCAATCAAATTTTCCGCTATAGAGGCTTATTTTCTGAAGCATCCTCCTTTTAAGTTCTAGTTGATGTGGCTTCGTGAATCCTCTCTTCATGATTTTGTTTTTGGTTGATGGAAAGATGGTGCTCCTGCATATGGTACTGCAATGTTCTCATTTTCTAAAAGGCTTCAATATGTTAAAAGGTAGCTCAAGATATGGAATAGGGAATGCTTTGGGAACCTTCACTTTATGAAGAGACTTGCTCAAGAAGATCTTGATGTCATCACAAGGGAGATTAGAGATCGAGGTTTCTTAGAGGATCTTGGCAAGGCTGAATCCCTTGCTTCTAGAGCTCTAGAAGAATGGGAACTTCGAGAGGAAATTTTTTGGAAGAAAAAGGCTAGAGTTGATTGGCTCCAGGAAGGTGATCGAAACACTGCCTTTTTCCATAAAACAGTGCAATCTTGCCGGAATCAGAGCACTATCTCTTCTTTGGTTAATTCTCAAGGTATCCAGCTGAATTCCTTGCCAGCTTTGTTCCAGGAGGCTATTTGGTACTTCTCTACCCTCTTCTCTGAGGACTCTCCTCCTGCTGATAATGAAGAAAATCTTATTTTTTCCTGTATTCCTTCCCTTATCACTCAGGAAATGAATGATTACCTCATGCGTACTATCTCTTTGGAAGAGCTGGAGGAGGTGGTCTTTGGCTTGCCTAAGGGGAAGGCTCTTGGTCCTGATGGCTTTCCAGTTGAGTTCTTTTAGGAATTTGGGACATCATTAATCATGATTTTTTGGAGGTGGTTAAAGAATCCTATGCTAGCAAGCAGATGCTTCGAGCTTTGAACTCTACATTCTTGACTCTTATTCCTAAGAGAGAGGGTGCTAATCAATTGGAGTTTATTAGACCAATTGCCTTATGTAATGTGGTTTACAAAGTTATTAATAAGTTGATTGCTGAGAGACTTAAAAGGTGGCTTCCCATTATTATCTCAGAAGAACAAGGTGGTTTTGTTGCTGGCAGAAAATTTTTGGATGGGGTGGTTATTGCTACTGAGGCTATTCACTCTATGGCTACTTCAAGGGAGAGAGCCATGTTTGTTAAGCTGGATATGGCTAAGGCCTATGATAGAGTTAAATGGAGCTTCCTAAGGAGTATTCTTCTTTCTTTTTGATTTAGCTCTGACTAGGTGAGTTGGATTATGAGTTGTGTTACTTCTGCCTCTTTTTTTTTTCTTATTAATGGTCAAATTTCTCAACTATTTGGTGCTTCTAGAGGCCTCCGTCAGGGTGACCCTCTCTCCCCATATCTATTCATCATCATGGCTGAAGGCTTGGGTGGATTCATTAAGCATCAGGTGTCCCAGAATTCTATTCAAGGCTGGCGGTGGGGTAATGCCTTACCTTCTCTTTCCCATCTTCAATTTGTTGATGATTCTGCTCTTACAGGTCTTGCTAGGATCAAGGAAGCTGAAGCCTTTTGACATGCTTTAGACGTTAATTTGGCAGCTTCAAGCTAGAAAGTTAATGAGCACAAATCTTTCTTTTACTTTTTTAACACTCCTAATTCTATTCAGTACAGGATTGTTGGTATCCTACGGTTTCAGATAGGATCACTTCCTTTGACTTATCTTGGCATTCCTATTGCTATTTCTAGGAAGCCATGTCTCTTCTGGAAAAATTTGATTACCAAGCTTCAAGATAAGGTAAATCATTGGACTCATAGATGGCTTTCTACTGCTGCCCGGGTTACTCTTCTTCAAGCTGTTATCCAAGCTCTTCCTACTTATAGAAGCATGGTTCATGCTGCACCTATTTACTTTCTCAAGGAGTTTGATGCTCTTTCTCGATAATTCCTTTGGAGTGGTAATTTGCGTAGTACTAAATGGAGCTTGGTTAATTGGGCAACTATTTGTAGGCCTAAAAAGGAGGGTGGTCTTGGTCTTCGATCTGCTCTATTGAGTAGTCAAGCTTTGGCTGCTAAACTTTATTGGCGATGGTGCTCTGGAAAACATCAACTTTGAGCTCATATTATCACTCATAAATATTTTCATGGTGCTGATCCTTGCTCTATTTCTGCATTTCCTCTTGAAGGTCGTGGCTCAATGGTTTGGCATACTTTGAAGACAGGTGCGATGTTGGTGAAGAGGGGTCTGTTCTGGATATGTAAAGGAGGTTCTCAGGCTTTGTTTTGGTTTGATGCTTGGGATGGATTCCCTTCCATTTTATACATATACCCTCATCTTCAGCCTCTTTGTGACTCTTTTCTTGCCACTGGATGGGATAACGTGGCTCATTACAAGACTCCTTATCAATTGGGACTTGTTGTTGGTTATAGATGGAAGCATTCTTCTGATTGGCCTCCTGGAGGTACAGACATGGATCGTCAGGAGCTTTCTCAAATTCTGGCCTCTAGAGAATGTTCTTCTTTTCTGAGTCCAGATGTTTTGGCTTGGGGTGGTACCTTGTCTGGTAAATATCATGTCTCTGCTGGATATCAGGAGATAACTAGACAATTATTTGGCGATGCTGAGGTCCCTTGGTGGAATCAAGTTTGGAATAAAGTTTCTTGGTCCAAGTGCAATTTTTTCATGTTGCTAGTGGCTCACAACCGTTGTCTTACCTGGGATAATCTTTGTAAACGTGGAGTTCAGGGCCCCTCTTATTGTGTTTTGTGTGGTAATGGAGAGGAGTCTGTCTCAAATCTATTCTTCCATTGCTCCTATTCTACTCAGATATGGCACCTTTGGTGGAGCGCTTGGGGTTGCTCTTGTCGGCATGCTTCCTCTTTGCCTGAGTTTTGGGCCCGCTTGGGTAGTGCTCCCTCCAAGTCTTCTTCTCTCCATGCTACTTGGATTGCCGGCCCATCTTTCATGCTTTGGCATATCTGGTTGGAGAGGAATCGTCGCATATTCCAAGATGTTTGGCTTGGTGTTTTGCATCTTTGGTGAAAAATATCACATTCTCTTCAAGAAACTATTCTTGTGAAGTGTGAGCTTGATGGGGGTATGGATCCGATTGATCTTGCTATCTGTAATCGCCTCAATTTTCATCTGTAGGATGGGGCTGCAGCTCATAGGTTTCCTTCTATGTCTAGGTAGCTTCACCATCAGAGGAAGGGTCAGGTTAACTAGGATGGGCACTGGACTCCTCCTCCCTGTGGAGTTCTGAAAATTAACACTGATGGTTCTTCTTATGGGAATCCTGGTCCGGCTGGTATTGGCAGAGTGGCTCATTGCAGTTCTGGGGATGTTAAATTTTTCTTCTTAGTTCATAAGGGTGGTTATACTAACAATCTCATGGAAGCTCGGGCTATTTTATATGTTTTGGAATAGTGTTGCTTGCGGGGATGGAGTAAGATTATCTGTGAGTCTGATTCACAGGTGGTGCTGAACATGCTTTCTTCGCAAGAGCTTGAGGATGTTAGTTGGCAGCTGGCCACTGTTGTTAAGCAGATTCTTTTCTTCTCTTCCTCTTTTCAATTCATTAGGTTCACATATATTCCTCATGAATGGAATAGAACTACTAATTTTTTAGCCAAATGGGCTTCTAGTCATGATCTAGGTTGGAATATTAGGGATAGGAGGCAACTATCCTTTGAGATGGTGCAAGAATTTGATAATCTTGTTGCTCAGGATCGAGCTCCTTGTTGAGCTCTCCTTGTTGTATTCCTTTCTTTCTTAATAAATTTTTACCCCTCATTTTGTATCAAAAGGAAAGCAGCAAAGATTGAATATTCAATCTTCTTCTCAAAATATCTAAGGTCCAAGTTTGAAGTCACATTGGTTAATTTTGTTGAGGTTAATTAACCTCATCCAAATCACGTATTTGGGGGGTAGTTACTAACCACAGAAGGGTAGTTATTAACCTCTATGTCTATATAAGGGCTCTTTTGGGCTTTGTAAAGGGACTTTTTGGCTTTGGAAAAAGGGAGCACTATGTAAAAATTTGATTAAGAGATGATATTTGGAAAGAATGTACAAATTTTGTCTTTGTAATCAGAAATTCTTCTTGAGTTCTTGGTGCAAGAGAATAAAGGAACGTGCAATTTGAGTTCTCTTCTTCCAAATCTAAATTGTTAGAAATGTTGATTCTGTTTGTAGTGAGCATTCTCATAGTATGGTGTAGATGTTTATGAATCTGTGGATCAGCATTGTGCTAGTAATAGCTTTCAAGCGTAGATCTTGATTGTTGTTATTAGTGGTTTTAATTTAGTATTTCAAGAAAGCCTTGGAGTCGTGTGGTGCATTCATCATCATGAGCTTTCTCACCTTTTTGTTTTAGATTCTTTATTCGAAAAGCTTCAAAATCATATCATATGAGGGAGTTTCCCCTCTAAATGCAGAGGAAGGACACATACTAAGGGCCTATCCAACTATTGTGAACAGTTTGCCACACACTCCATTGGGCAAATTCTACTGTGACAAATCTGTTTACCAACAGCTCTGAGTTCCACCTCTTTCAAATTCCCCATTCCCTTCAAACTTTCTATGCCTGACACCTCCTACCACATCTTTACAGTCAATGTTTCCAGTCTTGTGCAACCTTCTAAACCTTCAATTTTCCTAATTTGGTCACAACCTTCAAATTTGAATTCTCTGAGAGAAGTTAATCGTTCAAAGCTGGGAAGCTTCTCCAACTTTGGACACTAACATATATGCAGCTTTTCAAGCTTTACTGGCAGTGCTTTGATATCCATTAATTGACTATTAGAATAAAGATGTAGAATCTCAAGGCGGGGATACTGATGTTCAGAAATTGAAACCCTGCAAACTTTCGTTCCTTGATGCTGAAGATAAAGGTGTTGGCTCAAAACTTGGCTTATTGGGCAACCTGATATCCACAAATGCTCTAACGGTCCGGTTGGCTGGGAAATAGGAATAGCTATTTTGGAGTAGAAAATGGGGGTACATATTCCTATTCTCCGTTTGGTTCAGCCAGAATTTGATGGGGCTAAAATAAATAAAACTGATATAGGAATACGTATTCCAATTCCACCTATTTTGGTGGAATTACAAAACATCATTTTTTGGCCAAAATTGGAATACATATTCCTATTTTATTTCGTATTCCAATTCTGATTAAGCTGAGAGGCTTTCTATAGTGGCACAATCTTCAATGTAAACATTTTTAATTTTGAAAAAAAATAGACGTTCATTTACATGTCAAAAAAAAAAAATAGAAATAGACTAAATATAATTAAGCTGAGAGGCTTTCTACAGTGACAGCAATCTTCAATGTAAATATTTTTCATTTTGAAAAAAATTTGACATTCATTTACATGTCAGAAATATAAAATAGAAATAGACTAAATATAATTATAATTAAAATCATGAAAATTATATAGAGGAAATGGAAGTAAAAATGAGGCAAATCAAAAGCCATCAAGAGTCTCGAATCATTTTCTCATGCCTCTTAGACTCACATAAATATGCGATGATGGCACCTTGAGAAGGATATCTCTCGACTTATTTTATATATATATAAACTAGTTTGGTGCATCCAGACAAAGAATTTAAAATTTTAAGAATTTACATATGCCTAATCCGCTTGTATTCCTGTTTCCAAATGACTCCTAAGAGATAATGGCACTCGATAGAGAACGGTAAACATTTCACCTTACAACAACCATCAATTGATGGATAAGTCAAGGAAGAAAAATTTTCAATAGAGCCTGGCAAATACTCTAGATTGTAATAATTCGTAATGGAAATATGAGTCAAAGAAAAAAAATTTCCAAGAGAGCTTGGAAAAGATTCTAGTTTGCAACAATCCTCAATTGTCAGTCTATTTAACGAGGACAAATTTTCAACTGAGGGCAAAAAAGATTTCAACTTGTAACACCTTCAAATTGTAAGCTAGGTCAAGGAGGGCAAGTTTTTGAATGAGGTCAGCAAAGATTTAAGGTTGCCACGACTCCAAATATGAAGTTGTATCAAGGAGGCCGAATCTCCGAGAGAGTTTGGTAAACTTATCAACAACCGACCTCCTACCATTAGCTTTTGCAGCCTACTAAGGTGACCTATTTTGAGCTCCCTTAAACTATCCATGTAATGGGCACCCACCGATTATAACTTCGTGAAACACTTTGCAAGCAAGCTCTGATACCACTGTAATGGGCACCTTGGAATGCCCAAAAACTGAACCAATTGCTGAAATCATTTTTTATTTTTTTTTGCAAATTGAAGATGGAACTGATGTTAAAAATATTATTAATTCTCAAAATGATGAAATCAACTACAAAGCAATGTATTCCAAAGGCCAAACCCCAAGGGAATGACATCTAGAATGTTACAAGAGAGGATGAATGTCCCCTATTGCCAAGAAAGATATGTGATTCACACATCCAAGCTCTTATCAAATGTCATTCACAAAAATCCAATACAATAATCTGATGCTCAACAATGAGGCTTTCACCTCTATTTATCCTTTTCCTTCACCCTTCTAGAAAGAACTAGAACATTAATTAATTGCAAGTGCTAGAAGCTTCCCCTTTCAAATAATTAATGCAATCTCTAGAAACTCCACCCTTGCAATACAATAATTAATTGTGCTTCTAGAAAATTAAATTACTAGAGGCTTCCGTCTTCCCAATAATTAATACACTCTAGAAGCTTCTCCCTTGTAATATAATAATTAATTTAATTAATTAAATATAAAGTCACCTTTTAATTTTTAATTTTAATTTATTTAATGACTTTATAAGAAATTAATTTAATTTCCTTTTATGATCTACTTAGCCTTTGGAGAATGTGAAGGCTAAGAACTCCACTTAGTTGCTAAAAGATGGAGACATTACAGTCCAAACTAAGCAAAGAGAGCTCCCGCAAGGACACCTGATTGGTGATATGAGAAGGCAACTCGTTCAATTGCTTTCACCAAGAAAGATCCAAAAACTCCAGCTTTGTAATGTTTTGAAAATCATACCACCTTAGTCTGAGCTCTTCACATCGCTGTAAATTGAGGTATTGCAGTTGCACCAAGTTCTTAGAAGAGTCTGTTAAACTCTTCATCAATCTGCACAAGTCTAAATTTAAATACTGCTGATTTGTCAAATTGCCGAAGCTGCTGGGTAGTGATGATAGCAATTCACAGCACTGTAAGTCAAGGTGCTCCAACAACCGGAGATGGCAAAATTCATCTGGCAGACTCTTGAGATTCTCGCAACCTGTGAGTACCATCTTTCTCAACTCATTGAGACAACCTATCGAGTTTCGAAGTCTCTTGAGTTTGCACCAAGTAACCTCCAACTCTCTTAACTGAGTTGAAGCCTGTACAGCACAATTGAGACAGTGAAGGCATAAAACATGGTTCGAATATTGCACAACTTTATATATAGATTTAATAAAACAGAATCGGAAGACTACTACTTACCTCACTGTCAACCTTCCACAACTCTTCTAAGTGATCTCCAAATAGTTGTAAAACCCTCAAGTGTTTCAATGAAATCTGTGTCGGAAGGTTACTCTGCCCAATATGGGACCTGCGAAGCTAGAGGTCTCCTCATACTTCCCTGATTATTTCACTCGAATAATCTTCACTAATCGCCAGAAACTTTAGTCCAACTAAATAAGGGGCAAGCAACAAAAATTCTCCTCTTATATCAGGTGTGAATTCGTCCTGCCGTCGATGAATTATACAAAATATTCAGGAAAGAAATGCATACTGTAGAAAGTATGGGCAAACATAGAGAAATAGAAAACACAGGCAAACATACCCTTCTAGCTGGGACAGCTTTAACTCCTCGAACTCCATTTCTTTTCTGAAACAATACATAAAAAGTTATAACAACAAACCTAAAATTATTCTCTGTTCAAAGACAAATACCTTAGACGTTAGGCCGATTTGATTGAAAAATAAAAAAATCACTGGCAAGACTGTTTGTTTGAAATGTTGTTTCAGGCATAAGGAGCAATAACTTATTAGATAGACCGCGATTTCTTTTCATAGATTGTTCATATAATAAAATAAAATATCAATCTTACCTCTGGTTTTTTAGTAAAACTTGAAATCTGTTCTGACAACCAAAGTCTGGAGGGCGACTGTTTACTTGCAATTTCCCTTCCTAAATCTCTTAAGTGATCATGCATCCTTATGTAATCTTCAGCATCAATTTCAATTAAACATTTATTTACAAGCCTTTCACAATTGTACATACCACTCCAGCCTGATCCCTCCCAGACTTCAATTGCCGAACTCTTCTTTTCTCCAATAAAAAAACAAGCAGTATCAAGAAATGCTTCTTTTTCCTCATCGTCAAGAACATCATAACTTATTTTGAGTCTCTCTTTTATATCATTAAACAATACTCTTGAGATCTTATCAAATAAAGACTCCTAATATTTTTTGTCCTTCCTTCCATATAAAAGCCCCCCAAATAACTTAAGGGATAGTGGCAATCCACTGCAAGTCTTTACAAACTTTCCAACAAGCCCTTCAAATCCATCCAAAGGAGAGGATTGCAAAAAAACATGCCAGCAGAAAAGTTCTTTAGCATCAAATGCATTTAGTGCTTTCATTTTATACAGAGATGATATACCCTAGGAGGTGAGAACATCACGTTCTCTTGTTGTAACAATGATGAGACTTCCACTTGCAAGGCTCTCTGTCATGTCCCCTAATTAGAGTAATATAAGTAAATTATTATGAATAAATAAATATATTATTTCTTAATGTTATAATATATTAAAAGAAATATTGATATATTAATAATGGTATAATGTATTATTAAAGAATAAATAATAATATATTATGGATATAATAATATGTTACTAAGGTAATACTAAAAGTCAAATCATTATTAATAAATAAAATAATAATAATAATAATGTTATTATCATACAGTATGATATTACATTATAATTATAATGTGTTAATAGTATTAAAATATAATAAATAAAAGATTGATAATATTAGTAAGGTAATCAAGATTCATGGGTATCAATTGTACACATAATAAAAACAATAATGTTATAATTACATTATAATATATCTAACTATTATCACATTTAAATATAAACACTATTAGTAACTAATAAATTGATTAATAAATTAATCAATATAATGTTAATGGTACAATAATTAATATAAAATATAATTAAAATTTATAATTATTATTATTAAATAAACAATAATAATACCTTAGAATACTATTTTTATAATGAAAGAAAGTAATCTAATTTGGAAGCCATGGTAGACTAACTTCACAAGTATATCCATGGCAAAATATCAAAAGGGTGCAAGTTTATGATCAATAAGTGGTGCAATTATTCCTTATGGCTCTTTGGGCCAAATTTTAGATATAAAAGGAAACCATATTTATGATTAGAAGGAGGAATGCCGATTACAAAAATTAAGGATAATGATTATGATATGGAAAAGATGCAATCTATTGAAGTCAATATTCATCGGCCAAAGAGATGTCAGTGTTAAAATGAAGAGATGTGATTGTTAAATGAAGAGTCACGAGGTTCTTCTTGGTGACATATAATAGGAAGGAAGAGGCACAGAAAATAAAACAAAATTTTTGGTCATTATAAGAAAGTTACATTGTACCCATAATACTCACTGGCCAATCATAGAAAATCAAAGAAAAGATATGGAAAAAGGGGATACAAATAAAAGAAAAAGTCACAAATGAATGACCCCTAAAAAATCATTACAAATGGAAAGATCTGGGAGAAAACATATTTACAGTAAGAAACCCTAATATCTCAAAAGGGGACATTACACTCACTTTCACAGGTATAAGAGCATCCAATTGATTAGAATGATCTACATCATCCATAACAATCAACACTGTAAAAGATCCCAAATGCTTGGAAAGAATCGCCTTACCATGCTCTTCATCGTCAGCTGATTGACTCACACCAAGATCTTTGAGGAGTTGATTTTGCTTCTAGCTTTATTCTAGATATGGACCTGTTTGGCAAGTGAAATCCAAAAAAAAATGAATTCCTTGTTTGGATGCACCAAAACAAAATTGGAATACGAAGTAAAATAGGAATACGTATTCCAATTTTGGCCCAAAAATGGGGTTTTGCAATTCCACCCAAATAGGTGTTATTGGAATACATATTCCTATTCCACTATTTTTTTATTTTACAAAACATCAATTTTGGGGTCCGCAAATTCCCATCAAATATTGGCTGAACCAAATGGAGAAGAGGAATACGTAGCCCCATTTTCTATTCCAGAATACATATTCCTATTCCGCTCACCAAATGGGCCCTTATATCTAGAATAAAACTAGACTTATCCATAGAATAGGATCTTTTATTATATAATTCTTTGGCGAGGGTGGTCTTGCCTAACCCACCCATTCCCCATATAGCGAAAATCTGTACACGTTGCTCAACTTGGAAAAGTTTGAATGTTTTCTCAAAGTCCTCTATTGCTTAGGTGAGACCTACTGGATATCTTGCAACTACCAATGGTTCATTGCTCATTTCTTTCTGTACAATATTCACAATATTCTTGAGCAACCTCACCTCATCACTGAAAAACAAAAACATTAGAACAATTAAAATTCAAATAGGCATTTACTCCATGTACGTTAAATTAAGTAGATATTAAAAAGAAAGAATTTTATTTCATGAGATGAATGAGTAGTACTTGGTATCTTTGATGATTTGGCCACTGTAGAATAAGACCTTGTGGAGTGCATGTTTCCACTCCTCAAGCTTTTCTCCGCTATATCTACCTTTCTTTACATGGCTCTCAAAGTCATTAGCATACACTCCTTTAGCTACATATTTGACATCATTAGGATCTACATGGTAAAAAATGGGAACAATTTTGGTGCCACTTTGAAGCATACACGAGAGCTCTGCTAAACACCAAACTGACTTCACATAACTCTTCGAAAAGATTGCAATATGAAGGGTCGCACCACAGATTGTTGTTTCTAATGTTGAAGGCAAGAAATCCCTATATTCCAACTCCTCCTCATCCAAAAAAGCTTTCACCTTCATTTCATCAAGGATTTTATAGATACTGGTAGCTAGAGTCTTCTTCACATCTGGTCCACTATGATTTATGAAAACATTGTAAATCGGCTTAGGTGGAGATGCACCCAAAGTAGATGTAGATGGTGCAATTTCTTGGAAACAGGTAGTAGAAGTGTGAAAAATATAAAAATTCAATTAAAACTCACAATCCTAAATCAAAAAATCTTCTCGACACATGAAGGTTTCGAGTGTCAATTTTTCTCGGCATGTGAAGGTGCAGAGTGACAGTTTTCTTGGCACTTGAAGGTGCTGAGTGATAGGTTGCTCGGCACATGAAGGTGCCGAGTGATAAGTAGTAGGTGTTGAGTTATCTTGGCACAAGAAGAGCTTGGCACTCAAAAGCAATGCTTGGCAACAATGGATGCCGAGTGAGCTCGGCTCAAACTGGAAGATAAATATAACTTAGAAGAATTTCAATGTGAATGCTTTCACCATTAAAACTAGAGAGTCAAAGCTTGAAGCTTCTAAACAAACTTCTCAAATGCAATGAATAGAAGAAGATTAATGGATTCAAGTATGCCTACTTACTTTCTATTCAACTTTCATTAAACCATTACAAATCTGGGAGCATTCGGCTTCAACAAGAAAACCCTAAAATAACCCTAAACTAGTAAAAACTTTAAACTTCAATAAACTTTAAAATTACAGCTCTAATGGCTACATACGATGGTGCTTGGAGCAATCATTTCTTTAATAGGACAAATCCAACAACAACAAACTTACAGAGTGAATAGGGGAAACATGTGCAACTAGAGAGATTAGATCTGTTGATCACTTTCTTCTTCTTCCTTCTCTACTTTGCTCTACTCTACTGAACTCTGAATTGACTCTCTGTCTGATCGAATGAATATGTGGCATTATTTTTTTCATATTTTTCCCCCTCTTTTCAGATTTCAAAAAACTCACCCACCATAGTTATTGTTTATATCAGTTATGGAATCTGTCAGGTGGTAGGTGGGCGTTTGGCTCCAGGGACAAACATCCATTGCATTTAACATTCCAACACTCCCCCTTTGTCTCGAGCCAAACAAAAAAGGATCACTACTAATCCAAATAAACTACACCAAGACTCTCTCTTAGGTGTACAAAAGTTCCAATGCCTAATGGCTTTGTAAAAATGTCTTCTAGCTGCTGCTCAAACTTGCAAAAATCCATCTTGATATCCCCATCCTCCACCAACTCTCTGATGAAGTGATATCCATTTTAAATGAGCTGACCAATGCTCATCAAATTGTGCTTCATACTAGGGGAAAAATATACATTTTGTATTTCCTTCTTCTCACCTTTCTTGGTGTGGACCATAATAGATCCTTTGCCCACAACTAGTAGGGTTCCATTGTTACCCATTTTAATCTCAGATTTGAAACTCTTGTCAATGAATGAAAAAAGGTTTCATTACCACACATGTGGTTGCTACATCCACTATTGAGGTACCAAACCTTAGGGCTTCCTTCTTCACCAACATTACACATGATGATGGCAATGGCATTGTTTCCACTTCCCATGTTCACATCAGCCACATTTGCTTGTCCTAACTGATCATTTTGCTTCTTCCAACATTCACTTGCATAATGAACATATTTATGATAGTAGTAGCATTCTACATTAATCTTATTTGAGTTTTAGTTTTTCTTACCTCCTCTTGAAGTATTTTGTGAGCTACTTGCTCCATCTGCTCTTCTTGAGCTTTCCGCTACAGCATTTATTTGTCCTCCATTACCTTGATTTCTGCCTCTAGAGTTTCTGCCTGAGCCATTTCTTCCTCTCCCCCTTCCTCTTGGATCTGACTGAGCCTTGAATTCTTGCTCTTGGGAAGAAGAATATGTAGATCTATTGATCCTATGCTCATGGGTTTGAAGAGTACCCATCAACTCATCCATTGTCAAAACAGTGAGGTCTTTTGCCTCTTCTATGCTCATGACCAAATTGTCATATTTATGAGGTAAACTCCTCAATATCTTCTCTACTATCCTCTACTCTTGATAGTCTTCTCCATTTGATTTTAGTTGATTAATCACATTGGAGGTCCTTCAACTGAAATCTACAACTGATTCATTTTCCCTCATTTGAAGGTTCTCAAACTCCCTCCTTATATTTTGTAGCTTTACTATACAGACTTTATCAATCCCCTTGAAGTTTGTCTCAAGGATATCCCATGCTTCCTTTGCATAATTTTCTGTTGCAATCTTTGGGAATACTATCTCTGTCATTGCTGCTTCAATAAAACTTAATGCCTTTGCAACTTTCCTCCTTGACTCTTTCAAATGAGTCTTTTGTGCATTTGTGAGGGCAGCATACTCAGTTGGGTTTGTTATATCATTGAACCCATTAATCATAAACTCCCATAAATCATTTGTAACCATTATGGTCTCCATCTTCTTTTCCCATGTATCATAATTTTTCCCATTAAAGGATGGTGGCTACTACCATATCTTTCCTATATCTACTGCCATGTCAAATATCCCAAGAAAACAAATGCCCTCACTCACTATGGATGTGGGGCCTTAAAGCTTTGATACCATGTGAAAAATATAAAAGTTCAATTAAAACTCACAATCCTAAACCTAAAAATCTGCTCAACACATGAAGGTGTCGAGTGCCAGTTTTGCTTGGCATGTGAAGGTGTTGAGTGATAGGTTTCTCGGCACATGAAGGTGCCAAGTGATAGGTAGTAGGTGTTGAGTTACCTTGGCACAAGAAGAGCTCGACACTCAAAGGCAATGCTCGACAACAATGGATTTCGAGTGAGATCGACTCAAACTAGAAGATAAATATAACTTAGAAGAATTTCAACGTGAATGCTTTCATCATTAAAACCAGAGAGTCAAATCTTGAAGCTTCTAAACAAACTTCTCAAATGCAATGAATAGAAGAAGAGCAATGGATTCAAGTATGCCTGCTTGCTTTCTATTCAACTTTGATTAAACCATTACAAATCTGGGAGCATTTGGCTTCAACTAGAAAACCCTAAAATAACCCTAAACTGGTAAAAACTTCAAACTTCAATAAACTTTAAACTTGCAGCTCTAATGGCTACATACAATGATGCCTAGAGCAATCACTACTTCAAAAGGACAAATCCAACAACAACAAACTTACAGAGTGAACAAGGGAAACATGTGCAACTGGAGAGATTAGATCTGCTGATCACTTTCTTCTTCTTCCTTCTCTGCTTTGCTCTACTCTGCTGAACTCTAAACTGACTCTCTATCTGATCGAATGAATATGAGACATTCCTTTTGTCATATTTTTCCCCCTCTTTTCAGATTTCAAAAAACTCACCCAACACAGTTATTGTTTCTATCTATTCTGGAGTTTGTCAGGTGGTAGGTGGGCATTTGGCTCCAGGTACAAATGACCATTGCATTTATCATTCCAACAGGAAGAAGCAGATAGCATGAGATGACTAGATATAACGAGAGAAGTAGATGATATGGAATTGGGTTCCATTGAAGGGCGTGAAAGAATGGCAGATACCCAATCAAAGCAGCATGAAAAGAAGCTTTGAGAGGATGGTGGAGACACGGAAGATGAACACAATGCCATTTCTTGACAAGTATTGGTAGGCTCCCTCTTTGGCTGAGTGGAGGAAGTAGAAGTAGATGCAATGATATTAGATGGTTCGCTTTGAGAGAAGGCAAATGGTGTGTATGACTAGGGGAAATGGAAGCAATAGAAGAAAATAAGTAGACTGAATGGGCATTATTTGAGTCTAACGCTTCATGTAAGAAATGTCTGTTTCTTCAAGGAAAGTCCATTGTTACTGAAGAATCGCAGAATTGTGGAAGACAACTTTTTAACTTTTGGGGGGTCAAGTGGGGTTTTGGCTATGGAGGGGCCAAAATGCACCTCATAACTAATTTTTTTGTATTTTTTAACAAATGAACATTCATATATAAATTTATAATTAATTAATAAAAATGCATTTTGGTCCCTGTATAGACAATGTAGTCAAGTGGAGCCCACTTGAGGAGAAAAGATACTAATTTGTGTCCAAATTGGAATCCGTTAATGGATGGACCATTTCATGATGGAGAGAGTGTGAAATAGATGGATCACTTGTGGAAGAAACATAGACTTGTAAACGAAATAATGTCGATGGATCACTTTGGAAGAAATGCAGAATCATAAAGGAAATAATGTGGAAAATGGCTTTATCATTTTTTATTGAATGTGGAAGATTCGTGGTGTCGGCAGTGAGAATATGAAAAATTGGGGGACAGTAGGACCCATCAATAATAGAGTACACATGGGACAATGGGACCCACCAATAATAGAGTGCACAATGAGATAGTGGACCCAACAAATAGAGAGGTGAAATGAGTTCTTATTATAATCAAAAATTAAAGAACTGTAAAGAGTAGGAAGAGAATGAATGTAAGACATATAATATTAGCAATAACATCTTGGTGGGCAATGGGGGTACCCACAAGGTATTGGATAAAGCCTAAACTAAAAGTTTTATCAAGTGGGACACTTAAACTAAGTGCCCCTTTGGTAAGATTTACTTTTTGATTTAGATTTTAGACAATACCTATATACAAGAGCTCTAAAGGAGAGAAAGGGAGTTATGGAAATATTGATGGACATGAAAAATGGGAGGGATATGTTCTCTATTTTTCTTTTTTCTTTTCTGCTCCTTTTTTTCTATTTTTTTCTATGGGATGATATTTTTAAAGATATATGCTTTATAAAAAAGTAGCATAAATAAATATTAAAATCAAATTAAAATAAAATACATTATATATAAATCTAGCTATTCATTTTATTTATAATAATAGAATATAATATGTATAATTAAATAGCTCAAATTCAAATAATTTAACAATATAAATATAAATTAAAACCATATTATTGTAAAATGTATTATATATAAATTTTAATTTTATATGTTTAAAAACTATTACATGTTAAATGAAATATAATTTTGAAAATGTTATTAAATTATAAATAGAAGTATAATGTATTTGAGTTAAATGCTTATAATTATTTTGTAATAGATTACAATTTCTATTCAATATTTAACAAAATATGTTTTCATATTACATACATTTCAATACTAAAATTGGATAGTTATATAATTAAAATATACTTATAGTTTGAATTCTTTAAAAATTAAATTTGATCAATTCATTAGTTATATTCTAAATAATTATATTTTCATTATAATAAAAATAAAAATATATAATTATAATTTAATTTGTATAATTATAGTAATAAAATTAATCTCAAATATATTCCTTTGTTATGATTATTTAAAAATTGTAAAAAATGTCTAACGGGTTTAGCTCAGTTGGTTGAAGTAATGAGTCCTACCTTGGTTGAAATCTCAAGAGGGACATCTTTGTGGAAATCCAAGTTGTGACTCTTGGTCTTCTATTGGTTGTATTCATCTCATTTGTAAGAAGTGGATTCTAAGTTGTGACTCTTGGTCTTCCAGTTGTTGTTTCTAGTGTGATTGCTCAAAAGGAGCTTGAATACGTTGTAATTGTTGCTCTTAAGAAGCACCCGATATGTAAATCATCTTAATACAAAAAATTGTAAAAACTTCTAATTAGTTGTTACCTTTAGTCTTAATCCTTATTCTAATTACTTATTTGATTTTAATGATATTTTTATTAGTTTTAATTTTCATTAAAATTTGACTTTAAAAAAAAATATTTAGCATCAATTATTCTCACACTACATATAAATATTTTTCTCTGTTGTTCAACTTACAATCAATAGTACTAACAGCCTTAGCTTTATTGGTTAAGAAAATCAAACATCTATGTAAAATGTAAGCATTAAGAACACATAAACACTAACATAGAGAACATCAAGTTTTTTTATAAAAAAATTAGTTTTAATCAATAAAATATGTTAGGTCTTGTTTAATTTTTTTAAGTAAAATTAATTTTACAATTTGGGTTCTTCATTTAGTGTGGATGTCAGAGAAAATGATCTGAGGTCTAGCACATATTCATATGCTTACATTAGGGTCTACACGGGGCATTCCCCATGTTACATAGATATATTTCTCAATTACATTATTTTAAGGGGCGTTCCCCTTAGTATATAGAATACATATATCAATTTCATTCTATTATGGGGCATTCCTAACATTACATACATATGATCCAATTCATTTAATTAGCCCTTAGGTTAATACCTTAAATGAGTTTTTTCATAATTCAAAGTTGATCCAATGGATCACATATGACATCAATGTTTTTGATCTAGATACATCTTTCTTATTTAGGTCCATCCTAATGAATTTTTGCCTTTATCCTTTAATCCTATTTTAGATTTTTGCAAAAGCCTTCTTATTGACCAAGATTGGGGTTCGTAAAGTAGATAAACTAAGATTAATTGAAGTTGATATTGCTTTGTAGATTATTAGGTGTTAAATGTCATGGTTTAGTGTGTTTTCGGTCCATTTACAAAATAAACCTCATCTACCCCTAAGTTTTTCAATTCATCTACTCCATGATTTCCTTCTTGAAAGATATGGTTAATGGGAGCTTTGGGGAATTTATTGATAATTCTAAGGGCTTGTAATAGGAGTGAATTTAATTTTCAATAAGTTGTAGCTTCCATTCTAAGTGCATTGATAATGTTAGTTGAGTCCCCTTCAACTTTTAGGTTTGGGATTCCCAGTCTTAGGCCAAGTTTGAGTCCTTCTACAAAGACCATTATTTCAATAATATTAGTTTTCTTTTTACAAATTGGTTTAGCCAAAGATGAAATCTCCATCCCTTTAGAGTTGTGAATTACATGTAACCTAGTCCTATATGTCTGGAATTGCCTCTTGAAACCTCGCCTAAATTCAATTTGAACCATACTTCTTGAGGGGGTACCATACACATTCAACTCTTTCCTTATATTTTTCATATGATTGATGGTTAGCGAAGGATGCGAAGGATAAATAGATCGATCTTGGATAAATCTTGTTTGTTCTTCACTTAAAATGTAAGCTAACATCTTTTATATTTTATTTGCTAATGTCTTGGAAATAATTTTATAAATAGTATTACATAGGACAATTTGTCTTAGGTCATTCATTCTTTCAACATTGTCCATTTTTGAAATTAGCACAAGGACCGTATTAATAATTTCTTTAACGAGACTCCCCAAGTTCCTTATTCCTTCCAAGGTATCAATCACTATGTTACCTTTGAAGTGCCAACATTTTTGAAAGAAAAGAGCTGGGGCCCCATCAAGTCCTTGTATTCTATTGGGTTGCATTTGTTTCAAAATGGTTTCTAGTTCTTCTTTTGTGCATTTGTCTTTTACTAATTTATTTAGTTCTTGGCTAATGATTTTAGGGACCTTGTTAGTGATAGTTTATTGCTATAATAGGTTTGAGTTTTCATAATTATTTAGCATCTTTTGGAAGTATGACATGACTTTTTCTGGTACTTCCTTTAGTTCCTCTATTATGGTTCCTTTTAATTTGATTTTATTTGTGTTTCTTCTAACTTTGGTATTGTTGTGAAAAAATATGTGTTTCTATCTACTAAATAATTCTTCTTTTCCTGGGATATCCTCTTTGAAATTTTTAGGGATTTCATTTTTTGATATGTTACCATAGTCATTCCTTGTTCAATGATTGTCTTATTGATATAATTTTCAAAATATTTTTAAATTGATTCTTTATTTTCAAATATATTTCCAAACCACTCTCTATTCCATATTAGTAACTTATTTATTTATTATTTTGAGTTTATTTATAATATGAAATAGTTTGGACCTATTAGAATCAATTTCCTCCCATCGTTGTTTGATTAATATGAGAAGGTTTTAATCTTTCAACCACATTTATTCAAATTTAAATGCATAGTCTTGTTGTTTGGAATCATCAAAATTATTTCATGGAATTGGGAAGTGATCCAATATTGAGAATGGTTGGATATCAAATTTTATAGTGAAGGGGAATTCTACATAATTACCTCTGAATAGGAATTTGTCTAATTCTTTTGCAGCATTTTCCTCTCCTTGTCTTTTATTATTCCAAGTGAAAATCTCTTCTTTAGTTTCAATGTCCATTAGATGATTTTTTTACTAAGGAGCTAAAGTCCTCCATAGTTCTTTTTTTAATCCCATTACTGTATCTTTTTCATTTGGGTTTAAAATTGTATTGAATTCCCCTCCTATAAAGAAGGTTTCTTTAGGAAGAGAGATCATATTGGTGCTTAGTTCTTCCCATAGATTCCTCTTCTTAATCCATTGAGTGGGTTCATAAACATTTATAATTATATAGGTTAGATTATATTTTACACTTTTGAACTTTTCCATCATCCAATATTTGTTCTAGCTTATAAGTGTAGACACCTAAAAACCTTTAGAAAATAAAGTATTTTTAGTTTTTGAAAAAATCCTGATGACATCATCATTTATTAATTAATTAATTATTTAATTTATTTATTTATTTTTATGCCATTAAATCCCTTTATCTTAATTAAAAATATTTAATTAAGGAATCCCTCCCAAAAATGTTTAAATCTTATTTAAACATTATTTCCTTATTTATTAATTATTTAATTAATAAATTGACCAAAAAACCCAAAATAAATAAATAAATTATTTTTTGCCCAAAACTTGGCCAATTTCCTTAAGACCACTAACCTCTTCCAAAATCTTCTAATCCTTCTTTAATTTTGATTAAAGGCTAATCCCATCATTTCCTACCCCTAATCCCAACTCAAAATATTTAATTAAGATTAAATATTAATCCTCATGTTTATTAAAAAAGTTTTAATAAATATCTCCTCAACCCAAACCCTTGAAATAAATAAAAATTTATTTATTTCCTAAAATTCTAATTCATCCTCATCCTAAGAAGTTCTAGACTCTTCTAGAAAGTCTTCATCCTCATCCTAGGAAATTCTAGACTATTCTAGAAAGTCTTTATCCTCATACAAAGTCTAGAATCTTCTAGAAGATGTCTTTAAACCTAATCCTAATCCCCTTCTAACCTTGTCACATTCCCTAAACATGGGTTAAGACTTACTAACCCAAGCCAAAGTTAACAAATATCTCCTCCTTCACCCACCCTCATTAAATGCCATCCACTTGCCTATCCCTAAGCTAATCCTAAACCATCCTAATCCATCCTCTAATCATTTGCACAAGCCTAAGCAAGCTTAAAACCTTCCTAATCAAGCCCAAGCCGAAATTCCTCTCATCTCCATCAAAATATCCCAACCATAAAACTTTATGAAGCCCACTAGGCCATAAATGACTCTTCCAAGCCCTTTTATTGCTCTTACAAGCCATTATGAGGGTCTTTATGAAGTTTTTATCCCTTGAGCCTCCTTTGTTGACTCATCCTTCCCCTTTCCTCCATCCTCTCACCCTATGACATGTGTCACTCCCTGATTGGCTGTAAGGAAGCACGATCCATGTGCTCTCTTCTCATGCAATCTGACCCCTCCATGAGCTTTTTCCCCATCCTTGCATCTTAGCCCTCAAACCCTCAAGCCTCTTGCCTATAAATTGGATCCTTCCCCTTTGCAAAATAACACAATCCATGAAGTAAGGTCATAATTCCATTTTAAGAATCCATTTTACATCAAAGCCATACACTCACCCAAATTCCAACTCCATTTGAAGCCCTTTTTGAAGCATAAAGCTTGAGCATACATCCTATCTATTTAGACAAAGCTACTCAACAAGAGAGCTTCTCATTGAGAGAGCCCATTAATGGCTCATTATTCTCAATTGAGAGCTCATCTTAGTCTATCTTGAAGTTTATGAATTTTGTTTAGTTTGGAGAAGCTTTATTTAAATTTGGTTTCTATTAGCATACTAACATTGCTCATATACAATAAGTATATAGATTATTTTCCTAGGATCTTCTTATTTGAAATAGGGAATACTAAGAGGAGGGCTGAATAACTGTTCCACAAAAATTTTCCCAACTATGTATATCACTACAAATCTTTAAACTTGCATAGATGAGTAAACTTAAAAGTAAAAATAAGCATAATACAATGTAACTCATAACACCATTATTTTTTAACTAGGGAAACCCTATCCAAGCCAAAACCCTAGTGGGTATAGTACCCACAATATGATCCACTAATCAAAAGTATCTTTTGAAATATAGTAGCCCTGTTAGGTTTCTATTACATATGTATGGTGTATATATCCTTCCTATAGGACCAGGGCTTTTCAGAAGCCTCAACCCTCTTAGGAGTTGTTATTACAATACAATATAGGAGCTCACCACTCATACAAAGAATATAAAAATTTACAAGTAGTGTAGAGTAATCCCAAACTTCATTATTTATATTATCTTCAATATCTTATCAATCCTTCTTGTTCCTCATCACAAAATGACGAAGGGCCACACACCATCCTTACCAACCCACAACCAAAATCACAATAATATGGAGCCAAATAGATGACAAAATGCTTCAAAGCATGCTCTATTATACTTGGAAATCCTTACAACATCAACAAGATGATATCATAGATATGACTTCTTCCCAAAGATGTTTACAAATGCTTCAACATAAGAGAACTTCTAAATAAGAGCTCCCACAAGAAGAGTCTTCACAACAAGAGAAATTTCACCTCCAAGCTTGCTTACAAGAGATTACACCATGAGAGCTTCACTACAAGAGCTTATAGTTGAAGAGCTTACACTTGAAGAAATTCCACTTCAAGAGCTTATACTTCAAGAGCTTGATTAAAAATGATTATAAGCCTTGCTTAAATAGGCACTTACCATCAAAGATATTACAAACACAACTGATGTGGGATAAAAGGTATATACAACTACCTTAAAAAAAATATTTAATCCCCACCCAAATACAACTAAGCACCACCATGTGGTCCAATTAGAAAATTACATTTCTTTTGTGGATCACAATAAATATTAAATGCATGATTTAAGGAACTTTCCACAAGCTTCTAAGATGCCACCTACACACCTTGATAAATGGAATGACAACTATTTTTCTTATTTTTCTACTTATTCCATCTATGCACCTTGAAAATAGAAATTCCTCATTCCTCCTTTTTCCCCCTTTTTTTAATTTTTTAATTTATTTTCCTCTAATTTTCATCACTTTTTCTCTCTATAGTTTTTTAAAAAAAATTTGATCACACCCCTTTTTTCATGATGCAAGATGCTCCTGCATTACAAAAAATTCACAAAAATTTTCTTCTCTACTTTATACATAAAATTTACATCTATAAAAATCATACAAAGTGCACATAAAAACATTATTTAATTACAATACAATTTCAATCTCCGTAAGATAAATCAATAATACCAATTTTTTAAGTATGTAGGCCTTGCAATGCTTGCACATTGCCAAAAACTCAAAATGAATATTTGGCACATGTGCGCTACCATCTAGGATAATATCCCAATGCTATCAAGTAATTATTTTGTCAAGCCAAAACAATTTGTTAACAATAATGTCAATACTCTTTTGTTTACCCTATTTTGTCCTATTAAACCTATCTTTGTAAACTGCTCATAACTCATCCAAAACTTAACATTTATTTTAGTGGATTTTCATGTGTTCTCACTAGTTTTTTGTACTACCTTCCTCTTAGACCTAATAACTTCATGTTCTTCTAGTGAAAAACAAAGGAAAAAACTCTCTAATTGTTCTCTATTTCTCTGTATTATACTTAGTCAATTTTCTAAGTATACCAACTCCAAACATATCCTTAGTTTTACCATCTCAGAATGAGTGATATGTTTCCATAAATGGAAACCTTATCAACCAACCTAAGATAAATTTCCAACAATCTCCCCCTTTTCCATTGATGGAAACATATGGGAAAAAATTGCTAAGTAAAAGTGTGACCTTGTGAAAAATTACAAAATTGTGGATCATTCACAATTCATATCATCATCATTATATGTTGTGCTCCCCCTATGTACATGCTTCTATATCCAAGCTTCCTTTTTAAGCATGATCATTGTGTATATTTAATATATAGATACAATTATTTTTTCCCCATCACTCCCCCTTTGACATCACTGATAAAGGTGAGTCAGAAAATTATTTAAAGGTCAAAATTTTGGTGCCTTCTTCATCTTTCCTCAAACTAAATAAGTGTCAATAGAGTCATACAATTATAAAAGTTCTTCTTTAAGTTTGAAAATTCTATTTCCCATGTACTTCTAACTAAATTTGCTATGTTGACTACTCTACAAAGTACATAAGATGTTATTTCTACTCCTTTTATATTAGTGTAAGAAAAAATTTCATATGAAAACTTAGCCTCAAGAACTATTCCTAGTGAGCTCCTTATACTAAGTCAAATTTTGGAGTTAAGTGATCTCTTTTTAGATTTAATCTTTTTATGGTTATCTCTCTTTAATTCTACAAAGTTCTTAACTAATCATGTGCCTTGCTAATTTTTTAATCAATTTTAGTAACCTTGGAAACATTATTCTTAAAGTCTTCTACCAACTTCTCAAGTTCTTCTTCTTTGTCCTTAATACCTTTATAAACAACATGGGTGTGGTTATGTTCTAAGATACATTCAACATATGAATTCCTTCCCTCAAAAATACACTTCCTCATTTATTTGATACAGACATCCAATACTGTCAAGTCATTACTAATGCCTTGGTGATATCCTAGGGAAATGAGCGAAAGGCTTGGAGGACTATTTTCCCTCTATTTTTTTACCTTTAGATGGTTTTTCATCTTCTAAGATGAATTCTCATCTTTGTCTTCATTAGGTAGGCTAATGGTGAAGTGGGTATCTCTAAAATCACCACCATAATCTTACACATATTCTTAGCTTTCTAACCATATAATTTTTTCTATTTTTGGAAAACATTACCATTGTAAATTTTAATTACTTTTACCAATGCCTTGAAATTCTTCTTACATTTCTAACCATAGGAGAAAGAGAGAGAGGGGTGTGTGTGTGTGTGTGTGTGTGTGTGTGTGTGTGAGAGAGAGAGAGAGAGAGAGAGAGAGAGAGAGAGAGAGAGAGAGAGAGAGAGAGAATGATAATGGGATATGAGAGAGAGAGAGGGATAGGATAAAGATAAATAATTAGAGAGAGGGAGATGATGGTATAGAGAGAAGGATTAGGAATGTGTTTGTGTGTGCGCGCGCATGCATGCATGTGTGTGTGTGTGTGTGTGTGTGTGCGTGTGCGTGCGTGTGTTTGTGTGTGTGTGTGTGTGTGTGTGTGTGTGTGTGTGTGTGTGTGTGTGTGTGTGTGTGTTTGTGTGTGTGTGTGTGTGTGTGTGTGTGTGTGTGTGTGAGAGAGAGAGAGAGAGAGAGAGAGAGAGAGAGAGAGAGGATGGGATGGAGATAGGAATTGGGGGATATGATAAACACTTGTTTAGTGTAATAGTAATATAACACTCGATCGAGTTTTACATAACTAGATCTCTCTCTCTCTCTCAAGAATGGATAGTAGTAATTCAAAATTCTATCTAGTTCTAAATGTATTTTTTATTTTTATAACTCGTTCAGGTTATTTGAATCCAAAAAACCCGATTAGGTTATGGTTTGGTGATATCCTAGGGAAATGACCCAAGGGCTTGGAAGACTATTTCCCTCCATTTTTTTTTTCCTTTAGACGTTTTCTCATCTTCTAAGATGAATTCTTGTCTTTTTCTTAATCAGGTATGCTAATGGTAAAGTGGGTATCTATTAAATCACCACCATAATCCTACATGTCTTCTTAGCTTTCTAACCATAAAATTTTTCTTCTTTTGGACAACATTAATATTATAAACTTTAATTACTTTTACCAATGCCTTAACATTCCTCACAAACATATATGTCTACCATTTTTTTAATAACTTTTGATATAGGTAACCAAACTCAAAATAAATTACATATTGTAATATTATATACTTGATTATATACACATTTTTAAAGAAGTCTCAATTTTAAATTATTATGATGCAAGCTATGCTCAGCACATGAACAAGTACCAAAATTTCAAGATTTAGTTTATTCAATAATTCATAACAAAAAAAATACTCATCATTAAATTACAAAAAAATAGACAACTTTTAGATATGACTGTTAACTATCATCCCATAAAAGGGATATGAAAAATACTAAATATAGCTATGCCTTTTGTGTTGCACAAGAAAACAAATATGTTATATTTTTAAAAAAAATTAGGAACTATTTTTTGTGTGCATAGGGTTTGACCTACCTAATCTTATCCAGTATGTAAAAACTCTAGTATTTTAGAAAGTAGATTCAAAGTACTACAATTTATATGTTTTACACATCTTATCATTTTTAGTGGATGACCCTCAAATGTCTCGTCCAAGTTTAGGTTTACCTAATTTTAAGAAAAAGGTGTCCACTTATGCCCCCCTTTTTGTACATCATCTTGGTGCACTTACGCAATCTTCAATTATTATTGTCAGAGTGTACATAAATGTAGAGTTTTTATTAGCTTCACAAGCTATAGACTCCAAAAGACCACTAATAATTGG
Organism: Cupressus sempervirens; assembly: GCA_028749045.1. Taxonomy (NCBI): domain Eukaryota; kingdom Viridiplantae; phylum Streptophyta; class Pinopsida; order Cupressales; family Cupressaceae; genus Cupressus; species Cupressus sempervirens. The sequence goes on from CM053793.1 coordinate 172,388,289, forward strand.
ATACCTTCTATCTGTCAATAGTTTGAATGATGGATTTGCAAGATATCCAAGGATAATAATATACAAACCTTTTCCTACTAAAAGCCTATGCAAATAGATGACAATTGAAACATACACCTCCTTTTTTCTGTACTACTTGTGATAGTTTTCGAGTTCCAAGAGTCTTATACATTGATAGGTTTTGATGATCCCTTAGATTGGTGAGACTAGGAATACTTCTAATTTAATATTCATCTTGGTTTCAATTAACACCTGATATGAATGTGAGCCTAGATGTTAGATGATGATGATGAATACTCACCATCTACTATTTGTTCAAGTAGTGATATAAGATCAGAGTGTACATAGCTGGAAAATTCTCTTGATTTCTTTTTTCTAATGTACATGAGAATGTACAAGCACCATAATTTGCTTTGTCTTATCACCTTCATTTATTATAGTCAAAGTGTATGTACATAACTTTAAAGGTTTTATTGGCTTCAAAAGATATGGACTCTAAAAGACCACTAATAATTTGTTTCATTCTATCTATCAATAATTTGAATGATGGATAAGAAAGATATCCAAGGATAATCATATGCATACCTTTTTTGAATAGACCTTCTCCTACTGAAAGCCTATGCAAATAGATGACACTTGAAACACATGCCTCATTTTTCTATATTTCTTGTGATTCAATTACCTACAATATGGAGTCCAAGGATTACCTAGCTTCATAAACAAGAAAGAAAACATCCCACCACAGAAGTAGCATACATACTTGTCTAGTCATCATATTGTGCTAAAGATGGCTTCCGATGTCATATGATGATGTTGATGAAGAATACTCACCATCTACTAGTAGCTAAAGTAGTGACATAAGGTCTTTAGTGCACATGCACTCAGAAAAAAAATTTAGAGAGATCCCATGGGATCCTAAGGGGTGCTAATTGTCTATTTCAATACACTAGGACCCCTCATGACCTCTTTTGATATATTAGAGCCAACAAGTCTTTTGAATCACTTATATTTGTCAATAGAGGAGATACAGCCATTGGATCTGCAATAATCTTCAATAGCTCACCTCGATTGATAACATGCCAATTTTGAAAATTTCTCCGAAATAGACCTCCTTATCCTTTTATAGTACCTACAAGAAAATAGAAAACTAAAGTCCTTTTATAGTACCTACAAGAAAATAGAAAACTAAAGTTCAGTGATAAACTCTACAGATACCTTGAAAAAGAAGATGCATTGAAACACAACTTCACATGATCTTATAAAAAAAAAATGAGGGATGATAACAATAATTCATTCTAGTTGTCAAAAACTATATCAAACCTTGCTTGATTCAAAAATGTTATTTTTATCTTGACTTGATACCTTTGTCTATCTCTACCAATCTATTCTTGTTCTTTTTCTTGCCAATCTAAAGATTTTTGTGAATTAGGATTCAATGGTTATACAAAATCTTCATGAGAGATCCAAAAGATATAATTATTTCAAATAAATAATAGTATTTAAGTTAACTACATACCTCATTAACATGCAGTCGTAACTAAATACTTAAACCCAAATAATTATACAAGAATTTGTTATAATGGAAACAAGCTCATGTTTACAAGTGACAAAATGATTCTAACATATGAATTGCATTTGATAATGATGGTTTCATTTCCATGCCCTCCAAATTTGATGGTGGTGGAATATTGATAGGCTTTGATGATTTTTGAGATTGGTGGGACTGTGAAGACCTAGATAACATTCACTGTGGTTACACTTAACACATGATATGCATGTGAACCTATGCTAGATGATGATGGTGATGATGAACACTCACCATTTACTACTAAATCAAGTAGTGATAGAAGGTCTTTAGTGGACATGTAATTAGAAAACTTGTGATGACAATGGTACTTACAATTACTTGACTGTGATGGAAAATATATGATGAAGATGACACCTCCAACTACTAGTATGTCATTGAAAACTTGTGATGAAGATGACACCTACATTCACCAGAGCGCTTACCAACATGTTTAATTATTTCAAGATCTACATTTAATTGGTTATTAATGTCAAGCATCAATTTTTATTGCATCTTGACAAGAGCTCCAATAATCTATCTGGCCATTGGAGAAGAATATTGTTGTGGTTTCCTCGTTTGTCATGGTGATGCACCCTTGGCTTAATTTCATACCTTTCTTCTTCCTATTCTTAACATACACATAAAAACCCATCACTGAATTTTCCTACATGATAAAAATCAAAGAGAAAGTTTAGTAAAATAAATTGACATATCAGATCCATCACAGGAAGTATCCATCATTTCTTCATAACATAACTTATCTTCTAGTTCAACCACAAGAATGTCTCTCCTATATCCTAACCTTACATTGTATTATTGCATTTTAATTAGGTATGCCCTATAAGGGTCACCATTTTGATGAACAACAAACCGAATGACTCCAAGATCCATAGTCTAAGTTCCAGAAGCTAAACTTTCCTTGATAAAATTGACATTTGAATTTTTGTATAAAACCCACTATGCACTCTCCCTCCACAACACTCTTTCTTTGTATAAAATCCACTATGCATCATCCATCCAATCATTTATTTGATGAAATTAATCCTTTTTTAGGTAGTTTCTTCATTAATTGGGCCTAGCTAGGCTTATTAGGCCTCTGAACAATTGGCTATACTTTTACATACACAGAACACAATTCACTTTATGTCTAGTAAAGTCATATTAGACATAATACAATCTCGTTATGTCTAGTATGAAAATTTAGCCATACCAAGAATAATGCAATCGTGTTTTTTTTTAAAAATGTGCGATTGCATTTAGGCTTGGTAATAGGCCGTTCAACCACCCAAAGGCTTGGGTCGATTTTTTCACTCCACTTTTCGTAGGTTTAGATTTTTTTACAACATCTAAGATCAATTATCGTGTTTGACTTCATTAGGTTTGCAAACAGTGAAGTGGGTATCTTTAAAATTACCATCATAATCTCACACATTTTCTTGCCTTTGTAAAAATATGTTTTTCGTTTTGTTTTTTGGACAAGATTAGCATTGTGAAATTGTTTTTTTTATATTGGTGCATTGATAATCCTCTTAGACATACGTCTACCATTTTTTTAATAACTTTTGATCTAATTAACCAAATGAAAAATAAATTAAATATTATTGTTCTACACTTGATTCTATATAATTTTTAGAAAGGTGTGGATTTTAGATTATTTTGATGCAAGTTATGCCCAACACATGAATAGGTACCAAAATTTCAAGATGGAATCACTTCAAAAAATCATAGAAAAAAACTACTCATCAAAAAATTATGAAGAAAAACACGACTTCTAGATCTCACTCTTACCTATCATCCTACCAAAGGGTTTTTCAAAATACTAAATTTAACTATATGTTTTGTTGAGCACACAAAAATAGCTATGTTATATTTTTCAGCAAAAAAATGAACAATTTTTCATGTGTGTGAGCTTTGACCCCCTTAATCTTATCCATTTTTAAAAAAGTATTAGTATTATAGAAACTAGATTTAGAGTACTATAATTTTTGTGTTTTACAAATTTTCTCATTTTGAGCACATGACTCTCATATGGATCTTCTAAGATTAGGTTTACCTGATTTCAAGAAAAAGGTGTCGACTTATACCCCACTTTTTGTACACCATCTTGGTGCACACACCCTATAGCCACATGTTTTAAAATCTGAATGGGCTTCTAGTAGGTTTGGTTGGTTCGTTTTTATCTACCCTAACTAAAAAGTGGTCAGAGATAGAAAAATTTAGGATTTCAAGTTCTAGAGAGTAATTTAAAGTTTCTAAGTCTCCCTTAAAATGTAATTGATCTAGTTTTTCTGCTATTTGGCTGAAATATAATCTCCTAGTCTTCCAAGTAACATTATCATTATTGTTCTTAATATCTAACAATTTTATTTATTTTTATCCATTGAGTGAAATCCTTTTGTGATTTTGAAATAAAAGATCCCCTATAATATGATACTCTAAGAAATGTATATTCAGATGATTGCTTACATCCATCCATAATTGTAGCTTTTGGTTATTAGTTGGGTCATATATATTAGTTAATATAAAAGATAGATTGGAATTAATGCTTCTTGCTCTTCCTGATATCCCATTATTGTGTTTGACTAATGGTTTATAGGAGACTTGCCTAGGATCCCAAATTATTGCTATACCTCCCAAAACCCCTAAAGACATCATCCATTTCATCTGTCATATTCCTCATTTTTTTTTTTCCAATTTTTCTTCTTCTTTTGTACTAAGTTTGGTTTCCATAAGTAAAACTATATCTAACTTTTTTTTTAAAAAAAAATTTCATTAATATTTGTTTGTAAAGGGCACGAACACCCCTAAAATTCCATGTAGTAAGTTTCATTGGCCCTTGGTAAGGAACTTCCTCTTCCTTGCATGTAAAAGTTATATCAATTTGGCTTGATTTTTATTATTTCCGACCTTACATCTAAGTTTTGCAAGATATTTCCTACCTATTTTTCTATTTTTTAAACCACACTTGAGTTTACCAATCCATCTTTTGTTGCTACTATTCCCAATATATTTATATAACTATCATTCTATGTAGAGAGAAATAGATCATTCCCCAAAGAATCCCCTTCTTCTATTTCTTCCCTTATAGCTTGTTCTATTATTTTATTGAAAGTTGTAATTTCTTATAAATCTTCATATTTCTCTTCTTTAATTCTCACCTCCATGTCAATATCCTGATGTATTTCTTGGTGTGTGAATAACGTGTCTTTAGTCACTACATAAGTTTTATCATTTGAAAATTGTATTCCTTCCCTTATTGTCTGGGGGCATTCTTTGATGATTTCATTTCTTTCATCTTCATTCATTTTTGTGTCATATTTCAATAGATCTAAAATGTAATGTTTGTTCTCATTTATGCCTTCACATTCCTTCGGTGTTTTCGAAGCTAAGACCTCCTTTATTAACTTTCCATCATAATGGTTAACAATTTCCATATCTTCTATTGGAAATTAGTAATTTAATTTTATCTCTTGAAAAGAAGAACCAATTGTTGCCTAGTATTCTTAGTTTATCAATTTACTCATTTAAAAAGTTTTAGGATATACAAAATTTTGTTAATATTTTTTCTAGAACCTTGTATGAAATGCAATTTTTTGTTGTAAGTTTGCATGTTCAAAATATATTGCACATGGTCAAGTTTAATTGTTAATATTTTTAGATAAATTGAAGGATCTTAAAAATTCCTTTTAATATGCATTTTTTGTGTGTCTCCATGAACAATTTCTCTCAGTTGTAACTCTTAGGAGCAAGGTTTGATAATTTTTTAGGGCATTGTGTTGGCGCAGTTTTAAATTTGTTTTGTTGTACCTAATTGCAAGAATTATAAAAAGGATAATTTATGAGATTCAAATATCTCACCTTAGATTGTTGTCTAATAGGGTGATTGCAGCATGTGTGTGTGTGTGTGTGTGTGTGTGTTTGTGTGTGTGTGTGTGTGTGTGTGTGTGTGTGTGTGTGTGTGTGTGTGTGTGTGTGTGTGTGTGTGTGTGTGTGTGTGTGAGAGAGAGAGAGAGAGAGAGAGAGAGACTGTGTGTGTGTGTGTGTGTTTGCTAGATATTAGTGTCTCATGAAAGTATTTGATCAATTTGTGTTTGTGTGTGTGTGTGTGTGTGTGTGTGTGTGTGTGTGAGAGAGAGAGAGAGAGAGAGAGAGAGAGAGAGAGAGAGAGAGAGAGAGAGAGAGAGAGAGAGAGAGAGAGAGAGAGAGAGAGAGACTGTGTGTGTGTGTGTGTGTGTGTGTGTGTGTGTTTGCTAGATATTAGTGTCTCATGAAAGTATTTGATCAATTTTTGAGGCATTTCTAAAGGCTCCAAGCTCAATCTGGTGCATTTAGAAGAATGGTCAAATTTTCAAATTTTAGTGAGCTCTAACTCCATCTTTTCAACCCAAACACATGTGGAACTAACTTAGATTGATCTTAGAGGTTGGTGGTTTGAAAATTGTTGTAGTTTGAATTTAGTTTTAGTAGAGGTCACATGGGATTCAACTTGTTTCATAAAGTTCTTGCTTAAGAACTAGAATGAATGATATTTTATTTTTAAAATTATTTCCATTCTAATAGTAATGTTAATGTATAACATAATACATTTCCAAATGAAAATATTTTTATTTAAATCTTTGTTGAGTAATGCTTTGATACACTACTAAATACATTAAAAGTAATTCCAAGAAAAAAATAGAAGATACTAGTTCAGGCCCTTGTTCTTGCTCATCTTCATCATCACTGTCATCATCTTCTTCTTCTTCTGCTTCAGCCTCAATTTCTTCACCAAATTTCTTCTTAATCTTCTTTAATAATTTTTCTTTCTTCTTCAATGTGGGAGCAATTTTTAATTCTATGTTTATCTTTGATCTTACCACATCATAAGTGCCAAAATGTGGAGCACTTTTATCTATTTCTTCTGCCAATAATGCAGTTACTGCTACAGATGCCTCATCAATATTAATTTCATATCCAAATGGCCTTAGCCATCTTAACCTTGGTATTACTGTTTGAATATAGGTAAAATCAATGTCAACTAAGAAACATATATCATTAGTATGTTTTTCCACTAAGGAAACTAGTATCCTTGATCTTTACTTCATGGATTTCTTGAAATCCTCAAAATAGCTTGTCATCAAGGTATCAAAATTTTCTCCCATTTGGTCTATATATTCATTAATTTGGGCAATGATGGTTTTGTCATTCCTCCATGCCACTTTTCCAAAAGAAGAAAAATCATTCTGAACATAAAAGAATATGCAAACTAGGATTCTTCCAAATTTGCATTGAGTGCCCTTTGTTCTTCTTATGGCAGCTAGGTTTTCATTGATCTGTTGTAGTTGCAGTTCTCCAAGATCATAAGTATGATCCTTTTTCACCAATTTGTAGCCTACATCTACTGCAATATGTGGTACACTATTGAGTCTACTGGATAGGTAGAATTTATGGGCGATGACTCTAATAGCAAACTTAACTAGAAGATCATGTATGGTGTGAATTGTCATTCCTCTTTTGTTCCACTGGGCACCAGTATTCTTTTCAATAACCTCCTCTGATTCACTTCTCAAAGTTTTGAATCAATCTAGGGTTGGGTACCCTGTTACTCTATGTATGATTTCTTTTATCAATTTGATGGGAGTATCTTCTAACCACAAATTTTCACCATGAATTCTGCTCAGCACAAGTCTAACCCATTCTGTTTTGAATACGGCGGGAAGGCTCAAAACTTGGGTTAAACCCTTTCTTTCAATGATTTTGAATTTATCTTTTAAGACTCCATCTACACACAATTTATCATAAGCTTGTCTTATTTTCATCTCTCCTAGGGCACCTATCTTATAGTTGTAACATTTTCTAACGTCTTGGACCATTACAACTTTTGGGGGTATTTGGGAGAGAGCACCGACTGGGTCATTTTTGTAGGCAACTTTAGGGATGGGTCAAAAATTAGGTTAGTTGATCCCATTTGAAACTAACTGAACTTCAAACATTTCTTTATCCCCAATTTTCTTTGAACTTGATGCCATTTATGCAAACTAGGGTTTTTACAATAAAAAGATACGAAACTGCGTAGCTCGGCACAAATGAAAATACCTTGAGATCGATAAAAAATGTGTTGAATAAGGTTGAAATTTGCTTGAAATGCTAGATTCTTGCTATGAAGTTGCTCAACTCTCTTTCTTCTTCTTTTCTCTTTGATTGCGATGAGTAAAACTAATTGAAATCGCGATAATATACCATATTTCCACCGCATTAAATGCTCAACTGCCAACTCTGCTTGTAAAAATTTTTTAACCTAACTTGGCTTGCACTATATTTCCACTTTTACTTGGCTTCCATTGGAGTTAACCAACTCAACATCAGTTATCAGCTTGATCATTGTTAGGAGGTCAGCATGTGTTAGAATTTAACTCAGCATCCAAAGATATTCTGGCAACAACATTTAGATTTTGTCTTGAAATCATATTTCATGTAGATTTATACTTAGCATGGCTTCTTTATCTTGGGACTGATGTGAGATATAGCTTTGTATATCAGTTCAGTATACTTCTTATGCTTAGTTTGATGAGGTGTAATCACTTGACCCATTGTGTGAAGTGATCCCTCCACTTGATGTGTTGCACTCATCTTTCTTTTTCCAAGTCTTATTCATTTGCCTTGTTATCTTTTCAACATTAATTTTTCCTTTTCCCTTGTTTTCTTCAGTCTTGGGTGCCTTTGATCTTGTAGGACAGTTTCTACTTATATGACCAATTTTCAAACAATTGAAACATGTAGTTTGATTCAACCATCTTTTGTAGTTCCCCCTGAAATGTGTTCTTATGCAGTTCTATGGTATATGTCCATATTGTTGACAATAATGACAACTATGCCTGGTATCGTAATCTCAATGATAGTGAATTTCATTCCCTTCTATTTTTGTTGGTTTGTTTGATGTCCACATAGGTTTTGATCTGTAATCAAATGCCTTATGTCCATAATTTTTGCAATTATAACAATGTCCATCAAATCTCTGAGTCCTTGTGACATTGGATCTACAATTTTGTGTCATATGTCCTTGCATGTTGCACTTGTGATAGAAACTCTTATTTTTGGGTGTGTTTGATTAATTGAATCTTCTACTTCTACACAGATTTACTATATGCCCCTTCTTATTATGCTGATAACAGGTGGGTTTTGAATTCTTACATTTATCACTTCTTTGTTCAGCATTCTTTGATGATTCCCCAACTTCAGTGCTATTGTATCCTAGTCCTGATGTATCATGGGCAGATTTTGGGGATTTTAGCAACTGTTCAAAATACTTGATAGCTTCACTTGACTTGTTGAGATTCTTTGCTACCTCTTTTTCTCTATTTAATTCATTCTGCATTTGTTCATTCTGCTTCTTTAAAGTAGAGATCTCAATATCTTTCATATTGAGTTCATGATGAAGGTTCATCATTTGGGCAAGTGTATCCATCTACATGTTTGAGATCCTTGTCAATTCAGTACATTTTTCTTCAAGTCTATTTGCAAAGTTTCGTTTGTCATTTTCCATCAAAACTTTAACTTCAAATGCTCTTTTCTTGTGTTCAGTGATTTCACATATCATTATGGCCTGTGATTTCACATACAGACATCCAATACTATCAAGTCATTACTAATGGCTTGGTGATATCCTAGGGAAATGAACGAAAGGCTTGGAAGACTATTTTCCCTCTATTTTTTTAACTTTAGATGGTTTTTCATCTTCTAAGATGAATTCTCATCTTTGTCTTCATTAGGTAGGCTAATGGTGAAGTGGGTATTTCTAAAATCACCACCATAATCTTACACATATTCTTAGCTTTCTAACCATATAATTTTTTCTTTTTTTGGAAAACATTACCATTGTAAATTTTAATTACTTTTACCAGTGCCTTGAAATTCTTCTTACATTTCTAACCATAGGAGAAAGAGAGAGAGGTGTGTGTGTGTGTGTGTGTGTGTTTGTGTGTGTGTGTGTGTGTGTGTGTGAGAGAGAGAGAGAGAGAGAGAGAGAGAGAGAGAGAGAGAGAGAGAGAGAGAGAGAGAGAGAGAGAGATAGATAGATAGAATGATAATGCGATATGAGCGAGAGAAAGGGATAGGATAAAGATAAATAATTAGAGAGAGGGATATGATGGTATAGAGAGAAGGATTAGGAGATGTGTGTGTGTGCGCGCGCTAGTGCGTGCATGCATGTGTGTGTGTGCGCGTGCGCATGTGCGTGTGCATGCGTGTGTTTGTGTGTGTGTGTGTGTGTGTGTGTGTGTGTGTGTGTGAGAGAGAGAGAGAGAGAGAGAGAGGATGGGATGGAGATAGGAATTGGGGGATATGATAAACACTTGTTTAGTGTAATAGTAATATAAAACTCGATCGAGTTTTACATAACTAGATCTCTCTCTCTCTCTCTCTCAAGAATGTATAGTAGTAATTCAAAACTCTATCTAGTTCTAAATGTATTTTTTATTTTTATAACTCGATCAGGTTATTTGAATCCAAAAAACCCAATTAGGTTATGGCTTGGTGATATCCTAGGGAAATGACCCAAGGGCTTGGAAGACTATTTCCCTCCATTTTTTTTTCCTTTAGACGTTTTTGCATCTTCTAAGATGAATTCTTGTCTTTTTCTTAATGAGGTATGCTAATGGTAAAGTGGGTATCTATTAAATCACCACCATAATCCTACATGTCTTCTTAGCTTTCTAACCATAAAATTTTTCTTCTTTTGGACAACATTAATATTATAAACTTTAATTACTTTTACCAATGCCTTAACATTCCTCACAAACATATATGTCTACCATTTTTTTAATAACTTTTGATATAGGTAACCAAATTCAAAATAAATTACATATTGTAATATTATATACTTGATTATATACACATTTTAAAAAAAGTCTCAATTTTAAATTATTATGATGCAAGCTATGCTCAGCACATGAACAAGTACCAAAATTTCAAGATTTAGTTTATTCAATAATTCATAACAAAAAAATACTCATCATAAAATTACAAAAAAATAGACAACTTTTAGATATGACTGTTAACTATCATCCCATAAAAGGGATATGAAAAATACTAAATATAGCTATGCCTTTTGTGTTGCACAAGAAAACAAATATGTTATATTTTCTAAAAAAATTAGGAACTATTTTTTGTGTGCATAGGGTTTGACCCACCTAATCTTATCCAGTATGTAAAAACTCTAGTATTTTAGAAAGTAGATTCAGAGTACTACAATTTATATGTTTTACACATCTTATCATTTTTAGTGGATGACCCTCAAATGTCTCGTCCAAGTTTGGGTTTACCTAATTTTAAGAAAAAGGTGTCCACGTATGCCCCCCTTTTTGTACATCATCTTGGTGCACTTATGAAATCTTCAATTATTATTGTCAGAGTGTACATAAATGTAGAGTTTTTATTAGCTTCACAAGCTATAGACTCCAAAAGACCACTAATAATTGGATACCTTCTATCTGTCAATAGTTTGAATGATGGATATGCAAGATATCCAAGGATAATAATATAAAAACCTTTTCCTACTAAAAGCCTATGCAAATAGATAAAAATTGAAACATACACCTCCTTTTTTCTATACTACTTGTGATAGTTTTCGAGTTCCAAGAGTCTTATACATTGATAGGTTTTGATGATCCCTTAGATTGGTGAGACTAGGAATACTTCTAAGTTAATATTCATCTTGGTTTCAATTAACACCTGATATGCATGTGAGCCTAGATGTTAGATGATGATGATGAATACTCACCATCTACTATTTGTTCAAGTAGTGATATAAGATCAGAGTGTACATAACTGGAAAATTCTCTTGATGTCTTTTTTCTAATGTACATGAGAATGTACAAGCACCATAATTTGCTTTGTCTTATCACCTTCATTTATTATAGTCAAAGTGTATGTACATAACTTTAAAGGTTTTATTGGCTTCAAAAGATATGGACTCTAAAAGACCACTAATAATTTGTTTCATTCTCTCTATCAATAATTTGAATGATGGATAGGCAAGATATCCAAGGATAATCATATACATACCTTTTTTGAATAGACCTTCTCCTACTTAAAGCCTATGCAAATAGATGACACTTGAAACACACGCCTCATTTTTCTATATTTCTTGTGATTCAATTACCTACAATATGGAGTCCAAGGATTACCTAGCTTCATAAACAAGAAAGAAAACATCCCACCACAGAAGTAGCATGCATACTTGTCTAGTGATCATATTGTGCTAAAGATGGCTTCTGATGTCATATGATGATGTTGATGAAGAATACTCACCATCTACTAGTAGCTAAAGTAGTGACATAAGGTCTTTAGTGCACATGCACTCAGAAACAAAATTTAGAGAGATCCCATGGGATCCTAAGGGGTGCTAATTGTCTATTTCAACACACTAGGACCCCTCATGACCTCTTTTGATATATTAGAGCCAACAAGTCTTTTGAATCACTTATATTTGTCAATAGAGGAGATACACCCATTGGATCTGCAATAATCTTCAATAGCTCACCTCGATTGATAACATGCCAATTTTGAAAATTTCTCCGAAATAGACCTCCTTATCCTTTTATAGTACCTACAAGAAAATAGAAAACTAAAGTTCAGTGATAAAATCTACAGATACTTTGAAAAAGAAGGTGCATTGAAACACTACTTCACATGATCTTATAAAAAAAAAAAATGAGGGATGATAACAATAATTCATTCTAGTTGTCAGAAACTATATCAAACCTTGCTTGATTCAAAAATGTTATTTTTATCTTGACTTGATACCTTTGTCTATCTCTACCAATCTATTCTTGTTCTTTTTCTTGCCAATCTAAAGATTTTTGTGAATTAGGATTCAATGGTTATACAAAATCTTCATGAGAGATCCAAAAGAAATAATTATTTCTCATAAATAATAGTATTTAACTTAACTACATACCTCATTAACATGCAGTCGTAACTAAATACTTAAACCCAAATACTTATACAAGAATTTTTTATAATGGAAACAAGCTCATGTTTACAAGTGACAAAATGATTCTAACATATGAATTGCATATGATAATGATGGTTTCATTTCCATTCCCTCCAAATGTAATGGTGGTGGAATATTGATAGGCTTTGATGATTTTTGAGATTATTGGGATTGTGAAGACCTAGATAACATTCACTTTTGTTACACTTAACACATGATATGCATGTGAACCTACGCTAGATGATGATGATGATGATGAACACTCACCATTTACTACTAAATCAGGTAGTGGTAGAAGGTCTTCAGTGCACATGTAATTAGAAAACTTGTGATGACAATGGCACTTGCAATTACTTGATTGTCATGGAAAATATATGATGAAGCTGACACCTCCAACTACTAATATGCCATGGAAACCTCATGATGAAGATGACACCTACATTCACCAGAGCGCTTACCAACATGTTTAATTATTTCAAGATCTACATTTAATTGGTTATTAATGTCAAGCATCAATTTTTATTCCATCTTGACAAGAGCTCCAATAATCTATCTGGCCATTCGTGAAGAATATTGTTGTGGTTTCCTCGTTTGTCATGGTGATGCACCCTTGGCTTAATTTCATACCCTTCTTCTTCCTATTCTTAACATACACATAAAAACCCATCACTGAATTTTCCTACATGATAAAAATCAAAGAGAAAGTTTAGTAAAATAAATTGACATATCAGATCCATCACAGGAAGTATGCATCATTTCTTCATAACATAACTTATCTTCTGGTTCAACCACAAGAATGTCTCTCCTATATCCTAACCTTACATTGCATTATTGCATTTTAATTAGGTATGCCCTATAAGGATCACCATTTTGATGAACAACAAACTGAATGACTCCAAGATCCATAGTCTAAGTTCCAAAAGCTAAACTTTCGTTGATAAAATTGTCATTTACATTTTTGTATAAAACCCACTATGCACTCTCACTCCACAACACTCTTTCTTTCTATAAAACCCACTATGCATCATCCCTCCAATCATTTATTTGATGAAATTAATCCTTTTTTAGGTAGTTTCTTCATTAATTGGTCCTAGCTAGGCTTATTAGTCCTCTGAACAATTGGCTATACTTTTACATAGACATAACACAATTCATTTTATGTCTAGTAAAGTCATATTAGACATAATACAATCTCGTTATGTGTAGTATGAAAATTTAGCCATATGAAGAATAATGCAATCATGTTTCGTTAAAAAAATGTGTGATTGCATTTAGGCTTGGTAATAGGCCGTTCAACCACCCAAAGGCTTGGGTTGATGTTTTCACTCCACTTTTCGTAGGTTTAGATTTTTTTTTCAACATCTAAGATCAATTATCTTGTTTGACTTCATTAGGTTTGCAAACAGTGAAGTGGGTATCTCTAAAATTACCATCATAATCTCACACATTTTCTTGCCTTTGTAAAAATATGTTTTTCGTTTTGTTTTTTGGACAAGATTAGCATTGTGAATTTTTTTTTTTTATATTGGTGCATTGATAATCCTCTTAGACATACGTCTACCATTTTTTAATAACTTTTGATCTACTTAACCAAATGAAAAATAAATTACATATTATTGTTCTACACTTGATATTATATAGTTTTAAAAAAGGTGTGGATTTTAGATTATTTTGATGCAATTATGCCCAACACATGAATAGGTACCAAAATTTCAAGATGGAATCACTTTAAAAAATCATAGAAAAAAACTACTCGTCAAAAAATTATGAAGAAAAACACGACTTCTAGATCTCACTCTTACCTATCATCCTACCAAAGGGTTTTTCAAAATACTAAATTTAACTATATGTTTTGTTGAGCACACGAAAATAGCTATGTTATATTTTTCAGCAAAAAAATGAACAATTTTTCATGTGTGTGAGCTTTGACCCTCTTAATCTTATCCATTTTTAAAAAAGTATTAGTATTATAGAAACTAGATTTAGAGTACTATAATTTTTGTGTTTTACAAATTTTCTCATTTTGAGCACATGACTCTCATATGGATCTTCTAAGATTAGGTTTACCTGATTTCAAGAAAAAGGTGTCCACTTATACCCCACTTTTTGTACACCATCTTGGTGCACACACCCTGTAGCCACATGTTTTCAAATCTGAATGGGCTTCTAGTAGGTTTGGTTGGTTCATTTTTATCTACCCTAACTCAAAAGTGGTCAGAGATAGAAAAATTTAGGATTTTAGGTTCTAGAGAGTAATTTAAAGTTTCTAAGTCTCCCTTAAAATGTAATTCATCTAGTTTTTCTGCTATTTGGCTGAAATATAATCTCCTAGTCTTCCAAGTAACATTATCATTATTGTTCTTAATATCTAACATTTTTTTTTTGTTTATCCCTTGAGTGAAATCCTTTTGTGATTTTGAAATAAAAGATCCCCTATAATATGATACTCTAAGAAATGTATATTCAGATGATTGCTTACATCCATCCATAATTGTAGCTTTTGGTTATTAGTTGGGTCATATATATTAGTTAATATAAAATATAGATTGGAATTAATGCTTCTTGCTCTTCCTGATATCCCATTATTGTGTTTGACTAATGGTTTATAGGAGACTTCCCTAGGATCCCAAATTATTGCTATACCTCCCAAAACCCCTAAAGACATCGTCCCTTTCATCTGTCATATTCCTAGTTTTTTTTTTACCAATTTTTCTTCTTCTTTTGTACTAAGTTTGGTTTCGTTAAGTAAAACTATATCTAACTTATTTTTTAAAAACAAATTTCATTAATATTTGTTTGTAAAGGGCACGAACACCCCTAAAATTCCATGTAGTAAGTTTCATTGGCCCTTGGTAAGGAACTTCCTCTTCCTTGCATGTAAAATTTATATCAATTTGGCTTGATTTTTATCATTTCCGACCTTACATCTAAGTTTTGCAAGATATTTCCTACCTATTTTTCTATTTTTTAAACCACCCTTGAGTTTACCAATCTATCTTTTGTTGCTACTATTCCCAATATATTTATATAACTATCATTCTATGTAGAGAAAAATAGATCATTCCCCAAAGAATCCCCTTCTTCTATTTCTTCCCTTAAAGCTTGTTCTATTATTTTATTGAAAGTTGTAATTTCTTATAAATCTTCATATTTTTCTTCTTTAATTCTTGCCTCCATGTCAGTATCCTGATGTATTTCTTGGTGTGTGAATAACGTGTCTTTAGTCACTACATAAATTTTATCATTTGAAAATTGTATTCCTTCCCTTATTGTCTGGGGACATTCTTTGACGATTTCATTTCTTTCATCTTCATTCATTTTTGTTTCATGTTTCAATAGATCTAAAATGTAATGTTTGTTCTCATTTATGCCTTCAGATTCCTTCGGTGTTTTTGAAGCTAAGACCTCCTTTATTAACTTTCCATCATAATGGTTAACAATTTCCATATCTTCTATTGGAAATCAGTAATTTAATTTTATCTCTTGCAAAGAAGAACCAATTGTTGCCTAGTATTCTTAGTTTATCAATTTACTCATTTAAAAAGTTTTAGGCTATGCAAAATTTTGTTAATATTTTTACTAGAACCTTGTATGAAATGCAATTTTTTGTTGTAAGTTTGCATGTTCAAAATATATTGCACATGGTCAAGTTTGATTGTTAATATTTTTAGATAAATTGAAGGATCTTAAAAATTCCTTTTAACGTGCATTTTTTGTGTGTCTCCATGAACAATTTCTCTCAGTTGCAACTCTTAGGAGCAAGGTTTGATAATTTTTTAGGGCATTGTGTTGGTGCAATTTTAAATTGGTTTTGTTGTACCTAATTTCAAGAATTATAAAAAGGATAATTTATGAGATTAAAATATCTCACCTTAGATCGTTGTCTAATAGGGTGATTGCAGCATGTGTGTGTGTGTGTGTGTGTGTGTGTGTGTGTGTGTGTGTGTGTGTGTGTGTGTGTGTGTGTGTGTGTGTGTGAGAGAGAGAGAGAGAGAGAGAGAGAGAGAGAGAGAGAGAGAGAGAGAGAGAGAGAGAGAGAGAGAGAGAGAGAGAGAGAGAGAGTGTGTGTGTGTGTGTGTGTGTGTGTGTGTTTGCTAGATATTAGTGTCTCATGAAAGTATTTGATCAATTTTTGAGGCATTTCTAAAGGCTCCAAGCTCAGTCTAGTGCATTTAGAAGAATGGTCAAATTTTCAAATTTTAGTGAGCTCTAACTCCATCTTTTCAACCCAAACACATGTGGAACTAACTTAGATTGATCTTAGAGGTTGGTGGTTTGAAAATTGTTGTAGTTTGAATTTAGTTTTAGTAGAGGTCACATGGGATTCAACTTGTTTCATAAAGTTCTTGCTTAAGAACTAGAATGAATGATATTTTATTTTTAAAATTATTTCCATTCTAATAGTAATGTTAATGTATAACATAATACATTTCCAAATGAAAATATTTTTATTTAAATCTTTGTTGAGTAATGCTTTGATACACTACTAAATACATTAAAAGTAATTCCAAGAAAAAAATAGAAGATACTAGTTCAGGCCCTATATTTTCATTATACATAACAAATAGGTAAAAAAAATTTTTTTTTAAAATTTTCCTTTGGATCCCTTGAAAGAAACAAGCAAATTGAAAATTACACATGGATGAAAAGGTGATTAGGGGAAGATACTAAGTAGTGAATCGAGCTCCAATAGTGGTTCACTCAGTTTTACTCATTGAATATACCAATAGTAGATCATTTATATATCAATAGTTGGTCATTTATATATCAATAGTTGGTCATTTTTTTGGCTTTTCTTTGTCTCTTTTAGTCCATAATTGGCTCATTTGTACACCACTATTGGAGTTTTGTGAATCACTAAGGGAAACAAGCTAGTGGCCACCCATGTATAGAATGCTGCCACAGTAGCTGTTACCATTTTTCCTTAATTACTGCCCAAAAAAGCCTTGTTCATTTTTTAGTTCTCTTGGTTGCTGATTTGTCCATTTGTGCAAAAGTACTATTTTTTGGGTGAGCACCCATTTGGACAAACATTTTAAAATAACATTTTCAGACCACCTCACACTTTATGAGTTCTACATAGTGCTTCGTAAATGAGAAAAAAGCCAAAAGGTTAGCTTTAAGCTCTTCACTCACCTATGAGGATTCACTAAAAAAATCAGAAAATTTCAACAAAAGAATTAGGAACTGTAGAGGTGCAAAGTTAGCCTAGGCCGCTAATGAGTCATTTCCCCTAGTTCAGACACTTTTTGAACAACTGTTGATAATTGAATGAATAAATATTGATGTAATGGGGTCAAATATTGCTAAACACTTTTTTTGCATAATTTTTTAACTCCTTTGTACATAGTGTCTTTTGTCAAGTGCATCATTATTGACACAAAGCTTAAACCTAGCTTTATATAGTTAAGTTTGTATATAAGAACAACCAAAATTGATCTTTTTAAAAAAATTATTCTAGATAGAAATTTATTTACCTCAATTATATCACACTACTCCATATCTTTGGCTCAACTTTAGTTGGTGCTTCCTTGGCTTCCTCTTCCTCTGCACCTTCCTCCTTGTCTTCTCCAAGACCTTGAGTTAATTCCATTGGCCCTTGTTCTTGCTCATCTTCATCATCACTGTCATCTTCTTCTTCTTCTGCTTCAGCCTCAATTTCTTTACCAAATTTCTTCTTAATCTTCTTTAATAATTTTTCTTTCTTCTTCAATGTGGGAGAAGTTTTTAATTCCATGTTTATCTTTGATCTTACCACATCATAAGTGCCAAAATCTGGAGCACTTTTATCTATTTCTTCTGCCAATAATGCAGTTACTACTGTAGATGCCTCATCAATATTAATTTCATATCCAAATGGCCTTAGCCATCTTACCCTTGGTATTACTGCTTGAATATAGGTAAAATCAATGTTAACTAAGAAACAGATATCATTAGTATGTTTTTCCACTAAGGAAACTAGTATCCTTGATCTTTGCTTCATGGATTTCTTGAAATCCTCAAAATAGCTTGTCATCAAGGTATTAAAATTTTCTCCCATTTGGTCTATATATTCATTAATTTGGGCAATGATTGTTTTTTTATTCCTCCATGCCACTTTGCCAAAAGAAGGAAACTCATTCTGAACATAAAAGAATATGCAAACTAGGATTGTTCCAAATTTGCATTGAGTGCCCTTTGTTCTTCTTATGGCAGCTAGGTTTTCATTGATCTGTTGTAGTTGTAGTTCTGCAAGATCATAAGTATGATCCTTTTTCACCAATTTGTAGCCTACATCTACTGCAATACATGGTACACTATTGAGTCTACTGGATAGGTAGAATTTATGGGCGATGACTCTAACAGCAAACTTAACTAGAAGATCATGTATGGTGTGAATTGTCATTCCTCTTTTGTTCCACTAGGCACCAGTGTTCTTTTCAATAACCTCCTTTGATTCACTTCTCAAAGTTTTGAACTGATCTAGGGTTGGGTACCCTGTTACTCTATGTATGATTTCTTTTATCAATTTGATGGGAGTATCTTCTAACCGCAAATTTTCACCATGAATTCTGCTCAACACCAGTCTAACCCATTCTGTTTTGAATATGGCAGGAAGGCTCAAAACTTGGGTTAAACCCTTTCTTTCAATGATTTTGAATTCATCTTTTAAGACTCCATCTACACACAATTTCTCATAAGCTTGTCTTATTTTCATCTCTCCGAGGGCACCTATCTTACATTTGTAACATTTTCTAACGTCTTGGACCATTACAACTTTTGGGGGTATTTGGGAGAGAGCACTGACTGGGTCATTTTTGTAGGCAACTTCAGGGATGGTTCAAAAATTAGGTTGATCTCATTTGAAACTAACTGAACTTCAAACATTTCTTTATCCCTAGTTTTCTTTGAACTTGATGCCATTTATGCAAACTAGGGTTTTTACAATAAAAAGATATGAAACTGCGTAGCTCGGCACAAATGAAAATACCTTGAGATCGATAAAAAATGTGTTGAATAAGGTTGAAATTTTCTTGAAATGCTAGATTCTTTCTATGAAGTTGCTCATCTCTCTTTCTTCTTCTTTGCTCTTTGATTGTGATGAGTAAAACTAATTGAAATCACGATAACATACCATATTTCCACCGCATTAAATGCTCAACTGCCAACTCGGCTTCTAAAAATTTTTTAACCTAACTCGACTTGCACTATATTTCCACTTTTACTTGGCTTTGATTGGAGTTAACCAACTCGGCATCATTTATCAGCTTGATCGCTATTAGGAGGTTAGCATGTGTTAGAATTTAACTCGGCATCCAAAGATATTCTGGCAACAACATTTAGATTTTGTCTTGAAATCTTATTTCATGCAGATTTATACTTAGCATGGCTTCTTTATCTTGGGACTGATGTGAGATATAGCTTTGTATATCAATTCAGTATACTTCTTATGCTTAGTTTGATGAGGTGTAATCACTTGACACATTGTGTGAAGTGATCCCTCCACTTGATGTGTTGCACTCATCTTTCTTTTTCCAAGTCTTATTCATTTGCCTTCTTATCTTTTCGACATTAATTTTTCCTTTTCCCTTGTTTTCTTCAGTCTTGGGTGCCCTTGATCTTGTAGGACAATTTCTGCTTATATGACCAATTTTCAAACAACTGAAACATGTAGTTTGATTCAACCATCTTTCGTAGTTCCCCCTGAAATATGTTCTTATGCAGTTCTATGGTATATGTCCATATTCTTAACAATAATGACAACTATTCTTGGTATCGTAATCTCAATGATAGTCACTTTCATTCCCTTCTATTTTTGCTGGTTTGTTTGATGTCCACATAGGTTTTGATCTGCACTCAAATGCCTTATGTCCATAATTTTTGCAATTATAACAATGTCCATCAAATCTCTAAGTCCTTGTGACATTGGATCTACAATTTTGTGTCATATGTCCTTGCATGTTGCACTTGTGATAGAAACTCTTATTTTTGGGTGTGTTTGATTAATTGAATCTTCTACTTCTACACAGATTTACTGTATGCCCCTTCTTATTATAGTGATAATAGGTGGATTTTGAATTCTTACCTTTATCACTTCTTTGTTCAGCACTCGTTGATGATTCCCCAACTTTATTGCTATTGTATCCTAGTCCTAATGTATCATGGGCAGATTTTGGGGATTTCAGCAACTGTTCAAAATACTTGATAGCTTCACTTGACTTGTTGAGATTCTTTGCTACCTATTTTTCTCTGTTTAATTCATTCTACTTTTTTTCATTCTACATCTTTAAAGTAGAGATCTCAATATCTTTCATATTGAGTTCATGATGAAGGTTCATCATTTGGGCAAGTGTATCCATCTGCATGTTTGAGATCCTTGTCAATTCAGTACATTTTTCTTCAAGTCTATTTGCAAGGTTTCTTTTGTCATTTTCCATCAAAACTTTAACTTGAACTGCTCTTTTCTTGTGTTCAGTGATTTCACATATCATTATGGCCTGTGACTCATTATCCATCTTGAGAGATCTTATCTCATCTGCTTGAACTTTATTTTTCTCCATCAATTCTGCTATTGCTGCATCAAACTCTTTAGTATCTCCATTAGAAAATATGTTGGTGGTATCCATCTCCTTGTAGTGTATATCATTTTCAGCTATGGCTGGATCCTTCCTTTTTTTTAATGAGTTTTTCAACTTGTTTCTAAATTCCTCCAGGCTAAGAAGAGCAAGTTGCACATCTATCACCTGATTTTCAATGATGTTTCCAAGTTTGAAAGCTTCCATCTTTAGATCTTTTCCTCCAAGCTGTTAGTCTTTTCCTTGTAAGAATCTGGATGCTCTGATACCAATTGTTAGAATATTCAAATATGGAAAGAATACTTATGAGAAGGGGGGTGAATCAGAAGTATTACACTTTAACCAATAAAACTTTTAACTGAAAGTAAATTGCATGCATGTAAATACATCAAGTAAACATGAAACTAAGACATGCATCAACAACTCATAACACTGGAATTTGGTAACCCAAAAACCCTCCAGAAATAAGAAGGTAAAACTGGGGTGGGAATGATACCCACAAAAATTACTGCAACAATATTGTTCAACCACTTCTGATGGTTTGCTCTGTTAAAGGCCTGCCCTATTAAAGGTTTTACACTGTATTAATAGTGACTTGGTTAGAGGCTTTACAAACACTTTACATGAAGTGTCACCCTATTAAAGGATTTAATCACCTAATTAAAGGATCTATGAAGTAGCTGTTAAGCTAACCTATCACCATAGGATTTTCACTCTAATACAATTGCTAGAAAGTATTAGGTATAATGAACCTGATAGATTACAATCCTTGCTTGCTAAATGTAGGCACCTATTCTGCTTTCTCTGATCTGATACTTTTGTGATTTGATAATCCTTGCTTCTGAAAATAGATTTCCTTGAGCACCCTTGTATGTCCACTCACCTTTTTACAATGAAATTTCGTCTTCCTTATAAAGAAATTTGAGAATTTAAGATTTGGTATGGATCTACGATCCATATTCAATCTTCATTTTCTGCTTATTATTTGCACTTCTTCTATTAGTTGCATGCCTTCATCATTTTTCTTATTGGCTACATGTAGATTCCATAGGAAAAATAAAAGATTCGATCTTAGAATTAAATTCTACGAGATTTACCTTATGTCGGCTGCAAAAACTGTTTGCATCATAGTTTGTGCAATTACAAAATCCTATGCTGATATTCTGAGTTACTCAGCTCTTGAAGTATTTCTGATACTCAGCACATGTTGTTTCCTGGATAGCTCAGAACCTAAACAAAACTGTATCACTCGACACCTTATGTTACTCAGCACTTGTTAACACTTGGCATCTTATGTTACTCGGCACTTGTTAACACTCGGCATCTTATGTTACTCGACACTTGTTAACACTCAGTATCTTATGTTACTCGGCACTTGTTAACACTCGGTATCTAATCTTCACTCAGCATCTAAAAACTACTCGGCACATGAAGATCACTCGGCACCTAAAGTCTTTCCTAACTCGGCATTTGTTGTTACTCGGCATGCATGGTGTACTCAGCTCCAATATAGAAAGTAGGTAAGTGTATTGGCACTCAAGTGTCAAAAACCATTATGAGGTTAACAATCTCCCCCTTTGACATGAGTGACAAAAACACTTAACGAACCTTATGAGTACATTTACTAATCTGATTGGTATATACAAAGTTTAAAGAAAACTTGATCAAAATTTGTAACTGACAATCTTACAATATATACCTCAAAAATTTTGTAACTCCCCCTAACATGATTATGCCTTATCTGTATATCAAGTTCCTCCTTTGTATCTTTTCTCCCCCATTAATTCATCTCATAATATCTGTATGTCCCCCTATTATGTCTCTTTTCTTGCCCTTTTTTGACACTTATGTCAAAGAATGTTTAAGGGTTAAGACCATATTTAGCCAAAAATGTGTTGTTTACTTCCATAATCATCTTGAGAGCTGCATCCCAATTATTCAAAGCAATTTCTAGGGACTTGTGCTAGATGGCAGTCTCGGCAGCAAGATGAATAAGTCCTTTTGAAGTAGAAAGATTTGGGTCTTTCTTGAGAACAGTTTTAGCATATACTTGCTCTTTATGGAGTAATTCTAAATGTGGGGTAATGGAGGACTGGAGTTGTATTATTTTGGCCTTGATATTAGCCTCATCTGTTATTAATGTGATTATTTCTTTGTGAGTGTAAAGCGATTGAGAAAAATGCTTCTCACTTTGAGCTAGATCATTTGGTAGTTGCATGCTTGAAATATTTGAATTTCTTTCTAGGCTCAGTATCTTTTGGCTTGTCTTTTGTGTGAAGTATGAAAAATCACACGGCTTTTTGTACAATGAGAATATATTCTCAAGTACCTTTTTCACTTTATCAATGAGCTTTCCTAATTCAACCTATGAAAGTGGAATTTGACTTGATATTTGTTCATTTACTTTTCCTTGGAATTTTCTCTTTGACCATGCCATAAGTTTTGCATTTGTTTCTAGGTCTTCATTTGTCACCTGGTCAATAATATCTAATAATTGCTTCGTGATATGCTTTGACTCATTTGGTGATTACAAACTGAAGGCATCCATAAAGATGTCCTTAATTTCATATAGTGTTTTCTTTTGTTTATACTCCTTCCTGAGTATCTCCTATCTTTTCCTCCTATTTAGTGCTTCCTGCAACTCATTGATTTGATCAATGGTTATTGTTTTTGAGTCATAGCCTAGTATGACTATCTCCTCATCTAATTTAGGGTCTCCATAGTGAATTACCCTTGCAACTCTTGTAGTACTAGATGTTGATACAGATATTTGCAATGGTTGGTGTGAAAGAGTTCTCGAGGTAGGAAAATCTATTAATATTTGTATTGCCTCCTGTTCTTTAGGGATTTTCACTGTTTCGTCCTCCTGTCTACCATGATCAATTATTATAATCTTGGGAAGTGCACCTTGTATTTGTGTTGTAGGATCAGATGTAATAGTTTGTCCTGTTTGTTCTGTTCCTTTTTCTACAGCTGCACTTGGCTTTTGTGTTGCAGCATCAACTATGCTTGTTGGCATTTGAAATTGACTACTAGTAGTTGTAGAGATGATAGAAGTTGGTTCTTGTTGATTCACCTTATCTTTGACTGTACTTTCTACTAGTTTCTATAATTCATCCATACTGACCAATACTGGATCTGCACATAATATTGCTTGTTGGGTAGATTGGTCAAGAATTATTTTAAGATCTTCTGCAGTTAATGGATTGATATTCTAACCAGAAGTATCAGGAACATCAATAATAGTTATAGTGTTTTCAGGTGAGATGGATGCTTGAGGAGGGCTAGGAGGTGGCAATTGTGTGTCTTGCACACTCTGATCTGGTTTTTGCTCTTGCTCAACTATTCCCATTATATCCTATTTTTGTGTCTCTTCCTCCTCTCCATCTTTCTTTTCTTCTTCCTTCTTCTCTTCTTCTCTTTTTTTTTTTTTTCTTCTTTCCTTTCTTCTTCTCTTTCCTTTTGTTCTTCTTCTTTCCTTTCTTCTTCTCTTTTCTTTTCTTCGTCTTCTTCCCTTTTTCTCCTCTCATCTATTGGTACAATAGCTTCTTCCTTGTATTCTTCTTCAAGAAAATCTTCAATCTTTTTGTACAAGTTTTTCCATGATTTCATTTTTCTTTGAACAATTTCTTCCATCCTATTTTGGAGTATGAAGAATGCCCTGTATTTAGGTGTAAACCTATTATTGTGCCTTTTGACTGCATTTTTTACTTTTTCCTTAGTCAAATCTGGCAATACACTTGCTAGGGTTGATTCTCTCATCTCCTTCTCCATTTTCAAATAGAAATGCCATCTATCTTCTACAATTTTTTACAGTTCTTTTGGCAATTGTCCATCTAATTCAAGTGGAGTGTACTTGAACTGTGCCATCATTCCATAAACTGTTTCTTCTATCTTATTTTGTTCTTCTTTAGTAAGTTTATTGAAATCAACTTTATTTAAATTACTTAAGTCACCATTTCTAATCTTTTTACATAAGGTATCAACTGATGAGTGGCTTACCTTTTTAGATTGGTCTTCTTCATCAGTGTCAGGTTCAGCCACATATCTTCTTCTTTTCCTCGGCTCTTCCTATGTTTCCTTGATTTGTTTCTTCTTTGTAACTTTCTCTTTGGCCTTTTGATTGGAGGCCCTTGTTGCTGCTCATGTTGTTGACATCTAAGGTGATGGTGTGGCAGCTTTCTTTGATTTGAGCTTAGCTAGAGGCTGTTCTGTTGCCTTTCTTTTCTTTGGTTCAGCTTCAATTGGTGCTTCCTTGGCTTCCTCTTCCTCTGCACCTTCCTCCTTGTCTTCTCCAAGACCTTGAGTTAATTCCATTGGCCCTTGTTCTTGCTCATCTTCATCATCACTACCATCTTCTTCTTCTTCTGCTTCAGCCTCAATTTCTTTACCAAATTTCTTCTTAATCTTCTTTAATAATTTGTCTTTCTTCTTCAATGTGGGAGCACTTTTTAATTCCATGTTTATCTTTGATCTTACCAGATCATAAGTGCCAAAATGTGGAGCACTTTTATCTATTTCTTCTGCCAATAATGCAGTTATTGCTGCAGATGCCTCATCAATATTAATTTCATATCCAAATGGCCTTAGCCATCTTACCCTTGGTATTACCACTTGAATATAGGTAAAATCAATGTCAACTAAGAAACATACATCATTAGTATGTTTTTCCACTAAGAAAAATTGTATCCTTGATCTTTGCTTCATTGATTTCTTGAAATCCTCAAAATAGCTTGTCATCAAGGTATCAAAAATTTGTCCCATTTGCTCTATATATTCATTAATTTGGGCAATGATGGTTTTGTCATTCCTCCATGCCACTTTTCCAAAAGAAGGAAACTCATTCTGAACATAAAAGAATATGCAAACTAGGATTGTTCCAAATTTGCATTGAGTGCCCTTTGTTCTTCTTATGGCAGCTAGGTTTTCATTGATCTACTGTAGTTGCAGTTCTACAAGATCATAAGTATGATGCTTTTTCACCAATTTTTAGCCTGCATCTACTACAATACATAGAACACTATTGAGTCTACTAGATTGGTAGAATTTATCGACGATCACTCTAACAACAAACTCAACTAGAGGATTCTATATGGTGTAAATTGTCATTCCTCTTTTGTTCCACTAGGCACCAGTGTTCTTTTCAATAACCTGCTTTGATTCACTTCTCAAATTTTTGAACCAATCTAGGGTTGGGTACCCTGTTACTCTATGTATGATTTCTTTTATCAATTTGATGGGAGTATCTTCTAACCACAAATTTCAACCATGAATTCTGCTTAGTAGAAGTCTAACCCATTCTGTTTTGAATACGGCGGGAAGGCTCAAAACTTGGGTTAAACCCTTTCTTTCAACGATTTTGAATTCATCTTTTAAGACTCGATCTACAAACAATTTCTCATAAGCTTGTCTTATTTCCATGTCTCCTGGGCCACCTATCTTACAGTTGTAACATTTTCTCATGTCTTGGACCATTACAACTTTTGGGGGTATTTGGGAGAGAGCACTGATTGGGTCATTTTTGTAGGAAACTTCAGGGATGGGTCGAAAATTGGGTTGCTTGATCTCATTTGAAACTAACTAAACTTCAAATGTTTCTCTATTCCCAGTTTTCTTCGAACTTGATGCCATTTATGCAAACTAGGGTTTTTACAATAAAAAGATACAAAATTGAGTAGCTCGGCACAAATGAAAATACCTTGAGATCGATGAAAAATGTGTTGAATGAGGTTGAAATCTGCTTGAAACACTAGATTCTTGCTATGAATTTGCTCAGCTCTCTTTCTTCTTCTTTGCTCTTTGATCGCGATGAGTAAAACTAATTGAAATCACGATAATATACCCTATTTCCATCACCTTAAATGATCAACTGACAAATCGGCTTCTGAATAAATTTTAACCTAGCTCGACTTGGACTATATTTCCACTTTTACTTGGATTCCATTGGAGTTAACCAACTCGGCATCAGTTATCAGCTCGATCGTTGTTAGGAGGTCGACATGTTTTGGAATTTAACTTGACATCCAAAGATATTATGGCAACAACATTTAGATTTTGTCTTGACATCTTATTTCATGCAGATTTATACTTAGCATGGCTTCTTTGTCTTGGGACTAATGTGAGATATAGCTTTGTATATCAGTCCAGTATACTTCTTATGCTTAGTTTGATGAGGTGTAATCACTTGACCTATTGGGTGAAGTGATCCCTCCACTTGATGTTTTGCACTAATCTTTCTTTTTCCAAGTCTTATTCATTTTCCTTCTTATCTTTTTGACATCAATTTTTCCTTTTCCCTTGTTTTCTTCAGTCTTGGGTGCCTTTGATCTTGTAGTATAGTTTCTACTGATATGACCAATTTTCAAACAACTAAAACATGTAGTTTAACTCAACCATCTTTTGTAGTTCCCACTGAAATATGTTCTTATGCAGTTTTGTGGTATATGTCCATATTCTTGACAATAATGACAACTATACCTGGTATTGTAATTCCAATAATAATGACTTTCATTCCCTTCTATTTTTGGTGATTTTTTTGATGTCCACATAGGTTTTCATCTGCACTCAAATCCCCTATGTCCATACTTTTTGCAATTATAACAATGTCCATCAAATCTTTGAGTCCTTGTGACATTGGATCTGCAATTTTGTGTCATATGTCCTTGCATGTTGCACTTGTGATAGAAACTCTTATTTTTGGGTGTGTTTGATTGATTGAATCTTCTACTTCTACACAAATTTGTTGTATCCCCCTTCTTATTATAGTGATGACAAGTGGGTTTTGAATTCTTACCTTTATCACTTCTTTGTTCAGCACTCTTTGATGATTCTCCAACTTTAGTGCTATTGTATCCTAGTCCTAATGTATCATGGGCAGATTTTGGGGATTTCAGCAACTGTTCAAAATACTTGATAGATTCACTTGACTTGTTGAGATTCTCTTCTACCTCTTTTTCTTTGTTTAATTAATTCTACATTTTTTCATTCTGCATCTTTAAAGTAGAGATGTCAATATCTTTCATATTGAGTTTTTGATGAAGGTTCATCAGTTGGGCAAGTGTATCCATCTGCATGTTTGAGATCCTTGTCAATTCAGTACATTTTTCTTCAAGTCTGTTTGCAAGGTTTCTTTTGTCATTTTCCATCATAACTTTATCTTCAACTACTCTTTTCTTGTGTTTAGCAATTTCAAATATCATTATGGCCTGTGACTCATGTTCCATCTTGAGAGATCTTATCTCATTTGCTTGAACTTTGTTTTTCTCCATCAGTTTTGCTATTGTTGCATCAAACTCTTTAGTATCTCCATTGGAAAATATGTTGGTGGTATCAACCTCCTTGTAGAGTATATCATTTTTAGCTATGGCTAGATCCTTCCTTTTTTTTAATGAGTTTCTCAACTTGTTTCTGAATTCCTCCAGGCTAAGCAGAGCAAGTTGCACATCTATCACTTGATTTTCAATGATCTTTCCAAGTTTGAAAGCTTCCATCTTTAGATCTTTTCCTCCAAGCTGTTAGCCTTTTCCTTGTGAGAATCTGGATGCTCTAATACCAATTTTTGGAATATCCAAATATGGAAAGAATACTTATGAGAGGGGGTGGGGGGGGGGTGTGAATTAGAAGTATCACACTTTAACCAATAAAACTTTTAACTGAAAGTAAATTGCATGCATGTAAATACATCAAGTAAACATAAAACCAAGACATGCATCAACAACTCATAACACTGGAATTTGGTAACCCAGAAACCCTCCAGGAATAAGAAGGTAAAACTAGGGTGAGGATGATACCCACAAAAATTACTGCAGCAATATTGTTCAACCACTTCTGATGGTTTTCCCTATTAAAGGCTTTACACTGTATTAATAGTGACATGGTTAGAGGCTTTACAAACACTTTACATGAAGTGTCACCCTGTTAAAGGATTTAATCACCTAATTAAAGGATCTATGAAGTAGCTGTTAAGCTAACCTATCACCATAGGATTTTCATTCTAATACAATTGCTAGAAAGTATTAGGTATAATGAACCTAATAGATTACAATCCTTGATTGCTGAATGCAAGCACCTATTCCGCTTTCTCTGATCTTGATCCTTTGTTGATCTGATAACCCTCACTTCTAAAAATAGATTTCCTTGTGCGCCCTTCTATGTCCACTCACCTTTTTACAATGAAATTTTGTCTTCCTTATAAAGACATTTCAGAATTTGGTTTAGTTATGGATCTACGATCCATATTCAATCTTCATTTTCTGCTTATTATTTGCACTTCTTCTATTGGTTTCATGCCTTCATCATTTTTCTTATTGGCTACATGTAGATTGCATAGTAAAAATAAAAGATTCGATCTTATCATTAAATCCTTCGAGATTTACCTTATGTCGGTTGTAAAAACTGTTTACATCTTAGTTTGTGCAATTACAAACTCTTATGCTGATAATCTGAGTTACTGAGCTCCTGAAGTATTGCTGATACTTGGCACATGCTATTTCCTATATAGCTCAGCACCTAAACAAAAATGTATCACTTGGCACCTTATGTTACTCGGCACTTGTTAACACTCGACATCTTATGTTACTTGGCACTT
Organism: Cupressus sempervirens; assembly: GCA_028749045.1. Classification (NCBI taxonomy): domain Eukaryota; kingdom Viridiplantae; phylum Streptophyta; class Pinopsida; order Cupressales; family Cupressaceae; genus Cupressus; species Cupressus sempervirens. Next base: position 172,417,970 of record CM053793.1, read on the forward strand.
GTTAACACTCGACATCTTATGTTACTCAGCACTTGTTAACACTCGGTATCTTATGTTACTCAGCACTTTTTAACACTCGGTATCTAATCTTCACTCGGCATCTAAAAACTACTCGGCACATGAAGATCGCTCGGCACCTGAAGTATTTCCTTACTCGGGATTTGTTGTTGCTCGGCATGCATGGTGTACTCGGCTCCAATATAGAAATTAGGTAAGTGTATTGGCACTCAAGTGTCAAAAACCATTATGAGGTTAACAATCTCCCCCTTTGACATGAGTGAAAAAAACACTTAACTAACCTTATGAGTACATTTACTAATCTGATTGCTATATACAAAGTTTAAAGAAAACTTGATCAAAATTTGTAACTGGCTATCTTACAATATATACCTCAAAAATTTTGTAACTCCCCCTGAGTTGATTATGCCTTATCTATATATCAAGTTCCTCCTCTATATCTTTTCTCCCCCATTAATTCATCTCATAATATCTGTATCTCCCCCTATTATGTCTCTTTTCTCCCCCTTTTTTGACATTTATGTCAAAGAATGTTTAAAGGTTAAGACCATATTTAGCCAAAAATGTGTTGTTTACTTCCATAATCATCTTGAGAGCTGCATCCCAATTAGATAGAATTTGGAGGCTTGGGATGAGACAACTAAACTTCAAGACCATTAATGCCTTTTCTTTTAGAGATTCATAGGGATAATGAGATTTCTATGAATTTGTTGAAGTATTGGTATAGTTGTTGTGCTCAGTCATCTTTAAGAATATTTTAATATTTGTTGATAGATTGTAACTTCAATTATTTTTTAAAAATGTGCTTATATTGTGAAGGTGAAATATTCAATATGAAACTTGTGTAGACATGTGAGAACTCCATCTTGGTACCCATGCCACCAGGGGATTCTCTTGCTCTTGCCTCCTTTTCCCTCTCACAGGTCATTGTAATACTCATATTACTTTCAAGATCATGCAACAAAAGCAAAACTCAAATTGAACACAAAGTGCAAAGTAGATTTCTAAGAGTCAATATCTTTTGTCCAAAGCCAAGTTTGAAATAAACACCCTCTATATATGTCACTATTAACCTATACACTATTCCAATTACAAAGAGATGATACAACATGGCTTGAATTAACAATGATGGGTTTCCTTCAGCCTCTCTACATAATGTAGTATCAACTTGTGTTGCTTTACATTTGGTCATTACAATTTGGCTCTTGACCACTAGGTAGTTGATGGTTTGCACTTATTAATATTAAAGTGATTCAACAAATCAAATGAATGTACAAGTTGGGAGATAAGAATTCCACATGAACTTACTTACTTCCAACAAAAATTAGAAGATTTCTATGTATGAATATATATTGCACAAGTAAAGGATTTTAGCAGTCAATTTCTAGTTGTTCATAAAACAATGGAAGAAGATAAGAAAACTTTTGGTCTTGTGAAGCTTGGTGCCAATCTATGGATCATTACAAGAGAATTGCAAACGGGATCACACCAAAAAAATATTGCCGAAAAGAGGTAGAAAATGATTTTCTAGTTGTTTAATTCAAGCATGGTCAACTAAGTCTACAAATTTGTATTTCAATTCAATTGATTTTAAATATTGTACATCCTGTAGAAGATAGTAAGAAATGAAATTGTTTCACTATTGGAAATCTGATTGAAAAGCTCATTGTTATTGAATATCAAAGAGGGAGATTGTTATAAAAGATTGTTTTCAATCATTGTTTTGCCATTAATGTCAAACCTTCTATTTGTAGGGATGATATTTGCTTATAAGATTCATGCACTATCACTTAGTTGATTGATGAAGAGGATTTGATCAACAAGATGTAACAAAAGCACCTAAAGAAAAGGTTGAGTTATGATATTGTAATGAAGTGCAAGGATCAGTTAAGACAATGGTTAAGTAATGTATTGATGACATACTCAAAGATATAGAGGTTGGTCACACTTAGATACATTGGAAGAAGAAGTTGTAACAAGGTTGACTGCAAAGCTTTAACTAAGATCATTAGTGGGTGCTAAGCAAGTCAGTTGAAGCTGAGAAAATTCTTAGTAGAAGCTGAGTAATAGATATTTCTAGCATGTACCGAGTGATCTTCAAGTACTGATTAAAGATTAGGTGTCGAGCATTAAAAAAATTTCAGTTAGTGCCAAGTGATCTTCAGGTGTCAAGCATCAGGAAAAGCATAGTTGATGCCAAGTAACACAATATATACCAAGCTGCTACATTATTTCAAATGATGAAGATTCATTAAATTTGAGCCGACATAGTAGTTGCACTAAATTTTGTGAACAAGTTAGAAGATAAGGATGATGAGTTGTTGGCACACAATCTTATGTAAACCATTTTTGGGTGAATTCTAAAAGATTATTCAAGAAGTTTCTAGAGGAAATAGAATATGGGTTAAATACAATGAATCCTACCTAACTCATGCAAATTGAAATTGAAAAATGAAAGAATCAAGCAGGAAAAGGAACTTTAGGACTTCTATTTAAGAAGTCATAAAACAATAAGTAGAGAGTTGCTGATACTATTGCTAGAAGTGCCAAAATCTGTGAAGTGATTGAAAAAGTGTCAGGAAGGAGACATCTAGGAGAAGGAAGAGCATAGAGGCTCTGCTTCTACAAGTGGTCATGAAGAGATGATTGCACTGGTACATTGAGTATGGAGACTCAAGGAGACAAAGCTTGAAATAGAGGGCAAGTTGGTAAGAGTTGCAGAGATTGAAGGCCAGGCAAAGATATGAGCTATGAAGTGATCTAAGATCTGCAAGATAAGTTGTATGTTGTAGTCAAGTCAAGGTTTTCTAATACTCTCTAGCAATTGTATTAGATCAAAAAATCCTATGGACTTAGGATGGCCTTTTGTTGCATAAAAATGCAACTAAGGAATAAACATCAAGCAACTAATGCATCTTCCTACATTATCATGCAAAACCTCAAAATATGAAAGAAGACATGAACATAAACATAACATGAAACAAAAAAAGAGTATAAACTATCAAAATACCACTATGAAAACCTCATGAAACCATCAAGTGATTGATGATCTCACATTGTTGTGGGATGTGGTTGCTCACAAGTCCAACATCATAACAATAAGGTAGATAGTGCTTCATGAAAATGAGGAGAGGGCTCTCCATTTATAGGAAAATGAATGGCTAAGATTGAATGAAAGATGGAGGGCTAGGATCCCTCAAGATTGATGAGGTGTCCATGAGGTGGAGGCCAAGTAGACTCCACATGGATTAGGGTTTTGACCATTCAAAGGGGCCAATATGCTCACACATGTCTGAGCAATCTTTGATGGTGACATGTCAATGATAGGTGTAAGAGGTGTGAGAAGCATGGCTTCTCACACATGTGTGAGACAACTTGATTCTCATGCAAGACAAGAGGCATGCAAGATATGAGGGGTGAGGAAAGTGTGAACATCTCTCACACATGTGTGAGAACACACTTAGGATTAAGAGGTGATTAGCTACGATGATTAGGAAAAGAAAGCATGATTAGGAAGTGGGTAGGTTTAACATGATGGGTTAGGTAGGATAGTGAGGTTAGGTGAGGGTTAAATATAGGAGCGATGAGCTCAAATAGGATTAAATATGATATTTAATTCCTAGTGGGATTAGGAGGGAATTAATTAAGTAAATGATATGCTTAATTAAAGTGAAAGGGATTAGATGCAAGTGGGAATAGGTTAGGATTTAAATAAACCTTAGTTTATTTAAATCAAGGTAAGGCAAATGCAATTAAATAAATGCAAATTTATTTAATTAAGGTAGGGGAATTAAATAAATAATGAATATTTATTTAATTAGCTAAGAATGACTTTTGGACAAATTTAGGTATCTAGAGGCCTAACAGCCAGTTGTAAATCCTTTAACATGTTTGCATTCTTAGTGAATGTTCTAAAGTCCTCTAACCAAACCCACTTCTAATAGGGTGGTTAAATCCTCTAAAACAGTGTGTTGTAAGCCTTTAATAGGGTAGGCCTTTCATAGGGCATCACTTCAGAAGAGTGAAAATTGAGTAGCATATTATTGGTGGTTTTTCCCAAATTGGGTTTCCACATAAATCACTATGTCATGTGTTGATTTCTTGTGTGTTATACTTACATGTTGATTTACAGTAACTTGCTGATTAGATAAGTCATAGCTTGGATGAATGAATGATTGAATTAGTTCACTACACTTAGAGGAAAGTTTGAATTGGAAAATTGGACCTTGAATAACTTATTCACCCCCCCCCCCCCCCCACCTGAGTTATTCTAAAGAAATTCTAACAATCGGTATCAGAGCCTTCTGCTGATTTAGTTTCAAGGTACTAGAAGCAAGAAGATCAAGATGTCCAAGAGAGAAGTTCCCAAGCTCAACAAAGAAAACTTTTTTACATGGTAGAGTTTGATGAAATTTTACCTTGGATCAATAGGTGACCATGCACAAACCTCAATTGGGACAGAGCATGTAACTCCAGCAGGACCCCTTATTGTAGATGACTTATAACCAAGCAATGTTAGAGATTGCATCTACACATAGCTATGTTGAATATGATGACATCAAGGACTGTAACATTGCATTCAAAATGTATTAAACCTTATCAGATATCTATAGAGGTGATCAGAATTTCCAAAGAGAAAAGAGAGAAAGCCTAAGAGGGAAGTTTGATGACATGAAGATGGAGGAAGGTGAAAATGCTGCTCAGTATGCTACAAGAATAAAAGAAGTGGTGAGTGGAATAAGAAGTCTAGGTGGAAAACTGGAAGAAGAAACATCCATCAACAAATACCTAAGAACTTTGCTCCCTATCTATGCTATAAGAGTTTCAACCATCCAAGAGCTAAGTTGTGTACAAGGGAACAAACTAACCTTTGAAGGAATAGTTGGAAGACTTACTACATTTGAGCTATCCAATTTTGACAACTATAGACTTGAGAATCTTAAATATACTTTCAAGGCCAAGATGATAATAAAAGATACTGAGGAGGACACATCAAGCAAGAGAAGAAGAAAAGGAAAATATGTATCCAGTGATAGCAACATAGACGAGGAAGATGTGGAACAGTTAGAAGCACTACTAGCCAGGAGATTCCATAGAGGTAAATGAAAATTCAAAGGTAAGCTCCCTATCATATGTTTCAATAGTAATGAAGTAGGTCATATAGCTGCAAGATGCCCACGGAAGAAAAACTCTAAAGAAGGAAGCAAGTTTAGGAACAAAAGAGAAGATTCCAACAAAGATTACAAAGAGAAAGGAAAGAGATGCTACATTGTTGAAGAAGGCTCTGATGAAAATGATGATGAAGTAGTCTATGTAGCAATGAAGGATGAATCAGACAAAGATGAAGATGAAGAAACAACATTGGTTACCTATGTGAACAAGAATCATGACTGGATCATAGACAATGGATACTCACATCACATGATAGGAGATAAAAGTAGGTTCATTACCTTTAATCAATATGATGGAAATAATGTTAGATTTTGTAATGATGCTCCATGTCAAATCAAAGGAAAAGGATCTATCAAACTTATAGAGAAAATTTCATGTGATAATGCATACTATGTTGAAGGGTTGAATTACAACTTGTTGAGTGTATCACAATTATACATTGTAGGTTGCAAAGTTGAATTTGGAACAAAACTGCAAAGATTTATGACACTAATGGAAATCTAATAGGAAAAGGTGAACAAACTAGGAGAAATTTGTTTTACCTAGATATGGAAGAACCAACATGTCTTATTGTTATATTTGATGATGTGTGGTTATGACATAAAAGGTTGTGTCATGTCAACTTTGATAATTTGATTAGTATCAGCAAGAAAAAGAAAGGCAAAGGATTGCCCAAGTTGAAAAAACCTGAAAACACAATGTTCAAACAATGTCAACTAGGGAAAATGACTAAGTCTAGTTTCAAAAGCAAAACATACACTTCCAATGAAGTACTAGAGTTAGTTCATGTAGACCTATGTGACCCAATAGAAGTGCAAAGCTACTTAGGAGATAGATACATAATGCTATTTGTAGATGATTATTCTAGGCCAATGATTGCTATGTTCTTAAAGAAAAAATCTGATGCATTCCAAATGTTCAAGTGGTATTTGGCTAGAGTTGATAAGGAAACAGGAAAGAACCTGAAATGCCTAAGGTTAGACAGAGGAGGTGAGTTCACATCAAGAGAGTTTGAAACATTCTGCAATGATAAAGGTATCAAAAGGAAAACATCAACACCAAGAACTCCACCACAAAATAGTATTTCTGAAAGGAGAAATAGGTTATTGATTGACTGCGCAAGAACCTTGATGATGGAGAGAAATGTTGCACTAAAATACTAGAAAGAAGCTATAAGTACTATAGTCTACACATTGAATAGAGTTTAAATCAAGAAAGTTAAAAATGCAACACCTTTTGAATTGTGGTATGGTCATTCACCTAATGTTAAACATTTCAAAGTGTTTGGTTATAAATGCTATATTCTAAAAGACACTAGAAATGGCAAGTTTGATGCAAAAAGTGACGAAGGCATATTTTTTGGATACTCCACTAGAAGTAAGGCATATTGGTGTTTAAATACTAACACTAACAAAATTGTGGAGAGTGCAAATGTAAATTTTGATGAACATATAGAATTTTAGATTGATGAGTCAACGCAAGTAGAGGATTATAGATCCTTTGTGTACTTCTATGAAGGAATGACAGTTGAAGACAATGCTACAAATCAAGTTTGGAATCAGCAACAAACTTCAGTATCTCCCGAGTCTCAACTAGTGAATGCCAAGTTACATTCATAAGTTGAGCTACAGAATGTGGAACATGCACACTCTAATTCTGAAAATAGTATGCAAGAAAGAAATGATGAACTTCCAGATGAAGGTGAACTAAATGACTCTAAAGCTGAAGGATCAAACATAGAAAGAAAGACTGAACCTAGATTAGCCAAGTATGTAAGAAGACATCACCCTGCAGATCAAATCATTGGTGATAAGGATGCTGGACTAATGACAAGGAATAGAATCAGGAATGAATCATGCCTACTGAGTAATGTTGAACCCAAAATAGTCAAAGATGCATTGCAAGATGATGACTGGTATAAGGGCATGAAAGAAGAGATAGATTAGATTGAGAAGAACAAAACTTGGTCTCTAGTTCCTAGACCAGCAGATAAGAATGTGATTGGTACCAAATGGGTGTTTAGAAACAAACTAGATGAGAATGGTGAAATAAAAAGAAACAAAGCCAGATTAGTTTACAAAGGCTATGCACAAGAAGAAGGATTGGATTATGGAGAGACATTTACCCCTATTGCAAGAATGGAAGGAGTAAGAACATTACTTGCATATGTTGCATATAAAGGTTTCAAAGTCTACTAGATGGACATGAAGTTAGCCTTTCTAAATGGTATACTAGAAGAGGAAGTCTACATAGAACAACCAAAGGGATTTGTTGATGAGAAGAAAAAGGATGTGGTCTACAAGCTACATAAAGCACTTTATGGATTGAAACAAGCACCTAGAGCATGGTATGAAAGGTTGCACAAATATCTTGTGAAGATAGGATTTGAAAGAATAGATGAAAAAAATAACTTGTAAATCAAAGCTGAGGAAGGTAAAGACATTTTGATTTCAGAAATCTTTGTTGATGACATAATATTTGGAGAAAAAGATGTTTTATGCAAAGATTTTGCTGATCAAATAAAAGATGAGTTTGAGATGTCAATGTTTGTGGAAATAAAATTCTTTATTGGATTACAAGTACATCGATTAATTTATGACCCAATCTAAATACATCAAGGAAGTACTCAAAACATTTGGGTTAGAAGACTCAAAACTAGTTAGCACACCAATGGCAACATGCCATAAACTATCAAAGAATGATGAATCTGCTGAAGTAAATCAGACATTGTATAGGTCAATGATTGGAAAATTGCAATATGTTGTACATAGTAGACCAGAAATTGCATTATTTATTAGAATAGTAGCAAAATTTTCTGCCAATCCAAGAGAAAATCATTTAATGATAGTAAAGAGACAATTGAGATACTTGAAAAGAATTGATGAGTTTGGTTTATACTACAAGAGGAATGAGAAGTTTGAACTAAAAGCTTACACTGATGCAGATTGGGGAGGTAACATTGATGATAGAAAGAGCACCAATGGAGGAGCACTTTTCTTAGGAAAGAGGTTGATCACATGGATATGCAAAAAGTAAAGTTGCACCTCACAGTCTACTACTGAAGCTGAATATGCGACAGCTTCTATAAACTGCACTAATATTGTGTGGATCAAACATTTGTTGCAAGGTATGAAGGAAGAGGTAATTGAGTCTGTGACACATTATTGATAATACAAGTGCTATCAATATATCAAAGAATCCAGTAATGCATGCTAAAACTAAACACATTGCAATCAAGTATCATTATGTAAGAGAACTGGTAGAAGACAAACAAGTGAAGATGGAATATGTCAGCTCAAAGGAATAGATTGTTGATATCTTCACAAAAGCACTACCTAAAGATGATTTTGAGTATCTTAGAGGTAAGTTAGGGGTAATACCCCTAGCTAAGGCTACTTGAACCAAAAAGCAAGTATGTCTTGCATCAAATAAGCAAAATGTTGAAGATTTTATAGATTGATGCAGATGATGTTTACTTTGGGATCCATGCCTAAAGTAATAGAAGTGCTGAAATTTTAAACCAATCACAAGCAAGGTGACAAAGGGAGACATTAATTGAACTTGTAAGAGCTACATCTGCATATTAAGATGGTAATGTGTCTTTGGCATTATTTTCAAAGAGGGAGAAGTGAACGACTGATCAACAACTACTAAAGATAAAGTATCAAAGAAGTAGAGGGAGATTTTAGAGGTTGATCATAAATAGTAGAAGAGGAATAATACAAACGAAGAAAGATAAAGATAAAGGATACAACATCAAAGAGGGACAAGTGTAATGAGACAATCAGAATAGTAGTAGGAGATGTGATGTTACAATTTACTTTTGGGAATTTGACTTACTGTTCTAACCTAGTAAGTTTCTGATGGAATAGTTTAGTCTGATGGTTGATTAGTTTGGTTTGCCATCAATGCCAAAGAGGGATATTGTTGGAAATTTGATTGAAAAACTCATTCTTATTGAATATCAAAGAGGGAGATTGTTGTAAAAGATTGTTTTCAATCATTGTTTTTCCATTGCTATCAAACCTACTATTTGTAGGGATGATATTCACTTATAAGATTCATGCACTATCACTTAGTTGATTGATGGAGAGGATTTGATCAACAAGATGTAACAAGAGCACCTAAAGAAAAGGTTGAGTTTTGATATTGTAATGAAGTGGAATGATTAGTTAAGACAATGGTTGAGTAATGTATTGATGAAATACTCAAAGATATAGAGGTTGGTCACATTTAGATACTTTGGAAGAAGAAGTTGTAACAAGGTTGACTACAAAGCTTTAACTAAGATCATTAGTGGGTGTCGAGCAAGTTAGTTGAAATTGAGAAAATTCTTAGTAGAAGTCGAGTAACAGATATTTCTAGTGTGTGCTGAGTGATCTTCAAGTGCCAAGTAAAGATCAAGTGTTGAGCATCAAAAAAATTTCAATTAGTGCCAAGCGATCTTTAGGTGCCGAGCATCACGAAAAACATAGTTGATGTTGAGTAACACAATATGTGCCAAGCACCAGTATTTCAATAGTGCAAAGCCACTACATTATTTCAAATGATGAAGATTCACCAAATCTGAGCCAACATAGTGGTTGCATTGAATTTTTTGAACAAGTTGGAAGATAAGGATGATGAGTTATTGGCATAGAATCTTATGTAAACCATTTTTGGGTGAATTCTAAAAGATTATTCAAGAAGTTTCTTGAGGAAATAGAATATGGGTTAAATATAATGAATCCTACCTAACACATGCAAATTGAAATTAAAAAATGAAAGAATCGAGTAGGAAAAGGAACTTTAGGACTTCTATTTAAGAATTCATAGACCAAGAAGTAGAGAGGTGCTGATACTATTGCTACAGAAGTGCCAAAATCTATGAAGTGATTGAAAGAGTGTCAGGATGGAGACATCTAGGAGAAGAAAGAGCATAGAGGCTCTACTTCTACGAGTGGTCATGAAGAGATGATTGCACTAGTACATTGAGTATGGAGACTTAAGGAGACAAAGCTTGAAAGAGAGGGCAAGCTATTAAGAGCTATAGAGATTGAAGGCCAAGCAAGGGTATGAGCTGAGAAGTGATCTGAGATTTGTAAGATAAGTTATATGTTGTAGTCAGATCAAGGATTTCTAATTCTCTCTAGCAATTTTATTATATTAGAAAATCCTATGGACTTAGGGTTGCCTAATAGCTAGTTGTAAATCCTTTAACAAGGTGGCATTCCTAGTGAATGTTCTAAAGTCCTCTAACCATACCCACTTCTAATAGGGTAGTTAAATTCTCTAACAAGGTCACACTTAACAGTGTGTTGTAAGCCTTTAACATGGCAGGCCTTTTATAGGGCATCACTTCAGAAGGGTGGAAATTCAGTAGCATGTTACTAGTAGTTTTTTCCAAATTGGGTTTCCATGTAAATCACTACGTCATACGTTGATTTCTTGTGTGTTATACTTGCATGTTGATTTACAGTAGCTTGCTGATTAAATAAGTTATAGCTTGGATGAATGAACGATTGAATTAGTTCACTACACTTAGAGGAAAGTTTGAATTGGACAATTGGACCTTGAATAACTGATTCACCACCCCCTCAAGTTATTCTAAAGCAATTCTAATATTCACTAGGAGTTCTACCATTTTTCTAACTCCTCTCAAGGGTCAGATGAGGGTGAGATTTAGTATAAATGCCATGACCAAAGGTTAATCACTTTTATTAATGCATCTGGGACTTGTAAGGTTTTTTTTTTTGTGGTTCACAACATCTAATGCTTTGCATGTGCATCATGCTCTTTTAGAAACAAGCACCCATTTGAAAAAAATAGGAGACTCTATTAGGCTCCAATGCCTTATCAGAATTTCAAAAATTGGGCACCCATTTTAAAAAAAATTGGGTGGCCATTTTTTATTTTCAAAAAATAGGTTCTTATTTTTAAAAAAATAAAAAAATGGGTACCCATTTTTCAAAAATTGGGTGCCCATTTTTTAAAAATTCAAAAAAAAAAAAATTTTTGGATTTTACATGCATTTTAAACACTGATTTTACTTTTGCAAAACAAACACTTATTTTATGAATTTCAAATAATAGGTGCCCATTTCATACATGTGAGATTTTTTTCTCCTACCTTAGATTTCGGTTCATGATAAGCTTCATGAGACCAAGCCTATGCCTTGACCTCTCAAGATTTGGTTAAGGCATTTAACTGACAAACTCAAGCCTTGCCATGTATTTTAGAGGGTCTTCCTGATCAATTTTTTTTTACAAATCAAACATGCATTAGAGTTCTCATTGTCTTGATTTTAGAAATATAATTTTTATAGTGTTATAATTTTATTTACTATTTTTGCATTATTTTTAAATCAATGGTGGCAGCTAAATGTAAAATAGAGAGGTTCTCTAAAACTTTAATAACTTTTATGTTTTATTGTTTTTCTTAAATTAATTTATATATCATCAATCTACATACAAATCTTTTATAATTTCAATAAAAATTGAAAAAAGTGAAATTTTGATCAATTTATGGCGTTTGTACAAGAGAGGTTTTAAATTTTACCTTTATAGCCAATTAAAAATTAATAATAAAAATATTATTCAATAAAAAATTAAGGAAAAATATTTTCATCTATATATGTTGTGTTAGATAACTTCCTTTAAAAGCATTTACAAGAATTAATTTATTTGTGTCAATTTATGGTGTTTGTACATAAGTGTGGTATGGTCCTGAAATAAGCCCTTACCAAAAAATAAATCTATCATATGGGTACACAAATAAATTACATATTGAACAAGTAGATTCTGAGCACTACAATTTTTATTTCTAAATTTTTTTATATAGAATCTCTAAATGCCTCAAATTTTGACATCAACTAACATGAAATTTCAAAAATAGGAAAAATACTTCCACTTTTTGCCCAAAAGTGAAACCCAACTTTTTGCTCTTACGCATGTGGTATTTTTTCAATTTCAATATTTAATCATTTGTGATGTAGTTGGATTGCTTCAAGCCCTTTTCATTAGTAAGGACTCACCTAGGCTTCTCTCCTAGCCTACTAGGGCTCCCCTTTTGTCACCCTAACCTCAACAGGGTTGCTATCTTATCCTCCACACTTCACTATCTGGTTATACCAATGTTTTTACAACTTGCATCCATCATAGAGACATTTCAACTTATTATCCAAACTCTCAATTTCAATAAACATGGTCATTATACCTTCAACATGGAGTAAAGGATTCAACTTGAGGGATTTTAGACTTCCCCTAGACACTTCTAGTCTCAAAATCCATCAGTTTCTCTATCGATTCGTCCAAACTTGGCAAAACTACCCTAATTAGGCCTAGTTGAATTATGCCTCAAAACTTGGTTTTTGATTATAACTCCAAATTTCCCTTAACAAGGTGGAAAAATAATTACCAATTTGAATACCCTTTTGAAGTACTTCAATAATTCATAGGTCTTCGATTCTCAACTTGTCCATACATCACTTTGCTATATTTATGCCTACAAGTAAGGGATTCAAAAATTTCATGTCAGTACCTACTAGGGTCTAATGATTTTTTTTGCAAATCTTGTCATAGGAAATTATTCTCTCACACATAGCTTCCTCATACATCCCTCCTCTTTATGAAACTTTTATATTGAACTTCCTAGCACAATCAATCTACCAAAAATCAACTTGCAAGCATTGTCATCACCTACCCATGCACCAAATTAAGGCTTTCTTGGGGCATCACTTAAAAAATAGTAAACAAGCTTGTCCATACTTTTCCTTAGATATGTACAATATACAAGGGCTCCACTTCCACATCCCTCAAGGCCATGATGATGTCATGGTGAGGATTTGTGGGGGGGGTCATGTTTAACAAGAATTGTCGAAACAGGAACAACAAACTAGCTATACACAAATGATTTTATGATTTTTAAACTATGAACAAATGAATTCATATAAAATTTTAGTCTAAACCAAAATTAATGGTATTAACATGAAATATAGAAATCCAATACAAAAGGATATCCTTCAATCCATTAAATACCTTATGCAAACAAAAACACCAAAATTGTCAATTCTGGAACGACATTTTCTTGACTTTCAATTTCAGTGATCACTTATTACAAAATTCAACCCTTGAAATAGGTCTCATTCATGATCTTATAGGTTTATCCAAATGTCTTAGAGAGTTATCATAACTATCAACATCATTTGTCAAATATTTTCATGCAACTTTTCAAAGTTGTTGACAACATTTTGTATTTCCTAGCAACTTTGACATTTATCACTTGGAATCTTCCAAAGAGCTCTACTATGATCTCTTTATGATTTCTAAGCATGATTTAGCCTTCAAAGCATCAAATAATATGTATTTCTTATTTTCGACCACTATGACCTAATTGAAAACTTTTGCAATAAATTGACAACTTTCCCAATGGTGTACCGAATGACAATGTATGACCTCCAATACTTTCTCCAAACTTCTAGGGTATAAGACCCATATTTCTAATCTTGCTTCCTAGAACTCTAAACAAAAGGTAAGCAAAAAAATCTAGAATGGATTAAGCCTAGTCAAATCCACCTAGGAGAAAACTCACATGACCTTCTAAGGTCTAAACACACCCAACTAACTTGGCTAAGGTCAATACAAACCAAAAACCAAAAATATTGTACTAGGACTAGGAGTTAGCCTAGGTGCCCTTGCACTATACTTCCCCAAACACAAAGAGTTTAATCCATCCTTGGATTGAGAAAGTTGGAGTCTATGCCCAACTTCTTGAAGTTTTCTTCCTTGATCCAAGTAGTCTCTGCATCATCTTTGCCATCCCATTTTACAAGATGTTCCCAATAAGTCTTTGTCCTAGTTTTCTTGTAAACACTTGAGTCAAGTACCTTTTCAACTATCTTAGGTTGTGTAGGAGTTAATTTTAGGTATTCAACATCTTAAATGACTTCCTTAATTATCTGATCAACATCTGGAGTAGGACCTTTGTATCTAACTAGATTGAAAACATTGAGAATTGGTGATAACCAAACATCTTTACAAAGCTCCACCTTGTATGCATTGTTGCCATCCTTGGCTAGTTTTTTGAAAGGTCCCAAACTTCCCATCTGAAGATTATGAGGGATTCCTTTCTGCAACCATGGTTTTTGGAAATGAACCATCACAAGATCCCCTTCTCTTTTACTATCATCTACCTTATGCTTGAGTTTCACAACATTTTTTAGTTAGGGTCTTCCTCACTATTTCATGGACTTCCCTAATAGAATGGGAAAATTTCTCAACATAAGAACTTCCTTTTGTACCATCTTTCAACTCCCTTAGTTCAAAAACTCCTCTAGGATACAACCCATAAAAAAATTCAAATGGACTTTTACCAGTTGACCTGTTGACTATATCATTCTATGCATATTCATCCTACCCAATGAGTTGATCCCAAATTTGGCCATAATCCTTTGTAAGAAACCTTATCAAGTTGTCAAGACTTCTATTTATTACCTCAGTTTGACCATATGTCTAAGGGTGATAGGAAAATCCAAAGGATTGATTTGTGCCTATCTTTTTCCATAAGGTTTTCCAGAAATGTCTCATGAACTTTCTATCCCTATTTGAAACAATACTTAAAGGTAAGCCATGGATTCTTACCACCTCCTTGAAGATGAAATGTGCAATTTGGAAAGCATGATGGACTATTTTGCAAGGGATAAAATGTGCCATTTTATTGAATCTATCCACTACAACATCAATATTGTCAAACCCTTTCTTGGTCCTTGATAACCCTACCAAAAATTTCACACTTAAGCACTCTCATGGCCTGCTAGGAATTGGAAGGGGATGATAAATGCATGCATTGGAAGATGTGCCTTTTTCTCTTTGACACACCACACAATATTCAACTTATTATCATATATTCATATTCATTTTAGGCCAAAAGTAGAATCTAGTGACTAACTCTTAAGTCATATTGACTCCAAAAAGACCACTAAGTGCCCCATTGTGTTTTTCTTGAATCAAAATTTCCCTCATTTCTCCCCTAAGAACACATAGTTAACTCCCCTTAAACAATAAATCATTTTTCAAAGTGAAAGAAAAAATTCATCATGGAAATTATTCTTATGCTCCTTACATACCTCATATATTTCTACAAAATATTCATCATTAGCATAAAGGTCCTTGAAGCTGTCAATACCAATGATTTGCAATTGAACCTCTTGTATTTGTAGGAGTCTCCTACTCAATACATCAATTGCCTTATTTTGCACTCCTTTCTTATGCTTGATGTTTAAAGTATAAGGTTGTAGGTTTTATTGATCTTAGATTAGTTTTGACTAATGAGTGGCTATACACTTAAGTCATCTACTTAGTTCATACCAAACACGTAACATATACCGAGCATAATATATAAGATGGTGCATGGCGAGTAAATAGTGAGTACCTAACCACTCAAATGTTGAGTCACTTAGATGCCAAGCAAATAGTATGTGTCAAATGATTCAAGTGTCGAGCAAGCAGTGTATGTTTAGTCATTCAGATGGTAAGAGTTAGCATTGAAGTTATAGTTAGTGTTGAACACTATGGACTTCAGATGCTAAGTAATATAGTTTTGACATAGTTGTTTGTATTGGCACAAACTACTATGTAAACCATTTTTGAGCCGACTTAAGTATCATTTTACAATTTTTGTTGATAAGGATGAATCTTAATTGTGAATCACTATGCATGACATGCATCCAATTAGAAAAAGTGAAGGTTTAAGCAACAATATGGGTGAATCACTACCATTGATTCATACCTAACCCTAAATCACCTAGGTCTTCTTAAGGAAGATAAACCCTAAACTTTATAGAGATGGAGAAAAGAATGCTAAAGATAATTGAAGAGAGTTTGCATGCACAAACAAAGCATTCATGGTGATTAAGGTGTTATGAATTGAGTTACATTGCAAAATTAGTTAGAATGAGAATAGAGGAAAGGAAACAGAGGATAATAGAGGTACATTTGATTAGAAAGGATTAAGTACACATTAGTATAGAGGTGATCTGACATTGAGAAATAGAGTGCTAATTGAAGGATCATTGCTGAGACATTTTAACAAGTGAATCAGTTAAATCTCTCAACAAAGTGGTCCTAACAGGCTCTTGTAAATCCTTTAATAGGGTGCTTACTTCATTTTAAGTTAAAGTCCTCTTACCAGGCACACTTTTAGTAGTATGTTTTATATCCTTTAACATGGAAAGATCTAACAATCTTTTAAGCCTTTAATAGGGTAGACCTTTCATAGGTTAGATCATGTTTCATGGTCAAACATTGTAACCTTCATTGGATACACTTTATTACTACAGTAGTGAAGATTTGTGGGTTTCATCCCCACCCTAGTTTTACCTTATCTTTGAAAGGTTTCTATTTAACTAAATATCTTGTGTCATACATGTGTTTATTATTTATTTTCATGCTATGAATGTATATGCTTAATTTGGTATTTTAGTTTATATTCATAGACTGTCATATGGATGTGTGGTGAATAGTTTTCGAGGTTGAAATTTTTAAGTGTTGATTCATCCCCCCCATCTTATAGTTTACTTTCCTATTGTATTTCCAACAATTGGTATTAGATCCTAGTTCTCTGAAAGAAAAGCTTTGCAACTTTGAGGAAAGATCTTGGAGATGAGAGTCTACAAATTAGGAAAGACTATTAAGAACTAGACAATTGGAATACAACTTGCCCTACATCAGGTCAACAAAGCAAGGGATGAGTTAAAGAGATCATTGAAGAAAAGGAAGGAAATTTCTATTCAAAAGAATGACATGCAATACCAAGAGATTAACACTACTAAATTATTTGCAAATAGAAACTCCAATGAATTCTATGCAATAGTTGTAGATCTAATGGAAAAAAATGGAACCCTAACTAAAGAGGTCAGAAATCTAAAGAGAGAACAAGAGATCTAATCAGTATTACTATGTAAAGTAGCCAAGAAGAAAAATAAAGCTAAAGAGGACAAAGTCATGATTGAACATGAAAAAAGTTTTTTGACCAATAGACTAGAAGAGAAAACATTAGAGGTAACAAGGATTGCTAACCTGCAACTAGAAACCTTTAGTCAAATGGTGACTACAAATCATGAACTAAATGTAAAGGATATTGATATCACAACACTAAAGTTATAGAATGAACAACTGATAAATGACCTAAAAAGAGAAAAGGAGTTTGTTGATAGTTTCAACAAACCTAGTGAAGCCATTAAATACTTTGAACAATTGACGAGATCCCCTAGATCCAATAGTGATACTTCTAGATTGGGATACACTAGTACTAAAGAAGGAGAAACATTGAAAAATGGCAAAGAGAGAAGTAACAAAGGTAAGAAATCCAAATCTACTTGTCATAATTGTGGTAAGATAGGTCATACTACTAATGTTTGCAAGAGTAAGACTATAAATGAGAATCCTAAAGAAAAAATCATGGGTCATTGAATTAAATGTAACAAACAAGGACATTAGGCACATGAATGTAGAACCAAGACCACAAGCTCACAAAGATTTGAAGGATACTACCATAACTTTTAGAAGCATGGACATGGAGGATATGAGTGTAGATTCAAGCCTAAATGGTCATAAAATAAGCAAACAAAGGTAAGGCATAATGGAAATTATTATAATTGAGATTATAATGCAAGGCATAGTTGTCATTGTTGTCAAGAATATGGACATGTTGCCGAAAATTGCATAAGAACATATTTCAGAAGTGAATAAAAACCACATGTTTTAGATATTTCAAGATTGGTCACATAAGTAGAAATTGTCCAACAAGGTCAAAGGAAGTAAACAATGAGTTCAACAAAGGAAAAGAAAAGACAGATGTTGATAATATTAGAGATGAAATGAATAAGATATGAAAGAGAAAG
This sequence comes from Cupressus sempervirens, assembly GCA_028749045.1. Lineage (NCBI taxonomy): Eukaryota > Viridiplantae > Streptophyta > Pinopsida > Cupressales > Cupressaceae > Cupressus > Cupressus sempervirens. The sequence continues at coordinate 172,436,037 of CM053793.1, forward strand.
GAAGATTGCAACAAATCAAGTGTAGAAGGGGTCATTTCACCTAATGGGTCAAGTGATCACACCTCCTCCAATTAAGTAATCAAGAGGTAAGTGGGACTAATATCTAAAAAGATATATTTTACATTAGTTCCAAGGATTTAGTGCTAAAATGATTACATATGCATGAAGAAAGATGCAAAGTTTTGTTAAGAATCAAGAAGAAATCTTTTAGTTTTGTTAGTTTTCATGTTGTTGCTGAGCATGAAAAGTCTTACTATGGTTTCCAAGTGAAATATTAGTTGATGTTGAGCTATCACAATTGTTAGTGTTGATTGAGCTTGTAGTGGTAGCTAAGGGGAAAGGAAACTTCATGGAAGCCTGGTGAGTTGAAATATTTATTGAAGCCAAGCTTACAACTATGTAAGCACTAAGCATTAGTTGCAAGGTTTTGAGGTCTATATAATCAATTTCTACTCATTTGACATTATTCAAATTTGAAGAAGAGCATAAAGAGCTAAAGATTAACTAAAGAAATTGTTCTAAGCTTTTGTAAATGTATTCAATACCCACTCGACACCATAACTGCAAAATCGTAAAAATATTTATTGAGTGTTGAGTTGTGTTGTATGAATATTTGCAAAACCTAGTTTTATGAAATAGTATCTAATTCTTCAGCAACCAAGGTTACAGAGGGAAAGGAAGTTTTGAATGTTTTATTGATAAGTAATAAGATTAAACAACCTAATTTTAGAGCTATTCCAGACATAACTTATAAATAAGATCCATCTGGGGCATTGTCAATGATACCACTGCAAGTCTTAATGATTCAAGATTTTAGATGCTATTATAGATGTAAGGTTGGAAGCATAGGAGACATGGAAATTAGGGAGACATGTGGTAAATTGTATGAAAATGAACTGTTGAAGGAGGAATTCAAAATTGTTGAGAAGAAAGGGTTAACTCGTGCCCTAGATTTTCCCAATGTCTTCACGACATAATGGATAAAGATAGTTTTGAGTAGGATACATGAAAATTCTATATGGTTAAAGAATGGACCAGTGAAAATCACCAAGAAAATTGTGCATAGAGTTACAAGGTATCTAACCCTAGTGTTGGTGTTTAAAACTACTGAACCACAAAATGTTCATCACCAAATTGATAATACTCACACAATCTAAGAGATAGCCACTTCCTATCAACAACTCTATGTGTAAACCATTTGGACCAACTTCAACAAAACCACAATGGCTTCCTACTCTTTAGGCTCTGCAAATCCAAGGAAGGTTTACCTAAGGGGATGCTTAAGATAACCACTGATACACAAGAACTATATTAGTTTCATTCTAATTTTCATTTTTGATTCCTAATACATACACATTTTATCCAAATTATGATATTTTTAGATTAATATGCATCCCTTACAAGTAGATTTGGTCCTCTTTCTCCTTGAGTTTATAATTACTTCTGGGAATAGCAACTACCAAATATCCAGAGGTAAAATATAAATGAGTGTTGACCAACATTATAACCCTAAACAAAATGGAACAAGAATGAATTTAAATTTGAAAAACTTGGATATGTGGTAGTAGAATTTACTTTTTAACAGCTTTGATTTATATGACCAGTGCTTTATCCATAGGGGCGAAGAGTCAACTATTAACAAGAGATCTTATTCAATTAACTTGTAATTGAATTTATCAACTGTAATCACCTACTTCCATTCTTATGAAATATCCTTTTGATAAACTCATGAATTCTACTAATCTATTGAAGCATTCACATAATCCCTTGAATTAAAAGCAATAATAAACCAAAATACAACCCATCCAGACTACAATTAACCAAATGAAACTTATTCAAAAGATCTCAAAATTAATAAACTTATGAAATGGAGACAAAAAATAGTGACACAGATCTAGTGTAATACCCTTTTGTATTATCATATTATTGATTAATACAAGAGCCAATAGAGACTAAATGAAGAACCCATGGATTCATGCTGATACTATCATTTCTATTTTACATTAGAAAAGTACAATAACTGAAGGTAAACTCAAAAATAGGTACACATGATTGGACCAATTGTACTATTTCTTAACAATTCCAAAAAATACATCAGAATTCAAACCCCTTTTCCAGGCCTGGGATCTCACTTAAATATGTGAGATGCAACAAGCTTCAGGCTTGGAAAACTTGACAAGTGTCCAAACAAAACAAAACTTAATGTAATAGAAAGATAATTCATCAATATATACTTTGGTGGTCCCATTTCTGTTACATAATAACAAGTTACTGGCTTTTTTGATTCACCACCACTATTCTAATTCTTCTAAATATGTTGCCAACAAACTAGCCAATGATGAGTCCTATGGTGTTTCAAAATTAACTTTTACCCTTGGATTTTCATTGTTTTCACCTTGGATGGACAACATTACTTTTACTCTTGATTGCTTCTTTGTCACATCCACATCCTGGGCTTTTGTTCTTGCAACTGGAGCTAACTGGTGACCTTCACCTTCTTCATTTTTCATATTTGGTGATGATGTGTGATTATTTCAAGGAAGGTATTCATGAGTTTATTTACTTTACCGGCCTCTATATTAGCATTATCTAGAGGACCATATTTCTGATCAAAATAATGAATGAATTCTAAATCCTGAGAATAGACTCTCCACTTTTCCTTTTTGGTTTCCTATTCCTGCAACGAGAATTCATTCCTTATAATGTCCTCTGAGTAGTATGAGTCATGTTTGACCTATTCCAATTTAATCCTATGTCTCAAGGTCTTATTAAAGAATCCCTCAGTATCACAAAAATGGGGATGGGAGACAACCATTTTATACTGGTTCAAAATTTTAATGCAAAAAGAGCCAACCCCCTTTGGTAATAAAAAAATGGTGTGCTATAGTGCAAGTAGGAAAAGTTGACCCCAGTGACCTCTTCAACAGAAACATCTCCTCCACTCCTCCTAATTTCCACAAAACTTCAGCCATTCCTACCTTTAAGGGTGCTTGGTAAGGCAATACATGAGGGCTCCCCCTAAAACCATAAATTCTAAAAATAGTAGAAATAGAGTAAGGAATAATATCTCCAAAATTATGTGAAACTTTGAAAGTATGGGGGTTATCCATGGGCCTAATGAGATTCATTAGTGCCTTGGGAATTTTGGGACTATCACTTAATATGAGGCATCTCAATTTGGAGGTAAAATACCTATCAAATTTGACAAAACTAGCCTTATCTGCCTCCTAGGTCATATGTACACTCGACAACTGAACTAGCAATGCTTCCCCACACTTCTCTCTATTCAATTCCATCTCTTTACATAAATATGCCAACTCCTTAAACAAGTACATGTGCATCAATAGAGAATAGTGCCCAAAGGTCTTCTCCACTTTCCCTTTGGCATTTCCAACCAAACCAACATGGATTTCTTCAGCTAAAAAGGAAGCAAAATAAAAAATAACATCTACACCAAAAGAAGCAATTTGAACCATCATATACATGAGGCCAATGGGCATGAAATCCTGCTCATCTTCACCAAAAACATGACATAGGGTCCTATATATCTCTATAGCCTGGGAAGTGAAAAGACTTTTCTGAAAAGGTTCCCTAGAGGTTGTAGTTATTATTGGCAAATTTCCTATTGTGCCAATATGTGCCCTCAGTGCACCTCCCCTAATCACATCCTTTTTTGCCTTGTACTCATTTTCTAGTTCTCGTAGATTAATTGGCACTTGATAATCTGACAATGGGTCTAGGTGAAAAACCTCACTAATTTACTTATGACTAATTGAAATTAGAGACACACCATCAGTTCTTCTCACCACCCTAATAGCTTGGTCATAATTTTTGGAAATGGCTTCAAGAAAATCATAATCCATGAAAACACTTGGGACTACTAGTTTTCCCAAATCAAAATTCTAGACTTTAACATGTGGGGCAAACAAATTCCTCTCTAAAAACCATTTTTTGAACAAAACCAGACTAGTTTGCATCATTGTTGGATTCCTAACCTAGTTCCCTTTTCCATATAGGCCATTAGTAATCTTAAGCCTAGGGTTTAAGGAAATTAACTTCTTAACTTGGGCAGGTTTAGTGGTGGACTTTGGGAGTAATTCTAGAGAATCATCTTCAACATTCCTATCCATATAATTGACTTTCCCAGAAAATGCTTTCTTGGGAGGCATCTTGACCATAATTCATAGGAACTAGAATGCTACAAGGCTATAATATTAGTACTTACTTGATTTTCCAAACTTGTTCTTCTCTAAACCTTTGCAATATCTCATGCAGAAATGGAGGATTGCTTCACATCTTTGCCAAGCTTAACATAATATCATTAGTAGGATCTTGTGCTTAGAAAATGTAAATTCTTTGTTTGTGTGAGACTGGAAATGGAAAAATCTCCTATATTATACTCTATTTTTCTTAGACACAAAGCTTTCATTCATCATAAATATATAGAATAGAAAAATAAAGTGGCATCACATTTCTTTTTAAATTTGCACTGTTGATCCTCAAAAAATCCTCCAATCTAGGAATGAAGACTGGGATGACTCACCTTTCTTCTTAACATGTTGGTATTCAAGCCAATAAAATGCTTCCATCTATACCTTTCTTTCAATGTTGGCATTTCAATCAAGGCCCACTAATGACTGGGGATAGATGTCATCAAGTCACTACCTTGCTATACATAACTTTTTGAGCATCTTGCTATAACGAGATAGCAATAACCATTGATTGTGCTTTGATCATGTGGTAGACATTTGATACAACTCTTCAGAGAAATATGGTGGGTCCCTCATTCACTATCTCGCTATACATAATCTTTGTGCAACTCTTCATAGCAAGATAGCAACGACCCTAGATTTGAAGTTAATATGAGGGCATGGAAACTGCATGAATCTTTGAAAATGTGGTGGGTCCCCTTTCCATAGTGAGATAGCGAGTATTGTTGATCAAAGCTTGATCTAACAATTAGAATCCTTTATATGTTTTATGCATGGGGCATGGATCTAGGTTACTGTTGATACTGAGCTGGCTTAACATGTTGGAATATATATATAATTTTAGTTCCTAATGACATCACACCTCCTTGGCTTTGTCGTGATTGTTATTTTTCAGGCAAGTCACTACATCACTACTAGAAAAAGTCATTTACTTTTTGGTAGTGACATAGCGAGCTTCGACTGATAAAAAACTTCTAAGATATAATTGTTTAGTAGGATGCCACCATGTCACTTGACCCACGTAGCTCATTTCTGACAAATCACTCATTTGGGGCCCACCTTTTGAAATTTTTATTACATCATAACTTTTTGATTAGTCACTACCTCGCTATCGGCATAACTCATTAACATCCCGATAGTGACATAGTGACTTCTAGTGACCCATTAAAAATTAGTGCCAAGCAAATTGAAATAGAAAAAGAGTAAATGTATGACTGTCATAGAAATAAAGGCATAGTTTGCAAGATATCTTCCTTGGGATTCTCAAAATCACTACCTGTTTTAAAAGAACACCATCTCTTGCAATGTCCGAGCACTCGCTATGTCGCTACCGAGAAATTGAAAACTTTCTCGGTTGTGATGTAGCATCCTCTGATGATTTTAGAATTCTGGTGATGGAGAAAACATAAAACATTAATTGAAAAATTTCCCTAATTAATTCTATTGTCCAAAAAGGTGGTCGTGCACATTTATGAAACTACATGGGAATTCCACAGTCACATCAACTTTAAAAGGCTACCGCTTTCTTTATATTCCAAGCACTCGCTATGTCGCTACTGGCAAGGCACATAGATTTTCCAGTCGTGATGTAGCGACTCACTAGAGAAACTTGAATCCCGGTGACACCACTTGTGAATTTCTCCACGTGCATCCTTTTTGATATTTAAAACCTTGGGACAAACCACGTGACCATAATTTTTTCAAATTGATACACTTCTCCAACACCGAACCTCATTATTTAGTACCATAAGATAGTTTTCCAATGGTCACTACATCGCTATAGTAAATAGCCCCACAAATTTTTATAACAAGCATGCAACATTTGTGGATCCAAACAAGATCCAACAGCGGGACAAGACCTTTCCAAAAAGGACTAAACAATGACTTGAAAGTAGGCAGGAAAAGAATATTCGACCCCTTTTAAAATACTTCGTGCCAAGATAATTTTAAAAGGGCAAGACCTAGGGTTTTACACAAATTTTTTTAAAAATATAAAAAATACAAGACCCAAAACCTAAAACCCTAGGATCAAATAAAAGGACTTACATCTAATTTTTATACCATGATTTTAAGAAAAGTTACTATGTAAAAAATTAGAGCAATAATGGCTATGTCTAGGGATGATAGACTACTTGAGTCTATGCAAGAATTTAGAATCTTCAGGAGAGAAGACCACAAACTTGATACAACAATGACAACTTCTTCAGAAAGTACAAGACAAAACCTAAAAATAAGGAACTAGATTGTATAGAGAAAATTATAGGGATTTACACAATATACACAATGTGCAAGAACACATAAAACCCTAAAGCTATTGTTCATGCAAAATAATATACTTTAAGAAAAAATACCTTTTCAAGAATTGTCCATGAACTAGCAATTCAAGAATATCTCTAGTTAAATCCTTTAGGAAATATGAGTCCTCTCCATTTGTATCATAGATGCAATATGGTCCAAGCCAGATTGGGTCAAATTTACCATGTTTTCCTTTATCTTCCAGTCTAGCATTCCACATTAATATCATGTCACCTATTTCAAACTTTCTCTCAGTAGTTCTTTTGTCATATAATTGTTTCATCTGTGATTGTAGCTTGGCATTCTGAATACAAGATTCTCTCCTTATTTCTTCTAATTGCAAGATGTCATCCATTCTAAGTTGCATCTCATCAACAATATCATCCTCATACAGTTGAAAAAACTTATACATCTCCTCTAAGTTGTTTTGGGGAAGTCTAGCCTATATACCATAAACCAAATCAAATGGGGCACATCCAATGGCTTTTTTCATAGTAACCCTATCAGCCTACAAAGCTAATGGAAAATTTGAATCCCAAGCCTTCTTGTTTTCTCCTCAAATCCTTTTAATGATTTTCAATATACTTTTATTACTTGATTTTGCCTAACCATTTCCTTGGGGATGATAGGGTGATGATGTGTACTCTATAATGCCATACTTTTTACAAAAATCTTTATATTCCTGTGATCTAAAAGACATAGAATTATTAGTTACAATCTTCTATGGGCATCCAAACCTAGTCACAATATTATAAATAATGAAATTAATCACCACTTTACTTGTTGCATTCTTAGTAAGAATTGCATCAACCCACTTAGTGAAGTAATCAATGGCAACTAGAATCCATGAATGTCCACCACTAGATTTATATAAGATTTCACCTATGAAATAAATTCCCCACTACTAAAATGGTGTCTATACTTCAACAAGTCTTAGTGGTAAATTCCCAGAGAATTTCAACTTTCCACTAAACTTTTGACAAGCATCACAAACTTTGACAAACTCATGATATCTCTGAAAAGTGTTGGCCACCAAAAACCAGCCCTAATAATTTTATGAGCAATGGTTTTAGCCATATAATGACCACCGCATACACCTTCATGCGTATCTTTCAAAACTCTTTTAGACTCAATCTCATCCATACACTTCAAAAGTATCCCTTCCATATTTCTCCACCATAATTGAACCTGCACTATAACATACCTTATGGCCTACAACTTGAGGGATCTTTTTTGGTTGTTTGTTAACTCTGATGGAGATTTCATATTCTAAAAATAATAAATCATATTTGTGTACCAATTAGAGATATCCATATCACAAAGATTATCCCTACAACTATAATCAAGTTGGTTAATTTGGTTTGTCTCTAAATTGGCTTCTATCATTAATTTGGCCAAACTTTGACCCCTAACTAGTTTAGTAATATGAATGTCAATGTTAAACTCTTGTATCCTATTAATCCAGCTACATCTCCTACCAAGTACCTCTTGTTGTGAAAAAAATCCTTCACAGTAGTAGTAGAAAAAAAGTAATAATAGTAGCTCCCATTAAGTAACACCTAAAAGCCTTGACTCCTTTCACCAGTGCATATGCCTATTTTTCATTTATATCATACTTGAGTTTTGCTGCCTGTAGAGATTTTCTAAAAAATGCAATGGGCTGCTCATAACCTTCCTCATTTTTTTGTAGCAATAGTACAGCAATAGTGTGAAATGAGGCAAAAGAAAATATATGCATTGGTTTATCATAATTTGGAGCTTTGAGAATAGGGGCATCTTTAATAGCTTGCTTAATTTTTTGAAATGCAATACTAGGTTCACCATCCCATTTTATCTTAGATCCTTTCTTTAGCATCCTTGATATAGGCCTACTAATTTCTGCAAAATTTGTCACAAATATCCTAAGAAAGTTGATCTGTCCAAAGAAGGATCGAATGCCTTTAACACTTTTGAGTTTCAAGATCTTGTCTATTGCTTCTACCCTTTCAAGATCAATCCTCACTCCATGCTTACCAACTAGATGTCCTAACAACTTCCCTTTAGTAACACCAAAACTACATTTCCTTGGATTCAAAGAAATACCATACTTAAGGGCTCTAATAAATACCTTTTCTAGATGTATGCAATAATCGTTCTCATCCTTGGAATAAGTAGTGAGATCATCCTAATACACAACTAGAAACTTGTCAATAATATTAGAAAAAGCCACATCCATAGCCCTTTGAAAAGTAGCCCTAGCATTAGTAAGCCAAAAATGCATTCTGACATAAACATAAGTACCCCATGGAGTAGTAAAAGAAATCTTGAACTATTCTAATTCTTTAACAACCACTTGATTATACCTTGAAAATCCATCCATCATAAACATTAGTTTAGAACCAGAAACCCTTTGTGACATAGCTTCCATATTTGGCAATTCATAATTATCCTTTAATGAAGATACATTAAGATTCCTGAAGTCAACACATAACCATATGTATCCATTTTTCTTCCTAATAGGGACTAAATTGGATACCCAAGAGGAATGTTTGATAGGCTTTATAGTCCCATCATCTCTTAACTTGATCAATTCCTTTTGCATCTTGGGGGCCAAGGTAGGATTTATTGGCCTCTATTTTTTTCTAAATGGCTTACGATTTGGTTTCAAAGGGATCTCATGCTAAAAAAGATCTTCCCTATAGGCTTTTAAGTCATCATACAACCATGCAAACACATGTCTATACATCCTTAGCAGGTCTATCAAATCTTTGCTAATTTTAGGAGGCAGTTTCTTACCTATATATATATATATATATATATATATTAGGTATTTCCTGAGTTCCCAAGTTTACCTCCTCTAGATCTTTGGCATTATATTCATTGGTATTCATTTGTGACCTATCCTAGTTGTTAAAAATAGTTTCTAAAACAACTAGACCCTTTGAGATTTTATTTGTCTTTAACTGCACAACTTCCTACCCAAAAATAGTATCCTTTCCATTTATATTTTCTACAGAAGCTGTACAATTAATTTCTTGTCCTAAAAACATATTCTCACAATTCAAAAATCTCAGAATATCCTTATCATCTTCAAAAACTTGCCAATTCTAGACATTATCAGGAATAGAGGGTCTAGTTTGAGTCTCAACTTTGGACACACTAGTGAATGTGACATCATCAAGTTTTATTGCTATATTAGCTAACAAATCTACCATTTTATTGTTAGTTCTATCCTTCCAAATTATCCCAAATACATCAAAACATTCAATCATATCCCATACAACATTTCTATACTATTTTAATATCTTATTCTTTGAGACATAAGCATTTCTTACTTGGGATACAACCAATTCAAAATCTCCCATAACTTGTAAACATTTTATCCCATGCTTATGAGCTAGTCTAAGACCCAATAATAAAGCCTTATATTCTGCTACATTGTTGGTATAAGGGAAACTTAAAGTAAAAGAGAATTTGTATGTTACCCCTGCTGGAGATATCAACAAAATACCTACACTTGCTCCATCTTTGTAAGCACCATCAAGGAACATGGTCCATAAATCTCCCTTATGTATTTTTGTATTAGCTTCTACTTTGATATGATATTTATGCTTTTCCTTCTTCAAATTCAAAACCTCTACTCTGAATACATTGACATCTATATTGACAAAGTTTATCATATCATCCTCAATATCTTCTTCTATCATATATCTGCTTTTTGGTTCTCTATTTATTTTTACCAAATTCCCATAAATGTTAAAAGTAGCAAATGATAGATCACATTGCAAACTTCCTCCCATGGTTGCACTCCACTTTCTAGATAATAACATACCATACTAATGTGGAATATCAACAACCAAAACACTCATGGTAAGTTCTTTTTTTGGGCAAGCTATTAGTCTATATGGTAAAGAATTAATAGTACCTATAACTATCACTTCTCTTTTATCCATGGCACAATATCTTCCCTGACTAGTATCAACTTTCAAACCTAGTTCCTTCATTATTTCAAAAGGCATAATAGTATTTGAGGCACTAGAATCAATCATGCAATTTTTAAATGTTTTATCATTCACTAAAATACTCAAGAAAAATGGCTTAACACTTCCAAAGCATTCATTAATAGAGCTATCCAAAAACATCTGCGGAATCATGAGTTTCATTGCATTCTTGTTTTGTCTCTACATCATTATTTCCTAACCATGCTATGGCTTTATTTCTATGTTTAGGGATCCTTAATAGTTCAGACAGAGGAACTTTAATAGTGATATGTGATATAACATTAAGCATATCTATAGAAGAATCTAAGGGATTATCAATAGTCATATCCTTTTTTTCATGATGTTTATCATGAATACCTTGATGATTCTTGTCATTTATAGTGATCACTTTTGATACCTTCTAATCAAATTTCTTAGGCAAATTATTTAAGAATTCTAACTCCTTAGGATCTCCTCCTCTCTTTGGTTCCCACTTTTTACCTAAAATTTTGAGCTTCATAGTAGGAATTTCTTTAGGCTTTACAATTTCCTTTTTCTTAGGGTTAGCCTTTTTGATAAATATACTAGGTACCTTACCATTATCAGCATTCTTAGCCATATGTCTATTTTGTACTTGAGCTACCATGCTAGCAGTAATTTGATTGATCTCTTCTCTAGAAGGCTTCCTTAGTATCACCTCCTCTCTAGTAGATTCCATGTTACATACATTATCCTCATCATCACTCTCTTCATTAGAAAATACTTGCTGCTGCATATGACCTTGAAAATATCTTTGTTCCACTAAATCTCTATCAGGATCATCATTGTCATAATGGTCATAATGTGACTCAAACATATCACATCCTACATCATCGCTACTTTCATCATGTTCTTGACTTTCTTCTACCTCATTTTGATTTCCAAAAAATGACAAATCTATTGCACAATACTTAGGATCATGGGGTAACTGACAAACAAAACACCATGTTGGTTCAATAGTGGGTTTAGGGTCATCTACCACATTTATGAAATTTTTAGATAAAGGATTAGGGGTAACCTTGTTACTGGTGTTCTTAGGAGGAGGAACATTGGCCTGACCATCCTTTGAAGTAGTGTTATAAGGGAAATTTTGCCATCTATTCTGTCTACCAAAATTTGATTGGTAAGGGACCTTATTTTTAGTGGGATTCCTATCTTTTTTCCTTGGGGAAGATTCAAACCTTTTATAGCATTCAAGACTTGACTCATCTCACCAGGCTCTTGCTTTTTACCTCTTATAGATTTGTGATCTTCTTTTCTATTTCCCTTACTCCCAAATAACCTAGGATCGTCTCTTTTATTCTGCAATCTCCTTGAAATTCTCAAATTATTTTCTATATTGATAGCAATTCTAAAAGCATCTCTTAAAGTCCTAGGCTCCTTATCCCTAAGTTGATATGCCATTTTACCATCAAAGGTGTTCAAATAAGTAATCATACATACCTTATCATCAACTCGCATGGCTTGCATTAGCTTATACATCCTCTTCTGAAACCTAGTGTTGAAATTAGTAACAGATTCATTATGCAACTTCTTAATATTATTGAACTCACTTAGAATATACTTGGGTTTTGATTATCATCATATTGTTACTTAAAACAATACTTAATGTCCTTCCAATCTACAATGGATGACTCAAGAAGCCTCTTGAACCATTCTCTAACATCTTTAGTTAATGACTGAACAAATAACTTCATGATAACATCTTTAGCCTCAACCTCATAATCACTCATCATGTCAAGAAAATTTCTCAACTGGTCCTCACAAGTAATAGCATTATTTCTGGCAAACTTGAGCAATCTTTTCCTCATTTCTTGTGGGATAGGGTTAGGAAAACTAGGAATACCTTCAAAATATATCTGTCTATAGACTTCTAATTGAATAGGTCTTCTTTGTAAATCAACCTTAGAAGCATTGACAACATTTCTTTCATTATTATTAAAAGCATTACTAGTACTAGGATCTATAGTAGATTTATTTGGATCCATTTTCTATGATGAAGAAGACAAGAAGGGAGTAGACAATTTAGTAGTATTCTAATTTGCAATATTTTTCCTATTATTATCTTCAGGAGAAAATACAAACTACTTCGTAGCATTTTCTAGAAACTTACTTTTGTTATTCATCTCAACTATGGCTACCTTATTCTCTACAATTTCCAATTTCTTAGCTAAATCCTCTTTCTCTTTCCTCCTTTTTTCTAACTCAACATTAGAATATGACACAAAATCATGGATCTAGATGGGCTTCATTGGTTCATTTAGCCTAATAACAGCTTCCTTTTGTTTTCCCTTATCTTGAATGCCAATAGCACATTCTACATCTTGTTTAACATCTAGGGTCTTATAACTTTTGATTTTTTGTATCATAGGACCCTCTTGGGTTTAGATCTTGATCCTTTAGCAACTTTTTCTTTTGTATTTTAAGTTGTTCCACTTGACCCACAATTTTATGCTACCAAGCACTGGCTGCTATCTCATTCTTCTTTTTCAAAGCAGCAATTCTCCTAAGAAATTCCTTCTTTTTTTCATAAGCCCTCATGGTCGTTTCCTTAGCAAGCTGCACTCTCAATATTTCATTCTCATTAGGGTCAGTAATGGTAAACTCAGAACCAAAGGTCTTCTCATCATTAAAACTTTCAGGCTCTAAATTTTTTGGTCTTTCCTTTTTAGGAGAGTAATCTGACATGAAAGGGTTTGTGCTATGCTGGAAAAGATTGTTACTAGTCCTATCCTATAAATTAAGTGCACATGGTTGGACAACCTTTTCTTGACATATCATTTCAGCAGTATTATAGAAATCATCATCAAAAAAAATAGGATGAGATCTAGGCCCCTTGCAAAAAGGTTCCTTTTCAACATAAATGTAGGTGTTATTTTCCCTTGCCATTTTCTCCTAGCAATAATTTCCCTTCTACATCTGGGCTCCTTTCACAGCCTAGCTTTTCTTTCCTCTAGGAGGAAGATCAGTTTGTAACTTAATAGTTGGGTTCTTCTTCACATTTTCCCATGAATTTTTCATACTTCCCATGATATAAAACATTCGTAAACTTGACACTGATTAAAACCTTTATGAGTCACCACCCTCCTAGGGAAAAGTAATGTAATAGCTTTGTTGACCTAATAGAATATCGCAAGATTATCACAAAATAATTAGACAAATAGAAAGCACCAAATCAAAAAAAAAATTGGGACTATAACAATTCCTTAGTGGATAAGACACCTTTGCAAGGATTGTACATGTTATTCTATACCTGTTGAGTGGGATTTTGCTTCTCTTCTTTTTAAATTCTCAAGTTTTGTCACTAGAAAAGTCCACCAAAACCACAAGTAATTTTAGAGGATCTGACAATTGTAATACTGACACTTTTCCCCACTAGAGTCACCATTTTGTTGGTGTTTAAAACTAATGAACCACAAAATGTTCATCACCAAATTGATAATACTCACACAATCTAAGGGATAGCCACTTCCTATCAACAACTCCATGTATAAACCATTTGGACCAACTTCAACAAAACCACAATGGATTCCTACACTTTAGGCTCTGCAAATCCAAGGTAGGTTTACCTAAGGGGATGCTTAAGATAACCACTGATACAAAAGAACTATCTTAGTTTCATTTTGATTTTCATTTCTGATTCCTAACACATACAGAGTTTATCCTGTTGGTAAATAGATTGTTCTTTCCAATGTAACTCTTAAATGCTCGAACCTATGAGAAACAATTTGATACCAATAGTTGGATAATATATCATTAGGTTGATAGATTTCCTTTGAATTGAAAGGTACAGCTCCCTTATCAATGATATTCAATGAATTTTTTTGTTCCTAAACTAATTGGGTATGTTCTTAACCTGAGAACAAAAGAGGGAAAACCAAGCCAGTCCTAGACGAAACTAACTCAGGTAGATTTTAACTCCTAAATCTAGCCAATTCCAAGAACCCACAATTCCTATGACTTCTTGATACCGGTAATGCAATATGAATGTTGTAAATGTAAATGCAATGAAACTAGAATGAAAAGAAGATTAAATGTCTGAATCTTTGCAATAGGAACAGTTGAAAATACTCTGATTTACAACCCATTCGCCATTTGACTCAAGATGTAAGAAAGTGTTCAAAACTGAATATGACCATGCTCTGATTGATTATAATTAGAAAAAGTAATAACCAAATACTCTAATTCAGAATAAAACCTCTTTGTATTGAACACCACAAATAAAAATACTCTAACTTTATTTGCTCACAATTCCTTTTCCAAATCCATTACAAAAATCCAAATACAAAATCCCTTAAACACAGGAAATGAAATGCATGAAAATAAACTATTGTCTCCCCTCTACTCCAGCAATACCTACTCTTGCAGAAAAGAATAGCCCTCACAAATGAAAAGGTTTTACAATAAATACATTCTCCAACAACCATTTGGTTTCCTCCGGTGACTTTTCAGTTCTTGTCTCTTTGACTTCTCATCCTTTCCTTTTGAAAATTGATATTCTTATTAACTTTTTAAGTTAATAATCATAGATATTAACATATTTAAATTATATTTTAACAATTGACATTTAAATATGTTAAATCAATATCAAACTCTTTCCTTTGTTGAGTGGACAGAAAAATAAATACTACTGCCAGGTAAAAATGAGTCATTTTTTGTGGGGCATATCTTTTTATTCCATTATTGGAGCAAGCTCATTTATGGATATGTTCTTCCAAAATTAGTTATCTTCATCTTGACTAGAGCGATCAAAAAAATAATCAATGAGTCAAAAGATGTGAACTTCTAAATTCTGCTCTACATGACTGCTATAAAATCAGAATTAATAAAATAAAGTTTCTAGCCATTCTTCTTTCAATGCTCTATAATCCATGTCTTCAATCTGCAAAAATTTTATCTTGCATGCTTACAATGTTAATTCTCTACTGAAATTTGGGAGAAATTCTCTAGAATACTTATAGTGGAAATCTAATTTTGGTCTTCTCCCTTTTGTGGAAAATTGAACTTTGACTACGAAAGGTGCAATGAAAAATGAATTTTCCATTTCCATGTAGTGGGCACAATTTTTATGTAGATTGATACAAAAATTATTTTTCTAGAGTAATCTTGATGCTAGACCCCATATACCTTCATTATGGATTGAGATTTTCCTTTTCTCTCTTCATGTGGAAAACTGAACTTTGATTGTGAAAGGCATAGTGGAAAATGAGTTTTCCACAATGCTTCTCCCTTTGGTGTAAAATGAAAGATTTGCTTCTCCAATGGAAAATTTGAAAATGACTGCGAAAGGTACAGTAGAAAATGAGTTCTCCACTCTACTTTTTCCCTTTGGTGGAAAATCCCAAGTTGACTACTCCTTTGCAAAAAATTCAAAAAGTGCTTCTCCAATGGAAAATCTGAAAATGACTATGAAAGGCGCAGTAGAAAATGGGTTTTCCACTCTGCTTTTTTCCTTTGGTGGAAAATCCCAAGTTGACTACTCCATTGTGGAAAATTAGAAAAGTGCTTCTCCATGGAGGAAAAATGAACTGTGACTTCTATTTGCTTCCACATTAGTATATCTGGACCCAGAAATAATTCAATCCTTCATAGAAACTTTGTTAAGCATACTAGGAACAATTTTTTGGGAAATCCTTTATGGGAGGCAACTTTAAAAGTTTTTAAAATGGTGTAATAAAAGTGCACCTACATACCCAAATTATGATATTTTCAGATTAATATGCATCCCTTACGAGTAGATTTGGTCCTATTTCTCCTTAAGTTTATAATTACTTCTGGGAATAGTAGCTACATAATATCTAGAGGTAAAATATAAATGAGTGCTGACCAACATTATAACTCTAAACGAAATTGAACAAGAATGACTTTAAATTTGAAAAACATGGATATGTAGCAGTAGAATTTACTCTCTAACACCTCTGATTTATATGACCAGTGCTTTATCGATAGGGGCAAAGAGTCAACTATTAGCAGGAGATCTTATTCAATTAACTTGTAAGTGAATTTATCAACTATAATCACCTACTTCCATTCTTATGAAATATCCTTTTCATAAACTCATGAATTTTACTAATCTATTGAAGCATTTACATAATCCCTTGAATTAAAAGAAACAATAAACCAATATACATCCCATCCAGACTACATTCAACCAAATGAACCTTATTCAAAAGATATCAAAATTAATAAACTTATGAAATGGAGACAAAAAATAGTGACACAGATCTAGTGTAAATACCCTTTTGTATTATCCTTTTGTTGATTAATACAAGAACCAATAGAGACTCAATGAAGAACCCACGAATTCATGTTGATACTATCATTTCTATTTTATATCAGAAAAGTACAATAACTGAAGGTAAAATAAAAAATAGCTACACATGACTGGACCGACTGTACTATTTCTTGACAATTCCAAAAAATACATCAAAATTTAGACCCCTTTTCTAGCCCTAGGATCTCACTTAAATATGTGAGATGCAACAAGCTTCAGGTTTGGAAAACTTGACAAGTGTCTAGAAAAAACAAAACTTAATGTAACAAAAAGATAATTCATCAATATATATTGTGGTAGTGCCATTTTTGTTACATCATAACAAGATACTAGCATTTTTTATTTGCCACCACTATTCTGAATCTTTTGAATATACTGCCACCAGACTGGCCAATGATGAGTCTTGTGGTGTTTCTAAATCAACTTTTGCCCTTGGATTTTCACTATTTTCACCTTGGATAGACAACATTACTTTTACCCTTGATTGCTTCTCTGTCAAGTCCACATCCTGGGCTTCTATACCTGCAACTAGAGCTAATTGGTGACCTTCATCTTCTTCATTTTTCATATCTAGTGCTGATGTGTCAATAATCTACACCTTGTCATATTGTAACTCATCTTCATCTATTCCAACTCCCTCAAATTGCTCATCAGAAGCAATATCCACCATCCATGTGTTAAACATTGTATCATCTGGCCAATCAAATTATAGAATATCTCATTGCCTTTTGATAACATATTCTACCTCCCTATCGATATCAACAAATTCTTGTTTTAAAGAATCAAAGAATATTTGGTCTTTCACCATTTCTTCAATTGTGGTAGCCCACCATGCATGCCCTATTTCATTGATAATCCTATTCATTCTTAAACAAAATAAATCATCAAGCTCCTTGGCCCATTCATCTTTGTTCTTCAAATTATTTCTCCTATGTAGGGCACAAGGAAATAAACTAAACTTTTGGCTCTTGTTCTTGTTCAAGTAGCCAACTATTATTCTTTGCAAATGAAATCTCTTATTGTCAAAATTGGAAAAATTAGAAACAATATCAAAAGTTTTATCAATTCAATCATAGGAGGTTTTTATGACAAAATAACATAAAAATGTCATTTCTTTCCTCCTTCTTACCCACTTATTCACAATAGGCTTTAAAGCCTCATCACTTTCTTTCAGTTCCTCCCAAATATTTATCACCTTAGCCAACTGATCATAGACTAGTGGCCATTCAATTTTTTCACTCAAATATGTGAGAGCCTTTCTTAATTAATCTTCATATTTTTCCTCCAACTCCACATGTAATGCCCACAGCTTGCTTTTTTCTTCTTCAAAATCTTCTACTGTGTGGTATTCTGGCCTTTGGGGTGTATCTGGTATTTCTATGAAGGGGGTGGATTTGAAGGGCTCAACTGGGGGGTGAGGGTATGTTATTCTTTGCCTTGTGGACCTCCCCATTAGCTTGTGTTCAAGCTCAATTCTCTTTTTAACCTCTTTATTGTGAGCCTTTAGAATTGTTTCATATTTTCTCTATAATTCAAACGTGGCTTGTTCTTCCTTCTTAGTAGTGGCCAAAAGAAATCGGGATGAATCCACATTCCAATGTGCTACCTATACATGAGAGGTATCAACAACTCTCCTTACAATTATGTTTCCCATCAATCTAGACTCATCTGGTTGTGGTAATGTGGCTCTAGATCCTCTTCTTAATGACCAACTAACCAGTGCAACTTGATCTTCAATAAATGTAGTACCTTAGATGTCTTTTTTATTTTTATCTTGCAAATTCAATTTATTTAAAATAGAATTGAAAATTAAAGCATCACAAATGTCCCAATTTGGTAACAATAAAATGTTAGATGCCCTCACCATTTGTCTTCCCTCTTCAGGGCTTATATTATGAAATTCTTTTATCATTTCTTCTTTTGTTTGGTTCTTGATGGAGGCCTCATCCATTTTTGGATGCTTTATTTTCAACCTTTTAAATCTTTCTTCAAAATTATTCATGTTCACCCTCCATGCAAATTTCTAGAAAGCCCTAGACTTTACAAAACTATCATTAGCCAAAAATTAATGACTTTCCTATTCTAACATACATTTCAATTCCCTACCTCTATAGTCAACTATTGTTAGATTCAAACTTGGTGGAGGAGGTTCTTGAGGGTTACCCTCATCTAACTCTACTTGAGTAATAAAAATACCTCCCTCTGATCCAATCAGCTCAATTTTCTCACTAGTGAGCTATTCTTCTCCAATCCTCAAAGGGGATTGAGTGGGTGAATACTCCTCAACTTGAGGACTCTTTTCTTTTATTATTTATCTCCTCTTTGGGGATGGCTCAAGAGGCCTTTCTTCTAGGACTGAACTAGTAGATTTCACTATCTTCTTGCCCTTGTCTTCAGTGGTTTTCCTATTCTAAATTATATTGTAACCTGGCCTCCTTTGAACAATTATTTGACCAGCTCCTACATTAGGAGTGAAAGCCAACCTCCTCATGACCTCTCTGGCCTTATATGGGTATGAATCAATAAAAAATTATTTCTTCTCATTCATAGGTTCCATTATTTTAGGGAAGGTATTCATGAGTTTGTTTACTTTATTAGCCTTTGTAATAGCATTATCTAGAGGACTGCATTTTTTTATCAAAACAATGAATGAATTCTAAAACCTAGGAATAGACTCTCCCCTTTTCCTTTTTGGTTTCCTTTTCCTACAATGAGAATTCATTCCTTATAATGTCCTCTGAGTAGTACAAGTCATGTTTGACCTGTCCCAATTTAATCCTATGTCTCAAGGTCTGATTAAAGAATCCCTCAATATCAAAAACATGGGGACAGGAGACAGCCATTTTATATTGGTTCAAAATTTTATGCAAAAAGAGCCAACCCCCTTTGGTAATGAAAAATTGGTGTGCCATAGTGCAAGTTGGAAAAATTGACCCCAGTGACCTCTTCAATAGAAACATCTCCTCCACTCCTAATTGCCACAAAACTTTAGCCTTTCCTACCTCTAAGTGTACTTCGTAGGGAAATACATGAGGGCTCCCCCTAAAACCATAAATTCTAAAAATAGTAGAAATAGAGTAAGGAATAATATCTCCCCAATTATGTGAAACTTTCAAACTATGTGGGTTATCCATTAGCCTAATGAGATTCACTAGTGCCTTGGGGATTCTAGGACTATCACTTAATATCAGGCATCTCAATTTGGAGGCAAAATACCTATCAAATCTGATAAAACTAGCCTTATCTACCTCCCAAGTCATATGTACACTCCACAACTAGACTGGCAGTGCTTCGCCATCCTCCTCTCTATTCAATTCCATCTGTTTACCAAAATATGCCACCCCGTTAAGCAAGAACATGTGCATCAACAAAGAATACTACCCAAAGGTCTTCTCCACTTTCCCTTTGGTAATTCCAACCAAACCAACATGGATTTCTTCAGCTAAAAATGAAGCAAAATAAAAAATAACATCTACACCAAAAGAGGCAATTTGAACCATCATATGCATGAGGCCAATGGGCATGAAATCCTGCTCATCTTCACCAAAAACATGACACAAGGTCCTATATATCTCTACAGCCTGAGAAGTGAAAATACTTTTTTTAAAAGGTTCCCTAAAGGCTACAGTGATTACTAGAAAAGTTGCTATTGTGCCAATATGTACCCTCAATGCACCTCCCCTAATGACATCCTTCTTTACCTTGTTTTCATTTTCTAGTTCTGGCAGATTAATTGGCACTTGATAATCTGACAATGGCTCTAGGTGAAAAACCTCTCTAATTTCCTCAAGACTAATTGAAATTAGAGGAACACCATCAGTTCTTCTCACCACCCTAATAGGCTGGTCATAATTGCTGGTAATGGCTTCAAGAAAATCATAATCCATGAAAACACTGGGGACTACTAGTTTTCCCAAATCAAAATTCCAGACGTTAGCATGCATGGAAAAAAATTCCTCTCTAAAAACCATTTTTTGAAAAAAATAGGACTAGTTTGTATTATTGTTGCATCCCTAACCCAGTTCCCTTTTTCATATAGGCCATTAGCAATCTTAAGTCTAGGGGTTTAAGGAAATTAACTTCTTAACTTGTGCAAGTTCGGTGGTGGACTCTGGGAGTAATTCTAGCAAATCATCATCAACATTCCTATCCATATAATTTACTTGCCCATAAAATACTTTCTTTGGAGGCTAGGAACTGGAATGCTACAAGTCTATAATATTAGTACTTACTTGATTTGCAAAACTTGTTCTTCTCTGAACCTTTGCAATAGCTCATGCACAAATGGAGGATTGCTTCACATGTTTGCTAGGCTTAACACAATATCATTAGTAGGCTCTTGTGCTCAAAAAATGTAAAATCTTTGTTTGTGTGAGACTGGAAATGGAAAATCTCCTATATTATACTCTATTTTTCTCACATGCGAAGCTTTCATTCATCATAAATGCATAGAATAGAAAAATAGAGTGGCATCACATTTTTTTTTAAATTTGTGTTGTTGATCTCCAAAAAATCCTATAATCCAAGAATGAAAATTAGGCTGACTCACCTTTCTTCTTAACACACTGGCAGTTAGGCCAATAAAATGCTTCCATCTATACCTTTCTTTCAATGCGGACATTTCAATCTGGGCCCACTGATGACTAGGGACATGTGTAATCAAGTCACTACCTCACTATACATAACTTTCAAGCATCTTGCTATATCAAGATAGCAATAACCATTGATTCTGCTTTGATCATGTGGCAAACATTTGATATATATCTTAAGAGAATTATGGTGGGTCCCTCATTTTCTATCTTTGTATACATAATCTTCATGCAACTCTTCATAGCAAGATAGTAACAGTCATAGATTTGAAGTTAATTTGAGGGTTTGAAAACTGCATGAATCTTTGAAAATGTGGTGGGTCCCTTACTCGCTACCCCACTATACATAAAAAGTGCACATCTTTCCATAGTGAGATAGTGAGTATCATTTATCCATGCTTGATCTGATGATCAAAATCCTTTATATGTTTCATGTGTGGGGCGTGGGTCTAGGTTACTATTGATGCTAACTTGGCTTAACGTGTTGGCATATATATATTATTTTAGTTCCCAATGACATCACACCTCCTTGGCTTTCCTGTACTTGTTATTTTTTAGGCAAGTCACTACATCGCTATTGGTGAAAGTCATTTACTTTTTGGTAGTCACACAGCGAGCTTCGACAGATCCAGAACCTCCAGCGTATGGTTTTTTGGTAGGATGCCACCGTGTCACTTGATCCACACAACTCATTTTTGATGAATCACTTGTTTGGGGCCCACCTTTTGAAATTTTCATTACATTATAACTTTCTAATTAGTCACTACCTCACTATAGGTGCAAATCATTAACTTCCCAATAGTGACATAGCAACTTCTAGTGACCCATCAAAAATTGGTGCTGGAAAAATTAAAATGGAAAAACCATAAATGATATGATTGTCATAGAAATAAAGGCATAGTTTGCAAGATATCTTCCTTGGGATTCTAAAAATTAGTGCTCGTTTTAAAAGAACACTATCTTTTGTAATATCTAGGCACTCGCTATGTTGCTATAGGGAAATTGAAAAATTTCTCGGCCGCGATGTAGCAACCTTCGACAGATTCAAAATTTTGGTGATGGAGAACGTGCATAACAAATTGATTGAAAATTTCCCTAATTAATACTATTGTCAAAAAATGTGGTTGTGCACATTTATGAAATTGCATGGGAATTCCATAGTCACATCAACTTTAAAAGGTTACCACTTGCTTTATATTCTAAGCACTCGCTATGTTGCTACTAGTAAGGTGCATAGATTTTCCAGTCATGATGTAGCGACTCACCAAAAAAACTTGAATCCTAATGACACCACTTGCGGATTTCTCCACGTGCATCCTTTTTGATACTGAAAACCCTCAAACAAAGCACGTGACCATAATGTTTTCAAATTGATACACTTCTCTGGCACTAGACCTCATTTTGTAGTACCGTAAGATAGTTTTTTGATGGTCGCTACATTTCTATAGTAAAAAACCACACAACTTTTTATAACGAGCATGCGACATCCGTAGATTCAAACAAGATCCAACAGTGAGACAAGACCTTTCCAAAAAGGACTCAACAATGACTTGAAAGCAGGTGGGAAAAGAATATTCGACCCCTTTTAAAAAACTTCATGCTAAGATAAATTTAAAAGGCAAAGACCTAGAATTTTGCACAAATTTTTAAAAGATATCAAAAATACAAGACCCAAAACATGAAACCCTAGGATCAAATAAAATGACTTACATCTTATTTTTATACCGTGATTTTAAGAAAAGTCACTAAGTAAAAAATCAGACCAACACCTAGATCGGCCAAAGACATTAAGAAGTGAAGCATAAGAGGTAATTGAAAGGAATATAGGGATTGTATAGAATAAATGATGGATGACAATAGATACAATGGTAGATCCCTTAATTTCTTTTTTAGTGAGGACTATCAATCCAGTAGGCTTAATAGTGTTCCATGTATTGTAGTGGATGTGGGATACAAAATAGTCAAGAAAGATAATACTTATGATCTTACTAAGTTGCAGTTGTAACAATTGACTAAGAATTTGGGAGCCATAAGGAAGACCAAAAGTGCACAATGCAAATTTGGATCTATTCTTGTATGTATATTATTTTATGTATAAAATACATTTCCTACTTTTGGTAAAATTGCATAGAGAGTAAATAGATCTATTGTAGTGCAAATAGGTGAATTCATTGAGCAACTAGGTGATAATTTTGAGTCAATCATGAAAAGATACTTTGAAAACTTCAAGTAGACAATGAAGAAAAGACTTAGGATACCAATTTCACTAGTGGAGAAACATTTTGATGATATTTGCTTCCTAGTTGACACTAACTATACATATGTCTAGGCAATAGTTCCTAGGGTTAGATGATTAAGACCATTGGGATATGAAATAAATATTGATGAAGCCTTTGTGGCCATACAACATTACTTGTAGAAGAAGAGGACAAGGAGACTACAACTTTTGGGAACTATGCTATGGCCAAGTGAAAAATCACAATGGACTTGAACGCTCCTTCAGTAATTAGAAAGAAGAATTAGATGGTAAAGAAACTGAAAGAAAAATTTGGTGAAGGGGTAGAAGAAGATGATGATGATGATGATGATGAATAAGAAGAGAATTCACCTATCCAAGTGCCACTTGCTATCACCCAAGGTCAAAGAGAGGACCAACAAGAAGAGGAAGTAGAAATTCTAGAAGATGCCTAGGGAGAAGAAGTCAGTGAAGCACTTACAACTACTAAACATAAGAAAAGAAAAGCTAAAGCACATGTAGTAAACAAACCAAACAAGGTTGAAAAACCTACTCAGCTTACAATATCTATAACCAGGACTAGCACAAAGGGCCACTACACAAAAGGCTAAGGAAGTGGTCAAGCCAATGGAGAAAAGAGCTAGTCAAGCTAGCAAGGGTGAAGAATCTCAGAAGAGACTAAGGAGAAAATATGTTTCTCTAGCTGAATCTAATGAAGATAAGACTAAATATAATGACAATAGCCAATTCAAAGTAGTAAGTCATAGTTCTTCTTCATATTTAGATAATCTATGTGAAAATATTAGAAATCGTGTTGATTTATCTGGATTCTCTCACATTGAGTTTGACAATCTTGGGAAGATTTAAAAGAATCAAGTTGAAGAGACAATATATACCATGATGGAAATATTTAAAAAGGCTCCTCTTGAACTTTCCAACTCCATACCCAAGAGTTTGTATGAGAGAGTTGAGCAAAAGTGGCACTATTTTCTGAATACTAAAAATAAAATAAGAGAAACAAAACTTGTGTAGGTAATGCAAGAACTAAGTAAGGGTGTAATGGAAAAAGCCATTAAGAAACATATTTGAAAATTTTCACCAAAATATAGGTCATTCAGTAAATTGCAAAATAACATTGAGGATGTTGTATAATAGTTTACTTTGATGTGGAAATCACTATATGGTTTGACAATATCCCATGGAAGATTGCAGGCACCTATTAAGGTAGGTGAAGAAAAAGAAGGAGAAAAAGAAGATGACACTAAACAAGATATAATTAAGGGAGGCATGGACATGAACATAGACACGTAGGCACTAGGAGAGGATGAGTGGCCAATAGAATAGAGTGTACCAGATACACTAGTGCTGAGTGTTAGTCCTTCACACAAGGTGAACAAAGAAGATGACACTATAAAGATAAAGGATGTTTTTGATATTGCCACTCTAAAAATTAATCCCCTCATAGAGGATGACTTGAAAAATATACTAGTGGAATCCACCACCTAGGCTAAACTTTGTGAGAATTTTGTATTGGTGAGTATTAATGAGATTGAGAAGTTAGATAATGTATCTATAGAGGAGGTAGTACCGAAACAAATTATACCTTCAGCCTCTTCCCAATTCACAATGATACAACCAACATTGCCCCTTATGGTATATCAAAGGAAGGAGACAACTACTACTACCATCAGTACAATGGCACAAATTACTCCAGTCTTAGTCACTATAGAGGAAAGTGTACATGACAAAGGTGAGATAGATGGAGAGCAGAAAGATGAGATAGAAAAAAATGAAGAAACTCAAATTCAAATAGGTCAGGTAGATACTCTTGCACCTACAACACATAATCAAGGTGTTACTAATAATATAGAGGAAGAGAAGGACACACCTAAAGAGTCAATTTTGACAACAAAGCCAAAGGAACAAATAGCAATACAAACATTGGTAACATTACTAAAACTTGCCACTCCTCCTAGTCAAGCTCTTCAGAGGCCGAGCATAGAAGCTACACCATTACAATCCTCAAAGCCAAGTCCAAGTACATCCAAGGGAGTTGAAGTTACATCATTTGTTGATGTAAACCTAGATGAAGTATTTGATTTTCCCAAATTTGATTATGTAACTATTAGTATTGAGCATATGGGTATACTCTAGAAAGCTCTAGCAACGAAGAAGCATCAAGAATTTCTTATACAGGAGCATAGGAAGAAGTAAGCTTTGATTGATATCAAAGACATTTTTATTGATGCATTCAATCTATTGGCTCTAGAGGAAGACAAGCCAATAATTGAACAATTAACTAGCTTAGTAGAGAAGCTGAATGACACAGACCTAAATTCTAATGTCAAATTACTTGAATGGTCTGAGAGAAAGTTCCAACATAAGGTTGATGAAAAGATATCAAGTGTTATTGTACTAAAATGGGTTGAATTAGCAACCAAAATAGAAAGTGTGAAGAAGATACTAGAGAATATTTTCTCTTTGTATACCAAACTGAATAATACTACACTCTTCACAAGGGAAGTTAGGATTCGTATTCTAAACTTGGAGAGCATTATGAACACATCTAGTATAACTCTACCAAAGTCTTCAACACAAAGTGAGAAACACTTCAGCACCCTCCTACATTCCCAAAGTTAGTTAGCAACAATACATGCAGATGAATCCAAGATCAGGGCTAAACTAATATGCATCCAGTCTATGCTGACTCCACACATGGAGATACTGCACAAGAAACTAGCCTATGCTAAAACTCTCATGAAGAAAGACACTCATCTTTCTACACATGAAGTTTTAGTACACCTTATTGCTGAGCTGGCCATCCAAATTAAGTCATTGGAGGTAGCTTGTGATAATAGGGATTCAGCTCTAAAGATTATTCTTGAGATCCACAAACCATTTTTGGACAAACATACTATTACTTTATAACTCATTGTCAAAATTATTAGAAAGGGGGAGCAATAATGAAAAAGAGTATGTGGGAGATAGAGCCAAGGCTAAATAGATAAACAATCTACTCGGCAAGGGAAAGATTTTGTATCAAATGCAAAGTATATCATAGATCAATCAATTCAGAGGGAGTTATGAAATTTTGAGGTATGACTGATAAGTCATGTGTTGCCAAATTTTGAAATTTTTGTATAGAAGCTAAATAGATACTAGTTATCTATGTTATGCTCATAAGGATAAGGTCATTAATGCATGACCAAGTGTTTTTGACACTCATGTCAAAGGGGGATATTATTGATCTTAGACTAGTTTTGAGTAAAGAGTGTCTATACACTTAAGTCGTCTACTTAGTTCATATTGAACAACATATGTTGAGCATAGCATATAAGATAGTGCATGCCAAGTAAATAGTGAGTGCCAAGACACTCATGTGTCAAGTCACTCAGATGTTGAGCAGATAGTATGTGCTGAGTGACTCAAGTGCCAAGCAAGTAGTGCATACCATGTCATTTAGATGTCGAGTGTCAACATTGAAGTTATAGCTAGTGCCAAGCACTAGTGACTTTAGATGTTGAGTAATATAGTTTTGACATAGTTTTTTGTACTGGCACAAACTACCATGTAAATCATTTTTTAGCTAACTTAAGTATTTTTTTATGAGTTTTTTTTATAAGGACGAATCTTAATTATGAATCCCTATGCACGGCATACATCCAATAAAAAAAAGGAAGTTTTAAGCAACAATATGGGTGAATCACTACTGTTGATTCATACCTAACCCTAAATCATCTAGGTCTTCTTAAGGAAGATAAATCCTAAACTTTAAAGAAATGGAGAAAGGAATGCTAAGGAGAATTCAAGAGAGTTTGCATGTGCAAACATAGAATTCATGCTGATTGAGGTGTTGTGAATTGAGTTACATTATAGAATAATTTTGAAGGAGAATTGAGGAAAGGAAACAAAGCATAGAAAAGATAGATCTGATTAGAAAGGATCAAGTACACATCGGTATATAGGTCATCTGACATAGGGGAATAGAGTGCTAACTCAAGTATCATTACTATGACATTTTAAAAAGTGAATTAGTTAAATCTCTTAATAGAGTAGTCCTAATAGGCTCTTGTAAATCCTTTAACAGGGTACTTACTTCATTTTAGGTTAAAGTCATCTTACCAAGCACACTTTTAGCTGGGTGCTTTAAATCCTTTAATAGGGTAAGGTCTAACAATCTTATAAGCCTTTAATAGTGCAAACCTTTCACAAGGTAGATCATGTTTCATGGTCAAACATTGTAACATTCATTGGATGCACTTTATTACTATAGTAGTGAAGATTTTTGGGTGTCATCCCCACCCTAGACTTACCTTCTCCTTGGAGGGTTTTCGGGTAACCAAATATCTTGTATCATATATGTGTTGAATATTTATTTTCATGTTGTGAATGTATATGATTAATTTGATATTTTAGTTTATATGCATAGACTATGAGATCGATGTGTGGTGAATAGTTTTAGAGGTTGAAAGTTTTAAGTGTTGATTCAGCTCCCCCCATGCCTCAGAGTTTACTTTCCTATTGTATTTCCAATAGGTAGTCCACCCACTTCATATGTTTTATATTGAGCTTATCTTGGGAGTTAAGGAAATTGAGGTATTGATTATCTTAGTAGACCACAAACTCCTTTGGAAGAAAATAAGGCATCCACTTTCTTAGAGCTTGGACTAGATCATATAACTCTAAGTCATAGAAAGAGTTATTCCTCTGTGCATCATTCATCTTGTAACTATGAAAAGCCACTAGCCTCTCTTGTTGGCTTAGAACTACCCCAATAGCCACATTGCTAGCATAGCACTCCACTATAAAGAGTTTGTCAAAATTAGGTAATACAAGAATGAGCTAAGTAGCTATCCTCTTCTTTAGTGTTTCGAACTCATTATTTTCTGGAGGAGTCCAATGGAACTTTGTCTTCATTCCACCTTTGATAGTGCCTAAAATAGGAGCGCAAATAACACTAAAATGTTTAATAAACTTCTTGAAATATTTGGCCAGGCCATAAAAACTTCTCACCTCTATTGCAACTTTGGGAGTATGAAAATTTAGGATGGCATCCACTTTACTTTTATCCATCTTCATGTTCCCTTGAGACAAAACAAACCCAAGGTACACTAGTTCCTACTTAATGAAGTCACACTTCTCCAAATTTATCATTAGGTTTCCTCATGTAATTTCTTGAAAATAATTTTCAAATGTTTAATACATGCTCCTCCTTAGTATTATTGAAAAATCAATATGTCATCTAAATAGAAAACAACAAACTTACCAATGTAGTCTTTCAATACCTCATTCATAAGTATCATACAAGTAGAGTGAGCATTTGATAAGCCAAATGACATCACAAGAATTTAATACAAATCTTATGTGGTCTTTAAGGTTGTTTTCAACTCATCCCCTTCCCTTATGCTGATTTGGTGATAGTTTATTTTGAGATCTATCTTGGTAAAGTAACTTTCTTTCCTGAAATATTCCATTAGGTCTTCAATCATAGGTATTGGGAACTTATACCTAATGGTGATCCTATTAATGACTCTTGAATTAGTACAAATTCTCCAAGTTCCCCCCTTTTTGGGTGCTTAAACAGTGGGCACAACACAAGGGCTTATACTTTTCCTAATTAGGCCTTGGTCTAAGAGCTCTTGGATTTGCTTGGCAATTTCCTCATTTTATTGAGGGGTCATTTTATAGATAGAATTGTTGGGAAGGGTGGCTCCTAGAATACAGTCAATTCAATTGCTTAGAGGTCTATTGGGAGGTAGGGTAGCACGTTGTCCATCACTAACAATTTACTTTTACTCATCAAGAAATTCTTGCACTTCTTTAGATAGATCTATTTTATTTCTACCTTGTCACCAAATTCTTGTTTAGGCTTCAACACTAAGGCAAACCCGACTCCTTCTCCTTCCTCTAAGGTCTTTAAGAACTCCTTTTCACCAACCATAAGGATATTAGGACTTGAAGATGATGTAGAAGTATTGAGCTTGAATTTTGGTGGAGTTATGATTTTCATGGTTAGGGATGTGTTGGAGACACATTAGGGAACCTTTCCTCATGATTACATAGAGAATGGATGTGTTGAGTTGAAGTTAGAGCCATTTTTACCTTGTTGCTAGAGCTATATTTTCTGGTTTTTGGGTGCCTATTGTAGGCTATCTAACTAATTTTACATAATGAGTTAGAGACTATGAAGTTCAATGATTGAAGAGGGACTAGATTAATATCTTTAGTTAAGGTTTCAAGTCCTAATTCATTACAAGTTGGGAGATATGGCAATTCTTCTAGAGTATCAATTTTTGGTAGTTTGCATGATGGGTTTCTATTTGTGACTTCTAAGATCAATCCAAAGATATCCTTAATGGATCAGCCTAAGAGATCTTAAGGGGTTGTAGAGGACCTAAATTAGTACCATTAATTCAAAGCACAAGTTCTAATTCGAATAGGGCTAGGAGATATCACAATTTTTCTCGAGTATCAATTTTTGGATATTTAATTTTTGTTGGAGGTTGACTATTGGCATTTGATTTATGTGTGGGTATTTAATTTGTGTTGTGGCTAACTTGTGGTTTAGTTGGGTATAGTTAAGGAGTCTTTTGGAGTCTTTTAAACATTCATGGAGGGATGATTCCTTTAGAGGAGGAGGAATGAGTGTGCATAGTAGCTAAAGAGTGAGTTTTTCCTAAGTTTGTAAATAGAGCACCGAATGTGAGGTAGTTTACAATAGGATTGTGATTAATCATCTAGCTTGGAGAAGATCATGGAAGATGGAGTAGCTGAGTGAGAGACTATTTCTAGTGTGTCAACAAAGTATTGAATGTGAGGCAATTTACACTTGGATCTTGGATAAAGTTTAAGAAGAGCTAGTATTTGTGACTTGGAAAAAAAAGAGATTGTTTTGTGGGCTAGTGAGCACAAGTTGAGATCTTCCTTGATGGTTTCTACTAGAGTGTGGATCTATACTAGCCAGTGTTTGGGTTGGATCGTGAGGGATCTTGTAGAATTGTTATTATAATTGGTTTGTATTTGGTTGTAACTAGGAAGGCCTTACAACCTAGCACATTGCATGTAATAGTTATTTTATAAATAAATTATTATAATTTGGTATCAGATCTTACATTGTTATTCTTTTTCTACTATGTGGTTTTTTTTGGGGGCTAGGACATTTCCTTTGTGGATTCTCTCACCCTGTACTGTATCAAATGGTATCAAAGTGAAGGTTGTTCTTGAGCATGTAGATAGATCACTAAAGTCAAGGTAGTTTGCAGTAGAATGTTGGGAGGACATGCACATTGATCTATGGTTGCGAAGATGGAAGGTTGATCTTGTTAAGGCATGATTGTAGAGAGTTTATGTATTGCTGATCTATGGCCTTGGACTTGTGATGTGGTTCTTGATTATTCAC
The DNA here is from genome assembly GCA_028749045.1 of Cupressus sempervirens. Taxonomy (NCBI): domain Eukaryota; kingdom Viridiplantae; phylum Streptophyta; class Pinopsida; order Cupressales; family Cupressaceae; genus Cupressus; species Cupressus sempervirens. Next base: position 172,467,039 of record CM053793.1, read on the forward strand.
ACGAGGTGGCAGGTTATGATTTGACTTGCAAACAATTTTGTTTTATCACAAGGAGCATGGGAGGGATTTGTTACAAAGGGTTTATGAAGATCTTGGGAGATGGCTCCGAGAGGATTGGACCTTGAGATGATTGTGAATCTTCGTGATGTGCTAGAAAAGAGGTTTTCTAAGATGTTTTCTCATTTTAAAGCTAGTTTGGCTATTCAAGCTAAGAAGGTGGTTGCTTGGTTTGAAACTAGTTTAGATGATCAAGATAAGGATAGGACAAGGGAATAATTTCATAGATGTTTGTGGAGTTTGAGTCCACTGATCTAGAAGAGAGTTGCTTGGCCAGTCAAGAGACATGTTTGTGAGAGAGGATGACATAACAAGGTCAAGGTGGAAGAGGTTGGTTTTGCTAATCAGTTTATGGAGTCTGATATAGAACCTATAGAGCAACTAGAGGTTGTTGCCAAAGATATTCCTAACCTTGTTGGTGTTGGGATGGAGATTGGTTTTCATTATCAAATAGTTGGATCTAACATGGAAATTGCAGAGACTTGGTCATGGATGATCTGGTTGTTGTTGGTGATGAGTTGTATGTTGCAGAGTATCTTGTTGTGAGCAATTAGGATGCTAGCGTTATGATTTTTTCATGTGTTGATAGAGATCTACATATTTCTACCAATGTGAAGTTATTTTCTACTAGTGTGGATTCACTAGTTGCTGATGTGGATGAGGATTTGTTGATGAAGCATTATGTTCAATTTGTTCTTAGGTATCAGCATGCTGATTGGGTTGTCAATATGTATTTGATTTTGATGTTTCAGTGGATGAAGCATAGATGGTTGATTTTCAAATTTTTTCTATTTACTTTGATGAACTCAAAGCCTTTGGTAAAGATGAAGTTGGTTGCAGATCTTTCTTTGGGCATCAAAGTATGGGACATACTTTTCTATTTACCTAGGAAGTCTGATGCAGGAGCATCAAGCTTGGATTTGGTGGAGTTATGCTTTTCATGGTTAGGGATGTGTTGGAGACACATTCGGGAAACCTTCCTCATGATTGCATAGAGATTGGATGGATTGAGTTGAAGTTAGAGCCATTTTTACCTTGCTATTGGAGCTATGTTTTCTAGTTTCTGGGTGCCTATTTTAGGCTATGTAACTAATTTTTCACAATGAGTTAGAGTCTAAAAAGTTCAAGGATTAAAGAGGCCTAGATCACTATCTCTAGTTAATGTTTCAAGTCCTAATTCATTATAAGTTAGGAGATATGGTGATTCTCCTGGAGTATCAATTTTTGGCAGTTTGCACGATGGGTTTTTGTGAATGACTTCTCAGATGAATCTGAAGATATCCTTTATGAATCAACCTTAGCGAGCTTAATGGGTTGTAGAGGATTTAAATTAATACCCTTAGTTTGAAGAACAAGTTCTAATTTAATTGAGGCTAGGAGATATCACAATTTTTCTCAAGTATCAATTTTGGACATTTAATTTCTGTTGGAGGTCAACTTTTGGCATTTAATTTATGTAGGGGTGCTTAATTTGTGTTGTGGTTGAATTGTGGCTTAGCTGGGTATAAGTAATGGGTCTTGTGGAGTCTTTTAGACATTCATGGATGGATGATTCATTCCAAGGAGTAGGAGTGAGTGTGGAGAGTAGCAGAAGAGCAAGCTTTTCTTGAGTCTGTGAATAGAGTGCCAAATGTGAGGTAGTTTACAATAGGATTGTGATTAATCATCTAGCTCAAAGAAGAGCATGGAAGATTGAGTAGCTGAGTGAGACAAGATTTCCAAAGTGTGTGAATAGAGCACCAAATGTAAGGTAGTTCACACTTGGATCTTGGATAAAGTTTGAGAAGAGCTAGTAGCTGCAGCTTGGAAAACAAGGAGATTGCTCGGTGGGCTTGTGAGCACAAGTTGAGATCTTCCTTGGAGGTTTCTACCAGAATGTGGATATGGACTAGCTAGTGTTTGGGTTGGATCTTGAGGGATCTTGTAGAACTATTATTGTAATTTCTTTGTATTTGGCCATAACTGGGAAGGCCTTACAGCCCGACACATTGCATGTTATAGCTATTTTATGAATAAATTATTGTAATTTGGTATCAAATCTTGCATTTTTATTTAGTTTTTTCTATGTGGTTATTTGATGGGGGGTAGGAAATCTCCTTTTTGGATTCTCCCACCTTGTACTATGTCAGAAGATTTCACTTCTCCCTCTTCAATAATGGATTGAATCTTGAATCGCACACCCTCTTTCTTGAAGAAGTATGAATTTTTATTTACATCATGCATTTTTTGTCTATCAAATTGGCATGGCCTTCCTAGTAGAAGGTGACATTCATCCATAGGTAGAATTTCACATAACACTTTGTCCTTATTCCTTCCTATTGAAAATTCTGCCCATGCGTGTTCACTTACAAGAACATGTTTCCTCAAGCACAAATATATGGTACCCTTCAATTCTCATCACTAATAAGAGCACTAATATTATAATGCTAGATTGCACTTTTGGTCCTCACCTCAAATAAAATAGATCCATACAGGATTTTGTAGTACAATATTGTCATAACATGGGTTATAAAGTAAAATTGATAAAATAGTTATATAGTCTAACTATCATTCCTTGAATAGACCTTTAAAATGATAAGGTCATCATCAAAAGTAGTCTTGCTCATGCCCAATAACCATGAATACCTAAACATAGTAGGATTTAAGTTAAAAATAGTACTATCTTTATTGTTGTGACAAAATTTATCTATCAACATAGGAAAAGGATTTTAAGCCTCCTTAGAGTAGCTGCTATCAACCATTGGATAATAAGGTATGTGCAATCCAACAACTTTATTGTTTTCAAAGGTAGTTTTTCTTTGATCCTTTTATTGAAGATGTTATGTAAATAACAATCGTAATAAATATTCAGAAAATGTAAATGGTACCTAATTTTTCCCATACATTTTAAGAAATTAAAATTGTGAATAAATTATAACAAATGAAAATAAATTATCCAAGGTTTAGATGTTCAAATAAAACTTTTCACAATTTAGTAAACCCATATCCATAAAAACTTAATATGCATCCATCCATTAGATCATACAATGCTTAAACTTTATAGGTTACTGCCCTAGGTCAAAATAACTTTACACAAATGTAAACATGGAACATAATAGATTCAATAACACATTTGACACATGGATTTTACATGGAAACCCAATTTGGTAAAAACCACCAATAACATGCTACTAATTCTCACTCTTCTGAAGTGATGTCTAGTGAAAGGCCAACCCTATTAAAGGTTAGAATACACACTATTAAATGTGACCTAGTTAAAGGATTTCAATCATCCTATTAGGAGTGAGCCTTCTTAGAGGACTTTAGATCATTTACTTATAATTTCACCTAGTTAAAGGATTTACAAATGACTATTAGGTCAACCTTAATCCAATGGATTTACCCTAGACTAATACAATGATTAGAAAGTAATAGTAAGACTTGATTTGATAACAATTTACAACTCACTTGTAGATTACAAATATTTGTTTCAGTCCTCCATTTTTCTTTGCTTTCACATAATTCATCTATGATATCTTGTTTTCCCTACAAGAATTAATACTCGTAAGCCTTCTTGCTTTTCTTGCCAATATCAACATCTTATGTTTGGCCACTAAATGAAGCAATACCCTAGACTCCTTGTCTTCCTTAGGTTCTCACACATGAAAACCTTTGTTATGACCAACTCTGTCTATAAATAGAGATTTAAGATCTTTTATCATTCCACCTCAATTGTCTATTTTAGGGTTAGGTAGAATAGGTAGGATTCAATGAACCTACCCATTTCTGTATTTGGTTCCTCTAGAAACTTCTTCCTCAATCCTTTGTTAATTCACCTCAAAATAGTTTACCTTGAATTTTGTGCCACAAACTCATCATAGTTATCATAGAGATTTACTAGTACTCTTGTTGATAGAATTATTATATATAAATTATGCCTATGGTAAAATCATACCCCATCCTTTTGGTTTGTCTCCAACCAAACATCTTAGTAAATTTCCCAAATTGTGATTCAAAACTTCTGTCTACCCATCAGTCTATGGATGATGTGATGAAGTGAACTTCAAATCTACCTTAAACTTCTTCCATAATGTATGCCATAAATACCCAAAAAATTTGGTATCTTAATATGAAACTATACTCTTTGGCAAACCATGTAGTCTCACAACTTCTTTGAAAAACAACTCTACCACATGAACAACATCATTAGTCTTCTAGCAAGGAATAAAATGTGCCATCTTTGAAATTCTTTCAACCACCACAAAAATAGAATCATGCACACACTATGTCCTTGGTAATCCAACAACAAAATCCATGCTAACAGATTCTTGTGGCTTCTCTGGTATAGGTAATGGTTGACACAACCCTGTATTCTTCTTTACTCCTTTTTCTATTTGACATACTCTACAACTCTATACAAACTTCTTCACATCTTGTTGCAACTATGGCTAGTAATAATTCTTAGCAACCAAAGCTATGGTTTTATCTCTATCAAAATGTCTAGCCAATCCTCCATTATGCTTCTCCTTAATGAGATTCTCTCTCATTGAACTTCTAGGAATGCACAACTAGCTTCCTTTAAACAACATACTATCTTGGATCATGAATTTCAACCACTTTGTCCTATCAAGTGTAATAGGTTCTGTACAAGCCTTCCACACTTCACTAAAATCAAGATCATCTAGATACAAATAACTAAGTTCCTTGAAACCAATTGGACCTCTATCTACATTTTTGTTAAAAAAATTATCTTTTACTAAGAGCATCTGCAGCTGTGTTAGACTTCCCACTCCTATGTTTCAAAACAAATGTATAACTCTGCAAAAAATCAACCCACTTCAAATTCCTTTGGTTCAATTTTCCTTGACTATTGAAATATCACAAAGCTTGATGATCAATATACAAAATAAACTCCTTAGGAAGAAGATAGTGTCTCCACTTCTTCAATGCTTGAACTATAGCATAAAATTTCTAATCATAAACATAATATTTTCTTTTGCATCATTCAACTTCTCACTAGAATAAGCAATAGGTCTACCTTCTTGGCTCAAAAAATCTCCTATTGTAGTACCACTAGTATCACGGTCTACTTGAAACACCTTGTTAAAATTAGGAAGTGCTAAAATAGTCCATGCTTAGTAACTATTTGTTTCAACAGAATCCACTTAAATTCTTTCATATCCCCTCTCATTGTTTCAGTTAGTGGTCTATAAATACTGCTAAAACCTCTAATGAACAATTTATGAAAACTAGCTAGTCCATGAAAAGATCTTACCTCTGTTGTACTTCTTGGACTAGGCCATTCAAGGATAGCCTTCACTTTCTTTGGCTCCATTTTCAAACCTTCTTTTGAGACTACAAATCCCAGGTACACCAATTCCTTTACAAAATTGCACTTCTTTAGGTTTATCATCAAGTTTTCTTCCCTCAACTTATCAAACACCTTGTGAATATGGATCAAATGCTCCTCCAATGTCTTACTAAAGATCAAAATATCATCTAAGTAAATAATGACAAACTTACCCAAAAACTCCTTTAGTACCTCATTCATGAGCCTCATGAAAGTCCTTGGTGCATTGGTTAGCCCAAAAGGCATGACTAACCATTCGTACATTCTTTCTTTTGTCTTGAAAGAAGTCTTCCACTCATCACCTTCTCTGATACAAATCTGATGGTACCCACTCTTTAGATTTATCTTTGTGAAACACTCAGCTCCAATCAAAAAATTCATAATATCATCCATCCTTGGTAATGGAAACATATACTTGATTTTGATCTTGTTGATAGGATGAGAATCTATGCACATCCTCCATTCTTCATGCTTCTTTGGTGCTAATACAACTAGTACAACACATGGACTTAGACTCTCTTGAATCAGCCCCTTTTGCAAAAACTTAAGAAATTTCCTATTCAACTCTTCACTTTTTGTTGGTGTCATTTAGTGCACTGCCTTGTTTGGAAAATTGGCTCCTAGAACCAAATCCATTTGGTGACTGATCTTCCTCATTCAGGGCAATCCATCAGGTATATTATCTAACACAATGTTAGAAAACTTGCCCAACCTATCTACAATTTCTGTAGGTGCCTCCTCTACTTCTTATTTACTATCTTAATGAATTATAGTAAAACACATATGCTCACGCTTTGTACCATTGAGAAACTATTTTCTATCAACAAAACATATTTTGGTAGCACTACATACCTTTTCCTCTTTCTCATTCAATGGCTTTAACTTATTTTTCACTCCATGCTTGGTTAGAGTGTAGGTATTTTGTCACCCATCATGTACAACATGTCTATCAAACTGCCATGCCCTACCTAGCAACATATGACATATGTCCATAGGTATGATATCACATAGTACATCATCCTAGTAGCTTCCAATATTGAACTTCACTAAGCACTGCTCATTGATCATGACCTTGTGGTCATCTTGCTCCCAGAAAATATGATATAGACATGGGTGTTTTTGTCTCCTTAGCTTCAACTTGGTGACCATCATTTTTGACACTAGATTATTAGTACTTCCACCATGGATGATAACATCACAATGCTTATCTCCACATTTGCACCTTGTGTGAAACAAGCTCCTTCTTTGATCAGGTCCATTCTCACCACTCAGGAGGACTCTTCTATTAACTAGGACTTCTCCTCTTTCAGCATCTTAAAAATGTGATGATCTAGCATCTTAATAAACATGTGCAAATCTAGCCTAGCCTTTTATTCTTTGATCTATCCTTCCTTAGCATTGGGTACATTTAAATTATCTATGCCCTTCTTCATTGTAGTGAAAACATTTTCCACGGAAGCCTCCTCTTCCAAATCCTTATCATCTACCTCTTCCTCTCTAAGCTCTATTGTTCTAATCATGTAAATGATTGGAATTATTTCCCCTCTAGTTTGGACTACTACTCCTAGCCCCATTTTTTTTCTTCTCATCATCATTATGGCCTCCATAAGATCATCTGCTAGATCTTCCACCACAACCTCTTCCACTATTCTTGTTGTCAAACTTCTTTCTCAGTTTTTCCTCAAATCTTAGGGAAAATTGGTATGCCTCCTCAATACTATTTATTCAAACCAAAATTAGCTCATCCTAAATGCTTGGCCTTAGTCCATTAAGATAATTGGTGACTTTATCCTTAGTAGCTTCTGCATGACTGGTTCTAATGAAAACTCGATAGAACTCTTTGGTATACTCCTGAATTGATTTTCCTGCTTGCTTCAACCCTAGCATCTTCTTCAAAAAATCAAGCTCATAATCCATGGAAATGAAATTTTTCTTTAGTTAAGCTATCATCTGATCCCATCTAGTGATTTTTTCCTTTCTCTTTCTATTTCTCTCCAACTGAACCTCATGCCACTAGATCTTTGCATGTCCCTTCAGTCTTGCTTTTACAAACTTGACCCTATTAGGATCCTCAATATCTTCATACTAAAAGTGTTGTCAATTGGCCATATATAGATATGTCAATGTTGTCATTAATGGCAACACATGATGTACATGCTTGTAGAAAACTTCAAAAATAAATACAGTTAGCTTTTTGGTACTCAGAAAATTGTCTTAGTGTGAAAATGGTTCACAACAATGTATTATTTTATATGCAACATGTTTATACAATTTTATTATTGAGAGAGAAGATATATAGAAATAGTATACATGTTGATGGTGATGTGTATAACCTTAGACATTAGTATAGAAAATATAGAAAAGAGATATTTAAGATATATAGAACAACAGAATGAAAGGTAAAGGAATTATTTTATTTACAAAATAATTACTTGACTAATTAGGGACCACATCCTAGATGTTTACTCTAAGTTGGGAAAGTTTATTTTTGTCCTAGCCAACCTAGCAAAAAATTTTGAAAAGGCATGGTATTTATGCAAAAACATCTTGTGAGATTATTGTGAAGATATATGTGAAAGTTTTGAATGCTAGTTTTGTATCATATGCAGATGTGAATTTTTGATAACCTAATTTTTTTTTATTATAGATCAAGTCAAAGATAGAGATTAATTGAAAGAAGATGCAACATCTATACTTATGTATTCTAGGAATTTAAATTACCTTTTTGGGTCATGAGCTCCTCTTTTAATTGAAAGTGCATGTTTGGGCAGTGAGCTCTTCTTGCATCCATTGTACCACAACTCCTAATAGGGTTGGAATATCCTAATTAGGATTCAAATTCTCCTAATAGGAACTCATATATATTGAATGAGTTTATAGACTCCTAGCAATGTTTGTTCTCTAACAAGGAACATTTATATTAGTACATCATTTTGTGGATATCATCCCCACTAGGGTTTTTCCTTGGCTAGGGTTTCCCTAGTTATCAAAATATGGTATTATGAGTTCTCTTTGTGCATGGTTACTTTTACTATTCAAAATTGCTTGTTTACTTTCTTATGTATGGTTCAAAGTAATAAATAATATCCAATTAGTAATGAAAGTATGTAGAACACTGATTCATACCCCCAAGTATTCCCTATTTCTAACAATTGGTATCAGAGCCAGGTTACTCATAAGAGGCTTAACAACTTGATTAAGATCCCTATGGATATAGAAGAGTTAATGAAGAACCTTGAAGAGGCACTTGAAAAATTTGATCTCCTTGCTAGAGAAAGAGATAAATTGAGAAATAGATATGAAGACTCCAAAGTATACATTGGACAACTGAAGGACAAGATTGAACATCTCAAATCCAACCCTAAATCTATTAAATCTAAAATTGGTGATGATGAATATTCAAAGCGAAAAATAGATTACAAGATCTTGAAGCATGAATTGAATATTACAAATCTAAAGTTGAGTTCAAAGAATGATCCTAAAAAAGTTGATTCTGATTTGAAGATTGAAAATTTAGATCTTAGAGCCAATGTAGCAAAGAAGACATCTGAACTTGAAACATTAAAAGAAAATCATTAAGAACTTTAGAAGTACAACACTATTGTGAAAGGTGAACTAACTCAAAGCAAGCTATAGCTTGAAAAGATTGATGGACAAATTTCAATACAAAGACCTACCTATGAGAAGACTTGTCTTGGTTACCTATTTAATATGTCTACAAATAAACCTGAAAATAGATTAGCTCTAAAAGAAAAAGTTAATTCTCATGATAAGATTGGATCCATTCAATCCTCTAATAAATCTAAAGGAGTTGGGCAAGACAAGGAAACTAAGAAATTGGATGAACGAAAGAAAGTTGAATCTCCTAAGGAAACTAGGTATGAATTTAGATGTAAGTGTTTTTCATGTAATGAAATAGGTCCTATGAAAAGAGATTGTGCAAATAAGTCATTTAATCATGTTATGAATTTTTATTGTCATAATTGTCATGGTATTGGTCATGAAGAAATTGATTGTAGGAAAACAATGATAATGATAAAAGGAATAGTAGAATGTTTAGAAATACTAACCCTACGGATAGAAGAAGATCTAATTAGAGGACATCAAGAGAAAGAAGACCTTATGAAGAAAGAAATCAGATTGTGGGTTGTAAGTGTAACAACTTTGGACACATAGCCCAAAATATTCAAGCACCTATTGATCAATAGAATCCAAGAAGCAGAACTCCAGTATGTTAATTATGCAACAACTTCAGGCATATAGCGAATTACTATAGAATGGACAAAAGGAACAATGGAAGAAACTTTGGAAATGACAGAAGGAATCATGAAAGGAACTTTGGCACTAACAAAGTTAATGAAGATCAAAGAGATGTAGTTAGTGAACTTCAAGAAGAACTTGATGAGACATTTGTAAAGGGATTAATTATTGGATTTGAGAAAAAGTTGGATGATGCAAAAAAAGAAGATTGAAGTCAGTAATCGAGTTTGATTCAACCAAGTTGAATTAAGCTTGTTCATAGAACTAGAATTTGAAACTTCATTTAGAGATCAAAATATGAGTAGAGAGGTTGGGAAAAGATATATCCAAATGATTTTAGACTATAGCTATGCTTTTTTTCAATTTGGATCTTATTGAAACAAGTTACCAAGGCAATGAGAGTTACTATTACAATACAACAAGTTTATTCTATGAAAGAAGATAAAATCTATGTTTTTATAGTAAATTTTGTAGAGCAAAGTATTGTGGAGCATTGTCATGATGAAAGGAAGTTTGAAAGGCTAGTAGAAGTTCAGACTCATAATTCAAAAAGAGTTAAGCAACTAGCTACTAGACTTGAGAAAAGGAAGAAAGCATTGTTGACAATTGAAAATTCTAGTGAGGAAGAAGAAGATGAACAAGAAGTCAAATAGCTTGAAAAGGTTATTGCTTCTATGTAGCCAATAGGTAAAATAAGGCAACCCTGGAAATCGAAGATAGAAAAATTTAACATAACTATTGCCAATGAGGGTAACTTTTCACAAATGAATAGGTTTTGTGATTTGTACAATGATATTGACAAAGAGCAGATTAATATCTCTATTGTGAGATATATGATTCTTAACAATTTTAAAATTGAAGACATTGAACACATTGTGAATCAGAAAGTTTATGACAAACTCATAGCAAAGAAGGCACTTGTTCATGAAGAAAGCATGGAACTTCAAAAATATATGATAAGAACTACGTGCAAAAGTGATGATGAAGAAGAAATCAAGAAATTGATGAAAAATCTAGCACCTTACATATGAAGTAAGATGAGGCCATTTATGTTCATGGGAGGTGAGATGAATGTTATAAGAAGTGAAACAACTACATCCATTGACAAGATTTTGTTTGAGTTAAAGACAACACCTACCACTACACAGAAAACTTTAGAAGTATTAGTAAGTTTTGATACAATGAAAATTGATCAAACATATATTAGTATTAATATTGAACGTAATCCTTTTGTAAGTTGTGATCAGCATGAGTCCCATTCCAAAAAAAATCAAGATTAGTTAAAATTGATTGAAGAGGAGAAAAGGTAGTTAGAAGAGGAAAAGAAAAATATTGAAGAAGCCAAGCTGAAATTGTTTGAGGAGGAGAAGAAGTAGGAAGAAGAAAAGAAAGAATAGGAAAGGAAGGAAAAAAGGGGAGAAGGAAGAAGAAGAGAGAAAAGCAAGGAAGACATCAGAGAAGAAAGAAAAGGAAGATGAGACTAAAGAATCTAGCTCATCCACTCCACTATCTATTGCTCACCTTATAGGTGATGATGATGATCAATCTAACTTGATCTCATCTTTGACCAAGTTGATTGAGAAGAACATGAAAGTCAATAGTCTACAAAGGATATTAATGGAGGTGACTAGAAGATTGAATAAGCACTCTGGCAGCCAAACATAGAGAAGTAGACCCTGAACAAAGAGCCAAAGTAGTAGTAAAATATTTTGATGATAAATTTATAGATTTGTTTAGTGTTGCAGAGTCTAAGGCTCAAACTTCTCATGATGCTAATCTTTTAGCACTATTTTTTAGAATATAAAGAATGATTTATTAAGTCTTGATACTTATATCAAGGAACTCCAAAGATGTCAACAAGATGGAAAGGTATTGTACATAAAATGTACTTTATCTCATAGGTTGACTAAAGATTTGGATAATAAGATGGAAGGGAAGTTGAGTGAGCTAGAAGCATTGACAAGTCAACTACAACAACCCTCTAGTAGAGTTGATGATTTTTAAGGACAAGTTGTTAGTTTTCACACTGACATCAGGAAACTACAACTTGGAAAAGAGAAAATTTGGAGAAGATTACCAGATTTCAGATAATCTATAACTCTAAGACAATCAGCCATTGAGAGACAATTGGAGGAATGTGTTAAAGAAAAGGACACTTATTCCAATTTCATATATTTGGAGCTTAATTTAGTTGAGATTACATAATATAGCTTATGCACTAGTACCAAAGAAACCGAGGACACATGGGTGAAAGGTATGGACAATCTAAACGAAAATTTTGATGATTGTATGAAGATGATATCAGCTTGAGGTAGTGAGATAGAAATTTTGACAGAAGTTTTGAAAGTTTTTGACAATTTTTTGACATTTGAACCTTTGTCATTGATATCAAAGGGGTAGAAGTTGTATGATAAAATTGTAAGTAAGTTATATGTTTTGTAGTCATATCAAAAGGGGGAGCATTTGTAATAAATTGTAAGTAAGTTTTTGTAAAGTCTTTGATACTTAGCCAATTTTTCTACTTTGTTACCATCAATGCCAAATGAGGAGATTGTTGACAATTGACTATATATAGATATGTAAATGTTGTCATTAATGGCAACACATGATGTACATGCTTGTAGAAAACCTTGGAAATAAAGGTACTTAGATTTTTGGCACTCAAAAAATTGTCTAAGTATGAAAATGGTTTACATCAGTGTATTTTTTTATACAAAACTTTTTTATATGATGTTATTCTTGAGAGAGAAGATATATGGAAATAGTAGACATGTTGATGATGATGAGTATAACCTTGGAAATTAGCATGGACAATACAGAAAAGAGATATTTAAGATTTACAAAATATTGGAATGAAAGGTAAAGGAATTATTTTGTTTACAAAATAATTACTTGACCAATTAGAGATGACATCCTATATGTTTACTCTAAGTCAGGAAAGTTTGTTTTGGTCCTAGCCGACCTAGCAAAAATTTGTGAAAATGCATGGTATTTATGCAAAGACATCTTGTGATATTCTTGTGAAGATATATGTGGAAGTTGTGAATGTGAAGTTTTGTATCATATGTAGAAGTGAATTTTTGATAACCTAATTTTGTGATGTGTGATCGAGCTGAGGTCAAAGATCAGATGAAAGAAGGTAAAAAATCTATACTTCTATATTTGAGGAACTTAAATTACTTGTTTGGGTAGTGAGATCCTCTTGTAATTGTAGGTGCATGTTTGGATAGTGAGCTCTTCTTGCATCCATTGTACCACAACTCCTAACAGGGTTGGAATCTCCTAAAAGGGATTCAAAGTATTCTAATAGGGACTCATATATACATAATGAGTTTATAGACTCCTAACAAGGAACATTTATATTAGTACATCATCTTGTGGGTATCATCCCCACCGAGGTTTTTCATGTTGGATACAATTGATTAATTATGTACTGTCTTTGATGTTACACAAATGTCATATCATTATCAGTTAGTGTATGCTAAGCTCATTCAGGAATTGAAGATAGTTTTCTATGGCTATCGAGCAATCTAGAGTTTTCCTAGTTCAGAAGGAAGTGTCTACCAAACTCACTCAGGTGCCAAAGGAAAGTCTATGGATGATGAGTTTTAACTGAGCTCACTTGGTTAATGATGAAAATGTTGGATGGAACCATTGCTAACCGAGATCACTTGGTTACCAAAGGAATTTTTTAGCATGCAATCTTGACCGAGCTCACTTGGTTACCAAAGGAATTTTTTAGCATGTAGTGTTGACTAAGTTTTACTTGGTTAACATAGAAAAATTGCTTGTGAGTTAGTGTCTACCGAGCTGGGTCAACTATCAAAGGATTTTCTTATTTTGGCATATTGAGTTTAAATGATTTATCTATTGGTTCTAGCTGACTAAGGTGATGAATATCAACTATTCTAAGTTTTATATGAGCTAACTTGACAATGTGGATGATATAAGTATATGGTCAAGTTGAGAATTTCAAGAGTGAGAAAAGAGTGTGAATGCATCAAAAATTTTGAAGATCAAATAATTCAGTAAGGAAGCGAATCAGAAGGATAAGAAAAATATCTTTGTGGAGATGAAAACATACATTCAATTAGGAAGGATCAAATTCAAGCCAGAATAGGGATCTGTAATTAGCAATTCAGTTGCATCAAAATTAGTTCATTTCATTGTTACTCTCTATCCATTGTAGCAATGATCTAAATCTCTTAATAGAGTTTGCTTAATAGTTATTTGTAAATCCTCTAATAAGGTGGCAATTCTATTGAATTGTCTAAAGACCTCTAACAAGGCCACTCCTACTAGAGTGATTAAATCCTCTAATAAGGTCACACCTAACAGTGTGTTTTGTAACCTTTAATAGGGTTGGCTCCTAATAGGGCTCACTTCAAAAGAGTGAAAATAGTAACTAGTTGTAATTGGTAGTTTTTCTCAAATTGGGTTTCTACATTAAATCTTGGTGTCAAATGTGTTCATGATATTTCTTCTTATGCTTGCAATTAAGTTAAAGCAATGATAACCATAGATAAAATATCAAGATCTACATGTTAATTCATTACCAAGTATGTTCAATATTTACCAAGTTACAACATTTTATGTATTTGCTGAGTATCAACAGTGTTAAGTTTTTAGAGTTTATTTTTTACTAACATCTAAGGGATCTAGGATTTATTTTTGTAGTAACTAATTCATCCTTCCCCTATCAGTTACTTCTCTTATAAATTTCCAACAATTGGTATCAAAGCTTTTGGTGCTTGCAAAGAAGGTTTCAAGGATCTAAGCTAAAGATCGAGATGTTTTACAAAAGAGAGATTCCCAAGTTGAACAAAGAAAATTTTGCAGCATGGTAAGGACTTATGAGGTTTCATCTAGCTACTATCAATTATTTAGGTTGTGAATATCTTGATAGTGATGAAAGACTCCCACTGGAACATTATCAGTTGAAGATATCATTGAAAAGAAGAATCACAACATCATGATGATTGATATTGCATATGTTGTCAGTTATGTTGAATTTGATGAGGTAAAGGACTGTAAAACTGCTCATGAAATGCGAACCAAACTAAAAGATATCTATGGAGGAGACGAAAATGTAAGAAGACCCAAATCAAAAAGTCTTAGAGAAAAATTTGATCAAATGAAAATGAGAGAAGATGAGAATATTGAAAAATATGTGGAAAGAATCAAGGCCAGTGTAAGTGCAATCAAAATAACCTTAGATTCAATGAGATGTGATCCAAATAACAAAATAACCTTAGATTCTCTAGTTGGAAGATTAACAACTTTTGAATTAGACAACTATAATAACTATATTCCTAATCCCAAAAACATTGAGTCTACATTTGAAGCCAAACTCTTAATCAAGGAAAAGAGCAAGAAATCAAAGACCAATCAATCAAGAAGTGAAGAAGAAACTGAAGAAAGTTTTGACAATGATCTTGAAATTTTTGAAGCCCTACTTGCAAAAAAATACTCCAAAGGTAGAGGAAAGAACAAAGGTAAAATTCCTCTAATCTACTACTAGGTGTCCAAATAGAGAAAGAAAGGATGAAAAGAAAAGTCATAAGTAAAATGGCAAGAAGGAATTCAAAAATTTCAAGAACAACAAGGACAAAGGTAATAAATCTCATCTTATGGCTAAAGATTCTGATAATAGTGAACATGAAATGGTGTATATTGTTGTAAAAGATGAATCTGATAATGAAGGAGATAAGATGGCACTTATCTCTCATATTAACAAAAATGGTACATGGATTATTAACAGTGGATTTTCACATCATATGACTAAAGATAAAATGAAATTTGAATGTTTTGAACATTATGATGGAGGAAGTGTAATATTTGGAAACAATGAACCTTGTTGCATAAAAGGAAAAGGTTGTATCTCATTGACCAATGAACTTATATGTGATAATGCTTATTGGATTGAAAGACTAAAGCATAATCTACTAAGTGTCTTACAATTAAACAACAATGGATTCAAGGTAGAATTCATGGATGGAAAGGCAAAATTGTTGGATGAAAAAGGAAATCTGGTTGGCTCTAGGAAACAAACAAAAGGTAACCTATTTTTATCTTGATCTTAGTGAATGTTCATGTTTGATTGCTCATATAGAAGAAAGCTAGCTATGGCACTAAAGCATAATCTACTAAGTGTCTTACAATTAAAAAACATTGGATTCAAGGTAGAATTCATGCATGGAAAGGAAAAATTGTTGGATGAAAAAGGAAATCTAGTTGGATTTGGCAAACAAACAAAAGGTAACCTATTTTATCTTGATCTTAGTGAATGTTCATGTTTGATTTCTCATATAGAAGAAAGTTGGCTATGGCACGAAAGATTATGTCATGTAAACTTTGATAATCTAGTTAATATAAGAAAACACAAAAAGGTAAGAGGTATTCCTAGTTTGAAGAAACTTGATATGGGCCTATGCAAAAATTGCCAAATTGATAAGATGGGAAAGACTAGTTTCAAAATAAAAAACTATCATTCTAAAGAATTCTTAGAACTTGTTCATATAGACTTATGTGGACCTATTGGAATACAAATTTATAATGAAGAAAAGTTTTTCATTCTTTTTGTTGATGATTATTCTAGAATGATGATTGTGATGTATCTAAAAGAAAAATCTGAAGCTTTTCAAAAATTCAAGTGGTACTTAGCAAGAGTAGAGAAAGAAACTAGAAAGAATTTAAAATGCTTAGGATTAGAAAAAGGTGGTGAATTCATCTCAAATGAATTCAATAAATTCTACATTAAAAGAGGAATTAAAAGACAAGTATCAACCCCTGGTACACCAGAGCAGAATGGTATAGCTGAAAGAAGAAATAGATCCATCATGGATTATGCAAGAACATTGATGATAGAAAAGAATGTTGCAATAAAATATTGGAAGGAAGCTATCAGCACTAAAGTTCATTCCTTGAATAGAGTACATCTGAAGAAAGACTCTGATAAATCTCCTTAACCTAATGCAAGTTACTTAAAAGTATTTGGTAGAAAATCTTATATCTTGAAAGAATCTAGAAAAGGAAAATTTGATGTCAAAGGTGATGAAGGCATATTTTTAGGATACTGTTGTAGAAGTAAAGCATACAAATGTTTGAATTTGTCTACCCATAAAATCATAGAAAGTGCACATTTGAGAATTGATTAGTTTGCAAAAAAGAGTGAAGAAGGAAACAACAAAGAGCTAGAGGATTATAGAAGATTTGTTTACTATGAACCTGATACCCTAGAAAATCTATCTAAAAGAAAGAAGGCTTCACCTCCCAAGACCCCAAAATCTCCAATAATTACTGAGTTGCAGATAGCGCCACCTGAGTTGCAGTCAAAGGTTACTGACCTACCTTAAGAGAAAACCAAGTCTGATGGACCCAAATCATAGACAATGAGACCCAAACTTGATGAAATCAAGGAAAATCATTCCAAATCCAAAGAACTTGTGTTAGTAAGATATGTCAGAAGGCATCATGCATCTAATTAGATCATTAGAGAAAAATCTGATGGAACAATGACAAGAAGCAAATTGAAAGGTACAAGTTTACTTGTTGAATTTGAACCAAGAAATATTAAAGATGCATTAGATAATGAAAGTTGGGTTGAAGCAATGAATGAAGAAATAGAACAAATAGAAAGGAACAAAACCTTGACTCTACTTCCTAGACCCAAGGATAAAAATGTAATTGGCATAGAATGGGTGTTCAAAAAAAAGCTAAATAAAGATGAAAAAGTATCTAGAAACAAAGCAAGGTTGGTATGTAAAGATTACTCTCAAGAAGAACATATTGATTATGGTGAAACTTTTTCCCCTGTTGTAAGACTAGAAGGTGTTAGAACTTTACTTGCATATGAATCTCAAAGAGGATTTAAAGTTTATCAAATGGATGTTAAATCTACATTCTTGAATGGAATCCTTGATAAAGAAGTCTACATTGAACATCCAGAAGGTTTTGTAGATCCTACCAAAAGAGACATGGTCTAAAAATTACACAAGGCATTATATGGTCTCAAGCTAGCTCCCAAAGCTTGGTATGAAAGACTTCATAACTACTTGAAACAA
Organism: Cupressus sempervirens; assembly: GCA_028749045.1. Classification (NCBI taxonomy): domain Eukaryota; kingdom Viridiplantae; phylum Streptophyta; class Pinopsida; order Cupressales; family Cupressaceae; genus Cupressus; species Cupressus sempervirens. The sequence goes on from CM053793.1 coordinate 172,484,748, forward strand.
ATTGGTTTTAAAAGAACAAATGATAATAGTAGTATGTATATCAAAGAAGGACCAGACAAGAAGATTGTGTTGGCTGAAATATTTGTTGATGACACATTATCACTGGAAATGATGACTTGTGCAAGGAATTTGAGATGTCTATGTTTGGAGAGATAAAATTCTTTTTTGGATTACAAATTCAATAAAAGAAACATGGTATGTATATTACTCAATCCAAATACATCAAAGAGATACTAAAAAATTTGGAATGGAAGACTCAAGACCAATTGGAACCCCTATGTCTATTGGACATAAGCTTTCCAAAGAGGTACACCAAATCACATATAGATCAATGATTGGAAAGTTGTAGTATGTAGTACATATAAGGCCTGGTATTACATTAGTAGTCAATATGATGGCAAGATTATAAGAAAATCCCAAAGAAAATTAGATGATGGCAATCAAAAGAATCATGAGATATTTGAAAGGTATTAAAGAATGTGGCTTATGGTATAAAACAAAGGAAACAATTTGGACTTAAAAGTATTTATTGATGTTGATTGGGTAGGAAGTATTGATGACAAGAAGAGCACTAGTGGTGGAGCATTCTTTCTTGGTAAAAGACTAGTGTCTTGGACAAGCAAGAAACTAAATTACATCTCTCAATTCACAACAGAGGTGAAATATGGAAGCAGCAATCAATTGTTTGAACATCATTTGGTTCAAACAATAGTTGGAAGGAATGAAGATGGAGATCAAAGATCCAGTAATAATATATAATGATAATACTAGTGCAATCAATATATCAAAGAATTCAGTAAAGCATACCAAAACAAAGCACATTGTTATAAAATATCACTTCTTAAGAGAACTGGTACAAGATAAAGAAGTAAGATTAGAATATGTGAATACAAAAGAAAAAATTGTAGACATATTCACAAACCCATTACCTAAGGATGTATTTTTGTATCTAAGAGGTAAGATAGGGGTCATTCCCCTATTTGAAGCTCACTAACTGAAGATTAGTGATGCATCGGCCACATCATTTTAAAGATCAATCATTTGGTACGGCATTGACAAAGGCACATTGTAAATGAATCTATACTTAAGGTACATTAATATTCACTAAGCATTGTCTTTGGAATGAGATGTCAAAGAGGGAGAAGTATATTGTCATATCTCATAATTTTTTTTGAAAAGAAGAGATAAGTTTTCTATTATAGAAACTCTCATAAAGAAATGAAGAAAAGAATTGTCAAAGAGGGAGAATGAATTTGATAAAAGTTCTAGCAGATAGAGGGAGAAAAATGAAGGCATAGTTCACACTAATAGAGGGAGTTCTTATGAATATGAATTTAATAAAAATAAGGATATGTTCCTTTCTTTATTTTTGCTTCAAAATTTCATTATGTTATGACATGTTGTGTTGCCATCAATGCCAAAGAGGGAGATTGTTGGATACAATTGATTAATTGTATATTGTTTTAGATGTCACACAAATATCATATCATTATTAGTATGTATATGCCAAGATAATTTAGGCATTGAAGATAATTTTTTGTGGCTACTGAGCAATCTAGATTTTTCCTAGTTTAGAAGGCAGTGTCTACTAAATTCACTCAGGTGCCAAAGGAAAGTCTGTGGATGATGAGTGTTATCTGAGCTTACTTTGTTAATAAAGGAAATGTTGGATGGAACTAGTGCTAACGGAGCTCACTCATTTATCAAAGGAATTTTTCAGTATGTAGTGTTGACCAAGCTTCACTTGGTTAACACTAGAAAATCACTTTTGAGTTAATGTCTACTGAGATGGGTCAGCTATCAAAGGATTTTCTTATTTTGGCATATTGAGTTTAATTGATTTATCTATTAGTTCTAGCCGGCTGAGGTGATGAATATTAATTATTCTAAGTTGTATATGAGTTGACTTGACAATGTGGATGATATAATTATAAGGTCAAGTTGAGAATTTGAAGAGTGAGAAAATATTGTGAATGCATGGAAGATTTTGAATATCAAATAATGCAGTAAGGAAGTGAATCAAAAGGACAAGCAAAATATCTTTGTGGAGATGAAAAGATACATTCAATCAAAAAGGATCAAATTCAAGCCAAAATAGATATCTATAATCAGCAATTCAATTGCATAAAAATTAGGTCATTTCATTGTTACTCTCTAACCATTGTAGCAGTGATCTAAATCTCTTAATAGAGTTGGTTTAATAGTTATTTTTAAATCCTCTAACAAGGTGGCAATTCTATTGAATTATCTAAAGACCTCTAACAAAGCCACTCCTAACAAGGTGATTAAATCCTCTAATAGGGTCACACCTAATAGTGTGTTTTGTAACCTTTAACAAGGTTAGCTCCTAATAGGGCTCACATTAGAAGAGTGAAAACAACAACTAGTTGCAATTGGTGGTTTTTCCCAAATTGGATTTCCACATTAAATCTTGGTGTCAAATGTGTTCATGCGATTTCTTTTATATGCTTGCAATTAAGTTAAATTAATGATAACCATAGATAACATCTCAAGATCTGCATGTTAATTCATTACTGAGTATGTTCAGTATTTACCGAGTTACAACACTTTATGTGTTTGTTGAGCATGACCAGTATTCAATTTTTAGAGTTTATTTTGTACTGACATCTAAGGGATCTGAGATATATTTTTGTAGTAACTAATTCACCCCTCCCCTCTTAGTTACTCCTCTTATATTTACAACATTCCCTTAGGTAGGGTTTTCCTAGTTAACAAAATATGGTGTTATGAGTTCTCTCTGTGTATGGTTACTTTTACTATTTGATATTACTTGTTTACTTTCTTATGTATGGTTCAAAGTAATAAATAATATCCAATTGGTAACAAAAGTTTGTAGAATACTAACCACACCCCCCCCCCCCCCCCCCCCACCTCTCAGTATTCCCTATTTATAACAAAAATTACTCCTCCAATTCATTCAGCCAATTGATTAGCTCCTTTGGGTTAAGATTTCCTAAAAATGTGGTAACTTCAAACTTACATCTTTTTCCAATCTTGGAGATGGCCCTAAGAAGCCTCTCTTCCTCTAGGTTTAGAACTACCTCTAGAATGACATTTTCTTCTACTTCGTCCACATCCTCACTTTCATCTCTTACTACAAGATTTATTCCTCTACACATTTGTTCTTCCAATGCTTGCATTTGTCTTTGGAGGGCTCTAAAACCCTCAAGTGTAACACCTACAACTCTTCTACCACACTCTCTTCATGAAGGCATTTTCATGCTTCTACTAAAATCATAGTGCAAACTACCTCATAGTTGGCTATTTATCTACATGCTCAGCCCAAACCATGATCCTAGTGTGAGCTACCGCATAGTTAGCAATTGGTCCACACACTCAAGAAAACTAGCTTTGATACCACTTGATGAAGAATGCTCCCCTTAATACCATAAACACATAACATAAACAAAGAAACAACAACAAATATAAGAAAAAAATATGGAATTCTTATTTGCACCCCAAATGCAGAATTACTTAATTCACAAGTACAATATGCTAACCCACATGGGCACCTTCATTATAATAATATGCAAGGCTAAGCTACAAACTACCACTAGAGCTATCCTAGACAATGTTTGGGCCTTTCATAAATAGGCAATATTATGCCACTCAGAAAAGTTCTGGACATTGAAACTTAATACCTAAGGCCAATAGACCCTAACAAAACATATAGAGTTAGCCAAATACATATTTGATGATTATTTTAGAAATTTTGAATAGCCCAACTTTGGAAGGGCATAACTCTCAAACCGTTGCTTTGATCGGCTATTATAACCACTTTTTGGAAATGCCGGCTTATAATCTACAAACTTGAAACTATGCAAGCACCCTTCTATCAATTTTTTAGACCTCATCAGGCACTCTAAGGCTTCTAATGGTGAGCCTAATGATTTTTCTACAAAATTATCCACTGAAAATCTGTAATAACTTCTCTGATACTTAAGCTAGAGAAATGAGATTTTTATGGTAGGCTTATAATTCTAAAATTAACCTCCATGTAGAAAATGAGAACATTTTGAGCTTGCATGAAAACTTACTCAAAATAGTAAGCTCTTAGAAATAGTAACCACCCTATCTACTAGTCCTTATTAAAATAGAAAAGATTGAAAACAAAATATTTTTGGGTGATGCAAGATTGCTCTTACACCCAGGATGCTCTTGCATCAATGTGCTTAGTCTTGTTTTGCATCACAGGGTTCTTTGATATATTTATAGCATTTGTGTTATCACAGTAAAGTATCACAGGTTCAGTGATTTCTTCCTTCATACCTTTGAATAGTTGTTTGATCCATATAATGTTTGTAAAATTTACTACAAAATCAACATATTCAACTTCAAAAATAGATTGAGATATGCAATTTTATTTCTTGCTGGTCCAGATGACCAACCTCTTTCCTAAGAAAAATGCTCCTCTAGTAGTGCTCTTTCTGTCATCAATGTTTCCAACCCAATCAACATCAATGTAAGCTCTCAACTCAAACTTCTATTTTTCCTGCAGTATGGACCATAGTCTTTTTTTCCTTTCAAATGTCACATTATTCTCTTAACGACCATCAAATTATTCTCATTAGAATTAGCAAGGAATCTTGCAAATATCCCAATAGCTAATGCAATGTCAGGTCTGTTATCTCATATTGCAATTTGCCAATCATAGACCTATATAATGTTTGATTCACATCAACTAAATCATCATTCTTTGACAACTTGTGTCCTATCACCACAGGTGTGCTAAATAATTTTGAATCTTCCATTCCAAAAAAGTTCAATATTTCCTTCACATACTTAGATTGAGTGATGTATATACCATATTTTATCTAATATTCTTGCAAACCAACAAAGATATTGATCTCTCCAAACATAGACATTTCAAATTCTTTCTTCATTTCATTTGTGAATGCCTTACATAATCCATCTTGACCTCCAAATATGATATCATTAACAAAAATTTTAGCTAGTAAAATACCTTTACCTCCTTCTATTTTTATGTATAGATTTTTGTTATCATCAGTCCTCTCAAATCTAATTTTCACAAGATAATTGTGAAGACTTGCATACCGTTCTCTTGGTGCTTGCTTTAAACCATGATATAAAGCTTTGTGTAGTCTACATACTATGTTATTGTTTTTAGCATCAACAAATCTTTCTAGTTTTTATATATAGACCTCTTCTTCTAATATGACATTCAAAAATGCAGATTTCACATCTATTTGATAAACTTTGAAACATTTGTATGCAAAGTAAGAAAATAGAGATCTTACTCCTTCCAATCTTGCAACAAGGGAAAATACTTCTCCATAGTCTATCCCTTCTTCTTGTGCCTACCCTTTGCAAAATAATCTTTCCTTGTTCCTTGTGACTTCACTTGTTTATGTAAACCAACTTGGATCCAATCACATTCTTATTTTATGGTCTAGGAACTAGAGTCCATGTTTTGTTTTTCCCAATGTGTTCAATCTCTTCTTTCATGGCTTTACTCCAGGCCACATTTTCTAAAGCATCTTTCACTGAATTAGATTAATGTATGCTCAGAAAAAATGTATCACTTTTTATCTTGTTTCTCGTCATGTGTCTAACATCTTTGTCTCCAATAATTTGTTTAGTAGGGTGATATCTTTTGACATACTTTGACAATCTTGGTTCTACTCTATTTTCCTCATTAGGTCTTTCAAATTGTAAATCAATATGTACTTCTCTATTAGGTAATTCAAAATATCTTTCATGTACACTAATCTCATAATTTGAATGTGTCCTAGCTTCAGTTTGCAACTTGATATTTGACTAAAACTTGGTTCTTGAATGCAACTTGACATTCATTGTATGTGACTCAGCAGTTAGTGAAACTTCTTGTTGATTTGCAACTTGATTTACAACATCTTCATCAACAAGCATGCCTTCATAAATATATCAAAAAATTTGTATTCCTCTAGTTCCTTCATAGGTTCAACCTTATGTACCTCTATATATTTATCAAACTTCACATTTATACTTTCCACAACTTTGGTAGTGTTAGTAGTTAAACACTTATAAAATTTACTTCTCATGGAATAACCAAAGAATACACCTTCTCACTTTTAGCATCTAATTTACCATTCCTAAAATCTTTAAAAATATAGCACTTGCTTCCAAATACCTTAAAATATTTTACATTGGGTGAGTATCCATACCATAATTCAAAAGGTGTTGAATGAGTACCTTTCTTGACTTGCACACAGTTTAACATATAGACAATTGTACTTATAGCCTCTCTCCACTATTTCAAAGTAACATTCTTCTCCATCATGAGTTTCCTAGCATAGTCCATTATAGATTTGTTCCTTATTTCAGAAATTTTATTTTGTGGAGGGGTCCTAGGTGCAAATGTTTGTCTTTAGATTCTTTTGTCATTACAGAACATCTCAAACTCATTTGATGTAAATTCTCCCCCTCTGTTAGATCTCAAACATTTTAGACTTTTATATGCTTCCTTTTCAACTCTTTCCAAGTACCACTTAAACATTTGAAAAGCATCATATTTCTATCTTAGAAACATAATTTTCATCATCCTAGAATAATCATCAAAAAATAGCATAATGTACTTCTCACCCTTATATCTTTTCACATTAATTGATCCACACAAGTCAGTATGAACAATCTCCAAAATTCCTTTAAAGGTGTGATCCTTACTCAAAACTAGATTTTCTCATCTTGCCTAACTGACATTGTTTGAAAATTATATTGTTAGGTTTCTTCAACTTAGGAAGACCTTTGACTCTTCTTATGTTACTAATACTAACCAAGTTATCAAAATTAACATAACATAACCTCTTGTACCATAACCACACATCATCAAATTCTACAACAAGACAAGTAGCATCATCCATATCAAGATAAAATAGATTACCTATAGTTTGATCACATTTACTAATTAGTTTCCCATCAGTATCATAGATCTTATATATCTTATTCTGAAACTCAACCTTGCAACTGAACTATTCAGTTAATTCCTTCAATATAGTAAGCATTGTCACACAAAATCATTTCTATGAGTTTGATAAAATAGTTCCCTTTTATCAGATAGGGTGCATCATTACCAAACCTTACACTATTTCCAATAATAATTCAAGATAATGAACTTACTTTTATCTCCAATCATGTGATGTGAACACCCATTATCAATGATCCATCTGACACTCTTGTTCACATAAGATACTAGTGCAATTGTCTCATCCTCATCAGATTTTTCCTTCATTGCAACATACACCACTTCATCATCATGATTATCAGATTCATCTTTGGTTTCCTCTTTGGCAATGTAGCAAGACTTCTTTCTTTTGTCTTTGTAATATTTTTTGTCCTCATCTCTTCTACTTCTATATTTGTCGGCACTTCTATTGTTCTTCTTCTTTGGAAATCTAGCAACAATATGACCAACCTCATTGCAATTAAAACATATGATAGGTAACTTGCCTTTAAGTTTTTCTTTACCTCTATGAAATCTTCTTGTCAATAATTCTTCAAGTTGTTCTACATCCTCCTCATCTAGGTCACTATCACTAGAAACATATTTGACCTTTTTCTTCTTCTCTTTAGGTTGTTTTAATGATAGCTTAGCTTTGAAATTAGATTCAACATTGTCAGGTTTGGAATTATCAAAATTAGAGAGCTCAAATGCTATAAGCCTACCTACCAAATCTTCTAGAGTCAGATTAGAACTTGGTATACATCTTAGGTCTTGTATAGCAGAAACTCTAATAGCATAGATGGGCAATAGTGTTCTCAGTACTTTAATTAATATAGTATCATCATCTATCTTACCAGTAGCTCATCTTATAGCATTAACAACATATTTTATTCTAAAGCAATATTGTGCAACATTTTCACCTTCTTTCATTTTCATATCATCAAACTTACCTCTAAGACTTTCAAATTTGGCTCTCAAAACATTTGTCTCCTCCATAAATGGTGTGAAGAGCATTCCACATCTTCTTTCCACTATCACAACACTTGATATCATTGAACTTAGAATATCTTAGGGTAGAGGCAATCTCCAACATTTCCTGATTGTATTCTTTCTTCTTTTTCAGATCTTTAGTAGTTAGGGCTCCAACAAGATTGATATGTTCAATGGTAATGGTAGATTGTGCATGATCTTGAAGACCTCCTAGGTGTAGCATCATCAAACTTTTCCATGTAGGTAAGTTGTCCTTGTTAAGATTAGGTACCTCTTTTTTTGACATCTTGAATTTTTGCTTCTAGTACCTTCAAACTAGTCCTCTTAAGTAGATGGCTATGATACCAATTGTTAGAATTCTTTAGAGAGAGAGAGAGAGAGAGAGAGAGAGAGAGAGAGAGAGAGAGAGTGTGTGTGTGTGTGTGTGTGTGTGTGTGTTGGGGTGGGGGTGGGGGGGGGGGGGTTTAATTAGTTATCAAACATCTAGATGTTCAAATAAAAATTATCATAGCTTAGTGAGCCCATATCCATAAAAACTTAATATGCATGAATCCATTAGATCATACAATGCTTAAACTTTGTAGGTTATTGTCCTAGGTCAAAATAACTTTATAGAAATGAAAACATGAAACATAATAGATTCAATAACACATTTGACACATGGATTTTATGTGGAAACTCAATTTGGGAAAAACCACCAGTAACATGCTACTAATTCTCACTCTTTTGAAGTGATTTCCTTTGAAAGGCCAATGCTATTAAAAGTTACAATATACATTGTTAAATGCAACTTGGATAGAGGATTTCAATCACCCTATTAGGAGAGAACCTTGTTAGAGAACTTTAGATCATTCACTCATAATGTCATCTAGTTAAATGATTTACAAATGACTATTAGGTCAACCTTAATCCAAACAATTTACCCTGGACTGATACAATGATTATAAAGTAACAACAAGGCTTTATCTGATAAAAATTTATAACTCACTTGAAAATTACAAATCTCTATTTCAAACCTCCATTCTGGTTGGCTTTCACACACTTCAACTCTGATAGCTTGTTCACCCTTCAAGCATTCATACTCTTAAACCTCTTTTCTTTTCTTGCCAATAGTAGTCTCTTATGTTCGGTCACTAAATGAAGCAATACCCTTGACTCCTTGTCTTCCTTAGGTTCTCACACATGACAACCTTTTCTTCTGACCAGCTTTCTCTATAAATAGAGATTTAAGATCTTTTTTCATTTAACCTCAATCATCCATTTTAGGGTTAGGTAGGATTAGGTAGGATTTAATGAATATACCCAATTTTCCATTTGGTTCCTCTAGAAACTTATTCCTCAATCATCTTTGAATTCACTTCAAAATAGTTTACCTTGAATTTTGTGCCACTAGTTCGTCATAGTTATCTTCAACATGCTTTACACAATTCAAGAAAATAAAAGAGTCAAGTTAGATTTGTCAAATTTATTATTTAACATGAATACTAACACTCGATATCAATAGGCTGTCAGTTGTCTTCCATATTGTTCTTCCACTCATCTTCCACTGATTAACTCAGAAACCACTAAAGTTTACTAGTGCTTGGCATCAACTGAACTTTATTTGGTTGACACTAAGCTCACTCGATATACACTAAAACTTCACTTGAATCAGCTCCAACTAATTTTTTTCTTGGCTTGCACTAAATTTTCTTGGCACCTACTATCCACTTGGTCATGCTTGGTAGACTCAATTGTTATTACTTATTCTTCTAGACTTAATCAGTGCATCCAATGTTTACAACCTCAAGTAGATAATCAATACACTATGTCATCAACATCTTAACTAATCTTTATAATCCTTTTACATCAAACTTTCCTTTAGGTGTTCTTATTATCATATTTTATCAAAACTTCCTCATCAATCAAACAAATGATAGTACTCAAATCAACTAAACAGTTGTCTTACCAACAAGTAGCAGGTTTGACATCAGTGGCAAAAAAATGATTGAAACATTACAATTTCATATCAACAAATGGATCCCACTAACAATATAAAAGTTCAAGGAAATTTTTTTAGGAAGATCATGCTCTTGCATGTACTTTCTATTTCGCTTGCCACCCAAGCAATATTTATAGTAGCATTAGTTGAAGATGGTAGAAGACCTAGACGCAAGTGAAGAATAGTTGCATGTCCTTTCTATGAATGTATTATATATTCCAACAATAATGATTGCCATGACCAAATAAATATGAGCAGAGGATCTTTCTTCAAACTCACCAATATTCTAAGGGAGAAAAGGAGCATTAAAGATACAATAAACACGAAATTGGAATAACAACTAGTCATGTTCCTCCATACCCTTGGCCACAATCTAAGGAATCATAAGATTGGCCATAACTTTGGTCACTCAGGAGAGATAATTAGTTGCTACTTCAACATGGTCTTAAAGGCTATCATATTTCTCCATAACAGATACTTTTTGCCCTCCTCTCTAGCTACTCCTGTAGAAATTATTGAGAAGTACCATTTTGATATGTACTTCAAGGTAAATCTCCTAATGACATGAATTTTGTTGCTTCAGTCTATTGCTTTGTATTTGGAAATAATATATCTTATGCTAGGATTCTATTGGAGCAATTGATGGAACCCATATACTAGTTACCATTGATGTGGACAACCAAGCAAAATATTGTGATAGAAAAGGAAACTTATCACAGAATGTAATGGGTGTTTTTTATTTTGAGTACAAGTTTGAATATGTTCTTGCTGGTTTGGAAGGGTCAGAAGTAGATAGTTATTTTCTTGCTTCAACTCTATCAAGAGAAGATCCACTGCTAGTTCTCCCTAGTATATTAAATCATATTTTTAATGATTATACAGTCATTATTCTAAATGATAGTTTTATGCAAATTCCATCTATAAGTTCTTTTTTCTTTATATAGGAAAGTTCTATTTAGTTGATGGTGGCTCTCCAAATGTTCCTAGATTTCTTGCCCCTTATTAGTGTATATGATACCACCTAAAAGAGTTTTCTAGAGAAAATTTGGCTAATCAACAATGCACATGAGTTATTTAACCACCAACACTCCTCTCTTAGGAATGTGATTGAGTGCACATTTGATATTTTGAAGCAACATTTTCCTATCCTAAGCCATGTGACATCCCATACTACATAATTTCATTGCAACAAAGCACAGAGTTCCAGCCAATGTGGAAATTGAAGAAGAAGATTATCGTTATGGGATTAATGTGCCAATTGTTGACAATTATGGGATGACCTAGCAAGATAGAGATGATGGTGAAATTTTTCAAGATGAAACAACACTAAGGATGTTAGAGGACTATATATCTCAACAATAGTTGTTCTTTTTACTTGCACTGGCAATTTTTATTGTTGGATGTCCTTTCAATTAAGTAAACTATTGGTTACTCTATTTGAACATCTGTATTAAATCTTTGAGGTTGTATGTGATTCATCAATTGTAAACCAAATTTTTTTGGGAAAATATGGTGAACCTTGATTTTATGCATATATTTTGTTATTTTGAATCTGATTTTGATTTTACATATGTATTTTGTAAAACCCCTGGATTCTAATTATTCAAGCTTGATAAGCTCAGTGCTTCTCCTATCCCAGGATTCTAAATAAAATGCACTATGCCCATAGGAAAAAATATATGAATCATTTATTGCACTTGCATGGCCACACATATATGTGCACTCAAAAAGCTTTTTCTATGCGCTTGAGTGGAGTTCTAAGAATTGTTTCAAATATTCTCTAAATAGGGGTCAAATTTGTAGCCTGAGTGCAAGAAGTCTTTTCAAAAGTATATCTTAACAAAAGTTGTGTTGAATAGGTTTTCTTGGTGTAAATTCTATCTTAAATTAGGTAGCATGCAACATGTCTCAAAACAAAACCTACAGAGGTCAAGACATTACAATTTCGTAGAATATAGAATATTAGATGGAATGCAACATACCATGCCACGATCTATTAAATAAATTGTAGGTTAGTGAGATCATTTTTCATTGCTAACAAAAAACTTATATGGGGGTAAAATTCTCATGCTAAAAAATGTATTAATTTAGAGCATATGAATTCAGGAATTGGACCATGTTTTGGCATTTGACTAAATACTACAATGCAATATTTTAGATTTTATCATAACTATAGGAACCAGTATTTACTAATATAACCTATATTTTAATATTGATGAAAGGAAAGTTACTAGACTCAACTAACACTTCCATCTATTCCAAAGTCTATGGCCTTTTATTGACATAGAAATAATAAAACTTCCTTTGAGATCATGAACCCAAGCTAGAAACACACCCACCTAATTAAAGGTTAGGATCACTAGTGAAAGAATTTGTTAGAAAGGACAAGGTTTTCGTTGCACCAAAAGATTGACCTGTCAATGCCCAATACAACCAATAGTCTTATAAAACCACAAGAGGTAGTTAATCCATGTCACAAATCTTGCAAGGAATCTTGGACCACTATCAAAAATCCCCCTCCTAACATCACTAGTCATGGCTTGTAGGATTCCAACCTATGACCAAGATTTTATACCAATTGTTAGAAAGGATAGGGTTGTCGTTGCACCAAAAGATCAACATGTCAATGCCTAATACAACCAATAGTCTTATAGAAGCACAAGAGGTAATTAAGCCATGCCACAAATCTTACAAGGGATGTTGGCCCAATGCCAACAAAATTCACATCCTGAATTAAGGTCTTCCCTTATATGGTATAAGTGGATTAGAACTTTTTAGTTTTCTTGAGTATGTTATTGTGAAAAGCATTGTGGCTAATTGTTCAAATGAAAGAACAAATTTCCAATTTTTTACAAAAGGATCATGAGTCATAAGATGCATTAACTACTAATTCTTAAAAAATTAAAACCAATGAACAATTTAGATATAACTATTCAACATATTATTGTGTCCATAAAATTATGATACATTTTAGTGTTTCAGTTGCAGTAAAAAATCATTATTAATTTGTTTCACACTTAGAGAGTAGCATATTTTGGTTAATTGATAGTAGTTTTGATATATTAGCAACTAATTTAGTTAAATGTTCCAAATATTGGCCAGGCTCATCAGCCTTAATCATATCAATTTTTGTGTCCTAACATTAACTAGTAGATATTTAGTTTTAGGTGGTGAGATTTGATCTTTTACTTTTTTGAATTTGATTGAGCATGTGTTTTCTTTTAGTTATTTTCATTAGCTATATAGTGAGATCTCCATACAATTAAAATTTCAATTTGGTATCCCTGAATTCAATTTTAATTTTGAAGATAAAGGTTCCCCCTATTTGAAGAGATAAATCTACTATTGTGCAATCTTTGGTTTTGTTATATAAATTGTGTCTTCATATACAAAACCTTTTTTGGAATATTATTCCAATGTTCAATTTTTAAGTCAAGTAACAAGTATTTAGTCAAAATAATGTATGTTTGTATGTTGTAGTTCAAAAGTCTCCAAAATAGCAGGTCTACACTTTATACATCTAAGGTGCATTCATTGTATTCATAGAGTGGGGCTCTATCTTGTAGACAAATATCAAATTCATTAGCATAATAAACCTATCTATTGAATTGGTAGGACTACACAATATAGAGTAGGTTCATAGGCATGCATATGCTTGTATTGGTCAAACTTTCATAGTGATCAATGGTTTGCATGCATTGTAGGCATAGCTTAGTAGATCAATGATTCATGTTCATGGTGTCTAAAAAACAATTTTAGTTGACCCCAGTCCCATGTTATCTATAGCCACAAAAAAAAAGTTGTGTGTACACTCATTTTTTTATAGGACCCACCATTGACCAATGTCATTGAGTTGGTTCTTGCAATAAGATCTCACCCCTATGGTCACATCTACCATAGTTGATGTATTCCATATTGTAAATCAATGCTTACTACAAGGATTGGAAAGCAAAAAGCATTTTCTACTATCCAACAAAGGAGATGAGACAAAAGGGGAACACATTATCATTTAAATAAAGAGATTACTAGCTCTAGATTCAACTCTATACAGGATTTTCAACATCAATGATTCATATCACATTCTATGATCCATCATTAGCATGAAGAGAGTTAATAACAATCATCCTAATGATGGATCATGGAGCATGACCTAAAATGCTGATGTGAAAAATCCTACATACAGTTGAGCCTAGAAGCAACATTCACTTTATTTGATGGATTGTATAAATCCTTTAGCATAGAAATTTTCACCTATTCTCCAAGTTATGAATATCCAAAAGATTATACATGTTATGCCATGAATGGCTTTATTCATCAAAGGGGGAGGAGTGGGATATTTTGAAATCACTTGGGTTTGAGGCATGTGAGATTTAAGTTGCTATAATCTAGTACTAGCTACATAAGGAGATACAACTAGGTATAACAAAGTGCACAAAATGTTGAACAAGATCCCAAAATGCTGATACAATATCTGGCATTTTATTTGGTTGCATTTATAAATTAAATAATGCATTCAATAGAGACTTAACAATATCCTTATTTTGTATTGCATGTTGTCAATAAATTTTGCTTCTATTTTTTAAAATGTTGGGTTAAATAACTAGTTGTTGTGTCAAAAGAGTTATCCTTTCCTTGGGTTAAATAACTAGCTTTTGCATACTAAGCATAGAGGGAAATAGATAGGTATGTATGTTTTTATAGTAAAGTATTCAACATCCATTTTTCTCTGCTGAATGAATTTTTACATAACACACTCTGACAACTCATTATTACTAATAGCTCACTATTTATTGCAAGTTTTGTAGCAACATAACAACTTCATATCTCAAAGATGAGAATATATTTCACAAATATGTTGAAGTGCATACATGATGATGTAGAAGCATCCTTGGTTTCCTTGAAATCCTGCATTTTTGTTCATTTTGGTAGTTTAACTGAGTTCCAACTATGTTGACCAACCTCTTTAGTGTTAATTGAGTTCATATGTATGTGTCCAATTGTACTTATGACTAAATTCTTTCTGAGCTTTCCAAGTTGTAGTCTTTGTTGAGTATAGTGTTGACTGAGTGGTTTAGTGCTAACTAAGCTGATTAGTGTTGACCGAGTTCCTTCAAGGTTAACCAAGTTGTTCAAAGTTGACCGAGTGTTCCTTCATGCATTGAATGAACCTATTGTTTATTGATGCTCAGGGCCTTCTTTGACTAAGTTGTCTATGTTTTGGTTCTTAGTTTAAGTTGACTATTGTGTTTAATTTGGATCGTGAATTCAATGAAAGTATCTTGTCTGGCAATGAGTGTTGATCATTTTGAGATCGGCCTTTCTTTTATGCAATGTTCTAGAATCTTCTATAAGCCATTTTGGCAAATGTAAGTAGAGGTATTTGGTTTAGTCTAGGGTAGAACTTAAGAGAAAGAGGGACTTAGAGAGTTCAAAGTAGATGTTGTGAATTTGAAGTTGTATTGTAGATCTTGAAGTTGTATTTTTGTTTTTGGTCATAACCCAAAAGGCCTTACATCTAGGCATGTATGTTGAAAACTTGATGAATCAATAAAATTTCTTGTTCTCTCTCTCCTTGGTGTTGTTCTCTATGGGTTCTCTTCTATTGTGTTTACTCGGCAAGGTATTTGGATAGTTAGGTGTGTCATTGGCCCTAACTTTTTATCCCCCTCCTTAAGCCAGGTTGAAACTCACGATACAACAACTTCATCATCTCACTCATGATATTTATAGAAATTAGAAATATTGAATATAGGAGGTATATCCATGTCATCAAGAAACTCAACTTCATAAGCATTACCATTGTCAAATTTTCTCAAGATCTTACAAGCTCCAAACTTCTTCATCTTCAACTTACTATATATTCCAATAGGAAATCTACCTTTCTTTAAATGAACCATCACCTCATCACCAACTTCAAAAACATTATGTCATGTAGACTTATCAGCATTCTCATTATACTTCAGATTACTTTGTTCCAACTTCAACTTCACTTCCTCATGCAAAGACTTCACAAAACCAAAAAATTATTTCCCTTCAGCACATCTCTTCTCCTCACCAAAAAAATCCCTCAAATATGATATACTTGTAGGCTACATTCTAGTAATAATCTCAAAAGGAGTTTTTCTTGTACTCCTATTCACATAATTATTATATGCAAACTCAGTTTGTGCAAATACCAACTCTCAATTACTTGTTTTGTCTCCAACTAAGCATATCAACAAATTACCCAAGCTTCTATTCATAACCTCTATCTATCCATCTATCTGTGGATGGAATGTTGAACTAAATCTCAACTCAATACCCATTTTCTTCCACAAAGTCCTCCAAAAATAACCAGCAAACTTATTGTCTCTATCAGAAATAATACTTCTTGGTAATTCATGCAATCTAACAATCTCTTTGAAGAAAATCTCAGCAACATGCTTAGCCTCTAATGTCTTCTTGTTAGAAATAACAATGGTAAAGTAAGTCCTAAGAGGGTGGGGGAGTGAATCAACATTTAAAACTTTTTCCTCTAAAAAATATCACCAACATCCATCTCATAACTTAACATGTAAACTAGAATAACATAACATGCATCACATCCATAGCACAAAGTAAATAACACATAACACAATAAATTTTGTTACCCATAAACCTTCCAATGAGAAGGCAAAAATAGGGTGGAGATGACACCCACAAATCTTCACTATTACAGTTCTAAAGTGTGGCTTATTATGGCTACAATGTGTTTGATCATAATCTATGATCTACCCTATGAGAGGTTTGCAATGTAAAAGGCTTACAAATACTATTAGGTATCACCTTGTCAGAGGATTTAAACTTACAATAAAGAAATCACTCAATTAAAAGATTTACAACAGCCTATTAGGACACTTATGTCATTTCGGTTGTACATTGATAGTGTGTTTATCTAGGAATGGTTTGTGTAACTCCATGATAATCTTCAAGGGCTCATTTGGATGTGGGAATAAGAATAGACGAATAGGAATAGCTATTCTAGAATAGAAAATGGGGGTACATATTCCTATCCTCTATTTGGTTCAGCTAGAATTTGATGGGGAATTCATGGACCAAAAAATTTATGTTTTCTAAAATAAATAAAACTATAATAGGAATATGTATTAAAATTCCACCTATTTGGGTGGAATTGGAAAACCCCATTTTTGGGCCAAAATTGGAATACGTATTCCTATTTTATTTCATATTCCAATTTTGATTTGGTGCATCCAAATGAAAAATTCAAAATTTTAAGAATTTACATATGCCTATTCCACTTGTATTCCCATTGCCAAATAGGCCCCAATGTTGAATACATATTGATACAAGTACGAGAATGTGTTTCAATAAATAATTTTATCACTGATGTCAAACCTGGTACTTCTTGGTAAGATAATTGCGTAAATGATTTGAGTATTGTCATTTGTTTGATTGATGAAGATGATTTAATCACATGAGGTAATAATAGAACCTAGAGGAAAGGTTGAGTTAGGATATGGAAAAGGAGTACAAAGACCAGTTAAGATAGTGATATTATAGTGCATTGATTATCTACTTAAGGTTGCAAAGGATGGATACACTAATTAAGTTAAGAAGAATAAGTAAAATGAATTATGTCTATCAAGATTAACAATCTATATAGTAGGTACTGAGAAAATTTAGTGTAAGATGGACATAAAACTAGTTGGAGCCAAGAAAACTCAAATTCTAGTGTATGCTGAGTGATATAATGTTAGCTAAGTAAAGTTTAGTTGATGTTGAGCACTAGTAAACTTTATTTCATGCTTAGTGATTTGACAGTGGATGTTGAGGAACCCAATATGTGCCAAGCATTAGAAGAAAGTTAATGTCAAGTGTCAACATTATGTGAAAGATGATGAATTCAATGAATCTGAGCTAACAAGTTTGATTTCTTGGATCTTGTGAACCATCTAGAAGATAAGCTTAATGAGTTGGTAGCATAGAATTCAAAATGAACTATTTTGAGGAAAATTCAAAGAGGATTGAAGGAGAAGTTTCTAGAAGGTAATAAAATGAATAGATGGGTAGATTCATTGAATCCTACCGAACCCTAAAATGGATGATAGAGGATGAATGACAAAGATCTAAATTTTCTATTTATAGAGATAGCTAGTCAGAAGTAAAGGTTGTCATGTGTGATAACCTAAGGGAGATGAGGAGTCTAGGGTATTGCTTCATTCAATGACCTAAGAGGAGATAGTCCTATTGGCAAGAAAAAAAAGAAGACTCAAGGGTATGGATGGTTGAAGGGTGGACAAGTTATCAAAGTTGAAGTGTGTGAAAGCCAAGTAGAATGGAGGACTAAAACAAAAATATATAATCTATAAGTGTGTTGTAAGTTTTTATCAGATCAAGCCTTAATGTTACTTTCTAATCATTGTATCAATCTAGGGTAAATCTTTTGGATCACGGTTGACAAGTAATGGTCATTTGTAAATCCTTTAAATGGTTGACATTCCAAGTGAATGATCTAAATTCTTCTAACAAGGCTCGCTCCTAGTAGGGTGATTGAAATCCTTTCACCAAGTCACATTTAATAGTGTCCATTGTAACCTTTAACAAGGTTGGCCTTTTCTAGGGCATCACTTTAGAAGAGTGAGAATGAGTCGCATGGTACTGGTGGTTTTTCCCAAATTGGGTTCCCACATAAAATCATTGTCAAATGTGTTATTGAATCTATTATCTTTCATGCTTACATTTATGTAAAATTGATTTGACAGTAAACTACAAGTTTAAGTAATTGTATTATCTAATGGATGCATGCATGATGAATATGTTTTATAGATATGGGTTCACTAAGCTATGAAAATTTTTATTTGTACATTTGGACCTTGGAAAAATAATTCACTCCCCCCCCACCCCCTCTCCACCCCCCCCCCCCCCCCCCCCCCCTCTCTCACAATTATTCTAAAGAATTCCAACAATTGGTATCAGAGTCATCTGCTTAAAAAGACTAGTTTGAAGGTACTAGAAGCAAAAAGATCACTAAGAGAGGTACTAGATGTCAAAAAGAGAGGTACCCAAGCTTAATAGAGATAACTTACCTACATGGAAAAGTCTGATGAAGCTACACTTTAGAGGTCTTGGAGATCATGCACAATCTACCATCATGACATAGCATGTCAGTCCTGCTAGAGCCCTAACTGTTGAAGATCTTAAAAATAAGAAAAAGCACAACAAGAAAATGTTGGAGATTGCCTTTTCCCTAAGCTATGTCAAGTTTAATGATATCAAGGGTTGTGATAGTGCAAAGAAAATGTGGGATGCTCTTCATACTATTTATGGAGAAGACACACATGTTCTAAGAGCCAAATCTAAAAGTCTTAGAGGTAAGTTCAATGATAGGAGAATGCAAGAAGGTGAGAATATTTCTCAATATTGCTCTAGGATAAAATATGTTGTTAATACAATAAGAGGAGCTAATAGTAAGATAGATGAGAGACTGTACTAAGAAAATTTTTGAGAACATTGCTACCCATTTATGCTATTAGAGTTTCTACAATACAAGAACCAATATATGTAATAGGTTCTAATCTGACTTTTGAAGGTCTCGTAGGTAGGCTTACTGCTTTTGAGTTCTCTAATTTTGATAATTTCAAACTTGAAAATGTTGAATCTTCTTTCAAAGTCAAGTTGTCATTGAAAGAACCTAATGAGAAGGAGAAGAAAAAGGAAAAATATGTTTCCAGTGATAGTGATACAAATGAGGAAGATGTAGAACAACTTGAAGCACTACTAGAAAGGAGATTTCATAGAGGAAAAGGAAAATTCAAAGGTAGTTACCTATCATATGTTTCAATTGCAATGAGGTTGGTCATATTGCTGCTAGATGTCTAGAGAAGAAAAAATAAAAAGGTGGAGACAAGTACAAAAGTAGAAGAGATGAGGAAAACAAAGATTACAAAGATAAAGGCAAGAAGTCTTGCTACATTTATGAAGAGGAAACTAAAAATGGATTTGATTATCATCATGATGAAGTGGTGTATGTTGCAATGAAGGGTGATTCTAATGAGGATGAGGCAGTTGCACTAGCGTCTTGTCTGAACAAGAATGATAGATGGATCATTGATAGTAGGTGTTCACATCACATGACTAAAGATAAAAGTAATTTCATTACCTTAAATTATTATGATGAAAATATTGTAAGGTTTGGTAATGATGCACCCTATCTAATAAAAGAAAAAGGTTCTATCAAACTCATAGAAAACATTTTATGTGAAAATGCTTATTATGTTGAAGGACTCAACTATAATTTGTTGAGTGTGTCACAAATGAATAATTTAGGTTGTAAGGTTGAATTTGAGAGCAAGATTTCTAAGATATATGATACTAATGGTAAAATAATTGGAAAAGGTGATCAAACTAGGGGTAATCTATTCTACCTTGATATGGAGGATGCTACTTGTTTAGTTGTAGAATTTAATGATGTGTGGCTACGGCACAAGAGGTTATGTCATGTTAATTTTGATAACTTGGTTAGTATTAGTAAAATGAGAAGAGTTAGAGGTTTTCCTAAGTTGAAGAAAACTAATTTGCAAACAATGTTAGTTAGGCAAAATGAAAAAGTCAAGTTTTAAGAATAGAGCTCATACCTCTAAAGAAATATTAGAGATTTTTCATATTGACTTATGTGGACCAATTGATTTGAAAATCTACAAAGAAGAAAAATAAATTATACTATTTGTTGATGATTATTCTAGAATTATGAGAATTATGTTTCTGAAATAGAAATCTGATGCTTTCCAAATGTTTAAGTGGTACTTAGCAAGAGTTGAGAAGGAAACAAGTAAAAGTCTAAAATGTTTGAGATTTGATAGAGGAGGAAAATTTACATCAAATGAGTTTGATATATTTTGTGATGATAGAAAAATCAAAAGAAAAACATCTGCCCTTGGGACTCCTCCACAAAATGGAATTTCTAAAAGGAGGAACAAATCTATAATGAACTATGCTAAGACACACACGATGGATAAAAATGTTGCTTTGAAAGACTGAAGAGAACTTGTAAGTACAACTGTGCATATCTTAAACCATGTGCAAGTCAAAAAAGGTACTCTTTCAAAACCTTTTGAACTATGGTATGGATACTCACCCAATATAAAATATTTTAAGGTATTTGGAAGCAAGTGTTATATTCTCAAGGATTTCTAGAATGGTAAACTAGATGCAAAAAGTGAAGAAGTTATATTCCTTGGATATTCCACAAGAAGTAAAGCTTATAAGTGTTTAAATCCTAACACTAAAAAAGTTGTGGAAAGTACAAATGTGAAATTTAATGAATATACAGAAGTACATGAGGCTGAACCTATGAAGGAACCAAAGAAATGAAAATCATTGTATATCTTTATGAAGGTATGTCTACTGATGGAGATGTCATACATCAAGTTACAAATCAGAAGTAAGTTTCAATGATTGCCGAGTCACATACTATGAATATCGAGTTGCTATTAGGAACCAAGCTACATTTAGGTGTCAAGTTATAGAATGAATTTGAGGCACATTCTAATTTTGAGATTAGTGTACATGAAAGAAATGTTGAACTACCTGATAGAGATGTACATAGTGATTCAGAAGTTGAGAGACCAAATGAGAAAAATAGAGTAGAACCAAGATTGTCAAAGTATGTCAAGAGACATCATCCTATAGAACAAATCATTGGAGATAAAGATACAAGACCAATGACAAGGAAAAAATTGAGAAATGATACATATTTTCTTAGCATGCATGAACCTAAAATAGTGAATGATGCCTTAGAAGATGTGGACTAGAGTAAACCTGTGAAAGAAGAGATTGAAGACATTGAGGAAAATACGACATGGACTCTAATTCATAGACCAAAAGATAAAAATGTAATTGGAACCAAGTGGGTATACACAAACAAGTTAGATGAAAATGGTGAAGTTAGAAGGTACAAGGAAATATTAGTTTATAAAGGATATGCACAAGAAGAAGGGATAGACTATGGAGAAACATTCACCCCTATTACAAGATTGGAAGGAGTAAGAACTCTAATTTCTTACTCGACATACAAAGGTTTCAAATTTTATCAAATGGATGTTAAATCTACATTTCTGAATGGTATATTGGAAGAGGAGGTTTATATAGAACAATAAGAAGGATTTGTTAATGTTAACAACAAAAACATGATTTGTAGACTACACAAATCTTTATATGGTGTGAAGCAAGCACCAAGAGCATGATATGAAAGGCTTCATAATTATCTTGTGAAGATTAGATTTGAGAGGATTGATGGTAACAACATTTTGTACTTAAAGATAGAGAAAGGAAAATATATTTTACTACCTAAAATTTCTATTGATGATATCATATTTGGAGGTCAAGATACTTTATGTAAGGCATTTGCAAATGAAATGAAAAAGCAATTTGAAACATCTATATTTGGAGAGATCAAGTTCTTTGTGGGTTTGCAAGTACATCAGATGAAATATGGTATATACATCACTCAGTAAAAGTATGTAAAGGAGATATTGAAAATTTTTAGATTGGAAGATTCCAAGTCAGTAAGCACATATATGGTGGAAAGACATAAATTTTCAAAGAATGATGATTTAGTTGAGGTGATTCATACATTGTACAGGTCTATGATTGGAAAATTACAATATGTAGTACACAAAAGACCTCATATTGCATTATCTATTGGGATAGTTGCAATATTCTCTACTAATCTTGGGGGGGATCATTTGATGGTTGTTAAGAGAGTAATGATATATCTAAAAGGCATGGATGACTATGGTCTATACTATAAGAAAAATGAGAAATTTGAATTGAGAGCCTACACTGATGTTGATTGACTTGGAAATATTGATGATAGAAAGAGCACTAGTGGAGGAGCATTTTTCTTAGGAAAAAGGTTAGTTACATGGACTAGCAAGAAACATAATTGCATATCTCAATCTACTATTGTAGCTGAATTTGTTGTTGTTGCAATAAATTGTACAAACATTGTATGGATCAAACAACTGCTCAAAGGTATGAAGGAGGAAATAACTGAACCTGTGATACTCTCTTGTGATAATACAAGTGCTATAAATATATCAAAGAATCCTATGATGCATACAAAGTCTAAGCACATTGCAATCAAGTATCATTACTTGAGAGAGTTAGTTCAAGATAAAAAGGTGAAGATGAAATATGTTAACACAAAAGAGAAAATAGTTGATATCTTCATAAAAGCATTACCTAAGATGCTCATGAGTATCTAAGAGGTAAAATAGGGGTGATACACCTATCCAAGGTTATTTAAGAGGAATGAGGAGTGCCTTGCCTCAAAAAAAATGATTGACATATGTTACACATTGATGTAGTGGATATTAATTTAGGAGCTGCCTATAGTAATCAAAAAATTGGAACTACAAATTAGTCACAAGCTAGGTGATAGAGGGAGAAACTAAAAATATTCATATGTACATATTAATATTATAATTCTTTGGCATTTTTGTCAATGACGGAGAGAAAGAAAGAAAGGAAGAAATCCAAAAATCTAGGAAGGGAGAAATACAAAAAAGAAGAAACATGGAATATCTAATGGAATATCTACTCAAAGGGAGATAGTGCTAAGGGAGATATAAGTAGTGATCAAGAGGGAGTCATAAGGATGAGTTAATTGTCTATTTATCGAAATAGAATTTTGTAACCTATACAGAAGATGAAAGTTGCCAATAGAGGGAGAGACTTAAATACAAGGAATTAATTTCTTTTTGGTATTATTGTTGGTTGTATTGATTAAGTTTTGCTTTTCATTAATTCCAAAGAGCAAGATTGTTGAAAAAAGATTGATACAAGTATAAGAATGTGTTTCAATCATTATTTTGTCACTAATGTCAAACCTACTACATGCTAGTAAGACAATTGCTTAGATGATTTGATTACTATCATTTGTTTGATTGATGAAAAGGATTTGATCAAATGAGGTAACAATAGCACCTAGAGGAAAAGTTGAGTTATGATATGGAAAAGGAGTACAAAGATTAGTTAAGACAGTGATATTATAGTGCATTGATTATCTACTTAAGGTTGCAAAGGATGGATATACTGATTAAGTTTAGAAGAACAAGTTAAAAAAATTATGTTTACCAAGCTTAACAATCTGCATAATACGCGTCAAGAAAAGTTAGTGTAAGACGAGTAGAAAACTAGTTGGATCTAAGAAAACTCAAATTCCAATGTATGTCAAGTGATACAATGTTAGCCAAGTAAATTTTAGTTGATTCCAAGCACTAGTAAACTTTATTTTGTGCCAAGTGATGTAGTATGTGTCGAGCATTAGAAGCAAGTTAATGTCGAGTGTCAACATTATGTGAAAGATCATGAATTTGATGAATTTAAGCCAACAAGTTTGATTTCTTGGATTGTGTGAACCATTTCAAAGATAAGATTAATGAGCTAGCGGCACATAATTTAAGATGAATCATTTTGAGGAAAAATCAAAGAGGATTGAAGGAGAAGTTTCTAGGAGGGAATAAAATGAAAAAATGATAGATTCATTGAATCCTACCTAATCCTACCTAACCCTAAAATGGATGATAGAGGATGAACAAAAAAAAATCTAAATTTTATATCTATAGAGATGGTTGGTTAGAAGAAAAGGTTTTCATGTGTAAGAACATAAGGGAGACAAGGAGTCTAGGGTATTGCTTCATTTAGTGACCTAATAGGAGAGACTACTATTGGAAAGAAAAGAAAGAAGGCTTAAGAGTATGGATGCTTGAAGGGTGGACAAGCTATCAGAGTTGAAGTGTCTGAAAGCCAAGTAGAATGGAGGACTAAAATAGAGATCTTTAATCTGCAAGTGTGTTTTAAGTTATTATCAGATCAATCCTTACTATTACTTTCTAATCATTGTATCAGTCTAGGATAAATATTTTGGATTAAAGTTGACCTAACAATCATTTGTAAATTTTTTAATTGGGTGACATTTCAAGTGAATGATCTAAATTCTTCTAACAAGACTCAATCCTAATAGGGTAATGGAAATTCTTTCACCAGGTCACATTTAACATTGTGCATGATAACCTTTAACAAGGTTGGCCTTTCATAGGGCATCACTTCAAAAGAGTGAGAATGAGTAGCATGTTACTAGTGGTTTTTCCCAAATTGGGCTTCCACATAAAATCATTGTCAAATGTGTTATTGAATTTTTTATGTTTCATGCTTTCATTTCTACAAAGTTGATTTGATAGTAACCTAGAAGTTTAAGTAACTGTATGATCTAATGGATGCATGCACGGTGAATATGTTTTATGGATATGGATTCACTAAGTTGTGAAAAGTTTTATTTATACATTTAGATCTTGGATAATTTATCCCCCCACCCCCCCCCCCCCCCCCCGCCCCCCGCCCCCCGCCCCCCACCTCTCAGTTATTCTAAAGAATTCCAACAAATGTTGCATCCCAATTATCACATATTGCATCTAATGAATGAATCTATATTTCAATATTAATGACTAGTTCGACTAAGTCTTCATGAGTAGAAATTTTTGAATCTTTCTTCATTAAAGTATCTGCAAAGGCTAGTTACATGTGAAGTGTTAACATGGATTGTATATTGATTAGAGTAGATATGATATTACCATCTTTTTCTTGCAACTTAGCAAGCCTACTCTGAGTTTTCAATAACCCCTAAAAGTGTATTTGACTATTACCAAGAAATAGTTTTAAAGTACTACCTATGAGTTGTAGATCTCCTTATAGCTTGTCAATAGCCTATTGATTTTCCTTAGTGAATAGATCAACATTGCATAACTTTGTGTAGAGAGAGAAAACTTTCCTTTTTGGTTGCTAAATCAACCTATCTTAGTACAATAGCACTAGATATCTTCTCTAAAACCTTTTTATGAAACTTTCTTTCTAACCATTCTAATAATTTGTCATTACAATCTAGTTCTTTATCCTTTATATTGTCCATAATTGTGACAAGTTTATCTATTATAGGCTTATCTTCATTCATTTCTAGGAGACCAAAAGCATATTAAAAACATGTCTTTAATTTCATGCAAAACTTGCTTTTGGTTATGCTCCCTCCTTAAGATTTCTTTCCACTTTTTCCTCTGTAGAGCATCCTGAAGAATGCTCATCTCCTCAATAGTGATTGTATTCAGATCAAAATTTGGTAACTCAATCACTTCATCTAAATTTATATCCTCAAATGATGTAACTTCAACACTCTTTTGTTTGTTGGAATTCAGCCTTGATATTTGTAATGATGTGAAATTTGTAGTCAACCTCTGAAGTGTGTCTGTTGAGAGGAGATATAGAAACTAGCATGGTAACCAGAGTTGGTATTGCAATTTTCTCTTTAGGTTAAATAGTTAGCTTGAACTCTTTAGTCTTGTCTCCTTCCTTTTGGACTTCACCTTGTGATGGTGGAATAGGTACAAGACTTGCATCCTAGCCCTTATGCACTTTAGTTCCATCCTTCTTAATAGTCACTACAATTGATAAACTTGAACTATTTAGGCTTGGCACTAATATGTCTATAGGTTGTGCTTCTGCCTTTTTTCTTTGAATGATAATTTTTGGTATTGTAGATGGTGTCTCGGTTATGTCATTCTTCTATTCTAGGTTTATACATTGATCTCTTTTAAGATCTTGTGTTTCCTTATCCTTAGTCTCCATAGTTGGTGGGGGCACATTTGGTGTATCTTTTGTATCTCCCCTACAAATGCAACTTTTGCCTATTGAATTTCATCTACTCTCACTAATATAGGATTATTGCATAATAGTGTTGCATTGGTAGAGTCTTACAAAATCTTCTTCAAGTCATCTACAATCAAAGGATTGACATTTGGTGTTGTGTTATCAAGAACATCCTTCATGCTCACTGAGTCTTGTTGACTCTCTTGGTCATCATGTGGAGGAATGGCACTTAGTATTTGTGTATCTTGCACATCTTACTACTCTTCAATTATTGCCTCCTCTATTATTTATTTAGTACCCTCCATGTTAACTTCTTTAACTGGATTCACCTCTTTGTCTTTCTCTTCCTTATTCTTCCTAGGTTCTTACTCTTCTTGTTCACCTTTCTCTGTAATTGCTTGAGTGGATAAACCATAAATAGATTTCTAGATTGATGTACTTTTGGTTACCACATCTTCTATTTTCTTCTTCAAAATATGAAAAGCTCTATATTTGGGAGAAATTTCCCTTTATGCTTCTCCACAGCTTTGGAAATCATCTTTTTATCCAATTTAGGTATGAGTTGAGCTAGTTTTGTTTCCTTGATTTGTCTCTCATTTTGTAAGTTGAATTGCCACATTTTCTCAACTCTATCATAAATACCTTTGGGTAGAGAGTTGGAAATTTCTAGAGGAGTAGTCTTGAAAGTATCCATCATATCATATATGGCCTCTTCAACTTTATTTTTCTCAACACTCCCTAGTTATCAAAGTCAACATGTGTAAAACTTGACAAATCTGCATTGGTTGTAATGTTTTGACACAAGTTGTCAATATCAGAAGAGAGATTATGGCTTGCCAATTTGTATTGACTCAAGTCATTTGACTTTGTCCTCTCCTCATCTAAATTATTCTAAGGTGTGTACTTCTTCCTTAATCTTTTGAATATCTTTGGAGCAACTTGGCTCAACTCTGTTTTAGTACTGGCTCTCTTTCCTTTTGCCTCAGTCACTTATTTAGCCTATATAGTGGTTGCCCTTGTGCTTGACCTAGTTATAGGTACAACTGGCTTTTTCTATGACTTCTTCATAACCTTCTCAAGTTTCTCCATTTTTTGACTCTCTTCTTTCATTTTCTTCTCCTTTCCCTTAGGTGCTTCCTCAACTTCAACATCTTCACCTAGGCCTTGGGTAAGTTTCAATGGTGCTTGGCCCTAATCTTCTTCTTCTTCTTCTTCACTTTAACCTTCACCAAATCTCTCCTTCAGCTTTTTGGCAAATTTTTTCTTCTTTTTCAAAACTATAGTTATTTTCAAATTAGTGGTTATTCTAGATTTTGTTTCATCATAGTTTCCAAAAGATGTAGCATTTTTTTATCAATTTCTTCTGCCAATAATGTTGTGATTGCTATAGAGGCTTCATCCACATTGATCTCATATGGAAAGGGTATTAACCATTTGACCCTAGGTATTACTACTTGTATATATGCATGATCTGCATCAACTAGGAAACACACATCACTGTAATGTTGTTTGACTAATGATACAGTAATCCTCAATCTTTGTTTCATGGATTTTTTAAAATCCTCAAAATAACTAGTCATAAAAAACTCTAAATTGTCTCCAAGTTGCCCAATGAATTCTGAAATTTGTTGTGTAATTGACCTATTGGTCTTCCCAACAACTTTTCTAAAGGTGGGGAATGTGTTTTGCACATAGAAAAATATGCAAACAATCAAAGAACCAAACTTGCAAGATGCATTTTTGGCTTTCCTAATAACTTCCAAGTTTTCTAATAATTTTTATAGTTGTAACTCAGCAAGGTCATGGGAATGATCTCTCTTTACAATTTTGTTACCTAAGTCCACTACCATACATGAAGTATTGTTTAGTTGGCATGACTCAAAGAACTTATGGGAAATGAATATGACTATAAAGGCAATAATAGGATTTGAAATAGTATCTACTAACATCCCTCTCTTATTCCACATAACACTTGTATTCTTTTCTATAACCTCCTTTGCATCAGTTTTCATGTTCTTCGGTCAGTCAAGGGTAGGATACCCTGATACCCTATGCAAAATCCTTTTAGAAATTATAATTGGTTCACCCTCTAACCACATATGGTTGTCATGTATTCAGCTTAGAACAATCTAAATCCATTGAATTTTAAACATTTGAGAAAATGTTAGGGCACATGTTAACCCTTTTTGCTCAACAATCTTATTCTCTTCCCTCAAAAACCTATTGTCACATAGCTTACTATAAATGTCTCTAATTTCCATATCTTCTACCTCTCTAATATTTCCATTATAGCAATATCGTTACATCCTAGATCATTAGAACCTTTGGTGGTATCATAGATAGTGCACCAAATAGATCTCCCTTGTATGTAATCTCAAGAATTTCTTAGAATGGGGGTTGCCTAATATCATTTCTTATCAAATGAAAGTTGAAAACCTCTTTCCCCTCTTTTCTAACATTTTATGAAGAATTGGCTGCCATTTTACTTTGTTATGGTTTGCGATAAAAGAAACAATGTAACTTGACACAAGCTAAATACCTCTTGAATCTATAGAATGGTGTTGAGTAGCAGTTAGATTTGGTTAGAAAACACTAGACTCTTCTTTTTCAATTCACCTTTTTGCTCTTCATTCTCTTCAAACTATGGTGAATGCAAATGAGTCAAAAATTGACTATATAACCCTTCAAATTTGACAATATATTCTCAGTGCTTATACATATGTAAGCTCGACCAATATAGGATTTTCAACATGCTTGGCTAACATAGCGAACTTGACTCATACCAACCTTGACTCCATCACTCAAAAATAACTAGAATTTCTTCCATGCTCAAAAATCACAAAAAATAATATATCTATAGAATAACCTCACTCTTAACTTTCTTCATTGCATCTTGATTTATGCATATTCATTCCTTTCAAATCTTAGATATTTGGAACTGATGCATAATATAACTTCTCAAATGTCAATTCCATGCATACCTTTTATTGCCTAGTTGGGGGTGATGTGATCACCTGATCCATTGGATGAAGTGACCTCATCTGTACTTGATGTATTACATTATTCCTTCTTTCTCCATGTCTTGTTAATTTGTACTTTCACTTTCTCAACATTAACCTTTTCTTTACATTTACTAGTTTCATTGCTTGGCATTGGTCACCTAGTTGGATTGTTTCTACTGACATGACCAGTCTTGAGACAACTAAACCATGTAATCTCACTCAACCATCTATTGTAGTTGCCTATAAAATGTGTTCTTATGAAATTCTCAGGAACATGTCTATATTCTTGACAATAGTGATAATTGTACCTTGTGTTGTAATCCCAATCATAGGAGTGTCCATTTTGGTGTACCTTTATCTATTTGTTTGATGTCCAATTGGTCTTAGATCTACATTCATATGCTTTATGTCCATACTTCTAACAATTATAATAGTATCCTTCAAATCTTTAAGTGCTCATGGTCTTGGTCTTGCATTCATTTTCCTAATTTCCTTGTTTGTTGTTGTTGTAGTAGTATCCTTTATATTTCTGCTTGGGGCTCTAGTTGATAGTTTTGCTCCTACAAAAATTTATTCTAGTTGATAGTTTTGCTCCTACAAACATTTTTTGTATGAGCCAATTTTCCACAATTATGACAAGTGGGTTTGTAGTTCTTACCTTTGTTAGCCTTTTCTCACAACTTTTAGATGATTCTCCTTCCTCAATATTAGTGTATCCCAATCTAGCAGTATCATTATTAGGTCTTGGTGATTTTATCAATATCTCAAAGTGTTTTATGGCTTCACTTGGTTTGTTTAATCCTTCAATGAATTCCTTTTCTTCTCTCAATTCATTTATAGTAGATCATTCTATAACTTTAGGGTTGTAATCTCAATGTCCTTTCTATTCAATTTATTGTTTGCAAGCATCAATTGATTCATTCTATCCAATTGCATGTTAGCAAGATTCTGCACATCTAATGTCTTCTCTTCAAGTCTGTTAGTCAGTATTATTTTTTCCTCTTCAATCATGGCTTTTTCTTCCTCGCCTTTCTTTTTCTTTTTAGTTACCTCACATAGAAATACTTATTGTACATCTTGTTCTCTTTTGAGATTTTTGACTTCTTCAGTTAGGATATTGTTCTTTTCCATTAGATCTGCAATTGTTGCATCAAATTTATTTGTGTTTCCATCCTCAAACAATCCAGCAGTTTCTTCTTCTTGGTATTGAATGTCAATTTGATGAATAGCCAATTCCTTTCTTCTCTTCAATGAACATTGCAATTCATCTCTTGTCTCCTTGAGGTGATGTAGGGAAAGTTTTATTTCAATCTTCTTGTTCTCAAAAGTCTTTCCAAACCTATAGACTTCCATATTCAAGATCTTACCTCCAAAGTCATTAAACTTTCCTTTCTAGACAACAAAGCACTGATGCCAATTCTTGGAAATAACAATGGTAAAGTATGTTTTGAGAGGGGCGAGGCTTGTGAATTAGCACTTAAAACTTTTGCCTCTAAAATATATCACCAACATCCATCTCATAACTCAACATGTAAAATGAAATAACTTAACATGCATCACATCCATAACATAAAGTAAATAACACATAACACAATAAATTTTGTTACCTAGAAACCCTCCAATGAGAAGGTAAAACTCAGGTGTGGATGACACCCACAAATCTTCACTACTGCAATTGTGAAGTGTGGCCTATTATGGCTACAATTTGTTTGATCATAATCTATTATCTACCTTTTGAGAGGTCTACCTTGTTAAAGGCTTACAAATACTATTAGGTCTTACCTTGTTAGAGGATTTAAACTTACAATAAAGAAAACACTCAGTTAAGAGATTTGCTCTGTATCATCTATTAGATTATTCAACATTGTGATCCTTTAGTTAGCACCTTTTTTCTTGATGCCAGATCTCCTCCTTACTATTTAAACCTTGATTCTCCTAATTAGATATGTTTTCTCTATTCTTCTCAAACTAATTCGGTAATGCATAACTCTATTATAGCTATCTCAACCACCATGAATTCTCTTTCAACTCTTAGCATTCATCTCCTCCCACATACATAAACTTCTTAGGTTTTTCCTTCTTTTATAAACATTGGTTGTGATGGATTAGGTAAGAATCAATGATTGAGGTTGATCCTTATTGTTGCCTAATGCTTCCCTCAATTTGATTGGTTGCATGTATTACATAGGTATTCATAATATGGCTCTATACTTATCTTCTAAAATCATAAAATATGATTATGTCAGCCCAAAAATGATTCACATAGAATTTTTTGCAATTACAAACATCTATGTCATAAACTATTCACTCAACATCCAAAGGCTCTAATGATCAGCCTTCATTGTGTTCTTAAGGTTGTAATTTGGCTTCTAAATAACTTGACACACTTTGTTTTCTCGACACCAAAATCACTTGGCATATACTATTTACTCAGCCCCATGTTGGCTCCACACTTGAATGACTTGTCACCTACTAACTATTCGGCACCTACTAGTGCTTAGTAGTTACTGTCATCTTACTCAGCATGTATTATCTGAATAATTATTCTTGACATGCACTTTACTTTGCTGAATAATGACAAAGTGATTTTTTATTTCCATGTTAAAACTAATATGAGATTAACACTTCTTGCATGCTATGAAATGAGCCATCCTAGAAAATCTATCCACAACAACAAATATGGAATCATACCCTTTTGTTGTCTTAGGTAATCCAAGAAAAAAATCCATAATGGTGTCACTCCAAGGTTTCTCAAGAACATAAATAGGTCAATACAATCTAGTATTCTAACTTACTCCTTTTGTAACTTGACAAACTCCATAGCTCCATACAAACTTCTATACATCTTTATACATTTGTGGCCAATAATATTTATCCTTTATCAAAATCAATATCTTATCAATTCTAAAATGTCCAACCAATCCATCACAATGATTTTCCTTAATCAAATTAATTCTCATAGCACTTATTGGTATACATAATTGAATCCTTTTGAACAGCATACCTTCTTGAATGAAATACTCATCATACTTACTCATGTGATCTAGTGAATTTGGTGCTCTACACTCTCTCCACACCAAAAAAATACTAGGGTCAGTATCATACAACTCTTTCATTTCATCAAAACCAAGAACTTCAACTTTCATCTTGGTCAACAAACATTGTCTTATGCTCAATGCATTAGAAACTCAATTAGTGACTCCACTTTCATTCTTGATCACAAATGTGAAACTCTACAAGTACTCAACCCACTTCATATGTCTCTAATTCAACTTATGTTGATGTCCCAAGTACTACAAATTTTTATGATCAATATACAACACAAACTCCTTAGGAATCAAATAATGTCTCCACTTCTTCAAGCCTTTAATAATAGCATAAAACTCTTGATCATACACATAATACTCCCTTTTAGCATCATTCAATTTCTCACTAAAGAAAGCAACTGGTTTACCTTCTTGACTCAACATAGCTCCTATTGCACTACCACTTGCATCAAATTCAGCTTAAAATACCTTATTGAAATTAGGCAAAGCCAATACTAGTAACTTTCAGAAATCTTTTGTTTTAAAGCCTCAAAGCTCTTATGAAATCCATGTCTCCACTTAAAATCCTTTTTATCTCCTCTCATCGTCTCAGTCATAGCCTTACAAATAGAACTAAAATTCTTTATAAACTTTTTGTACAAACTAGCCAAACTATGAAATGATCTTACCTCACCCACATTATTAGGTGTAGACAATTCCAAAATTGCTTTAACCTTCTCAAGATCCATTCTCAAACCATCAGCTAAAATCACAAATCCCAAATACATAATCTCCTCTTACATAAAAGAATAATTTTTCAAGTTAATCATCAACTTCTCCTCTTCCAATCTCTGCAATACTTGTCTAGCATGCTCAACATGTTCTTCCTTAGTCTTGCTGAATATCAAAATATCATCCAAATAAACAATCACAATTTTCCCCAAAAATCTCCTGAGAACTTCATCAATCAACCTCATGAAAGTACTAGGTGCATTAGTCAAACCAAAAGGCATTACCAACCATTCATACAAACCATCTTTTGTCTTGAAAGTAGTCTTCCATTCATCACCTTCTATGATTTTGATTTGATGATAACCACTCTTGAAATCAATCTTGGTAAAATACTTTTCTCCACACAAACAATTCATTATGTCATCCATCCCTTGCATAGGAAAGATATATTTCACTATAATCTTACTAATATCTCTAGAATCAGTACATATTCTCCATTCTCTATTCTTCTTAGATGCTAATACAATAGGTATACCACATGGAATCAAACTTTCTCTAATCAAACCTTTCTACAACAACTCATGCACTTGTATGTTAAGTTCTTCATTCTCTGTAGGTGTCAATCTATATGGTACTTTATTAAGCAAACTAGCTCTAGGAATTAGGTCCACACAATGAATTATACTTCTTACTTGTGGTAAACCATTAGTTATATCCTCTACAACAATGTATTTATACACATTCAACAAACTTGAAATTTCTACTAGCACTCAGTCAATACTACCATCTTCTGTTGTTTCTCAATTGCCAATGTCTATCACTCGGTTACCATTATTATCTATTACTTGGTTACCACTAACCTCTATCACTCAGTTATAACTATCTGTCACTCAATCATCATTGTTTTCTATCACTCAGTTATGACTAGCATAACTCGGTCTTCTAAGAATTATGGAAAAATATATTTGATTCTTCTTCATTCCCTTTTCAAATTACTTTCCATTAACCATGCAAATTCTCATAGTAGTACAATTAACCTCATTTGGACTTTCAATTAAAGGGAACAATATTTACTTTCTCCCATTCACCTAAAGAGTATATTGATTCAATCTTCCATCATGCACAACATATCTATCATATTACCAAGGTCTACCCAAAAAAATATGACAAAAATCCATGCACATAATATGACACAAAGCTTCATCAAAACAATGTCCAATCCTAAACTTCACATACATTGTTCACTTACCAATATCTTATACTCATCCTTGATCCATGAAACATGATAGGGTTTCAGATGCTTCAGCCTCTATAACTACAACTTTGTAACCAACTCTTTTGATGCCAAATTTGTTGAACTTTCACTTTCAATGATCACCTTGCAAAATTTTCCAGCCATCTTACATTTGGCCTTGAAAAGACTTCTCCTTAGAATAGGTTCTTCATCAACTCCCTTAGTACACAAAGTTCTTCCAACCATCAAATTATCTCTAGCCTCAGGTTCACTTGGTGAATCGTCAATGTCTCCTTGAATCATAGCATTTATGTTACCTTCTTCATTCTTAGAGGATCTACACTCAAAGGTTATGCCCTTCTTTTCCACATCTAAAATAATTACCACAAAAACCACCTCTAGAATAAGAATTACCTCTTCCTCAGTAAGAACTAGTACCTCCTCGATAAGAATTACCACCTTTCCATTCAATCTTTCTTTTGTCATCATTTTTCCATTCATTTTTTTCCTTATCTTCCACAAAATTGTCAGATCTTCCACCTTCTCCATAAGATCTACCTCTACCTCTCTAGAATCTACCACCTCTAACTCTTTCTCTTTGTTCATGCTTCTTTGTCAAGATCTCTTCAGATTTTAAGGTATGTTGATATGCTTCTTCCATACTTTCCAATTTTACCAAACATATTTCATCTTGAATTCTAGATCTCAATCCATTTAGATACCTTGCAAATTTCTCAACATCATCATCCACATGTCCAAATCTGATGTCCAATCTATAGAATTCCTTAGTATACTCCTTCACAGTCATGTTCCTTTGTCTCAAATTTTGCATCTTCCTCAACAAGATAACTTGGTAATTAGAAGGAAGGAGCTTATTCTTAACTATGTTCACCATTATTGGCCAAGTCTTGATCTATTCCTTTTCTCTCCTTTGTCTATCAGTTTGCAAATGCTCCCACCATAGTGAGGCACGACCTTTCAACCTAGTGACTAAAATTTTCACCTTCCTATTATCAAGAGTGTTTTCAAACTCAAAGAAATTCTCTATATCAAAGATCCAATCCAATATAGCATTGATGTCCAATTTTTCATCATAAGGAACAACTTCTACAACATTCTTTGAATGTGCCCTATATAGTACTCTCAAAAATCTTTCCTCATCTTGATCTTCTTCAAGTTATGGATTAGGGTTTGGTGTTATTGCCTCATTATCACTCACATCATCAAGATGTGCTCCTCTCCTCTAGGTTGTCTCTACAACATCTAATATGGCTGCAAATTGTCTCAATGTATCCAATATGTCATTGTCAACATTTCCTCTACCTCAAACCATCTTTATAATCAAGTCCCTGCAAGATGGTAACCCTCTACAAGTTATAGGTCAAATCCTCAGATCTTCCACCCAACACCCAAATTCACTTAGGGTTCTACATGATCCAATGTCCACAAGGACAAACCTCAAGCTTTAATACCACCTAGTACAAAGAGGGCAATGAACAAGTAGGGCCAACATCACACCTAACTATCCAAACACCTTGCTAAGTAAACACAATGAAAGAAAAAACATAAAGAACAACACCAAGGAGAGAGAGGACAAGCATTTTATTTTATTCATCCAGTTTTCAACATACATGCCTAGTTGTAAGGCCTTCTAGGTTATGACTAGATATAGAAATACAACTTCAAGATCTATAATACAACTTTAAATTCACAACATATACTCTGAACTCTCTAAATCCCTCTTTCTCTTAAGTTCTTCTTTATACTAAACCAAATACCTCTACTTATGTTTTCCAAAAAGACTTATAGAAGATCTAGAACATTACATAAAAGAAAGGTCAACCTCAAAATGGTTAGCACTCATCCCTAGACAAGATCCTATCATAAATTCATGATCCAAATTAAATACAAGAGTCGGCTGAAGCTAAGAACAAGAATATAGACAACTCAGTCAAAGAAGGACTCGAGCATCGGTAAACAATAGGTTCACTTGATGCATAAAGGAACACTCAGTCAGCTTTGAAAACTTGGTTAACCCTGAAGGAATTGGGTCAACACTCATCATGTCACTTAGCACTGAACCACTTGGTCGGCACTCATCAACTTGATTAGCATTGAACCACTCAGTCAACACTATACTCAAAATGATCAGAAAGAACTTCATTAGAATTGCAACTTGGCATGCACATACAAACTCAGTTAACACTATAGAGCTCAGTCAACATAGCTAGAACTTGGTTAACTGCTAGAATGAAAAAAAGTGCACGATTGCAAGGCACCCCAGGATGCTCCTGCATCACATGAAGATGTTTGTATGCCACCCAATTCTACCCTTGTTGCTACTCCCACTGCTACCCTCATTGGTAGTTCTTCTAGAAGTCCAAAAGTAGTATGGACTAGAGAGATGGAGCGAAAACTTCTATATTTTCTCCTTGAGCAAGTTACTCTAGGGAGGAAAGGTGAAGGAGGTTTTTGGAAAGAAGCATGAACATTGATAGAGAGGAGATTCAATGAAGAGTTGAAGTTGAATCTTGGAAGAGATAACTTCAAAAATAATTTTAAAATGTGGAAGTTTGTGTATAGAATAATGAAGGAGTTGTGAAATACAAGTGGATTTCCTTGTAACAAGACAACTCAATGCATGGATGCTAAGGAAAACATATGGGACAAAATTTTGAAGGTTTTGTCCTCTTCAAAGTCATATCCAATTCCAATTTCTATCAAATATCTACTTATTTAATTTTTCCAACATGTATAGAAGTGAATTCAGGATTGCAAAAGTGTATAGGAGGTAGCCATTTGCCTGTTTTAATGATCTAGCAGTAATTTTTGGGAATAACATGGTGGAAGGAAACACAGCTGCAACAACACAAGATACTAGAGATGGTAACCTTTTTTACAAGGTTTTTGATGCTACACCCTTAATATTGGTGATATTGGTGTATATAGGGTTATGAATAGTCAACTTATGGCTATCTTAATCCTTAATTAAGTCATGTTATCATTATTATATTATTATTTAGGTAGGTAGGTCAGCCTAGGTGCTGTGTAGGGTTGTGTCTATTCAATCTAAGTATAATTAGGTATATGTAGGAGGTTCTGAGTCTTATTTCAACATCATATTGTGAAGTGTGTTCTCATTGGAGATACTTGGAGGTTGCCCCTTAGAAGTGGCCTATTACTCTTAGTTATTATCAAGTATTTATATAATATTTCATATTTTTTCTTCTATTTTGCAAGTTATTTCATTACAAGCAGAGCATGATCTTGGCACTATAGAGGCAAAAAAAATTCTCAGCTTGAGGGTGATTTTGGAAGCACATAACTTTCAGATTTTAGTGAATTTTTCAAAGATTTTTAAAGGGTTTTTTAATACCATATTAAAGAAGCTATAGTCCAAAATTTAGAGGAATTAGAGAAAATTTGAGAAAATTATTGCAGAATTACTATTTCTACACAATTTATTGGAATCTTCATATCTCTCACATCCTGCCAAATTGGAGTATAATTTGTATTGGGTTTTTGAATACATAGTAGAGGACCCTAAATTCAAAGCTTGGAGAAATTTTTTTCTAAAAAAAAGCAAGATATTGAAAAATTAGGAAAATTCTCTCTCAAGGCAACAAATTTGCTAGGAATTTTTGGGATTTTTTCCAAGGGTAACTTGGCCCTAATAAGTTATAATGAAAAATAAATAAATAAATCAGATAATTTAAATTTCATTTGTGTAATTTATTTTAAAAACATTGGTTTCCATCATGACGGGGCCTTTAGCAAGAGGCAAAATGAATACTTACCACATCGAAGAAATCCTCTAATCAAGATTGGGAAGCAACAGAGGATAGTAATCCCAATAAGGAACTTAGTAAGTTCAAGGAAGAGGTTAAGAGGGATAAGTGTGACCTACGAGGAGATATATCAGATATACAAAGCATGTTAAGCACCTATATGAATAAAACAAGGAGCTCTCAAGCAATCAAGGTGAAACCTTTAAGTCAACTAATAATAACACAAATTTTATTAATCCTATGGGATCTAGAATTTTTTTCCAAAGGTGGATATGCACAAATTTGATGGAAAGGATTCTCTAACATGGATAAATCAAATGGAGACTTTTTTTGAAGTACATCAAATCCCATATGGGCAAAAGGTCATGATGGCTTCCATATATCTAGAACTAGATCAATTCATTTGGTACCATTGGCTTTGTACTCATAGGAGGAAAAAGGGACTCACTGTATCATGGTTAATTTTTATAGAAGAAATCCAAGCACAATATATCAATAGTGTGACAGAAAATTTTTTTAGCCAACTTGCTAAGCTTCAAAAAAAAGGACCTGTTAAGGATTATATTCAAAAATTTCAAAATCTATCATTAAGAGTGGATACAATTATAGAGGAGAACTTGAATGATTTATTCTTGGGTGGTCTCAAGGATCACATTCAACATGAGGTATGTATGTTTTATCCCAGCTCAGTAAATGAGTCTTTTATGTTGGCACACAAGGTAGAGGAGAAGTTCTTGATTCCTAGAAAGAAAGGGGCTAATATGACAAGAGAAAAAGGATATTCAACACCTTCTCTTCGTCAACCTACTTGGTTGACTCCACAAAAAATTGGGGAGAAAATAGAAAAAGGGTTGTGTTTCAATTGTGATAGCAAATATAGTCGAGGACATAAATGTAATGAAAATAAATTGTTCTATATTGAAGGTCCAAGTGAGGAAGAAGAGGATGAACCCATATCAGAGGAGGATAGGGAGTCAAATGAGGAATCACATGATTCTCAACCAATCATTTCTAGTCACATACTTTCAGGTTTTAGTGCACCACAAACTCTCAAGCTAGTGGGTTTCTTAAAGAAGTAGAAAGTAATAGTGTTGATTGACTTAGGTAGTACTCATAATTTCATCAAAAAAATAGTTGGCAACTCTTCTAAATTGTTTTATATATCTAGCCCT
Organism: Cupressus sempervirens; assembly: GCA_028749045.1. Taxonomy (NCBI): domain Eukaryota; kingdom Viridiplantae; phylum Streptophyta; class Pinopsida; order Cupressales; family Cupressaceae; genus Cupressus; species Cupressus sempervirens. The sequence goes on from CM053793.1 coordinate 172,524,311, forward strand.
AGAGTTTTAGGTTTTAATTGTAGATGGGGGAACAGTTAGTTGTTCAGGGATGTGTCGTAGCATCAAATTATCCATGGGAGATTATCAACTTGATACCCCCATGTATGTGATATCCATGGGTGTAGCAGATATTTTTTTGGGAGTACAATGGATTACTACATTGGGAACAATTGAGATGAACTTCTAAGAACAATTCATGTGATTTCAATCAAAAGGAAAGGTAGTGGAGCTAAGGGGATTGGAGGAAAACTCCCCATTGATTGTAAGCTCTCATCAAATGCAAAATCTTCTTAAGAAACATGCAAATGGATTTGTGGCCCAACTATGCTCATTAGAATTCTCTCAATCTAATGCTCTTATTCATCCAAATTTACAACCAACAATTGATCATCACTCTGTGATTCTTGCGGATATACCTAAAGGACTTCCTTCTAAGAGGGATCATGACCATGCCATACAACTAGTTCTAGGGAGCTAGCCACCAAACATCATGCCTTATAGGTACCCACACATACAAAAAAGTGAGATATAAAAAATTGTTGAGGAAATGCTAGAGGAAGGAATTATCAGGCATAGCCAAAGTGCTTAGTCCTCACTTGTTGTGATGGTGCATAAGAAGGATGAAACTTGGTGCATGTGTCTAGATTATAGAGTGCTCAACAAGTACACCATTAAAGATAAGTTTCCTATTCTAGTCATCGATGATCTTCTAGATGAACTAAATGGAGCTATGTATTTCACCAAGTTAGATCTTAGATCGGGTTATCACCAAATTTGGATTAGGGAGGAAGATATTTGTAAGACAAAATTTTGAGCTCATGAGGGTCATTATAGTTTTTTGGTGATATCATTCAGTCTTACCAATGCACCATCTACATTCCAAAGTTTGATGAATTCCATTTTTAAGAAGTTCTTGTGAAAGTTTGTGTTAGTGTTTTTTGATTATATATTAATTTATAGCAAGACTTGGGAAGAAAATTTGTAGCATGTGGATCAAGCATTAAAATTACTCAAAGATCATCAACTCTATGCTAAGCCATCCAAGTGTGCTTTTTCTCTTAAGGAGGTGGAGTATTTGGGACATATAGTTTCACATGAAGGAGTAAAGGTGGACCCTAACAAAATTAAGGCTATCATGGAATGGCCTATTCCAAAAACTATTAAGAAGTTGAGGGCTTTCTTGGGATTGATAAGATACTATAGAAGATTTGTGAAGAATTATGGTTATATAGTAGCACCCCTTACCGCTCTATTGAAGAAGGATTCTTTTCATTGGAATCAATTTGCTAATGTATCATTTGAGAATTTGAAGAAGGCTCTATGTACAACTCCAATGCTTGCCACTCTAGATGTCACCAAGGAATTCATTTTGGAATGTGATGCTTATGGAAATGGGATAGGAGCAGTTCTCAGGCAAGAAGGTCGACCAATTGCTTTTGAGAGTCATCAATTAAAAGGTAAAAATCAACTCAAACCTATTTATGAAAAGGAAATTCTAGGAATCCTTCATGCAATTATAAAATGGAGGCCTTATTTAATGGGTCGAAACTTCAAGGTTAAGAGAGATCATGATAGCCTAAAATATTTTTTAGAACAAAGACTATCATTAGAAGAGTAGCAAAAATGGGTCACTAAGATTTTGGGATATGACTTTGAAATTGTATATAAGAAAGGGAAGGAAAATATTATGGCCAATGAACTTTGGAGGAAGGTTGAAAAAGATGAAGCCTTATTGTGTGCCCTTTCAATATTATAAGAAAATTGGGTGGTAGAAGCCAAAGAAGAGTGGCAAAATAATGTTGTAACAAGTGATCTCATCCAGCAAGTAAAAAGTGACCCTAGTAGTTCAGATAAGTTTTATTAAAGGGGGGATATTCTTTGGTATAAAGAGTGCTTGTATCTTTGCAAGAATTCCACTCTTAAATACAAGATTCTCAAAGAACTACATGAGTCCCCAATTGCTGGTCATTCAGGATTTTTGAGGAAATATCATCAAGTCAAGCAAGATTTTTTTGGAAAGGGCTAAAAGGTGATGTTCAAAAATTTGTGGTTGAATGTTTGGTTTGTCAAAGAAATAAGGGGGAAACAATTAAGACACCAGGTCTCTTGCAACCTTTATCTATTCCTAGCCAATTTTGGGAAGAGATATCCATGGACTTCATCACAGGGCTTCCCAAATCTAAAGGTCATAATGTCATCATGGTAGTAGTCGATTACCTCACTGAATATGCACATTTCATTGCATTATCACATTCTTTTACAAAAATTATAGATGGTACACCTAAGGTTATTATTAGTGATCATGATCCTATCTTTACTAGTCACTTTTGGAAAGATTTATTCTCATTTTTGGGTACTCAATTGGCTCATAGTTCTTCATACCATCCTCAATTAGATGGGAAAATTGAGGTTGTTAATAAATGTTTGGAAGGATATCTATGTTTTTTCACTTTAGAAAAAAAATCTTGATGGATAGATTGGCTACCTCTTGCAGAATGGTGGTATAATACCTCTTTTCATAGCTCATAAAAAAATGTCTCAATTTTTGGCACTTTATGGATATCATCCTCCTTCAATCACATCGTCATTAAAGGTGTCACCAAGAGTTCAGGCAGTGAAGGATCACTTGCTTCATCAATAATAGGTACTTTTAGGACTCATGGAGAATTTAGCTATGGCACAAAATCAAATGAAACAACAAGTAGACCAACATCGTAGTGAAAGAAATTTTGAAGTTGGGGATTGGGTCTTCTTGAGATTTCAGCCTTACAAAAAAATCTGAATGAAGCAACAAAAAAAGAATAATAAGTTGTCTCCAAGATATTATGGACCATATCAAATCATGCAAAAGATTGGTAGTGTTGCCTACAAGCTTGAGTTGCCACCAGCAACAAAGATACATCCAATTTTTCATGTTTCTTGTTTGAAGAAGGTAATTGGGTAGGATATTCCTACTCAAACAACACTACCAAAACTTGATGAATAAGGAAGAATAATTTTAGAACCAAAGTGAATTCTTCAAACATGCACAAAGAAGCTGAGAAACAAAACCCTGACTCAGTATCTCATCCAATGGAAGAACTTACTAGTTGAAGAGGCCACATGGGAGGATGAGTTCATTCAAAAGAATCCACACTTGATTAGCATTGAGGACAATGCTTCTTTCAAGAGAGGGGACATGCTACACCCTTAATATTGGTGTATATAGGGTTATGAATAGTTAACATGTTACCATTATTATATTATTATTTAGGTAGGTAGGTCGGCCTAAGTGTTATGTAGGGTTGAGTCTATTACACCTAAGCATAATTAGGTATATATAGGAGGTAGTGAGTTTTATTTCAAGATCATATTGTGAAGTGTGTTCTCATTGGAGATGCTTGGAGGTTGCCCCCTCGAAGTGGCCTATTACTCTTAGTTATTATCATGTATTTATATAATATTTCATATTATTTCTTCTATCAATTGTGCAAGTTATTTCATTATAGCTGATCTAGATTATGAGGATTTTAATATGCCTATGAACATCATTGCTAATTTAGATGAAGATTTCCTTTAGTCACATCAATCCACTACATCCACTAGAAACAATCATTCAATACCAACAACAAGGAGGACAAAGAGGAGGAAGTCAAGCATGGCCACTTCTTTGGATGTAATATCTGAAAGCATCCATATGATACAAGAGGGAATCAAAATGCCTCACACTATCAAAGTTGATAAAGATGATACTAAGAAAGATACTAAAAATGTGTTTGCTTCCTTGAAAGTGATCCCCGAACTTAGTCGAGAGACAATAATTGTGGTATCTCATAGTTTTATGCATGAATGAACAAGATCTATTTGGTTCTTAGAGATGGATGCAAAGGTGAGATAATATTATGTTAGATATAAGTTCAGAGGATTATAATATTTTTATTGAAACTAACATTTATGCTAAATTTCACACTTTAATGTCTATGTCTAACTGATGTATCAAACTCTATCTATGTTACATGCCTTTTCAAAATTACTCAAGCATTGCATTATGAAACATTATTTCTATTTACCTTTGTTCCATATTTTGTCTAATGGACAATGATATTAATTATTTGCTTCATACTTGTTACATATACATTGATTTTCGGTTATAGCTTGTTTCACACTTCATGTAATATGCTTGCATAAAGCCATAGTTATAGACCAAATTTGTGGTTACCCTTAAGTAGGGTTTCTTAAGATGAAACCTGCCCAGCTAGGGCTCTCTTTGAAACAATTTTTGCAATATTTTAATTATTCTAATGCATATGTACATATAGGATTATTTTAATGTCATCCTCTAAGTCATATTATAATTTTTTTTTGCTACATAATAATGTTAATTATAAAAAATGAAATAGAAAGTTTAATACTAATCAAGCATTAGGACATTGTAAACTATCAAATGTTTTTTTCATGGATATTCATTTAATGAGAGAATTTTCTATCTTTTAACGTGTTGTATATGATTACCTAGCACACACACCCAAATTTACTTAAATTGTTGTTCTCTCTTACCTCACACTGAATGTAATATCCCTCTTTTATCACTAGATAATAATAATTAGATATAAATAAATGAAGATATTGTCAACCTATTTATAAATGTATTATATAATAGAAATTGTTTCTATAACAAATTAGATAACTATGATAATGGAACTAAATAAATATATAATATTTTAATTTATTAAATGTATTGATAGTATTGAATATTTTGTTGAATGTATTAATAATTGTTCGATACATATAATTTAGATATTGAATAAACATAAATAATAACTCAAGCTAATATAACTAATATTAAATTGATAATCATTATAAATTGACTAATGCTTGAATCAATTATAAGTAAGGATATTAATCATATAGTAAATAACTGAAAAAATAGTGAATAGTTAATATGATTGAATAGTCACTTGGATGTGCCACTTGACCTTGATACATATAAATGTGGAAAAAACATATTGGAAAAAGAATGAAGAGATAAGGATAATATATAAAAGCATTTCCAAAATGAGCAAGGCAAAGGATACTTAAAATGATACCTATTCTAAATGGTGGGTGGCAACACATATTTCCAAGGTGGAAGTCCAAAGAAGGTATAAAAAGGGAGACTATTGTTAATAAACCTCAAATCCATCACCATCCACATAGGGGAGATAAAACAAGGTAAAAAAAATAATAATGTTTAATATGAATCCCCATCCATAGCCACTAAATACTAGACCCAAAATTATAGGGAGCAATATTTAGAAAGTACATGATATTAAAAGAATATCTTTTATTTAGTAAGGAAAAAACTATTTTTTTATGGTGTGTGATATTAAATAATAATAATATGTTTTATTTGATAAGGAAAATCTATTAAGAACTTTATTAATTTTATTAATATATTATTATAATATATATAAAGGACATTATTATTATTTCCATTTTTATGTAGATAATTGTATATAATAAATACAAGAAATTGCTAAGCTATTGGTATTCGTTTAAGAAGTGATATTTATGAATATAAGTTAGTCAATTATTTAGTATATGTATTTCTTACAATATGATTAAGAACCTATAGTGTCAATATAAGGACATTGCTCACCTATATAAATGGCTTTGTGCTAGTATAGAGTCAGGAGTCATCTTTATATAAATGGCTAAGATGGGGATTGATGGAATCTTATAGTGCTAGTGCAAGAAGTGAGATCCTCATATGTAACCTTGTATGAATGGCTAGATGAGAATGAGATAATGGCTAGAACTATGGCAAGGATAGTATATGTATAATTGTCAATATTTAAACCTAACATTTATTTTGAAGGTATCAGTATTTCAAGTCAACCATAATAGTGGGGACATTGCAGTGGTATCAAAGCATGATCTTGCCATCTTGTAGAGTGAATAAAATTACAAACATTTCAATCAAAAGATTAAATTATTGAATACCATGTGGCTTATTGTCAACATGGGAGAGGCAGAATAAATCCACTCGAGATAGTTAGATTCCAATGCCTTGAGGAAAGATTCCAAGATGGGTGAGGACATGGTTTCAAATGTCTTGAGGAAAGAGTCCAAGATAGGTAACAACATGATTCCAAAATCCCTAAGGAAAGAGTCCAAGATGGGTATGAACATATAGTCCTAATGCCTTGAGGGAACCTATTTGTAGATGAGTATCTAAAACCCGGTGACAATGAAATTTCCATACTCTAAAGAAGTCATGTAAGAAAAATAAAATGACTAAGCTCAATATGCTAATTAATAAATCTAAATGATCCTCAAAAGGACTATTAAATGATTTATTAATTACAAAAAAAATATTGTTGAATCTTTAAAAGATCAATCAAACCATATCTTTCGATTATAAAGGTATCAACCAAATTATGCTTTGAATTATTTGGAAACTCATTGACTTTGATATTATGAAATATATCAATCACTCCATAATTTATTACTCTATCATCAAACATAACTAATTGATAAATTGATCACCGTTATGCTTAATCAAATCGTGATTGATCTTATATTTACCAATTTGATTAGTATATAAACAACCAAGGTGAATTCACTCATAGAATTCAATTTACGTAATCCTTCAACTCTTGATAATATTATTAAAGTCAAAATGAGAAATTAAATAGAAAAAGAAAAAAGTAATAAGAACTGTGTATTCAATTCAAACCTAACAAACCAAATGAATTTTCTAATTGCTTGAGGATAAGAAATTTTAGGAGGGTAGGACTATAATATCCCTCTTTTATCATTAGATAATAATAATTAAACATAAATAAATGAAGATATTGTCAACCAATTTATAAATATATTATATAATAGACATTTTATTTATAACTAATTAGATAACTATGATAATGGAACTGAATAAATATATAATTTTAATTTATTATATGTATTGATAGTGTTTAATATTTTATTAAATGTATTAATAATTGTTCAATACATATAATTTAGATATTCAATAAACATATATAATAATTCAAGATATTATAACTAATATTAAATTGATAATCATTATAAAATGACTAATACCTAAATCAATTATAAATAAGGATATTAATCATATAGTAAATAATCGAAAAAAATAGTGAATAGTTAATATGATTGAATAGTCACTTGGGCGCACCACTTGACCATGATACATATAAATGTGGAAAAAACATATTAGAAAAAGAAGAGAGATATAAGGATAATATATAAAAGTATTTATGAAAAGAGCAAGGCAAGGGATACTTGAAATGATATATACTCTAAATGGTGGGTGGCAACACATATTTCCAAGGTGGAAGTCCAAAGGAAGTATAAAGAGGAAGACTATTGTTAATAAACCTCAAATCCATCTCAAATCCATCACCAACCACGCAGGGGAGATAAAACATGATAAAACAAATAATAATTTTTAATATGAAACCCCATCCATAGCCACTAAATGCTAGACCCAAAATGATAGGGAGCAATATTTATAAGGTACATGATATTAAAGGAATATCTTTTATTTAGTAAGGAAAATACTATTTTTTAAATGGTGTGATATATATATATATATATAATTAAGGTATTGGTATTAGTTTAAGAAGTGATATTTATGAATATAAGTTAATTAATTATTTAGTACATATATTTCTTACAAAGTGATTAAGAACCCATAGTGCTAGTATAAGGACATTGCTCGCCTATATAAATGGCTTTGTGCTAGTATAGAGTCAGGAGTCATCTTTATGTAAAAGCTAAGATGGAGATTGATGGAATCTTGTAGTGCTAGTGCAAGAAGTGAGATCCTCATATGTAACCTTATATAAATGGCTAGATGAGAATGGGATAATGGCCAGAACTATGCCAAGGATAGTATATCTATAATTGTCGGTATTTAAACCTAACATTTGTTTTGAAGGTATTAGTATTTCAAGTCAACCCTAATAGTGGTGACATTAAATTGAAGTTTGACAACATATGCAGTCAGAGTAGCTTACGTTATTTTATTTAGCTGGCATAGTTTGGTAATGCTTTTGATGTTCAAGCAAGATTTCATGTTTTAATTGTCGATAATTTGTTTGAATTATTGTCGTTCAAGTTTCATATTTTTTGTTAAGATGCTTTTTTCTTATTTTTGTTTTGAGTATATTCTTCTTGCACTATTGTTGCTTGCTCAAATTTGAATATACAAGGAATGAGTAAGGTGGTAATAGTCATGATGAACTTGAAAATTTGTTTCTTTAAATGATCAAATGATTTAAATGTATTGTTTTGTTAAGTTTTCTAAATAATTTTATCAAACTAGTTATATTCATTTGAGTTTCCATGCATGTTTTGATATGTAAATTTTAATTTGAAACATTTTGTATTATGAGTTAATCTTCACATAATCATCATATTGGGGAAAAATGAGCCATGTAGTCTTTCATCTAATGCATGTGTTTAGAAGGGTGTTCCAAAACAATTGGATTTTGAATATCATGTGTTTAGGAGGGTGATCCAAAACTAGGAAATGGCCCTACTATGACTGTAATTATACTTCCAATAAAACATCTCATCAATAGAAAGAGTCAATATCATAACAACTTCATGTCCATATAGACAATTATTTCATGAATAGACATGGTTTTGGTATTCAATGAAGTTGTTCTAAGCGAGTAAATGAAACCTTTTGTTTAATTGTTGAATTGTATTTCTACTAAATTGGTTAGTGGTATAATATATTCCAAATCTTTTTTGCATTATACAAGATCCATTCTTTATTGATACAGGATTCATTCTTGCATGTCATTCTGATAAGTTTTCATGGTGCATTATTTATTGATACAAGATTCATGGCTTTAAGAGATGTGTCAATTCATAATTTTCCATGTGGTGTTGGGTCATGCCCTTAAAAAGTGTAGCACACAAAGAAAAATCCTAGGTGCTAGTTTTGGTGTTGCCTTGATAAAATTAAGGTTATTAATGACATGTTATATATAGTAGGTTTCAAATTAATGACATGTAATCTCTTCAACATTAACTAATGTAGATTTATATTATAGGGGAACCATGGTTGTGGACATTTTAGGTGATTTGATGTTGTTCACTCTACAATTGCATATGATGAAGGAAATGTGCAAAAATGTGGAAGGAATGAGATGCGGCTAGGGTTGTAATTGCTTTAATGGCCAAAGCTGAAATATATGATGGAGGAAATGAGTGCAAAATGTGTAAAGCACAAGACGTAGCTAGGATTGGCATTGCTTCAACCAAATCTGAAATACATGGTGAAGGAAATGATGAGTGCAAAATGTGTAAGGTGTGAAGATTGAAATAATCTTTTTACACTACCTTCTGTGTAATTATCAGTTTTCTATGTGTAATTATTGTTGTTGTATGTTGGAACCTTATGTGATAGTTAATAAAGATAGAATCTTGCGACAAGTTTTATGAGTTTTGTATACAAATATTTGGCAAACTTTTTGTAATGTCATAACAGTTTATAAATTAATGTAGTTTTTATTTTTGGAGTTAGTAAACATACATTTAAACAAGATATATTTAAAAAAATCATATTAAATAATAAAATGAATAAATTATACTAGTTTGATGACTATCTTATTGTGTATAATTGTTCATGATTGTGTGTAATTTTTTTATTAAAAAAAATCTAATAATTTGACTTCACACTATTAAATGAAAAATAAAATAAATAACTTTAAAAAGAAAAAAGAAAAAAAAAACTCAATAAAATGTTAAGGAAAAAAATATTGAAAAAAATAGAAATATAAGAAATAATGTTATTCCTATTCCAGTTTTACACAATCAAACATGGAGTATACATATTCTCCATCAAAATTCTCTGAACCAAACAAAGAATAGGAACACGTATGCTCAATTTCTATTCCCAAGTTAACAAATTTAGAATATGTATTACTATTCCTGCAAATAAACGAACCCTAAGGGCCCATTTTGTCGCGGGCATAGGAATGGAGAATAGGCATGTAATATTGGGAATAGGAATGACTATTCCAATAACAGATATTTTTCGGAATGGGTATAAGCTCATTTTAGAAGCAAAATGGGAAAACGTATTGCTATTCCCTATTCCAAGTGACGAACCAAACAGAAAATGGAAAATGTATTCCAACTTTTCTATTCCTATTCCAGCAACCAAACCGACCCTAAAAGCCTCCAAATTTGTGTGAGAAAGAAACCCCTTCCTCAACGGCCATTTTTGCCTTTTGCGCAGCTCCTGAGCTATTCCCCTCCTCTTCCGCCAACAACTTTATAAACTCTCTTTTCACAACATGCTCGGCTAACACGCCATCCATGTGGGAACAAATTTGTTCTGCAATGCCCAAATGCTCTGCCAGAAGCTTATTGTTAAATGTTTGCTCTGCAAACATTGGCTATGTGATCATCGGGACACCTAGGCTTATGCTCTCAAGCATGGAATTCCATCTGCAGTGGCTTAAAAATGTGATTGTGGAAGGATGAGAGAGGATTAGGAGCTGCGGAGCCCAACCCCATATGACCAGCCCTCTATCCTTTGTCTGCTCCTCGAACCCATCTAGGAGGGCTATATCAAGAAGGCACTTGAGAGCCCATATGAACATTTGCTTGCTCGGTTCTAGCCCCTTTTCGAGCGCTTGTGTCTGTTGTTTGTTTAGAGACAATTGGCTCCCAAAGCACACAAGTACTACTGAATTTAGGCTTTGGTTGTCTAGCCATTGCAAGCACTCTGCCTCGCTGATATCTGCGGGCTTTCCTCGTCTGTTAGGATCACGCGTTCGACTCTCTCTGCTTCGAAAATCTTCTTGGTCAGAATAGGCCCAACGCTCCAAACATGTCTCTTTGTTATGCTCTTGATGTGATCAATTCCCAACGATTCCAACTCGTAAAACGTGTTGAAAATCACGTCACTTCCTTCCATGCAGCGATTGATCTCCTCTGTCACAAATGTCTATGTGTTGGGGGTGTTGGGTGTGTTACAAAAGTTTGTCTGTGGTACTTCAATGGTTATTTTGATGCAATAACTTTTGGGATTTCAGGTCCTTTGAAAAATATAAATTATATTCATAAGAATTATTTTAAACTATGTGAAATCAACTAAATCTACAGTGCTAGGATGGTTAGATAATACTCTTATGTAGCCCTCAAATAGAGGATGGTTATGGATTGGGCCTCCTACTATTGTCAGAAACGTCCACCAAAGATATACGAATGTGAATATACTCAAAAATAGAAAACAAATCACAATAAAAATTAATAAAATTTTATTATTGCTCAAACTGAATTCTCATGAAGATTGTGATATTGCTATTAGAATTTAACTGCATAGGTTTTTAGTCAAACTCATTGACTCATGTTTCATGAGTTGTGATTCACACAAATATATCTCTCATGACAATAAATAGAACACTTAGCACTCACTGAATTTAGGTGATCTCCCAAAGCTGAAGCACCGAAACTTCCCAAGAGGTCACCCATCCCAATACTACTCCAACTCAAGGGTGCTTAACTACAGAGTTCCCTTCATGATTAAATCCACTCTGCTTGCAACCCATTTTCAAAACCTTCATCGAGTGTTGTGCTTTATAAAACATTCATAAAATATCCCCTTAAACTCATAACTCACAAACATTACTTGTAAAGACAAATCTCATGATAAAAAAATGACTTAATCTATATTCCTTTTTGATAATCTTGCAAATCATGTTTCATTAATATTAAAAATAAAAATAGTTTAGTTCATACTTGATAAGCTCTCTCGTAACATATAATTGCTCTGCAAAAGCTTAGAGTCTATGACATGATTTCTCAAAACACAAAAAAGGCAATAACTTCATCACTTTACATCGTTACCTCACAAATTTGTACCACAAATAAAGTGCATATATATTAATCTTACCAATATTGAACTCTGTAGAATAATTCCTTCCCTTACAAAATAGTGCATGGCTTATTCTTTCTCGATTACCCTTTTCTTCATTTTGTTGACACCTAACAACATCGTTCTCATGTTGCTTGTGTACATATTCTCTAAAAAGCATCAAATGTCGCTTTTGCCTTTTTGCATAGTTTCTAAGCTTTCAACCTCATCATATTTCTCTCCTCTTTTTTGAAAATCTTTACAACCACTTTCTTTACAACAAGCTTGTCTCCCACACCATCCATGTGTGAGCATATTTTCTTTGCAATACCCAAGTGTTCTACCAAAAGCTTAAGTGTTGAAATATTTTCTCTAAAAACATAGGGCATGCGATCTTGAGGACACCCAATCTTATACTCTCAAGCATGGAATCCCATCCACAGTGGCTTATGAAAGAACCTATGGATGGATGGGAGAGTGTGAGGAGTTGTGGTGCACACCCCCATATGACCAACCCTTTATCCTTAGTCTGCTCTTCAAACCCCTACAGGAGAGCTATATGAGGGAGGCACTTAAGAGCCCATATGAACACTTTTTGGCTCATTTCTATCCCCTTTGTCAGAAGCTCTATTTATTGTTTGTTTAGAGATGATTGGCTCTTGGAAAGCACAATCAAACTACTCAATTTAGGCTTTGATTGTCCAACCACTGCTAGCACTCTACCCTACTTATATCTGTGACCTTTCCTTAGTTGTCACGGGTTGTTCCTTCATCTCCTTTTGCTTTGAATTTTTTTAAATGGAGAATAGGCCCAACGCTCCAAAAAAGCCTCTTCATCAACCTCTTAATATAGTTGATTCCCAGCGAGTCCCAAAACCAGTATAATGTTTGGAGAGGTCATCCTTTAGAGGAAAATTATTTGAAGGAATGAATGCTTCTTGTATGGGATTGTTAGAGTAGATATCATGGTAATCAATGAAAGGAAGAACAAAGTGTCATCAAATAAATGAAATGGAACATCTTGAAGATCATGAAGAAACTTAAAGTTAACTAGAAAAAGAAGATATAAATTCTATTATATATATATATATATATATATATATATATATATATATATATATATATATATATATATATATATAATGACTAGGAATGAAATGTTTGTGTTTTATGTAATACAAGAATGTAGGATGTAGTTATTTAAAAAAAATTCACAATGCAAATGAAACAAAAACAATGTAGTTAATGAAATCTATATGTAAATAATGTAAAGAGCATTTAATGCAAAAAGATAGCTAACTAGATGCATACAATGAAATCACACATATCTAGCTAAGGAAAGCAATTTAACACCAAAATGTTTAGGGTGAAAATAGGAGAAATAAATTTGTTAATTTAAACTAGATGAGGTCAGCTCACTAGTTAAAAATCTTCACCCTAAGCCATTAAATACAAGAGAAAGAACAACTTCCAAACATAATTGTCAATATAACCCAAGTGAGATGAAGGGACATCAATACTAAACCCAAATTATATTAAGTACACAAGTAAGTCATCTTTCATACAATGTTCATCACCTTAGATGTATATTATGAAGGTAAATCAATTAGAGTGAATTGATTAGATTAATTGAGATTGCAAGAAGCATAAGTGGTAACTAAGGACGAAAAGATCAAGTCTAAAATATAAAGGTAAGAGTTGTGGAAAAATTCATATAGTAAGGGAGGAAGTAGACAAATGAAGTGTTGATTTTCTACATGTCCTATAATTCTCGAATAGTAAACTCTTTTCAAATTCCCATAGAAAACCTAGAAATTTAAATTGGACTAGATTTTGCCTAGGTTTTAGTCAAATTCCACAACCTATACTAGTATAGGCTAAGTTCTTGGTTATAGGTCAACTTGGTCGACTTGTTCTTGGCTCTCAAAATTTTGTAGATCCAAAAATCTCTCCAACATGTGTACTCTAATCTATATCCAAAACTCTGATCCTAAACATCCATATAAGAGAAACTAATTTTATTTGTTGGGGGAGGGCTTACCTTAGTTAAGCCCTAGATCGAGAAATCAACCTTCAAATTGAAATGTAAATGATAAAAGAAATTCTAGCAAGTAGTAGAAATGAATCTAACAATGAAAAATATAATTACCAATGTAGATGTGATCATATTAAGTATATGATCAAGTATGTAACGTAATAACCTTGACTCAATGAAAAGGAACCAAAAGGAAAATAAGTTAAAACTTCATGAATATATATGCTTGCAATTTGTCCAGATGAAGAGTTCAAGAACTTTAGATAGAAGAATGGAGGATCTCCCCCTTGAAAGTAAAACTCCACTACCACATTGATGGAAGAAGTTTGATGCAAGAATGAAGAATGCAGGAAGACTTGGACTTGATGAATGCTTGAGATCTTCAATATGCTTGATGTCCATCTTATTGATATCACTTGTGTGCATATTATTTTCTTATGTGTGTGCATGATGTGAAGATGAAATGTGCAACCTCCCTGAAATACTAGTTTTTAGGTTTGAAAATAAAGTAAGTCTACCAAAACACCAAATAAACCAAATTAAACACCTAATAAATTTCTCATCCCAAGACCAAAAATGACCTGGGTATAGGTTGCCCATTTTGACCTATAATCAAGGTTATCCAAAGGAGATATAGTCCTAGGGTCTCAAGGATGGTGTAGAAAGAAGCACAAAATGATGAATGTGTTGAAAGATATAGCCTAAAAGGTGATAAAATAACATCAATAAGGGTCATGCATAGAAATGGGGGATGACCTAGAGATTTAACCAAGATTAGAAGAAGAGAAAGGGATCAAAACCAAGACAAGGAGGACTAAGAAGTCTCAACATAAGTGCTTACATCTCAAGATGGTACACAAAAAAAAATGGCGACCTAAGGTCAAGAAAAAGACTATACTTTCATGCTTTGCATTTTGACACTATTCTTTTAGAAATATAGATGTAAATGGATGGTAACAACTTGAGAGCCCTAACACTATATAAATTACAATTGGTATTAGCATTGCACTTCTATTACAATTACAAACTTGTTTACCTAAAAATTAGACTATTAAGAGAATAAAGAAAAATTCAAGACAAAATGTGATTTGAAGACAAATCATCAACTTGAAGTCTAAATTATATCGATAAAATACTATTCTATTCATAAAATATTGCAAATTTGATCAATATATCATCTATTCGTATATAAGACCATATTTTATAATCACATTTTATAACATATTATCTTATATAATATTCGCAACCTGAATTAACTTTACACCTTTCATACAATTACCAATTATATTTGCAATGCTATATTGTAAAATAGATATTATGGCAGTGCATTGCAGAGCAAATCAGTTCACATTCATAAGCGAATTCATGTGAGCCACAAAAAAATCGAAGGTAAGTCTGCATCGTGGGTTAGAAAGGTTGATGATTGACATACTTCATTGTCACCATGTAACAAACGTCATTTTCTTTTGTTGTTTATTTTTTATGAAGATGGTATAAAGACTCGCATGATGAAAAATGAAAGTATGCAGTCTTTTCCGAATAAAGCCATAGAAATAATATTGCACCGACTTCGGTGGAAACAAAGACTCATCTAGCGTATGCAAAATACAAATTGTGATCATTGACACTCCGAAATATTTTTTAGCTGAACCTAATCAATCTGAAAACGATTGTGTAAAGCTGAACATGTCATCCATTTAAATTTACATTGATGCCCTGCATATTTGTACTTCAAATAAAGCGAATACATTTTAGTTCTACCAATTTAATTGAATTCTGTAGAATAATTCCTTCTCTCACAAAAGAGTGCATGACTCGTTCTTTTCTGGCTTACCCTTTTCTTCATTCGGTCGATGCATGAAAACCCAGTTGTCATACCGCTTGCGCACATATTCTATAAAAGCCTCCAAGTTTCCTTTAGAAGAACCGCCTTTCTCAACCGCCATTTTTGCCTTATTGCGCAGCTCCTGAGCTTTCATTCTCATCATATTCCCCTCCTCTTCCGCCAACAGCTTTATAACCGCTCTCTTCACGACATGCTCGTCTCCCACGCCGTCCATGTGTGAACAAATTTGTTCTGCAATACCCAAATGCTCCACCAGAAGCTTGTTAAAGGGCTGCTCTGCAAACATTGGCCATGTGATCATGGGGACCCCCACGCTTATGCTCTCCAGCGTTGAATTCCATCCGTAGTGGCTCAGAAATGCGCCGGTGGAAGGATGTGAGAGGATCAGGAGCTCGAGCAAAGGAATAAGATGGCCCTGCCTGACATATGGAACGACTACGACGTGAGGCTTGCTGCTCTTCTCACCACCATTCATTTTGCTGCACATAATAAAATCCCTCAGGCAGCTCTTTCAGCCAGACCATTTCATATATGACTACTTTATATGGCACCTATTACTGGAACTTGCATATGCATTTCCTATCAAATATTACTTCGCATGCGAAGATGGAAACGGACTCGTCACAACCACAAGATAAGTTGAAGATAAGACTGTTGTGAGAATTTTGAATTTTGAACACGCCATAAAGTAATGCTTGGCATAATTAATTTGTCATCATGCAGCAGATTCGATATGGTACCCAACGGCTACCCAGCCAGTTCGTTCGACATGGCTGGGTATGCTCAGGCACTGGCTAAACAGTCGGATATTTACACAGGCGTATTAGCCAATGCCATTACTTAAAAAATGTTCGGACCTTTGACCTATGACATTATGTATTTTAAATAAACACGTGTCAAGGAAAGTGATTGCACAATAAAACGCTGAGGAGGCTGGTCTTTTTAAATATTTGTACGAAGAGGACAATTTTTATTAATTGAAAACATAAAACATATGATGTTTTGTTTTTTAAACGGCAAACTTTCATAAGTTGAAAATAATTTTAATATAAGATTAATTTTGATTTGGAATAATTTAATTGAAATAGAAGTGTTTCTAATTTAATTTTATAATTAAAAATATTAAATTTTAAATGGAATTTAATGTAAAAATAATTGAATAAAGAATAAGTGTTATAGTATATTTTAAATATATTTCAATTTTATGCAAATATAAATTGATAATAGATATTTCTGATGTTGATGTTAAAAACACACATCGGAATCTCGAAATCTCCATTATTATTATGATAGATCATGGAAATTTGATATGTTGAAATATGGATTTGTTCTTTAGTTAAGAATTTAAAATTTAAAATTTTTATTTATAAATTTAAACAAGGTTAACATTATGAAATAGATGTTCTTTGATATGGTAAAAAAAATCATATTTGAAGTTTAAGTACCTTATTTTACAGTATCTACAAAAATAGGATTTTTATGTCAACAATAACATTTTTATTTCAATAATCTATTTGTCTCAAATTATTTTTCATTAATAGCATTTTAATAATAATATATCATTTCTACTATGGTGGTGTGAAAAGTAATAGGTTTTTTTTAATCCTATTTTTATGACCAATAGAATAATGGTAATGATTTTATGAAACTAAGTAACTATTATAGATATATTAAATAAATCTATCCAAAAAAATGTTGATAGATATCCACTACAAAATAATTATAATTTAATTTAATAGAATAATGGTAATGATTTTATGAAACTAAGTAACTATTATAGATATATTAAATAAATCTATCCAAATTTTTTTTGATAGATATCCACTACAAAATAATTATAATTTAATTTAATAGAATAATGGTAATGATTTTATGAAACTAAGTAACTATTATAGATATATTAAATAAATCTATCCAAAAAAGTGTTGATAGATATCCACTACAAAATAATTATAATTTAATTTACTACATCTAAAATTATTATATTTTGTTTATCTTCATTTATTTAGTTTTTTACAAACTAAGCTTTTTATTTTATTTTATTTTTAAAATGGATGATTTATATCTCCAAATATTATAATTTAAATGGATATTTTATGTGATATTTATTAAATTATTTTTAAAAGTATATTCTATTTATAATAAGATTTAAACTTTTGACATTTAGATGGTTGTCAAATTTAATCTAGAAGAATAAAAGTTAACATTAACATGCTCACATCATCCCCCCTCCCCCTCCCCATTCTATCATTGTAGAATGCCTATCGGCATTACTTATGACATGTAAATTTGACTCTTACATTTTTATTTTATTTTTTAAATATTCTTATATTTTAATATATTCAAATAATACATTATTCATATAGTATAAAATTTTAATTTTAATATTATTAAATTATATATATATATATATATATATATATATATATATATATATATATATATATATATATATATATATATATATATATATATATATATATATATATATATATATATTTCATTCTTTATTAAAAGATATACTAAGATTATTTTTAATTTAATATTTTGAATTTTAAATTTTAATCTTTTTTTCATTTATTTCAAATATAGTTCTTTTAAAAAACTATTTGCAAATTAAGAAAAAATTTAGATCGAAAAAATATTCAAAGTTGTAAAACATACTAGTACCAATATTAAATATCAATCAATATTTTACAATATATTTATAAAATAATATAATTCATATTTTGAATTTACTTGTTTTTCATACATAATGCTACATTACACTAGAAAGCCAATATATAAATTTGTCAATATAAAAATTTGAATGCACTAGTGACAAAGCTTGATTTATTTAACCAATTCTATCATATGTGAAGAAAAGGTGGAAGTTGTTACAACTTTGAATGCACAAGTCAACAGATTAATAAGGCCCAGGGAGTTTGTTTACTTTGACACAAAGCATGTGTTCATTTGTGCAGGCATAATATAAAATACATAATGTTAGAATTAGGCACATTTTGTCGCAAATGGAGAGCTGATGGAAGTAACAGCACTGGCTAATATGCTGGTGCAAATATTTGGCATGTGATTATAAACCATCTCACTATCATGACTATTGTATTATGTATGAGGTTGCAATTGAGGTACGAGGTATAATGTTTATAATCACATGCCATGGGCATACCCAGCCATGTCGAACGAACTGGCTGGGTAGTTGTTGCCCATAAATTTGTGTTAAAGGGAAAAAAAAAAAAGGATAATCAATTGTAAAATATTTGTATCATGAACCATGCTAATGAATTATATATGTCACATCTGTAAGAAAAATGTATATGAA
Organism: Cupressus sempervirens; assembly: GCA_028749045.1. Classification (NCBI taxonomy): domain Eukaryota; kingdom Viridiplantae; phylum Streptophyta; class Pinopsida; order Cupressales; family Cupressaceae; genus Cupressus; species Cupressus sempervirens. The sequence continues at coordinate 172,543,374 of CM053793.1, forward strand.
AATTTCATATATATTTGAATTGTTTTAAAAAAAAAATTACTAAATTAAATAAATAAATTATTGTTTTAATGGTTGTTAAAATAAGAGTCAATAAATGTGGACAAGTTATTAAAATTTATTTTTATACTTTTAATATTAAATTTTAATTTAAAGATATATCATTTATTTAATTATGTATCATTTTTTGTGCTACAATAATTTTCTATATATTGTCAAAATTGTTAATAAAAAGTATTATAACTATTAAACATTAATCTTTTATTCATATAATTTAGAAGAGAAAAATATATTTTTTTGAATTTTTTCAGATTGGTTTCTATTTGTGAAGATTATTATTTTATTTTATTCAATTATTTATTATTATTTTCACTTCTTAAATAAAATGGTTATATTTGAAATTGTAAAGAATCTTATATCATACATATTTGTTATCTCTTCTAAGGTTGATTAGTGAGGATTAGAATTTTAATTATTATACAATTATGGTAAAATTATAATTGTATTATGTATGTATGTATGTATGTATGTACACACACACACACACACACACACACACACGTGTGTGTAATTATAATAATTAAAATTTTGTATTTTTTAAATATATTTTTCAAAATTAAGATGTCATTATATGAATCTTAAAACTTCTAAATCAAATCCTAAATCTAAAAGGTATATTACAAATATAATAATTTTAAATTATTATTTATAGACCATTTTGTATAATATAAGATTCATTGCAATTTCAAAGGTAGGTTAACACTAATAATAAATAATATAGTATAATAAAATTAAATTATATCAATAATAGATTAATATTTGATAATTCATACTTTTTATGAACAATATATAGAAAATTATACAATTTTTACAATAAAAAAAAATATAGTTAAATATATAATATATCTTTTAAGAAAATTATTTTAACAACAAAAATAGATTAAATTTCAATATTTTATTTATTTTTATTTATTTATTTTTAACTAAAGTAAAATTAGTATTTCATTCCAAAATTTATGCTTGAATTTTTACTATTTATTTTCGATACATCCATTTTTCTTATCTACCATTTACAAAAGTTTTCATTGAAATAAAGAAAATAACGTTATCATATTAGATTATTTTATATACATTATAATGGCAAGTGTATTGTTTAAAATTAATGGCTTTTGTGTACAAGATGTTATTCTTGACGGTTAGCCAAATGACAAAGCAATACAGCTTGAAGTCACAGATGATGTTGAAAAGACTATGTCATGTTATGATGCATGGGCAGATGGGCATCCAACCATGTCTAAATAATTGGCTGGCTAGCCAATGCCATCGTGTTGTATTAACTCCAATTTATCTCGATATTGACCTATTGGTAAAAAAATTTGTCACTATAAGAATGGCCCAATGGAGTGTATCTGGCAAACCATTCACAACAGTTGGATAGGCTCTTGATATACGACCTTCCTCTACATTTAGAGGGGCAACTCCCTCATATGATATAGTTTTGAAGTTTTTTGAATAAAGATGAAATCAAACTTTAAAAGATGAGAAAGCTCATGATGACGAATGCACCACACAACCTCATAGCTTTCTTGAATTAACATAAACCACTGATAACAACAATCAAGATCTATGCTTGAAAGCTACTATTAGCACAATGTAGATTCGATAATTCGTGAACATTTGCACAATACTGTGAAAACACCCATTACATAGAAAGAATCAACATTTCAACTTTCAGATATGTAGAAAGAGAACTCAAAATGTGTTTCCTTAAATTATTTCCTTGCACCAAGAACATAAAAGAAATTTCTAGTCACAAGAACAAGATCTGTACACACTTTCTAAAAATTGTCTTGCTACCAAAACTTCAACATAGTGTCCCCTTATTTCCAAATCCAAAAAGTCCCCTACAAAGCCAAAAATGACTCCTTATATAGACAAACACAAAGGTTAAGAACTACCTCTTCATGGTTAATAATTACTTCCCAAATACATGATTAAATATTTTGAGAAGAAGATTGAATAATCAATCCTTATCGATCCCCTTGTGATCTTTAGATCATTTATCCAAATTACATCACTTTATTAATGAAGGTATTTCTATCTTATTGTGAACATATCAAGAAGATAAGACATTTATGTGCCCACCAAATGTTAACTTTGTGTTCCCATTTCTCTAATTGTGTCTATATCTACCAAATGTGTTATCCTTCCACATGATAACATCTATTGGTTCCATTGAACTCTAATATTTCCATTGTTCACCATTGAATTCTTCTCTCCTATCTTGCACATACTCAAGGAGCCTACAATTATAGTGCATGTATTCAAGGATTCAAAGTTTTTGAGACAATCATCTCACCAAAATCCATAAGAGTAGTAATATTACATGTTCAAAAATTGATCTATGAATATCAAGAAAATATGTGCGCATGACAATCACCAAATTCCAAATGACATAATGATATTTGGAATTTATTAAGGCTAGCTACCAAGGGTATGGAGGGACTATTTGTCCTTAACAAAACTGTGCTTCTCATTCTATGGTGGTATTTTGGTTCTTATCCTTGTCATCTCTCTTGGTTGATTTGCTTGATGCATTCATATATGTAATTGTATCTTTCATTACTTCATGAACCTCTAAGTAATTCCACATAATCAATATCATGTCATGTCTAGGCTCTGCACCTTGCATTCATGATTGGACATTTAGTCAAAAGTTTGTGAGATGCCTCATTGTGAATTTCCTTGCCTTGTGAGTATCAAGTGACTTTCCCAATATCCATATTCTTGTTTGAGTATTTCTTGGCATGACTATGAAGCAAAACGTCTTTGTGGCACTCTATCAAACAATTGAAGTGTCACCAATAAATCATAACAATCTGATGCAAGCTTCTTTGTAGAGTTTAGACAACGATTGAACTCTACATATAATCAGGGCATAATATGTCCACTTTTCATCACCACATCTGCACTTAGTGCCACTACCTACCCAAGTTTATATGGAATTCTATTAGATATATGGCTTATGTGTCTTCATGTAGCACACAAGAAGGATGATTTTCCTATGGCTCATCTTGCTCTTGACTATGAATTGGAGCCTTGTATGTTAACTGCTAACTCATAGCACTCCAGTCACTGTTTCAAAATCTGAACAACTCCAATTAGATTGGTCTATGCCATCATTTCTGAATTTCATGTTTTCCCCAAACAAATTTTCTTAAATGGACGATTGACTTAGGCATGCCTTCGCAACCAAAACTTGTGAAGGAAGCCATCAAATAAGCTCTCAATAGAGCAAGGAGGGTGTCACAAATGTTGCATTATATTGAAAACAAAGACATTTTTCAATCCTCATTTCCATGTGGACATTTCATCAAACAAGTCATAGGTGATGTTCACATCATAATAATGGCATCAAATTTCCTTCATCCTCATGGGATTCACTATAGACTAGGGGAAATGACTTCTTGTTGGTAAAAAAATTTTGTACTTTGTTCATTCTTCTTATATTCTCTCAATGAGTCATTAAGGTTTGTGTGGTATGGTCTTGAGAATTTGGTCAAACTTTTACCATTCAATCTCTCTGATTTCCCTCTTAACCACATGAGGAGAAAGCTCTCGTTCAGAAAAACTAGAGACTAATGGACCGTAGCGACACATTTGGGTAATAACATGGAACAATTTCAAGAGTATGAACAAAACTCTTTCTCCTTATGCAGCGGATTCAAATCATTGAGCCATGACATAATGTGAACTGAAGTTTGAAGCTTGGATTATCGTTCATATCCCTTGTTTTATAGATACACTACAACATATACCAAAATCAATCTATTGACAAAAATGAATCATGTCTGTTATCTATCATCACACAAAATTTTGAATCTTGGAGAGCCACATGCCACTGAATGGAGCACTAGATACAAGGTTGAATTGATTCGTAATGATTCTCTTTTCAATTCTCATTCTTTACTAACTTGATCAGAGAGGTTAATAACAACCTCCAAAATACATATTTTGGAGCTCGACCTTAACCTTTGAGACAAGAAGTTAAGGTTAATGATGGGGGAGAAGATATGTGTTTTGGAAATTTATCTTAACCTCTTTAATGAAGAGGTTAAGATTTCAAAGTGAAACACGTGTTTTAGACCCCAAATGTTAACCTCTTTTTAAAAGGTTAATGGTTAATGATTTGGTTCAAAATACACATTTTGACCTCCAAACCTTAACCTTTTAAAAGGTTAATGGTTAATGATCAAGTTGAAAATACGTATTTTGGTTCCGTCCATCAACCTGTGAGAATTTTTGACTCAAGAACTGGATTTTAAAAATTTGAAGTGCTGGACGGAGTTGAGAACAAGCTGAAGATATTTGAAGGGAAAAATTGATCTGATGGACGGATCTAGACTATTTGCAGTAATGAATGCTTAAATAAAATCAAATTAGCGAAAGTCTTAATACATTTATACATAAATGAAATTATGCATCAACTTAAGGTGAGAAACAGAATTGAGAGAGAAGAAGATAAGAAGATGCAAATAGAGTTTGATTTCGGAGTTCGCCACAAATGTGACTATGTCTCCGGGTCCGCTCCAATAGAGTGAGACCGATCCGTTTATTCTCCAAAATCAATTACAAATGCACCAAGTCCTTTCCTTCGAGCACTTCGGCAGCAACAAAACTCTGATGTACAAGAATGGCTAAAAAATCTCCTTACAACACCCCTCTATTCTCTCAAAATTTCACCAAGACCAAATTCTCTATAAGTCTCCTTCAAGAATTACAATAATTCTCCAACTTTTTTCTCTTTTTCCTAAAAGGGTCCCAAAACCCTCTTTTTATACAAAATATTAGCCTATAATAGGCTAAAACAAACTAATGTAAATATAGGGTCATTAATAATTTTTTTTTTAAAAAATACCCCCTTAGCCGTTTACAAGATTTGGCTACAAAAAATTGGGGTTTAAAAATGGGAACTACCCATAACAAATTACCTAGATTGTAAAGAGGGTGGTTTTGAGGATAAAGTTGAAATATCATATCTTGCGTCTCCATCTTTAGTCGCAACAATAGCGGAACGGCAAGCTCCATTTTTGGTTGGCTGTCGGCAGGGGTTCCAAACCCGCCGGCGGCCTCCTTTATGTGGAGTTGCGATGACAATAAAGTTAAATAGAATTTTGTGCACAAATATTTCAAAGGTTAGTTGTGGTGCAATGGCCATCACCTTGATTTTGGGAGTCAAAGGTCACAGGTTCAAACCTCATTAAAACCGCCTTTTCAAATTGCTTTTCTTTTTTTAATTTTTAATTTTTGGTCTTTAAACTGCCCCATGATGACGTCATCAAGATTCAAATGACACTTTTACCTCCAAAATTCAAACTGCCATAACTTTCACATATGAAGTCCGTTTTCAATGAAACCAACGCCGTTGGGAAGCTTTCGACAGGATCTTTGATTTGAAACCCATTGTTGACCACTTTCAAGATGGTCCAATTCTGCCCCTTATCTAGCCCTCTAGTCTACGTATTGACCTGAACTTTGACTGAGCGTAACTTCTTCATCCAGACTCCGTTTTGGTCCATTCAAGTTGCATTAGAATTAGGACACCGAGATCTTTCTGATGGTGCAAATTCTAGAGAGAAATAAAACACTTCAATTTTCACTAAAAATATCCACCGGATCAAGCCTCCCCACTGAAATTCTTTTGGACCTCCAAAAGTGACATTTACTCTGACATAAAGTGAGGACTTGGCCTCCCCACTTGTCCTGTATCATCTGTACATCTAAATACCTGGCTCACAAGCACAATGAAGACTGCAACAACATTGTTGATCATAAACATTATTCTATCACTTCCATAAGCATCTACATCAATTGTCGTAGCCACTAACCAACAAACATTGACTAACATCAAGCTAATCAATAATGCAAAAATGAAAGAGAATAAGTCAACAACATATCGATCCTTCACAACAGGAACATTTTTATGCAAGGAACCATCAATGCTTTCAATCATCATTCCCTCATGCTGTACTGCAGGTGCATCCTGCAACATCTAACCCTGGTTAGCTACTCCAAGTTCAAGTGTAGAACCACCTGTATTGACAGACATAAGAGTTAACTCTTTGCTTGCATTAATTACCCTCTTTAACTTCCCTGTGTTTGCAAAAGAACGATCAATCTTAATCCTGTGAGAATGTACAATATACTGAATGCCATCTTTAAACAAGTGATAATGATTCTTTTCCCTGTAGAAAATTGTTTTTTTGTCATAAAGATAAGGGCTACCAAGCACTATCCCACAGATATCTAGTGGAACCACATCAAATTGTACTTCATCCACAAATTTACTAGTGATTGTGAATCTTAAGGTGCATTGTCTTGTTACTTGCAACTTATCATTTTCACAAATCCAGCCTAGTGGATAAGGTTTCTTATGTAATGTAGTTTTCAATCCCAAGTTCCTTACAACACTTTCGGAAATCAAGTTCACTTGAGAACCACTATCTATGAGTGCATCAATTTTAGTGTTCTTAGCAACAACCCTTAAATGAAACAACTCATTCCTTCTTTTATCTTCAGGGAAATCATTTACTGTAGAAGTAGAAGCACAACTAGCACCAGAAGCACCAGAAATAGGAGCTTTACCTTTCAAACCCATAGCTGTTATCTTAGTCTCGTCATCTGAATCTGAACCAAGATCCATAACAACATTCACGGCTTTCTCCTTACCTTTCTGTTTTTGATTCTGTCTCTGAGCCCACTTAGGCTTTAATTCAGGATGCAACTGCCAACAATGCTCTTCATCATGACCCTTCCTGTCACAATGAGTGCAAGAAAGCTTCTCATCCTTCTTAACTGTAGCTGCCTCCTTTCCTTTCTCTGTCTCAACATTCTTAGAAGATTTCTTTACATCATTATCAAACCTATCAATAAAAGATCCTTTACCCCTTGACTCTAACTGCGTAGCTTGAACTGACACTTCATCCAAATTACAAGGGTTTAATACCAAAATAGAATGTCTAAGGTAGGAATGTAGACCTCCTATGTACTTCAACAAAGTATCCTGGGTGTACAAAGGAACATTCAAAGCAATAGCCCTTTTCCTAAATTCATGGGTGTACTCTTGTACAGTTTGTCCTTTCGCTTGCCTAAACATTTGCCAGTCCATCATTAACTATTGCATATGTCCTAGGGGATAAAACTGCTTCTTAAGAGCATAAACAAACTCTACCCAAGTTAAACTGACTCTACCATGCCGTGAAACTTCTGCCTTAGTCTTACTCTCCCACCAAGTTAAAGTTGTACCTCCTAATCAAAGAGTAGCTAATTGAATCCTATCAACATCATCTAATAGGTTTTGGACTCTACAATAGACTTCTACTTGCTGAATCCAATCATCCAATTTTTTAGCATTAAGTTCACCACAATACTTAGGCAAGTCAAATTTTACATCCAGATTGATCTTAGGCTTATACCCACTCTTGAAAGGATTAGAAGAAGTAGAATGAGGAGAAGATGGAGAAGAGGGAGGAGAAGAAGAAGAGGGTGGATCTAGTTTCTTATCCCCATCGCCATGATGTTTCCCTTTCTTGTCTTCACGTTCTTTCCGCTCTTGTCTTTCTTGAAAAAGTATGTCCACCTTAGCCTTCATCTCAAGGAATGCTCTTCGAAATTCCTGCTCACTGATCTCATCAGGAACCTCCATTCCAGAAATAGACATCTTTGGAAATGTTCTTCGCTTCCCGATCTCAGGTTTAAATTCTTCAAGCTTGCCTTCACCCTTCTGAATCCTGGATCTTGTTAGCATTCAAGAAAACAACTGCAATAATAGTCAACTAGGCTCTGATACCACTTGATCTGATGGACGGATCTAGACTATTTGCAGTATTGAATGCTTAAATAAAATCAAATTAGCGAAAGTCTTAATACATTTATACATAAATGAAATTATGCATCAACTTAAGGTGAGAAACAGAATTGAGAGAGAAGAAGATAAGAAGATGCAAACAGAGTTTGATTTTGGAGTTTGCCAAAAATGTGACTACGTCTCTGGGTCCACTCCAATAGAGTGAGACCAATCCGTTTATTCTCCAAAATCAATTACAAATGCACCAAGTCCATTCCTTCGAGCACTTCGGCAGCAACAAAACTCTGATGTACATGAATGGCTCAAAAATCTCCTTACAACACCCCTCTATTCTCTCAAAATTTCACCAAGACCAAATTCTCTATAAGTCTCCTTCAAGAGTTACAATAATTCTCCAACTTTTTTCTCTTTTTCCTGAAAGGGTCCCAAAACCCTCTTTTTATACAAAATATTAGCCTATAATAGGCTAAAACAAACTAATGTAAATATAAGGTCATTAATAATTTTTTTTTTTTTTAAAATACCCCCTTAGCCGTTTACAAGATTCGGCTACAACAAATTGGGGTTTAAAAATGGGAACTACCCATAACAAATTACCTAGATTGTAAAGAGGGCGGTTTTGAGGATAAAGTTGAAATATCATATCTTGCATCTCCATCTTTAGCCGCAACAATAGCAGAACGGCAAGCTCCATTTTTGGTTGGCTGCCAGTCGAGGTTCCAAACCCGCCAACGGCCTCCTTTATGTGGAGTTGCGACGACAATAAAGTTAAATAGAATTTTGTGCACAAATATTGCAAAAGTTAGTTGTGGTGCAATGGCCATCACTTTGATTTTGGGAGTCAAAGGTCACAGGTTCAAACCTCATTAAAACCGCCTTTTCAAATTTCTTTTCTTTTTTTAATTTTTAATTTTTGGTCTTTAAACTACCCCATGATGACGTCATCAAGATTCAAATGACACTTTTACCTCCAAAATTCAAACTGACATAACTTTCACTTATGAAGTCCGTTTTCGATGAAACCAACGCCGTTGGGAAGCTTTCGACAGGATCTTTGATTTGAAACCCATTGTCGACCACTTTCAAGATGGTCCAATTTTGCCCCTTATCTAGCCCTCTGGTCTACGTATTGACCAGAACTTTGACTGAGCGTAACTTCTTCATCCAGACTCCATTTTTGTCCATTCAAGTTGCATTGGAATTAGGACACCGAGATCTTTCTGATGGTGCAAATTCTTGAGAGAAATAAAACACTTCAATTTTCACTGAAAATATCCACCGGATCAAAAATTTCTCAAAAACTCTGAGAGTTAGTGACCATTTTGATATTTAAAATGAGGCATATTCTAAGAATAACCATAGCTCAAAAAAAGGGAGGAAATGAGGTAATTTTGATATCGAGGCAACACGACCACTACTATTGCATTGACATGTGAGAGTTCTCACAAATTTATAAGAGTTAGTTCAATGATAGTTCAATCCATTTCTATTAATGCATTTAAATGGATTAATTGGCAAAAGTTCTATATTCTTTTCTAGATTCATTAGGTTCATATAAATTAATTAGCAATAGTTCATTACAGTTAATTTCTGTTAATGCATTAAAATCGATTAAATACCAAAAGTTCTATATGCTTTTCTGAATTTATTTATTGGGTTCGTCTAAATAATTATTTTGCACATCGACAGTAATAGTTTGTATTATGCATGAGAAGTTTAGTGAGTGTTTATTTTGTCCTAGTTTTTGATTTTTTTATGCCTATATTTGTAAGCATCTTTACTTGCAGCTTTTTAGTCACATGGGGCATTAATTGTGACGACCAATATTGCCTATCAAAACCAACTTTTGCTATGTGGCTAAATATAACTAACGTCTTCTAAACACCTTTTTCTAAATGAGTAAAAAATTAATCAGTCCATGTCATTGGAGAACAGAATTATGAGTAAATCAAAAAATGAATGATTCACATGTTTTAGTCATCAACATGTAATGAATTTGAAATCCTTTAAAGCACGGTGTAGCACTGATGATGATTTGTCGATCTCACATAACTGTCATGATTGCATTTAATAAAATTTAGTTTGATGTCTACCTGGATGGACCGTTGGTTGACACACTGATTTTAGAAGTTTATAATAGATACTTCAAGACCTGATAATTCATTGAGGCCCATAAATAGATTAAATGTTCACATGAGCATAACCTTTACATATTTATTGGATTCACCTAAAAAAAATTAGTTTAGTGAACTAATGTTCCCATTTTCCCCCCCTGCATTAATTTATGCCAAATAAATGCACATGTTTTTAAAAGTTTGTAAAGTATGATTTTAAAATTAATTATCAAATAATAATTCTAATTTTTTGATTCGTTCATGGCAATTTCCTAAGGTTTATTCTAAATTTTCGTATGCAAAAAATTCTGCAAATTAGAAAGTAGTGTAAGGAAATTTTTGAAGTGTCTTTCCCTCCACCCACTCTAGCATTTCATTGACTACTCTCTCCACTCATTGGAGCTTTTGTTTGAAATTAGTTTATAAAGTGCTATTAATAAAGAAAACATATTCAGTGCACTCTATTGTAAAATTTTATACAGAATTTGGAATCATTCTTATTTAGTAGTCTTATTTTGTATATATCAAATTGTTCATCTAGAGATCACTTTTCCTTGTAATTAGTTTATTTTATTTATTTATTGTTCAAGGCATCTAGAAGGGTCTTCTAAATAAATGAGGGTATCTATATATGTTTGGTATTGATATTTGTTATTTTATTTTGTTGATTATTCTACTTCTAAATTTCATCAAACTTTAAGAAATATAAATAATATTATATTTAAGATAAGGAGAAAGTAGAATATTCAATTCATTGCCACTTAAACTACACTATTTAAAGTAATAATAACTAGCAATTCCAACCTTTTGTGCTTGCAACAATCATTTGATAACTTTTTACTAATATTTTTTAAAACTATAATTTATTGTGCATAAATTAAATTAAAATTATTTTTTAATTTAAGTAAAATTTAATTTAATTTTTCCAATAAACTAAATAAATATTATATATTTATTAATTTATCTTATACTATTAAATTATCATCTAAAAAATAACACATATAAAGTGAATAGTGAAAAATAAACTAAAATAATTTTGAAAACTAAAAGCTAAACTAATTTAAAGTTTGACTTAAATATATAAATAAAATAATCATTTAAAAATTAATATGAGAAATATAAAAATATATTAAAAATAACAACTCCTCCCACAAATATTCTATTAGCTGAACTAATTTAAAAATAAATTAAATTAATTTAAAAACTAAAACTTCAATCAATTTAATAAATCAAAAGTTAAATAAATGGAAGAAAAATGTGAGTTAAAAGTAGATATATAAACTAATTAAGTTTCTAAATAAATAAGAAAAAATATAAAGAGTTAAAATTAGAGATAAATTATAAATTATAAATTAAATTAAATCCCATCTCAATAAATTATATTCTAAATAATTTTCAATTAAAATAAAATAGTATTTATTTTTTAAAAATAAATAACTAATATTAACTAATTAAGTTAAATAAATAAATTTAAAAATAATAGTCAACAATAGATATATCACTAATTAAGCTAAATAAATAAGGAAAAACAATAGTAATGTAGATGATAACTAATTAAATTAAATAAATAGATAAAACAAGAGTTAAAAGTGGAATGAAATGAAAATCAAATAATAGCTAACAATGTAGATGATTTCCAATTAAATTAAATAAATAAATAAAACAAGAGTTAAAAATGGAATGAGATAAAAATTGCTTAGAAAAATATTAATGACAAGGGCTATCAGTTCACTAGTCAAAGGCTGATAATTTTCTGACCAAAAAATAATTTTACGGGAACAAAGTTCCCACATATAGCTTATTAGCTAAAAAATAAAAGGAGCACTGAAAATGATATAACAATATTCATAATTTTGTATTACATTTAAATATATAACACTATCTTTACTTGTTTTAGTATGAAAATTTGCTAATTCTATAGTTTACAAACTAATTATACAAATTAAGAAACAACTAACATCTATCTAAGATTGAATATAAATTAAACAATGAACAATACTCATGTTATAAAATTATTTAATTAAATAGAGCAATCAGTGTATGCATATTTTTTATAAAATGGCAAAAGGATAATTTTTCTTTGTTTTATATTTTTGTTTTAGGTCAAATTTTCACATATGAATGCAAATATGGTTGTTGGATTTGATAAATATTTGTGAAAATGACAAACATTTTCTTCTCTAAATTTTTTAATAATATGATATTATAATTTATACAATATAAATAGATAGCTTAAATTTATCTTACGTAAATACCCATTTACAATTATATTAATATTTATTAATATCAAATATCAATCCTAACGAAAAAACTAGTATATAAACCTTTTAATGAAAACATAACAAAATAATAACTAAACACTAAAACTATACACACACATATCTATAGAATCCAAGTCTTACTAATTAATGAGTTCATTATATTTCAATTTTTTAAAGAATTCTCTTATCATTTTGCAATCAAAACCTCTATTAATCAAGTGATCATGAACAAAGTAATTAAACATCTTAGTCTTCATTTGTACATATAAATTAAATCATAGTCCAAAGGTAGGGACTCAAGCTCTCCAAAGAGCTCTTCTTCCTTATGTCGACAATCACAATTTTTATTTTATAAGGACTAATGTTTTGAGTTGAGGGTGCAATTCTTTTTATGACTTTATTTGAAAGATATCGTTTAGAGCTCAAACATGTGACGCTATATTTGATGACCATCTTAGCCTATAAAACAAGATTTGACATCAAATAACTGTTGTTTCAATCTTTTATTATTGTATAAAATTTTGGGTATTACTATATGTTAAATATTGTTGCAACTACTATTGATTAACTAGTGATTAAATTATTCAATTTCAACCATGTATGATTTACAATTTTTTTTTTGAAAGTTTTTGTTCGATTAAAATATATAATACATGTGAAATTTTTACTTTAAAAACTATCAAAAATCATTTTCTTGACTGTGATTAGTTAAAATGTTGGGGGTCTTATTAATGAATTTGTAGGAAACACTACGTCTCTTATGAGAGTATTTTTTCAAATATGGCATCATTATGATTAAATTTTTAAAATAAAAATTAATAGATACAATATATAAATTGAGAGTAGATTTTTTTGTATTTAGAATAAGCTTGAGCAATCTCCTCATTACATAATCATAATTTCAGTTGATAAAATATTTTAATTTTATTTTAAAATTTAAAATATTTAGAATAAGTAATATAATCATGAAGATTTTAATATTCACCATTAGTTAATCAAAAGTGATTGCAATGGTATTTAACCTTTGACAACTACTAATAATTATTAAGTCTAATTGTAATATATCAATATTTTATTATTATTTTAAAATCACTTAATATTATTATCAAGAGAATTTAATCCAATTACAAAATAAATTTAATACACACTCAATCAAAATTTCAACTTTTATTTTTACTTTGAAAATATTATCCACATGTCGATATAAATATCAATATTGATGAAAGAATGATTATGAAATATATGTAATATTATTACATTTCAATCAATCTTGAAGCCACTAATTATAACTATATCTTATAAAAAAAGTGTTTGAAAATTAATAAAGAAGTTATTTTAAAAATAATAATAATAATTATAATTATTATTAATCTATTCATGTCATCACTAAATTTCTATCCTTTATTTTAATAGAGCAATTTCATTATTAATCTCTTCATCACATCATAATGATTCTAAATTATAAAATAATTTTAAACTATTACAAATAGATTTTGTAATCATATTATAAATAATTTAGTTATATTATTTTATTTTATAGTAAACTAAATTATAATTCAACTAAATTTATTAAAGAGAATGTGAGTGAAATGTAAAGTGGTAAAAAGAGTAAGAAAAAGGAGAAATATATTTATAGCAGATAGATAGAAGGAAAATATTGAGAGAGATGAGAATTGTTTTTTAGTGTGGGGATAAGCATAATCAAATTACATGCCTAAAACATAAGTGATAAAAGATTTTCACAATTTATGAATTGTTGTGATAAAATATTTAAAATACATTTTCTCTATCATATAAATTGTTAGTTTATTTATATGTAAAATATGTAAAAACCTCTTGAAATCATGGTTGATTCAAAACTTTCATAAATTCATTTTGAAGAATTCAATTCAATATATGAACTTAATTAAAATTATATATATAAGACTGTAAATAAATTTTGACAAATATTATCGTTGAAAAGTATAGAGACCATTTTTCTTTTTCATTACAATTTTAATAATATTATAAAATATATTAAGTATCTTATTATTTTACAACCCATTTTTATCAAATTAGAATTCAAATTTGATTAGAAGGAAAATTAAATTATTAATATATTAATTTTCTATAATTTGTAAGCTCCACAACTAATTTTTTATAATTAGTTGATGGTTAGATATTATATTATATTATAATTTAAGATATTGTTTTTAATTGTAACATAATATGTTAATTAAAAATTTTGTAAGATTTAAAGTTTATATCTATTAAATATAGTCATGTTTTACAAATCAATTATAGATATAATTATTTTAAAGACTTAATTTTTTTTGTAAATGCATAACAGTATAAAAGTAAAAAATATTAGACACTCATTTGCCACTTTCATATAATTCTATTTCAGAGTTTTTTCTAATGGTCTATCAATCATTTTATTGAATTAGTATAATCGCTTTCTCATTTAAAATATTTTTTATTTTTAATTACTATATACATGTGTATACATATGTGTGTAAACACACACACGGATATGTATGTGTGTGTGTGTGTGTGTGTATACATATGTATATATATAATTTTAATTTTAATCATAGATTTTTTAATTGTATTTTTATTAAAATCAAGTATATTATAGTACTAACTTTGATCAATTAGTTAGTGCAATTAACATAATAAATTAAATAATTTATATATAAATAAAATTGTAATTAATTAATGTTAAAATTTAATAAAATTATACTAATATTTTTCTATTATAATGTTATAATTGCTTTTATCATCTCCTGTTCCAATCATTGCTAAAATTGTGTAGCCAGCTTGTAGGACGATTTCATGAGAATCCCACTCATATGCAACAAAACAGTTTTAGAGCTTCCAATTCTAGGAGGGAGGCCTTTGATGGGAGGCATGGGAAGTGAAACCAGTTGTATATCAATGGCAAGATTCAAACTCTTGATTGCTTGGTTTGCTTGTGGTTGTAGATGTCAAAGGTTCTCTAGTGTGGTGATGTAGGAAATAATGAGGCCATGAGAGGCCAAAAGCTCTATGAGTTCCAAGAAGGGAACAAGATGACTTTGCTCGAAATAGGGAATGAGTACTAAAAACATAGATGAAATAGAACACAATAGATAAATACTCCAAACTTGAGTGCTAAAATATTAGAGTGGTCCATTGTATTTATAAACAAAGTTATGTACGTTCTAGATGAAAGCATTTATGAGTATAGGTGAGAAAAGTGATTGTAGTCAACAGTGAGTGACTACACATGTTTTATGTGTGTTTCCAGAGGCTTCTCTGGTTTGTACCAACCAAGCTGGTGAGTAATTAATTTACATTAACATCCCCCTTAAATTAATTAGAATGACTAGACTAAATATCTATACTAAGACTCTAAGTATCCCCCATAAGTTAAATATGATGGGTCTCAACCTAAAGCCTTGTTGGGTACCCATTTATAATCATTTAGGTCCTAAAGACAAAATGGAGTGGTTGGAATTAACAAGAATCCCCCCTGAATGAAAACCACAACGGAATCATGTCACTACTTGTAAGCCTAAAAGATGTTGAAGCGATACAAACTTTGCTTCACTTAAGGCCTTGGTGAATAAATCTGCAATTTGATCTTCTATTTTTCCATATTGGAGATGAAGCACCTATTGCTAAATAAAATGTTGAATATAATGACGATAAACCTTGATAAGTTTGGTGCAAGCATGAAATACTGGATTCTTAGATAATGAGATGGCACTTTGATTGTCACAATGAAGTATTGCAGTCCCTGCATGATGTTGCTTGAGGACTGATAAGATAGCTCACAACCAAATGATTTCTTTTTTTGCTTCATTCCTCATAATGTATTAAGCTTCTATAGTGGATGGATAAATGGAAAATTTCTTTTTACCACACTGAGAAATGGGACTTGCACCAAGATAGGTAACATGACATGTAGTAGACTTATGATCATCTGCGCATCCCACCAAATCAAAATCTAAATAACCAATAAGAGAAAGATCTTCAAGAGATGAATAATAGATACCCACTGTTAAAGTCCCTTTCACATATATTAGTATTATTTTAGGTGCTATCCAATATGGAACCTTAAGGGAACTCAAAAATCTAGAAATTGCATTCATAACTACAAAAGAAATATCTAGACAAGTATGTGTCAAATATACAAGACTAGCAACCAATTACCTATATAAGGTAGGATCAACATCTTCACTTTCTATGTCCTTTCTGAACTTTAATCCCGGAGTAACTAGAGTAGACATATTCTCATAGTCTTCCATTCTAAATCTTTTTAACAAGTCAATAGAATAGTTTGTTTGAGAAAGGTAAATGCCATCATCCTTTTTTCATGTACTTGTATGCCAAGAAATAGCGTAGAAAACCAAGATTTGTTATCTCAAATGTATCTAGTAAGCTTAACTTTATGTTACTGATTTGATCCAAACTATGTCTTGTAATGGTAAGATCATCAACATAAGGCACAATAATAATGATACCACCATCATCAAATTCCTTCAAATATAAATTTGGATCATGAGGACTATTATGGAAGCCTTGAATTTGAAAATATTCATCAATTTTAGCACACTAGGCCCTTGGAGTTTGTTTTGAACCATATAAAAGACTTCCTTGATTTGCAAACCATACGTTCTTTTCCTAAAATTTCAAATCCTTGAGGTTGAGTCATATAAATCTCTTCATTAATTTTATCATTCAAAAATGCATTCTTCACATCCATTTGGTGTAGAGGCCACTTAAAATGTGCCACCAATGCTATTATAGTCCTGACACAGTACTAATCTTGGCTATTGGGGCAAATGTTTATGTGTGATCAATTCCCTTTTTTTGTGAATACCCTTTGGGCACTAGTCTTGCCTTGCATTTTTAATGCTCCCATTCAACTTAAACTTGGTTTTATAAACCCACTTATTATTAACCGCATTCTTTCCCTTTGGAAACTCTACCAATTCCCAAGTTCTTTTTTATATTAAGGAATCATACTCATTTTTCATAGCTTCTTCCCATTCATATTTTTCTTTAGCATCTTCATCATATGTTTGAGGATTGTTTTTTTCAGTATGGTGGTCATTAAAGCATAATTAATATGATGAGTACTTTGATAAATATCTTGAATACTTTTGGTTTTTGGAGGAGGACTAGATTCTTTAACTATATCAGATGTTTCCTTAGAACTTTCACCAATTTAAAAATTATTGAGAGATTCTTGATTATCTACTTGTGGAATAGGAGAGGATTTTGGAAGATCATCAAACCCCTCATCAAGCTTGACATCCCTACTTGTAAACACATCTTCCACACTAGGAAAGTGATGAAGGCACAACCCAAGACAAAATGAACACAACAGGAAAAGGAGAATCTTATTATTAGAAATAATATAATATTACAATCAGCATAGAGAAACTAGACTCAACTACATGCCCCATGGGCTTACAATGTTATTAGATACTGGAGAAAAACTCTTTTCACATAACCACCTCCCAAACTCTGCAAAAACTACTTTTACAATGCAAGAAATGACCTTAAGTAATTTGAATTAGGTTTAGGGTTAGGAATATATCTTAGAATGTTCTATTTGACATCTACCACTAAAGAAAATGTCAAAAGTCAATGCAAAATTAGAAGAATCTAGGAATGGTAGTCCAACTTCTAGGAGGCAGAACTTTTGATCCGAGACTCTAATTAGCGAACCATTTACATTTTTAGAAAGCTCTACAAGTGCTCTATAGCTCTATGGAGTAGCTATACTTGTCCCCTATTTTTATGGCCTATATGAGGCTATTTAGTGCCTCAAATATGACTTTGAAGCATCCTTAGGGAGTCTTTAGGAAACCTAAAACTATAATAACTTTCAAACCATAAAGACTCTTGACTTGATTATTTTTTTGGAATGATTTAAATTACAAGTACAAGCATCCCTTAAACTTACTCCCTCTAACTCACAATAAATATGACTCAATTACAAAATAACCTATTTTCTACACTGGCACATATCCCGAGGTCCTAAAAAACACTTACCTAGAAAACCAATAGTGGAACTATGATATTTGAGATCTCTACTTGGCCCAAATGGGTATCTAGAAATGGATATGTACAAGATCATGGTGTGCCAAAAAGTGGTGATGTGAAAAAAGTGAAGTTTGAAAATGTCTAAAAGTGTTTCAAAATTCACTCTAACTCTTTTCCACCCATCCTAATACCAAGGCTAAAAAGTTTGGGCCAAGCCTTTTCAGGTATTTGATTGGTTATTAGGTACCCAATATCATATCGGGTACCCAAAACCTGCGACATAAATTTTTAAGAAACCCCACGAGAAAAATTTACATAGCATTTTTGGGTCTGTTTGGTTGTGCTCCATTTCAAGTATCGAATTTCAGAACGAGTATTGGATACAGGTAAATCTTTTTGTATTTTTTTAAGATTTGAATGAATATTATATAAAATTAGTTATTTTAAATACATTTTGTTAAAAAATTAGGTTTTTTAATATAAATTATGTTTTACAAATTAATAGGTATGACTAACCCAAATGATGATACTGAGCCAAGAAATAATGTTCCTCATAATCCTCCACCGAACAATCTAGTACCCTCTCAAAACCATTCACCAAATGATCCCCTACCCCCTCAAAACACTCCTCGAATTGAAGATTTGATATTTGAAAATCTTGTTGAACTGAGGGGTTTCCAAACCACATATAACAATATACCTACATTGGCTCCCATGTTATCCATGTTAAAGGCCATAATGGATAATATTGAAACACTTATTGATGAACAAAATGTTGCTCTTCACTGGCATGAGCAAATGCATGCCATGTTTGATGATGGGTTGGACTATGATGAGGTTGTGTCCCTAAATATAACTAAAGATGATATAATTAGCATTTTTGCTAACCCAAAAATTGGTAAAGTAGTAGATTGCACAAAGCCCAAATTATTAATTAAATGGTGCACAAATGAGGCTATGCGTGCGAAATTTTGAGATTGTTGGTGGATTTTTTTGACAACCCTCCAAACAACAATTTAGAGGTGCCATTCTATTTCATTAAAAATTTGTATGCTGAATTTGTGTTGCACCTCAAGGTGAACTATTAGAGCATGAGGTCCAACGTGGGTGTAGGAGGACAAGATCCTTAGAATAGACCCTTTTCCCAGCAGAAGAAATCTAACACTTTTGTCCCCACTATTGATATTCCCCCCTCCTCTAGTACAACATCCTAATTTCATTGTAGAGGTTAGCTCTCAAGCTATTAAAGCCATCCATAGATTGAGTAGCCTATTGATATCCTAGGCTAGGTAAGTGTTGCCTCCTCGTGTTGATGATGCTAGCATGAGTTCATCATTAACGAGCTCATCATATGTTTGTATGCCCCATACTTGCATAACATACAAGAATATTTGTCTAGGTTTCATAGGTGATCTTTTCAAGTATCAGTTTGTATTTGAGAAGGATACACTAGATGCATGTATAGAGACTACACACCCTAATGTGAGAGAGGAGGGCCCTAGATTGAGAAATCAACATTCAAATTGAAATGTAAATGACAAAGGAAATGCTAGTAGGTAGTAGAAATGAATCTAACAATGATAAATATAATTACCAATGTAGATGTAATCATATTAAGTACCTGATTGAGTATGTAATGTAATAGCCTTGACTCAATAAAAAGGAACCAAAAGGAAACTATGTAAGTCAAAACTTCATAAACATATATGCTTGCAATTTGTCTAGATGAAGAGTTAAAGAACTTTAGATGGAAGAATGTAGGATCTCCCCCTTGAAAGTATAACTTCACTACCACCTTGATGGAAGAAGTTTGATGCAAGAAGTAAGAATGCACAAAGGCTTATACTTGATGAATGCTTGAGATCTTCGATATGCTTGATGTCCATCTTATTGATATCACTTGTGCACATATGATTTTCTTATGTATGTGCATGATGCAAAGATGAGATGTGTGAGCTCCCTTAAATACTAGTTTTTAGGTTTGAAAATAATGTAAGCCTACCGAAACACCAAATAAACCAAATTAAACACCTAATAATTTTGTTGTCCAATGACCAAAAATGACTTGGGTATAGGTTTCCCATTTCGACCTATGGCCAAGGTTATCCATAGGAGAGATAGTCCTAGGATCTTAAGGATGATGTAGAAAGAAGCACAAAATGATGTATGTTGAATGATATAGCCTAAAAGGTGATAAAATAACACCTATTAAGGTGATGCATATAAATGGGTGATGACCTAGAGATTTGAGCAAGATTAGAAGAAGAGAAAGGAATCAAAACCAAGACAAGGAGGGCTAAAAAGTCTTAAAATAAGTGCTTACATCTCAAGATGGTACACCAAAAAAAAACATGGTGCACTAAGGCCAAGAAAAGGACTATATTTTCATGTTTCACACATTGACACTATTCTTTTGAAAATATAGATGTAAATGGATGGTAACAACTTGATAGCTCTAACACTATATAAATTACAATTTCGTTATCATTGCACTTCTATTACAATTTCAAACTTGTTTACCTAAAAAATAGACGAGTAAGATAATAAAGAAAAATTCAAGACAAAATATGATTTGAAGACAAATCGTCAACTTTAAGTCTAAATTATATCCACAAAATAATATTCTATTTATAAAATATTGTGAATTTGATCAACATATCCTCTATTCGTATATAAGATCATATTTTATAATCACATTTTATAACATATTATCTTACATAATATTTTCTACCTATAAAATTTTACACCTTTCATACAATTACCAATTATTTTTGCATTGCTATATTGTAAAATAGTAATTATGGCATTGCACAACAAATCACTTCACATTCCTAAGTGAATTCATGTGAGCCACAAAAAAAATCAAAGGTAAGTCTGCATTGTGGGTTAGAAAGGTAGATGACTAACATACTTGATTTGTCATTATGGAACAGACGTCATTTTTTGTTGTTGTTTCTTTTTAATGAAAAAGATATAAAGACTCGCATGATCATGAAAGATGAAGTATGCAGTCTTTTCCGAATAAAGCCATAGAAATAATAGTGCACCGACTTCGGTCGAAACAAAGACTCATCTAGCGTTTCATGCAAAATACAAATTGTGATCGTCGACACTCCGAGATATTTTTTAGCTGAACCTAATCAATCTGAAATCGATTGTGTAAAGCTGAACATGTCATCCATTTAAGTTTACATTGCTGCCCTGCAAATTTGTACTTCAAATAAAGCGAATACATTTTCCCCATTTTAGTTCTACCAATTTAATTGGATTCTGTAGAATAATTCCTTCTCTCACAAAAGAGTGCATGACTTGTTCTTTTCCGGCTTACCATTTTCTTCATTCGGTCGATGCATGAAAACCCAGTTGTCATACCGCTCGCGCACATATTCTGTAAAAGCCCCCAAGTTTGCGTTAGAAGAACCGCTTTTCTCAACCGCCATTTTTGCCTTTTTGCGCAGCTCCTGAGCTTTCCTTCTCATCATATTCCCCTCCTCTTCCGCCAACAGCTTTATAACCGCTCTCTTCACGAAATGCTCGTCTCCCACGCCGTCCATGTGTGAACAAATTTGTTCTGCAATACCCAAATGCTCCACCAGAAGCTTATTGTTAAAGGGCTGCTCTGCAAACATTGGCCATGTGATCATGGGGACACCCACGCTTATGCTCTCCAGCGTCGAATTCCATCCGCAGTGGCTCAGAAACGCGCCGGTGGAAGGATGGGAGAGGATCAGGAGCTGCGGCGCCCAGCCCCATATGACCAGCCCTCTATCCTTTGTCCGCTGCTCGAACCCCTCTGGGAGGGCTATTTCAGGAAGGCGCTTGAGAGCCCATATGAACGCCTGCTCGCTCGACTCTAGCCCCTTTGCGAGCGCCTCTGTCTGCTGTTTGTTCAAAGACGATTGGCTCCCAAAGCACACAAAAACTACTGAATTTGGGCTTCGGCTGTCCAACCACTGCAAGCACTCCACCTCGCTGATAACCGCGGCCTTTCCTCGGCTGTTAAGGGTTGCGCGTTCGACTCCCTCTGCTTCGAAAATCTTCTTGGGGAGAATAGGGCCAACGCTCCAAACAGGCCTCTTCGTCAAGCTCTTGATATGATCGATCCCCAGCGAGTCCAGCTCGTAAAACGTGTTGAAAATCACGCCGCTTCCTTCCATGCTGCGATTGATCTCGTCCGTCACATATCTTTGCATGGGATTCTTCTCCGGGTTTCGCATGGCGAACGGCAGATCGGATTTGCGCAGCTTGAAATCGAACGGAAGGTCGGGGACCTGGAAACACTCGTCGTCTCCGTCGACATTCTTCTGCGGGGTGTTTTTCATGAAGGAATGCATCACAGACATGCCGAATGCTCCCGACGTGTGGAAAACCACTGTGGGAAGCCCAAATTTTGCACCGGATGTGTGAACCCAGGACGTAAACATGTCGCTTATTAAACAAACTGGAGGAGATGGAGAATTCTGGATCTGATCCTCTGCGATTTTAATTTCCTGCTCCAACCATTGCTCAAATTGTCCAGCAAGCTTGTAGGACGATTTCATGAGAATTCCACTCATATGCAGCGGAATAGTTTCGGAGCTTTCGATTCCTGTCTGCAGGCCTTCGATGGGAGGCATGGGAAGCGAGATCAGCCTTATGTCGACTGTGGGATTCGAACTCTTGACCGCCTGGTCCACTTGAGGCTGCAGTCGTGCAACGTTGCCCGGTGTGGTAACGTAAGAAACAATGAGGCCATGGGAGGCGAGAAGCTTTGTAAGCTCCAGGAAAGGAATAAGATGGCCCTGCCCGACACAAGGAACGACTACGGCATGAGGCTTGCTGCTCTTATCACCACCATTCATTTTGCTGCACATAATAAAATCCCTCGGGCAGCTCTTTCAGCCAGACCATTTCATATATGACTATATATGGTACCTATTACTGGAACTTGCATATGCATTTCCTATCAAATTACTTCGCATGCGAAGATGGAGATGGAATCGTCACAACCACAAGAAAAGTTGAAGATAAGACTCTGTCTCGAGAGTTTTGAATTTCGAGTAAACCATAAAGTGATGCTTGGCATAATGAATTTGTCATCATGAAGCAGATTTGATATGGTAATGGAATCTCACAATTAATCGCGCATGGCTGTCGTGTTGTATTAACTCCAATTTATCTCACAAATTTCTAAGAGGTAGCTGTTGCGTTGACATGCGAGAGTTCTCACAAATTTCTAAGACGTAATTGAGCGATAGTTCAGTCCATTTCTATTAATGCATTTAAACGGATTAAATGGAAAAAGTTCTATATTCTTTTCCAGATTCATTAGGTTCGTATAAATACATCAGCAATAGTCCATTACAGTTTATTTCTATTAATGCATTAAAATGGATTAAATACCAAAAGTTCTATATGCTTTTCCGAATTTATTTATTGGGTTCATCTAAATAATTATTTCGCACGTCGACAATAATAGTTTGTATTATGCATGACAAGTTTAGTGAGTGTTTGTTTTGTCCGAATTTTTGTATGGCTATATTTGTAAGTGTCTTTACCCGCGGCTCGTTAGTCACATGGGGCATTAATTGCGACGACTTGCCTGTCAAAATGAACTTCTCCTTTGTGGCTGAATATAACTGACGTCTTCTAAACTCCTTTTTTAAATGAATATAAAATTAATCGGTCAGTGTCGTTGGAGAACAGAATTACGAGTATATCATAAAACTAGTTTACATATATTATATATATATATAAAATAAGTCGAGAGATATCCTTTTCTAATCTTAGTGCAATAGGCGCCACGGGAAGGATATCTCTCGGCTTATTTTATATATATAATATATATAAGCTAGTAGCACTCACGGTGCAAAATGAAAGACATTATTTTTTAAATTATAATTCATTATATTTAGCATATTATGAAAATTTTAATTAATAAATATTTAATATTATTATGATTTAGTATAAGTTTTATATATTAATTTTAAAAATTTGCATAGAGAAAAAATAATAATAATAATTTAAAAAATATTTTAAAATCATATAGACAATTATTAATGTTATAAAAATTGAAGAAATGTTCTACATTCTATTGCTAAACAATTGGAACACATTGAAGCAATATAATTTTTTTTATACAAACATGTGTAATAAAGAAATACTTAATAATCATTGAAAGAAATGATGACATAGTCCATTGCAAAACTTAATAGTGTAATATTTAATAGTTATTCAAAATTGGGTATAATAAAAAAAAAAATTGTTCCAAATGTTGACAATACATTAACAAATAATATGTAGAATATTTTTACTTTTTCAACTATGGATGGATTGGTAATAACTCTACATTTTCATGAAGAACTTTTCGTGCTTTAATTGATAGAGTAGACTTTATGTGAAATAATGTAGGTATGCCATAATTTGCTTGCAACAACCTGAAAGATAGAATGACTTGGTGTATTGCGAACGTGTTTGTGTAACCAAAATGAAGAGTAGATATCAACCATTCTTCGAGTGGACCCTTGTGATAGTTAATTTTAGATTCTCCTTTAAGAAATTTCATAAACTTTATACTAAGCTCATCAGAGAGAGTGTGCTTCTTGAAATTTACTATTGGAGCAATGATAATTTTATAAATGCATCCTGCAAGATAAAGATCACAAATCTCATGGTACAAAGCATCTGGCATCCGC
Organism: Cupressus sempervirens; assembly: GCA_028749045.1. NCBI lineage: Eukaryota > Viridiplantae > Streptophyta > Pinopsida > Cupressales > Cupressaceae > Cupressus > Cupressus sempervirens. Next base: position 172,568,305 of record CM053793.1, read on the forward strand.
AAAAGTCTACAACCTTAATCTAGAGGTGATGAAATTTGACATCTAAGTTCATCTTCACTTTTGTGGCATAATGGAAGTTGAAGTACAGAGCATAGTTATAAATTTTAATTGATTGTTCCTTGATCCATTGTTTAGAATTCAACTATTCATTCTATCCCTTATCCAATACCGAACACTCAACTCCTCTATAGGAAGGATGAGATTTTGTGGAAGTCTATGATGAAAGTCTCGTAACCACCAGTAAACCCATTCCAAACGTAATTTTTCTAACATCTTCATAAGTTGCATGGAAATTATGAAAAAAATTATATCATTAAAACATGATAAAGAATATGACTTTCAAAAAAGGAAAGAAATCTTGCATCAAGGATAGTAACCATAATAATTAAAGTAAGGTATTTTACATGAAATAAACACAAAATATATTTGATCAAATTGATATATTGACACACATTTTTCAAATGTTAGCTTTTTTTCTCTTGAAAAAAATTATTAGACATAGTGTGATGCAAATTTATAAGGGCATAACAAAATAAGTGATCATTTTCTTTAATGTAAGGATACTAAAAATAAATTACAAGGGTATATTAAAATTCTATTTATATATTATGGATGCGAAAACATGTATATGAGACATTTGAAATGTGATTCATAGTAGTATACAAGTAAATGAAAACTTTATTTAAATACTACAATCATACAATAATATAGTAAGTATGATAAAAATTAGAAAATGTTAAAGTGGCAAATCAAAATTGTACTTGCATTGGACAAAGTATTGAAAAATAAAATATTACATCAATTTTGTTCTAATAATTTAAGTCTATTTCCTTCATCCTTGCGCTTGGTGACTTGTCTACCATTTTTCATTTTCTCATAGTGATCATACGTGAATGGAGGCATTATTCTTAGACATTGTAAAGATTTAACACAAGAAATCACCACAAATGTCAATCTTGGTCTTTCGCTTGGTCCTATATCAATGGTCGCTTTTGGAAGATTCAAACACAAAGATTTATGTATAGTCAATGCACATGCCAATCTTAAAGGTAATTGAAGTGTTGTACCCTTTTGTATTGGTGCTATTGGAATTGTTTTTAGATGATGGTCTTCAAATGGTAGTCTAGAATAGTTATCAAACTCAGCCATGACATATGTTGGAGGTTTAGGTGGAGCACTACCTTGTTTGTAGACTATATTTTGAATGTACCCCAAAGATCCATTTACAAGACCTGCTTGTACCCATATATTTGAAGTTAGCATGACCCTTACATCCTTACAAAGTAGCAATTCTAAATCAAGCTCATCATTTGAATAATCTTCCAATGCAATACCATGTCCTGCTTTTGTTGCAACACTACGTGCAATAGGATACTTCAATGAATGCAACATTTTATTATTATGACTATGAACATTTTCATTTGTTGAGAATAGTTGTACATAATTTTCAAACTATAAATTTTTTGGAAGATCTATGTTGATAGGGGTTCTTGTCATTAGCAATCTTCAATCATCAATTTGTGGGTTTACATCTCTTACATTCATAAAAAGTTGATGAAATCTTTGTTGATCATCATTTTCCCCATCTTGTTTGATTATCTTATCCAAGGTAACAATAATCTTGAATTCCTACCATAGCAACTTTGCCCTTCTATTGCTGTCATATGTTGGTCTATCACTTACTGGAGGAAGCTAACCCAAATCTCCTACCAAAATAATAGATACACTTGAAATATAAGAATGAAAATATTTATGTCAGAATGAATAATTTATAATTATATTTTACTAACATAGTAGTCTATATTTTGTACATGGTGCACTTGTTAATGAGGAAAAGTGAAGCTATTTACCTCCAAAGCTCATATTTGCATTTTGTGGGAATGCTTGTTGAAGTTGAGAGTCTATGTTCTCCAACATGTTCTAGCCAATGAAACTCATTTCATCAATCAAAATATACTTGATATGTGCCATTTCTTCTTGAAAACTAGCGAGTCTTGTTCCTTCTAATTGAGAGAAATTTTTTATTAGTATTTTTAATTTTGAATGAACTATAGAAGCTCCTATGTTGAATGATGCAACTCCTATTGGTGTAAGTAATAGAAGGGGAGATATAGAGGCGCTTGCTGCATTTTGAAGAGATTGACTAATGGTGCCAATTAGATAGGACTTTCTAGTGCTTGTTGTTCCTTGAATTATCATGAGCAATGGCTCCACATTTTGATTTATGTGATAGTGTGTCATAATAATGTCAACTGCCTTTTTCTATTTTTCAACAAGGGTCATGTAGTTGATTCATTGGGGAATGTCATTATATATTAGACAACCATGATTCTTCATATTACCTATAAAATTGATTGTTGTAGTAGTGTACGCTTCTCCCTTATAATCAATAGACCAATTTGTATGTTTTTCAATATCTCTTCTTCCCAACATGTCTATTTTTGAGCACTCTATATTTTGACCATAATGCAACCTACATATAATTTCTCATTCGTGTTTTGTTGTATTTCTTTGAACATTGTCATTGCCTTCAGTGTTAGAATCATTTGGGTTTTCATCATTGTCTGTCACCATAGAATGTTGAACATGCCAAGGAATGTAATTAAATGTCTCCCAATTTTGTATGATGGTGTCATCATTATGACCAATATCTCATTCTATATCATGAAATGGCTTATAGAGCAATAATTCTAATAAACAAAAGTCAGCCCATTTAACTGATTGTGTAAAGGCATAGATACAAATCTAGGAAACACTCTGACTATTGTTGCTTTGTCCCTTGGCTCCCATTTATTCTCTCTTCTTCTTTTAAGATTATATATCCATGACCTTGTTGCATCAATTAATGTGACAACTTCCATACATAGGGGCCTTTTTTTGTACCCATCAATGAAAGATTTTGTTTGTTCTTCAACATTCTCTTCATTATTTATAGTTACAGGTTTGAAGATCTCATGAGAGACATTTAGATTAACAAATCTTCTACTACACTCTACCAATGGAAGCTCTAATAGCATATGACATGTTTCTTGAGCACCAATGTCTCTTTCTATAATTGTCTCAATTAAAAGTTTCCTATATGCATGTGCGACTAAATCATCTGGGTTTTCCATGTTGGAGAGGCACATCAACATTTGGTGGTATGTTTCTGAACTTTTCTCTACTTTTGCTACATATTTGGCAATGTATTTCACCACAACATGTTTGGAAAGGACAGGTTGCCAATCTATATTTGCTCTCCATAGTTGTAGTATGTATAAATTATGTGAATTGACTGTTTCATCATTTCTAGTTGGTTCAAATTTCTTTTCACCTATTTCTCTATCTTCATATAATTCTAATCCCTCTAGGTTCAATGGCCAAGGTGCATTATACCTATAATAAATATAATAGAGCTATGTAGTTAGTCATGTGACGCTAGTGACCAATTTGTAATTTTGGTTTAAATATCACACTATAATGAAATGATTACCAACAAACCATATGCCCCCTTTTTTCTACAAACATGCACCCTCCTTAAAAATTGTGTGTCATTCTACACAATTTAGGATCTCCTCATAGTCATGATCTAGATTGACCTCTACAAGTTTTCTCATGTTTTTGAGACATGGGTGTTGTTGAAAATTCATGAAAGGCTACAATTCAAAATAATTTGAATAAGTAAATTAGGTCATATCAAGTTATACCATAGAATACATATTTATAAACATACCTATATATTTCACTAGTGAGGATCTTCTCTAGGGTTCCATGCATGAACAATAGAATGAAAATATCTTTCAACACTTTTGCATTCATCCTCATTTGACCAGTCAATGTTGTCCGTATTAGGTGACCCTTTGATCCATATGAATCCATGCACATGTGGGGACCCCCTATGTTTCCATTCATCTCTACACCAAAAATCTTTGACATTCATTCCATTTCTAGAATCTCTTTTCTAAACATAGAGTGTCTCAAGTGCATATAGTGTGCCACAATGTGAGGATAATCAATTATATTTTGCCTACAACAATTTTGAGCTTCACGTGGATTAGTTGGCATTGTTCCTGGCATTAGCACATGTAAATCGGGCCAATACATCTCTATTGCACTCAATGTAAAAAATATTGTAGGACAACCAATTTGATGAAGCAAATCTGTCAATTTTGCATGAGATTTTGCCCAATATGAACTTGTTCCCCTTAGCATTGTACCAAACGTCATCAATTTATCTACCAATCTAGAGTGAGGTGTAGTTTCCATATGTTGTCGCAACTCATTGATGGTGATTGACATGTCTTTAAAGTTTCTCATTACAAACACAAAGGTTGAATTCTATGCGCGATATCTCATGATCATGTTATTCATGAAATATCTAAATCTAGGATGTTTGCCAAAATGATGATCCCTATATCTCAAAAGATGCTTTACAAATTCATGAAGATATACATGTCAAAACCATGGTTCTAACCAATCATAGGTACCATTAGAAAATAGTGTTGGGAATGCCATATCTAATAATCCTGATGTGACATACTCATTAATAGGTGACACACCAATACTCGGCCAATCTATCAATGATGCTAGGTTTGCATTAGGATTACTAACCCATTCATGGATAAGTTCCATTTCCTTTTGTGCATTAGGAGGTCTTGAAGCCATTGTTGTTGTGTGTTCAATTACATTCGCTTCATCTATCTCCATAATTGGACCCAAAAAAATAATATCATTTGCATCTGTATCAAACTCCATATTCACTGTCTTCAACCTATGAAAAATATTTTCATTTCTATTTCTGGGTAGATCATTGAGAGCATTTTCATTAATTTGAACATCAGAGTAAAATTTATCATGCTCTACTTTGTATTTGAGTGCTTTGTATCCACGATATCTATTGACAGTAAAGTTATACTGTGTCCCACATTGATCTCTCCTTCGAACAATAATAATTGACAACTTATCTATTGTATGTGGCAATATGCTTGAAGCATGATCTATGTTTTGTGGAAAACTTATTGTGTGTCCTCTGTACTTAAATTGGCCACCATTTGCATGTGTCACTTGCAATATGGGACTCACACATGCAATTAACATTACCTCAACTTGTGTCAAGTTTGCAAGCTCCTCAGGTTGGGGTCCTAGATCCATATTATTTGAAGCTAAGAATCTGTTATTTCATCTCTCTTGCTGGCATCTATTACACACTGGACCTTCTGATGTGCATGACACTTTGATTCCTAGATAACATTCTTGACAAATATAGCACATGTTTGGCATTATTAAGCTATCCAATTTTTGGAAAAACTACATTTGGAATCTATAGAAATTATCATGAAGATTTCCATTTGTGTTTTGTGCATTTTCTACATAGCCTTTTCTAGCTAAATTTATCCCAACTTGAGTTGTATGATGGGGTGTTTTAGGAACACGTTCAGTTGTCCTTGAAACTTCATTTTGAAGATCCAATTCCTTATTTGTAGTCAAGGGTTGATTATACCTCTCACTGAACTGTAAATGCACTTGATGTCTTCCTTGTATCTCAGAATGTGATACTCCATCAGATGTTCTTTGACGACAACTTCTGTTACTATTTTGTTGATCTCTATTTTCAGATTCCAATTCTTGTAATGGAATATAGATGCTATTATTATTTGATCAAAAGATAAATAAGGTGATCATTGCTTTTATCAACGATATTTCAGTCCTATGTGTAACTGAAGCTCATATTATTCCACTATTGAGAGAGGTGTTTAAAACATAATTTGCTTATTGTAGATCCTATAAAGGAAAAATTGAGTTTTGAAAAAGAGAATTATATGAGATATTTTTAGAGTTTTGAAAAAGAAAATTATATCAGACATTTTTAGAATAGAGGAAAACACAACATTTAGAAGATATGAAATAAAGATATAGAAGAGGGTCATGATTTGAAACTCATATTTGAATGAGAAAGAATGATGATACATTAAATACAAAGCTAACTCTACATAAATTCAACCATATGGTTAACCAACAAACAAATACAAAAAAATTATACATTCAATACATTTACATACAATTTAATATTTCCATGTCCATAATAGCTTGTCCATTCCTTTGATAACTCTAGCAAGGGTTGCATCAATGGCAACAGGGATGGAATTTTGATGTAATGTGAATGAAAGGAATTTTCTAAGATGCCTTTAGAAACATTCAAACAAATGCAATTGGAAAATATAAGTTGACTGAACAACCTCTAGCAAAGTTGTCTCCATAGACGACCAATGTGCAAGGAAGTAATGCAAATTTTGAAATGATAGATGGAATGCCTTAAATCACCTGGAAAAGGTGCCTCAAAGAAATGCAATCTCATGAAATACTGCAATTATAGGGTCAACATAAAATAGTTTTATAAAGACTCAAAAGATTCAAGCTAATACAATTTATAGGTTAAATCTAATTCAAAACCTTGGCCAACACCCTTGTGATGGACATGCCTACAAACTTAGATGCATACAAATTTGGTAATGAGATTTTTAAATGTGACTATAAGAACATTTTCTTGAGCTTAAGAATATGGTTAGTTTCAGATTGACATGATTGAGTTGAAGAAGCTACAAAGCCCTCAAACTATTAGAAAAATGCCTCATGGAAATCACTGATTACAAGATTGCCAAAAAATAATGGATCATCCGAATGATGCCAGTAATATTGCTTTCTAAGTGTGGGAACATAGAGAACCCATTTAAATTATTGGATACTTGCAAAAGAGAACATCCATACTTGATTTATATTTCATTGACATCTACATCTATTTCCTGCAAATTGTACCCTATTTTAAATGTGGGACAAAGGTTTTGTATTTATCTAAATTGAGTGTAGAATACTAAATCTATTCTTGGGAAAGAAACATAAGTAAAAAATAAGCAATGGGTACCTGTTGTTGACTTCTACACTTTTGGCCTCTTCCCAAGCAACTGCTTCACTTCAATGATACAAATGTAAAGGATCACTTGTACAAGATAATATATATAAGGTTATTCTTCCCAATCTTGTAACTAATCAATTAAAAATTGTTTGCTTCCATTTGAATGAATTTAATTTAATCAAGATTTTCTTTTAAAAAATGTAGCACTTTAGAGAATGTGGCTATAAATTATTTCTCTAGTGCTCCATTAGTAAATGGATTGGAAATAGTATGGAATCATTATTGCTCAAATAGAAATCAAAGAAACATGGAAATAAAAACTCCAATTAGTTTGTTAAGAAATGGATGGTAGATTGATATGAATTTTAGATCAATGGATCTTGAACGGTTGTTAACATAATGCCTAAATGAATTAAAAAGAAAAAGACTTTTATTAACGAATTCTTTGCAAAAATTGGCATCTTTCAATATACGTTATGTTTGTTGATTTCTAGCAACTCTTACCATTATTAATATGCTATCGTCATACTGGCAGCTACTTCTCTATTTTTTTAAAAAGTGCTTATTGTTTACATTGAAATTTTCTCCCACTATAGGAAGCCTCTTGGCTTAATGAATGATTCACATTTTTTAACCATCAGCATGTAATGAATTTGAAATTTTAAAGCATAGTCCAGTGCCGACAATGAATTGTCAATCATAACTATTATGATTATATTTAATACAATTTAGTTTGATGTCTACCTAAACGGATCGTTCATTTAAAACAATGATCTTAGAAATTTCTAATAGATACTTTAGGACCTAATAATTCCTTGCGGTCCATAAATAGATTAAATGTTCACATGAGCATACCCTTAACAGATTTATTGGATTCACCTAAACAATTATTAGTCCAGGGAAGTTGGAACTAATGTTACCATTTGTTCGCTGTATTAATTTTTGCCAAACAAACATGCACATTTTTCAAAGTTTGTAAAGTGTGATTTATAAATTAATTATCAAATACTATTTCTAATTTTATGATTGATTCATGGAAATTTTTTGAGGTTTATTCTAAATTTTCGTATGCAAAAAAATTTGCAAATTAGAAAGTAGTGTAAGCAAATTTCTTAAGTGTCTTTCCCTACACCAACTCTAGCATTTCATTTACTCTCTCCACTTGTTGGAGCTTTTGTCTGAAATTAGTTTACAAAGTGTTATTTTAATAATTAAAAAATCATATTCAGTTTGCACTATTGCAAAATTTTCCACAAAATTTGGAATCATTATTATTTGGGAGTTTTATTTTGTATTTATCAAATTGTCCATCCACAAGATCACTTTTCCTTGCAATTAGTTTATTTTATTTATTTATTGTTGAAGGCATCTAGAAAGGTCTTTTGAATAAATGAGGGGTATGTTAATTATTGTTAGTTGGACAGCTGTTATTTCTGACCCGAAAATAGCAGCACTATTTATGGGTAGCTTGAACAGCTGTTTGTCCTTATCTATGAATAGCGGTTGTATTTATGGGTGGTTTGGACAGCTGTTTGTCCACTTGCCAAAAATTAGTAAATGGTTATTATTTACTAATTTTAGTAATTCCTTTTGGACACTTTGTAACCAATTCTATTATTGGCTGTCGAGTTGTCTTAATCTTAGCCATTGGTTAGATTTAATCTCGGTCATTGGTTTACCAATAGGAGTAGTATAGAAAGGGGTCATTGGGTTATTTGGATAAGAAGCTTTCGTGAAGTAGTTTGCAGTGTTAGCAAATAGTCTTGCAGTGTTAGCAAGGGTGCAGTGTTAGCGTTGGGATAGCAGTGGGGAATATCAGCAGGAGAAATTAGGAGGTTGTCGGAGTTCTGCCAGTGAGAGGCAAGAAATTTTGTATCTCTTGATTTGCTGAAGTTTAATATAATTCCTCATCTGTAGAACTGGTTTTCCCTTAGGGGTTTTTCTAGGGACAATTTGTCCGAAAATATTGTGTTGATTGTGTTGCGCATTTCTTTCCATATTTTAAGTGAAGTTGCAGTTGTGTTATTTTTCGATATTAGCTAGGAATTTGTTTTCAGCAGTTTAATAATCATTTATGATAGGAGATTAATAATCAGTGACTGCAATAGTTTGATTTTTCACATGGTATCAGAGCATTGTTAAGGGTAGAAGAGTTTTTCCCTGAGAAAGAAATTTTGATCTCTTTAGATTTATTATTGCTCCAAACCCTTGAGATGGCTTCAGCTGGTTTGAGAGATCAGGACAGATTGGATGGTGCCTCAAATTTTGGTGTCTGGAAGGCCAGAATTTCTTTATTGTTGGAAGAGAATGGTATCAAGGATTATGCTACCAGTGGTGTACCTGTACCAACGGATGCAACATAGCTTGCAGCATATAGGAAGGACGATGCCAAAGTGAGGAGGATTATCCTTGATGGTGTCAAGGATCATATTGTTCCACATATCTCAGAGCTAGATACAACAAAGAAGATGTGGGATGCCATTCTAAATCTGTACCAGAATGCTACCACCAACAGGAAGTTGATTCTCAGAGAGAAGCTAAAGAATACTCGGATGAATCAGGGAGAAGACGTCACAAGTTACCTCACTAGGCTCAGACTTGTCAAGGATGAGTTAGCAGCTGTTAGAGATAGCCCTAGTGATGATGAGCTAGTGAGAATAGCCATAAATGGGTTTACTAACTATGGAGTGTCTTTGTTCAAGTTGTTAGTGGACGAGATACTTTACCGAGTTGGGATCGACTATGGACTGATTTCACTCAGGAGGAGTTTAGACTAAGTCTTGTCAATGGGGTCAACAAGAGCCAAAAAAATGAGGTGGAACAAGAGAACGTTGCCCTAGCAGGTAAAGGGAAAGCAAAGAAGGGATCTAGCAATTGATCAAATTCACAAAGTGAAAAGAAGAAGAAGGACCTTTCTAAGGTCAAGTGCTTTGGATGTCACGAGTTTGGCCACTATGTCAGTGATTGCCCAGAGAGGAAAAAGGGTAAGAAGCAAGTGGCAGCTTCAGCAAGTGCAGAAGAACTCTCCAACAAAATGGAAGATGAGTTTGCACTCATAGCTTGTATGGTTAGCTCAACCTCACAGTGTGTTTGGTATATAGATAGTGGGGCACCATTTCATATGACAGGAGTTAGAGAGTACTTCTCCAGTTACAAGGAGGAGGACACCAACATCCAGATTTCTATGGGAAACTTGTCCAAACTCAACCTTGTTGGGAAAGGGACTGTTCAGTTTCAGAGGGAGAATGGAAAGATAATTCCTCTTCATGATGTGTTATATGTGCCAGGCTTAGGTATGAATTTGATTTCTATATCTGTTCTTCAGGATAGGGGTTATAATGTACTCTTTAGAGGGACACATGTGTTGATTAAGCACAAGGATTGGAAATCACCCATAACTATTGGAGTTAGGAGTGGTCGCCTTTATAGATTGCAGTTTGATACTCCTAAGGCACTTATGAGCAACAATAATCCTAGAGATTTTGGAGAGCTATGGCATAGGAGGATGGGCCATATTCATCATGGAGGACTTAGATTGCTTCGTGAGACTGTGATAGGTGTTCCAGAGGTGAGCACAGAGCATGATGATGTATGTAAGGGATGTGTGTTGGGGAAGTTTGCGAAAGAATCTTTTCCAAGGAGTGACACCAGATCTAAGGGTGTTCTTGATCTAGTACATTCAGATGTTTGTGGACCAATGTCGATGAAATCTCTCAGAGGATATGAGTACTATGTTACTTTTATTGATGATTTCTCTAGAAAGACTTGGATATACTTCTTGAAGACTAAGGATGAGGTTTTCAGTCGATTCCAAGAGTTCAAGGCTCTTGTGGAGAACTCGACAGGAAAGAAGATAAAGGTTCTTCGATTAGACAATGGAGGCGAGTACAAAGGAAATGTCTTCCAGGAGTTCTGCACCAGAGAAGGAATCAAGAGAGAATGGACTGTTCCTTACAATCCACAATAGAATGGAGTTGCTGAGAGGAAGAACCGTTCTATATCGGAGGCAGCAAGAGCTATGCTACATGACCAGGACATGCCCCGTTACTTATGGGTAGAGGTGTGTAATACAACAGTCTACATTCACAATAGAGTTCCACACAAGGTGCTAGGGAAGATGACACCAAAGGAGGCTTTCACAGGGAAGAAGCCAGATGTTAGTTACTTCAGGATATTCGGGAGTTTGGCATATTGTCATATTCCTAGAGATACACGTACGAAGCTAGATCAGACTGCAGAGAGGGGGTACTTTGTTGGGTATAGTGAGACCTCAAAGGCATATAGCATTTTCATTCTGGGGACTAAAAGAATTATTGTCAGACGGGATGTCAAGTTCATGGAGGACAAGGCATTCAGGAGATCCAGAGATTTGCCAACAGATGATTAGAGTGAGCAGCCAACAGAAGCTCCAAGACCAAGTCAAGGGCATCAAAGCTCAAGTACAGTTACCAGTACGAGTGTAGACTTAGTTAGTGAAGATTCACAGAGTATGGAGCAACGGGTGCAATAGGAAATGCATCTAGAAGACTTAGAGGTTGACATTTCATCCTCTATAGTTGGTAGCAGGAACCATGTGGTTCCATATACACAAAGGGATACTTAGGAGTTTGTGGGAGCTCCTAGGAAGAGTACTAGATAGCGAAGACAACCAGCCAAGTTCAATGACTATGTGGCATTAGTTAGTCAGTTGGTAGATAGTGAGCCTTCTAGCTATCAGGAAGCTGCAGAACATCAGGTATGGCGAGATGCTATGGTTGAGGAATATTATTCAATAATGCAGAATGATGTGTGGGAGGTAGTACCTAGACCAACAGATAGGGCTATAGTTGGATCACGCTGGATTTATAAGATAAAGCATGGCGCAGATGGTAGCATCGAGAAATACAAGGCTAGGTTTGTGGCAAAGGGGTTCTCTCAGAAGGAGGGAATAGACTATGAGGAGACATTTGCTCCAGTTGCCAGGTATACTTCTATACGAGCTGTAATCTCACTTGCAGCACAGATGGGATGGAAAATCCATCAAATGGATGTCAAGACAACATTCCTCAATGGTGAGTTGAAGGAGGAGGTATACATAGAACAACCAGAAGGCTTTGTAGCACACAGCAAAGAGACCCACGTGTGTAGATTAAAGAAAGCATTGTACGGACTCAAGCAGGCTCCTAGAGCGTGGTATGAGCGCATTAATACATACTTGCAGAAAATGGGCTTTGTGAAGAGTGAAGCAGATGCTAACCTCTACTACTTGATGGTTAGGGGTGAGATTCTCATTCTTGTTCTTTATGTGGACGACCTATTTCTTACAGGTTCACTAGGGATCATAGTGGATTGCAAGAGGAACCTTGCAAAAGAGTTCAAGATGAAGGATTTAGGACTTATACACTACTTTCTAGGCATGGAAGTGTGGCAGACAGATGGGGAGATTTTCCTTGGTCAAGGGAAATATTGCATTGAAATCTTGAAGAAATTCGGGATGGAGGATTGCAAAGCCATGTCTACACCCATGATCATGAATTGGAGGAAGGTAGATACAACTAAGGAGAAGGATGTAGATCCCACTTTATATAGACAGTTGATTGGTTCACTTATGTATTTGGTCAACACTAGACTAGATATAGAATTTGCAGTAAACTCTCTTAGTCAGTTCATGGTTGAACCAAAGAGAATGCATTGGATAGCGGCTAAGCATGTGCTACGTTACTTGTGTGGTACAGTCAAGTATGGGATCAAATATGTTCGAGGTGAAGGTATCAGGTTGATAGGCTATACTGACGTAGATTGGGCAGGAAGTACAATAGACAAAAGGAGCACTTTAGGGTGTTGTTTCAGCTTGGGATTAGGAGTTGTATCTTGGTTTAGCAGGAAGCAGAATTTTGTGGCTCTAAGTTCAGTAGAAGCAGAATACATAGCAGCTAGCATGGCGACATGTGAAGCTATATGGCTTTAGAAGTTGTTAGTAGCCTTGTTTGGTCAGAAGGTTGAGACTACTGTGATACATTGTGACAATCAGAGTTGCATCAAGTTGTCTGAGAATCCAGTGTTTCATGATAGGTCTAAACATATAGATATCAGATATCACTTCATCAGAGATTGTGTACAAAGGGAAGTTGTTCGACTACAGTACATACCTACAGATGCGTAGGTAGCAGACATTCTGACGAAGGCTTTGGGAAAGGCCAAATTTATCTTCTTCAGAGATAAGATGGGTGTCATGCAAAACAACTTCCTCGCTAAGAGGGAGTGTTAATTATTGTTAGTTGGACAACATTTATTTTTGATCCGAAAATAGCAGCACTATTTATGGGTAGCTTGGACAGCTGTTTGTCCTTATCTATGAATAGCAGTTGTATTTATGGGTGGTTTGGATAGCTGTTTTTCCACTTGCCAAAAATTAGTAAATGGTTATTATTTACTAATTTTAGTGATTCCTTTTGGACACTTTGCAACCAATTCTATTATTGGCTGTCGAGTTGTCTTAATCTCAGCCATTGGTTAGATTTAATCTCAGTCGTTGGTTTACCAACAGGAGTAGTATAGAAAGGGGTCATTGGGTCATTTGGATAAGAAGCTTTCGTGAAGCAGTTTGCAGTGTTAGCAAATAGTCTTGCAGTGTTAGCAAGGGCGCAGTGTTAGCATCGAGATAGTAGTGGGGAATATCAGTGGGAGAAATTAGGAGGTTGTCGAAGTTCTTCTAATGAGAGGCAAGGAATTTTGTATCTCTTGATTTGCTGAAGTTTAATATAATTCCTCATCTGTAGAACTGGTTTTCCCTTAGGGGTTTTTCTAGGGACAATTTTTCCGAAAATATTGTGTTGATTGTGTTGCGCATTTCTTTCCGTATTTTAAGTGAAGTTGCAGTTGTGTTATTTTTTGATATTAGCTAGGAATTTGTTTTCAGCAGTTTAATAATCATTTATGATAGGAGATTAATAATTAGTGACTGCAATAGTTTGATTTTTCATAGGGTATCTATATATGTTTGATATTGATATTTGCTATTTTATTTTGTTAATTATTCTACTTCTAAATTTCATCAAACTTTAAGAAATATAAATAATAATTTATTTAAGATAAGGAGAAAGTAGAATATTCAATTCATTGCCACTTAAACTACACTATTTAAAATAAAAATAATAACTAGCAATTCCAACCTTTTGTGTTTGCAACAATCATCCCATAAGTTTATACTAATATTTTTTAAAACTATAATTTATTGTGCATAAATTAAATTAAAAATAATTTTTAATATTCTAATTTTAAGTCTGACTTAAATATATAAATAAAACAAGGGCTACACTGCAGCTCGAGTCCCTGCCAAATGTAAGAAGCATGCCAAAGAGTAATGGGATTTGAATTGATTTATTTGGAAACTTATTTCTAGAATAAACGCTTAGCAATTTTCCTTGCATCTTTGTTTAATTTTAGAAGGAACTTTGTGCTTCATTTTTTTTTTTACTATATAGATGAAAAGAGCTTTGCATGCAAATCTTTAGATTGCATCAACATATAGCGAAGAGACAATCATATAGTAGAGAGACAGTCATATACTTGTGTCATATTCACTCTTCACTATTTTTAAGTCTAATTCTTGAAACCTAATATTTAAAAAAAATGAATATTTACCTAATTGAAAGTAATTGGCAGCTATATTATGGAATTAGAAGAGGGAAGAGAGACATTTTTAGAAGGGGTGGTTCTTGTTGGTGTCTAGTTTGAACTAATTTTTAGCCTTTCTTTCTCTTACTATTGCTCCTGACATTTAGTTCTCGGGCTTGGTAAAGCTCTAAGGTTGTTCATGATGGGTAGTAGAATTTTTTGTCAGCATTTTCATGTTGGTGGAGCTTCCCATATGTATGTAAGAAATTTTGGCTAACATTTGTAATAAAATAGTCCATACATTGTAATATTTTCTATTCAATAGTAGAGGCCTTTCTAAATATTGGCTTTCATTTAGATTTTGATAGTTTGCAATTTCCTAGAAGATGACTGATGGGCATTGACAATGTGTATAGACCTCATACACTAAATAAGTGTTTTCATGTATCCATTCTATGATCAAACAAAATATACAATATTGAAATGTATTTTCAAGAGCTTCATGAGAGCTTTCATGCAAAATTCATTTTCTACATGTTCAAGAATCATTTCATTTCATTCCCTTTAATATCATCTATTAAAGAAATATTTGATTAAAAAAATTCATTATTTTCCATTGGCATTCTAAGCCTATCTTATGTTCTTGTTTGAATGACAATTTTGGAAACGAGTCTCTTAAGCTTGCAAAATAAATTTAAATTTGAGTCAATATCAACAATAGAAAACAAGAATGCAATGGAGCCCTTTTCAATTTTGTGTTGCAGCTACCAAACACTAAATTAGTGAAGCAAACATGAGGTATTAGAGAACATTTTAAAATAAGAGCACAAATTCTCAAAGTCAAATCTCATTCTTGAAATAAAAATATTGTTTTTAGAAAAGAATGAAACACATTCCCCACATCTTGCTAAATAATTGGATCATAAAATGCATAGGGAAGATTAGGAAGTAGAATCTAAGTAGGCTATCAAATTGGAAGATCATCTAAAAATTGAAATGAGGAATTTTATGGAAGTTTTGTTTTTTCTTCCTTTGTATTATATAAGCAATGTATCAAGCAATAAAACATGGAGGAAAAGTAAATCACACTGTATATAAAGCAATTTTTTCTACAACTTAAACAACAAAATAAATTTAGCTTAAATATTTAACTTCATCTACATTTCACATTCTTGGAAGCCCAAAACAATAGAAAATAAATGGTTACAAAGCGACTAAAACAATTTCAAAGTAGTTGGTAGGAATTTTCTTACAAAATATGATACAGGTGTGATTGGACTAAAAGCTTTTGCGGGTAATCACTACAAGTAAAAATAATGAAGAATATGACATTAGAAAATGTACATTGAAAAGCCTCATAAACTTGATTGCGTGCTCATTTCTTACAATAGAAAAGGTGCCAAAATAATGCTACTAAAAAAGAAATAGCCAAACGTTTAAGGAGAATACCTAACTTTGTTTTAACAATGAGTGCATTATTGTTGCAGCCTTGAAAATGCAATCTAGAAATTAAAAGGGAACATCAAATAAAATTGAAATCTACTTCAGATCCTACATCTTACATGTCTGTTATTCAATTACTAATTACAAGCTCGGAGAAGATTAATGAAGCATACCCTCAAATCCAAATAGGATTGAGTTTTTTGGTGAATAGAAAGTGGAAGACAAAATTAGGGACCTTCACTTACTGTAATAACAAAGTAGAAGTTTAAGTTGATGCTCTACATGTAAACATAACATGCAAAGGCCACATATATTACGCTGCATAAGGAACCCATGAGCAACACATCATCCTCCATTGCCACCCATGACATGAATCTCAAAGTTATTTTTCACCCAAATTTCTCACAAGAAAATAAAATGATTGCTCCAAGAAATTAGCTAGACCAATGGGAAAAGAGGATTTTTATAGAGAGAAATGCATTTTAATAGGCATGTAAATGAAGACCATAGTTTAAGAGGAAATATTATGCTATTTTCACATTTTCCCAAAAGGGAACTATTGCAAAAAGTGACTCAACATTTCAAAATTAATATAAGAAATATACAAATATATTAAAAATAGCAACTCTTCCCACAAATATCCTATTAGCTAAAGTAATTTAATAAATCAACTTGAAAAATCAAAAGTTAAATAAATGAAAGAAAAATGTGAGTTAAAAGTGGATAGAACAACTAATCAAGTTTCTAAATAAATAAGAAAAAGGAAAGAGTTAATATTAGAGATAAATTATAAATTATAAATTAAATAAAATCTTATCTCAATAAATTAAATTATAAATAATTTTCAATTAAAATAAAATAATATTTATTTAAAATAAATAAATAACCAATATTAACTAATTAAGTTAAATAAATAAATTTAAAAATAATAGTTAACGATGGATATAATAGCTAATTAAGCTAAATAAATAAGAAAAAAAAATAGTAATGTACATGATAACTAATTAAATTAAATAAATAAATAAAACAAGAGTTAAAAGTGGAATGAAATGAAAATCAAACAATAGCTAATAGTATAGATGATAGCCAATTAAACTAAATAAATAAATAAAACATGAGTTAAAAGTGGAATGAAATAAAAATTGATTGGAACATTATTAATGACAAATGTTGACAATTTAACAGTCAAAGGCTAGCAATTTTCTGACCAAAAAATAATTTTACGGGAACAAAGTTCCCACATATAGCTTATCAGCTAAAAAAAGGAGTATTGAAAATGATATAACAATATTCATAATTTTACGTTACATTTAAATATGTAACACTGTCTTTACTTGTTTTAATATGAAAATTTGATAATTCTATAGTTTACAAACTAATTATACAAATTAAGAAACAACTAATATATATCTATCTAAGATTGAGTATAAATTAAACAATGAACAATACTCACGTTACAAAATTATTTAATTAAATAGAGCAATGGGCGTATGCATATTTTTTATAAAATGGAAAAAGGATTATTTGTCATTTCTTTATATTTTTGTTTTAGGTCAATTTTTCACATATGAATGCAAATATAGTTGTTGGATTTGATAAATATTCGTGAAAATGACAAACATTTTCTTCTCTAGTTTTTTATTAATACGATATTAGAAATTATATAGTATAAATAAATAGTTTAAATTTATCTTATATAAATAACCATTTATAATTATATTACTATTTATTAATATCAAATATCAATCCTAACTAAAAACTAGTATATAAACCTTTTAATGAAAACATAACAAAATAGTAACTAAAGACTAAAACTATACACACATATATCTATAGAATCCAAGTCTTACTAATTAATGAATTCATTATATCTCAAAATTTTAAAGGATTTTCTATGTTTTTGCAATCAAAACCTCTATTAGTCAAGTGATCATGTACAAAGTAATTAAACATCTTAATCTTCATTTGTACATATAAATTAAATCATAGTCCAAAGGCAGAGACTCAAGCACTCCAAAGAGCTATTATTCCTTATGTCAACAATCACAATTTGTATTTTATAAGGACTAATGTTTTGAGTTAGGGGTGCATTTCTTTTTATGGCTTTATTTGAAAGATATCTTTTAGAGCTTAAACATGTGAGGCTAAATTTGACGACCATCTTAGCCTATAAAACAAGATTTGATATCAGATAACTATTGTTTTAATTTTTTATTAGTGTATACAATTTTGGGTATTAGTATTTGTTAATTATTGTTGCAACTACTATTGATTAACTAGTGATTGAATTATTCAGTTTCAACCATAAATGATTTACAATTATTTTTTTTGAAAGTTTTTGTTCAATTATTATATAGTATACATGTTAAATTTTTACTTTAAAAACTATCAAAAATCATTTTCTTGACAGTGATTAGTTAAAATGTTGGGGGTCTTATTAATGAAATTGTAGGAAACACTACGCATCTTATGAGACAATTTTTTCAAATATGACATCACTATGATTAAATTTTTAAAATAAAAATTAATAGATACAATATATAAATTGAGAGTAGATTTTCTTGTATTAGAATAAGGTTGAGCAATCTCCACATTACATAATTATAATTTCAGTTAATAAAATTATTTTATTTTATTTTAAAATTAAAAATATTTAGAATACATAATATAATCATGAAGATTTGCCAATAGTGGCATGTTGTGATGGTTAAGTTGTTGCATTGTTATCCTTGCCATCAAGGTTCAAATCTCATGGGGATGAGGTCCCCCGTTTGTGGCCTCACTGGTTCATAGCTCCAGGTCAAAGCGTTTACCTCTCTTTAAATATAATCATGAAGATTTTAATATTAATTATTAGTTAATCAAAAGTGATTACAATAGTATTTAACCTTTGACAAATACTAATAATTATTATAGTTGGTCATAAATATATCAATATTTTATTATTATTTTAAAATCATTTAATATTATTATTAAGAAAATTTAATCTAATTACAAAATAAATTTAATACACACTCAACCAAAATTTCAACCTTTATTATTACCTTTGAAAATATTATCCACATGTGAATATAAATATCAGTATTGATGAAAGAATGATTTTGAAATATATATGTAATATTATTACATTTTAATCAATCTTGAAGCCACTAATTATAATTGTATCTTATAAAAAAGTGTTTGAAAATTAATAAAGAATTTATTTTTAAAAGAAGAATTATTATTATAATTATTATTAATCTATTCATGTCATCACTAAATTTCTATCTTTTATTTTAATAGAACAATTATTATTAATCTATTCATCACATCATAATGATTATAAATTAAGAAATAATTTTAAACTATTACAAATAAATTTTGTAATTATATTATACATAATTTAATTATTTTATTTTATTTTATACTTAACTAAATTATAATTCAACTAAATTTATTAAAAAGAATGTGAGTGAAATGTGACAATAGAATATGAAGTGGTAAAAAAAGTAAGAAAAAGGAGAAATAGATTTATAGTAGGTAGATAGATAAAGGGAAAATATTGAGAGAGATGAGAATTATTTTTTCAGTGTGGGGATAAGCATAATCAAATTACATTCCTAAAATATAAGTGATAAAGGATTTTCACAATTTATGAATTGTTGTGATAAAATATTTAAAATACATTTTCTCTATCATATAAATTGCCAATAAAATATGTAAAAACCTCTAAAATCATGGTTAATTCAAAGCTTCCATAAATTCTTATATATATATATATATATTTTCTGACAAATATGATCATTGAAAAGTATGAAGATGAATTTTTTTTTTCATTACAATTTTAATAATCTTATAGAATATGTTAAGTATATGATTATTTTACAACCTATTTTTATTAAATTAGAATTTAAATTTGATTTGAAGGAAAATTAAATTATCAATAAATTATTTTTCTATAATTCGTAAGCTCTCCAAATTATTTTTTATAATTAGTTGATAGTTGGATATTTAATTATATTATAATTTAAGAAATTATTTTTAATTGTAACATAATATGTTAATTAAAAGTTTTGTATAGATTTAAAGTTTATTTCTATTTGAGCATCTATCAAATATAGTCATATTTTACAAAACAATTAGACTTATAATTTTTTTAAAGACATAATTTTTTGAGTAAATGCATAATAATATTAAAGTTAAAAATATTAGATACTCATTTTCTACTTTCATATTATTCTATTTTAGAGTTTTTTTTCTAATGGTTTATCAATCATTTTATTGAATTAGTATAATCTCCTCCTTATTTTAAATATTTTTCATTTTTAGTTACTATATACATGTGTATACATATGTGTGTGTAAACAAGCACACACACAGATATATATGTATATATACATATAATTTTAATTTTAATTATAGATTTTTAAATTATATTTTTGTTAAAATCAAGTATATTCAATTTAATAATATTATAGTACTAACTTTGATCGATTAGTTAGTGTAATTAACATAGTAAATTAAATAATTTTTATATAAATAATTTTGTAATTAATTAATGTTATAATTTAATAAAATTATACTAATAATTTTCTGTTATAATGTTATAATTACATTTTTCATCTCCAATTCCAACCATTGCTCAAATTGTGTAGCTAGCTTGTAGGACGATTTCATGAGAATCCCACTCATATGTAGTGAATCAATTTTAGAGATTTTGATTCTAGGAGGGAGGCTTTTGATGGGAGGTATGGGAAGTGAAACTAGTCGTATATCGATGGTAGGATTCAAACTCTTGACCACTTGGTCTACCCATGGCTGTATATGTCAAAGGCTGTCTAGTGTGGTGATGTAGGAAATAATGAGGCCATGGGAGGCCAAAAGCTCTATGAGTTCAAAGAAGGGAATAAGATGAATCTTCTCGACGTAGGGAACAAGTACTGAAAACATAAATGAAATAGAACACAATAGATAAATACTCCAAACTTGAGCACTAAAATATTAGAGTAGTCCATTGTATTTATAAACAAAGGTATGTACATTCTAGATGAAAGCATTTATGAGTATAGGTGAGAAAAGTGGTTGTAGTCAACAATGAGTGACTAAACATGTTTTATGTATGTTTCTAGAGGCTTCTCTAGTTTGTACCAGCCAAGTCAGTGAGTAATTAATTTACATTAACATCCCCCATAAATTAATTACAATGACCATACTAAATATCTATACTAAGACTCTAAGTATCCCCCGATAAGCTAAATATGATGGGTCTCAACCTAAAGCCTTGTTGGGTACCCATTTACACTCATTTAGGTCCTAAAGAAAAAAATGGAGTAGTTGGAATTCCCAAGAATCCCCCCCAAATGACAACCATGAGTGAATCATGTCACTACTTATTAGCCTAAAAGATGTTGAAGAGATACAAACTTTGCTTCACTTAAGGCCTTGGTGAATAAATTTGCAATTTGGTCTTTTGTTCTACCATATTGGAGATGAAGTACCTATTGCTGAATCAAATGTTGAATATAATGATGATAAACCTTGATATGTTTGGTGCAAGCATGAAATACTAGATTCTTAGACAATGAGATGGTACTTTGATTGTCATAATGAAGTAGAGTGGTCCCTACATGATGTTGCTTGAGGATTGGTAGGATAGCTTGCAACCAAATGATTGCTTTCATTGCTTCATTCCTCACAATCTATTCATCTTATGTAGTGGATACATAAATGGTAAAATTCTTTTTACCACATTGAGAAATGGGATCTGCACCAAGATAGACAACATAACATGTACTAGACTTACGATCATTTGCACATCTCGCCAAATCAAAAAATGAAAAACCAATAAGAGAAAGATCTCTAGGAGATGATTAATAGATACTTATTTTTAAAGTCCCTTTCACATATCTTAGTATTCTTTTAGGTGCTATCTAATATGCGACCTTAGGGGAACTCAAGATTCTAGAAAGTACACTTATAACTACAGAAGAAATATATGGACAAGTATGTGTCAAATATACAAGACTACCAACCAATTACCTATATAAGGTAGGATCAACATCTTCACCTTCTATGTCCTTTCTAAACTTCAATCCCAAAGAAACTAGAGTAGACATGTTCTTACAATATTCCATTGTAAATCTTTTTAACAAGTCAAGAGAATACTTTGTTTGAGAAAGGTAAATTCCATCATCGGTTTACCATACTTGTATGCTAAGAAAATAGTGTAGAAAACCAAGATCTATTATCTCAAATGTATCTTGCAAGCTTAACTTTATGTTACTAATTTGATTCAAACTATTTCCTATAATGATAAGATCATCAACATAAGGCACAATAATAATGATACCACCATCATCAAATTCCTTCACATACAAATTTGGATCATGAGGACAATTACGAAAGCCTTGAATTTGAAAATATTCACCAATTTTAGCATACTAGGCCCTTGGAGCTTGTTTTGAACCATATAAAGACTTCCTTAATTTGCAAACCATATGTTCTTTTCCTAAAATTTCAAATCCTTAAGGTTGAATCATATAAATCTCTTCATTCAAATATGCATTCTTCACATCCATCTAGTGTAGTGGCCACTTAAAATGAGCCACCAATGCTATTTTAGTCCTAACACAATACTAATCTTGGCTATTGGGGAAAACATTTATGTGTAATCAATGCCCTCTTTTTGTGAATACCCTTTGGCCACTAGTCTTGCCTTGTATTTTCAATGCTCCCATCTAACTTAAACTTAGTTTTATAAACCCACTTATTGTTAACCACATTCTTTCCCTTTGGCATCTCTACTAGTTTCCAAGTTCTATTTTTTATTAAGAAATCATACTCATTTTGCATAGCTTCTTCCCATTCATATTTTTCTTCAGCATCTTCATCATATGTTTGAGGATCATTTTTTTCATTATGATGGTTATTAAAGCATAATTAATTTGATGAGTCCTTTGATAAATATCTTGAATACTTTTGGTTTTTAGAGGACTAGATTCTTCAACTATATTAGATATTTCCTTAGAACTTTCACCAATTTCAAAATTATTGAGAGATTCATGATTATCTATGGCCACTTGTGGAATAGGAGAGGATTTTGGAACATCATCAAACCCCTCACCAAACTTGATGTCCCTACTTGTAAACACATCTTCCACACTAGGATCATACAACACATATCCTTTCCTTTGGTCATCATAGCCCACAAAGATGCACTTGATACTTTTATTATCAAATTTATTTTCTCTAATTTCATCTGGCACATGAGCATATGCTTCACATCTAGAGACTCTAAAATACTTTATATTGGGCTTTCTCCCTCTCCAAGCTTCTTCAGGAGTAATATTTTGCAAAAAACTTGTGGGAGATCTATTTAAAACATGAGATGTGGTATTAATTGTTTCATCCCATAGAAATAAAGGAAGATTCCTAGATTGTATCATACAACATGTCATTTCCATTAAAGTCATATTCTTCCTTTCAGTAATGCCATTTTGTTGAGGAGTATATCTAATAGTCATTTCTCTCTTTATCCCATGATACTCACAAAATCATTTGAACCTATTATTTACATATTCTCCTCCATGATCAATTGTTATTCTCTTGATCTTATTCACACTTTTTTCCTCCACATGAGATTTAAACATTTCAAATTGGGTAAACACTTCATGCTTTTGTTACAAGATGTAAACCCAAACTTTCCTTGGGAAATCATTAATAAAGTTAAGATATACCTAGCTCCTCCTTTTGATGTAGGATTCATAGGACCACACAGATCACTATGGACAAGTTCTAAAGTTTTATTTTCTCTTCATGTAGACCCCTCAAAAGTGTCTATATGTTGTTTACCAACCATGCATCCTTCACACACATTTGTATTTAATTTTATCCAAGGTAGTCCATCAACCATTTTCATCTTTGAAAGTGATGAAGGAACAACCCAAGATAAAATGAACACAACAGGAAAAGAAGAATCTTATCATTAGGAATGATATGATATTACATTTAGTGTAGAGAAAATAGACTCAACTGCATGCCATATGGGCTTACAATGTTATCAAATTCTGGAGAAACCCCTTCTCGTTGAACCTTCTCCCAAACTCTGAAAAGAATACATTTACAATGCATAAAATGACCTTAAGTAAACTGAATTAGGTTTAGGGTTAAGAATATATCTTAGAATGTTCCATTTGACATCTACCACTAAAGAAAATGTCAAAAGTCAGTGCAAAATTAGAAGAATTTAGGAATGGTAGTCCAACTTTTAGGAGGCATAACTTTTGATTTGAGACTCTAAATAATGAAGCACTTACATTTTTGGAAAGCTCTCCAAGTTCTCTATAGCCCTATGGAGTAGCTATGCTCATCCCCCATTTTTATGGCCTATACGAGGCTATTTATTGCCTCAAATATGACTTTGAAGCATTCTTAGGGGGTCTCCAAGCAACTTAAAATTGTAATAACTTTCAAACCATAAAGCCTATTGACCTAATTATTTTTATAGAATGATTTAAATTACAAGTACACACATACCTTAAACTTACTCCCTCTAACTCACAATAAATATGAATCAATTACAATATACCTATTTTCTACATTGGCACATATCTTGAGGTGCCAAAAAATACTGAGCCAGAAAACCAATAGTGGAACTATGAGAGTTGGGATCTCTACTTGGCCCAAATGGGTATCTAGAAATAGGTATGTGTAGGATCACTGTGTGCGAAAAAGTGGTGATGTGAAAAAAGTGGAGTTTGAAAACATCTAAAAGCGTTTCAAAGTTCACTTTGACTTTTTTCCACCCATCTTGATACCAAGGCTAAAAAGTTTGGGCCAACCCTTTTTAGGTATCTAACTAATTATCAGGTACCCGATATCATATTGGATTCCCAACACCTACGACATAATTTTTTTGAAAAAACCTGAGAGCAAATTTTGCATTGCATTTTTGGGTTTGTTTGTTTGTGCTCCATTTTGAGTATTGGATTTCAGAACGGTTATAAGATACGGGTAATTTTATTTTGTACTTTTTATGATTTGAATGAATATTAATATAAATTAGTTATTTTAAATAGAATTTGTTAAAAGATAGGGTATTTTAATAGAAATTCTTGAAATTTAGTTTTTTTTTATATAAATTATGTTTTGCAAATTAATAGGTATGGTTGACCTAAATGATGATATTGAGCAAGGAAATAATGTTCCTCCTAACCCTCCACCAAACAATCCCCTACACCCTCAAAACACTCCTCAAATTGAAGATTTGATATTTGAAATTCTTGCCGAACTGAGCATTTTCCAAACCACATATAACAATATACCATAGTGGACAATATTGAAACACTTACCAATGAACAAAATGTTGCTCTTCACTGACGTGAGAAAATGCATGCCATATTTGATGATGGGTTGGACTATGATGAGGTTATGGCCCTAAATATAACTAAAGATGATATAATTAGCCTTTTTGCTGACCCAAAAATTGGTAAACGAGTAGATTGCACAAAACCCAAATTATCAATTAAATTATGCACAATTGAGGCTATGCATGCAAACTTTTGGGATCGTTTGTGGATGTTTTATGACAACCCTCCACACAACAATTTAGAGGTGTCATTCTATTTCATTAAAAAATTTGTATGCCAAATTTGTGTTGCACCTCAAGGTGAACTATTGGAGCATGAGGCCCAACATGGGTGTAGGAGGAGGAGCTCCTTAGAATAGACCCTTTTCCCTATGGAAGAAGCTAACACTTTTGTCCCCCCTACTGATATCTCCCCCCTCCTCCAGTGCAGATTGAGTAACCTATTAATATCCTAGGCTAAGTTAGTGTTGCCTCCCCATGTTGATGATGCTGGCACAAGTTCATCATCAATGAGCTCATCACATGTTTGTGGGCCCCATACTTGCATAACATGCAAGAATATTTCTTTGGGTCCCATAGGTGATCTTTTTGAGCATTAATTTGTATTTGAGGAGGAGGATACACCAAACACACATACAAAGACTGCACACCCTGACGTGAGAGAGTAGGGCCCTAGATTGAGAAATCAACCTTCAAATTGAAATGTAAATGACAAAGGAAATGCTAGCAAGTAGTAAACATGAATCTAACAATGATTAATATAATTACCAATGTAGATGTAATCATATTAAGTAGATGATCAAGTATGTAATGTAATAGCCTTGACTCAATAAAAGGGAACCAAAAAGAAAGTATGTCAAGTTAAAACTTCATGAATGTATATGCTTGCAATTTGTCTAGATGAAGAGTTGAAGAACTTTAGATGGAAGAATGTAGGATCTCCCCCTTGAAAGTAAAACTTCACTACCACCTTGATGGAAGAAGTTTGATGCAAGAAGGAAGAATGCATGAAGACTTAGACTTGATGAATGTTTGAGATCTTTAATATGCTTGATGTCCATCTTATTGACATCACTTGTGTGAATATGAATTTCTTATGTGTGTGCATGATGTGAAGATGAAATGTGCAAGCTCCCTTAAATACTAGTTTATAGGCATGAAAATAAAGTAAGTCTACCAAAACACCAAATAAACCAAATTAAACACCTAATAAATTTGTCATCCCAAGACCAAAAATGATCCAAAGGAGAGATAGTCCTAGGGTCTTAAGGATGATGTAGAAAGAAGCAAAAAATGGTGAATGTGTTGAATGATATAGCCTAAAAGGTTATAAAACAACACCCATAAGGGTCATGCATATAAATGGGTGATTACATAAAGATTTGAGCAAGATTAGAAGAAGAGGAAGGAATCAAAACCAAGACAAGGAGGGCTAAACAGTCTTAAAATAAGTGGCTACATCTCAAGATGGTACACACAAAAAAGACATGGTGCACTAAGGCCAATAAAAGGACTATACTTTCATGTTTTTCACTTTGACACTATTCTTTTGAAAATATAGATGTAAATGGATGGTAACAACTTGATAGCCCTAACACTATATAAATTACAATTGGCATGATCATTGCACTTCTCTTATAATTTCAAACTTATTTACCTAAAAATTAGACCATTAAGATAATAAAGAAAAATATAAGACAAAATATGATTTGAAGACAAATCATAAACTTAAAGTCTAAATTGTATCCACAAAATACTATTCTATTTATAAAATATTGTGAATTTAATCAATATATCCTCTATTCGTATATAAGTTCATATTTTATGATCACATTTTATAACATATTATCCTACATAATATTTTCTACCTAATAAATTTTACACCTTTCATACAATTACCAATTATATTTGCATTGCTATATTGTAAAATAGTAATTATAGCATTGCACAACAAATCACTTCACATTCATAAGTGAATTCATGTGAGCCACAAAAAAATCAAAGATAAGTCTGCATTGTGGGTTAGAAAGTTAGATGATTGACATACTTCATTTGTCATTATGTAACAAACGTCATTTTTTAGTTCTTGGCATGGGCAGGATTACTTATGCATTCATGTCAGTGCTAAAATGACATTAACACTAACCAATCAAATCAAAGAATTTAAAAGATTATATAAAACTTCAAATGTTTGTATCTTTTTCTAATTTTTCATTATTTTATAAATCACATGCTTCATTCATTCTATTGGTCCATACTATTTTTGGTGGGTGAGGAAATTAATTTTCTTCAACAAAAATACAAATATTTTCTAACAACTTCATCATGCATTAATGAATGCATTAATTACATCTTTATCTTTTCCACATTTGTGACAAGTTGATAAGATTTTTTTTTCAACCATTTTATCTTCTACCTCACACAACATGTCTAATCAATATTAATCATCACAATCTAATTTTCTTACCAAATTCAACTATAAAGTTAAATATTTTTAATTTCTTATTAGTCCCAAGGAACTAATGTTTTCAATTGTGGGTACAATTAATTTTTATTACCAAACAAAAATCATTTTCTAAAGTTGAAAATTCAATTAATTTTTAATCAAAAATTTCTATTTTCTGATTAGCTTGTGGAAATTTTGGTAGTGGTAGAAATGATTTTTAGATACAAAAATTGGAAAAAATAGTTTCTAGAATCTTCTTCTTACACAAAACTCTAGAAACTTCTTACTACACAAAGAACTCTAGATTTTATCACAGATAATTGAAGACAACATGATCTCTAGAAATGTTCATAGATAACTGAGGACAACATGATCTCTATAATTTTCCACAGATAAATGAGGACAACATGATCTGAAATCAACATCCATGCCCTCCTGCCTACCCTAGACATTCCAATAGTACTGGTTACAAATAAAAAATATGATAATAATATCAAACTATGCACTTTCCCAGAAGATATTGATCTTGGTTTGTCGTTTCTCCATCTTTCTTTCTGTTATCCAAATTTGAAAGAAAATCTGTGCAGAAATAGTATGTGTCACCCTTAAACCACAAAAAATCTTGGTAAAACTACCTTCAATTAAATCCTAAGAACATATTAACCCTACTAGCATATTAGTAGCACAACTTGTGGCACCAAACCCAAATAAAAAATTTAAAAATAGCATGGGCATTGTCTGAACTACCACTGAATCATTCATGAGGAGTTAAATCTAGTTGAATGTCTATTTTGCTAAAAAACCTAAGAGAAACTCTATTAGAAACCAATAAATTCAGAATGAATCTTTTGATTTTAATTTATTATTAAAAAGTCTATTAAAAATTTGATAAATTTGTCTTTGTAGTCAATAATAGAGCCAAACAAACGAAGTAGCTAGAGATAAGTTGAATAAAATGGTTATGAAAGAGATGAGGAGCCTAACAAGAGAAGCACAATTTACCCACTCCTAAGCATTGAGAGAATCAAAGCATTCTCCTACACCATTTGTATGTAGTGGACTTATCCTAAACCATTATCACTTTGATTTCCATCTTTCCTCTTTGCAGATATTCACCTTCACTGTCAATGTTTGAAAGCTGAGCTTGACATCATGGGACTCTATGAATGCTATTTCACTTTCTCTTAGGCTTTGCTACGTCATATCTACCATTGTTGTGTTGGATTGATTGTTTTTAGAATAAAATTATAGACCAAATTTGCATGTGTTGGATCGTCTAGATTTGTGTAATTTGTAGCGGGACCAATTAATTGGAAGTTGAACTACTAGTCAATGAGCTAGAGGAGAGGCTCATTAGTGATTACCCTTTGCATTTTTGTCTGATCTAATCGCCGGTTAGCAGGAAGTATCAGAGGTAGGGATAGGGAAAGGAATTTTAACACATTTCTATTACTGATCCTAGCTGTACTATTTTCTTTATTATCTATCAAATAGCTATCATTGCCACAATTGACCAAATTCATAAAGATTAGAGGTAGGGCACTGTTTATTAGCAGGGATTTGAAGAGATAGGGGAGAGGACCCAGTAGTGGTGAGGGCTAACTTCATCAACATGTAGCCGCTACATGGGATGTTGTAAGACCAATTTTTTTTTTGACATGTAAAATTGACATTGAACTACCTAGAACTAATGTTTGAAGGTGTGACTCATCACGCAACTCATTAAAATAGTGCACCTAGTGAAATGTGTCTAAAAAATGACTTTTTGAACATTCGACCAAAGGTTAATCTAAAAATCTCTACTAATTGAATTTAAAATTATCATTTGTTGTTAATAAAGTATTGTATAACTATACAAAATGTAACATATATGCAACTCAAATGAACCAAATAGTTATTATTAATCATAAATATTTGTTATATATAACTTTTATATATAACACAAAAGGACATATACTTCAACATAAAAAGATTATTTGTTGTTATAAAAATAACACATTATTATATGAAATACAACCTATATCCAACACACAGGGACCATTAGTTGGACACTATTTTTTTTTTTTTGACAATCTCACACATTTCATGAGAAAATTCAAGGCATTTATTGGTATTCACCTTTTATATTTGTGATGATACATATTATTGATATGGTTTACTTTATGCATATACATTGCTACCCCAATAGTGGTACACATAAGAATAGTATTTGTACACTAAGATATCAATGTTTATTTAAGTGAGCATATTATGTTTTGAGTGACATACATATATTAGATAGATATGATATTTTGTTTGAGACAAAAAGTTATTTATTTCACTCATTAATGAATTAATTTATTTATTTTTTCTATAACATTTATAAGTTTTTATGTGTTCAAGAATTGGTGTATTTTTTATCAACATTTAGATTTTTTTATATTTACAAATAGATCAATTAATTACAATATATAGTAAAAATGTGTTGGAAGATTGGAATCTATGTTCACCATAGGGTGATCCATTATTGGACCCCACTCCACTATTGGGTCCTCTCCCCTAGAGATTGGAAATTATGACATGGGTTTAAAGCATTCTTCTAGTGGATTCTCACTGACATAACTTTTTTTCTCCATTGATGAGACTACATTTGTTAAGACAATAAAATTTTCTTCACTCTTGTCAATGAAAATGAGAAAACTTTATTTATTTATTTTCTAAAACTTCATTAATTATTCATATATTTATGATTATCATATAATATATTATTTAACTTAATCTAATATGTTTGTTAAATGATAACATATTTATATGAATATTCATTGAAAATATCATGATAAAGAAGTCAAATTTTATTTATTTATTGGCTAACGGTGGAAGCCTCCCTCACCAAGCAACATAATAATACAAAGGCCAAAATTAGGAACTACTTGTAATGAATTTTGGAATTCTATCTCTAATTAGAAAGAAAATAATTGAGAGGTTAAAATTTTAACTAGAGTTGGTTGAGTTTTAGAGAGGTATGCAAACATTTGAAATGCAGACCTACTACTAACATAAGCAGGCATAAGAATGTCAATACCATGTTATAGAGATTCCATTTAGCACTATAAGGATGTTGTCAATTGTAAAGTGGGTCAACTTATATATATTTCTGTGGAGGAACACATTTTCCATATGTCATATAGAGGATGTATTAACAAAACATGGAAGCCATGCACTTTTTTGTGTTCTCCCATGCCTTTTGATCTTTGCCTTAGGAGACACAAAACACAGATCATTCTTCAGAAATGAAGCTACCAGTTTCTAACATACAAATAGAAGTTTCAAATTCGACAATCATCACCCCATAGTGACAAACAATGAAGGCTTAGGCTCCCCCTTCTGCATTCAATCACTATGCTCTTACACGAGAAACAAAAACCAATCTTCTGTTCCTTCCAAAGGGTAGGGACTCAAGATATATTTATTATTAGTTTTACATTGATGTTTATTTTTTACTATTTGATAGCACTTGTTCCTAAAACTTCTTGTAATGCATAAGCTCAAATTATACTTCACTCTATCTGCGTGTGTGTGTTTTTTTAATATAATTTCAAAATGTTATATATTTGTATTTGAATTTCTAATTTTTTAAAAAAATTGATTTTTTAATAAAAGTAGTTAAATTATTGCTATTATTGTACTTTTATAAAAATAAATTAAACAACATTATTCATAATAGTGTTTGTAATATGTATAATTGATAAGTGTTACAATTTATAAATTATATCATTTATTATTTTTAATATTTTTTATTTAAACAATTTATCATTTAGTTTAAATATATTTAAAAATTAAATATATATTTTAATATTAAATTAATAATTATATTTTATATAAAAAATACTAATGGAAATAACCACAAAAAAGAAATAATTCAATTCTAAAAGATATATAAATTATTATTAAGTTTTTATAAATTATGTATTAAAATTAAATAGTTATATTCTATCTCTTATTTGTTACATCATATTTAATTATCAACATCAAATTTATATGTATCACATTTATTTATTATTTACAAATGTACATATTAGATTATATAGATATTATTTCATAATTAAAAATTACTTAATTTTATGAAAAATTTAGAGATACAAAACATTAAATAGTAAACCTTCTCTAATTGTGTAAAATTAAACAATTAGTTTTACTTATAAAATATTTTTATATTTCAATACATTTCATTTTTTCTTATACAAATGTGAGTTTTAATATAAAAATTAAATTCTTAGTTTCATTAATTGAAATATAATATATTTTAATTTTTTATTATAACCATGATTTTATTTTGACTATTTGTTTTATTAAGAAAAATAATTATATTTAATTCTCTCTCTTTCTCTCACACACAACTTATGTTTGTATCGCTCTATCTTACTATTTTATCTGTCTTCCTCTTCCTCCTCTTTATTATCTATCATTTTTTCCCTTGAATCTATGTTTGTTATTGTTCTATACTGCTATTTATCTCTATCTATATCTCTATCACAGTTTTTGTCCATGATTAAAAAATGCTTCATCACTTCTTCAAGTTCTATAATTCAAATATTATTATGGATATCTTTCTACATTGCACATATTTTGAGTTGTCAATGTAGAAGGTGCAAATTTGTTAAAGCATATGTATTGATCGTAGTATGATATTAAGTACTTAGTGCCATATTGGGGACTTTTGCCTCTTATTCTTGGGCTTAAATGCCCAAAGATATAATAATATAACATGAGAACTCAACAACAAAATATGAACCATCCTATCAGATCACAAGTGCATTTCTAGGATGAGAGTTTACAACAAAATATGAGTCATCCTATCAGATCACAAGTGCATTTCTAGACAAAAATTAATGCATTCACAATATAAATATATAACTATTTAACCTTATTCTCACTCATCTACACCTCTACAACCATTATGCATTAGACAGAAACTATGACGCATTGCGTCTCTTATTTTGTTGTTGTTTCTTTTTAATGAAAAAGATATAAAGACTTGCATGATCATGAAAAATGAAGTGTGTAGTCTTGTTCGAATAAAGCCATAGAAATAATTGTGCACCAACTTCGGTGGAAACAAAGACTCATCAACCATTTCATGAAAAATATAATTTGTGATCGTTGACACTCCGAGATCTGAAAATGATGGTGTAAAGCTGAACATCCATTTAAATTTACATTGATGCCCTACAAATTTGTACTTGAAATAAAGTGAATACATTTTCCCCATTTTAGTTCTACCAATTTAATTGGATTTTTTAGAATAATTCCTTCTCTCCCAAAAGAGTGCATGACTTGTTCTTTTTTGGCTTACCCTTTTCTTCATACGGTCGATTCATGAAAATCCAGGTGTCATACTACTCGTGCACTATTGCAATATTAGATTGTTTGTAATATTGAAAGAGCTTTCTTTCCTAAACTATTCTTTCCTTTCCTATAGCTTTCCTGTAGCTGTTTCCTTTCCTGCAACTTTATGTTTTTGACACACAACTATATGTACCTGTATAGTTTTATGCAAATATAATGAATGGAAAATATTCTTCTGTATTTCTGATTTTCAAGTAAAATATTCTTCTAGTATTTCTGATTTTCAAGTTGGTATTAGAGCTTTGAAGCTTGAATTATTTGTATCCCTTCATTGAACTATGGCCAATTTAGATTTGAAAGTATTTGAGAGCAAATCTGCTCCCATTATTATTCAATTTGAAGATTCATTGTTCAAGGCAAGGATCACACTCGATGAAGCAAACTATGATTTGTGGTCTCAAATCATGGAGATGCATATTGCTGCGAAGGAGAAACTCTCATTCATTCATGGTAACTCACAACCACCTACCGAGAAGGATGATGGATATGAGAAGTGGTACGTAGACAATCAAAAGGTCAAAAGATGGTTGTTGATATCTATGTCCCCAGAAATTATGAAGCGATACATTCACTCACCCACTGCTCGAGATATTTGGAAAGCTATTTCTAAGGCTTTTTATGATGGAGCAGATGAATTGCAGGTGTTTGTCTTAAATCAGAGGGCTTTCTCTCCCAAAAAAAATGGCATAACACTCTCTATGTATTATGGAGAATTTACTGAGATTTTTGGTGAGTTGGATCATCGTGATAAAGTGATCATGGAAAGTGAGAATGATGTTGAATCTTACCTAAAGTCAGTTAAGTGACAAAGGGTGCATATCTTTCTTGCTGGATTAGATGGTGACTTTGAACAAGTTCATGGCAAAATTTTGAGAAAGGATCCTATTCTTGAATTAGAAGCATGTTGTGCATTGGTTCGCCATGAATCTATTCGATGCAAAACAATGATTAGAGAACCAAAAAAGACTAAAGCTTCAACCATGGTGACTCGAAACTGATCTAATTAGAATGGGCCTTCTCAAAATCCACCTAAGATCACTAATGGTACTGATAAATCCACCTACAAATGCACCCATTGGAATCAAACTGGTCATACTAAAAGTCACTACTTTGAACTTATCGGGTATCTAGAATGGTGGGATCATAGCCGCGATTCACGAAAGAAGAATTCCAAGAATACCTCCAGTGCAATGTTTTTTGAAACAAAGATAGAGGATAATGTTGATGTATAGATCTCGGCATTAGCAACAGTAGTAGGTAATGGTGGTAATTCTTTAAATATGTCTACACTTGTTTCTAATAGTGCATGGATAATTGATTCAGGTGCTATAGATCATATGATGTTTGATTCTAGACATGTCTCATCTCTTAAATTGTCCTCACAAAAGTTTTTTTCCACTGCTAATGGCTCTTCAGCCCTAGTTATTGGAGAAGGATCCTTACCTCTCACTGATACTTTGAATCTAGATTCTATTTTAGTGGTTCCCTCTTTAGATTACAATTTGTTGTCAATTTTCCAAATAACCACTACTTTACTTTGTGTTGTAATTTTTTGGGCTGATTTCTATGTGTTTAAGGAAATCCAAATGAGGCAAATGATTGGTTGTGGTGTTATGCAAGGAAAGTTGTATTACTTGGACTTGGTGTCAAAGAGTTCAGACAAGCTACATCAAGCTCTAGCGATGGATGGCTCTGAGGGGGACAAGAAGAAATCTAAAATCTAGTTATGGCATCCACGTCTGAGACATGCTTCCTTTGGTTACCTGAAGAAATTATTTCCTAGTTTATTTGCAAAATTTGATGTTTCTAGTTTCCGGTGTGAAGTTTGTGAACTTGCAAAAAGCCATCATGCTTCTTTTCCATTAACTCTCAATAAAAGTCTAGTTCCATTTATGATCATACATTCTAATATTTGGGGTCCATCCAAAGTCACTACCTTGGGTGGATCACGTTGGTTTGTTACTTTATTGATGATTGTACTAGGATGACTTGGGTATGCTTAATGAAGTCTAAAAGTGATGTGAACTTGTTATTTCAAAAAATTTATAACATGATTCGTACTTAGTACAATGCACATGTTCAAGTTCTTTGTAGTGACAATGGATGCGAATATTTGAGTTCTGAACTTCAGCAGTATCTAGAAGCACACAAAACTATTCATCAAACTACTTGTTCCAATACACCTCAGTAGAATGGGGTAGCTGAGAGGAAAAATCATCACTTGTTGGAGGTTGTTTGTGCTTCTTTGATAGAAGCCCATATGCCATTGTCATATTGGGGTGAAGCAGTTACCTCTGCAACATATTTGATCAACCAGGTACCCTCCAACACTATTGATTTGCAGACACCATCCTAGGCTCTCGCTGAGGTGGTTGTTGTTCCTGCTGTCTCAAATTTACCTCCTCACATCTTTGGTTGTGTAGCTCTCATACACCTCCATAAGTATTAGCACAAGTTATCTCCTCGAGCACTGCGATGCATCTTTCTAGGATATGCCGCTTATCAAAAGGGGCACCGATGCTATCATCCTCCAACACAATGAATGTTTATTACATTGGATGTAGTTTTTCATGAAGATTCGATGTATTTTTCCTCTGAGTCTAAACTTTAGGGGGAGTACTGGAAGGAAATTCAGACTTTAGACTATGATGGTCACATCTTTGAAGATGTGGATGCTTGAACGTCTATCAAGATGTGGATAACACCTCTGAAGATGTGGATGTTCACATTCCTGAAGATGTGGATGTTTACATTCCTGAAGATGTGGGTAGCTTGGACATCTCTAAAGAAGGGGAACTCTCTGAAATTGTTAATCAAGAAGTAGGTGAAACCTTGGATCAAAGTAGTGATGAACACCCAGAAACTGAAGTTGTGGATCCAGCTTCGTCCGAGTCCCTCATACCACACCAATCACTTACCAAGGATGTTCATGAACCATCTAGAAAGCTACTACCTCAACATCTCACCAGAGGTATCCCTAAATCCACATATGAACCTGAACTTTCTAGTAAAGTTAAATATCCTATGAGTCATTATGTGTCTAACCATTGTTTGTCAGAATCAAATTAGTCATTTGTAAATCAATTATCTAATGTATCTATTCCTAACAATGTGCAAGAAGCCTTAGTTGATCCAAGGTGGAAAGTCGCTATGAATGAGGAGATGAAATCATTACAGAAAAATAATACCTAGGAACTTGTTAACTATCCACTAGGAAAGAAGCCAGTTGGATGTCGGTGGGTTTATACTATTAAGTACAAAATAGATGTTACAATTGAATGCTTTAAGGTGAGACTAGTGCCAAAATGGTACACCCAAACCTATGGGATTGATTGTACAGAGACATTTGCACTTGTAGCTAAAATTAATACAGTATGAGTCTTGTTTTCTTTAGCTGCAAACTTGGGTTGGCCATTACAACAGTTTGATGTGAAGAACACCTTTCTACATAGAAAGTTGTCTAAAGAAGTCTACATGGAACTCCCACCCAGTTGCATGATACTAGAAATACATAGTCTGAAGGTGTGTAGATTAAAGAAGTCACTATATGGGTTGAAACAATCTCCAAGGGCTTGGTTCAGAAGTTTCACAAAGTCAATGAAAGCCTTTGGTTACCATCAAAGCAATTCAGACCATACTTTATTCATAAAGAATCAACAGGGTAAGATCATTGCACTTATTATGTATGTGGATGACATGATAGTTACATGAAATGATCCTAAAGAAAGGAGGGCTCTCAAAGATTACTTGTTTAGAGAATTCAAAATGAAAGATCTTGGTCCTTTGAAATATTTCCTTGGGATTGAAGTGTCTCGATTTGATAAAGGGATCTTTCTGTCTCAAAGAAAGTATGCCTTAGACTTCTTACAGGAAACCAGTATGTTAGCATCTCAACCCACTGATACACCCGTGGAAGAAGGATTGAAGTTATGTATTGAGTCTAATCAAGTGCCAGTTGATAAAGGAAGATACTAGAGACTCGTAGGAAGATTGATGTACTTAGCACAGACAAGGCTAGACCTTGCCTATGCATTAAGTATTGTTAGTCAATTTATGCATAATCTTAAAGAGCAACATATGAATGCAGTTATGTGCATTTTGAGGTATCTAAAGTTTTCTCTTGGAAAAGGAATTTTATTCTCTAAAAATGAGGATTATCAAAGTGTGGATGCATATACTGATGCTGACTAAGCTAGAGCAGTAGATGATAGGCGTTCTACTTCAGGCTATTTCACCTTCTACTTCAGGCTATTTCACCTTTGTAGGAGGTAATCTTGTTACATGGAGAAGCAAAAAATAGAATGTTGTTGCACGATCAAGTGTGGAGGCAGAATTTTGAGCTATGGCACTTGGAGTATGTGAAGCGTTGTGGCTAAGACTTTTTTGAGAGATTTGGGTTGTTCACCTGGTGGCCTATTCAACTATATTGTGACAATAAAGAAGCTTGTGATATTGCTCATAATCTGGTTCAACATGATTGTACAAAGCATGTGGAGGTAGACAGATTCTTTATTAAGGAGAAGTTGGATGAGAAGATTGTGGAGCTGCCTAAGATTTGATTAGCCGGCTGATATTCTTACCAAAGCGGTTTCGTGTCAAGTGTTCTCAAAGTTTTTGGGCAAGTTGGGCATGTGGAATATCTATGCACCAACTTGAGGGAAGTGTTGTAATATTAGATTGTTTTTCATACTGAAAGAGCTTTCTTTCCTGAATTATTCTTTCCTTTCCTGTAGTTGTTTCCTTTCCTGTAGCTTTATGTTTTTGGGACACAACTATATGTACATATACAGTTTTATGTGAATATAATGAATGGAAAATATTCTTCCGTATTTCTGATTTTCAAGTTGCACATATTCTCTAAAAGCCTCCAAGTTTGCGTTAGAAGAATCGCCTTTCTCAATCACCATTTTTGCCTTTTTGCGCAGCTCCTGAGATGTCATTCTCATCATATTCCCCTCCTCTTCTGCCAACAGCTTTATAACCGCTCTCTTCACAACATGCTCGTCTCCCACGCCGTCCATGTGTGAACAAATTTGTTTTGTAGTACCCAAATGCTCCATCAGAAGCTTATTGTTAAAGGGCTGCTCTGCAAACATTGGCCATGTGATCATGGGGACACCCAGGCTTATGCTCTCCAGCGTCGAATTTCAGGAAGGCACTTGAGAGCCCCTTTGCGAGCGCCTCTGTCTGCTGTTTGTTCAGAGACGATTGGCTCCCAAAGCACAAAAAAACCACTCAATTTGGGCTTCGGCTGTCCAACCATTGCAAGAACTTCGCCTTCTGATATCCGCGGTCTTTCCTCGGCTGTTAAGGGTCGCGCGTTCGACTCCCTCCGCTTCGAAAATCTTCTTGGGGAGAATAGGGCCAACGCTCCAAACATACCTCGTCGTCAAGCTCTTGATATGATCGATCCCCAGCGAGTCGAGCTCGTAAAACGTGTTGAAAATCACACCGGTTCCTTCCATGCTGCGATTGATCTCATCCATCACGAATCTTTGCACGGGATTCTTCTCCGAGTCTCGCATGGCGAACGACAGATCGGATTTACGCAACTTGAAATCGAACGGAAGGTCGGGGACCGGGAAATACTCGTCGTCTCCGCGCGTCCACATTCTTCTGCGGGGTGGTTTTCATGAAGGAATGCGTCACAGACATGCCGAATGCTCCCGATGTGTGGAAAACTACAGCGAGAAGCCCAAATTTAGCGCCGGATTTGTGAACCCAGGACGTAAACATGTCGCTTATTAAACCAACTGGAGGAGACGGAGAATTCTGGATCTGATCCTCTGCGATTTTAATTTCCTTCTCCAACCATTGCTCAAATTGTCCAGCGAGCTTGTAGGATGATTTCATGAGAATTCCACTCATATGCAGCGGAATCGTTTAGGAGCTTTCGATTCCCGGCTGCAGGCCTTCGATGTGAGGCATGGGAAGCGAGACCAGCCTTATTTCAACAGCGGGATTCGAACTCTTGACCGCCTGGTCCACTTGAGGCTGTAGTCGAGTAGCGTTGCCCGGTGTGGTAATGTAAGAAACAATGAGGCCATGGGAGGCGAGAAGCTTCGTGAGCTCGAGGAAAAGAATAAGATGGCCCTGCCCGACATAAGGAACGACTACGACATGAGGCTTGCTGCTCTTCTCACCAGCATCCATTTTGCTGCACATAATAAAATCCCTTGGGCACCTCTTCCAGCCAGACCATTTCATATATGACTACTCTATATGGCACGTATAACTGGAACATGCATATGCATTTCCTATCAAATTACGTGGTGGACTCGTCACAACCACAAGAAAAGTTGAAGATAAGACTGTCATGAGAGTTTTGAATTACGAGTAACCCATAAAGTGACGCTTGGCATGATTCATTTGATATGGTAATGGAATCGCCGACGGTGACTTATTAATCATGCATGGCTTCCGTGTTGCATTAACTCCAATTTATCTCGATGTCGACCAGTGCTGTTGTGTTGACATGCGGGACTTCTCCCAAATTTCTAACAGGTAGTTCAGCGATAGTTCGCTACAGTCCATTTTTATTAATTTTCAATTTCTATTAATGCATTTAAATGGATTAAATATAGCTATTGTTTTCCAAATTTATCAGGTTCACCTAAGTAATTGTTTCGCACGTCTGACACTATTATTTTGTATTTTGCATGACACGTTTAGTGAGTATTTATTTTGTCCATAATTTTTATATGGCCATATTTGTAAACGTCTTTATATGGTTCGTTAGTCACATGGGGAGTGAAATTTAATGACCACTATTGCCTCTCAAAACAAACTTTTATTCTGTGGCTGAATATAAGTGACGTCAATTGAAAAAAAACAAAAAATTGTGGTGGGAGAATAGAATTACGAATCTAAATCATAAAATGAATGATTCGCTTATTTTATTTGTCAGTATGCAATAGATTTGGCATCTTTAAAGCACGGGGCAGCGCCGACGTCGATTTATGGTCTAGCATAACTGTCATAATGTCCAGCTAGAGAGTTAGTTTGACATGCTGAGTTCTAGAAATTTCTAACAAATGCTTCACGGCTGATAATTCATTGCATTCAAGGAACTACCGGAAGTAATATTTCAAAGCCCTGTCTTGGTCAACTACAACAGTTGTAGATTTTCCCCCACTTCTGTAGGGTTGTGGGAGGCAATGATGGGGAAGATGTGAAGGGGCAGATATGATGAGTGCTACAAAAAAATCATAACACCTTTCCAACATATTTTTGGGCAAGGCTTTTGGCCCACTTTTTACACATATATCTTTAAAAAAAAAAACTTAACGTACACTACCTTTGGAAAGGTAACACAACCTCCTACATAATCAAAGGGTCAAGGTATAGGCTTTATGTAGAAATAGCTAAAATTGTGTGTCAAGTCTCTTTTTCAAATAATTAAAAATAATAATTTTTTCTAAGGCAGGCAGGCCCAAAAAGGTGAAGTTTCAGAAAAAGAGGATAATCTTTGGAAGCTAATGGACTAATAAATGAAAATTATTATTAAAATATGTTTTATTAACCCCTCTTGGATGTGAGTTAGGGTTATGCCCTCTTTTAAGGAGTTTGGAAGCATTTTAGGCTGATTGGAGAACTTGATTTTTGCTCATTTCTTTGTTATTCTTCAGAGGCTGCCAAACCTGTGGAGAAGGAGACCCAAGAACGGGAGTTTGCAAGTTTTTAGGAAGACTAAGGATGAGAGTTTGAAGCCATTCCATGTGCATGCTCATGTAGAGTTTGCCTTTGTTCTGAACAGTGCAGATTTGTGATTTTTCGGGTGTGTTTTTTTGTAAGAGTTTGGTGTTTCTAGTTGAGTATTTCATATCAGTTTGGGTTGCTGCTGTATTTCAGACTTTTAAATGTTAAAATAGAACTGAATATATGTATTTGTTCGTGATTATACTTCTGTGATAGATTATTAGTGTTTTTGTGGTATTTTCGGACTATTCTGTGTTGTTTTCGGGAGCCCGATGAGCATTGTTTTTATCCTCTATTTGGAAGCTGTTGTGTACATGTTATTCAGATCTGGAAACATCATTTTTTAGGCTGTTATGCTGCTAAAATTTCTATAAAAATTTCCACTTTCAGATTTGTTAATAATATGTGAAGCTGTGAAGCTTTTGGCACTATTTTCGGGATACCCGATTTGGGGTTTATTGAGAAATTGGTGGATCATTGAAAGATTGGTTGTTTGATCTTAAAGATCTAATTAGAGGCTTGAAATATCATATAAAATCAGAGAAAGGGACATTTCAGTGGTATCAGAGCTATGATCTTGCCAACCTGAGGGTTTGTAGAAGTTTGCATGTCAGTTTTGACAATTACCCAAATCTTGCATGTCAAAATTTATGGTTGCATGCTACTTCTAATCATTTTCATGTTAGTTCTTGGTGAATTTGGTGGTTGCATGTTGCTTATAATCAGGTGCATATCAAAATCTATGGTTTCATGCTACTTCTAATCATTTGCATGTTAGTTCTTGGTGAATTTGGTGGTTGCATGTTGCTTTTAATCAACTACATGTCAAAATCTATGGTTGCATGCTACTTCTAATCAATTGCATGTTAGTTCTTGGTGTTTGAAGAAGTTATAACCTATTGGGGTTACACTCTACTTTATCTAGAATGGATAGGTATAGTACAGAGTCTTAGAGGACACGATCTTGAACAATTGATATCCAGAGTCAAAACAGTAGAAAGGATGGTTATTTAAACATTCGAGATAAACTTAGGAAAATAAGCCATGACATGTTTGAACAGTTGGTTGAGCACCACCCTATAATGAATGACATGTTGTCTGACCCAACTAAGGTGGATAAGTTGACTAAATTTCTATTTGGCAAATTTTCTCATAGGGCAGATGACAGAATTACTGAGAACTTGCATGAGGAGTTTGAGAAACTAGCTTATAGCCAGGCAGAGGTCTCAGATTCTACTCCGCCATAGGAGGTAGTGAGAAAGGATATTATGCAGATTGATAGTAGTGGTCAACTTGATACTCAAATTAAGACAATTGTATACAGGTCGTTAAAGGGTGATATCATAGGTATTCAGGATGGTATAGTTACAATAGGTAGTGACTACAATGTAGTGGGTTCAAATGATGATTATGAGGATGTTGTTGTGCATGATGGTGAGATACCTGGTAGAGATGAGCAGACATTGAGCATTCATGACTTTTCTGAGAAAGAGTACCAGGCACAGTTAGATGCTTTGTCACATGAGGTTGAGGCTAGTAGTACTTCACACGATTTGTCCAGCTAGTTGAAAGTGAACAAAGATAGTATTGTGACTTCATTATCTCATCATGATAGGTATGTGGAGTTAGTTGGTATTGGTCATATTACTCAAGTGAGGATTTTGCTTGAATTACTAGCTGATTCTAGTTTACAGATATGGACTCGAGATTGTTATATTGGCATTTGGGATTCAGTTGACTGGAGATCTTTAACACTTTTTGGTAGCAGTGTTTGTTTGGGTGCTATCATGGATTTGATTAGTAGATTGCATGGTGTTGTCTTTTCTTGTGCTAGCAGCTTGTCCGATGTTGGTATTAGTTTTTATACACCGGTGTTGGGCTTTGTTCATATATCCAGTCGACCATACTTGATGGAATGTGTTGATGATCTTTCATATTTGGCAGTGTGTACAGATGAGTCCCAGGATCATATTGGCATTGATGACATCCAGGAGGATGCAGTGGGCAGTTTTGAAGACTTAGTTTCCTTGGGTACAAAGGATTTGGACAGCAGTGCTACAGTTTTTGATACTATGTATGTTGATATGAGCTTTAGAGTTGATTCACAAGATATGGATGGTAATACTCTAGAGACTAGTAACTTTGAGGATACTCCTTTAGACAGTGCATCAGAGGAGGTTTGTAGGAGACAGTTAAGCCAGTGCCATCATGTGTCTAATCAGTTGAGAGTTAGTGAGCGAGACATTGCTATCACTTGCCAACATTTCGATGTTGCTCGTCAATTGTTAGTAGTTTATGGATGGGGTTCTCCTACTAGTGATGAGCAGGGAGGCAGTTACCTTTCCTTGATAGAGTTCCACTCTTTATAGGAGGCTATCCAAATTCTGAGACAAGATTATATGCAGTTGGTAGCCGACAGAGATTATCTTATGGATTGGGGCAGTACATCATATGATGCATTGTTGGCCAAGGAAGATGAGGTGAGTGAGCTTACTGAGCAACTTGACGTGACTTTTGAGATTCTTGAGAGTACACAGTTGGCTTTCAAGGAGTCACAGTTTCATTTGGCTAAGGTGACCATGGAGTTAGAGCAACTACAATCTTTACTAGATTTTGTACAGTCACAAGCTATGCTGAGGATGTCCATGGTTGAGATTGTCAAAGATAGTGGAGATGGGGATGCATCCATCCTTGATACTAACATTGGCATATCGGGTTCATACCCTCTAGAGTCATGTTCAGTGGAGTTGGGTGTTGTAGCAGATTGTTGTGGTATGTCTGACATGGTGGTGACCTCTAGCACTAATGGCACAAAGACTAGAGATGCTATATCAAAGACCATGTGTGATGTTGGTGAGCTGATAGTTGGCATGGTTCTTGCTAGTAATACTACTCCCTTGGCGATGTCTTTAGAGGTAGTAGTCAGTTCCAACTTGGTTAGTGATCGATTACAATTAGTTACATCTAGATTGCAGTCTGAGCCACTGACTAAGATTGGCGCATTCTATCGGCATTATATTGTGAGGTATGCTCATCAATTTACCTTTGATGACCATGTTGATGAGATGATGATATAGAGATGTACATTGGTTCATAGTGCTTATCATCAGTTATGGGATAGTTTGATGCCTCGGGATGAGAGTTGTGATGGGCATGACATGGCGATAGGTTCTGTAGTTGACAGCTTGATAATATGTGACTTAGAGCAGGAGTTTCGGAGTGATGCTTCAGTGGGTGTTGTTATTGATTCTACTCCTTTTGCTATGACATCTCCTGAGTTAGCTAGTGATCAGTCACAGTGGGTTGTATCACTTGTTCATGGTGATCTATTGACTGAGGTTGGTTTTTTTTATCAACATTATATTGAAAGGTATGTACATCAGTTAGCATTTGATGCTTGTGTTGAGGAGTTGATGGCAGGAAAATTTGATTTGGGTTCCAATTCTTGCTATTTATCTTATGATGGCTTTTAACCATCAGGGGTGCATGGGAGTTATGGTTATGAGACAGTGGTCAGTGATCTATAGAGTTGTGTTGACTGCAGGAGTTGTACAATGTGTGGATTCTCTATACTTGGTATAGTTTCATTCGGGAGCATTCACCATTGTTGCAAAGTTGGATTATACATTCTATATAGGCTAGTGGAATGTGTTGATGGTATTTACTGTGTTGGTAGTTTGATTTGTCCACTTTACTTGAGTTTTGATGTTCTAAGAGTTTGTGTCTCATGGGTTTCTGACTGTGGAAGTTGTGACTTTGGAGTTTGGTTGAGCAGTAATTGTTAGTTTGATTATGGATTCCTCTTGGTTATATTGCAGAGGATATTGCAGGAGCTTGCGTTAATTGACAATAGTGCAGTTGATGACTACATTTGGGATCCAGGTGGATTGATTGGTTTATTATTCAACCATTTCTTAAGGACAAGCAATATTTGGAAGGGGAGGACTTGTCATGTCCCCTTTTCAAATAATTAAAAATAATAATCTTTTCTAAGGCAGGCAGGCCCAAAAAGGTGAAGTTTCGGAAAAAGGGGATAATCTTTGAAAGCTAATGGACTAATAAATGAAAATTATTATTAAAATATATTTTATTAACCCCTCTTGGACGTGAGTTAGGGTTATGCCCTCTTTT
Organism: Cupressus sempervirens; assembly: GCA_028749045.1. Taxonomy (NCBI): domain Eukaryota; kingdom Viridiplantae; phylum Streptophyta; class Pinopsida; order Cupressales; family Cupressaceae; genus Cupressus; species Cupressus sempervirens. Next base: position 172,613,239 of record CM053793.1, read on the forward strand.
AAGGAGTTTGGAGGCATTTTGGGCTGATTGGAGAACTTGATTTTTGCTCATTTCTTTGTTATTCTTCAGAGGCTGCCAAACTTGTGGAGAAGGAGACCCAAGAACGGGAGTTTTCAGGTTTCCAAGAAGGCTAAGGATGAGATTTTGAAGCCATTCCATGTGCATGCTCATGCAAAGTTTTCCTTTGTGCTGAACAATGCAGATTTGTGATTTTTCGGGTGTGTTTTTTGTAAGAGTTTGGTGTTTTTAGTTGAGTATTTCATATCAGTTTGGGTTGCTCCTATATTTCAGACTTTTAGATGTTAAAATAGAGCTGAATATATGTATTTGGTCATGATTATACTTCTGTGATAGATTATTAGTGTTTTTGTGGTGTTTTCGAGCTATCCTGTGTTGTTTTTGGGAGCTCGATGAGCATTGTTTTTATCCTCTGTTTGGGAGCTGTTGTGTACATGTTATTCAGGTCTAGAAACATCATTTTGTAGGTTTTTATGCTGCTGAAATTTCTATAAAAATGTCCACTTTTAGATTTTTTAATAATATGTGAAGCTGTGAAGCTTTTGGTACTATTTTCGGCATACTCAATTTGGGGCTTATTGAGAAATTGGTGGATCATTGAAAGATTGGTTGTTTTATCTTAAAGATCTGATTAGAGGCTTCAAATATCATATAAAATTAGAGAAAGGGACATTTCATTGTGTTATAATAAAAACTAAATCTTCAAAAGAAAACACAGTAGCTAAGTGCAAAACATTAATTGAACCTTTGTGTAGATGCATAAGATAATTGCAAGTATGTTTTTTCATTGGTTATGTTATATTCCAAATTTTGACCTAATTTTCAATTTATTCATAGTCGTTAGACTAAATGAATTTTTCTTTCACAATCATGTGAAGTAGATAGTTATTTATATCCATTGTATTAACTGTTAATGAAGATGTTCATTATCCATTAATTGTCATGTGATGTTTAGTAGTTGCTTGATTTTGGAATTATGGTTAATAATTAAATTATTTTATATGTTAATATGAAAACTATTATGGAACTTGTTATTATTGTGGAAATCTTTGCAAAGGTGATTGCAGGAGAAGATGAAGGGGGGAAGTATTTCCAAATGAGATCAATGGAATGGGATACTAACTTAGTCCAATCATCAGGTTGATAGGTATGACCTTAAATTGCCTTGGTAAGGACCTAGCAACTTGAACTTTAGGGATACAAATGAAGGACCGCATGAGCTATTAAGTAAATATTTTAAAAAATAAAATAATTTAAATAAAATATAATATGTACCTCAAAGGATTTTGATTGATCTTTCCACCACATAATTATAATAAATACCTATGTACGTACACATAGATATAAGAATAAAGTGATGTACCAAAATATTATTATTTCTTTTATAATAGTATGATGCCACCTCATAAGTATACCTACAGGCATATAGATAGATATAAACCATAGTTATTTTCGATTTATAACCTTCAAATATTTTTCCATGTTTTTATTCTTCTTCTTGCTTGAAACCGATGAATGCTTGACATAATTATTTTGCATCCAAGGCCCTATCCATTCATTTTATGTTACGGCTTCTTGGAAGCTAAAGAGACATAATATCTCTTTAAATTTTGAAGTTGAGGGAGATGGAAGGCATCATTTTTTTCTCACCCAACTTCCTTGTTAAAAATCCAAATTCTTCCATATTATTGACTAGATTTTTCATAGCACCGATATCCTTGCTATTGTCAATTTGTAACCATTACATTGTTCCTTTCCATGATTTCTTTAATATACAATTATTCTATTGGAAATTTTGAGCAATCTCATACAAGGATTAGCAATCAAGATCTTTACAAGAAAGAGAGAGGCAAGTTGCTGAGCATCCAACAAGATTCTATTCTCATATTATTCCAGGGTATGTTGATATCCAAATCCAAATATTTCAATATGATTTTCTTATTCAGATGTTATAGAAAACCTAATTTACATAGCAATAAGCTACAACTTTTATCATGATGGCAAAATATCTTGCTTAATATCATAGGATAGACCTTCTCTAAATTAAATTTTTTTATGGCAATTAAAAGCCAAGTAACCATGTTATGAAATCATGATTGGAGATGAGAATTAAATGATAATTTTTGCATGTCTTGAAGAAAACCTTCTTCGAATCACAGATTGTGATAAGCTTCTAGAATAAATATATATTATTCATGAATCAGTTAAGAATCAATGGATAGAGCAATTGCTTTGAGATCTAGGCACCTAGGACTCACAGACTATAAAGACATGGAAAAGGTGAAGAGGTGAGTTGAAATCTACAATGACATAAAAATAAAATTTAGATATGATGAAATAAAACTAAAACCATTTTATTAATAACTCATGCTCATCCCTATTATTGTTTCCTTGTTCTCAAGTCGAGCAGTGATGATTGGGTCAATGAACCCATCAGAAAACTTTGGCCAAGGTCATTTAAAGACATGTTTGTCATCTATGATCACTAGATGTCAGTGGTGCAAGTTATTTAGACATGTCTATCTATAACTGTGTAGACATTCTAAACATTGCAATGCTCATGTAGCTGGACTAAAAGTATCCCAATCCTAATCCCAGGGCAGGGAGGGTCTTTCTTATTCAATAGATTGTGTGGGAATAAGTATGGTTTGAGGTTGGGAGGTTAAGTCTAATTCAATGCTTCTCCTCTTACCAAAAGCCTAGGCTTGCACAACCAACTAAAGATTCACCGGATATTATTTGTACGTTCTTCTTGTTTTCATGTTAAACAATTACTTTACATGTATGTAGAGAAAGATAGTAACTTTTTATTCTAGTTATTCCCATTGATCATTGTTACAATTATTTTAGTTAATCATTTAAATATTTATTTTAGTAGTTTTTAGTTGGCCCATCATTACAGTTAGTAAAGTTCATCAATAATATAGTTATTTCAGTTAATCATTTTTATAATTATTTCAATTAATCATTGGTAGTTAAAAATAGTTACTGTCCTATGAAAAGGAATTTAGTTGGGAAAAGACTCTTTATCAATCATCTTTATTTTGTTATGAAAAACCATTTGTTACATATGGTATCAGAGCGCTAGGTTCAACACTAAACCTAGGGCACACTACCTTCCATGTAAATCTAAAAATTATTAGAATGATTGTATAGGATGCAATTATGTAAAACACCCTGCAAGAAGGCATGACACCCCATCTTCTTGTACTTAATTAAAAACATGCCAAACTTTGATTACACTTACTTCTCTATGTCCCAATAATGAAGAAGGAAAGAGTTAGATGGACTCTTGCTAGTAAAGCAACATATAGAAACAAACTAATTCAAAACTAGAATGCTTGTAAGGGAAACTCTCTTATGCATTTCCATAGATCTTGGATGGTGTGGGATATATACAAATTTGAATCATAATTGAATGCTAAGAAGCAAAACTTGGAATACATAATGTAAACATCCCTAGTAGAGGAATTTTTTGTAAATAAGGTTGCCATGAATGCAACAACAAAAGTATTGAAGTTAATTAAATAAATTAGTTTATTCATGTGTTATATTCACTCGCAAACTCTTTTAATTTGTTGTAGGCACACTTAAAAATATGTATACAATAAATTGATGCAAATTTTTGTAAATTTTTAGGTTAAACTAGTAAACAAACAAAATGATAAATGATGAGAATGTTGCAGGTCATGACATGGTCCATGAAAACCCACAATCATCCACTGATTTATTACTTTAGATTTTTCCAGAAACACAACTGAAGTTGGATAATACAAAAAAAAGAATGAATGAGATGGCAACCCAGATGGGGCAGAACCAAGAGGAAATGCAATCCTCACCTTCTCCCAGAATAGAGATAGAAGTCTCTAAACACAACAAGAAAACCTCACAAGCTTGACCCATTCAAACTGAAAAACAAAAGAAACAAGAAATAATGAGTGATATGTCTATAGATATTAAGAAGATCAAGCTACCCAAATTTGTTGGTTTTGAATCTGGAGAGGATGCAGAGGCCTAGTTAACCAAAATGGAACAATACTTTAAAATTAGAAACTTTTTAGAAACCTCAAAAGCAGTTTGGGGAATATACCACTTTACTACAGAAGCTACTACATGGTGGGGAAACACCAAGGTTGAGAAAAACATTAAAACCACTGAGATACTTGAGAAAAAATTGTAACGATTTTTAGGAATCATTGGTTACTCGAAACCTTTTATGACAAAAAATTGTTGGATTTCCAAAACTTGAAGCAAGGAGATTTAACTGTACACAAGTACTGGGAGAAATTTACCCTGAAGTATGTACCACCATATCAACAAGATATAAATATGAAAGTGAGGAAATTTATTATGGGTCTCAATAATAGAATATGAGGATTAGTTGATGTTCTCACTCATCAAACCATGGAAGAAGCTTTAGAGAAGGCTATCTGACTGGAATATAAAATCAAGAGAGATGACTCCATTTGGGATAATAAAAGAAAAAAAAACTATACTATAGAAAGTATAGATACTAGATCTCAGAAGAAAAAGTTTAAGGATTATAAGTTTAGCAAGCCAGAATGAAAAGGAAACATAGTCAAGGATTTTAAAAGTAATTTTAATACAGGCAAGAATAATAAGAGTAATGAAAAGAAGGGGCCACCTTCAAGATGTTATAATTGTGGGGAGATCATTATGCTAATAAGTGCCCTATCAAGACTAGCACCAATTAGCCACACTAACCACCCCTTCCACATCAACAACACATTTATCAATAGAGGATCCACATAGCCCTTGACAATCGACAAGCAGAACAATAGATAGGCTCGATCAAAACTCCTAGTAAGATCTACAAAAATATTGTCTCTATTTTAATTGATACTGGAGCTTCTAAATGTTTTATATCACCAAAGCTATTAAGTAGATTCTCAAAGAGATATAGTTTTATGGAAAAACCATGGACAATTGAGCATGCAAACCAGTCAAGGGCTAAGGTAGAGCAATGTTTGTTTGAGGCTCAGGTTGATTTTCCAAATTTCTCTATTGAATTGAATCTTTATGTAGCACCTCTTGGGTCTTATGATATTATTATAGGCATTAATTGGTGCAGTGAGCATAAGGACAAGGTGGATTTCCTTGCTAAAACTATAGATTGTTTGGATGATCAAGGAAAACCTGCAAGCAATATAAGGATTAAACATGAAATAAAATCAAAATAGATATCTTTCATGCAACTTAAGAAATGTGGAAGAAAAGGCTATGAGATTTATGCACTAAGAGTTGAAAATATGAGAAATCCTATAAACACTACATATGGAGATGACTATAATTTTTAAGATGGGTAAATTAGAGAAAATTTAAAGGAATCTTTCGAAGAGAAATATTTATACCTAAGGAATTATAAGGATGTTTTTCTTGAAAAACTCCTTGATTTACATCCATCCCGAGTCTTTGGTTTTACCATAGATTTATTACCATGAGTAAAGCCCATTTCTCGGGCACCATATCGAATGGCCACCACATAATTAATGGAGTTTCAAATACAATTACAATATATGTTAAACAAGAAACTGGTTTGGCTCGGTGCATCACCATGGGGAGCCCCAATATTGTTTGTTAGGAAGAAGGACATAACTATGAGATTATGCATAGATTACAAAGTGCTCAATAAGGTTATATCAATAATTGGTAGCCACTTCCTAGAATTGGCAACCTCTTTGATCAAATGAAAGGTGCTACAATATTTTCAAATATTGATTTGAGGTCAAGATATGATCAACTTCATATTAAGGATGAAGATATTCAAAAAATTGCATTCATAACTAGGTATAGGCATTATGAATTCACAGTGTTACCTTTTGGGCTAATGAATGCTTCAAGAGCTTTTATGAACTTAATGAATAACATATTCCAAGATGCCTAGATAAGTTTCTACCAGTCTTTATAGATGTTATTTTGATCTATTCAAAGAATGAGAAAGAACATCAAGAACATCTGGAAAAGTCTTACAAAGGTTAAGAGAACATAAATTATATGGAAAATTGTCTAAGTGTGCTTTTTATCCCAAGGAAATTTATTATTAAGGACACATTATATCAACTCAAGGAATAGTTGTAGATTTGGAAAAAATCAAAGCTATTAAGGAATGGCCTATACCTAAAAATGTGACAAAAGTTAGAGGTTACATGCGATTGGCAGGGTTCTATAGGAAGTTTGTCAGAAATCTCTCAAAGATAGCCTACTCGATTGCATCACTTCAGAGAAAGGGAAAGAAGTTTGTATAGATTGAAAAATGTCAATCAACTTTTGAATGCTTAAAGGAAAAGTTAACTGCAATACCCATACTAAGAGTACCTAATCCACAAAAGCAATTTTTTTTTATATCTGATGCATCAAGAGGAGTAGGATGTGTGCTAATGCAGATGAGAACGTAATTGCATATGAATCTAGGAAATTGAAGAATTATGAGTAGAATTATGGCCCTCATGATTTGGAGTTAGTAGCTATTGTTCATGCTCTTCAAATGTGGAGACATTACTTGACTAGAAAACCTTTTGATCTTCAATCCAACCACCACAACCTAAAATATATTTTTACTCAACCTAATCTTAATTCTAAACAAAGAAGATGGATGGAATTTCTAGCAGATTATGAATTTGATATAAATTACATCGAAGGCAAGGAAAACAAAGTAGCAAATTCCTTGAATAGAAGGAGACACATTTCTACAATGGCTACTATAAATTTTACATTAAAGGACCATATTTTACAACATCTAGAGCATGATGAATTTTATGTAGAGATCAGCCTAGCTCTCATCAAAGACCCACAAGACCCCAAGTATTCAGAATTTAGGATAGAAGAGGATGGATTGTTAAGATATCATGAAAAGATTTATATACCTAACAAATCTAAACTTTGGAGTATGATTCTGGAAGAATCTCATTCAACTCCATATTAAGGATACCCTAGAGTAACTAAAATGCTGTTAGATATAAAACCCCTATATTTTTGGAAAGAAATGAAAAGGGAGATAACAAAATTTTTGGTAGGATGCCTAAAATGCCAAAGAGAAAAAGTAGAACATCATCACCTAACTAGTCTTTTGCACCCAAATGAGGTACCAAAATGGAAATGGTAGATAATCTCCATGGATTTTATACTAGGATTACCTATGATACAGAATAGACACAACACCATTCTAGCAGTATTAGATAGATTAACAAAATTTGCTCATTTTATACTAGGAAATATAACTGGTGGAGCACTAGAAATCACTCATGAATTCATAGAGTAAATTTTTAGATTGCATGGAGTTCTAGAGAAGATTATCTTAGATAGGAATGCTAGGATAACTCTCAGATTTTGGAAAAAATTATTTTTAGCGTTAGGGACTAAACTAAACATCAGCTCAACTATCATCCTAAGATAGATGGTCAAACAGAAAGAGTAAACCAAGTACTAGAAGATCTTTTGAGAGTTTATAGTATGGATCAACAATATTGGTGAGAAATTTATTTACCTTTGGTAGAATTTTCTTATAAAAATTCCTACCAATCCACCATTAAAATGGCCCCCTTTGAGGCTTTATATGGCCACAAATGTAGAAATCCTATGACCTAGAATTGATTGGAAGATAGAACTATTGTTGGACCTGGAATGCTTAAGAAAATGGAAGATTCGATAATCTAAATTCATCAGAGATTAAAGGAAGCCAATAATAGATTGAAAAGTTATGCAGATGCAAAAAGAACACTTAGGAAATTTTCAGTGAGAGAAAAGGTGCTATTGAGAGTAAAACCTCAGAAGAGTACTATCAAGTTTGGTAAGAATTCCAAGTTAGCCCCAAGGTATGTGGGACCCTTTGAAATATTGAAAGTTATGACCCTAGTAGCCTACAGAATTGTCTTACCACCAAATATTGCAAGGATGCATGATGTCTTCCATGTGGCATACCTTAAGAAATATATTACTCATCATGATCATTTAATTGATTGGAACCTATTACAAGTACGAGAACTAGGGGTGGTGGAAATAGAACCACTCACTCGAGGATAGAAAAGTTATGTAGATGCAAAAGAACACCGAGGAAATTTTTAGTGAGAGAAAAGGTGCTATTAAGAGTAAAACCTCAGAAGAGTACCATCAAGTTTGGTAAAAATGCCAAGTTAGCCCCAAGGTATGTGGGACCCTTTGAAATATTGGAAGTTATGAACCCAGAAGCCTACAGAATTGTCTTACCACCAACTCTTGCAAGGATGCATGATGTCTTCCATGTGTCATACCTTAAGAAATACATTACTCATCATGATCATTTAATTGATTGGAATCTATTACAAGTGCAAGAACCAAGGGTGGTGGAAATAGAACCACTCACTTGAGGTGCATAAGCTACACTTACAAAATTGAGAGGTGACTCAATGCAAAGTCCAGTGGGATCAGTATAGAAAAAATAAGCTACCTGGGAAGATTATCGCAAAATTTTTCAAAAATACCCTTATCTTTTCTCTAAGACTAGAGCCTCAACCTTTAATTTAATAAAATGATTTGAGTACATATTGTTTAATTTTTTTTTGTGATATTCATCATGGACGATGAAAAATTCAAGTTGAAGGGTATGTTACATCCAAAATTTTGACCTAATTGTAAATTTATTCATAGCCGTTAGAATATCATTAGACTAAGCAAATTTTTCTTTCATAATCATGTAAAGTAGGTAGTTATTTATATCTATTGTATTAACTATTAATGAAGATGATCGTTATCCATTAATTGTCATGTGATGTTTAACAGTTGCTTGATTATGGAATTATAGTTAATAATTAAATTCTTTTAAATGTTAATATGAAAATTATTATGGAACTTGTTATTATTGTGGAAATCTTTGCACGGGTGATTGCAAGAGAAGATGAAGGGGGGAAGCATTGCTAAATGAGATCAACAAAATGGGATACTAACTTAGTCCAATCATCAGGTTGATAGGTATGACCTTAAATTTCTTAGTAAGGACCTAGCGATTTGAACTTTAGGATACAAATGAAGGACCACATGAGCTATTAAGTAAACATTAAAACATAAAATTATTTAATTAAAATATAATATGTACCTCAAAGGATTTTTATTGATCTTTCCACCACATAATTATAATAAATACCTATGTACGTACACATAGATATAAGAATAAAGTGACACCATAATATTATTATTTCTTTTATAATAATATCATGCCACTTCATAAGTATAGATACATGCATATAGATAGATATAAACCATAATTACTTTCAATTTATAACCTTCAAAACTTTTTCCATCTTTTTATTCTTCTTCTTGCTTGAAACTAATGAACACTTGGCATATTCATTTGGAATCCAAGAGGAAAGTCATTCTTTTTATGTTATGGCTTCTTGGAAGCCAAAGAGGCATAATACCTCTTTACATTTTGAAGTTGAGGGAGACGAAAGGCATCATTTTTTCTATCACTTGACTTCCTTCTTAAACATCTGACTTCTGTGTTCATCACCCAACTTCTTTCATATTATCAACTACATTTTTCATAGCACCAATATCCCTACTGTTATCAATTTGTAACCATTGCATTGTTCCTTTGCACAATTTGTTTAATATACAGTTATTCTGTTAGAAATTATGAGCAATCTCATACTAGGATTACTGATCAAGATCTTTACAAGCAAGAGTGAGGCAGGTTGCTAAGCATCCAGTAATATTCCATTCTTAGATTATTCTAGGTTATGTGGATATTCAAATCCAAACATTGAAATGTGATTTTCTTATTTAGATGTTACAAAAATTTAGATGAAATCTGCAATGACATAAAAAAAAATTCAGATATGATAAAATAAAACTAAAATCATTTTATTAATAGCTCATGCTGATCACTATTATTGTTTCCCTATTATCAAGTCGGGTAGTGGAGATCAGGTCAATGAACCTATTAGAAAACCTTGGCCAAGGTTGTTTAAATGCATGCTTTCCATCTATGATCACTTGATGTCAGTGGTGCTAGTTATTCAACATGTTCGTCCATAACTATGCAGACATTCTAAATGCTAGAATGCTCAGGTGGATGGACTAAAAGTATTCCAAACCCAATCTCATGGTAGGGAGGGCCTTTCTAATTCAATAAATTGTTTAATGATAAGTATGGTCTAAGGTTGGGAGGTTAAGCCTAAGTCAATGCTTCTCCTCTTACCAAAAGTTGAGGTTTGAACAACCAACTAAGGACTCATCATATATTACTTTCATGTTCCTCTTCTTTTCATGTTAAGCAATTACTTTACATGTATGTAGAGAAAGATAGTAAATTGTTATTCCAATTATTATAGTTGATCATTGTTATAGTTAATTTTTAGTTAACCATTATTATAGTCAATACAGTTGATCAATGATATAGCCATTTTAGTTGATCATTTTTATAATTATTTTACTTAATCATTGGTAGCTAAAACTAGTTAATGTCCTATGAAAAGGAATTCAGTTGGGAAAAAACTCTTTATTGATCATCTTTATTTTGTTATGAAAAACTATTTGTTGTAGGTTAGAATGAAGCTTCTATACAATTAAACCTACAAATCTTTAACAAGATAAAATTTTCCTTGATGAGCATTGGTTTCAACATTTATGTCATTGGTAGACAATTACAAAAGATCTTGAGAAATATTAAACTCAGCTACAATGTTTTCTAAAATTACAGGAGAAATGGTTCTCAAGCTCACCATTGATACATTTTACAATGAAACATCAATAAAAATATTATAATAAAAACCTATAAATTCATAGTGATAAGTGATATCTATGTCACACATTCTAAATATTCAAATACAATCTAAACTTAAAATTCTCACTTATTCAAATACAACTCTTTTACAAATTCGTGTAACACATCTCAAATAAAAATTATAAAATCTACTATGGCAAGCTTTCAAATCATATCAACCTTATTCAAACTATTGCATAAACATCTTAATTTAGATTGATGAATAATATTCAAATTTAATTTCACATCACTTTTATTATTGATTTAAGCTCTTCCTAATACAATTTCCCTCCAAGAATTCAAATATACCCACTTACTCCACATATTACCCTTAAACACCTATAAGAACTCTACAACTTATATTTTAAGTTAAACATTTCATGGTTTCAAAATGCACATTTCATAGCTCCAAAACCTCAATAGAGACTTATTTCCCACATCTATTGCAACCTCCAAGATATGACATATATTTGAGAATTGTGAACATAAAAAAATTGAATAAATTGTTGGATAGATGTTAATAATTGGGTACATGACATGCATTCCATAAAGAATATTAATATACATATTTTTCATTCTATGTATCCCTCTTATATGAAAATTATGTGTTTAAATTTATATAAAATTGACATTAATGGGTGAATAATTAAGTTGTATTTACTTTCATACAACTTCTAATTTTATCACTTTTATCATTAATCTTAGCCATGCCTAATACAAATTCCTTGAAAGAATTCAAATCTATTCACTGACTATGTAGATTACCCTAAGATATCTAGTTTTACAAGTTAAATTTTAGACAAGGCATTCATGGTTTCATATTGCACGTTTCATAGTTTCAAACACTTGTTAAAGACTTTTTTTCAAATCCATATTGCAACTTTCTAAGTATGTATATTTGAGAGTTGAGAACATAATATAATTTTCTGAATTATTTGATGTATGTTTATGACTATTATATGTCATGTTTTCATACAAAAATATTAACATACTTAAATTTCACTCTAGGTAACATTATAATATGAGAGTTTGTACAAAAGTGTTTGCACTAAAATGAAATTGGAATTAATGATAAAAGTATTAGGCTAAAAATTGACTTGAATGTCATATATCATTATCATTTCCTTGTTGTAAGAACCTATAAATTAGAATGGATTTGTAACTAATAGTTATTTTTCAAGGCATGAGAAGGCTATGGGCATCTTCAGGAATTATATATTACTTTATCACCAATACACTATCATAGCCTACATCGCCATCTAGCTTTCCACCCTATGTATATGTATAATAGAATTGGTAATTTAAACCATTTTATATAAAAATTAAAGATGTCAAACCTATTCTATGCTTTAACTCTATGAATCATAAACATGATGTAATGTCCCCACTACTAGGGCTAGTTTGGGACAAGGAATCTTGGAAACAATTATTCAAATTGTATGTTTCCATTGATGTTATGCAATGTCAGTATTAACCAAGCATATTCAATATTGACTAAGAAGTTGGGTGATGAATATGATTCAGTGTTATTTAAGCAGTTGGTTAATGAAGGATATCCTTCTTCTAGTGTTAACCTAACATTCAATCCTATTATTGATCGAGTAACAACAAAATATAATTATCTAATAATTAGCTGATTGAGGCTAACTACTTGGATTTTTAATGATCATTTGAAAGGGTATTCAAACTAACTTCTCAAAGCTTGTGATATATAACAAAGGTCAATTAGTGAGGATTAAAAAAGTAAGAAAGAAGAATATGGAATAAGAGGGATATGCAAGCAAAGGAAATGGTAGAGTAGGAAAGTGTGGAAGATAATCTACAAAGAATATTTTGATTAGTAAGATCCATAGGTCAAGCCATAACAGAGATATGTATCTACAAAAAAGTTAAATAAGATCAAATTACTGTTACCTTCTAACCATTGTAGTAGTGAAGAAATCTCTTAACAAATTTCACTTAATAGTCATGTTGTAAATCCTCTAGCAAGGTGACATTTCAAGATTGAAGTGTTTGAAGACCTCTAACTAGGAAACTCTTGACATGGTGATCTAAATCCTCTAATAGGGTCATACTTAACAGTATGCCTTGTAGCCATTAATAGGGTTAGTAAGGAGGAAGACCATTCTCCCAATAGTGGTAAGGATAAGTCTCTTGAGGATGGTTCAAGGAAGAGAACCAAATCCAACACAAAGAAAAATAACACCCACAAACCTGATAAAAATCTTTTTGACCTTAAGGAGGCGGCTAGAAGAGTGTCTAAGCTAGAGATTCATGCTATAGAAATTCTTAGAGAAATTTCTTGAGTTGTTCTCTTGGCTTTGGGCCTTTCTTGGTTTATTTTTTTCTGCTTCCTTGTTTTATTTTTCTAGTTTTATCTGACTATCTTGAGGGAGGTTGTCATTTTTAGCTTGTGGCTTTTATGTTGTTGATACTTTAAGAACTTTATCTATTTTAATCTTTTAGTTATGTAGGGTTTTAGGGTCCCATCAAAACCTATTTTTCTTAATAAATAAAAATATGTTTTTAAACCTTTAATAGGGTTGGCTCCTAATAGGGCTCAATTCAAAATAGTAAAAAAATATTATGACTAGTTGCATGATGGTTTTCCCAAATTGGGTTTCCATGTTAAATCTTGGTGTCATTTATGTTCATGTTATTTTCTTTATGAATTATGTTTTTTTAACTAAGTTACTAAAGGTTAAAATAGATTAATATTCATAAGGTTACTTTGTTAACCAAATGATAGCAATATCTTAATTATAACCAAGTTGGACAATATTGCATTATCAATGAAAAGTTTGATTTGACATTTAGGGAAAAGGAAATATTTTTGTGGTAATTGATTCACCCCTCCCCTCTTAGTTACTCTTTTCATTTCCAACAATTGGTATTAGAGCATTTGGTGCTTGTAGGAAAGGTTTCAAGGGCCTAAGCTAAAGATCAGGATGTTATACAGAAAGGAGATTCCCAAGCTTAATAGAGACAACTTTTTAGGATGGTAGGAGTTGATGAAGTTACACCTATCAAGAATTGTTGATGTTGGTATGTTCTTCTTAGGAAAACAATATGTGCCACCACCTAAAACTATGACTATAGAACAAGTGAAAAGAAGCAAAGAATCAGAATATAATGATGATTGATATAGCCTCATCTCCCAACTAATCTGAATTTGATGAGGTCAAAGATTGTCCTACTACATTTAAAATATCAAGAAAACTACAAAAAGTCCATGGAGGTGATAAAAATGTTTAAAGAGCCAAGGAAGAAGCTTTAAGAGACAAATTTGATCAAAAGAAAATGAAGGAAGGTGAAATTGTCCAATACAATGAAAGAATCAAAGAAAGTGTGAGTGGACTTATAGCTACAAGAGGAACAATAACTAATGAAACAGTGGTCAGAAATGTACTAAGAACTCTTCTTCCTATTTATGCAATTAGAATTTTAGAAATTGAAGAGATGAGATGCAATCCTAAAAACAATATAACCTTGGATGCACTTGTGGGAAGATTGACTACTTTTGAATTGGATAACTTTGATAAGTATGCTCCTAAACCTAGCAACTATAAATCCACATTCAAAATCAAACTAAATCTTGGTAGAAAAGGAGAAAACTCAAAACACAAACAAGTTGATAGTGAAGAAGAATAATCAGATGAAGATCTTGAAGTCATTGAAGCCCTACTCAAAAAAAGAGTATCAAAAGGGAAAGGTAAATTTAGAGGTAGAATCTCATTGATTTGTTTCTCATGTGAAGAATTTGGTTATATTGTTGCAAGATGTCCAAACAATGAAGATAAAGATGAGAAAAGAAATAACAGGCTCAAAGGAAAGAAATACTTAAGAGCTACAAGGACTACAAAGACAAAGGTAAGAAATCTTGTTACATTTCTAAAGATTCTAATAGTGATGATAATGAAGAACTAGTTTATATTCTTGTTAAGGATGAATCTAATAGTGAGGAAAATGAAAAGATGACACTTATTTCTCATGTTAGAAAAATGATACATGGATCATAGATAGTGGTTGTTCCCATCACATGACTAGTGACAAAACTAAGTTTGGACATTTAGAACACTATGATGGTGAAAGTGTTAGATTTGGAAACAATGAACCATGTTATGTAAAAGGAAAATGAGTCATAGCATTAACTAAAGGAATCAAATGTGAAAATTCCTACTAGGTTGAAGCATTAAGGCATAATCTAGTCAGTCTGGCAGAGTTAGACAATATAGGATATAAGGTATAAATCATGAATTGCAAAGCTAAACTATTGGATGGAAAAGGAGACCTGGTCAAGAATGGAAATTAGACAAAACATAATTTGTTTTACCTATATCTCTTTGAAAGTACATGTTTTTTTGAAAAATTAGAGGAAAGTTATCTATGGCATAAAAGGATGTGTCATTTTAAATTTGATAATCTAGTTACCATAAGAAAGAATAAAAGAGTAAGAGTTAACCTAGTTACCTAATTTGAGGAAACTTGAGATGAGGCATGTGAAAACAATGTCAAATTGGAAAGATGAGTAAAAGAAGTTTCAGAAGTAAACATTTCAATTCTGAAGAAGCTTTGGAACTAGTTCATATAGATCTCTGTAGGCCAATAGGTATAGAAAGCTATCATGGAGATATATATTTCATCCTATTTGTTGACGACTATAATGTTTTGAAAAGATAAATATGATGCTTTTCAAAAGTTCAAATGGTATTTAGCTAAA
This sequence comes from Cupressus sempervirens, assembly GCA_028749045.1. Classification (NCBI taxonomy): domain Eukaryota; kingdom Viridiplantae; phylum Streptophyta; class Pinopsida; order Cupressales; family Cupressaceae; genus Cupressus; species Cupressus sempervirens. Next base: position 172,628,733 of record CM053793.1, read on the forward strand.
ATTGAGAAAGAAACAAGGAAGAATCTAAAATACATGAGATTAGATAGAGGAGGTAAATTCATTTAAAATGAATTCAATGAGTTTTTCATTGAAAGAGGAATCAAAAGATAAGCATTAACACCTAGAACTCCAGAGAAAAATGATTTAAAAGAAAGAAGGAATAGATCCATCTTGGAATGTGCAAGAACACTAATGACCAAGAAAAATGTTGCACCAAAATATTGGAAAGAAGGAATCAACACAATAATTCATACACTTAAGCGATTTCAACTAAAGAAAGGTATAAAGAAAATACCTTATGAATTATGGTATGGCTACAAGATTAATGTTTTTTTCTATCTCAAGGAATTTGGAAGAAAATGTTATATCTTGAAAGATGCAAGGAAAGGAAAATCTGAAGCAAAAAGTGATGGAGTTATATTCCTAGGTTACTTCAATAAAAGTACAGCACACAAATGTTTGAATCTTGCTATTCACAAAGTCATAGAAAGTGCACATGTGAATATTGATGAGTTTACAAAAAGAAGTGACGTACAGAGCAACAAGGATCCTAAAGATTACATAAAGGTTGTTTACTATGAGGAGGAACTTGAGACTTTACCACAAATAGTTGAAGCCAGACAATAGCAAAGTGAACCTAGTAAATCATAGATAGTACAACCTAAGTCATAGACAGTGCAACTTGAGTTATAAACACATGCACCTAAGTTATAGATAGATCAACAAAAGAAGCTCAAGAAAAAGGAAGAAGTTCATGGAGAATAAAGTGAACCTAGTTTAGAATCTAGAAAGAAAGATTTAAGATGTTCAAAATATGTTAAAAGACATCGTGCACCTAAACAAATAATTGGAGGAGAGACAATGCAAAAGTTAGTGTGCAAAATAGATGAGAAAACTAACTTCATAGAAGCCACAATGATCACATGCAAAAAAATAACTTGTTACATGGAAGAATGAAGCAAAGAAGAGAAGATTGGGTCTCAAGATAAAAATGGTATTAAAGAGAGGAACAAAATGAATCAAAATGTTACAAAATGCAAGGGGATCAATCCTTATGAAAGGAGATCAACCATTCTCAAAGGGGAATCTATAAATAAACCCTAACAAGTTAATGTGACATTTAATAAAAGAAAAAAAATATTAAATGTCACATTCATGAAGAGACAAAAGTCAAAACTCCAATAGTAAAATCTTAAGAGTAAGTAAAAGATAATTAAACTTTTACTCTAACACCCACCTTAAGATGAGTGATAATGCAGATACAAACAATGCAAACAAAAGAAAGGAAACTACAATGTAGAGGAAATTTGAGTCCTGACAACAAGGCTTGATTAGGTACCCAGTCACAACCAAATCTCTATAAAGCAAAGAAATGGAGAAAACTACATGGGAAAAAAATCTACTCCAAAAAGAGATAGAAAAAATGCTAAAATACATGAAAGGAAAGAAGACCTCTTGAAGAAAACAAGTTGAAGAAGTGGCAACCTAGAGTACCCTACTATGGAAATCTATCTATGGGTTAGCCATAATAGTTTTAGAAGAGAAAGGAGACCAAGAGAAGGATGACATAGTTGAGGAAGATGTACATGATGTCAATGTTCTGAGCACTAGTCCTCCATATGGATAAAAAGAGAGTCAACAAGATTCTATGGCTATTGAGGACATACTTGATAACTCTACACAGAATGTAAATTCAATGAGTGAGGAAGATTTAAAGGAACTATAATGGGAAAACACCAATACTGCTATTCCATGTACAAATCCTATATTGGTAATGATTGATGAATCTCAAAAGGATGAGATTGCATCCATTGAGACACAATAGTAAGACACATCTATTGTGCCCCCACATGTTGTAGAAGTTAAGGAGAAGGAATCACATGAATAAAAAACAAATCAAAGTGTAGCCCTAGAACAAAAAGGTGAACTTAACCATGCACCATCTTTAGTACCTTTTTTTTCATTGAGATGAAGGAGAAGGAGCTGGATACTCGACTACATTACTCTCGAGTCTACAAAGCTCACATTTTCTAGCACTTGTCATACTTGACAAAGAGGATAATAAAGAGAAAGAGGATAAGGAAGAGAATCCTACACTCACCTCATTGAATACCATTGAATATCAGAAGGAGGTTGAACAAAAGAAAGAGGATAAGATGAATACTAAGATAGAGGAATAGGTGGCCATATAAAAACTGGTCACTTTACTAGTCACCACACTTCCTCTTAGCAGCCAGACTCTTCATAGGTCAAGTACTCAAGCTGCACCATTGTAGATACCAAGGCTGAGTACAAGTACACCTAAGAGTGATGAGACCATATCATTTGAGGATGTGAGTTTAGATGAATTGATTGTTCTACCCCAATTTGAATTAACAATAATCACACTTGAAGAAACTGTTGTCTACAAGAGGCTCTACAGAGGAAATCAAGGCAAGAAATCTTGAGAAGGGAGCATAAGAAAAAATAGGTTCTACATAATATTAGAGATTTTTTTGTAGTTGCTTTTGATATTTCAAATTCATTTTCCAATAAGCCTATTATAGAGAAATATGTACATATAGTTGACAAGATAAAGGATGAGGATATAGAGACAAATATAAAGTTATTGGAATGGTCTAAAAGTGGCATAGTGCAAGGAAGGAGAATCCCCAAAGAAGATGTCCCAACCTCTAGCAAACAACCATAGAATGGAAATACAACAACGAAGAAACAATAATGTAATATTTAATACCAAATACCAACTCTAGTTTATTCATAGATATAACTAATTACATGCAATATGCCTAGCTGTAAGGCCTTCTGAGTTAGGGCCAACTAAAAACGACAATTACAAAATTAGTTCTACAAGATCAAACAAGATCCAACTTACAAACCCAATCCCAACTAGTCTAGATACACAACTAGATAAGAACACCAAGAATAATCCACACTTGTACCCTCAAGTCCACAAAAAAATCCTTTGGTTTCTAAGCCACATCCCTAGCTCTTAAAAATTTTCATCTACACTTCGTTCCCTTCTCAAAGTTGGCATGATAACTACCGCCTAAAGACTCCACAAAACTCCTTACTTATACCCAACTAAGCCACAAGTTGTCCCAACTCATTACAAACTAAATTAAATCCCTTATATTAAATATATGTCGAGCCATAAGTTGGCCAAAACAAAAATTAAATTCCCATAGATAAATTAAATTCCAAAAGTCAACTCATAGACAAATTGGCATGACCATAACAAAAACGAATACTAGCACTTGGCACCAACAAGTTCAGTTGACATCCACTAAGAACACTTGGTACCAATAGGTTCACTTGATATCCACTAAGAGCTATAGTAACTTGACAACCATTAGAGCTACAATAACTTGACATCCATTAGAGCTACGATAACTTGACATCAATTGAACAACTCAAAAACAATAGAAAATTGGAAACCACTAGCACTCAGCTCCAATATGTAGGATTGCAAAAAATCCTAGGATGCTCCTGCATCAGACACCTTAGGTTTGAAAAGATGTTGTAATAATTGGAAGAACATCTTCTAGGATTCAACAAATAAATCCCAAACTAGTTCTTCACATGCATTCCCTCCAAATCTTAAACTTGTACACTCTTTCCTTTGTTCTTCTTCTACTTCTTTAGATCCATCTTAGGTGCACTACAAGTCTTCTTTCCAAACTTCTCAAAACTAGCCACCTCAACTCAATTGCTAATACTCAGGTTCCTCCTATCGAGCTCTTCATTTTGCAAAGGAATTAGGGAAAACTTCCTGGCACCTTTCTCAATGGTAAACACATTCTTGACACAATCATGCACAACCATGCAATCATACTACCAAGGTCTACCAAGCAACACATGACAACTGTTCATGTCTACAATATCACACAACACTTGATCCTTATACTGCCCAATCTAGAAATCAACAAGGCATTGCTCCCTCACTTCCAAAGAATGTTCACCTTGCAAGCAACCAATCCTATAAGGATAAGGATGTCTTACTCTCTTCAAACCAAATTTCTAAACCATCTCTTCAAGAACAAGGTTATTAGTACTACCACCATCCACAATCACCTTGCAGACTTTACCACTAGACTTACAACAACTCCTAAACAAACTAGTCCTTTGACAATGATCCAATGTCCTCTCACCAACCAATACTCACCGAGCAAACAAACTTTCTCATTGTTTAGGCTTACTATCTTGAACTATAACCTCATTAACAATAGAAATTGTCCTACCTATCAAAAATTCAAAAGATCTATGCCCTTCTTTACCACATCTAAAACAACTACCTCTAAATCCACCTCTACATGTTCTTCTTTTCTAAGCAATAGGTTTTGTTCACTTTCAACACTCGATTTAGCTTGTACCAAGCTATCCTACTTCTCCTTCTCTCTAGCATTTCTTTGACTTTTCTTTTTCAACTTATCTTCTTCCTTCAAAGAGTACTGATAAGCATCCTCAACTATAGAAATATTTAGCATACCAACCTCATCCTGAATATTGAATCTCAAATGATTAATGTACCAAGCTACCTTTTCCTTCGACAATTCTTTATGACCAGACTAAATAGTCAACTTGTAGAATTTCTTAGTATAATCTTTCACAGACATATCATTCTATTTTTGATTCTACAACCTTTTAAATAGCTCAAGTTCATAATTAGTAGGAATGAGCCTAGCCTTTAACTTAGCCACCATCAATCTCCATCTAGAGATCTTCATTACACCTTCCTCTTCTTTGTCTCATTGAAATTTTTTCCACCAAAGAGAAACATGTCCTTTCAACATAGTCTATTCCAACCTCACTGTGAGTGGATCCTCAACATCTTCAAGCTCAAAGTAGTCTTCCAATTAACCAATCCAATCAATCAGGTCTTTAGGATTTAAAGTACCTAAGAAATTATAAATCTCCATCTTATGCTTTAGGTTTAACTTAGATCCACATCTAGCAAACTGACCAACCCTAGTTCTAATAGGTCTGTCCACATGATAAGTTATGTCTTCACCACCAAATTCAACAACTTTAAAGTCTTCAAAAAATTTCTCATGACTACCTTCAATTCCCACATGCCTAGGTACACCACCTAAAGCACTCATAATTTCAGCAATCATGTCACTCTTCAATTGTCATGCCCTTTTTCAAATAATTAAAAATAATAATCTTTGCTAAGGCAGGCAGGCCTAGAAAGGTGAATTTTTAGAAAAAGGGGCTAATCTTTGGAAACCAATGGACTAATAAATGAAAATTATTATTAAAATATGTTTTATTAACCCCTCTTGGATTTGATTTAGGGTTATGCCCTCTTTTAAGGGATTTGAAGGCATTTTGGGCTTATTCGAGAACTTGATTTTTGTTCATTGCTTTGTTGTTCTTCAGAGGCTGCCAAACCTATGGATAAGGAGACCTAAGGATTGGAGTTTGCAAGTTTATAGGGAGGATAAGAATGGGATTTTAAAGCCATTCCATGTGCAAGCTCATGCAGAGCTTGCCTTTGTGCTGAACAGTGCAAATTTGTGGATTTTCGGGTGTGTTTTTTGTAAGAGTTTGGTGTTTCCGATTGAGTATTTCATATTAGTTTGGGTTGCTGCTATATTTTAGACATTTAGATGTTAAAATATAGTTGAATATATTTATTGGGTCATGGTCAAACTTCTGTGATAGATTATTAGTGTTTTTGTGGTATTTTCGGGCTATTTTGTGTTATTTTTGGGAGTTCGATGAACATTGTTTTTGTCCTCCGATTGGGAGCTGTTGTGTAAATATTATATAGATATGAAAATGAAATTTTTTATGCTGTTATGCTGTTGAAATTTCTGTAAAAATTTCCACTTTCAAATTTATTAATAATATGTGAAGCTATGAAGTTTTTGGCACTATTTCAGGCATACCCGATTTGGGGTTTATTGAGAAATTGGTGGATCTTTGAAATATTGGTTGTTTGATTTTAGAAATCTAATTAGAGGCTTGAAATATCATATAAAATCAGAAAAAGGGACTTTACAATGGTATGAGAGCTATGATCCTGCCAGCCTAAGGGTATGTAGAAGTTTGCATGCAACTAAGTGAAAGTGAAAAGAGATATTTGCAGCGAGAAAAGAATAAAGAAATTTTGATCAAATGTCCAGTTGAAAGTAAAAGTACAAAATCCAAGGAAGGAAAAGGTATGGCTGATCTAGATGAGATGGCATATAAATTGTTCCAAGACATAAAAAATACTTAGAAGAAAACAATGGATAGTTTGGTAGAAACTAGAGAGGCCTTGCGAATATTGACAAACAGATTGTAAGGAGTTGCATCTATTAATGAGAGAGGGATCACTTTAGAGGAGCCAAGAAATATGAAACCCAAACCCTCTAAATCAACAAAAACTATTTTCTTGCCTACAGATGAGCCACCAATGCCAAATCTAGCCCTTAATCCCGTGGAAGAGGTTACAGGTAACTTGATTGCATTAAGAGCTACTTACAATGGCTTAGATGATGACTTTTAGAGTTCGGTTCGTTTTAGAGAATATGTAGATATGATGAAAACTTTGATGCCCAAGAAAGAGTACAGGAGGGAGCATGAAATAAGTGGAAGAGAGCTCAAAAATAAAATAAGCAAGTTTATAGCACCTACTTTTGATGGAAAAAATAAAATTTCAGCTAGAGCATGGCTACAAAAATTAAAGACCTTCTTCACACTTAACCCCATGAAGGAGAGTGATGCTGTTTAATTTGCAAGTCTACACTTGGAAGATGCAACCTATGATTAGTGGTATCATGGGATGACTACTCAAGGTCATGATCAAGTAACTATATTTGATGATTTCAGTCAAAGAGTGATAGATCTGACCTCAAGGATGATGTAGAGTATTTTAAAGAATTGTCAAAGTTGAAGCAAACCAAATTAGTTAATGAGTATATATAAGAGTTTCAAAAAGTGGCTATTATGGTACCTAATATGAGTGAAAGAGGATTGTTTATCTTTTTCTTGATGGTTTGGAAGATTCTGTTAAGGTTTTGGTTACAGCTTTCTCACCCTCAACCTTACAGGAAGCTATCAAAAGAAGCTTGCAACTTGAAACTTGCATACCTATGAGACCAGTCACTAATCAAAAACCCCCAAATCTTTGGCAACATAAGGGAAATTTTTAGAAAAAGACTTTTTTGTCACTTAGGTTTGCACCCTTGTCCAGATCCTATGCGTGAGGACAACCTAGTGAAACATGGAAACAACCTCCAAGTTGTGGGACTTGAACTGTGAGGTTGAGTCTCCAGAGAAAGCCAGCTTCCTCTTACTATCAGGATGCACCTAACTACTCTTGGAGAGGAAAAGGGAGAAAGAGAGAATGAAAGAAAATCTACCTAATCTAATCTAAAGAGGTGATGCACCAAAATAGAGTGTTCAGACCAAACCCTAGCCATATATGCACTATTGAACTAGAATGAAACTAAGGATATACACATTCAAACTTGCTATAATCCAATAAACCACATGTAGACCAGAAAAGTTGAATGAATGACACAAGGAAAGAGAAGATTCACTCATATACCATTCACAGGCTGAAAGAGATATAGTCATGTGGATTACAGATTTCCACAAAGCATCAATGAGAGGCAAGGACTCTTGCACTTTCACACCAATGGTTGAAGGAGATAAAGCAGAATGTCATATGGTTCAGAGGCGAGGAGAATTTTTACACTGGATTTGCAGAGCAAATGAAGAGAACTACAGAGAATGTTTCAACCTTTTCAAAATACACAAAAATTTCCTTTATAGCTCAGCCGTAACTGAGATATTTTCCTGACTGAAATTACTCTACAACCACTGCCATTAAGACTACTAAGAACAATCATGAAGATTTGAGGAAATATGATCTAAATATATCTCTAGGTACCATAAAATCTAATCTTTAACTAAAATAGGGCCTTGAGAAGACAAAAGCGATGCCATTTAAGATACTCTGACCAGGTAGATGGATCACTAGAGGCGATGGAGTGCTCTCCCACATTTAACATTCATTTCCTAGTGGTTGGAATCGATCATGAAGATTGGATCGCACAGCAAAACCCGATCTCCCCTGTTCTTGGTTCATGAATCAACATGATTAGCAGGTCAACATAACCCTGGCACCAGGATGAGCCACGTGGACCAACAACCTCTTTTCATTTTGCCACCTCATAGGTCTTCACGCGATTGACCATCTCTTCCTTCACTAATTGTGCCAACCTATTAAAACTTAATCACAATGGCTTATAACACAACCGCCAGCCCTTAACTGTCAACCCTTAGCATTACCTTCCTGGGCCCATGAGGACACGTGTCCTCAAATCACTATCTGACCATACATAACCTTCGAGCTCCTTTCCATGGCGAGTTAACAATAGCCATTGATTTTCTTTGATCCTGTGGATGACATTCGATACAACCTAATTAGAATAATGGTGAGTCCCTTGCCCGCCACCTCGCCATACATATCTTCTGAGCATCTTTCCGTAGCGATGTAACAAGTACCATCGATTTGACACCATTTGACGATCCTGAAGATACATCTAATCTATCAGTGGTCCTATGCTTACAGCTTAGAAAATAGGGCCCACAATCCACGTATCACTAGGTCATTAACCCGCTATAGCTAAATAGCCTGTATCTTCCAATGGCAAGTTAATGATAGCTGTTGATTTGTGCTGATCTGACGATCGTGAAAGTCGCACTAAAGGGACTGTCCCACTTTTGCACTATCACCACCCTAGCCAATGAAAACTCAACCAACTATCAACATGTCATTGACCTATACATTCATTCTCGATGCATCATTGGCTCGAGGTCCACCCTGTTGTTTATGGAACAAACTTGGCCCCACGAGACATGTGGCAGCGAATCGCCAACTTGCTATACATAAACCTTGAGCATCTTTCCATAGTGAGGTAGTGGCTATCGTAGATCCAAAGTTGATCCAAGGGTGAAGAAATTACATCTGGCATCCAGAAGGTTGGTGGGGCCCATATTCGCTAAGTCGCTATAGCTAAAAAACTTGCAACTTTCCATAGTGAGTTGATGATGGCCGTTGATCTGAGATCGAATCGAAAGTGGGGAAGATGCATGAAGCCTTCTAAAAAGTGGTTGGCCCCATTCTCGCTAAGTCTCTATGAGTAAACAACCTACAACTTTTCATAGCAAGAACATGATGGCCGTTGATCTTGTTTTAATCCTACAGTCAGAATCCCTCCTGAGCATTGTTACCCTTCCATGTCGGATGAGGTCTAGAGCATTGATGAAGAACAAAATTTTGCATAGTTGGCACCCCATAAGAATTTACTTTAGTCCTAGTCATCATCCCATGTTATTAAAGGTCCCACCAGCTGTTGATTTTATGGTGCCTCGCTACTTCGCTAACGGCAAGATGCTTGAGTTTTTTGATAGTGAGGTAGTGAGCTCCGGTGACCTTATCCACGTGGAAAACATTCACTAAGTCGCTATAGCTAAAGGTTGAGTAGCTTTACTTGGCGACGTAACAAGGGTCGTAGATCCAAACTAATCCAATAATGAGGAACTTATAGGCCCACCTGAACATATAAGTTTGATTTCTTTTCGATGTTTCTCAAGCATTACAATAATATTAACTCTAGGAACTAGCTTTTGGTGGGCAGACATTTGAATTTTGAATATTGGCGGGGCGCAAAAATGGGTAATATTTTTGGTGACTCATAGGGGATGCGAGCCTGCTACGTATAAGACCAGTGGCCTGAAGCATCCATTAGGCTACAAAGTCAAAAAATAGGTAGATTTTGAGCACTGTGAAACTCTAACCCTCCGTTTGAGAGGAAGACCCTGAAACCCTTATCTCTGCAATTGGAACTAGAGACCAAAACCTTCATCTACAACCTTCAAAATTTCAAAACTTGTTGTCTTATGGAGACAACTGTGCCCGTGCACTTCTTGGAAAAAACAAGGAAAAATTGGAAAATAAAACAAAACTAACTATGTACATGGAATCTCAAACCCTGTCAGAAACATGGCTTAAGATAAATCCCATTGATTGGGATGGGCAAAATTTCACCACTAGGCCTGCTTAACTAGAAAGCATTGGCCTATTTACAACTTTCAATTAGGTAGGGGCTACTCTACAGTGTGTCAAATTTTGAGTGTCTTCCTAGTTTTACCCTATCTGTATCCCATTTCAAGACCAAATCTCCCTCCTTGAAGATCCTGACCCTAGCCTTTTTGTCAAAACTCTTTTTGACCTGTTGCTAGTGTGTCTCTAGGGTCTGCATGGCCTTATTTCTTTTCTCTTCCAGCTCCATCAGTTCTGCCATTCTCACTATCATGGCATCATCTTCAATCAACTCCAACTGATGAGCTAACTATAGGGCTAGGAACTCTAATGAAATTGGAAGCCTTGCCTCTCTACCATATACCAACATGAATGGAGAATTCCCTATTGACCTCTTAGGTGGTATCTTGTCAGCCCATAGAGTTGTCCTTAATTTTTTATGCCAACACCTCTAGTTATCCTCTATTTTCCTTTTAATAATTTTGATCAGGTTCTTGTTAGATGATTCGGCTAGGCCATTACCTTGAGGATAGTAATTTGAGGATGTACTCAAATATATATTAAGATCCACTGCCCATGCACAAATCTGAGCTCCCACAAAGGAATTTCCATAATCTGAAATAATGGTTGAAGGGGCACCAAACCTGGTCACAATTCCATCAAGGAACTCAACAACTGAAGATTCAGTGGCATCCTTCAATGCAACTACCTCTATCCATTTGGTGAAGTAATCTATAGCAGCTAAAATCCACTTGTGGCCAGAACTGGAAGGAGGGTTGGTAGGACCTATGAAATCCAATCCCCGCTAAGAAAAAGGTTGATCCACCTGGATAGGATGAAGGGGAAGAGCTACAAGTCTTTTTTTATCATAGAAGAAGGCACATTTTTCACATTTCCTTACATACCTATGACAACCATGAAACAAGGATGGCCAAAAGTAACCAGCCCTCATGATTTTTATTCTAGTTGTTGTAGCTGAGAAATGACCACCATCAGGACAATCATGAAGTTCTTTAGTCATTCTTTTAGCCTATTCTGTATCAAGGCACCTTAATAGGGCTCCATTAAAATCTTTTCTAAAGAGCACCATCAACTATGACATAAGGAATTGATTGTAATCTATACTATCTCCTTTTAGTTCTATCTAATCTTTGAGGGTATCCATTCCCTAATAAGAAATTCTTCACGTCATCCATCCAACTCCTTGGGTCACTATTTCTTTCCTCTTGTTGCTCTGTTAATACCATGGCAACCTCCTCATTAGGTTCTTGAGATGATAGCATCTGTTTACACAACCCCCTCCCTCTTACCAGCTTGGTAATCTGAATGTCAACATCATATTCCATTACCTTAGTAATCTAGCCAACTCTTTTCTCACTAATATCTTTTTTCAAAAGGAAATCCTTCACACTAGCATGGGGTACTAACAAATGAATGTTGTTATGTGATAGGAGGTGTTTGAATTTGTTCAAAGCTCTGATGACTACAAGGGCTTGTTTCTCAACATAATTTTACTTATCTTTATACTCTTTAAGCCCTTCACTAAAGAAAGCTATGGGCTGCTCTTCATTCTTGTCATTCATTTGAGTCAAGATAGCAGAAATGCTTGACTCACCACCTAGAGTATAAAGGATGAAATCCTTCTCAAAATTTGGATTCATGAGAGTAGGGGCTGAGGCTATGGCTGCCTTGATCTCTTCAAAACTTTCCTTCCCTTCTTTGGTCCATGCAAAGACCATACCTTTCTTGAGCATAGCTATAAGAGGTTTCACCATGGTAGCAAGATTAGGGATAAATATTCTCACTAAATTTATCCTACCCAAGAAACTTTGCAGCCCTTTCTTATGTTTAGGAAGAGGGAGGGAAAGCATTGATTTTGTTCTCTTTGGATCAATGGTCAAGCCATCCTTAGATACAATGTGTCCTAATAATTTTCCTTGATTACTAGCAAAGACACACTTACTTGGGTTAAGGGAAACCCCAAACTCTCTGCATCTTACAAATACCTATCTTAGATGATCAAAATGGTCTTCTACGTTCTTTGAATATACAGTGACATCATCAAGGTAAACTAAAAAAAACTTGTCAATCAGTCTTCTGAAAGCCATCTCCATTGCCTTTTGAAATGTAGCACCTACGTTGGTTAGCCCAAATGGCATCTTACAATAAGCATAGGTACCCCATTTAGTGGTAAATGCAGTCTCATACCTATCATACTCTTTAACCAATACTTGATTGTAGCCAAAAAATCCATCAAGAAATGAAAACCTCTTTGAACCACTGACCTTGGACAAAATCTACTCCATAGAAGGGAGAGGATGGTGATCTTTAAGGGAAGCTTGGTTAAGGTCCCTAAAGTCCACACACAATCTAATTTCTCCATTCTTCTTCCTAACAGGGACAAGGTTTGCTACCCATGATGAGTGCTTAATAGGGAAAATTATGTGGGCCTCAATCAATTTGGATAGCTCCTTTCTCATTAAGGGTTCAATTTTAGGATTCACTAGCCTCTGCTTTTGTCTTACTGGTTTTACATTATCAACTAGATCTATGGTATGCTGAAATAACCTTGGGTCAAAACCCTTTAAATCATCATATGTCCAAGCAAAAACATCATTAAATTCTTGACATAGATGAATAAAATTTTCTTGTTCAATTTCAGAGTATACCTTACCCATGTTTAAGGACTTTCCATCAACAACCATGACTGGAATATGATCATCTTCATTAGCAGCTAAGTTCATGCCTCTACCTCTTGTTTGATCATCAGGATTGAAAACACTTTCTAAGGTAATGAGACCCTTAGGCAACTTATTAGAACTGAGATGGATGATCTGATCACCATACTGATTTTGCAGTCTTGACTAATTTCTGCATGAAAATTCTGCCTCATTCTACAAGAAGCTCACAATTTTCTCATTAGACTCAAACACTTGCCAATGGGTGTTATTATCAGGGATGGTAGGCCTTACTACCATTATAATTTATTGCTTCTTCACCTCGTCAAGATTCCTTGGCACATCATAAGATGCACCTATTGCTGCAAGTCTATTAGCACATCTATTTTCTCTTCTAGGGATGCTCTGGATGTTAAATGCATTAAAACCTTCAAGAAAATCCCATACTCTATGTTTATAAGACTTGAGAAAACCATTCTTGGTGGTATTCTGATTTCTCACTTAATTAACCACTAATTCACTGTCTCCATAAACTCTTAAGGCTTGGATTCCTCTTTTTTGAGCAAGTAGGAGGCCTTGAATTAAGGATTCATACTCGGCTACATTATTAGTGCAATTGAATTGGAGCCTAAAGGAGAAGTAGTACCTTACTTGTGTAGGAGAAATCAATGTTACACTAGCTCCTAATCCATTCTTATTTCTTGATCCATCAAAGTACATACTCCATATCCCACTCGCATCTTCTTTAGTTTCCACAAGATTGGGAACTAGAGTATCTTTTTCCACTATAAAATATGTACTAAGGCTTATCTCAAGGGTTTCTGACATAAGGTCAAATTGATATGCATTAGCCCACTCATCCAGGAAAGAATCAGGTATCTCTACTAGGGAAGTAGTAGGCTCATTCACTATGTCACTCTCATCCATCTCTAGGATAGGGCAATTCATGTTGATGGGGTAGGGGGTGTAAGATTCAGTATGATGGAGGGCTTGAGGCTCTACTCTAATTGAATAATTTTCTCCATATCTCATTTTAAAAGACATGTACGACCAATCAGAAGATATGAAACCACCTATTTGGGTAGTAAAGTCTCTTGATAGACAAATGGCAAAATATGGCTTGACCTTAGCAACAGAGATATCTTGGGTTACAGTAAAACTAGGGCATGCATGTAAGGCCATCTCCACATTCATAAGGATCCCTACACTCTTGATAGTACTACCATCCAACTAGAATACATCCCTAACAATGGGCTCATATTTCATTTCCAAAGCATCAGCAACCACTTAGGCATCACTGAACTACTAGCCCTAGAATCAATCATGCAATTATGGACTAGTTTGCCTCCTATAATTAGAGAAACATAGAATAGAGGAGGTCTAACCTTTTTACTTTTTTCTACCTCCTTTGATGGTTGTACTAGGCTTGTGGCACTTTCCATGCTGAGTGTCTAATCCTTTGGTTCAATTCTTTCCAATTCTTGTTGCAACAACCTCTTTTGCATGGGTATAGTAGCAACAACATCCCACATAGAGATATTCACATTTGTCTTCTTCATCTGCTCTACCACACTGAATGGCCTAGCAAGTGCTTTGGTAGAAGCTTTGGGAGCTGCAATTGTATGAGGTTGAGGTGGGATCACTTGAGGATCACTTGTATCTTTTCTGCCATGATTTTTCTTTTGCTACTGAAAGGTACTTGATTGGTTATTTGTTGCTTTCTCATGAGGTATTGCACTTGAAGTTGAGGCCTGATTGGGAGGAGGAAAAGCATCTTCCATAGCTCTTCTTTTACTTCTAGTGTTATGAGCAATGAAATCCTGGTTTACATTACAATGCTCTTTCATCTGATGATTCATAAAAGAGCAATCACCTTGTCTTTGCATATCTGAGGGATTTTTAAATTGGTCCTCTTTCGATGACTATCTTGCTGCAGGTTCTTGGACTGTCAAGGCCATAAAATATTTAGCCTTCTGACACATGCAATAGGCATAGGAGTAGTTGTAGGATGGACAAAAATCTTGATCTTGAGCCATATTGTTTTGAGGGACTATGGCCCTACTTTGATTTACATTTGGGTTGAAGCATGGCCACCCTGCCTATTCTAATCAAAAGAATTGTTCCAATGATTAGGATTTGGAGGCCTACCACTGCTTGGAGTCTGATATTGCAATTGATGAGGTTTACTACCTTGAGCTTGCCATCTTTCTAAAGTCACCACCTTGTTGCTCACTTTTTGCATCATAGAGAAATTATCATCTAGCCTCTTTCCTTGATCTTTTAACTCCTTCCCATGATCTTGCAATTTTTTTCTCTAAGTTCTTTTCTTTTTTATCCATGTTCTACATCAGAGATTGCATCATCTCTTTGATTTCATCTATCCCATTTGGGGATGTGGAAGCTTGAGGGACTGGGACAAGGGATTGAGATGTAGAGGTTGTGGGAAGGGGGGCCACTGGTGGTTGATGATTTGGAACATCAGGAAAGAAGGGCATTTGAGGCCTTGGAGTTAATTTACCTCCTTTTATTAGGATGTTCTCTGATTTTATTGCTATTTCATAAGCATTAGGTAAGGTATCTCCTCCCATAGTTTGGATTGTGGTGGCAATATCACCGTTAAAAGCTCTAAGATAATGAAAGAAGGCATTACCAGGGGTAGGCTTCACTAAAGTAGGTATTCTATCCCATGTCTTTTGAAATTTATGATTAAAATCAGTCATACATTCATGGTGGGCTCTTTTTATAGTGGTAAACTACTCTAAAAGTGACAAATAGTCATTTTTATGCTCAAAATATTTACACAATCCTAATCCTAATCCACCCCAATCTATTATAGAACCGTGAGCTAAACCTCTATACCATTGTAGTACTTTTCCTTTCAAGGATGAGGCTAAGAGACTAACTGCAACATCATCCTCTGTAACACCATGAATATTGTAGACATTTGCAACCTCTTGAATATGTTTTAAGAGAGAGATAGAAGTTTCACCAGTAAACTCTGGTATACTTTTGAGAGAAGCTACTGCTATATCATGTCTTTGGGCTAATACGAGAGGTCTCCCACCATTAAAGGTGGAAAAAGTATGAGCTCTAGGCAACACCATATAGACAAGTGATCTATTGATATGTATTGATGGTAGTCTAGGCTAAGATCTAACAACAAGAGGAGTAGAGATAGATCTTGTAGGGGTATTTGTTACTACTGCACTCCTAACTAGTGATAAATATATTCTAGTCCTCCTTCTTCTAGGATTTGAAAGCGAGAGGGATTGATAATGAAACTTACCTCTAGAAAATGCCCTTATTTCAGCTCTGGGCATGAATCACTGCAACTTTGGTCTGGAACCAGATATTTATTTGAAGCTCAAAGTCGATAAGTACTTTGAGGAATGAGCCTCTTGAGGGCTTGAACACCGAAGCCAGTACTATCTCCTCGGTATTGGTCTTGAAATCTTCCCTTTTGACACCAATAGGCTTGAAGTTTTAAACTTTGTTATCCCATTGAGTGACCCTAAAACTATTGGTATGACTAGTGGAGGTTCTAAAACTGATTTGAATCTTTGAGATGTTGTCCCACCAAGCATGCCAAAAATTGTTGTCACCTAGGATTGTACCCTTGTCTAGAGCCTATGTATGAGGACAACCTAGTGAAACATGGAAACAACCTCCAAGTTGTGGGACTTGAACTATGATGTTGAGTCTCTGGAGAAGTTTGGCTTCCTCTTACTGTCAAGATGCACCTAAGTACTCTTGGAGAGGAAAAGGGAGAAAGAGAGCACGAAAGTAAATCTACCGAATCTAGTCTAAAGAGGCGATGCACCAAAATAGAGTGTTCAAACCAAACCCTACCCATATATGCAGTATTGAACTAGAATGAAACTAATGATATACACATTCAAATTTTCTTTAATCCAATAAACCACATGCAGACCAAAAAAGCTGAATGAATGACACAAGGAAAGAGAAGATTCACTCATATACCATTCACAAGCTAAAAGAGATATAGTCATGCAGATTACAGATTTCCACAAAGCATCAATGAGAGGCAAGGACTCTTGCACTTTCAAACCAATGGCTAAAGGAGATAAAGTAGAATTTCATATGGTTCAAAGGCAATGAGAATTTTTACATTGGAGTTGTAGAGAAACAACAGAGAACAACAAAGAATGTTTCGACCTTTTCAAAATACACAAAAATTGCCTTTATAGCTTAGACATAATTGAGATATTTTCCTAACTAAAATTACTCTACAACCACTGCCATTAAGTCTCTACCAAGAACAATCATGAGGATATGAGGAAATTTGATCTAAGTATATCTCTAGGTACCATGAAATCTGATCTTTAACTAAAATAGGGCCTTGAGAAGAAAAAGTAGCACCATTTAAGCTACTCTAACTAGGTAGATGGATCATTGGAGGTGGTGAAGTTCTCTCCCACATTTAGCATTCATTTCCTGTGGTTGGGATTGACCATGAAGATTGGATTGTGCAGCAAAACTCGATCTCCCTTGTTCTTGGTTCATGAATTAGCATGATTAGCAGGTCAACATAACCCTGGCACCAGGATAAGCCATGTGGACCAACAACCTTTTTTTGTTTTACCACCTCATAGGTCTTCATGTGGTTGACCATCTCTTCCTTCACTAACTGCGCCTACCTATTAAAACTTAACCACAATGAATTATAACACAACTGCTAGCCCTTAATTGTCAACCCTTAGCATTACCTTCCTAGGCCCACGAGGACACATGTCCTCAAATCGCTATCTCGCCATACATAACCTTCAAGCTCCTTTCCATGGTGAGTTAAGGATGACCATTGATTTTCTTTGATCTTGTGGATGAAATTTGATACAACCTAATGAGAATAATGGTGGGTCCCTCACTCGCTACCTCACCATACATATTTTCTGATCATCTTTCCATAGTGATATAACGAGTACCATTGATCTGCCACCATCTGACAGTCCTGTTGATACATCCAATCTATTAGTGGTCCTACACTTGCAGCTCAAAAAAAGGGCCCACAATCCATGTGTCACTAGGTCATTAACTCGCTATAGCTAAATAGCCTACATCTTTCCATGGTGAGTTAATGATGGCCATTGATTTGTGCTGATCTAATGATCATGAAAGTTGCACTGAAGGGAATGGCTCACTTTTTCACTGTCACCACCTTAACCAATGAAAACTCAACCAACTACCAACATGTCATTGACCTGTACATTCATTCCTGACACATCATCAGCTTAGGGTCCACCCTATGGCTTATGGAACAAACTTGGCCCCACAAGACATGTGGTAGCAAATCGCCAACTCGCTATACATAAACCTTGAGAATCTTTCCATAGCGAACTAGCGACGATCGTAGATCCAAAGTCGATCTAAGGGTGAAGAAACTACATTCGACATCCTAAAGGTTGGTGGGGCCCATATTCACTAAGTCACTATAGCTAAACAACCTACAACTTTCCATAGTGAGTAGATGATGGCCATTGATCTGAGATTGAATTGAAGGTGGGGAAGCTGCATGAAGCCTTCTGAAAAGTGGTGGGCCCCATTCTCACTAATTCACTATGAGTAAACAACCTGCAACTTTTCATAGCAAGAAGATGATGGCTATTGATCCAATTTTGATCCGACGGTCAGAATCCCTCCTGAGAACTGTTACCCTTCACATCGCATGAGTTCTAGAGTATTGATGAAGTACAAAATTCTACATAGTTGGCACCCCATAAGACTTTACTTTAGTCCTAGTCAACATCCGATGTTATTAGAGGTCCCACCAGTTGTTGATTTTACGGAACCTCACTACTTCACTAATGGCGAGATGCTTGAGTTTTTTGATAGTGAGGTAGCAAGCACTGGTGACCTTATCTGAACTTGGTGTTGGAGAAATAGAAAAATACCTCTACCAGACTAGGCCTGCTGATCCACGTGGCAAACATTCGCTAAGTCACTATAGCTAAAGGTTGACTAGCTTTCCTTGGTGACATAACGAGGGTTGTAGATCCAGAATGATCCAATGATGAGGAACTTGCAGGCCTGCTTAAACATATAAGTTTGATTTCTTTTTGATGTTTCTCAGGCATTAAAATAATATTAACTCTGGGAACTAGCCGTTGGCAGGTAGATGTTTGAATTTTGAATATTGGCGGGGCACAAAAATGGGTAATAGATTTTTCCAACACTACCACCAAAAGATGTGATAAATGTGGAAAAAAAGAAGGTAGATGAAGAGACTAGGAGTGAAGTACAAAGGAAAAAGCTTTATTTCACTTGTAGAGAACCATGGGTTCTAGGACACAAATGTTTTGGAAAAGGTCAAGTGCACTATATTGAGGTTGCTTCAGAATCTAATTCAGATGAGCATGAGGAATTTCATGACACTAAGGAGGAGGAAGAAGAAGAGAAAGAAAAAGAAATCAGCAAGGATGGAACTTTAGCAACATTATCAGGAGTCCCAAGATACCATCCCTTTCAAATTTGAGGGGTACTAGTAGGGAAAAGGTTGACAGTTCTTCTTGATAGTGGGGCAACTCACAATTTTATTGATGAGGGATTTGTCATGAAAAGAGGGCTTAAAGCAAAAGATTTTGAGGGATTCAATGTTACTATATCTTATGGATTCACTATGCCTTGCACACAGGTGGTTAAACAACTCAAGATGACCTTAGGAGATTATGAGTTATGCGATGACTTCTATGTTGTTGGCATTAGGGAGATAGATCTTGTATTGGGTGTTCAATGGTTGCACTCTATTGGAGGCTATTACATGAACCATCAAACTATGGAGTTTAAATTTCATTCCAATGGGAAAGAAGTCTTATTGAGAGGCTTATTGAATGGAGCACCTAAGGTGGTCTCTGCAAAGAGGATGGAGAGAACTTTTTGAAGAGGACAAGTAGCATGGGCAGCAGGAGTCATAATCCATCCAACAAGCTCTCCAAAGAATCAAGGTAATTTCCATTTTAAAATTCAAAATATTCTTGATAAGCATAGTATAGTTTTCAATGACTTGCCTCTAGGATTACTACTAGATAGAGGTTTTGAGCATGTTATAGAGTTAGAACAGGGTGCCAAACCAGTTATAGCAACCCCATACTGACATCCAAGAGGTTATAAGGAAGAAATTGAAAAAACTATTAAGGAGCTCTTGGACATGAGATTCATAAGGCCTAGCTCTAGTCTATTTGCATCATCTGTGGTACTTGTCAAGAAAAAGGATGGTACAATGAGAATGTGTATAGACTATAGGGCTCTAAACAAGAAGACCATAAAAAATAGGTATCCCATACCACACATAGATGAACTCATTAATGAGTTACATAGTGATGTATACTTCTCAAAAATTGACTTAAGATCAGGGTACCATCAAATCTGAATGAGGAGTGAAGATGTGGAAAAGACTGCTTTCAGATGTCACTATGGGAACTTTAAATTTCTTGTTATGCCATTTGGCCTCACTAATGCACCTGCAACATTCCAATCTTGTATGAATAAGGTATTCAACCAGCATCTTCAAAATTTTTTTTTGGTATTTTTTGATGATATCTTGATTTACAGTAAAACATGGGAAGAGAATCTAAAGCACATAGACACTATTTTGGAAATCCTTGAGTAGCAATCCTTCTATGCTAATCTATCTAAATGTGAGTTTGGTTTGATAGAGATCCTATATTTGGGACATATCATAAGTTCTAAAGGAGTATAGGTTGATCAACAAAAAATCTAGGCAATTTTGGATTGGCCTCCACCCATTAATCTTACACAGTTGAGAGGTTTCTTCGGGTTGTGTAGCTACTATAGGAGATTTTCCAAGGGATTTTCTCAGCTTGCTGCCCCCTTGACTAATTTGACAAAGAAAGGAGCTTTTGTGTGGATAGAAGAGGCACTAAAAACATTTGATAAGCTTAAGTAGGTAATGAGTTCATGCCCTGTGCTTGCAATTCCAGATTTCTCTTTACCTTTTGTTGTTGAATGTGATGCTTTTGCAGAAGGTATAGGGGCTGTCCTAACTCAAAGGGGACATCCAATAGCATTTGAGAGTAGAAAACTAAATCAATCAGAGAAAGGTTACTCCATCTATGATAAGGAAATGTTGGCAATCATGCATGCACTTCATAAGTTTAGACAATATTTGGTATGTGGGAGATTCATTGTAAAGATAGACCATAATAACCCCAGGTTCTTCTTGAACCAAAGGGATTTGAATGATCATCAACAAAAATGGGTAAGAAAATTGCAAGCTTATGATTTTGATATTGAATACATGAAAGGAAAGAAGAACATTGTTACTGATGCTCTCTCAAGAAAACCCACTCTATGTTCCTTAACATCTATCTTTGTTGATTGGAAAGTCTCCATAATTTTAGAGTATGCTAAAGATTCCTTTGCCACCAAGATTTTGGATTAGTTAGTGGATGATAATAGGTACAAGATTGTTGATGAAACTATTTATTACAAGAACATGATCTTCTTAGTGCTAGGATCAAAAACTAAGGAGAGGATATTGAGGGCCTTTCATGACACACCTTTGGCTAGTCATCAAGGATACTTAAAGAAATACAGGCAAATTTGAGAGTGGTTTTCATGGAAGGGTATGAAGGAGGATGTCTTTAAACACATTAAGGAATGTATGGTATGCCAAAAAAGCAAGAGTGAGCAAAATTTTCCTACAGAGTTGTTACAGCCACTTCCTATTCGTGAACAAAAATGGGAAAGTATTTCCATGGACTTCATCACTGGGTTGCCCAAGGTTCAAGGTAAGGATTGCATATATGTGATGGTAGATAGACTAACTAAGTATGCACATTAATTTCCTATCACATTTGATTTCAAGGCATCACAAGTGGCCGAATTGTTCTTCAAGGAAATTTTTAGATTACATGGCTTTCCTAAAAACATTGTCAGTGACCGGGACAGTAGATTCCTTAGCTTTTTTTGGAAGGAGCTCTTTCATTTGGCAGGAACTGAACTCACTCCCAGTACTAGCTATCACCCTCAAACAAATGGACAAACAAGGATAGTTAATAAATGGATAGAGGGATATTTGAGGAACTATGTTTCAAATCAACAACATGCTTGGGTAAAATGGTTGCACCCAAGGGAGTATTGTTACAATACATCTCATCACATGTCTATTGGTATGCCTCCTTTTCAAGATCTTTATGGTTATGATGCCCTTTCTTTTGTTTATCTAGTACTTTTAGATAGCAGAGTACCTACAGCGAGTGATTTCATCAAGCAAAGTCAAGACATAATAAGGTCCCTTAAGGATAATCTACAACATGCAAAGAACCAACAAAAATTGTATGCTGATAGGAAAAGGACTGAAAGATCATTTGAGGTGGGAGATTTGGTATTTTTTAGGTTGTAGCCATATAAGAAAAGCACCTTGAAGAGGAGTGGGGCAGAGAAAGTCAAGTCAAGGTTCTATGGGCCTTATAAGATCACCAAGAAGGTAGGAGAGGTAGCTTATGAATTGGAGCTCCCACCATACAACAAAATACATAATGTTTTCCATGTATCTTTCCTAAAGAAGGTTCTAGGAAAGAAAAACATAGTATCTATAGAATTACCACCTCTTGATGATGAAGGGAAATTAGTTTTGATACCAGAAGAGATTTTGGATACAAGAGAGAAAAGATTGAGAAATAGGAGCATCATAGAGCATTTGGTCAAATGGAAAGGATTACCACTAGAGGATGCAACTTGGGAAGGAGGAAATATTCTTGAGCATTCCAACCTTCATTTCTTGATGAAAAGAAATATTTGGGAGGGGAGGACTTGTCATGTCCCCTTTTCAAATAATTAAAAATAATAATCTTTGCTAAGGCAGGCAGGCCCAAAAAGGTGAAGTTTCGAAAAAAGGGGCTAATATTTGGAAACCAATGGACTAATAAATGAAAATTATTATTAAAATATGTTTTATTAACCCCTTTTGGATGTGAGTTAGGGTTATGCTCTCTTTTAAGGGATTTGGAGGCATTTTGGGCTCATTCGAGAACTTGATTTTTGCTCATTGCTTTGTTGTTCTTCAAAGACTGCCAAACCTGTGGAGAAGGAGACCTAAGGATGGGAGTTTTTAAGTTTCTAGGAAGGCTAAATATGGGATTTTAAAGCCATTCCATGTACAAGATCATGCAGAGTTTTCCTTTGTGCTAAATAGTGCAAATTTGTGGGTTTTCGGGTGTGTTTTTTGGTAAGAGTTTGGTGTTTCCAGTTGAGTATTTCATATCAGTTTGAGTTGCTGCTATATTTTAGACATTTAGATGTTAAAATAGAGCTGAATATATGTATTGGGTAATGGTTAAACTTTTGTGATAGATTATATTTGTTTTTGTGGTGTTTTTGGGCCATTTTGTGTTATTTTCGAGAGCCCGATGAGCATTGGTTTTGTCCTCCAATTGGGAGCTGTTGTGTAAATGTTATATAGATATGAAAATGTCATTTTTTAGGCTATTATGCTACTGAAATTTCTATAAAATTTTCCACTTTTAGATTTATTAATAATATGTGAAGCTGTAAAATTTTTGGCACTATTTTGGGCATACCCAATTTGGAGTTTATTGAGAAATTGGTGGATCTTTGAAATATTGGTTGTTTGATTTTAAAAATCTGATTAGAGGCTTGAAATATCATATAAAATTAGAAAAAGGGACTTTACATCATTAATGCAATTTAAAATATCAACTCTACTCTTATCTTTTATGAGATCCTTTCTTCCACGACATTAATAAGATCATCAATTACGCTAGGGTCTAATCTTCTTGGAGGTATCTTCCAAAATTTAGCAAACCCTTAGCAATACATCTACCAATCTAGAAGATCAATTAGGTCCACAAGATAAACCTTCTCTGCAAATCCTAGTGCAAATTTCCTTAGCTTCATGATCTATGTCATACTTAGGAACAACTTTTGCTCTGATACCAGCTGGCACAATGCAAGATTTGATACCAAATCACAACTCTTTATACTGATTACATGCAACATGCCTGGCTGTAAGGCCTTTCGAGTTAGGGCCAACTACAAATAGTAATTACAAAATTAGTTATGCAAGATCAAACAAGATCCAACTTAAAAACCCAATCCTAGCTAGTCTAGATACACAACTGGATATGAACACTAAGAAAAATCCACACTTGTACTCTTAGGTCCACCAAGCAATCCTCTAGTCTCTAAGCCACAACCCTAGCTGTTCAAAGTTTGCGTCTACATTTCACCCCCTTCTGAAAGCTAGAATGATAACTACTACCTAAAGACTCCACAAAACCCCTTACTTATATCCAACTAACCAATAAGTTATCCCAGATCATTACGAACTAAACTAAATCCCTTACATTAAATATAGGTCGAGCCACAAGTCAGACACAACACAAATTAAATACCCATACATAAATCAAATGCCAAAATTTGGCTCATAGAAAAATCAACATGAATATAACCAAAACCAATATTGGCACTTGGCACCAATAGGTTCAGTCAGCATCCACTAAGAACACTCGACACCAACAGGTTCACTCGGCATCCACTAAGAGCTATAATAACTCAACAACCATTAGAGCTATAGTAACTCAATATCCATTAGAGCTACAATAACTCAACATCCACTAAACAACTCGACAACAATAGAAAATTGGAAACCACTGGCACTCGGCTCCAACATGGAAGATTGCAAGAAAGCCTAGGATGCTCCTACATCAAAAAGGAAATTTAACACTAAGGTTATGGACTAGATATCTAGTGTCATTGAACTAAGACAAGTTTAATTATTAACTAAGATGGAGAGTGAAACAAATTTTGGTTAAAATTTTCTCTCTATGTAGAAAATTATGTGATGTTGATATCTTTAATAAAGAAAATCAACAGTCAATTGACCAACTACAAGAATAATCTCCTAGAACTAGTTAAGTTCATTTTCAAAGATATTGCTAACATAGAGTGGGCTTGCCAAGTTGCAAGAAAAGGATGCAAATATAAGATTAACTTTGTTCAACATTCAGTCCATGTTGACCCCACACATGGAAATTCTATAGAAACATTGATGAAGAAATATTCTCATCATTTTAGACATGAAGGTCTAGTAGATATGGCAACAAATCTCGAAATATAGATTCAATCTTTAGATGTAGCCAGTGATAATTGGGATTTCACATTGGGAATCATATTGGAACTACATAAGCCATTTTTGGACAAATACACTATAAGTGTACCACCCAAATGACATAAGTGTCAAAAAAGGGGATTTTTAATATTTTGGAGATTTTGTAAATTTTGGAGGATTTTGTCAAGGTAGATATCTACTCAGAAGGAGTTATAGAAATGAAATAAAGTATTTAATCAGGGGGAGTGATAAGGCATAAGAGACATCATTTTTTACAAATTTTGAGAGTTTGAAATTTTGTACAAAAGTTGAATAGAGATGTTATATTCTATGAATTATGTATAAAATAAGATTGTATATGCTATGACAAAGTGTTTTTGTCACTCATGTTAAAGCGGGAGATTGTTAATCTCATTATGGTGTTAACAAAGTAGTGACAAAACACTTAGTCATTATCTAGCAAAGAACAATGCAAGTCAAGTATATAGTGAATGTCGAGCATAAGCCTCTAGACAATACATGTCAAGTAATGTGAAAGTTAGTGCCAAGCACTAGTAGTTGTCAAGAAAATAGTGTGTGCCAAGTGATTTAAGTAATGAGCCATTAGAGAAGTCAAGTATCAACATAAAGAGCATAGTGAAGGCTGAGCATCAGAATCCATTGATGCGAACTTACCAGTCTTTGACATAAATGTTTGTTATGGCACAAACTTCTATGTAAACCACTTTTGGCCAACATGAACATAAATGTTTGATATTAGGAAATAAGGATCTAGTCATATTATGAATCACTATGCCAATACATGCAACCAATTAGATAAAGGGAAGAATTAGGTGTTGTGGTGTAAATAAGTATTTATTATTTACACTTTACTTAAGTTTACTTAGGTTAATGCATTATTTAATTATATTGCATTATTTTATTATTTATTTAGGTGAGACACTTAGGATTTTGTGTACTATCATAGGAGTATGCAACTCTAATTATGCACATGGTGTCTACAACACTGGAGTATGCATCATTCACTGAGTTGTCATGTTAACAACACAATTATTCACACTCCTAATTTAGCACATGTAGTCTACACCACTATTTTGCGTGCTACACCGTTGTAGACTTATCCTCACATCATCACACTTACTTTCGTACTTAATGAAAGATAATCCATATCTGGTGGACATGTGCCTAGTTGTATGACTTATCATGATGCTGACTTTTATGCATTCTAGAAGCTCTCTAGAGGCCTTTATATACATGCATTCCTAGTGTACTCTTAAGGTGGCATATGGCATATTGAATAAATATATTATCATTTTGATCATACTCTCTCTCTCTCTCTCTATTGGTCTATTATTGTTCTTATGTTTGAGTTCCTTAGTCTTGGGTGAATTCTAGCCGAAGCCAAATTCTTACATGGTATTAGAGCTAAGAGAGATTCTCTACACATAGCTCTTAAAGACCATTCATGCTTCAGCACCTCGACCTGAATCTAGAGAATCTAAAAAAATTGAGAGTGTCTAGAGCCAAATCTGACCTCACCATTACGTCTACAACACTGATTCAATGAAGATCGACTATAAATTTGCTTATGCTAGGTGAATATTGATCGTGAGGCAATTTTTTTTTCACAAATCGGAACCTAGAGCCACGATTTGCAGTTCAAGTATGGTCATTTTTGGATCTACTTAATTATTTTTCTAGATCTAAATTATTTTTTATCTTTGCAATTTTTTCTCCAGTCAGGTATTTTTGGATTTTTTATTCCCCAGTTGGAGAAAACTTTTTTGCAGAACCAAACTATCAGATCCCAGCTTTGTAATTTTGAATATTTATTTATCTCGCAAGGTATTTTAATCAGTGAGCATCTACACTTAAATTGGGCCTCAATATTTTGGGTCATACCTTTACAAATTCGTAGCGGAATATAACATTAAATCTGACCAAGCACATATAATTTTTAGTGAATTTCACTACTAACTACAAGCCAGCAACCACTCAGCCCTATATCACTCTGGGCTTCTTTATTAAGCACTTTGTGTAGTGAGATTTTTAAATAGTGCTAATGCAACACTTCCCACCAATGTGACATTTTACTTTGTAACCCCTACTACTTGTAAAACTACATTCTAGCCTACAAGTTTCAAAATCCATCATTCACATATAATTTCTAGCCCCCGCATTTGTAGTCATAAAACTAGCATTGTAGTGCAAGCTTTTGGCAGTTAGAACCTCGTATTCTAGTGAACAATCGCACCCAGCATTGGTATTTGAAAAATTGACACCCAAATAGATCTGACAATTGCAATTTTTTTGGGTGTTGACCCTAGAAAAGGTTCTGGCCCCCACGGTGACACGCAGTGCAAATCTATTCACTCGTAGTTGAATCCACGTGACAGTCACTACTTCCAACAGAGCATACATGTGTCATCCACCATGTTGTAATCCTACTTAGTAGAAAACATCACCTAGTCGGCACACACACATGATCCACGTCATATTTGACAAGGCAGACACATCAATTTTTTTTGCCACCTATCCGTACAATTTTTACGTACAGACATACAGGTCTGTATGTTGATGTCATTATCTATATGACTAATGTCATCAGAGGCAAGGTGCACTAATTTCATCAGTACACTGATCTAAATTTGACAGTTATTCTTGGCCAAATTTGAACTGCTATGACGGTCGTATGACCATCAAATTTAATCCTATCTTTTGCTGATGCAACCCCTCTGCAGATTGATTTTTGATTTTGCAATCCAACTTTGGGAGGCCATATCTCAGTCATTTGAACTCCAAATTAGGTGTGAATTTTTTGAAATTGGGTAGAATTTTCTAACCCTTTCAGTGGTGTAGCTTTTTTCTGATTTTGGTGTACAGATTTGTCAAAATTTGTATTTTTTGGTGACTATACCTACATAATCTTGCATTTTTCAACTTCAAATGCCCTGTATGGGCACATCTAGAGTCGAAAATAGGTTCTATTTTTTTTGAAAGTGCACTATTTTTTTTGTCTTCTTTCTAGATCTATAGTTAGATTGTAGGGTTGTGTGGACAAAAGTGCCACTTTTAGAAATAAGGCCTTTCTTTTCTTTGTATTGCTTCAGAATTATAACACATTGTAAAGTTCTAGATTTGTAATTCATTAAGAGGTTGTAATAAGAAAAATTAGAATTCCATGAAGGCCAAAATTGGCAAGTGACCCATTGTAATTGCACTATTGATAAAGTGCCCAAAGCATCTATTTTGTGGGGGTTTTTAGATATAGTGAAAAGGGGGGGTGTTCTTGGTGTTGTGTTCTATCTTTTTTGAACTTTTCTTTCATTTTCTACATTATGGACAGCTTTAAGTTTCCAAAATTAACTCCTCATAACTATGCAACAGGGTCCATCAAAATGTGGTATCACTTAATGCATAATGGAGTTTCACAATATGTAGATGGTACTCTTCGTAAACTAGTAGGTGATAAGGTATCAACAAGTGGTATTTCGGCTTGGATAGCAATGGATAGGAAAGCCCTAGGTGATATATGTTTGGGGGCTGATGATAAGATCATGTATCAAATTAAGAAGTGTTCTACATCCAAGGAAGCTTGGGATACCCTCGAAAGCCTATATGGTAAAGTGTCTAAAGAAGATGTTTTCAAAATTGAAGATGAGCTTGTCTCCTTAGATCCTAAGTCATTTGATTCTATACAAGATTTATTCATCAAGGTGAATGAACTAAGGATGAAGCTTACGAATTGTGGGAGTTCTATCAAAGATGATAGATTGATCTATCTCATGCATAACAAGCTGCCATTAGAATATTCCACATTTGTATCTTCTTTTAACACCTCAAAGACTACCTTAGGGTCTGCCTATAAGAAAGTCACTTTTGATGAATATGCTAATCTGTTGGATACTGAAGAAAAGAAGTTGAAATCAATGGGGATTCTCCAATCACCTGAGTCTAAAGAATTGGTGGCCAACAATGAGGATTCTCAAAATTAAGCTAGACAGTCTCCAAATAAAGGAAAGGGTAAAAAGAAGTGGAAGAAAAAATTAGAGGATGCAAAAAAGACAACACCACAATCTAATGAACAAGGCTCTTCCTCAAATTCCAACAAGAAGGGGGACAATAATAATAAGGAGAAGAAAAAGTGTGCTTATTACAAGAAAATGGGTAATGAAGAACATGAGTGTTATCTTAAGAAGATTGATGAGTTGACCAAGATCATTTGAAAATATAATGTTGCATTGCCTAGTGCTTACAACGATAAAGGGTTTTCTTTAGATTCAAAGGGCAAAGGGCAAGCACTCATGGAAAATTTGAACTCTTCAAAGGACTGGATATTTGACTCTGGTGCCTCATATCATATGGATTCTTCAAAGGAGGATTTTTATTCATTGAAGCAATCAAAGGTACCATACATCTTCGTGGGAAATGATACAAAAATTGAAGTTGAAGGGAAAGGAAATGTGGAAATGGAAAATGGAGAGTTTCAAGATGTTCTCTATGTTCCAAAACAAAGTTCAAATCTCCTATCAATCTACCTAATCACTCACCTTGGAGATGGACATAGAGTTGAGTTCCTTCTAGACTTAGTACATGTGTACAATCTAAAAGACAACCCATTGGTTATAGTGGGGAAAGTGAATCATGACAAAAGGTTATACTCTTTCTCCCATTTTGTGCCCAAGTCTCCTTCAAAGGTCTTATTAGCTCAATCAAATTCTCAAATGAAATTATGGCATCATCAATATGGTCATCTTGACTTTTGCTATCTTCAACAACTTTGTACAAAAAAAACAGTCAAAGGTCTACCTCAAATCAACTTTTCTCACAATGAATGTTGAACGGATCCAGTGGATATGCATCCAGAGGGGTAGTTACAAAGAGGGAAGTCTTCAAGAGCACCAGATGTTCTATAGATGGTTCACATGGTATTAACAAGTCCTTTTGCACTCAACTAGGGTTGCTACATATTGACCTTTGTTGATGAATTTTCAAGATACACTTGGGTCTACTTTCTTCATAGTAAGAATGAAGTATTGGACAAGTTTCTAGCCTTCAAGACTCATGTTGAGAAGAAATCCAGGAAAGCCATCAAAGATCTCCAAATGGACAATGGAAGCATGTACATTAACATAAGAATTAAGGACTTTTTTAGACTTGAGGGCATCAATCTTTAGACTCTACTAGCATTCAGTCCATATAAGACAGATATTACAGCTTTGAGGATCCAAACTCTTAAGTTTATGGCAAGTTGCATGATACAAGCCAAGTCTCTAGATCCATCACTTGAAGTTGAAGCAATTAGTAGTGCCACTCACATTCTTAATAGGTCTCCTCATCTAGCCTTAGATGGAAAGACTCCTTTTGAGGCATGGTGTGGTAAAAATCCTATTGTGACACACTTTAGAGTCTTTAGTTGTCTTGTATGGGAAAACATATCTTCCAGAGGATGCAAGGCACACTCATCTCAACCTTGTGCATTCATTGGTTATGAAGATACTGTGAATGCATACACACTTCTAGATCTAAAGACACATCAGATTTTTGTGGAGAAGGATGTATACTTTGAGGAAAGTTCACCCAACTTATCCTCTAATCCTCTCTACACATCATATCAAGTGGAAACTGATAATGACACCAGTGATAAGTGCTTTAACTGATTCAGACATGTGGGGTTCTATTGACAGTTTCAGCAAGAGGTCACTACATTAGTTCAATCCACATGCATACATTGCTATAGTGATAGGTCTAGCACAAGAAGGTACATCTAGTCTTCCAAGTCCAACTTTAGTGACAAATTTGGAGGACACTATTGATGATTTGCCTTTTCCTTTTTATGCAAAAGTACCTTCTTCAATTGTCACGAGGGCATCATCTGACCCTCTTGTTCATTCTCTACATGATTGATCATCATAGGTTGAAGTGATTGTGGATACTTATGATCAGCAGTTGTGGCAAGGTTCTTCATTAGTTAAGGAGATAGATTACTCTTTGAGATAGGTTCTTCAGCTAGTTGAGTAGGTTTCAGAGACATCACTTATCGATAAGATTCTTTCCATACATAGTAGAAGTGTCTCATTTGTACCTTTGGCATTGTTTCATTCCTAAGGGAGGAACACCATTCTACAGTCTTGGATCAACTTCTTCATCAGAACATTCACTAGCTAGCATTCTTCTTGGGATAGGGGGGGATCCAATCCTATCTCTCTTCCTTTTCTCATCATTCTCTTTGTTGGTGTAAATAGGTATTTACTATTTACACTTTACTTAAGTTTACTTAGGATAGTGCATTATTTTATTATTTCTCTTTATGAGACACCTAGGAGTTTGCGCATCTTCTAGAGTTGTCATGTAGACAACATAGAAGTATGCAACTCTAATTATGCACATGGTGTCTACACCACAGGAGTTTGCATCATTCATTGAGTTGTCATGTAGACAACACAGTTTTTCACACTCCTAATTTTGCACATGTTGTCTACAACACTAATGTGCATGTTTCACCTTTGTAGGCTTATCCTCTCATCATCACACTTACTTTTGTCCATAATAGAGGATAACCCATATCTAGTGGACATGTTCCTAGTTGTTGGACTTATCATGATGCTGATTTCGAGGCATTCTAGATGCATCTCAGAGGCCTTTATATTGAGGCACTCCTAGTGTACTTGTACATAGAATTGAATACTATACAGTTATTTTGTGTTGGAAATGATTAAATAAGAATAATGGAACAGGAAAAGAATGTTTTCAATCATTGTTTTGTCATTAATGTCAAACTTTCTACTTGCAGGAATGATAATTTTTTTAGTGATCCAAATACTATCAATTGGTTGATTGACAAGGAGGCGACAATCAATAAGATGTAACTAGAGTACCTAGAGAAAGGTTGAAGTTATGATGTTGTAATGAAGTACAAGGATCAGCTAAGCCATTGATGAAATATTGTATTGTTGACATATTCTAAGACACATATAATAGACACATTAATGTATATCAAAGATGCAAGGGTTTATCTATGTTATTTATAATAGCCTAACTAAGTCCATAAGAGAATGCCGAGCAAGCTAGTTAGTGCCGAATAGATTCTCAGTTGAAGCCGAGAAAGTTCACTTTTAGAGTGTGCCAAGTAAATAACAAGTGTCGAGCAAAAAACAAGTGCCGAGTAAACATCAAGTGCCGAGCAAGAAATAGGTGCCAAGTAAAGATATAGATGCCGAACAAGAAACAAGTTTCGAGTAACACAGAACAAGCCAAGTATCAATAAACCAATAATGTCGAGTTGCTGCATTATTTTGAAATTGAAGATTCACTAGATCTGAGCTAACAAGGTTGTTACTTAGAAGTTTGTAAACCAAATAGAAGATAAGAGTGATGAGTTGGTGGCAAAATGCTAGACAAGGTTTCTAGATGAAGAAGAAATATGGGGTAGATACATTGTATCCTACCTAATCCATTGAAACCCTAAAATTGGAGAGGGAGAATTGAGCAAGAAAGATATTTTTAGATTTCTATTTAAGAAGTCATAAGGTCATGAGTAGTACTGTGGTGGTAGTGAGAAAGTATGAAAGCATGAGCTGCTGAAGAAAAGTGCTAAGGAGAAAGAGAGCAAAGAATACTCTATTTTGCTAGATGACCACATATATGATTACATTGGTATGATGAGTATAGAAGCCTCAAGGAAACAAAGCTTGAGAGGAAGACAAGTTAACAGAACTAAAGTGATTAAAAAGCCAAGCAAAGGATTGAACTGAAGTGTGATCTGTAATCTGGAAGTTATGTTGTAAGTTGTATCAGATCAAATCCATTGTTGTTAGTTTCTAGCAATTGTAACAGTTAAGATAAATCTTATGGACTTAGGTTGGTTTAATAGCCATATTGTAAATCCTTTAACAGGGTGACATTCCAAGTGAATGTTCCAAAGTCCTTTAATCAGGCCCATTCCTAATAGTTTGGAGAAATCCTCTAACAAGGTCGCATTTAACAATGTGTTGTAGCCTTTAACAAGGTAGGCTTCTCACAGGGCAGACCATCAGAAGTGGTTAAAATCAATTGCACAGTTATTTTGTGGGTATCATCCCCACCCCAGTTTTACCTTCTTATTCTTGGAGGGTTTCTGGGTTATCAATTTCTTAGTGTTATGGTGTGATGCATGTCTACTTTTCTTAGTTGTTTCAATATTTAAATTACATGCATGATAAGTTTAGTTATGCACCATTAAGGATTTGTAGAGAAAAAGGGAAAAAGTTTTATTATGGAATTTGGACCTTGAATAATGGATTCACCCCCCCCCCCCTCATAGTTATTGTAAAGAATTATAACAATTGGTATCAGAGCCTTGACTGTTGATTTAGTTTAAAAGGACCAGAAGCAGAAAAGATCAAAATGCCTAAGAGAGAAGCTCCCAAGCTCAAAAAAGACAACTTTGTTGCTTGGAAAAGCTTGATGAAGCTACATCTTGAATCCATAGGAGATTATGCTCAAAATTCAATTGATACTAAACATGTTGATCCAACTGATGCTCCTACTGCAGAAGATTTAAAAAACAAATAGGAACACAATCAAACAATGCTGGAAATTGCTTCTGCACTCAACTACGCTGAATTTGATGATATCAAAGGATGTGATGCTACATTCAAGATGTGGAAAGCCTTATCTAACATTTATGGAGGAGATCAGAATGTCCAAAGAGCAAAAAGAGAAAGTCTGAAAGGAAAGTTCGATGATATGAAAGTGGAAGAAGGTGAGAATGTTGTTCAGTATGCAGCTAGAATAAAGGAAGTGGTAAGTGCAATAAGATGCTTGAATGGTCAATTAGATGATGATACTATTAATGGTAAGTTTTTAAGAACCTTTCTCCCTATCTATGCTATTAGAGTATCGGCTATGCAAGAGCTAAGATGTGTGCCAGGAAACAATCTAAGTTTTGAAGGCATAGTAGGTAGACTCACTGCATTTGAGTTATCTAACTTTAACAACTACAGACCTGAGAATGTTGAATCTACTTTCAAAGCCAAGCTATTATTAAAAGATGCTGATACGGTGAAATCAAAGAAAGAAAGAAGAAAGATGAAATATGTATGCAGTGATAGTAGCATTGATGAGGAAGATGTGGAACAATTGGAAGCACTACTAGCTAGAAGATTTCACAAAGGCAAAGGAAGATTCAAAGGTAAGATTCCTATCATTTTTTTTAATTGCAATGAAGTAGGACATATTTCTGCAAGGTGCACATAGAAAAAGGAATACAAGGAAGGAAACAAATAGAAAAATAGAAGAGAAGATGATAAGAGAGATTACAAAGGCAAAGGCAAGAAGTGCTATATTGCTGAAGATGATTCGTATGATAATGATGATGAAGTTGTTTATGTGGCCATGAAGGACCAATCTGATGAAGAAGAGCCAACAACACTGGTAACATGTATGAATGAAAATGACAGATGGACCATAGATAGTGGATGCTCACATCACATGATAGGAGACAAAAGTAAGTTTGTTAACTTTACTTAGTATGATGGAAAGTGTGTTAGATTTGGTAATGATGCTCCATGTCAAGTCAAAGGAAAAGGTTCCATTAAGCTTATAGAAAAAATTTCATGTGATAATGCATACTATGTTGAAGGACTAAACTACAATTTGCTAAGTGTCTCACAGTTAGGCAATGTAGGTTGCAAAGTAGAGTTTGGAAATAAAATTGCAAAAATATATGATATTGATGGTAGACTAATAGTAAAAGGAGATCAAACAAGAAGTAATCTGTTTTATCTTGATCTGGAAAATATCTCTTGTCTCGTTGCAAAATTTGATGATGTATGGTTATGGCATAGAAGGTTATGTCATGTCAACTTTGATAATCTAGTCAATATTAGTAAAATGAAGAAAGTCAGAGGTTTACCTAAATTGAAGAAACCTGACAATATCATGTGCAAACAATGTCAGCTAGGAAAGATGACCAAGTAAAGTTTCAAAAGTTAAAAGTATACATCTAAAGAAGTACTTGAGTTAGTCCATACTAACTTATGTGGTCCAATGGAATTACAAAGTTACAAAGAAGACAAATATATAATGTTTTTTGTTGATGATTATTCCAGGATGATGACTATTATGTTTCTAAAGCAAAAATTTGATACCTTTCAAAAGTTTAAGTGGTATGTGGCTAGAGTTGAAAATGAAACAGAAAAAAGTTTAAAATGCTTGAGATCAGATAGAGGTGGTGAATATGCATCAAATTAATTTGAGATATTTTGCAATGACAAAGGAATCAACAGACAAACATCAGCTCCAAGAACTCCCCCACAAAATAGAATCTGATGCCTTTCAAAAGTTTAAGTCGTATGTGGCTAGAGTTGAAAATGAAACAAGAAAAAGTTTGAAATGCCTAAGATTAGACAAAGGTGGTAAATTTACATCAAATGAATTTGAGATATTCTGCAATGACAAAGGAATCAAGAGACAAACATCAGCTCCAAGAACTCCCCCACAAAATGGAATTGCTGAAAGAAGAAATAGATCTGTGATTGACTATGCCAGAACATTAATGATGGAAAAGACTATTGCTCTAAAATATTGGAGAGAAGTTGTAATTGTGGTTGTTCATACACTGAACCGAGTACAAGTCAAGAAAGGTACAAATGCAACACCTTTTGAATTATGGTATGGTCACTCACTCAATGTAAAGCATTTCAAAGTATTTGGCTGCAAATGTTTTATCCTTAAAGATGCTAGAAATGAAAAATTTGATGCAAAAATTAATGAAGGCATATTCCTTGGTTACTCCACTAGAAGTAAAGCGTACAAGTGTTTAAATATTAACACTGAAAAAATTGTGGAAAGTGCAAATGTAAACTTTGATGAGCATGCAGATGTCCAAGTTGAAAAACTAAAAAAAATGGATGCCTAAATAACTTTCATGTATTCTTATGAAGAAATGCCCAGTGACAAAGATACCATCAATCAAACTGGGATTCAACAACAAGTTTCAGTTTCAGTCGACTCACAACTAGTGAATACCGAGTTGCATTTAGAAGCTCAGTTGCAGAATGAAGAAAATGCTCATTCTGACTCTGAAGTTAGTACACATGATAGAGATATAGAGCTACTTGACAATGAAGTGCATAGTGATCCTGAATTTGAAAGATCAAATATGAAAACAAGGACAGAACCAAGATTGTCCAAATATGTGAAGAGACATCACCCTGCTGAACAGATAATTGGTGACAAAGATGCAAGACCAATGACAAGGAATAGATTAAGAAATGAATCATGTCTACTAAGAAAAATTGAGCCTAAGATAGTGTATGATGCATTACAAGATGGTGACTGGTATAAAGCTATGGAAGAAGAAATTGATCAAATATAGAAGAACAAAACTTGGAGTTTAGTTCCCAAACTAGTTGACAAAAATGTGATTTGTACCAAATGGGTATTTAGAAACAAGCTAGATGAGAATGGAGAAATTAGTAGAAACAAAGCTAGACTAGTATGTAAAGGTTATGCATAAGAAGAAGGATTAGACTATGGGGAAACATTTTCTCCTATTGCAAGAATGAAAGGAGTAAGAACTTTACTTGCATATGCTGCATATAAAGGTTTTAAAGTCTATCAGATGGATGTAAAGTCTGCTTTTCTGAATGGTATATTGGAAGAGGAAGTCTACATTAAACAACCAGATGGTTTTTTTGATGAAAACGACAAAGGTATGGTTTGTAAACTACATAAAGCACTCTATGGTATGAAACAAGCACCTAGAGCATGGTATGAAAGACTTCACAAGTATCTAGTGCAAATTGGTTTTGAAAAACTGATGACAACATCAACATGTACATCAAATCAGAAGAAGGTAAGGACATTATTGTATCTAAAATATTTTTAGATGACATAGTGTTTGGAGGAAAAGAATTTCTTTGCAAAAGTTCTTTTGACAAAATGAAACATGAATTTGAAATGTCTATGTTTGGAGAAATTAAATTCTTTGTTGGTTTACAAGTACATCAGCTAAAACCTGGTATATTTATGACACAAGCAAAGTACATCAAGGAGATACTTAAAACATTTGGATTAGAAGATTCCAAACCTATCGGCACACCAATGGCAACAGGACATAAGCTATCCAAAAATGATGTATCAGCTAAAGTTAATCAAAAAATGTACAGATCATGATTGGAAAACTACAATATGTTGTACATAGCAGACCAGACATAACATTAGTAGCTGGAATAGTGGCTAGATTCTTTGCTAATCCCAAAGAGAACCATCTCAAAGTAGTAAAAAGGATAATGAGATATCTTAAAGGAACTGATGACTTTGCTCTATATTATAAAAAGAATGAAAAGTTTGAGCTTAATGCATACACAGATGTAGATTGGGGAGGTAACATTGATGACAAAAAAAGCACAAGTGGAGGAGCACTATTTTTAGCAAAAAGATTAGTTACTTGGACCAGAAAGAAGCAAACATGCACATCTCAGTCCACTACAGAATCAGAATACGTGGTAGCAGCAGTCAATTGCACAAACATTGTATGGATCACACATTTATTGAAAAGAATGAAAGAAGAGATAACCAAACTTGTGATATTGTATTATGATAACACAAGTGCTATTAACATATCCAAGAATCTAGTAATGCATGCAAAAATTAAGCATATTGCAATCAAGTATCACTATGTCAGAGAATTGGTAGAAGACAAACAAGTGAAGATGGAGTATATTCACACAAAAGAACAAATTGCAGATATCTTGACCAAACCATTGCCCAAGGATGCTTATGAATATGTAAGAGGCAAGTTAGGGGTAATGCACCTAACTCAAGTAGTTTAAAGAAACAAAATATGCTGCCCTACATCAACAAGAGTAGATCATTGAAATGTCAGAAGAGTGATGCAGAGGATGACAACATAAACAAGAAACTCCAAATCAGTCACAAACATTGTGACAGAAGTAGAAAATATGAGATGCAAAGTTTATATTTCACATATTAAAGATGCTACATCTTAGAAATTTATGTCAAAGAGGGAGATATGAAGAAACTGATCAAAATAATCAAAATAAATAAAATAAGAGAGAGATACTCATGAGGGAGATATATATGAAAGAGGGAGACTTATGAGAAACTAAAAGGTAAAGATATATGATCAGTAATAAAACTATAGCAAAAGAGGGAGAAATAGAAAGTGAGAGAAAAATGTATGTAATTTTGATGGTAACTAAGTTGATCAAATGATCAGTTTGGTTTTCCATCAATGCCAAAGAGGGAGATTTTTGGAAATGATTAAATAAGAATGATGGAACTGGCAAAGAATGTTTTCAATCATTGTTTTGTCATTGATGTCAAACTTGCTACTTGCAGGAATGACAATTGTTTTAGTGATCTAAATACTATCAATTGGTTGATTGACAAGGAGGCAACAATCAATAAGATGTAACTAGAGTACCTAGAGAAAGGTTGAAGTTATGATGTTGTAATGAAGTACAAGGATTAGATAAGCCATTGATGAAATAGTGTATTGTTGACATATTCTAAGACACATATAATAGACACATTAAAGCATATCAAAGATGCAAGGGTTTAGCTATGTTATTTGTGACAACCTAACTAAGTTCATAAGAGAATTTCGAGCAAGCTAGTTAGTGCCGAACAAATTCTTAGATGAAGCCAAGCAAGTTCACTTTTAGAGTGTGTTGAGCAGAAAACAAGTGTTGAGCAGAAAACAAGTGCTGAGCAAGAAATAGGTGCCGAGTAAAGATATAGATGTCAAACAAGAAACAAATGCCGAGTAACATAGAAAAAGCCGAGTATCAGTAAACCAATAATGCTGAGTTGCTACATTATTTTGAAATTGAAGATTCACTAGATTTGAGCCGACAAGGTTGTTACCCAGAAATTCGTAAACCAGATAGAAGATAAGAGTGATGAGCTGGTGGCACAGAACATCATGTAAAAATATTTTTGGCGAATATAACTAGATGCTAGACAAGGTTTCTAGATGAAGAAGAAATATGGGGTAGATACATTATATCCTACCTAATCCATTGAAACCCTAAAATTTGAGAGGGAGGATTGAGCAGGAAAGATATTTTTAGATTTCTATTTAAGAGGTCATAAGGTCACGAAGCAGTAGTGTGGTGGTAGTGAGAAAGTATGAAAGCATGAGCCGCTGAAGAAAAGTGCTAAGGAGAAAGAGAGCAAGGAATACTCTGTTTTGCTAGATGACCACAGATATGATTGCGTTGGTATGATGAGTATAGAAGCCTCAAGGAAACAAAGCTTGAGAGGAAGACAAGCTAACAAAATTGAAGTGATTAAAAAGCCAAGCAAAAGATTGAATTGAAGTGTGATCTATAATCTGTAAGTTATGTTGTAAGTTGTATCAGATCAAATCCATTGTTGTTAGTTTCTAGCAATTGTAACAGTTAAGATAAATCCTATGGACTTAGGTTGGTTTTATAGCCATATTGTAAATCCTTTAACAGGGTGACATTCCAAGTGAATGTTCCAAAGTCCTTTAATCAGGCCCATTCCTAATAGTTTGGAGAAATCCTCTAACAAGGTCACATTTAACAATTTGTTGTAGCTTTTAACAAGGCAGGCTTCTCACAGGGCAAACCATCAGAAGTGGTTAAAATCAATTGCACAGTTATTTTGTGGGTATCATCCCCACCCCAGTTTTACCTTCTTATTCTTGGAGGGTTTCTGGGTTATCAATTTCTTAGTGTTTTGGTGTGATGCATGTCTACTTTTCTTAGTTGTTTCAATATTTAAATTGCATGCATGATAAGTTTAGTTATGGACCATTAAGGATTTGTAGAGAAAAAGGGAAAAAGTTTTATTATGGCATTTGGACCTTGAATAATTGATTCACCCACCCCCCTCTTAGTTATTCTAAAGAATTATAACAATTATGATCATACTTTGGTCTAATTTGTGCTTGTGTTTTGAGTTCTTTGGTCTTGGTTAAATTTTTCCCTAAGACAGATTCTTACATGGTATCAAAGCTGAGGGAGATACTTGTCACATAGCCATTGGAGACCTCATTGCTTGATCTCTTTAAGGGACCTAATTCAGATCCAGAGCATCAACTGCAATTGGGAGCATCTAGAGCCGAAGCAGACCTCACCATTGCATCCAGAATGACAATTTGGTGAAGATTGACTATAAATTTTCCTATTTTAGGCCATAGTCAATCGGGAAGCAATTTTTTTTTTTGCAAATCAGAACCCAAAGGCCCAATTTGCAAATCTGGGTATGGTCTTATTTGATCTGTTAAATTCATTTTTTCAGATCTGTTAATTCTGCAATTTTTTTGCCTTTTTGGAATATTATTTTCAAAATTATTTTTGCCCACTCAGGCATATAGAGGAATTTTTTTTCAGTGCATAGTCTTGGTACCTACACACTGAATATTCTACAAGGAATATTCCCTTTTCATTATGTAAGATTTTAGGGGTGTTTCATAGTTTATCAGCAACCCAAACTGGTGAGGAGAAACCCAGATGCAGATATACACCGGGAGTTCAAATTTTGGTGACCTTGTCAGCTTTACATGCTTTTGTTTTCAAATATGCAATGAAGCCCTTTTGAAGATTATTCTTCAACTCCCACAGTACATGTGGGACTAATGTCCCTTGACTAGAATTAATTTTGGCACGTGTTGCGTCAAGAACCCAGCATCACAAAAAAAAACTAGGTGTCCTTCTCTAAACCTTCAATCCCATGTGGTGCTCTCTGGAAATTGCACATGTCAGCAAATAGTGCACACAGCGAATCAACACGCAACCGAATTAAAACACTCCACGCGGTGCTTCCAATGAGCAGCTAGAGAGCCTTGTCTACGCCACATACGCATACATAGCCACGACTGTAGCCACGTAAGTGACACCTATCACATTTTCATTTGCAAACTACTATTGAGTTAGATCGAAGGCCGTACATCCATGTCAAGCCTAGTCACTGCACATTCAGTTGTCCATGTTTTCTCGATCTGTATAGATCCGTATGGGGACACATCATCAGACGTATAGAGTGACATCATCACAAGCCTGCATGGACGCTAACATCATCAAATTGAGAGCCTAAAATTGATGGTTATTTGACCATCATTTTAGGGCATTTTTTGAACTGCTGCGACGACCATTTGATCATCAAAGTTAACACAGTGTTTTCCTCTACAGACCCCTCTTCATTTGCAATCTTGATTTGGTAGCCCAAATTCAAACAGCCATAACTTGGTCATACAAACTCCAAATTAGGTGTGATTTTTTTTTTTTTTGAGTAAAATTTCCTAAAATTTTTAGTGGTGTAGCTAGTTTCTAGTTTTGGTGCTCGAATTGGTCAGTATAAGAATTTTTTTGCAACTATACCTATCTAATCCTACTTTTTGTAACTTCTAAGGCATTGTATGAGCTCATCTGGACTCCTTTTTGGGTTCCATTTTTTTTGAAAGTGTATGTTTTTTCGTCTAGTTTTCAGATTTGCAGTTAGATTGTAGTCTTATTTGGACAAAATTATCACTTTCAGAGATAGGTCTTGTTTTGCATTTTAATGTTTCATAATTGTTGTAATTTTGAGCTACATTATAATAGTCCAAATTTTTACTCTATACAGAGGTTGTAATAAGCAAAATTAGAAAGACCACTTTGTCCATTTTGGCAAGTGGCCCATTGTAAATGCACTATATATAAAGTGCCAAAATTATTTATTTGAGGGGGATTTTTTGATTGAGTGAAAAGGGGGGGTGTGTATTGTGTAATGTGTCTCCTTTATCTTGTGTTCTTGCATTATGGGTTCTTTTTCAAAGTTAACTCCACATAATTATTCTACTTGGAAAGAAAACATTAAAGAGCCATTGGTAGAAAAAGGTTTATGGTGTTATGTCACTAGTGCAACCAAGAAACCTCCTGCTAATGCTGATGAAGCTTGTAAAGAAGATTGGGAATTCAAAAAAGAGATGGCCTTAGGAACCTTATTGAAAAATATCTCTGATCCTGTCAAATTTCACATTAGGAAGCTTACAGATCCAATAGAGGTTTGGGCTAAACTAGAAGCTTTGTATGAGACAGTAGATGAAGAGATGGCTTACACCATAGAGGATAAACTTCTCAAGTTGGATCCTAGAAATTTTGATACAATTAAAGACTATATTACCCAAGTAGAAATGTATAGGGTATAGTTGAAGGATTGTGGTGAACCCATTAAAGATGGAAAGATGATCAAACACATAATGACTCATCTTCCACTTGAATATGCTCCTTTTGTTTCTAGCTTTAATATACACAAATTA
Organism: Cupressus sempervirens; assembly: GCA_028749045.1. Taxonomy (NCBI): domain Eukaryota; kingdom Viridiplantae; phylum Streptophyta; class Pinopsida; order Cupressales; family Cupressaceae; genus Cupressus; species Cupressus sempervirens. Next base: position 172,670,834 of record CM053793.1, read on the forward strand.
ACAATTGGTAGTGCCTATGTTAAGCTTTCATTCGTGAAATTCTTAGAAATGTTGATCCTTGAACATGAAAATCTAGTGGGTATGGGAATTCTCAAGTCTTCCAAAACCAAAGGCTTGGTAGCAAATGAAGGTAATTCAAGTGCTAAAAACTCAAACAAGAAGTAGAAGCAATAGAAGGCCAAGCCACAAGACAAAACACAACTATCCTCCTCAAAAAAACAATCTTCCACAAGTCAATCTTCTTCCACTCAACATTCTTCTTTAAAATAAGGAAAGTCTTCTTCCAAGAACAATCAAAAGGGGAAAAATTCCAACAAGAAGGAGAAAAAAACATGTTCCTATTGTAAGAAGAATGAACATGAAGAACATGAGTGCAAAGATAAGTAGATTGATGAATTGATAAACGTTATTAGGAAACACAAAATTGATGTTCCAAATGCATACAAAGACAAGGGTTCTTCATCCACTTCAAAGGGCAAGGGCCAGGCTTTAGTTGCTAGTACTAATAATGCGAAGGAATGGGTTCTAGATTCAAGAGCAACCCATCATATGGGTGCTTCAAGGGAGCACTTTTCCTCTTTAAAACCTTCAAATGTACCTTTCATCTATGTGGGAAATGATATGAAAATTGAAGTAGAAGGTAAAGGGAATGTTGAGTTAGAGAATGGCATCTTTGAGGATGTACTTGATGTTCCTAGCCTAAGCACCAACCTTCTCTCCATCTATCAAATCACTCACTATGGATGTGGAAACAAAGGAGAGTTCCTACCCAACATAGTAGTGGTGAAGAATCTCCACGATGATTCAATGGTGGCAATTGGAAAGGCAAACCATAAGACTAGACTTTATTCTTTCTCACATTTTGTGCCTAAGTCCACGTCTGTTGCCTTGTTGACTCATTCAAACACTCAGAGTAAACTATGGCATGAAAGATTTGGACACCTTAATTATTGCTACCTTCAGAAATTAAGTAGCAAGGAAATGGTCATTGGTCTACCTCAAGTCAAATTTTTAGAGGGAGTATGTCTAGGTTGTGAAGCAGGTAAACATCTCGAAGAGAAATATGACAAGGGGAAGTCTTGGAAGGCAACTACTATTCTAGAATTGCTACATAGTGATGTAGCTGGCCCCTTTCTAGTACCTTCTTTCGGTAAGGCCCACTATGTTCTCACATTTATTGATGACTTTTCAAGGTACACTTGGGTCTTTTTCCTTGGTCATAAGAGTGAAGTCTTTGACAACTTTATCGCATTCAAAGCTCAAGTTGAGAAGAAATCTGGGAATGCCATCAAAATACTGACAGACAATGGTAGAGAATATGTCAACTCTAGACTTATAGACTATTTCACACATGAGGGGATAGATCTTCAACATTCAGTTGCATACATGCCAAATCAAAATGGTGTAGTTGAAAGAAAGAAAAAAACCCTTAAGGAAATGACTACTTACATGCTTCAACACAAGTCTCTCGATCAAGTGTTTTGGGCTGAAGCCATGTGTTGTACCAACTACATTAAAAAAAAAAGTCCACATAAGGCCTTAGATGGAATAACACCTTTTGAGACATGGTGTGGTAGGAAACCAAGTGTTAAGCATTTCAAAGTTTTTTGTTGTCCAGCATAGGCTAGGATACCTCCACAAAAGAGAAAGGCATTAGAACCACAAAGAAAACCATGCATATTTGTTGGATATCCTAATCATCTCAAGGCATATAAATTAATGGATCCAGAGACTCACAAAATCTTCTATGAGAGGAGTGTTCATTTTGAAGAAACATGTCCAAGTTTGGCTTCTTCAACTCCTCCTTCTTCCTCCTATGTGGATAGTGATCATAGTGATGAAAGTGACTTGGAAGATGAAATTCCTCCAACCTTGACTCATAGGACACCACCTTCATAGGGTCAACAAACAGTTGAGGAAATTCCTACATCTTCTTCCACTAAACCTCGTTGGGCATAGCAAACTCTTGATGTAGCAGGTTCATTGGTGGGAAATCCTTCAGACACTCGAAGGACTAGGTCACAACAAAAGTCATTTCCACATGCATACATAGCTATTGGTTTAGATCTACAGTCTTTTAAGGAAACATCAGGGATTCCAAAATGGGATAAAGCTATGGAGGAAGAATACAATTCATTGATGAGAAATAGCATATGGGACTTAGTTCCCCTTCCTAAGGGAAGAAAAGTGGTTCAATGCAAGTGGATCTATTGAAAAAAATTTACAGTAGATGGAAGTGTTGATAAACATTAGACTAGACTAGTTGCCAAAGTTTTCTTGCAAGTTCTAGGTATTGATTGTACAGAGACTTTTGCATCAGTTGCCAAGATGAACTCCATTCACCTAACACTAGCAATTGTTGCAGCTCAAGAATGGGTTGTACACTAGATGGATGTTAAGAGTGCATTTTTAAATGGTGACCTTCATGAGGAAATTTATATGGAGCAACCACAGGGGTTCATCCAGGATTCTACTATGGTTTGCAGATTAAAGAAGTCCATTTATGGTTTAAAGTAGGCTCCTTAAGCTTGGTATGCCAAAATGGATTCATTTCTCCTCTCATCAGGTTTCACAAGATGCCATTTTGATTTGAATGTTTACATTCTTTAGAAGGATGACTCTAACTTGATCTTAGTGCTTTATGTCGATGACTTGATCATTACAAGGAGCACTGCATCCATCATAGCCAGTGTCAAGACCTCTGTTCAGGATAGATTTTCCATGATAGACTTGGGTTTGATACACTACTTCCTTGGCATTGAGATCATACAGTCTTCAGTAGGGATTTCACTTTCACAGCCCAAGTATGCTCTTGACTTTCTTTCTCGGCTTCACATGAGTGACTATAAACCTGCTCCTATTCCCTTCCTATCAAGTGTCAACCTAGAGGCTAAGTACACAACTCCACTTGTTGATGCAACATTATACAAAAAATTAGTTGGGAGCCTTATCTACTTGACACACACATGCCTTGATATTGCCTTTGCAGTTGGTATGGTTTCACGCTTTATGCAAGAACCTCATGAGCTTCATTGGAAGGCTACCAAGCGCATTTTCCACTATATCAAGGGTACACATACACATGGGATTCATTATGCAATAGGTACAAGGCTTTAGTTGATTGGATACACAGATTCAGTTTATGTAGGAGACTTAGATTCTTGAAAGTCTACTTCAGGGTACATATTTCACCTTGTTACCAACCCTATTTGTTGGCAAAGTAAGAAGCAGAACAATGTTGCTCTTTCTTCCACAGAGGCTGAGTATCAAGGGGTTGTCAATGCAGCTATAGAGGCTCTTTGGTTATAGCACATCTTGGAGGAGTTTGGATTTGATCTACCTAAGCCAACAGTTATTTATTGTGATAATCAAAGTGCCATTAAAATCTCTAAGCATCTAGTTCAGCATCAGCGGACAAAGCACATTGAGGTTCACATGCACTATATTAGAGAGCTTACACATGAGTAGATCATTGCACTTCAGTACTATCCTACAGTAGAGCAGGTCACTGATATTTTTACGAAACCCTTCACCAAGGTCAAGTATACTCATTTACGAGATCTCTTGGGGGTCCGAGATGTTGCAGATAGGGAAGTCCCTTGACTTCTCTCTTCTTCTTCTTCTGGGAGGGATTTTTTCCTCTCATGAGGACTTCTTTCTCTCTCTCTCTTTTCTCTATTGTACTTATCTCTCTTTTTGGAGGAGGGTTTTTCCCATGAGGTTTTCCCTCTTTCTCTGCTTTATGAGAGATTGCATTGCATCATTTTAGCATTGCTTTTGTACATGGGTACCTAACATGGCCTAGCAGCTAGGACCCATTATGCATTAGTGAGCTTAAGTGCACTCCACTAAGTTACACTTAAGGGGGGTGTTGGTGTAATAAGGTATTTACCATTTACACTTTTTTTAAGTTTACTTAGGATAGTGCATTATTTTATTATTTTACATTATTTTATTATTTCTCTTTATGAGACACTTAGGAGTTTGCGCATCTTCTAGAGTTGTCATGTAGACAACACAGAATTATGCAACTCTAATTATTCACATGGTGTCTACACCACAAGAGTTTGCATCATTCACTAAGTTGTCATATAGAAAACATAGTTTTTTGCACTCCTAATTTTGCACATGTTTTCTACAACACTGATGTGTGTGTTTCACCTTTGTAGGCTTATGCTCTCATCATCGCACTTACTTTCGTGCATAATGGAGGATAATCCATATTTGGTGGACATGTGCTTGGTTGTTGGACTTATCACTATGTTGATTCCAAGACATTCTAGATGCATCTCAGAGGCCTTTATATTGAGGCACTCCTAGTGTACTTGTACATAGAATTGAATACTATATAGTTATTCTGATCATACTTTGGTCTAATTTGTACTTGTGTTTTGAGTTCTTTGGTCTTGGGTAAATTCTACCCTAAGGTAGATTCTTACACTCCTATGTATATACTAGATGTATGTCATAATGGGGGGGGGGTGCGACGGGAAGGGGGTCTTGATTACTCCATCCATCTATATATCTTATGTGTTTTTCATCTCTATTTTTGGGGGAGGGTTTTTCCCATGAGGTTTTCCCTCTTTCTCCACTTTATGAGAGATTGCATATCATTATGTACATGGGTACCTAACATGGGCTAGGTAGCTAGGACTCATCATGCATTTCATCCTAGATTTTGTAAGCTTAAGGGCATTCCCCTAAGTTGTACTTAAGGGGGGGTGTTGGTGTAAATAAGCATTTATTATTTACACTTTACTTAAGTTTACTTAGGTTAATACATTATTTGATTATATTGCATTACTTTATTATTTATTTAGGTGAGACACTTAGGAGTTTGTGTACTATCATAGATGTACACAACTCTAATTATGCACTTCGTGTCTACAACACTGGAGTATGCATCATTCACTGATTTTTCATGTTGACAACACAGTTATTCACACTCCTAATTTAGCACATGTTGTCTACACCACTATTTTGCATGCTACACCATTGTAGGCTTATCCTTACATCGTTGCACTTACTTCTATGCTTAATGGATGATAACCCATATCTAGTGGACATATTCCTAGTTGTATGACTTATCATGATGCTAACTTCTATGCATTCTAGAAGCTCTCCAGAGGCCTTTATATACAGACACTCTTAGTGTACTCTTAAGGTGGCATATGACATATTGAATGAATATATCATCATTCTAATCATACTCTATCTCTCTCTCTATTGGTCTAGTGTTGTGCTTGTGTTTGAGTTCCTTGGTCTTGGGTGAATTTTGGCCTAAGTCAAATTCTTACAGGTGTCAATAATGATCAATGAAAATGATTGATTATGACCTTGTCCATATCCATAATTCCTAGTTAAAGAGTAAACTGTAAGAGGGAGTGACAATGATAAATTGGTTTGAGAAGAACAAAGATAAGTAGTTAAAAGATAGAGAAGATAGATATGATTAGGGGGATCAAGAGATAACCAATAAAGAGGAGATTTGATATCAAGCAACAAGGTGTTAACCAAAAGATCAGGTGTTGAATGATTTCGACAGGTGATACAAAGTAGATCTCTTAACAAAGTAGTCCTAACAGACTTTTGTAAATCTCCTAGAATAGTGTTCTTACTTAGTTGTGAGTTTAAATCCATTAGTCAAGGTGAGACCTAACAGTCTTGTAAGCCTTTAATAGGGTAGACCTTTCATAGGGTATATCATAAATTATGATCAAAACTTTGTAGCCATAATTGGTCACACTTTATAACTACAATAGGGAAGATATATGGGTGTCATCCCCACCCCAATTTCACTTTCTCATTGGAGGGTTTTTGGATAACCAAAATCTTATGCATTATGTGTTAATTTACATTATGCTTTGGATGCGATGCATGGTTAGTTATTTTAGTTTACATGTTAAGTTATGAGATGGATGTATGGTGCATTTTTTTTATGATAAATTTTTTAAGAGCTGATTTACCCCCCCTCTTAGAACTTACTTTCCCATTGCTATTTCCAACAAGATCTTCCTAATCTTCCAACAAAGACCCATATAGATTGCATTTGGGATCTCAACTCTATTAAAGAATTTGAACAAGAGTACTTAGTGGGGAACAATAGATTTAGGAAAGTGAAAGGTAATAAATTATGAGATTTTATTATAGTTAATTGATTCTTAATATTTAATATAAATCTTTTGTAAGTCATCTATTTACTTTTGTATAGCTGCTTAAGAGTGGGATGTAATTTATTTGTTTATCATGCAAACAATCAATGATTGGATGACGGTATAGATTGAATGATGTCAAAAAAAATTTCATCAATTAAAATGGAAATCTATGTCATCATTGGTTAAACAAGCTCATTGTAATGGAGATCCCAATGTTACACAAAAGGAAATAGATTTAGCATATGGTTTAGGAGATCTCTAGGTACGTATAAGTTTCTTAATCAACTGTACATTTTTGAACTCATGTTGCAATAATTCATACAAGTTTGACATTATTTTAGGTGAAATACCACAAGGCTATGCTATGTAATGGTTATGAACTATTCATCAAATATTCTAATTACACGAAGAAAACTTGGGATTCCGGGATGAGTGCAATCTTCTAGGTGACCAATATTCCATATAGAAATGACTTACACCCTCGAGAATCTCAAAATCGATACTATGGAATTTTGGTTGATATACTTGATTGTAACTTTAATTCCTTTTAAATTAGTTCTCTTCATCATCAAATGGTACAGACTATGACTTAATCAAAATGATTCTGATAGAACTATTAGTGAGCATGAGAATAGATTTCCAATGATTAATACAAGGTTGTTTGAGCTAGTTAGAGATGAGCCCTATGTTCTTCCAAGCCAATGTGAGTAGGTATTTTGCTCAGAGGTTCCACATAAATGGAACCGGCTAAATAGCCACGAAAATGCACCCATCTAATAGCCAGTGCCGTTAACTCCATCTACAACCAAATCACAGTGCACGCAAAACATACTTTGCATGTCTCAATGTACTTTGCAACTCTGTGCATGGAAGCGGCTGCAATCAATGGCATGTACAATTAAAGTTTTGCTTTCTCATATAATTTCACAACTGCGTTTTCTTACCAACCTTTTCTTCTTACTGGCCCTCAAACGCTTAGTTTTTCTCCTTCAGATATTCAACTAAATTTTAATGAGAATGACTTGCTTTTTTTTAAATAATATTTTAATAAATTTTTGTTTTAAATAATTTTTATATTTTATTTAAAATGTGGAAATATAAAATATTATTCTATAATCATAAAAATGTAGATTATTATTTTTGAAAAAAAATTAGGTTAAGTAAAAGAAATATTAAAATAAGTTTTAAATAAAATTTTCAACTTAAATTCTTAATTCTTACATAAATTTATTATAATATAATATTAAAGCTTTACACTATCTTTTAAAAAAAATTAAATATATGGTAAAAATTTGAATATTATATTTTTCAATTTTAACTAAAAAATTATAAATATTTTACAATTTTTTTTGCTCATTTTTATTATATTATTTTAATATTAATTATGTATAAAGTATTTCAATTATGCATAATCACTAGTTAGATACTTAGTAAAATTTTGAGAATACTATTTTTCTAATCTTAAAATGATATTATAATGTAATTAATTTTGAAACATAAACATAATAATTATATATAATAATTGTTATAACAAGGTTGCATAGCAACACAATTCATACCTTGATAAAATTAAAGTAATTAATGTTAAACACAAAGAATAAAGAATAATGTTCAAGAGGTACAAAAATACAGATCTAATGATGAGGATACTAAAAAAAATATTAATTTTAATTTATTAAAAAATAAAAAATAAAAATGTTTAATCATTTGTATTATAAAACATTTTATTCTTATATGAATTTATAAAATAGATAATCTAATATAAGTATATTTAATAAGAGAGTTATTGATCTAGTTATAATCTGATATTATCTAAATATAGTCTATCTTTATATATATATATTAATAACTATCTTATTCAATATACTTTTATTAGATTTTCTATTTTATAAATTCATATAAGGATAAAATATTTTATAATATAAATGATTAAACATTTTTTTTTTAATCTTTTAATAAATTGAAACTATTTTTTTTTTTAATATCCTCATCATTAGATCTATATTTTATATTTATATATTTTAAGATAGACTATATTTAGATAATATTAATCTACATTTTATGATTATATAATTAATTATATATATATATATATATATATATATATATATATATATATATATATATATATATATATATATATATATATATATATATATACACACACTTTTAGATTTTCTATTTTATAAATTCATATAAGAATAAAATATTTTATAATACAAATGATTAAACATTAATTATTTTTTAATATCCTCATCATTAGATCTATATTTTTGTACCTCTTTAAACATTATTTTTTATTCTTTGTGTTTAACATTAGTTACTTTAATTTTAGCAAGGTATGAATTGTGTTGCTATGCAGCCTTTTTATAATAGTTATTATCTATGATTATTATTTTTATGTTTCAAAATTAATTACGTTATAATATCATTTTAAGATTTAAAAAAAAAATACTATTATCAAAATATTACTAAGTATCTAATTGGCGATTATGCATAATTGAAATACTTAATACATAATTAATATTAAAACAATATAATAAAAATGAACAAAAAAATTGTAAAATATTTATAATTTTTTAGTTAAAATTGAAAAATATGATATTCAAATTTTTACCATATATTTAATTTTTTTTAAAAGATAGTATAAACCTTTAGTATTATATAATAATAAATTTATATAAGAATTAAGAATTTAAGTTGAAAATTTTATTTAAAACTTATTTTAATATTTCTTTTACTTAACCTAATTTATATATATTATGATAGACTATATTTAGATAGTATTAATCTACATTTTATGATTATAGAATAATATATTATATTTCCACATTTTAAATTAAATTATATATGTATGTATGTACGTACGTATGTATGTATGTATGTATGTCTACATGTATGTATGTATGTATGTATGTATGTATGTATGTATGTATGTATGTATGTATATATATATATATATATATATATATATATATAATATTAAGATAGACTATATTTAGATAATATTAGATTATAACTGGATTAATAACTATCTTATTAAATATACTTATACTAGATTTTCTATTTTATAAATTCATATAAGAATAAAATGTTTTATAATACAAATGATTAAACATTTTTAGTTTTTATTTTTTAATAAATTAAAGTTAATATTTTTTTAAATATTCTCATCATTAGATTTGTATTTTTGTACCTCTTTAACATTATTCTTTATTCTTTGTATTTAACATTAATTACTTTAATTTTATCAAGGTATGAATTGTGTTGCTATGCAACTTTGTTATAATAATTATTATTTATGATTATTATTTTTATGTTTCAAAATTAATTACATTATAATATCATTTTAACATTAAAAAAAAATTATTCTTAAAATTTTACTCACTATCTAACTAGTGATTATGCATAATTGAAATACTTAATACATAATTAATATTAAAATAATATAATAAAAATGAGTAAAAATATTTGCAAAATATTTATAATTTTTTAGTTAAAATTGAAAAATATAATATTCAAATTTTTACCATATATATATATATATTTTTAAAAATAGTCTAAACCTTTAATATTATATAATAATAAATTTATGTAAGAATTAAGAATTTAAGTTGAAAATTTTATTTAAAACTTATTTTAAAATTTCTTTTACTTAACCTAATTTTTTTAGAAAAATATTAATCTACATTTTATGATTATAGAATAATATTTTATATTTCCACATTTTAAATAAAATTAAAAAAATTGTTTAAAACAAAAATTTATTAAAATATTATTGAAAAAAAGCAAGTCATTCTCATTAAAATTTAGTTGAATATGTGAAGGAGAAAAGCTAAGGATTTGAGGGCTAGTAAGAAGAAAAGGTTGGTAAGAAAAAGCAGTTGTGAAATTATATGAGAAAGTAAAACTTTAATTATATGGGCCATTTACTGCAACTGCTTCGGTGCACAGAGTTACAAAGTATATTCAGACATGCAAAGTATGTTTTGCATGCGTTGCGGTCTGGTTGTAGACAGAGTTAATGACATTGGCTATTAGTCAAGTGCATTTTCGTGGCTATTTAGCCAGTGCCCACATAAACTGGGTTGGTCATTTGTTGTTAGACATTATCCAAGAGGAAGGCTGATAAAGTATAATGTAGTGTATAAAGAAGATACCAAGCAAGTGGATCACGATTGAGAGCTAGTCGATGATGCTCCTGATGTAAATGATGCTACTACTAATCATGATGATGATACTTCTACTGATCACAATGATGATGATGATGCTGCTACTGCTCCTGCTGATATGATGATAACCATGATAGTGGTGGTGACAATGGTGATGATGATGATGATCTTGATGATGAGATGGATAACGAATAATATCAATGATGGGGGATTTTATTACATAAAATTGAAGGGGGGTTTGATTATCGATGACAAGAATAAAATATATAGTTATGTGATCAATGCCTATGCTATTCAATATTGAGTTCTTGATAGATCAATGATTAATTTGATAACTTGTCATGTACTTTTTATAGTTTATAATTCATATATGATCCTAATATTTGATCTAATTTTGATCTAATTTTGAGTATATGTATCATGATTTTTTTAGATAACATAAGAGAATTGATTTATATATGAAAAAACCCAAAGCCCTTTGACGAGCATCCCACACAGTCTCATGGATCATTAGGTATAAGTCATTACACCCCATAGAGATTAATGTCTTTTACCATTTGTAAAATATCTCTCTCATTTCCACCTATCTCTCTTATTTTGTGGAGTGAAGGTACCAACGAATAGGTATTTGTCAGATTTGTCTTACTCGAGTGAGGAAATTGTAGGAATGGAAGAAGAAAGTGAGACATTTAGTATGTCTAAATCAAGAAGATCAACTCAAAGTCAAAATATCAGAAAGAAATTCAATAAGTGCATGAAAATTTTCCTTTCTTAAGGGGGGTCACATTCTTATGATGATGAGAGTGAAGGAGAATGTGATGTGACCTTTAGGTACAATGATCTACAAAAATAATGGATGCCCAATGAACTTAGTCCAATAAACACTTATTTTTGTGTTGGAGAGAGGATATATCACATAACACCATCCTCATTACATGGTTTGGGCCTATTTTCCATGGATGACATAAAGGTATCTTACAAAAATATTGTTGAATTGATGGAGTATGTTAGACCTTGCTATGATTACAATAGTTGGATGCAAATTGTTGGATATAAAAACAAGTATGTGTAGGTATGCACTCGCAACAAATTATACAAAAAAAAGTTATTAAACAAAGCAAAAAAATAGCTATATACATTGATGGAAGGCCAAAAGCACTAGAGAATATTGTAGGTTTTATAAATAGTACATGACCTATGTCAACTAAGAAGTGACCCAATTGCATATTTGAGGTGCAAGAGGGAAATCACATATTTGTATGTGTGATAAAATCAATATGTGGAGGCAAAGAGCTTCTTATTGATTAAAATTTGAATCAAATAGATACAAACAAAGCCACTATCATGGGTGAGGTGGTATGTACTATGCACATTTAAAATCAACTCCAATCAATGAGTCCAACACACTATTACATTTTTTATATATTTTTTTGCTAACTTAGAATAATAATATATGTTATTTAACATGTCTCAATATTTTTTTTTTGAAATATAGGGCTACAATATGGATCAACAACAACACAATATGCATGACAATGATGGTTCTCACAAGACTTCTTCTCGACAATTAAAACTCATTGTTGTTGTACAAATTAGATACAAGAAATATGCTAATGCATATTTTTTTTTGTATTTTATTCCTCACTATCATTTTGGATTGATTTTAAATATAGCACTAATAATATTTCTTCCTCAAATGAGTTTTGATCAAGAAAAAGGAAAGGAAAAAGTAGTCCACCAAAAGCCGAATGATGAGCATGATGAATTCTTGATTGATTTTGCATTAACCACTAATCTTGTGGCTGCAATGCAAAAGGTACTTTGTGATTTAGCAAGAAGGTTAAAGAAATTAGTATCAAGTTGACCTTAGACTCCTAAAATACAATAGAGGGATGATGAGTTGATGCACCTAGTTGAGACATATACAGTAAGTATTAATGCAGTTTTTAATTATAAAAAAGTTTCAATAATGGTTTTTATAGTATACTATTTTATTTTTGTTATTAAATAAAATGCATATGTGTTATTTTTACAAAGGATGTTGAGGAGGTTCAAGGGCAATGCCCCAAAAGATAATACTTTAGGTGGTTCAAGTACATCACATGTTCTATCCTACACTTGTGTTTTTCTCAAACAATATTTTTTAAATAGCTCTAACAATCTCATTTTTTAGCTCCTACCCTTGATCTTATGTTCACCATGCCACCTACAACAAGAAACAAAACCAAAAAGGTAATGTCGACTGCAAATTTGGCAACACATAGCATGACCACATATGCAATGGCAACACCTATTGGTAGGTAGGTTTCTCTTTCTCTGTCTCATTTTCCATGTTTTCATTTCTCTTGAACTATTATTTCTTAGGGGGAATTTTGTAATATTGGATTGATTTTATGCAGGAGGCAATGAGGACATTCCAGAGTGCACCCATGTCAGATGTACGTGAACACTAAAGAATTGTGATCAATTTCTCGATAGTAATGAAGATGGTCTTCCCCTGAGAGTAGCCCAACTTCCAAGTACTTTAAAGATTGATCCTTTCTTTTACTATACAATCTCATACTCATAACAAATAGACTAACCTCCCATTCAGTACCTTTCACTAACTACTAATCCCATTAATATTTTGTAGGGAATAATTTTTTTTATTAAAAACTTAATGATGACTGTTTGCATATATTTGGATTGACCATATGCATAGGTTATCATATTTTGATTTCATTGCTAGATCGTGGTTCCTTTGATCAAAATTTTCAAGTAAATTAAAAGGTAGCTTCAATTCATTTAGGAATCTAATTTTTCTTTTATTTTCTTAAAAGGTGGAATTTGCAAATCAAAAAGTCAAAGGATAAACTCAATGATGCCATGAAAACACTTTATGGACCCAACGTCTTTCAAAGACTTAGGCTCCTTTAGAAAGTGGGCCAAGATTTGAAGTATATTAGGTACAAATAGAAGACCCAAATGAAAAAAAAAAAAAACTCTTATTATGAGCACTCCCCCAACCCCCCTCCATTCCTATTATTGAGTGGGAGAATCTTAAAAAGGATGCTACTAAGAAAAAGGAAAGAGATGGTGGAGAAATGGTACCACCCAAGGAAAGAAGGTATGCCATAATATTAATAATGAAATTATGTAACAATTACTCTTAATACTTATGTGATCTAACATATTTCAAACTTCACATAGGTTTCTTAAGACATGAAAGGCAACCAAAGCAAGAAAATAGAAGCACAAGCTCAACTCGGGTTGATATTCAAAACTTTTTGCATGAATTGTAAGTATAAGTAAATGATAAATTATATGCAAATATTTATAAATTGTAAAAAAATTTGGTCTTTGATGATGTTGATTAGAAAAAAAAAAAATCATGATACCAACCAAAAATGTAGACCATGGAATTTTAAAAGAAATATGAAGAGGACAAGAAATTAGCCTACATACAAAGCTATACACCTGTGGTTTAATGACTCCAAGGAATGAGTGTGCAAGGTTCTGTTGCTAGATATATCAATGAGGTAAATAAGTCAATTGATTTTTATTTTAAATTGAATACTTCAACAATTATTGTATTTGATATTAAGTTCCAAAAATATAAGTCAATTATATTTGTTTTAAGTAAGGAAATAATGACTATATATTTGTTTAAAAATTTAAAGTGAATATATTTATATGTATTAAAATGAATGATTAACATTTCTCAATATTTGTCTTTTATTTATATGTATATATTTTTGATAAACTCACTAATTATTTACATTGGGTTGTAGCCTACGAATCTTGATATACCAACTGAGCACCATGGAGGCATCAATTCAAATGTGGATTGTAGTATTGAAGGTATATATTTTCTATTCAATTTTTTATTTCTAAATTATTAATACAAGTAAACATTTTAAATTGAATTTGGTGTAGTAGTAAAAAATTAACTATAATATGTGTTGAGATTAATAAAACATCTTGTATTGCAGTTGTAGGGGATGTAGAGGTTGTTCTTGATGAATGTGTTAAGGTTCAAGCCAATAGGAAAGATGATGTGGTTGGACAAGGTAAAGAGTGCTACAATGTTCTTTAATATCTTTAAAGTCTCAATTTTTAAAAATTTAATCCTTTTATTTGTTATTATAGAGGACCCACCTTTGCAAAGGATAGCGAGATCATGACCATAGGTGAGAAGAAACATGGATGAAGACATGGATATGCCTTTGCAACAATATAAGGAAGGACAAAAAAAGAAAAAAGAAATGATTCATGTAAAATTATGTAACTTATTTGATAATGATTGAAGTTTATGTTTAGATGTTTTATTTATGTTCTATTGAATGTTCACGTGAATCCTCTAATGAATCTTATGTTTTAATGTGAATGTGAATGTTCTAATGAAAATTATGTTTTAATGAATGTTATCATGTGATAATTCATGAATGTTACATTTTATTAATAAAATACATGAATTTTAGAAGTTAACATGGAATTTAGATGTTAAGAGGTAGGGGGTTGGGGTAAAACAAGCTTCCACCTTCACATGGTTGGCCTTGATTAGTAGAGAATATTAAAAAATTGTTGAAACCAAGTGAAGCTCAACATTAACTTATGATTGCATGAAAACTGTGTGAATCTCTTGGTTTTAGACAATGCAGAAGGAGGCCATAGTTCAATATACAATCTCAATTCATATGCATACAACATCAGGTGGAGCTAAAAAAATGCAACAGGTTTGCATTTTTTTTAGAGGACTTTAATTAGGTATTTTAAGTTATAGACCATCACAAAAATTGTAACTTTGACTCTTATAGGAAAGGGTAATGTCCTTAGCATGCATGCAAATCAAAATTTTCTATGTGCTAGTTCGTTGAGGACATTCTCTCATCCATAACAACTAGAGTTCTAACATTCATGATGGTATATAATTTTAAAAATTTAATAGACCTAAATAAATGTAACCATGAAGCATTTTCTTAGCTCCACCTATTGTCCATGCATATAGAACACAACTGCACGTGCATTCTTGATTTAGAGTGTAGATCAATTTAAGGATGACTTGAAAAAGAAATGGTTAAGTGTATAACTTCTCTAGAATTTATGTTAGTTGTACTAATCTAAAACTTATGTCAACTTTTTAAATTATGATAGTTTTCTAACATTAGATTTTGTTTCTCCAGTGCTTGCAACATTAGAATTTAAAAAAAAAAAATTAATAGAATTGGGCATGTGAATTTTATTATCCCATTCTCATTACAACTTTTTATGCTGAGAAAAATGATTATTCACAAGGATTAATGAATTTGGATATTCATTTTTATGGTTTCAAATGTACAAACCATTTATCCCAACATCTTGATTTTGTAATCTAGTTTCAATTGTAGGTTATATCCTGCTAGAAAATGCTCGACATTCTCAAGCCTTGTGAGAGAATCTTTTACTTCATTCTCCTAGAAAACACAAAAAAGGAAAAATCACCATATGTAGTTCAAAAAAAACATTTGTAAAATGGGCATTCCATATACATTAAAACACTAAGAAATCATATTATATAATGGATTGGCCTTTATCATATATTGCATTACTAATAACTTTTCTAATGGTATTGATATGCCTTACCTTATATACTATAGTGGCAACAAATTTTTCCCTCAAGGAATCCTCTCTCTAATGTGCTTTCTTGCTAGAATGTTGTTGTTTTGTTGTAGCTTTCTGTAATGATGTTTGAGCTTCCTTAACAACAAGTTCATGTTTCTATTTCCACTTAGATGCCTCTTCGCTTTCCAATTCAACGTGTTTACAAGAAGCACTAAGCCTTGCTTCCACAAAAGTATACCTACTTTTTAAAGAGGCCATTTCTGAAACAATATGATCTCCTTCAATTTTTTACTTTGACATTGTATATGAGAAATGTTAGTATGCTAATAGAAATAAAATTTAAATAGAGCTTCTACAAACTAAACAAAATTCATAAACTTCAAGATAGACTAAGATGAGCTCTCAATTGAGATAATGAGCCATTAATGGGCTCTCTCAATGAGAAGCTCTCTTGTTGAGTTTCTTTGTATAATATATAGGATGTATGCTCAAGCTTATGCTTCAAATGGAGTTGGAATTTGGGTGTGAGTGTATGGTTTTGATGTAAAATGGCTTCTTAAACTGGCATTATGACTTTACTTCATGGATTGTGTTATTTTGCAAAGGGGAAGGATCCAATTTATAGGCAAGAGACTTGAGGGATTGAGGGCTAAGATGCAAGGATGGGCAAAAGCTCATGGAGGGCTCAGATTGCATGAGAGGAGAGCACATGGATTGTGCTTCCTTACAACCAATCAGGGAGTGACACATGTCACAGGGTGAGAGGATGGAGGAAAGGGGAAGAATGAGTCAACAAAGGAGGCTTAAGGGATGAAATATTCATAAAGACCCTCATAATGACTTGTAAGAGCAATGAAAGGGTTGTGGAAGAGTCATTTATGGCCTAGTGGGCTTCATAAAGTTTTATGGTTGGGATATTTTGACGGAGATGAGAGGAATTTCAACTTGGGCTTGATTAGGAAGTTTTTAAGCTTGCTTAGGATTGTGCAAATGATTAGAGGATGGATTAGGATGGTTTAGGATTAGCTTAGGGATAGGCAAGTGGATGGCATTTAATGAGGGTTGGTGAAGGAGGAGATATTTGTTAACTTTGGCTTGGGTTAGTGAGTCTTAACCCATTTTTAGGGAATGTGACAAGGTTAGGAGGAGATTAGGATTAGGTTTAAAGACATCTTCTAGAAAAGTCTAGACTTTGGATGAGGTTGAAGACTTTCTAGAATAGTCTAGAACTTCCTAGGATGAGGATGAATACTTTCTAGAAGAGTCTAGAACTTCTTAGGATGAGGATAAACTAGATTTTTAGGAAATAAATAAAGTTTTATTTATTTCAAGGGTTTGGGTTGAGGAGATATTTATTAAAAGTTTTTTAATAAACATGAGGATTAATATTTAATCTTAATTAAATATTTTGAGTTGGGATTAGGGGTAGGAAATGATGGGATTAGCCTTTAATCAAAATTAAAGAAGGATTAGAGGATTTTGGAAGAGGTTAGTGGTCTTAAGGAAATTGGCCAAGTTTTGGGCAAAAAAAAATTTATTTATTTATTTTTGATTTTTTGGTCAATTTATTAATTAAGTAATTAATAAATAAGGAAATAATGTTTAAATAAGATTTAAACATTTTTGGGAGGGATTCCTTAATTAAATATTTTTAATTAAGATAAAGGGATTTAATGGCATAAAAATAAATAAATAAATAAAATAATTAATTAATTAATAAATAATGATGTCATCAGGAAATTTTTCAAAAAATAAAATACTTTATTTTCTAAAGGATTTAGGTGTCTACATTTTGCCCCTCTTTGATGTGATGCCGCAAGTGGCATGGCATCAAAGATAAGAAAATAAGATGCCCAAGGCTAGACCAAAAGAGGAGAGAATGGATTGCGAGATGCCCCCTCAAGAAGGCGGTGGGGAGAGAAAGTGAGTATTAGCTATTCTAGTTGCATATTCATCTAAAATCCTTTTATTATTTGAAATAGCATCCTCATATATTTTTAAGTAATCATTTCCATGCTTCTAGTTAACCTCCAAATTCTTTCCAATCAATGCTAATTTATCTTCAAGTGAACAACATTTCAACTAGAGCCCATCTCTTTCAATTGAATTCTGATCACTAAGTCTCTTAGTGAGGTCAAATAGAGGCCCTTCTAAATTGGAAAATCATGGAGAAGCTACATTTTCAAAAAAACATTAAAAATTAAATAAAAATGAAAATTTTAAGGTTTCTAAATGGAAACATTATTAGAATAGGGGCAAAATTTACCAAGGAACTAGATTCTCACCTTTCCTCTAAGAAGTTAGCAAGTTTCCACCACTTTTGTGGGCTAAAAGCTATTGATTCATACTCTGACACAAGGTCATTTAGAACCTAAAAATAGAACATGGAAATATTTTTTGTAGTTAAAAGCAAGAAATAGATACATTAATAAGAGTCAAGGTGGGTATAACTACAGAATAAATTTTAAAGTTGTCTGATGAAATAATCACTGTAAAATTTACATGAACTTGAACAAATAACATCAATGAAAACAATAGTTTAACAAAAGATAAGACTACATTTAGAACTTGATCAAGTTTTGCATCGGGGGCATAACAAGCAACATGTAGTTTTTTGTCCATCATTTAAATAATACTTGTGCATTTCATCTCAAAATCTCTAAATGCATTCCACTTAAAATCCTACAGAGATATTCAATATTTTAGTACTAACTCAATGTAATTTGAAATATCTACATCTGCCACATTCAAATCAACCAAATTAAAGAGATGTATGGGATAGAATTTTTTTTTGGTTATGCCACTTATAACCTGACAATCACCCATTATAGTTCAATATTCAAATAATAGTTGTGCATTTCATCTCAAAATCCCTAAATGCATTCCACTAAAATCCTACAAAGATATTCAATATTTTATACTAACTCAATGTAATTCTAAATATCTACATCTGTCACATTCAAATCAACCAAATTTAAGAGATGTATGGGATAGAATTTTTTTTTGGTTATGCCACTTATAACCTGACAATCACCCACTATAGTTCAACATAAAGGAGCTAAACACACATATGCATACATTGTGAAAATTTCATAGCCCCATTCTATGTACCCATTCTCCTCTTTAACAATACATCATTTATTGATTTAGAAATTGTTGTTGCTTGCTTACCATTGCCATCACTATTTCTTAAGAAGGACTAGTTGTCTAGTAGTACATGATAAATCTACCTAGAAGGCCAGAATTATAATTTTTCCTTGACAATTATGAAAGGACATAAACATCACAACCAAACTTATGCAAGGCCACGTTACATATTTCAAAAAAATGTAGGAATCAAACTATAATTTTACTTGTATGTTAAAATTTAAGGCCATAAAATAAATATTGCATTGAACCTAGTGTACAAATAACTTACACAAATAGAAGTTCCTTGGAGTATGACCCTCAATGATGCATGCTAACTATATTTAGAAACTAAAATATTGATAAATTATTTTATTTTTTACCTCAAATTTCTTGTTCAAGGTAGTCTAGACTATCTTCTTGTATTTTTGTCTTGCATCACTTGCTCCCACTACACGTCTTTTAAAGACAGCTAAAGCCTTTTTCAATCCACACTCATATGATTCTTATAGAAGTTCTTGGAAAGAGTCAAATTCAATGTTATAAAGTTATAAACACAATCCAAGGTTATGGACTTGATACACACAAATACCCTGGAGCAAAGACCATATTTAAATTTACAAACTTTTGTAGAGAATAAACTACCTCTTTAGGTGATTTTGATTGATAGAAGGACCCCATGTAGGCTTCAATAGCACACTCATAAACTCGTTGACATTAACCTTCCCCTACACTCTATTATTAATAACAAAAAGTGTTTGAATTGTATGGTGAGTAGTGATACATGCATTTTGTAAAGAGTAATGACAATAGCTTACAAATTGACTCTCAATATTGCAGATTGATAGCCCTGCATATACTTCAACTAGAAAACTCATAAGCTCACTTACAGTCACCTTCACACTCTAAAACAATAAAAAAAAAGTGTTAATAATTAATGATGGGTGGTGATTCATATATTTTATGGATAATAATGGCACAATAGCTCAAAAACTATGATTCTCAATCTTGTAGATATTTAAGCAATGCAAGTAGCTCAAAAATCCAAACCAGATTGTGATTGGTGTATCAAGGATAGTGATTTGGGACACTTGTTATATGGCCAAGAGCTAGAAGCTAATTAAATTTGAGAATTAGAAAATATTCATCTTTAAAAATAAGTATACTAGAGCCATCATTAACATCACAGTTATCTATTTTTCTGGCCAAAGAATTTAAATGTGCTCAAGTAATTGGGTAAATTGAGATTATGATAAACAAAACTATCAAGCAATAAATAAACAAATAAAGGCACCACAACCATGCAATCCATAAAAAATCAATATATACTAGGTTTAATTTGATCCTAAAATAATTGTTATGATAGTATGATATGTACCATATGCTACTATAAGGTCTTGTAAAAACCATGTTTTTGCAATTTAGAAGTTATGAATAGTCTCACAACAATAGAAAATAGAAATGAACATCAGTAGAAAAGTTCATAAATGAAAGATGACCCATTGCATTCACCTACCATAATGTTGCAATCATTGGCACAAACCTTGCACTAATTAGATCCAAGAAGGATTGTCTGAGCCTACAGGTACTAGACCAATCATGATTGTTGACCCAGCCTACTTTGGCCTCATTCTTTCAAATACAAAAATTTTCAATGCATCAAGACTAGTGCGAAACTTTGGGTGCAGTTTGTCCACCTATGGGAAAAAGGCATAGTTAACTACCAATACTTTTTAATAACTACTACTACATTACTAATCCCATAATATAAAAGAATCTAATTGAAACATGATTATCCAAAGACAATAAAAACTAGACTTAGAAAATATGTCTTACTAGAATTTGATCAATTCGTTGGAGATCCTTCTCATTATTTAATGGTTTTACAAAAGTGAAGCACTCACGATTAGGAAATGAGGCTCAAATTGAATCATGTTCCAATGGCTAGTTGTCACTTGTAAACCAGAACTATCACAAAACCATCGCAATTATGATGGCTAGTTCTGACAGATCAACATTTCTTCTACAACATAGCTATCATATGGATGTTGCAATTAAGATGTCTTCAATATGAAATCTTACCCCTTCCTTCATCTAAGTTATGCTAGTTTTATCTATCACAATTGCAACAGATGCCCTTTCCATTGTAAACTGTGACATCAAAAGTCTGATACCCATCTGATGTGAGCCAATTCATGTTTCTATCACTTGGGCAATGGGTGGTTCACATAACTCAGGCCCAAATATAGTAGTGTGTGAAATATAAACATGAAACCCAACTTCATGGAAGCCACAGTGATCACTTGCAAAAAAAGTAACATGTTATATGGAAGAATGAAGCAAACACTACTACATTTGACATCATTTTTCTACCAAAATTTTTGACCATCAACTAAAAAATTTTAGTTTGGTCAGAATGCAGAAGGAAAAAATTTATTTTTTTGTTGGTTGAAATTTTGACCAACACATGTTGGTTGAAATTGGGACTTAGATGTAAAAAATAAAAACATTTCATGTTTGTTGTTTTTTGCGTGCATGAGATGTTTTGTTGGAGTTGGATACTTGATGCACCATCACCAGAGAAAAAATTGGATGCCCTAGTTCTTCCCTAGCTTGCTCACAGTTGGAGTTAGAAATTTGATATTTTGAAAAGGAGGTGATCAGTCTTTTGGAATTTTAGATTTGGAAATAGCAAGGCCGAATGCATAAGGTAGAGTTTCAATTGTTTTCTCTTTAGATTCGTTGCCTTTACATCTTCCAAAAGTAATTTCTTATTCTTTCATCTCTTCATTATCATTTTCTCCATGATTGTATTCAATGCAGTTGTATAACTTGTACATGGCTGTTTCTTTTCAATCCAAGGAATCATTATGTCCAATTCTCTTCCATCAATTTGATGGGCATTTTTTCCTTGTTCTTTCTTTGATGGGCTTTTCCCCCCTTGTTCTTTCTTATCTTTTGAACTTGGTAGCAAGTGCAAGGCACCCATTCTTCACTTTCCTCGTACGGTATTGCTTGGCCAGTAATGCCCTCTCCTCAATGAATTCTATGATATTTCATGCTTGAGAATATGCCTCCCTCTGAACAATCCTTAATGGACTTTGTATGACTTGGAACAATATTCTCTTCTATGCTAGTTTCTCGATGTCAAAAGTTAAAATTAATCTCTTTTATATATCAGGTTTGGACTTCATTCCTAGAAGCATCAATTCTAATTTTTGGTAGTTTTGTAGAACATCTTTTGTGGATATAATTTACTCCTTACCTACATTGCAAACAACAAAGAGGGAAACATCTATTTTGCTGGTTTTTCTATCTTAAAACTATTTTAATCCTTTTAAAGCCTTCATATCAGATCTCTACATTTCTTGATCACATGGCTACATACATCATCGTGAAATATGGAAAAATAAAATAAATATTATTTTTTTGATAATAATTATAGACTATAGAAAGCCATATTTTGGGTATAAAAAGGGCATTGACATTTGACACAGATTAAGCCTTCTTAGCTTGCCATGTCATTTGCAAAACCATCAACAAGTTATGTTCCCTATGAACTAGTGATCATAGATCTGCTCAGTTCCTTCATTAACATCTAGGTGGTATTTTTTGTCATGTCAAGTTATGTGATGTTTAATTAGTACTGATCTTGAAACAATTGCAAGAGTAGTGGTTTACAAGAGCTCATCTCTTATGATTACAAATAGTTCACCTAGCACTCATTGCATCCATGTGATCCTTATACATTTGAAGCATTTGAGATTTATTTGGTGTTGTTATTGGAAGACCAGCACAAATTTGTTTGCAGCTAAAGAAAAGAAAGCACGGAGAGCGTGAAGGAGAAAATGCTATAGGTCTAGGAGCTCAAAATGTTGTTAATAAAAAAATTCTAGGTGCCCATTGTTTAAAATTTCATGGAAGGTTCTCCAAGGCTTAACAACCATGTTTGAATGCTTCAAGTGGGCTAGAGTTTGGTAGGACAGACCCAAAGCAGAGGAATTTGTCATGGAATTGATAGCAATAGCATTAGATGTTTTGAATAATCTACACTCCTCATTGGATAGCCAATGACATGTGTGTAATATGTGCAACCAAAAATCATGTTATATAAAAAAATTATATATAAACCAATAAATTTATTAAGTAATATAATATTCTTGTAATCCTATAAAGATATATAGAAGGGATGTGAAATATATATCTTCCTATTAGTTTATTCATTATTGTATTTACATATAAATTTATATATATAAATATATATAGGAATATCAAATTATATATTATATTTTACAACAAACCCAACTAGACTAATTTTGGGATTGTTTTGCCATATTGGCAAAACCAATTTTTGTAAACTATCAAATCACCATAGAGCAGTTGGATGTTTTGTGACAAAAACCTAGAAAATATAGTTGCATTTATATAGGATGAAGGTTTATGAAAATTTAAAGAGGGAAATATGTAATGGATATAATAGTCCAAGAGATTTGACCAGTTGGAGATGAATACAATAAAGAACTGGGGGATAGTAGATTAGATAATATAATGACATTACAACATAGTGCACATGAATAAGAAACGAAATTAGGAAACTAATGGAATTCTCATCATTCTAGCTTCATCATCACCTTTACCATATATTTTCCTTAAAAATATTCCCAAATGAAAACACTAAAAAAATTCCAATTTCTTGTGGCTTGTATCGGATCAGAATGTCAGCATCATAGTGAGAAAATGTGGTTATCTGGATATAGGAAGAAAATCAGGATAAGATTGTAAAAGCATGATAGCACACTAGGTTGCCTCTATGTTTGATATTTTTGATTCTCACATGGTTCATGGTGATCTTGTTGGCATTTTTGCAATGATCACGACTACATTTAACCTTATTTTTCTATGGCAACTATGTTTCTTTTTCTTTGCTTCATTTTACTAAACATTCCCTATCAACAAAATATTGATTGTGTTTCAATATTAAAATGTATGAGGGTATGTGAAGAATTTTCTTGTTATCCAAAAAAATTTATTGAGAAGCACATGAAGTTTTGACAACTCATGCACCCTTGTGATGCAGAGGATAGGGTGATGGACCCAAGTAAAAATCCAAAATGAGCAAGATTGTAGGAGTGTTCCTAATGACCCTTCTAGGTCCTGATAGGCAAGTTCCACAACTAGTCAACTCTAGGATGTTTTAGGGTCTCAATAGGGTTGTTATAGTCTATCTAACATGTTCCCATCAACACCTTTTACTTTCCATTACCTGCAAGCCAAAATGTGTAACTCACTTAAATGTTATCAATGCAAAATTGTAACTTCTATAACAATAGCAAGACAAAATGGTGGATATCTTTTGGTTTTCACAAATGAAATAGTTTCAAACACCCTTTATCTTCATTGAAAACATATGTAAATCTTGGATGGGCTTCCTTTGGCAGGTATAAAAGATTCTTCACAATGACCCTATTTCAACAATGAAGCAATAATGCATTTACAAAGCAATTTATATAAGTACTCAATGTATGGACTTCAAAACTTGCATATGTTTCTAAAATGTCTTTAATTAGACAAATCCACACTCAATTCCACTCTATGGGTTTCCTAACCCCAAAAGCCCCAATTCATTTATTCAAAACCCTTGTTTCTAGGGTATCACCAATCTCACACATGCCAAGGTTTCTTGGACTAATTAAAATTGCAAACATCTATTTTTTATCACCATAAACATGAATCAACTCTCAAACCCTACCCTCCTTAAGGAAAATCTCTCTCCATATGACTGTCCCCTCCAAATAACCCTTATTTTCACCCTTTTTGTGTATGGTGGCCACCAAATAATTAATTTAGTGGTACATTATAGAGTTAGAAGCATTCATACAAGTTGTAAACCTGCCATTCCATTAACAATCAGACAAAATTTCATGGAATGACCTTGATTGTTTGAAGAAAACTTCAATTTTTTTAAAAAGTTGCCTGCTATAGCCAGAAATCTATGAATTTGAACAAACAACTTACAAATTTTGATTCAAATCTTGGTTTAAGACATCAAGAAATGTTTGATAATATAACACAATGCATTCCAATTCAAAAGATGTGCAAGAAACTCGAAAATCCTTCAACCTGTTGTTAAAATCAAGCACTTTTATTCAATTTTTTCTAAGACATTTCGTACAATCATATATTTATAGTTTTAGGAGATAGTTAACAACCCCTTTAACTGACTCCAACTCCTTTCACTTCCTATTCCTTTATAAAATTTAAACTATGGAGTTTTCCTCCAAAATACCCATCTAGCCATTACATTCAAGATTTGAATTTTCTAAAGCAATAAACTATGTTTTTAAGGGACTTATTAAATGTTTTAACTTATTTAGGGACTTGAGATTATTATGAAATCATACTAGACCCTATCACATGACTCCTATACCTTAGACAACCTCTAGATCCTATTCCATGCCCAATTAGAACTTTTAAATATGAAAGTCTTTCAAGACATTATACAATATTATGACTCTTTATGCTTTCAAAGGCCATGATTGGTTGCAAAATGGCGAATTGATACCATGAGATTCTCCATGTCCTCTATGATGACCTAGACCCTCAAGGTACCTATGATGAGCATATGATTCCCCTGCATCACCTTGCCTCCTCAACTGGTTTTATTTTCAGGTAACAGGTAACAAAATTTCTCTGATTCATTTTCTTATATGTTTCAACTTAACTTACTGAATGTTCTTATGATTATTTTGTGTTAAATATTATTGATACACAACCATTTGGATTGGAATGCTTAGGAATCTAGTTGCAATTCTAAAGAGGAATTATTGGAGCTTGCTTTCCTGCCTTGAAATCATTCCACCTTTAGCTCTTGACATTGATGCAGAGACCTGGGTGGACTTTTGGTTATTCACAATAAGAGGGACTTTTCTAGTGTTCTCATAACATAATCAAGCTTCTTCATAGGATCACTTTCCTTGATCCAATCAACTCCAAACCTTATTAGAGTGCACATACCATTCTCTCATGCCATCATAGGCTCTACATCTTAGAAATCATCCCATGTCCCTCAAATGGATTCACCAAGCAATCTTGTTCAACAACCATCAAATGCCCACAATGCCTCAATAGGCTCCAATCTTGACTTCACTTCAACTAGGTGTTTCTTTCACCTTCACACATCTCAAACAACTTCAACTAACCTATTTCCAAGGTTATCAAATGCTCATCTTATTATCTAATACCAAAAACCTACTACAAGCCCTTCACTAGGCCTATTTCCCAATTAGCCCTACCTGATTGATTTTTCACACTTTTCTCTCACTTTTCCCAAAACTCTTAGAAAACTAAAACCATATCTAGATACTATTTTGGATTCTACACAATATAATTCAAATTCTCATGCTACTCCCTTGGACCAAATGCACAAACCAACACTGCTTCCCCACAATTAACCCTCTTTTAGCCCTTCTATTACAAAGCAACCACTAACATATCTCATCTCACAAACCATCTGACCTCAAATAGAGTTGTCTTATCATCCAAAACAAAGGATTTTCAAATTCATAGGATATTCCATCAAGTTTTACACACCCAACCAAAAGACCCTCCTTCTTAGGTGCCTAAACCAAGGGTTTTACCAAACTCACCTTTCCAAATGTTTCCTGATCCTTACAATGGATCCAACACCTTCATATATTCCTTACATGACCTTTCTTGTCATAAAATATAATCCTCCTTCATATGGAACCTCTAGACCTATGACTATCCCAACACCTAGTAACACCTCCATACCTATGATCCCACAAAATATTTATCAACACTTACCTTGTTGCTTGTAACAAAATGTTACATTTCTAACCTTAGATCTACAAGAATTTGAACCCTCCAAATATAATACTCCTTTATAAACTCTAAGTTAAACACTAAATCCATTTGAGTTTAGATATCTTGATCTCTAATTTCTTTTCCAAAATCATCCTCCAAGGTGGAACTCGCATGTCTGCTCTTCTTAAATGCTTATGGAATTTTTTTGGATTTTCCAAAGAATTTCAACATCCAACCTTTATAGATGTTTCAGTCCTAAATTCATGTCCCTTGATGTTAGGCCCAAATGGTCTAAGGATTAAGTTTTTTAAAATTGTGCAACCACCATGAGGCCAAACTTGCATAAGCTAATTGATTTCTAATTAAGTAAAATCTGATTTCTTCTTTTGACCCTTAGGCCAACCCACTTAGGCCTATTTTTATACAAATTTAAATTGAAATTATTTCATGGCTGAAATTGTAATGATCTTAGGCTCATGAGTTTTTGAGATTTACCCATCTTTTGATCTCACATGTTCTTGATTGAAGATTGCATTAATATGTTTCAATCTTTTATTCATCTTCATTAGTGGATGCATTAATCACATTAGTCATTGCTATCAAGATTAGTCATGGAATGATGCTATTAGAACCTAAGTAACTTTCACCTTGTGACATCTCTTTGAGGCATTTTGCAAATAACTAAGATACATTGTCTATAAATCCACATTTTTAAAACATCTAGGCCTTCTAGAAATTATAGGATCATTTTAGTTACATTTGAAAATATTAATCAAAAATTTCCATATTTGTAGATATTAACATTAACTACAACATGTCCAATTTATTTGTAGGTATATTTTCCTATGAATAAAGACCACGCTTGACAATATGAACCCAGAACAAAATAATGAGACAATGCCTGCATTGTGGGATTAGTTTTGAAGAAAACCTAATTAATGTTATTGTCCTTGCAAAAAGTGTAAGGACTTAAAGAATTGAAGAATTCTAATCACAATAACCTAGAGTCATTGTAGGCAATATGGTCATGTTGAACGGGGCCACAACTTTTGTCCATTACTGAATGTGGATTTCCTATTGGAGGAACATGCAGGTGTGAATATCTAAGCTAAGGATAACACTCCCATGGAAGAAGATGATAATGTGCCAGAGGACATGATTGAAGAAGAAGGTATTGGGTTAGGTGATGAAGAGGCTCACAATGATGGTACTAGTGAATCTGATAATGATGATGAAGATGGTCTTGATATACCTTTACTTGAGAAGGCGCATGAGCCCTTATACGAAGGCTCCCAAACAACTCTACTCTCCTCTATAGTGTTGTTGGTGAACTTAAAGGTTATGAATGGTATATCCAATGTAGCAATGTCACATATGCTAAGGTATGTCATTTTTGTCATCTTCAGTGATAGCATACAATTACTATTCATTATATTAACAATGCATATTTGTTGTTGTAGGTTGATTAGTGAGTTTTTGTTACCACCATCAAACATTTTGCCTCGTTCTTACGGAGAATTATCTAACATTATGGATCATATTGGAATGAAGTATTAGACAATACACGCATGTCCCAATGATCACATTCTATATCATAAACAACATGAATTTGCAACAGAATGCCCTGATTATCATGTTAGTAGATATAAATCAGATCAAATAACAAAAAAAGTGCCTCACAAGGTTCTTTAGTATATTCCCATTATTCCACATCTTCAATGGTTATTCAGGTGCACTAGCTTGGCATAATTTATGGATTACCATACACACAATAGAAGTCAGGATGACATTATGCGAATGCTTGCCGATGGTTTTGTATTTAAAGAGATAGAAGAAACATAGTCACATTTTAAAGAAGAACCTCATAATCTAAAGCTTTGATTGGTGGAAAATGGTGTCAATCCATATGGAGATATGAGATTTATTTACTTAGTGTGGCCTATTTTTTTTTATTAACAATAACATTCCTCCTTGGATGTCCATAAAGAGGGAGCACATAATGTTGTCAATGATTGTGCCAGGTATTTTTTTAATTTTATAGTTATCTAAATTAATTTATAAATAGTGCATGAAAATGGTTATAATAATTACATAATATTTATGTTCATTCAATTGCTAGGTAAATACCAAGTTAAAGATATGAACGTGTATATTGAGCCCCTAATTCACGAGTTGTTGAAGTTATGGAATGGCATCACTATGTATGACATCTCTAGACCGATAGGACATCAATAATTTCAATTCCATGTAATGCTTGTATGGAAAATACATGATGCCCCTAGGCTAACTCATTTTTGCGGTATGTTATATTGTTAAGATCACATATTTTTGGTCTATTATATTGCTTACACATTACTATTGAATGCTTAAGTTGTGCATGATAATTATACATGATCCAATTATATATGATCTTTTAGGTCTTCAGACAAAGGGAAAATTTGCATATCCAGTTTGTGGTCTGAAGATGAAATATCGTCATTCGAGAAGTTTAGGAAAGCAAGTGTTTGATGAGTTTAGATACTTTCTCCACAATAATCATAGGTATCGAATTACCGAAAAACATCTTTTCAATGCGAAAGAAGAGACACCATCAAGGCCATGAAGAATGACACCTCATTTATGAAAGTTGGAATGCGATCGACTAAATCATCAAGGTAATGTCCAATTTGTCGTCCAAAGTTAAAAATTTATATTTTGATATTGTCTTATATTTACTAATGCTATAATTGATGCTTGTGAAGGTTGTCAAGGCATCAATGACCAACTTCCTAGAGGAGTGAAAACTTATCCTACTCAATTTAGCAGGTTACCATACTACAAGGATCTCCCAATTACGCATTTGTTTGATGCTATGCATATTTGAAAGAATGTAATAGAGAAACTATGGAAAATGTTGGATGGAAGACATGATAGAGAACAAATTGTCAAAATTTTTACCGATATTCATGAATCCAATCATGCACTAAAAATTTTCATTGAATCAAATAGCAATGGAGACCACGTAAATACAAGTGCCCTTCCTTGGTTATTAATGGAGCAACAAAGTGATGCATTAAAAGAAGTCATAAAAAAAGAAAAATTTCTAATAGGATTTGCTACAAATATAAGCACTCTTCTATAAAAGAAAGGTGATTTTGGGCCAGGTTTGAAAACACATGATTGGCATACCTTCCTCAAGGTAAGTCATGTTCTTGATTTACAGTATATTTGTAAGATTGAATGTACTACCAATTTCATTATTTAATAATATATTGAAATAATCATTTTTTAATGATTGTAGTTCATCCTACCTCTATTCCTTCTACAACAGTTTGATAACAGTATTAAACAAGTTATATATGATCTTGGAAAATACATGAGGTTAGAAGTTTTTTTTCGTAGATTTGTAGCTTTTTATTTGAAATCTATTGTATAATTTTATTCGAAATCTCCTTTATGTGTTTTTGTATATTGAATCTCTTTTAAGTGGTTATCATCTAAAGAAATTGATAAAAAAGATATAAAATATTGGAAGAGAAAAATTCCACAGCTTATGTGTGAAATGCAAAAGTGTTTGCCTCAAACATTTTTCAATGCTCAAGAACACTACCTCATACATCAAGTTGAGAAGATTGAATTGTCTGGACCTATACAAGCTAGATCAATGTGGATGGTTGAGAGGTACTTGAAATTTATGAAGGGCTTGGTTCGACAAAGAGCACATCCTGAGGGTTCTATGATAGAGGGATATATGATATACTAGACCATGGTGTATATTAGTGAATATCTTCCAAAGTTTGTAGCATATATCCATGTAGATTGCATTTGGGATCCCAACTATAATGACAAATTCAAAGGGGAGTACCTGACGGGGAAAGGTAGATTGAGGAGGGTGAGAGGTGATTATAAGTTTTTTTTTGTAATTTAATAATTCTTATCCCTCATCAATATATATAAGTTGTTTCTAACTAGTGTAATTGTCTTATTTATAGTTGGTCATGAGTGGGATGCACTACACTTGTATATTGCAAATAATATTGATTGGATGACAGTATGGATTGAACAATCTCAAGAAAATAGTCACTCATTAACATGGGATGGTGTTGCATTGTTCGTTAAAGAAGCTCATCATAATGGAGATCCCAATCTTACGCCAATGGTACTTGATCTAATATATGACTTAAGAGATACAAAGGTATGCATAAGATTACTAATCATGAGACATTAGTTTAATATTTACTCATAGATCAATGAGAAGATTCTTGACATGTTTGAATAATTGCAGGTCAAACACCAAAAAGCTATGTACTACCATGGCTATAAATTCCACACAAAAAAGTTAGATGAAATGAAGAAATCACGTGATTCCCGGATAAGTGTTGTCTTCGTGGTCACCAATATTTCATCTAGAACTAATATACATCCTCAACAATCTAAAAATTGATACTATGGAATTTTGGATGATATACTTGAGTGTGACTTTAATTCATTCCAAATAGTTCTATTTTTTGTCAAATGGTTCAGGTTATGACTGAATTGAAATGATCCCATAGGACTTTTATTGAACACAATAGTGGATTTACTATGATTAATACAAGGTCATTTGAGCTAGTCGAAGATGAGCCCTATGTTCTTCCAAGACAATGTGAGCAAGTGTTTTACTTTGGTGTTCCACACAAACCGGGTTGGTCATTTGTTGTTAGACATGACCCAAGAGGAAGGCCGATAAAGTATAATGTGATTGAAGAAGAAGATATTGAAGAAGCGCAATAGGAAGTAAATGATTATCAGGAATGACAGTTACCCAGTGATGAAGAAAAAGAAGATGGTGATGATTTTGTTCATGCTAACAATAATGGTGATAATGATGATGATGATGATGCTAATGACGATCATGATCATGGTGATGAATATGGTGATGGTCATGATGATGATAGTGATCAAGATGATGATGATGGTGATGAAGGTGGTGGTGGTGACGACAATGATCAAAGTGACAAGTACAATGATGGTGGTGATGATGATGATGATGATGATGGTAATGATGATGACATGAATGAAGATGATGATTATCAATGAAATGTCTGGGTAGGATCAATTTCAACTATGATGGGGTCTTGTATGACCAAATTTTTCTTTCCAAACCATATGTGCACATATAAACATTAAGTAGAACATGTCAAACATTTTTTTAGATATAAACATTAGTTATACTAAATTTTTAACTTAAGACAAATGATTTACATATAAAATCTACTTTATTATTAATATTTTTTTTGGTAAGTCTATTACTTTAATTTTTTTGCTGATTTCTAAGACTTGCTAAATTTTTTCACGGGGCGATGTGGATGCACCATCTCAGACACCTTCAATAGAGGTAAACATTAATTATTGTAAATTTTAATGTTAATATAGAAAAAAATTTTGTACTATTATGTTCTTTTCTTTATGGCTTTGGAGTTATTTTGATGAAATTATACAGATATTTGATGTCACAAATGATATGGAAAAGCTAGAATGATTGCTGATCAAATGGGATCTGAAATATGGGTGTCATATCTACGTGACATTGCCCTTAGTACTGACCTTGTATTCATCACCCAAAAAATTAAGCAAAGATACACTGATGAACTTGTTAACATTATCATCGAGGGTGATAGAAGTGAGGAGAAAGAGGCACTGAGAATAGAATTGGACTGTAGAATCCAATCTTTTAAGGTAAGCAATAATTCGACTAAAGTAGTAATATAAGTTCAATAGATATTAATATTGTATAGTATCTTATGGATCATGATCTTTAATTTTATGTGTTCTTGTATAGACATATGTGCTAGTTGCGACATCACATGGTGAACATGGTGAGGGTTGTTGCGCACAACCTTCGTGTAAGTAACACTTTGTTTGTTTTTATCAACATTATAACACTTACCTTTTTTTTTTGTGGATGTTTCTCGCTAGTATCCCATTTGATCTTTATCCATTGCAATTTTTTTTCCTAACAATATTCTATTCTTCAGCTCATGATGAAGTGCAGACTCCTCCTTCGATTAGCGGTCCAGTATTGCCTAGTGCATTATCAGTAATTGTGTGTATGTATGTATGTCTACAGAAGCTTGCATAAACACAAAAACATGCATATACACACCATACATACATACATACATACATACATACATACATACATACATACATACATACATACATACATACATACATACATACATACATACATACATACATACATACATACATACATACATATATATATATATATATATATATATATATATATATACCCACACATAGATAGACATGGAGATAGGCAGGGAGGTAGACCAATAGAGAGCAGCACTAGAATTGTCATTTAATTGTCATGATGTTTTAGTTGATAGACCAATAGAGAGCAATACTATTGAAGTTGATCCATTACCTAGAGCAGTTTGTGTGATTAATATTGGTTCGTATGAAGGGACATTATTGCTGAATAAGAAATATATGTTTTTGCTAAAAGAACGAAAGCTTTTAGGTGCTTTAAAATTGTTATTATTTGACATAGAATTGAAAATCAAGGCATCACCAATGTCCCAATTGGGAAATAATAAAATATTTGTAGCCTTTACTATCTATCTCCCTTCTTTAGGGGTTATATTCTAGAACTCTTGAATCATTTGTTCCTTTATTCAATTTTGAATGGAGGCTTCATCCATTTTTGGATGCTCTATTTTCATATTCTTACATCTTTCCTCAAAATTGTGCATGTTTGCCCTCCAAGCAAACTGATGGAAAGCCCTAGACTTTACAAAACTGTCATCAGACAAAAATTGCTAACTGGCTTGTTCCAAAATAGGATCCAATTCCCTTCCCCTGAAATCTACTACAATCAACTCAAAACTAGGCATAAGAGGCTCTTGGGGGTTCCCTTCATCAATCTTTTCTTGGGTAACAAAAACTCCCCCTTGTGATCCAATTTGTTCAATTTTCTCATCAGTGAACCACTCCTCCTCAGTTCTCATAGGGGTTTGGGAAGGTGAGTAACCCTCATCTTGAAATTCCTCTTCCCTTATTGTCCTTCTCCTCTTAGGAGAAGCTTCAGGAGGCCTTTCTTCAAAAACCACACTAGTAGATGCAACTATCTATTTTCCTTTATCCACCATGGGCCTTTGATTATGAATGATAGTATATCCTAGCTTCTTTTGAACAATTAATGGACCTATCCCTATATTAGGAGTGAAGCCCAATCTCCTCATTATTTCCTTTTCTTTATCTAGAAAAGAATTAATGAAATATTTCTTTTTCTCATTCATTACCTCCATTATTTCAGGGAATGTATTCATAAGCTTATTAACTTTATCTACAGTAGTTACAACATTACTAAGAGGACTATAATCTTCATCAAAACAATTAATAAAATTCAAAATTTTTGAATAGACTCTCCATTTTTCTTTCTTTGTCTCTTGCTCCTATAGAGAGTACTCATTCCTGATTACATCTTCAGGGAAATAAAACTCATGCTCAATTGGATGAAGCTTGATCCTATGTCTAAGAGCCAGATTAAAGAAACCCTCTGCATCACAAAAATGAGGGTGAGATAAAACCATTTTATAA
The DNA here is from genome assembly GCA_028749045.1 of Cupressus sempervirens. Lineage (NCBI taxonomy): Eukaryota > Viridiplantae > Streptophyta > Pinopsida > Cupressales > Cupressaceae > Cupressus > Cupressus sempervirens. Next base: position 172,705,275 of record CM053793.1, read on the forward strand.
TGGTCCAAAATTTTGAAAAGAGAAACCCATCCTTCCTTGGTTATCACAAACTGGTGGACTATTGTGCATGTGGGAAAAATTGATCTCGTCCCTCTTTTGTGAAAAAAAGCTTCTTCTACTCCTCCTAATTGCCACAAGAATTCAGCTACTCCTACCTTTAGAGGCACCTGGTAAGGTAGTACATGGGGTGTCCCTTTGAATCCATAAATTCTGATAACAGTTGAAACTGAATATGGGATGACATCTCCCCAATTATGTGAAACCTTCAAATTATGGGGTTTATCCATAGTACTAACAAGGTGCATTAGTGCCTTAGGGATCCTGGGATTGTCATTCAATACAAGGAACCTTAGTTGGAAGTGAATTAGCTACCAAATCTAACAAAACTAGCATTTTCTTCTTCCCCTGTCATATCTACACTCCATAACTAAACTGGCAATGCTTCTCCTTCTTGTTCTCTGATTAAAACTATTTCTTTACAAAAGTATGTAACCTCCTTAAACATAAACATGTGCATCAGTAGAGAGTAATGGCCCCAAGCCTTTTCCACCTTGCCCTTAGCAATCCCAACCAATCTACTATGAATCTCATCAGCCAAGTAAGAAGAAAAATAAAAAATTATTTCCACACCGAAAGAGGAGATTTGAGTAATCATATACATGAAACTAATAGGGATAAAATCTTCTTCATCCTCTCCAAAAACTCTGCACAGGGTCCTGTATATCTCTATTGCCTTGGCATTGAAGCATGTTTTCTTGAAAGGTTCTTTAGAGGATGATGTTATTGCTAGTAGGGTTCCAATTCTGCTAATGTGGGCCTTTAGTGCACCTTCTCTAACTATACCCTTCTTAGACATATACTCTTTTTCTAAATCTATCAAATTAATGGGCACATGATACCTAGTGAGAGGTCCCAAACAAAAAAAATTCCCTAATCACTTATGGACTGATGGTGATTAGAATTTCACCATCTACTGTTCTCACTACCCTAGTGGCTTGATCATAATTCTTTGCCATGGCCTCAAGGAGATCATAATCCATAAAAACACTTGGGACCACTAGCTTTCCTAGGTCAAAATTCCATATATTGGCATGTGGAGCAAATAGTTTTCTCTCTGCAAACCATTTCTTAAAAAAATTTAAACCAATTTGGGAGGTATGAGCATCCTGGACCCAATTGCCCTTATCAAACAATCCATCTACTATCCTCAACTTAGGGTTTAATGAGGTCAACTTCTTAACTTGTACTATTTCAATAGTAGAGTCAAGAAGTAACTCAAGTAGATCATCATGTACATTTATATCCAAATAATTTTCCTGACCTAAAAATCCTTTCTTCAGAGGCATCTTGGATTATGCTTTTCAGTACTAAAATAACTTACAGAGATGATAGTGTAACTACTTACTTGAATTCAGCTCTCGTTCTCTCTATATTTTTGCAATTTTTAAGTGAATTGGTTGTTTCACAATCTTGTCAATTTTAGCACGATCTTCTTAGTAATTATTCTGCTTAGAACAGCTCAAAATCTTTGTTCGTGTAAGGTGAAAATGAGAAAATATTCTATATTATACTCTATTTTTACTCACATGATAAGCTTTCATGTCTAATTAATACATAGAGTGACACCACCTTCTACGTTTAAATCTATGTCATCGATCTTTGAAAATCCTACGATCAAGGGATGCAGAAAAAGACAACTTGGCATTCTACTTGAAAAGTTGGCCAGTCAATCCAATGAAAATTGACCATGTACATAGCTCTGTCCTTGATGGAATTTTCGTCTGGACCTACTAGTGATTGAGGATAGCAAGATAGCAATGACCATTGATCTGAGACCAAATCAAAGGTAGAGAAACTGCATAAAGTACAATAAAGAGTGGTGGGTCCCATACTCACTATGTTGCATAGGGTAAACGACTTGCAACTTTCTATAGTGAGATAGTGAGGACTATTGATTCTAGTTTGATTTGATGATCATAATCCCTTATATTCTTTATGAATGGGGCATGGGTCCAGGGCACTGGTGACATAGGAAAATTTGCACTACTAGCAACAAGCCAAACCTTTCTTAAATCTTAGTCACCTTTCCACATTTTTTGAGGTCCCACCATGTGTTCATTTCACAGCATCTCACTATGTCACTAACAGCAAGATGCCAAAAAAATTTGATAGCGAGGTAGCGATCTCTAGTGATTTCAACAAAACTTGACGTCGGAAGAATAAAAACTAATCAAATCAGCATCACCTTTATTAATTGCTTCTAACAATAACAGTTATTACTCATCATGCCAGTTGGACAAAGTATGGTTATGAAGAAACTTGAAGGTCACCGTGCTCTTTGATTTCATGACTACTCGCTACTTCAGTAATGGTGGAATGCTTTTTTTTTTTTTATAGCGAGGTAGCGAGGCATCAGAAAATTTTTCTTCCAACACTATTTTCTGGCTATCTTTTACTAGGTCCCCTTTCTTGCCTGACGATACTAACACGGTGCATGTGACTAATTTTTTGGCCAAAACAGGAATCCCTGACCGCCATCCCTTTATTTTTTGGTCCCTTTCTTTTAGAATTTTCGATGCTCACTACTTTGCTATGCATAAAAAGTGCACATCTTTTTATAGTGAGATAGCAATAATTGTGGATCTTTCCAAATTGGATAGTGGGGGACATGAGAGAAAAGGCTACCTAGGGGGCATGGAATAAAAGGAAAATAGAATATTCACCCAAGTTCCCTTTTCAAAAGATTTCACACCCAAAAATTTTAAAAGGATTGAGACATAAGGTTTTAACAAAAAATTTCAAAGGCTAACAAATGGATGATTAAATCAGAAACCCTAGTCACCACTAATGGATTCCAACCTACTTTTTATACTTGGACAAAGGAAATCTTATCATGCAAAAAATCATACCAACACAAGTATTATGTTATTTTGTGTCAAGGCACACAACATGCCGTTTTCCTTAAAGAGACTCATGCTCAAAGCTAGTAAAAGTCAAAATGTTGAGTAACACTTTTAATATACAACTTCAAAAATGTATAAAATGGGGCTTCTTTCTTAAAATACCGGCTCACATGAATGTTTTGCCACAATTTTTGAAGTCTTGGCAAATACTTCATAATTGAGTACTAGATCATCTATTGCAATCGCTTTTACTTCACCTTCCAAAATCAGATTGTTATCTTTAGCATTAGTTTTGCCTCTTTGGTAGCAATCCTTCCAAGTTTTAATATTACTATACATTATACATTTGTTACTGGGATTTGCTTCTAATTTATTGTGTTTGAAACTCTTTCAGATTTGCCTAGGAAGACACCACAGATCCTTTGTACTACCCCACCAAGGAACACTCAGAACATAGGGTCAAACATGCATGAAAAACTATTTTATTTTCTTTTAAATGGGAGAATTTTTTTGTCTTTAATTAGGATTCTTGTTTGGAGATTGCAGTGTGGAAGAGTGTGCTCATTATTTGGAGACAATCAAAACATACGAGAACAAGCTAGGTGACAGTATTTTAGAGTGTACCAGACAACGACTATCTATCATGAGTATTCTTCATACCTTTGTTGAATAAAAGTTGTGCACTATTCATGTAGATTCAAAACTTAGAAATATTCATTTCTTTTAGCTAGGAATAATAAAGATAAAATTATTGAAAGAAGAAATAGATTTTGAAGAACTTCTTTAAATGAATATAAGACATTTGTGTTAAATTGTTTTGTATTTTGAATAATTTGTATTGTATTTCTGAATGATCAATGGAAAAGCTTTCTTATATCTGCATCCTTGAGTGAGGAGTGCCATGGTATGGGACATGTCTCATGTCTCTTCATTTCCTTTGCTAATCACACCTTTCCATTACAAGTCTTCTAACAATAAGATCAGTTAGTATAACATTTTTTAATAATGAAGATTGTATCCCTTCATGATCATTTCTAGACACACCTTTTCCTTGTTAGATTTGCATCCTTTCATTCATTAATTAGTATATAGTTATTGATTATAATATTCTCCTTATTGGATGCCAATAGTAATAATCTCACTAGTTAGTGTGCATGAGCTAGTATAATAATATGGTTCATTGGTTCAATAAATCTCAAAGTTCGTCATTTTTTCACTTAATCATTATGATAACATATTGTTGTTCCTCCATATCGGTATTGGTTATGAGTGTTGTATGCTTATTATTGCTTAGTCATATGTTGATTGATGTCCTCTTGACTATTTATGTTTATTGATATAGCTTCTTCTGATTTGTGTATCATCTTGTTACATAGTAATCATGGACCATCGTTGGATATACATATGATCATTGGTCAATTATCACTTGGTTTTTGGTCTTCATAGTAGCTATCATACTTATCAGCACTTGGGAACCAGAATACCAATTACGAATTCCTCATTTTATATTCTATATCACTCCATATTGATTTAGTAATTGGTTCATTAACCAAATCACTTCTTCTCATGATGTTGATGTGTATTGACTGCTCTTCAACTTCTTCCATGTATCATGCAAATTGATATCTTAGCTACTAGTGAAAATAGTTCTAAATGACAATTTATCTATAGCTGTGATTCTCTAATATGATGAATTATCCATAGTTGCAATTTATCATGATGGTATCTATAGACCCTTCAATTGAACTATGTATTTGTTGTAGCCTTCCTCCAGGAGGAGGATTCAATTGAACTATTCATCTAGGATTCCACATTTTGCATGCATGTCTACTAGGGTAGCTGCAACTTAAACAAATATATTCTCTCAATATATCTATTTTTTGCATATCCAGCAACCATGACTTTTAATGACCACAATATGTTTACCCATCATGTCAAACAGTTCACATGACTTATCTGTGCTTCCATTTTGCAAGCATGTCTCCCAAGGAAAATGCCAGTACTTCATCTACACCGTCTGAAAAAATCCTTTATGCTTTGATGGATGCCTATAGCTTATCCGAAATCTCTCATTCAATAGTTATGAGATGATCAATCAAGAGGAAATAGTTGAGAGCTTAGAGTGACACATTTTTTAGATGATCATATGAAATGAAATGGGTGTGCAAGTAGAAAGAAACTAGAAAGACATTGTGTATAGATGAAGGCATGAAATGTGTTGGTTTGATTTTTTACGTATCAATTTTTCTTAGAATCATGGTGAAAAAATCAGATGTGAGTTCTTTTGTTAGGTCCTAGGGTTTTAGGTTCTGGTCTTATATTTTGATATCTTTTAAAATCTATGTAAAACCCTAGGTCTTGCCTTTAAATCTTATTTTGGTGCATAAGTCTTAACATCAACTGAATATTCTTTCCCACCTATGTCGAGGTCATTTTTGAGTCCTTTTGAAAAATCTTATTCCATCATAGAATCTTGTTAGAATCAACGGATGTCATGTAATCGCTATAAAAAGTTGCGAGGTTGTTTCCTATAGCGATGTAGCGACCATCAGAGAACTATGTCTTGGTGCTAAAAGTGAAGTTCAACACCGATAAAACTACATAAATATGAAGGCATTATGGTCACATCCTATCTCCTAGGATTGTTAGTGTCAGAAAGGATGCAAGAGGAGGAATTTGCAAATGGTGTCACTAGAATTGAAGTTTCTGTAGTGACTCGCTAATACACTATCAAAAAATCTACGCGACCTACCAATAGTGACATAGCGAGTGCTCAAATTTTAGAGGAAGTAGCAATTTTTTAAAAAACTAATATGATCACAAAAATTCCCATGCAAGTTCATAAATATTTATGACCACCTTCTCTGACACTAGTATTAATTGACAAAATTTCAAGAAATGTTCTTTTGTTCTTCGTCACCAGAATTTTGACTCTTCTAGAAGTCGCTATCTTGCTAGCTGAGAAGCTGGTGTTTTCACTGGTAGTGAGGTAGCAACTAGTCGGAGGGTTGTGATGTACTGGAAATTTTAAAAGAGATGCAGCTTGAAAAAGTGATTCATCAAAAATGAATTGTGCAGATTAAATGACACAGTGGCATCCTACTTAGCATTTATAGGTTGGAAGTTTTGACTCCGTCGGAGCTTGCTATGTCGCTACTGAGAAGTTTTTTTTTTTGTCAGTAGCAAGGTAGTGACATGCCTGAAAATGACAAACACGGTAGAGTCAAGGAAAAATGATGTCATTAGAAATTAAATAATATATATGTGTGCCAACATGTTAAGCCAGCTCAGCGAAAATAGTATCTTGGACCCACTCCCCATGTATAGAACATGCAAATGATTCTAAATCATTAGATCAAGCATAAATCAACTATACTCATTAACTCACTATGGAAAGATGTGCGAAAGTTATATATAGAAAAGTAGCGAGTTGATGACACATGTCCTCAGTCATCCGTGGGCCTAGTTTGAAATACCAGCATTAGAGGAAAGGTAAAAATGGAGCTATTTTATTGGGTTGACCACTAGCGTGTTAAGAGGAAATGTGAGTCAACCTAGTTTTCATTCTGTGATCGTAAGAAGTATAGTGCCAATATATTTCTCTATTTTGTGCATTTATGATGAATGAAATCTCTGTGTGTGAGAAAAATAGAGTATAATATAGGAGATTTCATCACTTCCAGTCTCACTCAAACAAAGATTTCATTTTTCTTGAGCACAAGAGCCTGTTGATTGTATTGTATAAAGCGTGGTAAAGACGTGAAGTGATTCCTCATTTGTTCGAGAGCAATTGCAGAGGTTCATAGAAGAACAAGTTTGGCAAGTCAAGTAAGTATTCACATACAACCTCTATAGCATTCTAGTTCCTATTATTATGATCAAGATGCCTCCTAAGAAAGCATTTTCTAGGAAAATTAATTATATGGATAGAAATGTCCATGATGATTTGCTACAATTACTCCCAGAATCTACCACCAAGCCTACACAAGTCAAAAGGTTAATTTCCTTAAACCATAGGCTTAAGATTGCTAATGGCCTATATGACAAGGGGAATTGGGTTAGGGATGCAACAAGTATGCAAACTAGTCTTGTCTTGTTTAAAAAGTGGTTTTCAAATAGGAATTTGTTTGACCCACATGCTAACATTTGGAATTTTGATTTGGGACCCAAGTGGTTTCATGGATTATGATTTTCTTGAATCCATTGCCAAGAATTATGACCAAGTTGTTAGGGTGGTAAGAAGAAATGATGGTGTGGCTCTTATCTTGATTAGTCCTGAAGAAATTAGAGAGGTTTTTCACCGAGAACCATCATCAAATTACCATGTGCCAATAAATCTACAAGAACTAGAAAATGAATACAAAGCAAAGAAGGATGTGATCAGGGGAGCTACATGGAGGGCACACATTGGTACAATAGGAAATCTGTCGGTAATAATTGCAACCTCTAGGGAACCTTTTAAGAAGAATATTTTCACTTCCCAGGCTGTAGAAATATACAAAACCCTGTGCCATGTTTTTGGTGAGGATGAGTAGGATTTCATGCCCATTGGCCTTATGTATATGATGGTTCAGATTGCTTCTTTTGGTGTAGATGTTATCTTTGATTTTGCCTCCTTTTTGGTTGAGGAAATTGATACTAGTTTAGTTGGAATTGTGAAGGGAAAAGTGGAGAAAACTTTTGGCCAATATTCGCTATTGATGCATATGTTCTTGTTCAAGGGGGTGACATATTTTGGTAATGAGATGGAATTGAAAAAAGAAGAGAATGGGGAAGCACTGTCAATCCAGTTGTGGAGTGTGGATATGACCTAGGATGTCAGATTTGATAGGTATTTTGCTTCTAAATTGAGATGCATCATATTAAGAGATGATCCCAGAATCTTGAAGATATTAATGGACCTCCTTATACCTATGGAAAAACTCCATAACTTGAAAGTTTCACATAATTGGGGAGATATCATTCCTTACCCTGTTTCTACAATTTTTAAAATATATGGTTTTAAAGGGAGTCCTCATGTCTTGCCTTACCAAGTACCTTTCAAGGTAGGAATGGCTGAAGTTTTGTGGCAATTAGGAGGAGTAGAAGAAAATTTTTTTATTGAAAAGGAAACTAGGGTCAATTTTCCCTACCTGTATAGTGGCCCATCAGTTTGTGATTACCAAAGGGGGTTGGCTCTTTTTGCATAAGATTTTGGATCAGTATATGATGGTTGTCTCCCATCCCCATTTTTGTGAATCTGAGGGATTTTTTAATCAACTTTTGAGGCATAGAATTAAGTTGGGACCAGTCAAACATGATTCATATTATCCAAAGGACATTATAAAGAATGAATTCTCATTACAAGAGTAGGAAACTAAAAAGAAAAAATGGAGAGTTTAATCCCGGGTCCAAGAATTCATTCATTGTTTTGATCAGAAATATAGTCCTTTAGATAATGTTAATACAGAGACTGACAGAATAAATAAGCTCATGAATAACTTCCCTAATATAATGGAAGCTATGAATGAGAAGAAATAATTTTTTATTTATTCTTATCCTGATAAGGCCCCAGAGGTCATGAGGAGGTTGGCTTTCGCTCCTAATTTAGGAGCTAGTCAGATAATTGTACAAAAGAAGCTTGGTTATACTCTCATTCAGAATAAAAGGGCTCCTATGGATAAGGGAAAGAAAATAATGGGATTCACTAGTGTAGCCCAAGAGGAGAGACCTGATGAACCTAGTCCCAAGAGGCAGAAGGTAATGAAAGAAGAGAGGCCTCAAGTTGAGGAATATTCACCCACTCAATCCCCTTTGAGAATTGGAGAAGAACAGCTCACTAGCAAGCAGATTGAATAGATGAGATCACAAGGAGGTATATTTATTACTCAAGTGGAATTAGATGAGGGAAACCCTCCAGAATCTCCCCTACCAAGTTTGGATCTAACAACAGAAGACTATAGAGGCGGAGAGTTGGACCCTGTGTTAGAATAGGCAAGTCATCAATTTTTGGCTGATGATAGCTTTGTGAGATCTAGGGCTTTCCAATAGTTTGCATGGAGGGCAAACATGGATATTTTTAAAGAGAGATGCCAAAGCCTGAAAATAGAGCATTCAGAAATGGATGAAACTTCCATCCAGAAGCAAATAAAAGAGGAAATGATGAAAGAATTCAGAATATAAGCTCTGAGGGTAGGAGGAAAATTGTAAAGGCCTCTAACATTTTATTGTTACCAAATTGGTATATTGCTGATGCTTTAGTTTTCAATTCTCTTTCAAATAAATTGAATTTGCAAGACCACAATAAAAATGATTTTAGGGGCACTGCATTTGTTGAGGATCAAGCTGCATTGGTTAGTTGGTCATTAACAAGAGGATATAGAGCCACACCATCAAATTTAGATGAGTCTGGATTGATGGGAAACATAATTGTAAGAAGGGTTACTGATACCTCACATGTGCAGGCAGCACACTGGAATGTGGATTCATCCAAATTTCTTTTGGCCACTACTAGGAAGGAAGAACAAGCTATGTTTGAGTTGTAGAATAAATATGAGACAATTCTTGAGGCCTATAATAAAGAGGTAAAAAGGAGAATTGAACTTGAAGAAAAGCTAATGGGGAAGTCCACCAAGCCAAGAATAGCATACCCCCATCCTCCAGTGGAACCTTTTAAATCCACCCGCCTTGTAGAAATGCCAGACATACCTCAAAGGCTAGAATATTACACAACTGAGGATTTTGAAGAAGAGAAAAGCAAGCTATGGGCCTTACATATGGAGCTAAATATGCAACATGAGGATAAGCTTAGAAAGGCTCTAATGCATTTAGTAGATAAAATTGAATGGCCCTTGTTTTATGATCAGTTGGAAAGAGTGACAAGTGTATGGGAGGAACTGAAAACCCGTGATGAAACCCTCAAGCCTATTGTTAATAAGTGGGGAAAAAGGGAGAAAGAAATCACCCTTTTATGTTATTCAGTTATAAGGTCTTCCCATGACCATGTTGAAAAAGTGTGTGATGTTGTTAATGACCTGTTAGATTTTGATAATAGGAGAATTGCTTTGCAATTGAAAATTGTTTCTTATTTAATAAAGTATAAGAATCAAAAATTTGATTTATTTCCTTGTACCTTGGATAGAAAGAATAAATTGAAAAATAAGGATGAATGGAGAAAAGAATTATATGACCTGTTCTGCATAAGGAAAAATAAAGTTTCAAATGAAAAGGGGCATGCTTGGTGGGTCATCACAATAGATGAATTGGTTAAAGTTCAGTTATTTTTTGATTCTTTGAGACAAGAGTTTTTTGGTTTTGAAAATGAGGCTAACTATATATTAAAGAATCAAGATGATATCCTGTGATTTAGTTGGCCTGATGATGCACAATTTAACACCTAGATGGCAAATATTGCTCCTAATGAGCAGTTAAAATAAGGTGATATAGATGATGATGAAGAACTGAAAGCTGAGGTGCAGATCATTGACACATCAACACCATATCTGACAGAAGAAGAAGGCGAAAAAGTTATATTGCCTATTCAAGGTGAAAGTAGTGAAAATCCATAGGAAAAAATTGATTTGGAGGAACCACAACATAACCCTTCGTTGGCTAGTTTGGTAGCCACATATTCTGAAGATTCAAATAGTAAGGGACAAATCAAAAGTTGATGATTTGTAGCAGTAACAGAAATGGGCCTACCCAAAGAGTTTTTGATGTGCTTGGCATTCTGTTATGCTTGTTTTTGTCTCTTCTTATGATGTTTTGTTTCTTGTTTGGAAGGACACTTGCCAATCAAAATTGCCATTTTCTTGTTGCAACTCATGTCTATATAAATGAGTTTTCAAGGTAATCTGATGGTTTGAAAACTTGTATAATTTTTGTGTTTCTCAAGAAAAGTATAGGCAATTAGTCCAATAATATGTAGTTTTTTTGAGTTTTCTTCCACTTGTACTCTCTGGTGATATTGAAATGATAGAATCAAAAAGATGTTCAGGGCTTTTCTTTGAATTCTATTGGTTATTGTATTAGTCATTCAAAAGGATAATACAAAGGGGTATTAACACTATATTCGTGTCACCAATTTCTTTCTCCATTTTATGAGTTTGTTTAATTTGAAGTCACTTAAATAAGGTTTAATTGGTTGAATGCAATCTAGATGGGCTGTATGCTGGTTTTATTGTTGCTTATAATTCAAGGAATTATGGAAATGCTTTAGTGAACTAGTAGGGTTTGTGAGCTTATAAAAGGGATATTTCATAAGAAGGGAAATGGGTGATTACAATTGATTTATTCATTTGCAAGTTATTTAAATTAGATCTCTCGCCAATAGTCAATTTTTTGTCCAATGGATAAGGCACTGGTCACATGAGCCAAAAATGGGCAAGGGTGAATTCTGCTGCTACATATCAAATCATTTTTAAAAAATCAAAATTAATTCATTGCATTTTGTTTAAAGTTACAAATGCTAGTTACCACTTGTTTGCATATAGTTTTTTGTGTCTTAGATAGCCACTAATTCCAGGAATACTTGTAAACTAATAGAAGATTTATAACCAGATTTATAGCAAAGGAAATGAATATGGGTGATAGCTGGGAAGAGAATTCAATAATAGAGGCTCTTAACTTCAGTTACAGTCATGATATATGGGTGATGTACAACTACCTCCTGGATTCACGTTCCATCCTACTGATGCAGAGCTCATAACACATTATCTCATTAGAAAGGTTTTAGACAAAAATTTCACAGGAAGGGCCATTGCTAAAGTGGACCTCAACAAGTGTGAGCCTAAAATTTTTTTGACTAAGCATTGGTTGAAATTTTGACCAATGCTTGGATGTTCTCGACCAAACATTGGTCAAAATTCCAACCAATGCCTGGTAGAATTTGGGCCAACATGTTTGACAGTTCTTGACCAGTGTTTGGTTGAGAACTACCAAGTATTGGTCAAAATTTCAACCAATGTTTGGTTGAGAACTACCAAGTGTTCATCAAAATTTTGACCAATGTTTGGTCGAGAACTACCAAGCATTGGTTGAAATTTTGACCAATGCTTGGCAGAACTTGGACCAACATGTTTGAAAGTTTTTGACCAATGTATTGGTTAAAATTTTGACCAACTGGTAGGTTGGTCAAAATCTTGATGAGAAAAACTTTGACCAATGGGTTGGTCAAATTTGGTCTAACTTTGGTCAAAATTTGGGTCAAAATTTTCACCAATTTTGTTCAAAAAATGGCCTCAAATGTACTAGTGAAAGAAGAGAAGTGTGGATCTCAAGATAAAATTTGTATTCAAGTGAGGAACAAAATGAATCAAAAGTGTTACAAAATGTAAGGGGATCAGTCCTTATAAAAGGAGATCAACCATTCTAAAAAGGGAAACCCTAAAGAAAACCTAAAGAGGTAATGTGACATTTAATAAAAGAAAATGAATATTAAATATCACATTCGTGAAGAGACAAAAGTCAAAACTCCAATATTCAAATCTTAAGAGTAAGAAAAAGATAATAAAACTTTAACTTGAATAGATAGATGGCATACTAACAAGGAACAAATTAAAATATACATGTTTGCTTAGTGAATTTGAACCTAAATTTTTAAAAGATGATTTGTAACAATTTCTCAATTTGAAGGTTTGGTAGAGGTAATGAATGAAGAAATTGAGAAAATAGAAATGAATAAAACATGGTCTCTTATACCTAGACCTAAGGATAAGAATATGATTGGTATAGAATGGATATTTAGAAATAACTTGAATGAAAAAGGAGAAGTAACAAGGAACAAAGCAAGGCTAATATGTAAAGAGTATGCACAAGAAGAAGGTATTGACTATGGAGAAAAAATTACCCCTAATGCAAGACTCAAAAGATTCAAAATAATTCTAGTAGGTGCTACACAAAAGGGATTCAAAGTATATTAGATGGATGTAAAATCATATTTCTTAAATGGAATCCTAGAAGAAGTCTACATTGAACAACTTGAAGGTTTTATTAATCCAAGAAAAAGGGACATGGTATGTAGACTTTACAAAGCTCTATATGGATTGAAGCAAGCTCTTAGAGCATGGTATGAAAGGTTGCATAGATATTTGGTAAGCTTTGGTATTCAAAAGATAAATGATAATAGTAATTTGTATATTAAGGAAGGAGCAGAGACCAATATATTGTTTGCAAAAATATCTGTGGATGATATCATATTTGGAGGACATGAGATATTATGCAAGTCATTTGTTGAAGAAACAAGGAAATAATTTGAAATGTCTATGTTTGGAGAGATAAAATCTTTGTTGGTCTACAAGTTCATCAAATGAAGGATAGAATATAAATCACTCGATCAAAGTACATTAGGGAAACATTGAAAGCATTTGGAATGGAAGATTCCAAAGTGGTTGGAACACCTCTATCTATTGGACATAAACTCTTGAAGAATGAAAATTCAAGAGGTAAATCAAACTACTTGTAGATCAATGATTGGAAAAAATTTGTATGTGGCACACACTAGACCTAATATTGCATTGGCAATTCATATAGTTGCAAGGTTTTATGAAAATCCTAAAGAAAATCATATGCTAGCAGTAAAAAGGATTCTGAGTACCTAAATGGAACTGAAGAATATGGTTTATGGTATAGTAAAGGAGAAAATCTAGAATTAAGAACCTTTATTGATGTAGATTGGGTAGGAAGCATTGATGGGAAAAGAAGTACATCAAGGAAACATTAAAAGCATTCGGAATGGAAGATTCCAAAGCAGTTAGAACACCTATGTCTACTGGACATAAACTCTTGAAGAATGAAAATTCAAAAGAGGTAAATTAGACTACCTGCAAATCAATTCATACTCAGTCAAAGTACATCAGGGAAACATTGAAAGCATTTGCAATGGAAGATTCCAGAGTAGTTGGAACACCTATGTCTACTGGACATAAACTCTTGAAGAAGAAAATTCAAAAGAGTTAAATTAGACTACCTACAGATCAATGATTGGAAAACTTCAATATGTGGCACACACTAGACCTAATATTGCATTGGCAATTCATATAGTTGCAAGGTTTTTTGCAAATCCTAAAGAAAATCATATGATGGTAGTAAAAAGAATTCTGATGTACCTAAATGGAACTGAAGAATATGGTTTATGGTATAATAAAGGAGAAAATATTGAGTTAAGAACATTTGCTAATGTAGATTGGGTAGGAAACATTGATGAAAAAAAAACTAGTGAAGGAGCATTCTTTCTTGGAAAGAGATTAGTATCTTGGACAAGAAAGAAGCATAATTGTATTTCTCAATCAATAGCAGAGGAACAATATGTTTCTATAGTAGTCAATTGTTCCAACGTAATATGGATCAGACAATTATTGTTAGGAAAAAAGGAAGAAATCAAGGAACCAATGGTTATCTATTGTGATAACACAAGTGCGATCAATATATCCAAAAACAATGTGATGTAATAAAAGACAAAACACATTGAAATCAAGTATCATTACCTAAGGGAATTGGTTCAAGACAAAGAGACAAGATTGGAATATATGAACACCAAGGAGCAAATAATTGACATATTTACTAAGGCTTTACCTAAGGATTTATTTATGTATCTAAGAAATGAACTAGGGTTTATTCCCCTATTTGATGCTCACTAAAGCACAAGATAATGATGCATCAACTAGGTTCCATTGAATATCTATCAAGTTGATGTAGATTGTCACACTTCAGGTGTGAAATGTAGAGTATAATGCATATAAATTAGTACAAAAGGTACATGGAAACTTCATAGTTTGTATCCTTTGGCATTTGATGTCACCAAGAAAGAGTTTAGTGTCAACAAGGTAGAGTTTGATGTCAAAGAGAAAGAGGGAGAGTTTTGTATCTTGAAAGGAAAGTAGTCAGAAATGGAATTTATAGAAAAGAGGGAGAATATGACAAACGTGCATAGTAGAGTGTTGATAGATGTAAGTGGGAGAATTCATTTGGAAGAAGCTTTGACAAATCTAGGTAGAATCTTCGATGGAGTTGGTATGAATGAGAATCGGAATGAAACTAAGGATATTATATAATTTCTCACACTCTTATCATTTTATGTTGACATATTATGTTTCCATTAATTCTAAAGAGGGAGTTTTTTGGAAACAATTATTCAAATTTATGTTACTATTGATGTTACACAAATGCCAGTATTAACTTAGGAATGAATGTATGACAATATTAACCAAGCAGTTTGTTAATGAAGGACACCATCCTTGTAGTGTTTATCATGTGGTTGGGCATCAAAGGATTTCTAGTGTTAATTGAGCATTTGATCTTAGTATTGATTGGGTAACATCGGAATACAATTGTCTAATACTTAACTAATTGAGGCCAAATATTTGTATGTTTAATGATTATTTGAAGGGGTATTCAAGATGACTTGTCAAAACAAATGATATATAAGAAAGGTCAATTAGTAAGGATGAAAAAAGCCAGTGAGAAGAATGTAAAATAAGATATATATGTGAGTTAAGGAAAAGGCAGAGTAAGAAAGTGTGGAAGATAAGTTGCAAAGAATATTTTGATTAGTAAGGATCCAAAAGTCAAGCCAGAATAGAGATCTGAGTCTACAAAAGAATTTCCTTCATAAATCATGTCAAATTATTGTTACCTTCTAACCATTGAAGCAGTGAAGAAATCTCTTAATAGAGGTGACTTAATAGTCATATTGTATATCCTCTAGTAAGGTGATATTTCAAGATTGAAGTGTTTGAAGACCTCTAACCAAGCCACTCCTAATAGGGTGATCTAAATACTCTAATAGTGTCATACTTAACAATATGTTTTGCAACCTTTAATAGGGTTGGCCCATAACAAGGTTCACTTCAGAAGAGTGAAAAATATTGTGAGTAGTTGCATGGTGGTTTTCCCAAATTGGGTTTCCATGTTAAATCTTGGTATCATCTCTAGTCATATTATTTTCTTTATGCTTTATGTTTTTGTAACTAAGTTACTAAAGGTTAAAAAAAATTATTATTCATAAGATCACTTTGTTAACCAAGTGACAACAATATCTTAGTTATAACTGAGCTGGACAATATTGCAGTATTAGTGAAAAGTTTGATTTGACATCTAGGAAAAGGGAATTCTTTTTGTGGTAACTAATTCACCCCTCCCCTCTTAGTTACTTTCTTCATTTCCAACAAGGAATACCTACAAAATAAATGTTAGAATTTAAATGATAATAAAAATAACTATATTATGCTACCCTTTATCCTAACCCCAACCTTAAAGACATCTCCACATTAGGATCAATAACCCTCTTAAGGACTCTTAGGTTCTTGGTTACTTCTCTGTCTTCTATGAAGTGCTCCCTTTAAGGTATTTTTTGAAAGAGACATTCTTTATCCAAGGCCCTTGAGACATATGCATATGTTAACATCTACGAGATATTCTAGCCTTATAACCATATTAAGACCACTCTCTTCCCAATGGGACTCTCTTGATCTAAAACTATTATCACTCTCTTCCTAGAGGGACTCTCTTGATCTAAATATTTAATCATTTTTCTAATACATTATATTTATACATGTACTTTTCATATAAATAAAAGTTATTCATAAAATATACATTCGTGTATTCCTCAACAAATCCTTTATACCTTCCTTAAAACCTCAAAATTGACACATAATACTCTACCCTTAATAAGTTATTAAAAAATACTCATTCATTCCTTCCTTAGCAACTACAAATATACTTACCTCAATCTTCTCACAATACATTGATTGGTGGGGCATGACTTATAATTTGGATGCACCTATCACTCTGGTTTAAACATTGTTAGACTCCCAAACATATTTGATTGGCATACTCATTGAGGATATTAGTGTAGGTTCATTTGAGGTCAAATCAAAGGGCCAACCTTGGGATACATTTTGTGGCAATATGATTGTTTCTATTATTTTTCCTTCTTTATAAACTTGAACATTTCATGGTGATTAGTGCCCACATTTGCCCATGGCTAAATAGACAAAAATATGCACCAAATGTAACTATTTTTGTTAATTTATTAATTAATTAAAAATCATAGAACCATTGTTCTGTGATTTTTTAATTAATTAATAAATTACATAAATTGTCTAATTTGGTGCATATTTTTTGCTAGATAGAAACCGCCCCCATGCTCTTCTTCCTTGGTAGCCTTGTACTTATCTAAAGTACTTCCTCCTTAGTTTTACCTATGCATTGACATGTTCTAAACATTCTCCATGTGATGATGTGTATTGTTTTCCTTCCATATTTAATTTTCTTATACCTTCTATTTGTTATGTCTGACGTGTCCTATCAATCATTCATCCTACATGAGTTAATGTCAAGGAATGATTTATATATTCCAAAATACCCTAAAGGTCACAACGTTTGATATGACCAATGTGGTCCTTGTATAAAGCATACAACGATATGTTTTTATTACTTGTCTTAGAACCCCATTAATCTTTTACTAGTTAATAATATTAATAATATTATTTATTTATAAGCAAGTTAACATCTAATCAATATGTGTTTATCAATTAGTAATTATGTAATACTCAATTGATCATTTCATATGTATACTCTATATTTTTTTTTTATTAATTTAAGTATTTCATTTCTTATAATAAATTGACTTATCGATTAACATTAATTAGGGGGTATTCCACATCAAATGTATGTATATTTATACTTTACAAAGGAGTGAAATGCATATATATGCTCCCACACATGTCATTTCTCTAGCTTGGATGATATTCTCAACTAGATAGATACATTCATATGTAATGTATATAATATCATTTCGCTTATCCTAGATAGGGACACTAGACACTCTTGTTCACAAAAAATGATACATAAAAAAGATAATGGACATGCATATTTACCAACTCTATGGAAATGGTCTTAAAGTTGAAGATAATTAAGCATAAATTAGACACTAATACCAAAATCAATCAAAACCTAGTATAAAATTTATAAAGGAATACAATTTATGATTCTACAAATACATCATTTTTTCTTAATAAATCTTGATAAGATCTTTAATTTTTGTATAATATTTAGTAAAATTATAGAATCAAAATTATAAAACATAATTAAACTAATAAATAAATATTTTTGAAAATCACACTTATAAACATAAAAAGGTTTTTCTATTAATAAAGTTAAACTTATAAGATTTTGAGTACCATTAGTATCTTTTCTTTTTAAAATAAACTACCAAGTTATTCACATGTCATCTCTTTGAGCATCTAAGTATAATTGACATGAGTATTCTTGGCCAAACTAAAGCATAATTAGGTGGCTCATTTTAATGTAATATTGTTAAAATTAGGTGCTCCTTTTAAAGTAATACTTTTTAGTTGTCTCATTCAATTTGTCCTTGAATAGACATAATAATGAATATTGTTACATGCACAAAAAGGACATTGGGAACTACAATTTACTAATGGTTTATATGTCACATGAAGTCATATGGCCATTTTGCAAATATGAAAGGTGAAAAGAAGTTAAATTTGTCATAATATCCTTTTATGTGATCCCTATCTTTTTATCATCACAATGTTAAAGAAGTTACATGTTTAGAAATGTCCATATACGAAATACTATGATAAAACAACTTATTGAAATTTAATAATTAAATTAAATTTCAAAATGTAACTAGGTATCTTAAAAACAAGTAGATTTTTACTATTTATAAGATTTTCAAACATAATTTCTAAATTTGATTGTGTAATTTTTTTTAACATCAATATTTCAAATAACACATTGTGATATATACTTTTCCAATAAGACATTGTAATCCATGTTTTCCATCATTATATAATTTAATACATTGATCTCAAAAAACTTACACAATACAAGCTACCTAATAAATCGTATTTTTTGTAATTACTTATGGCTGTGTAGACAAGTACAAGATTTAGATCGAGTGGTCCCCTTATCACATACAATGTGTGGGCTCCACTCCTCCCATTTCAGTGTGCTATGTTATCCTCTCTCATAATTCATTCAATGCAACTTCTAAAGTAAGTCTCACATACCTACAAATTCAATGCAACTTCTTCTCTTTAGGAATGTCGAATTTCATGCAAGCTTCTTTGCTTCAAGTGATTGTAAAAATTAGGCCTGCACAATTAATCATAATACACAAAATAGGAAGAAGAAAGTTATGTTTTCTTTTCTAACATGGCTTGTGATAGCATTGCCACTAATAGACGTTGTATTCATGTCTTCCTAGTTTGGAAATGTGGCATGCTTCATTAAGAAAAACACACTCTACACATTTCTTGCTACTTTGGGCTCCCCAACTTTCTATCACCATCTCCTCCATTCTTCCCACACTTGCATGGACATTCAATCCAATGAAAATGACCCAAATGTGTACTATTATTACAATCTATTAAGAATGTATTAACACACATTAACACATTACACCCCATAAGACACACTAATGTGCCCTAAGGGGTCCTAATGTCTCAAAAAGGGTCATAATTGGTACAACAAACTTTCAATAGATAAAGGGGTTCTAAGTGGTCTTGGGGATCCTAGGATACATAAGTATATCTTAGGACTCCTTATGAAAATTTATGACTATTTATAGCCCCTTTTTTCAATTAATATGTCCTATTGGTCTGTAGGATACATTAATTTATAATAGGGGTCATAATGGGAGGAAACAAGCCTTACAATAGGGGGTCCTAATTTGCAAAAATGGGTCTTAGAGGGTTCTTAAAAAGTCATAATTGATCCTAAGAGTTACAAGATACACTAATTTTTCCTAGGACTCCTTAAGATCTCTTATGACTCCTTACCAAATAATAGTGTATGCTAACGGGTTGTAAGGGGTCTTAAGTTACATTAATGTATCATAGGACCACTTACAACTCCATTAACCCTTAATAAATCCTAGATGTCGTATGATACATTATTGTATGCTAAGGGGTTGAGAGGGGTAGTTGTATATACAAATCCGTCCTAAGACCTTAACGATTTCTTACGCCCCCTTGTAACTCTGACCATACAATGATGTGTGATGGGGTGTCATAAGGAGTCATTAAGGGTTCTAGGTTATATTAATTGATTTTATGGTAGCTTACAACCACTTAGCACCCATCAAGTATCTAGAGTAGAGATTGAGATTATGGGAAATGAAGAGGAGGAGAGAGGGGGAAGAAGGGGATAGGAAGAGAGAGTGAGGAGGGAGAGGAAAACTATTACAAATAAGTGAAGTAGAGAGATTGAAACTTTTGAGAGAGAGGGAGGGGGGTGATAAAGGATAGATTAGGACCTATTTGGACCTATTTGGACCTATTTGGACCCCTTACAACATATTAATCATTGTAGGAAACTAATGTTTCTTAATGTATCCTAATATATTTTAATATTTCCTAAGGGGTTTTAATGAGTCTTAAGTGGTCATAAGAACCTTAGGATCCATTGTGACCCCTTGGAACACATTCATACCTATTGACAAACATTAGGACCCCTTAGAAAACATTAATATTTATAGAATACACTTTAGGGTTATCATGCATCCAATCAAAGCTAATATTTAATAAGGGGGATTTAGGGGGTGCTAAGTGGCTCTAGGAACCCTTAGGGATCAATACAATCTCCTAGGACCATTATGACCTATAATGACACATTAGAACCCTTCAAAGCATATTAATCTCTTTCTAAGACACTTTAGGGGTTTCATGTGTTCTAATGGGTCTTGATATGTCCTAAGGGACCATTAGGGAATAGTAAAGACCCATTAGGATGTATTAGGATACATTAAGTCCCATTAGGATACATTATAATCTATTAGGGCATATTTTCACACATTAAGACCCATTAGGGAATATTAAAACCCATTACAACCATAATAGGAAACACTAATGTGCCATAAAGGGGTCCTAATGTCTCACAAAGGGTCATAATTGGTGCAAAAAATTTCAATAGAAAATAATGAACATTAAATAGCCAAATATTTTAAACTTCAAAGGGTTCATAATAATTTTCTTGCATAACAATTTTTTGTGAAAAGCAAATTTATTCTACAATAACAAAAAAACCTTCATTGATCATTCAGAATTTAGAGACATTAGAAGTTACAATTGTAGGCTAATATGAAATAGTTGTGAATTTAAGAAAAGAGAGGAGTCAAGATATGATTTTGTAAAACCTCAGTCAAGCTCAAGATCCTTAACAAAATACAAGTGTGGTCATGAAAAATATACTTTACATGCATGTTGCATCTTTTTATAGAAGGGACAACAACTTTTTCTTAATTTTAAGAGAACATGTCATATAAAATGCTAAAAGAAAATAAAAACCTTGAAAATTTGGGGTGAAATAGGTAACACAAAATCATGAACAAAAATAGAATTTTATTTGGAGAATACAATTTTGAAGAAGGAAAAAATAACCTTTTTATCTAATGCACAGAAAAACATAATGTGAAACTACTACGTTGCATGAATCCCTAATTGTTATAATTCAATAATTAGGTGTATGATAAAGAAGGATGGAAGTTAGTCATGAATATGAAGAAATGGTAGAACAAAGCTTAGGAATTTACACTCAATTTGCTAAATTTAGAATTAGAGAGGAAAATGAAACCTATCTACAAATGAAACCATTTATTTTTCATCTAATTTTGAAGAAAATTTAATATTAGAAAAATAAGTGTCTACATCATCCAAAAATTTCTCTCTATCACCAAACCAGAAGCTCAAGAAAGATGTAGATTATTCCTCTGATGACATCAATTCCTAGTTTCATGGTTTGTATCAACAATATGGGATTATGGCATGAAGGGAAGAAAAGTTATAAATCTTGCTATCAAGGGAAGGAAAGGTCAAACATCAATGACCAATCATAGAAATCATAAGAAGTTGCCTGCCAAGGATTATATTTGTGCAAAAAAATTGAGAACTAAATACACAATGGAAAAATACAAAACATTGAGTCATAACAACAAAGATTATAAGAGTATGCATTCTCCAACTATGAACATAGAACATTGTAATACATGTTGGACTAAGACACATCAACATAGAACATTGTAACACATGTTGGACTAAGACACATCAACAAGAAAAGTGGTGAGTGATGAAATTAAACACTGAGTTAGAAATTGTCATTGATTAGAAATTTCTTAACAATAAGTCAAATAGTGTGACAAGTGCAATTGTAGGTGGATTGGAACACTGATTAAGATAGTAGAATGAAGGAGAAGCATGAAACATGGAATGAATGTTGCCCAATCACCATTGATCTAAAAATATGAGAGAAGGACTGCATACAATATGACATGTAGTAGAGAAAAGTGATAGAATATGGTTGAAGCATGCAAGGTTCTAGATCAAGCTATAGATGTTGAGAAGGATAGGATGGGTACATATGAATAGGTAGTCATAGGTGTCTTGTGGCTATGCATATTGTGTAGTTCAAAATTCAAATAGTAGTTTGAGTGGGATAACCTTAGGGTTTCCATCCATAGTCTAAGAGAGTGTGTTAGTGAACATATTGTCTTTTCCTACTATAACAACAATTCAATCTATGCCCAAGGCTCGAAGAATCTAATAAAGTTCATAATAGTTGGGTAAATTTTGAGTTATTCATTTCCCTTTGAATTCCACAGGTACAACTCCCTTTACAAAAGATTTATCAATAAATTCAAAGATCAAAATCAACTAAATGTAAAATTTTGCTAGAAAGTACGTAAGGAACACTCATGTACTCTTGGATACTGAGGTAATAACTTGAAAAATCAAGGATTTAGTGAATGAAAAGCTCATGGTCTTTCCACAAATAAGAAGGATTTAACTAAGAAATTAAACTTTACCACAAATTCAAACTAAAACTAGGAGATAATAAATGAGAATCAACAACAAGAAACAAAAATAGATGTCATACAAAACCAATCACCATAGCTCAAAAATGAACTATGATTGGACTACTATAAATGCTAAGTTTTATAGCACGACAAAATTTGATAGATGTATATTCAAAAAGACTTCTTTAGCACCAAGTCATTTAAGTAAGCATTTCCAAACATATGGCTATCTGTATATTGCTACTTCTAGATAATTAACTTAAAATAGCACTAACTTTATTAGAGTATATTTTGGCTACTTAAAATCTAATCCTTAACTAGCTAAATGCTCTAGAATTTATAGTTTATTACAAATGCAAAAAGGCCTCTATTAAAGCCTAGCATTTTCGTTAAAAATAGTTGTGAAAACAAAAAATAGTTTTAAAAGCAGCTTGAGAAATAAAGAGAGCCCTAATTTCTTCATCAAAATCGATACCCACAAAAGGTAACTGACTAGTAATGGCTTAGTAATGGGAAAATGGCTTAAAGGTTTAGGATCTAGACTTAAGAATTTATCTCCCTTCTCTTACCATTGAGATAATGTGATAGGGTATGCTCATCCTAGCAATTCAAGGAAGTTGATACCTTGTACGTACAATCTGCATAAAATCCATGCATGTGCAAACATATATATACTAACCTAAAAAGACATAAAAAGACTTAATTAATAGAAAATCCACCAAAGACTTATAAAACAAAGTAAAAAAACCCATCATAGAAAAACACATACAAGATTAAACTAAAGGGTTATAATCACAAATTAACATCATCCAACACATTTAGAAGGTAATAAATTTAGATACTTGTCCTAATTTTGTAGGAAAAATGGCTTAAAGGTTTAGGATTTGGACTTAAGAATTTATCTCCCCTCTCTTACCATTGAGATAATGCAATAGGGTATGCTC
Organism: Cupressus sempervirens; assembly: GCA_028749045.1. NCBI lineage: Eukaryota > Viridiplantae > Streptophyta > Pinopsida > Cupressales > Cupressaceae > Cupressus > Cupressus sempervirens. The sequence continues at coordinate 172,728,917 of CM053793.1, forward strand.
ATCCTAGCAATTTAGGGAAGTTGATACCTGGTACCTACAATTTGCATAAAATCCACACATGTACAAACACATATATACTAAGCTAAATAGATAATGACAGGAAATGGTGCATCATGTAGATCCCTATTAACAAGTGACTATGACTCCCTTCCTTAACCACATTAGAAATGTCATACATAAAGAAAACATGCATACACACCATACACATGCAGTATGGGGTAAGTATCCATAAGAAAACACATATGATAATCCATCTAACTAATCACCATTTATAACTGAAAACACTATAATAATCATCATCCATATATGAAGTATAGAGTACCAAGTAATCTCATTGTAAAATCCACTGAACATGAAACAATATCTGATAATCTCAAAACATTGCTACTATTCATCAAGCATAAATTTGGTCTACAAGAGTTTGGGAATAATAACAAAGTGCAAACTAGGGGTAGGCACTACACCCACCCCCCTAGACTTAGGATTACCCCTAGAATCCTACAAGAAAGGTAAAACTAAAGAACTCACTGTGTAGGTCCCATTGGACCCTTTCCCCACCTAGGAGGATATGACTCCACTAAGAACACTCTCTAAGATCTACCCATGTCTCCAACCGTAGGTTCTAAAGCTGTGGGTTTCTACTTTGAGAATTGTGATTTCCATTAAGGGCAATAGGATGACTTGTGTTGATGTTGTCTGCATGAGAAAAACTCTTTGCTGAAGCTCCTCTGCACCCTAAGTGCACTAGACTACTAAACACTATCCCCACTAGGATAAAAATGAATACTCTAAGATGGATGGTCATACTAGTTTTGCTTATTGCATTGTGCATTGTGATAGCTCCTAGCATTGGAACCACTACCACAACTCTATGCTGAAGGATAAGTTCCTCCCTACTGCTGATCATCTCTAGAAGGAGGTTTCCTACTACCACCTAATCCCTAATTACTCTTGGATCTTGATACTGTAGGTGCTCCCACAAAACCCCCATGACCTAGGTTTACACTTTTCTCTACAAGGATGCCTTGATGTACCAAATCTTTGAGAGTTTTGGGTTCCAATACCTTAACACCCCCAACTAGACAACTATTCAAGCCTTTAATGAAATGTTGTGCCAATTGTGCTAGTTTATCACTAATTCTCTAATAGGGCATGAGCTCATAGAATTTTCGTTGATACTCTACTACAGTCATAGTGAACTATCTTAGGTTGTGGAACTCATTTTCTCTATGCTGCTTCCATTCCTCTGGTAGGAATCACTCACATACGCTTTCCAAGTATACCTCTCAAGTGACATTGTTCATGTCTATGCCCAGCTTCTTCTCTTCAATAGCCCACCAAGTGGCTCCAAAGAGTTCTAGGTTGGTAATAGAAAACCTAGCTTTGACATTACTATCAAAGTCCTGAATAACAAAAACCCTATCAAGAGCAATAAGCCACTACTCAACTACATAACCTAAACCATACCAATTAAAGGGTTTGACCTTAGACCTCTAGAGGTCCTTCATCCAAGTAGATACAATCAATTTCTGTCAATCCCTCAGAGGGCTCCTAGACCTAGGTCTATGCTCATGTATTTCGTGATGTGCTCCATCTTGACCAACACCTTGAAGAGGAGGTAGGCGATCAATGATAGTCTTCATCATTTTTCTCAGGTCAACTTCCTCTGAGTTGGTCTATTGCTCTCTATGGTTCTCTTCCTAGTGCTCACTAACATACTCTTCCCTACCTTCTTCTTGATTAAGGTCTTTGTGGATAGACTCATGTACACTGATGTTTCTACCTCATCCACAACCTCTATCATGGCCTATGCTACGACCTCTGATTGAAGATCTCATCCCAGATACCATCCTACAATAATATCCAAGAGACAAGATGCTAAAATAACCATAAAATATACTACTGTAAAGCATATATAAAGGACATATATTTTGAAAATAGAATAAGTTTCAATTTTTTAGTTTTGTGTATATTTAGGTTTATGTATAATTCATTCTGAAGTCTAAGTGTTTAGGTTTGAAGGATACAACTAAAAGTCTAAGTTTTTTTTTTTAGTTCAACTAGTTCAAGTTTCAGTTTGAAATAAATATACATAATAGTTTAAAGTTTCATTTTTGTTCAACTAGTTAAGAATTAGTGGCATTCCAATATACCCAGAGCTCCTCATGTAGAACTCAGGCTTTGATACCAAATGTAATGCCCCATCAACGGATCCAAAAGAATTAACCTAAACTTTTACTAAGTTTTCCAAACATTTAAAAAATAAATAAATAATAACATACACATGAAACATAAAGTAGCCAAAACAATAAGATACAATCATACATAACCAAACAAATTAAATTCCTTAAGGATCCAAGATGTTGAGTCACATTTAAATTTAATTAGTATTAAGTCTAACAATTACCACATTGACATGAAAGAATAATTAAAATTCCAAAGTCCATTTAAATAATATATATTTGTTCCAAATGCCCCTTGGCAATAGAATTCAAAATGCTCAATCATCCACTATACATGTCACAAGGTATGAAAGGCTAAAAGAATATACATTTATAAAAATAGATTTCATCATCCTTTTTAGATCCATGATACAAAGTACAATACAATAAATGGAACTATCCATCATAAAGATATAACTATCCATCATAAAGATACAACCATCCATCATAATACACAAAGATAGAATGAAAGGAAATGTAGAAAAGGAAACTCCAGCCATGGTATCAATGAATGGGTCTCAATGGTAAGAGTAAAAAGGACATCCAACCAATTGCATGGTAACCCAAAAAGACCCACTCCCATGCACTATGGAGATAGTCTTAAGTCCCAAATAGATAACAATCCAAAAATAAAAAGTAATATCTAAGTCCAAGAAACCCTATAAGCAATCTAACTCAAAGGTTACGAATAAGCTTAACATCTAGACCCAGAGGCACACAAGACATGTAAGAAATCTATACTACTAGTGGGCAAGTGTCATCGCACGAATCAATGCTAGGGTTACCTAACTAGTCTTTTAATTCTCTGACCCCCTAGTGAACCTATGTGGCACTAGTATCCTTTTGTACTAACAAGGCATACTAACGAGTCAACTCTAAGGTTACTTGGCTAGTTTTTTAATCCTCTAGCCCCTTAGTGACTTTCTATGGTACCAATATCTTGTTAATTCATTTTAACCCCATTTAATGAAATGTTATCACTTATTAAACTACTTACAATGGGTTAGCCTAGCAGCCACTTTGGGCCTCACACTCCATTGCAAGCCACTTCGCAACTTAACATATAGATTACCTACCCTAGGCTCATAAAAGTACAAGACAAAGAATCACAAATTTCACCTTAGCCCTATATGAGTGACTAGAAAAAATCAAAAGATAACCCATAATAACACATCAATTCTCTACGAGCAACTGGAAAGCATCCAAAAATACTAATTGAAGACTCAAAAAGGTTAAGTCATATATGTCATACATCCGCCTTAGCTTCACACAACAACATTGGAAAGAAATAACAAATAATAAATACAAATGCATCATAGAGCATACCAAACACATTACCATGGTTGAGTATAAAAGATCAAGATCAATTCAACATAATAACACAAACACATAACTCTCAAGCCTCTGGTAGACATCCTAGAACTAGTCAACACTCTAGTCCATCCAAACCCAAAACATAATCAACATACAGACAATAGTGTAGATTTCATAGATTGGTTTGATTTTGAAAACATATTGTTGAGTTAAATGTAAGGTTTGAATTTTCGTTTCAATGTACTTTTGAAGTAAATTAGTCTCATAGTTCACCCTTACAATTAACCCATTCTTATTTTTAAATAATTTGTGTAATTACCCCTATTCAATTTTAAATCAATTATTCAAAAATAATTTTGGGTAATTATTTATTTAAAATATTAAATTATTATTATTATTTTTAAATTAAATTAATTATAATTTAATTAAAATAATATCATTAATTAATAATAAAATAAATCTAACACTTCATTAAATAATTTCTATTTTTGTTTAAACTTAAATACATTTAATTAAATTGATTAATAATTATTAAAAAAACTATGTTAATAATATATATATCTTATTAAATAGTTAATAATTAATAATATTAATAAATAAGTTGTATATTTTTACAATTAATAAATAAGTTTAATAAATTTATTAAATAATTTTTTTATTAATTAATAAATAAATTTAATAAAATTATATTATATTAAAAAACATAGTTTTAAAAAATGGGACAGCGTATTATTTGAAAGCCTACCAACTTTAAAGGTGTCATGTAGCCACCTGCCACAGGGGCTTGTGGCTGCAGTGGTACCCTATACCACTATTGCCGCAGTACCCTGTGATAATAGTGATGATGCCGATAGGGTGTAAGGAGGTGGCTATGGGGATTTCCCCACCCCCTTCCATTTATTATTATATATATTTTTAATATTGTTTCAATAAAATAATTTTTTATTTATTTATAAATTTAAAAGAATAACAAAACCCTGCCCCATTTTTTTTTTTTAATATATATATTTATAATAATCCTAACAAATTTCTGATAGGAAAATATGGCCAACTGGTCAAATTTTCTATTTAAATTTTTGATTTCAATACAAAACCTTCCCCATTTAATTTTCACTTTGAATCTACTGAAAGAGGATTGTAATGATATTTTAATCTTCCTAGATAGATGAAAACAACATGCATATCAAAAATTCCCAATTGAAACACTCGTCATAGAGAATTATTCAGATAACCATTTCACAAACATGAAGAAGATAGGAAAAGAAATAGCATAATTAACTTTGCAAATTAATCATAAGAATCTACTTGGATTTTGATGCTCATAATGCAACACCCAAAAAGATTTGTGAGAGAAATTTCTCCTCTCAAAACCTTCTATCTTCTGAAAATTCTCCTTCCAAAATTTGTGGTCCCTTGAAAATGAACCCTCAATTGGTGATAACGAGTTCTCTCCTTGCTCACCAAACATTAACTCTTTATTATCTTTTCTTTATATTTTTCATTCACATTTAATGAATTATAAAATAACTTTATTTAATTTTCACTTGACTTCTCTTTTTAATTAATTTATTAAATTTTAATCTCATGTGCACTATATGCAATCTTTAAACTTTTAATAAATTAATATCTTTTCCATGCTTTACTTTATTTTTGAAATGTTAATTGATAAAATATTTATCATTTATTTAAAAATGAACTCTAAATATATTATTATTAAATTAAATAAATATTATCACACTATAAAAGTAAACTTATAACTTTTATCTTTAAATTTAATTCTTCTTATTTAATTAATTCTCGAAATTAATTAAATATTATTAAATATTGAAAATATCATAAGAATTTTCCATTAAACTAAATCATTACCTTAATTATTTAATTTGACTTAATTAATAGAAAAATCACCAAAGATTTATAAAGCAAAATACAAAAACCCATCATAGAAAAAGACATACAAGTTCAAACTAAAGGGTTATAATCACAAATTAACATCATCTAACACATTTGGAAGGTAAACAACTTAGATACTTGTCCTAATTTTCTAGGAGAAATGGCTTAAAGGTTTAGAATTTGTACTTAAGAATTTATCTCCCATCTCTTACCATTGAGATAATGCGATAGGGTATGCTCATCCTGGCAATTTAGGAAAGTTGATACCTAGTACCTACAATCTACATAAAATCCATGCATGTATAAACACACATATACTAAGCTAAATAGATAATGGGAAGAAGTGGTGTATCGTGTAGATCCCAACTAACAGGTGACTACAACTCCCTTCCTTAACCACATTAGAAATGTCATACATAAAGAAAACATACACACACACACCATACACATGCAATATTGGGTATGTATCCATAAGAAAACATATATGATAATTCATCTAACTAATCATCATTAATAACTAAAAACACTATAATAATTATCATGCATACATGAAGTATAGAGTACCAAGTAATCTCATCATAAAAGCAACTGAATATGAAACAATATTTGATAATCTCAAATTACTACTTCTAATCATCAAGCACAAAACTGGCCTAAAAGAGTTCAGCAATAATAACTAAATGCAAACTAGGGGCAAGCACTATAGATTGATGTTTATGTCTAGATGTTTTATTTATTTTCTATTGAATGTTCATGTGAATCTTCTAATGAATCTTATGTTTTAATGTTAATGTGAATGTTCTAATGAAACTTATGTTTTAATGAATGTTATCATGTGATAATTCATGAATGTTGCATTTTATTAGTAGAAGGCATGAATTTTAGATGTTAATATGGAATTTAGATGTTAGGGGGTGGGGGGATTGGGGAAAAATGAGCTTCCACCATCACATGGTTGGCCCTAATTAGTGGGTATGTGCAGGATCATGGTGTGCCAAAAAGTGGTGATCTGAAAAATATGTAGTTCTGAAATGCCTCAAAGAATTTCAAAATCTATTCCAACTTTTTTTCCACCCATCTTAATACTAAATGAAAACAATTAATACCTTTATAATTCCTACTATATCTTTCGATACCAACCTTATATGGTCATCCTTAAAACATCCCAAAAATGTGTTTTTTGCATGTTCTTATGTGTTTTTTACTTCAAGCATGTAGCTGACGACTTTTTTTAAACCAAAATTTGATGTAATGAAAAGGGTTTCTTAAGAATGTTCTTAGATTTTCATAAATGTAAGGTTTGTCAAATTACGAGTTTAGTAAGTAATTATTACTTATTTTCTAATGGAGTTAGCTGCAAAGTGCTAATTGACATACTGGTTGAAAAATAGCTATTACTTTCAAACTGTATAAGATTTGTGAAATCCAAAAGATGCATCACATTCTATTCATCAACTAGTATAAGGAGAAAAAAATAAAAAAACTTTATTTTGATTTTTTTTGAACTAGTTAAGGTGGTCAGACATGGGAGTTTTTTAATTCTAAAAATAGTATAGTAGAAAATTCATAATTAATTATTTATTTGGAATAAAAATTCCCAAAAATATGCATCACATCTAGGCATGAGTCTACTTTTTATATCTAAAATTATATTTAAAAATATTATCATTTCATTATGATTAAGGTGGTCAAACATACACCTACTTTTTATTTTCGCCCTGAAATTTTTGTAGTACTGCATTAAAATTCAAACTTTTGACCAATCAAATATATTTTTCTCCAGATAAGGCCTTGTATTTTAGAAACTAGATTCAATTTCCTACAGATTATTTTCTTACAACTTTTTGATATAAAGTCTAAAACCACTTTAAAATTATGTGTCAAGTTGACATAACCCTAATTTGCTGATTTTTGACTGCCACTTAAGGCCATAGTTTGGTACACCATGATGCTGCACATACCCTACTAGTAGAGAATATTAAACTATTCTTGGAACCAAGTGAAGCTCAACATTAATATATGATTTCATGACAACTAATTGTGTGAATCTCTTGGTTTCAAGCAATGCAGAAGGAGGCCATAGTTCAATATGCAATCTCAATTCATATGCATACAACATTAGTTCGAGTTGAAAAAATGCAACAGGTTTTCATTTTTGTTAGAGGTCTTCAATTAGGTATTTTAAGTTATAGACCATCATGGAAATTTTAACTTTGACTCTTATAGGCAAGAGTAATGTCCTCCTTGGTTCAATTTTTTTTGAATGATTATTGGAAATGGCGTGCATGCGAGGTCTGGTTTCCACTAGGGCCTCTATGCCCTAGCCCTTGCATCATTTGGTCTACATATCGATGGTTTGGAAGTCTTCTAGTCACTAGTCTACTGTGTTCCACCTTTGCCAGCACTGGTGTATTGGGTGGCCTATTTTCCAACCTATGGGAGAACTTCCTGCGGTTATATTATTGCTTGCGATTATAATATTGTTTGGTTTGGTCATTGGTGGGGGCTACAGTGGGTTGAGATTGGTGGGGCTTTTTCTCCATTCCCTCCTCACTTTCGTTGATCCCTATTCTATTTTTGAATGAAGAATCGAGGTATGCCCTCTTCTTAGCCTCACATTGGTGATGTAGTGATGGGGGAGCCTTCATCTTCATTGCATGCTATTATCAAGGATTTGATTGATAAGCCGCAATCAGGGGATGGTGAATCTTCTCCAAATGGGGAGTTTTTTCTAAAGAAAGTGAATAGATGCTTGCAGAGAGTTGAGGACCGACCAATTTTGGTTATACAACCTAAACAAGTCTCAGAAGATGTTGAATATTGGAGAAATCATGCCCTTATTTGTAAGTTTTTGGGTCTTTACCTTTCCTTACCTGTACTAGAATCCTGGGCTCACTGGATGTGGAACCCAAAAGGAGATATGGAGATTCTATTAGCAACCAATAACTACTTTATGGTCATCTTTTCAAGCATGTTAGACAAGAATTAGGCATTTGAAGGGGGCTAATATTTCTTTAACTAGGTGGGGCTTTTCATCAAGCCCTAGCATATGGGCTTTAACTCGACTGAGGAAATTCCCTCATGAGTTCCAGTGTGGATCCACTTACTGTGGCTACCTTTGGAATTCTAGAGAGATGATATTCTTCACTCAATCTCACTAATTCTTGGGAAATCGATGGGTTCAACTACACAAACGCAGGATTGTAAGGTAATTTCCTTTGACCATATTTGTGTAGAAGTTGATTTAAATAATTCATTGCTAGATTCTATGGAAATTTGCATGGGATCATCATCTTGGATCCAACAGCTAGACTACAAGACCCTACCATTCAGATGCAAGATTTGTCATGAATATGGGCATTTATATCGTAATTTCCCCAGGAACAAGTCCCCCTCCTCTGCTACTCTTGGACCCCTTGGGGAGGACAAGGGGAAGGCTACTTCATCTATGGGACCTATTGATAGTAAAGGATTTACTCAGGTCAAGTCTTGTAACAAGGGTAAAGTAAAGAAGAGAACCTGGAGGGACAGGTAGACTGATGACACCTTTAATAGGTTTGAGGCTCTTCAAGAGTTGGCCCAAGAGGAAGGTATTCCAATAGAGATTCTTTTGAAGGCCAAAGGGCAACAAGAGATTCAAGTTGGGGATATGCAAAATGAGGATCAGATTCTAGCTACAGAGGAACATCAAGCTGGGCAGCTAGATATTGATTTGCCTCCTCTTATGCAGGATATTGGAGATATTGGTGAATCACATGGCTTGATGGGTCCTGTCTTGGTGGCTCCTATTACCAATAAGCTCAAGGGGACCTCAAAATCTACAAAGGTTAATAAGGCTCCTCTTGTCTTAGGCATACAACAGAAATCCTTCAAAAAGGTGTCTTTGGATAAACCGTTAAAGAGTGGTAGGAAGACTGATCAAGAGAAGGTAAAGATAATGGGTGAAAATTTGGTTTATTCTGGGTTTGTAAAACCCATTGATTCTCAGTTCTCTCACCCCCATAAATGATTGTGTTGTCATGGAATGTAAAGGGTTTGAACAACATCCCCATACAAAAGGTTGTTCACAACTTAATTGGGTGTTAGTCTCTTGATGGGATTTGTACTTATGAAACTAACCTTTCAATGGAGGGATTAGCTAACTATGCCTTATGGATTTGGCCCCAAGGCTCTTAGTAGGGAGTTTGTGCCTTGAATAGTTCAGGAGGGATGTCTTGCTTCTGGGAACCTTGAAAAGTTTCCCCCTTATGGTGGATGTCCAGTCGGTTCTCCATCTCTTTGGTTGCTTCAATTTTTGAAATTAGAGAAAGGTGTCTTTTATCCAATATATATGCTCCTACTAATGTTTTAGGTAAATCAAATCTATGGGCTCATATCAGATTCATCCAGTCCGTGGACCCCTTCGTACCATGGATTATGGCTAGAGACTTCAATGTTGTCACTAGTTTGGAGGAAAAATGAGGTGGCTAGCCAGGCTTGACCCATCATCAAATTTGCTCAGGAATATGATTGGCTCTTTGAATCTCATTGATGTAAATACATCCAATGGTGTCTTTACATGGAATAATCAAAGATGTGGGGGTGAGGCTACATTAGAAAGGCTAGACAGATTTTTGGTTTCCTGCTATTGGAAGAAGAACAGGTGGATCACCAATTCTAAAATGTTGGATTGTAGGGGCTCTAACCACTGGCCCATTAAGCTTTCCATCACCTCATACAGTGTCACCAAATGACCCTCCTTCAAATTTCAGATGATGTGGCTTAGAGACTTGTCTTTATGTGACCTTATGGTAGATTGGTGGTATGAGAGGAAGCCTGCCCATGGAATGACAATGTACACTTTTGGTAAGAGGCTTCAATATGTGAAGTATAGGCTTAATAGATGGAATAAGTATCATTTTGGGAATCTCCATGCTCAAAAGGTGGCTACTTAGACCAAGCTGGATATTATTACCCGTCAGATTAGAGATCAGGGGATGACATCTAATTTGAGTAAAGTGGAGATCTCAGCTCTAAAGGATTTGGAGGAGTAGGAGCTTCAGGAGGAGATTTTCTTGAAGCAAAATTTTTATGTTGATTGGTTACAGGAAGGGGATAGAACACTTCTTTCTTCCACAAATTGATGAAGGCTCAGAGACAAGGTAATTCTATCTTCTCTCTTATTTCATCTGATGGTGACTAGATCTCATCTTGTGGAGAAATCTCTAGGGAAGCTGTCAATTATTTTTCTAATCTTTTTACTAGGGATGCCCTTCCTACTAAGGTTGAGGAGCATGCCATTTTGGACTGTATCCCCATCTTCATGTCTATTGAGATGAATGAGGCCCTCTTAACCCCTATTTGATTACCAGAGCTTGAGAAAGTTATTTTTAATATGAAAAAAGGCAAGGCCCCTAGTCCAGATGGATTCTTGATTGAATTTTTCTAGGAGTTTTGGGAAATAATAAAGTTTAATCTCCTGGAAGTGGTACAGGAATCTCATAGAAATAAATAGATATTGAAGTCTTTGAATTCTACTTTCTTGGCTCTTATACCTAAGAAGGAAGAGGCTAATAGGTTGGACCAGTTCAGGCCTATAGCATTATGTAATGTTTTCTATAAGATTATTACCAAACTGAACACTGAGAACTCAAACCACTCCTTGGTTCTTTGACCTCTGCTGAATAGGGTGGTTTTGTTGAAGGTAGAAAGAGTTTGGATGGGGCTGTGATAGCAATGGAGGCGATTCCACTCCATGTCAACATCCAAGGAGAAAGCTATGTTTATTAAACTCGACATGGCTAAAGCTTATGACTGGGTGAGCAAGGAGTTCCGATAGAAAATTCTTTTGGCCTTTGGTTTTGATGAGGAGTGGGTGATTTGGGTTCTAAGATATGTGACTTCTTCCTACTTCTCAGTTCTCATTAATGGAGAACCATCTGATTTATTTGGGGCTTCTCAAGGACTTCAAAAAGGGGATCCTTTATCTCCCTATTTATTCATCATTATGGCAAATTTTTAAAATCATAGCTGAGGTAGGGTCTTATCCAAGGTTGGAGCTAGAATAATAATCTTCCCCCTTACTCTCATCTATAGTTTTTGGATGACACTAGGTTAATGGGCATGGCTAGAATCAACAAGGTAGTGAAATTTAGATGAGCTTTGGGTATCTATTTGAAAGCTTTAGGGAAGCGTATTAATTAGGACAAGTCATCTATTTATTTCTTTAATACTCCTCATCTTATTCAGAATTGGATTGAAAGGATTTTTAGATTTCAAATCGGATCTCTTCCTTTGATTTACCTTGGGGTTCCTTTAGTCTTGGGTTCTTAGTGAAGAGATTACTAGCAATAGATTTTGGATAAATTCTAGAATAAGGTTAGTCATTGGACTTACAGATGGTTATCTTCAGGTAGCAAAGTGGTTCTCCTTTAGACTGTGGTGCAATCTCTTCCAATTTATAGATGCTAAGTTCAAGTTCCCCACTCCAACTTTGAGAGGGATTTTGATGCTTTATCTAGGCAATTCCTTTGGTCTGGCAGTCCTCTTTCTTCGAAATGGAGCCTTGTTATGTGGGAATCTATGTGTTGGCCAAAGAATGCTAGGGGCCTTGGTCTTAGATTGATGGGTTTCGTTCTCATGGCTTTGGCTGCCACACTGTACTGGAGATGGTGTAAATGTCAAGATCAGGATTGGTCCAAGATTCTTGTCTAGAAGTATTTTTCACATGTTGATTATCTTGATATACCAAGACTTACTCTAGTGGTTAAAGGTTCTTGTATTTGGGACACTCTTAAGAAGTGTGCTCAACTTATCAAGGAGAGCCTCTTCTAGATTTGTAACAATGTTTCTAATACCCTATTTTTGTAGGACTCTTGGGATGGCCATCCTCCCATTCTTTCTAGCTTTCCCCAGCTTCAAAATCTTTGCCAGATTTTTACTAATGCTAGATAGGTTATAACGGAGCACTTTAAGATGGTTAAGCATTTTGGTCAGTGGAGGTGACTTGTTGGAAAGACATTCAAGAGTGGCCAATGGGTAGCTCTGAAGAGGACTCTGCCATTCTTACTAAAACTTTGAAAAGTAGGTTTTTCAGCTCTACTCGTGAGCGAGATGTCTTGGCCTGGAGTTCTAGCCCAAAAGGCAAGTTTACTATGGCTCAAGGTTATGCTATGCTTGAAAGGAACCTACATGGTCCAAATGAGGTGAACTGGTGGAAGAAGGTTTGGTTTAACCTTTCTTGTCCAAAATATAATTTTTTCCTATAGTTGCTGGCTCAGAACAAATGCCTCACTTGGGAGAATCTTCACAAATGAGGTTTTCAGGGACCTTCTATCTATTTCCTCTATTTAAACAATGAGGAATGTACTTCTCAATTCTTTTTTTGTTTCCCTTATTCAAGAGAGATATGGCACATATGGTGGGAGGCTTGGCGATAGGGTTGTGTAGATACATCTTCTTTAATTGACTTTTGGGAGAGTTTGGGTAGACCTCGAGTGAAGACTTCTTTTTTGTGGGCTGCTTGGATGGTCGGGCTGTCTCTCATTCTATGGAACCTTTGGCTAGAGTGAAACCACAAAATTTCCTATGACTCCAAGTTAGAAAGTTTGCATCTATGGAGAATTATTCTTGGTAGGCTTTAGGAGACCATCTCTACAAAATGTGATATGTCGAAAAGTATTGATCCTCAGAATCTTACTACTATGCAAAATTTGAATTCGGGAGAGAGTAGATGTGGTGACACCCTTAGAACAAGACCTCTCTAGGGCAAGCAAAGGATTTGTCAAGAGGGGAGGTAGACTCTCCCCCCTTCTAGGACTTTGAAGATCAATATAGATGGTTCATCTCATGAGAATCTTGGTCATGCTGGTATTGGGGGTATAGGTAGAGCTAATGATGGTGGTATGGTGTTTCTCTTCTCTACTTATAAAGGTCAATACTCTAATAATCTGATGAAGGCCCTTGTTATTAAGACTGTACTTGAGAGGGCTTGTTCCTTAGGCTAGAAGAAGATCATTTGTGAGTTTGATTCTCAAATTGTTGTGGACATATTGAATAGTCAAAGCTTGGAGAATATTAGTTGGCAATTAGTTGCTTTGGTTAGACAGACTTTAAGTCTTTGTAATTCCTTAGACTTTGTTTCATTTTGTTATATCCCTAGAGAATGGAATAGAGTGGCTGATTGTTTGGTGAAGTGGGCTTCAGAGAATAGCGATGGTTGGGATATTAGTGGAAGGGAGGAGTTATCTATTGAGTTTAGTGGGACTATTGAGCATTTGATATTGGGTGATATGAATATGTAGTGTTCTTATAGGTCGTGTGCCTTTGTTTTGTACTTTGATTTTGGTTGAATAAATTTTTACCCCATCTTTAAAAAAAAGAGATTAATATCCTCAACATGCATGCAAATCAAGCTTTTCTATGTGTTGTCTTGCTGAGGACATTCTCTTGTCCATATCAACTAGAGTTCTAATATTCATGATGGTATATACTTTTAAAAGTTTAATAGACCTAAAAACATGGTGCATTTTCTTAGCTCCACCTATTGTCCATGCATATAAAATGCAACTACATGGGCATTCTTGATTTAGAGTGGAGACCAATTCAAGGATGACTTGGAAAAGAAATGGTTAAGTGTATAAATTTTCTAGAACTTATATCATTTGTTTTAATCTAAAACTTATGTCAACTTTTTAAATTATGACAATTTTCTAACATTAGATTTTGTTGCTCCAATGCTTGTTGATGGTGACAAATGGATTGTGCTTGCCAGATATAATGCAAACAAGTTTCCTAGGATTGCGTTAAAATATAAAGTGAGGTATGTAGTATTTAGTACTTCTCTAATCCATATAGATAATGGTCATCAATTTTTTGAAATTGTGGATGGGTTAACTTTTTTTGATTTGTAAATTAATATAATTGAGCATGTGAATTTTACTATCACATTCTCATTGCAACTTTTTATGTTGAGAAAAATGATTATTTACAAGGATTAATGATTTTGGATATTTATTTTTATGGTTTCAAATGGAAAAATCATTAGCCCCAACATCTTGATTTTGCAATCTAGTTTAAATTGTAGGTTATATCCTACTAGGTGATGCTCAACATTCTCAAGCCTTGCCAAAGAATCTTTTACTTCATTCTCCTAAAAAATACAAAAAAGGAAAAATCACCATATGTAGTTAAAAAATAAAACATTTTTGAAATGAGCATTCCATATACATTAAAATACCAAGAAATAATATTATATAATGGATTTTCCTTTATCACATATTGCATTACTAATAACTTTTCTAGTGGTATTAATATGCTTTACCTTCTGTGCTATAGTGGCAACAAATTTTGTCCTCGAAGAATCCTCTCTCTAATGTGCTTTCTTGCTAGAATGTTTTTGTTTTATTGTAGCTTTCTCCAATGATGTTTGAGCTTCCTTAATAGAAATTTCATGTTTTTGTTTCCACTCATATGCCTCTTGCCTTGCAATTTTAACTTGTTCATGAGAAGCACTAAGCCTTGCTTCTGTAGAAGTATACCTACTTTTTAAAGAGGCCATTTTTGAGACAATATGGTCTTCTTCAATTTTTTACTTTGACATTATATGTTCATGATTATTTTTCCACCTAGAACCTTCTTTCGTAGTAGATTCCAAAACTTCAGATAGATTTGTGTATCTCTCTTCTAATGAGTTATACCTTCTCTGAGTATTAGCTATTCTAGTTGCATATTCATCTAAAATATTTTTATTATTTGAAATAGCATCCTCATATCTTTTTAAACAATCATTTCCATGCTTCTAGCTAACCTCCAAATTCTTTCCAATCAATGCTAATTTATCTTTAAGTAAACGACATTTCAACTGAAGCCCATCTCTTTCAATTGAATTCTGATCACTGAGTCTCTTAGTGACATCAAATAGAGGCCATTCTAATTTGGAAAATCATGAAGAAACTACATTTTCATTAGAAAATAAATAAATAAATAAAAATGAAAGTTTTCAGGTTTCTAATGGAAACATTCTTAGAATAGTGGCATAATTTATCGAGGAGCTAGTTTCTCACCTTTTCTCTAAGAAGTTAGCAAATTTCAAGCACTTTTGTATGCCAAAGCTAATTTTTCATACTTTGACACAAGGTCATTTAGAACCTTAAAATAGAATGTGGAAATATTTTTTGTAGTTAAAAGAAAGAAAATATAATGGTTAACACATCCATAATCACATAGTAGCGTAAATACATTAATAAGAGTCAATGTGGGTACAATTACAAAATAAATTTGAAGTTTCCTAATAAATAATCACTGTAAAATTTACATGAACTTGAACAAGTAAAATTAATGCAAATAATAGTTTAACAAAAGATAAGACTACCTTTAGAACTTTATAAAGCTTTGCATCGAGGGCATAACAAGAAACATGTAGCTTTTTGTCCATCATTTGAATAATACTTGTGCATTTCAGTTCAAAATACCTAAATACATTCCGCTTAAAATTTTGCAACGATATTCAATATTTTAGTACTAACTCAATGTAATTCTAAATATCTACATCTACCACATTCAAATCAACCAAGTTAAAGAGATGGATGGGTTAGACAATTTTGTTGGCTATGCCACTTATAACCTGACAATCACCCATTCTAGTTCAACATAAAGGAGCTAAATGCACATCTACATACATTGGGAAAATTGCATAGCCCTATTTATGTACCCATTCTTCTCTTTAATAATACACCATTTATTGATTTAGAAATTGTTGTTGCTTGCTTACCATTGCTATCACAATTTTCTTAAGAAGAATTAGTTGTCTACTAGTATGTAATACATCTATCTAGAAGGCTAGAATTATAATTTTTCCTTGACAATTATGAATAGACATAAACATCACAACCCAACTTATGCAAGACCATGTTACATATTTCAAAAAATATAGGAATCAAACTATAATTTTACTTGTATGTTAAAATTTAAGGCCATAAAATAAATATTGTATTGGACCTAGTGTACAAATAACTTACACAAATTATAGAAGTTCCTTGGAGTAGGACCCTCAATGATGTAGGCTAATTATATTTAGAAACTAAAAAATTGACAAATTATTTTGGTTTTTACCTCAAATTTCTTCTTCAAGGTAGTCTGGACCATCTTTTCGTATTTTTTTTCTTGCAACACTTACTCCCTTTACACTTCTCTTAAACACAACTAAAGCTTTTTGCAATCTTCATTCATATGATTCTTGCAGAGCTTCCTAGAAAGAGTCAAATTCAATGTTATAAAGTTATAAACACAATCCATAGTTATGGACATGATACACACTAATACCCTAGAGAAAACAACATATTTAAATTTACAAATTTTTATAGAGAATAAACTACCTCTTCAAGTGATTTTTATTGATCGAAGGACGCCATGTAGGCTTCGATAGAACACTCATAAGCTCGCCAACATTAACCTTCCTCTACACTCTACTATCAATAACAAAACATGTTTGAATTGTATGATGAGTATTGATACATACAATAATTTTTTATACTACAAATACATCATTTTTTCTTAAATAAATCTTGATAATATCTATAATTTTTGAATAATATTTAGTAAAAATATAGAATCAAAATTATAAAACATAATTAAACTAATAAATAAATATTTTTAAAAATCACACTTATAAACATAAAAAGGTTTTTCTATTAATAAAGTTAAACTTATAAGATTTTGAGTACCATTAGTGTCTTTTCTTTTTTATATAAAATACTAATTTATTCGCATGTCTTCTCTTTGAGCATCTAAGTATAATTGACGTGAATATTCTTAGCCAAACTAAAGCAAAATTAGGTGGCTCCTTTTAATGTAATATTTTTTAGTTGTCTCATTCAATTTGTCCTTGAATAGACATAATAATGAATATTACTACATGCACAAAAAGGACATTGGGGACTACAATTTACTAATATTTTATATGCCACATGAAGTCACATGGATAATTTGCAAAATATGAAAGGTGAAAAGAAGTTAAATTTTTCATAATGTCCTTTTACGTGATGCCTATCCTTTTATCATCACAATGTTAAAGAAATTACATTTTTAGCGATGTCTATATACAAAATATGACAAAACAATTTATTGAAATTTAATAATTAAAATAAATTTCAAAATGTAACTATATTAAAAATAAGTAGAGTTCCACAATTTATAAGATTTCCAAACATAATTTCTAGATATAATTGTGTAAGTTCTTTTTACATCAATATTTTGAATAACACATTGTAATCCATGGTTTCCATCATTACATAATTCAATTCATTAATCTAAAGAAACTTACACAATACAAACTACATAACCAATTTTATTGTGTAAGTACCTTGTTGTCTTTTTAAATTTTTTAAATTTTTTCCAGAATGCATCTTTTTTCAAAAGTCTGAGGCTGTATATTTTTTAATTCATTTATTAGAACAATTTTTTAAAATTTTTTTTAATATTTCTAATTGGTGGAAGAATATTTTCTTGGGCTTAATTTCTACTTTTTGAATTGAAAAATATACAAAAATACAAAGGATAACTATGTAGTTAATGTTTATGTCAGTTTTGATTTGATTTCTTCAATCACATGTCCATAAAAGCAATGAGTGAAGTAAGATAGGTAGAGCTAATTATCTCGTAGACGTCACACTAACAGTCTTGTCAAGTCTCGTATTCTTTTAATAACAATCAATGTTTTATTAGAATGAAATGGATCAATCTTCAACATCCACGTTTGCTATTGTACTTTTTCCATTAATGGTTGACAATTGTTGTGTGAGTATATATGAACAGTCTCATTCGCTATACACTAAAATGAATGTTATTCTGTATGCAGTCCAACAAAATTGACATCGCTTTTTTCTTAATGTGAAAAATTGACCGTACAACTAGGGTAGTATGGTATGAATCTTCGACACAAAGTTTTCCTAATAGAAAATTATTTGTTCAAATAATAATTGTATTTTTAATAAAGCATTATTTCAAAACATGGTCCTACGACAAGTTTTTTAAAACCAAGAAATTTATCGAACAATGATGAGGTAATGTTAATATGTACCTTTTATAAAATTATGAGGTTATACATTTTTTATAATGTAAAATGTAATTATAAATAAAATAAAATTTAAATGAAAATGTTTCAAGTATAAATTTTTTAAAAGTTTAAATTTTTATTTATAAAATTAAATCAAGATGTAGATGCTAGAAAGATTATATGGTTTCAAATATATTTATTAAGCAAAAATAATAATAAAACTTCTAATCTAAACTTTTTAATTTTAAGTTTTTTTAACTTTATTTTAAAAAATAAATTTTGGCTTTTGTCAAATAATAAATTTATTTATTAATAAAATTTAAATTATGATAATATTTAAATATTTAATTTTTTAATTATATAAATCATTATTATATTTAATATTTAAATTATTAATTTTTTAAAAAAATATTGTATTAAGTAATTAGTAATGATATTATTTAACTTGAATAGATATATATATATATATATTATTAATTTTTTTATATAATATATTATTATCACATATACAAATCCCTTTTATAAGATCTTTTAAAGAATAGCACAATAACTAATAGTAGCATATAACATATGCAAATTATAATGTAAAAGATGATAATAATTAATAAAATATTTTAGATATTTTTTTACATAATGTATATGCATGGGTCTTCATTTTATTTTAGGTATGTGCTATAAAATCTATAAACTAGCTTTAGGCGCCTATTTCATAAAAAATATATATAAAGTCGAGAGTTATCCTTCTTCAGGGGCCTATTTCATAAAATATAAATTCATTTTATTTTTTCAATACAAAATTTCAATAATAAGCATGAAAAATGCTCAACTATGAAATCAACCACATCTAATTAGCTTACTTATATTTAATTTTTTAAAAATAATTTATGAAATGAAATTATATATTATTTTTTCTCTCAAAAGTTTGAATTGCGTATGTATATTTTTAAAATCATTTTTATGTGAATGAAAACTGCAAGACTTAAAATGAATTATAATAGAATGGAAAGAAATCTAAGATGGCTTATGATATTATATTTATTAAATAAAAACTAAATTATATTATAGAACAAATTCAAAAAATAAAGAAAATTTGAGATTGTAAGAAGAAAATAATTAATTACATTTGTTTAAAATATAAAATATATAAATTTTAGTAAGTTTCTAAAATAAATTTTATTTGTTATAAGGTTTCTTGTTTCAATTTAGAACTTACTAAACTTTATCTATTAAAAACTATTTTAATTATTTTTTATATGAATTATACACTATATTAAAAAAGGACTAAGCATACACTTAAATGAACGTCAATTTTTTTTCAAATGTTAGATTGTTTACAACCAAAGTTGTTTCTATTGTAGAAGCCTCTCGGCTTAATTAAACATTAAATCTTTTCTATGATTTAGCTAGGTAGTTGTTGCCATTTTTAAGGCCACCTCTATATTTATTTGGTAAATTTAGTTTTAGTTTTTCTTTATGATTCTCACACATTTTATTATGACTTGCACAAATGTGTTAGCTTTGTCATATTATGAAATTTGATATCTACATTTTCTTCATTATTTTGTTGAGCTACCATTTAAATTGCATTTGTTAAACAATTAAATTAGTCATTCTAATTATCTATTTCTTTTTTTCCCTAATAGAGAGGGACTCATGCTCTAACACGACTCTTGTCCGTAATTCGTTATGGCTGTATAGACAGGTACCAGATTTAGATCGAGTGGTCACTTGCCAAACTTGCCAAACGAGGAGCCCTCTACTCCCCTCATCGCAAACAATGTGTGGGCTCCACTCCACGTCTGACGCCCAGCAACGAGCTGTGGGCAAAGACGAATAAGAATTGATCTCTTCCCATAAAAGCCAGAAGATAAGTATCACGCAACCCGCGCCGCTCAGAAACATCTCTTACAAAAGAGATCAGCCATGCAATACAAGGCACTACTTTGTCGACGTGAACAAATTTGTCAAGTCGATAACAACAAATATATAAAGCATAAGATATTTGGACATTTACTTTTTAATTCAATTAAATGCATTAATATGAATAGATTAATGCATGGTTCTCATGGGCAGTCGCCGCAATTCCATATATTGTACGTGGCTGAGATGAATCCATCATTGCATTCGCAGGATTTTTATTTCCGTTAGCTATAACTTGGTTCCCATGGAAGGCAGAAGCAATAGTCCGGCTGAGGGAGGTGTTTGTTGAATATTAGGATGGGAAAGGAAGAGAATGGCGGTGAGAAGAGCAGCAAGGCTCATGTGGCAGTCGTTCCCTTCGTTGGGCAGGGCCATCTTATTCCTTTCCTCGAGCTCACTAAGCTTCTGGCCTCCCAGGGTCTAATTGTTTCCTACGTAACCACACCGGGTATCGTTGCACGACTGCAGCCTCAGGTGGACCAGGCGGTCAAGAGTTCGAATCCCGCCCTCGACATTCGACTGGTTTCGCTTCCCCTGCCTCCCATCGAAGGCCTGCCGCCAGGAATCGATAGCTCCGAGAGTATTCCTCTGCATGTGGCCGGAATTTTCATGATGTCGTTCTACAAGCTAGCCGGACAATTTGAGCAATGGCTGGAGCGGGAGATTAAAATTGCAGAGGATCAGAAGGACAATTTCACCGCGTCTCCTCCCGTTTGTTTAATTAGCGACATGTTTACTTCCTGGGTTCACAGATCCGGCGCTAAATTTGGGCTTCCCACAGTGGTTTTCCAGACATCGGGAGCGTTTGGCATTTCTGTTTTACACTCGTTGCACAAGCACAAGCCGCACAAGAATGTCGAAGGAGACGACGAGTATTTCCAGGTCCCCGACCTCTTGTTCGATGTCAAGCTGCGTAGATCCGAACTGCCATTCGATTTGCGCGACACGGAAATGAATCCCATGCGGAGTTTCGTCTCAGAAGAGATCAATTGCAGCTTGGAAGGAAGTGGGATGATTTTCAATACGTTCTGTGAGTTGGAGCCACTGGGGATCGATCACATCAAGAGCTTGACAAAGAGGCCTGTTTGTAGCATTGGTCCTTTGCTTCCCAAGAGGATTTTTGACGGAGAGGGAGTCGAACGCACTACCTGTGGCAGCCGAGGAAGGGTTGGGGCTATAAGTGAGGCGGAGTGCTTGCAGTGGTTGGACGACCGAAGGCCAAATTCAGTAGTATTTGTGTGCTTTGGGAGCCTTTTGTCTCTGAACAAACAACAGACGGAGGCACTCGCGAAGGGGCTGGAAGCGAGCGAGCAGGCGTTCATATGGGCTCTCAAGCCCGAGCCAGAAATAGCCCTCCCAGACGAGTTCGAGGAGCGGACAAAGGATAGAGGGCTGGTCATATGGGGCTGGGCGCCGCAGCTCCTGATTCTCTCCCATCCTTCCACTGGCGCTTTTCTGAGCCACTGCGGATGGAATTCGACGCTGGAGAGCATAAGTCTGGGTGTCCCCATGATTACATGGCCTATGTTTGCAGAACAGCCTTTCAACAACAAGCTTCTGGTAGAGTATTTGGGCATTGCAGAACAAATATGCTCGCACATGGACGGCGCTGGGGACGAGCATGTTGTGAAGAGAGCGGTTGTAAAGCTGTTGGCGGAAGAGGATGGGAAGAGGATGAGAGAGAGAGCTCGGGAACTAAGCAATAAGGCAAAAATGGCGGTTGAGAAAGGCGGTTCTTCGCACGCAAACTTGCAGGGGTTTGTGGATTATGTATGTGGGCTGCATGACAGGTGGATACTCGCTGGGCACCCAAATGAACTAGAGGCATCGTGTTTTCTTGAAGCGTAAAAATCCGTTGGCTTTTCGGCAAGTGGGGACAAATTTGTTTCATATGCTTTTAATTTTTAGATTAATCACTTGCAATTGAAATTATAATCTGATAGGAAGATATACTTCGATAGTATGTTGAAGTGAATGAATTTTAATAAGGACTAATTTTTTAGTTTATTTTATTTTATACAAATATGTTCTTACCTTTAAGAAATTATTTCAATTCTACACATTTTTCTTTGAGCATAAACAATGAAAAGTGGGGAGAAAATTTAAATAAAAATCATATTGTTCAATCGTATTTAATACAAATGTGTTCGTTTTATCTTATTTTGAGTTCATGCTATTCATTTTCTAGTCTTTTACTAATGAATGTTGCTTTTGTATAAGAGCATTATGAATCATTATTTCCAAAATTGGTGTCTATTCATTAGGTTACATGGTCAAAGCATGCCATGAATAAATAAGATTCAATACAAAATAAATTGTAATTTGACTTCTACATATGAGATTCTAGTCTCCTCTCACATATTGCTTTAGAAACTTAATCAATAATTGTTTGTAAGCACAATGTATCTATAAAATTATGATATAGTAAAATTAACATTTATAATTTAAACTTTTGTATAGTTGAACCATTACAAATTATCTCAAAATGGGAACAAAAAAAAATTTGAACAAAATTACATCAAATTCTCTCTCTCTCTCTCTCTCTCTCTCTCTCTCTCTCTCTCTCTCTCTCTCTCTCTCACACACACACACACACACACACACACACACCTTGCATATTTAATTTGGTGTGTGTAAATGTATTTCTGAAAGATAAACCTATTACAAACATGAGATATACAATTAATACAAGAAGAAAGGACTATACAAAGTGACAAAGGTTGGACTAAGAATAATGAAGATGCTCTCTTTAGTAGTGCCAAATATCAAATTGATTGTTGACCTCTTACACATGTCCTGCTACCCAACCAACATTTCATTGTGTTCAAGCATTCCTCTCCTACTTTTCCCATCAAAGATCGTCACCTCCAGAATTTCATCCAAATGTAATTTAGGTTTCTAATAAAATAGTGTAAACTTCAATGTCAAGTCGCCTAACAATATCATAAATCAAGGATTTAATAAATACCACATCAAACATACATTTGATACTCTTAAGCTCTCTAAAAACTTTCAATATTCAAGCTCTCTAACCACTTTTTCAAGAAATTGTGTACATGAAACTTGATTTTTTCTTATCACTAACACTTTGATACCATAAATGTCCTATATTTCTAGTTTGTGTCAAGATATACAAATAAAAAAATAGGCACGATATAAATTCATTTCAAAGAGCTTCAAATGTATGTACATTGCTCTATACAATAAGGCTAATAGGGAATTTGACATCTTGAAGGAATTATCTTAGATGTTATTTAACAAAATCAATAATCACCACAAGAACACTTTTCTTATTTGAAATGATGATGCCAATTTGCATTTCTTGCAAAAAAAATTTATTGTAACAATCATAAAGATAAACTTGGTCATAATGCATTTCTTGCAAAAAAATAAATTATTCTAACAATCCTAAAGATAAACTTGGTCATAATGCAATAATTTATACACATTCAAATTCTTGATGACTCTAATAGTTGTTCTAGTAGACATGTTTATGGATCCAAATGCAATTGTTAGCTTCTCACTATGGTAGCTAAGGAATAATTCATTTTCTTTCCTCTCAAAAAATCATTCAACGCATGCCTCTAATCAAGAGAATACCTTATTGCCCCCATCTCCCATAATACATTTTCCAATTTTGTATAGATATCATGATTAGGGGTGTGAATTATCTCCTAGCAAAAACCATGTACCATTCTATGGATTTCAATCCAACTACATCCAATTGTCTTTTTATTTCTCTAGGTCTCATCAATTTCCTTACCTTTTGAGCATCACCCCACCTACTCAATTCTCCATAAATGTCTAAAATAAGAATATAAGGTGCAACAACTTTAGGATACTACTAATAAAAGAGATTTGATGTAAATAATTCAAGACTTACATTCTTGTGTGATCTACAAGCACTCAAGAAGAACATCATGTTATAAATAGGAAATACTAAGAGGGGAGGTGGGGAGGTGGGGAGTAGGTGGTGAATCATTATTTAATTATTTTTTTGCCCAATTATGGATACATTTTATAACCTTAAAACATGCACATGTGATTAAATTGAAAAGTAAGCATAAAAGTAACACAATGCACCTCATAACACCATCATTTATTAACTAGGGAAACCCTAGCCAAGGGAAAACCCCAATGGGGATGGTAACCACAAAATGATCCATTAGTCAAAACTATCTTGTGCAAGGATAACTTTAAGAAACCCCCTCCCAATTTTTTTTATAAATTCATGGAAAATCCAACATTAGTTTTGGGGGGCGGGGGGGGGGGGAATTAATTTCTAAAGGTGATTTTTTTTTATGTCAGGAAAAGTTTAATTTCAGATGTGATATTTCTCTAGCCATTAAATTTTTTTGTAAAATTGAGGTGATTTTGTCTCTTCTGATAGAAAAAATATATATTGTATAAGAAGACTTTTCTTGTTTATTAGAAAAATAATTAGGCAAATTCTCATGTTTATTGGAAAAAAAAAATTGTATTAGGGGTTTTTTCCCATTTATTGGAAAATATATATATTGTAATAGACATTTTTCCCATCTAGTGAAAAAACATATGTAATGCGTCAACAAATATTCTAGAAAATTACGTGATTACTCAATCAATGAATCAACAAGTAGAAATTAATGTTATGTTTTTCAAATCAGTTTTCTAATTATCAAAAGATTACTCTCAGTATTTGTGTGGTCTACAACAAATGTTTATCAAAGTGTAAGATGAACAATGGGGTGTTGACCAAAATGTAAAGGGGTAAAGAGATGTTCCTAAATGGAATGATGCATATACAAGGAAAAATATAAGATCCACCTCTAAATCCAAATTCCTAAAGGAGAGATCCAAATTGATTTATCAACCAAAAAGGTTTTAACGCACAAAAGAACCAATCTATGGAGAATATGAATAGAGGAGAAAACCTTATTTTTTTTATGAAAATTATGTATTGAAATATTGATTGAATTGAAAACAAATACTAACCTTAAAGCAGGGTAAATCTAGAAAATGTTGTTTTTTGATGTCTGCGTATAGTTTTGGGAAATTCTGCAATTGAATCTAGACTAGAAATGTAGAAAAAAGGAAAACCCATAAACCTTTTGCTTTTCTTAGGAAGCCTGACCTTGACCCAAAGCTGAGGTAAGATCTGACCCCAAGGCACAATCTTACCCCAAAAAGTTGACCTTGACCTGTAATAGTTCAACAATTTTTTTTTCATGGATCCTGAAAGTTTGTTGAAAAGGGTACTCAAATCTGCACTGATATTTGTTGTCTTGTACCTGTATCTGCAAGAAAAAGGGTTGTGTTGTTTGGATGTAGGGCTTGCCTTAGTCAAACCCTAGTTTGGAATCAACCTTTCAAATGGAATTAAAATAAAGAATACTAAAAAGTAGTAGAAATAGATCTAATAATGAAGCTATGATATTCAATAGATATGCAATTCTATTTCAAATGTAAATAAGTATATTTATATGAAAGCTTGAAATTAACAAATCTAAATCAAAACGTCCATGATTGTATGCTTGGAATCCACCTTGAAGAGAGAATGAATAAATATTGAAGATGAATAAAGGATCTTGAAGGAAGATCACAAGACCATGATGGATAGATCTAGGGTTTGAATGATAAATCTTGAATTCTTGAACCAAATCCCTTCAAAGGCTTGAATGCTTGAATCCTTGATCTTCAATGGAGAACTTGAATGCTTGAATGCTTGCTTGAAGGATGATGATAACTCACACTTGATTGATGGATGGATGAAAACTTGATTACTTGATTGCACTTATTCTCAAATTCAATGGAAGGTCGATGCTTGATCATGAATGTGGATATAAAAATGAAAAAGGAAGGCTTCCTATTATGCTAGTCTAGGGCACAAACTTCTAGAGTGTAGTGCCTGCCCCTAGGTTGCATTTTTGGTTATCATTGTCGAACTCTTTTAGGGCTAGTTTTATGTTGATGGTTAGCAACATTATTTTGAGATTATCAAATATTGTTTCAAATTCAGTTTATTATATGATGAGATTACTTGGTACTTTACATTTCATGCATGCATGATGATTATTTCAGTATTTGTAGTTATTCATGATGATTAGATAGATGGTTTATTATCACATGTGTTTTATTATGGATACTTACGCCATACTTGCATGTGTATGGTGTGCATGTTTGTTCTTATGTATGGCATGTCTAGTGTGGTTAAGGAAGGGAGTCGTAGTCACCTGCTAGTCGAGATCTACACGATGCATCACTTCCTACCATTGCATGTTTAGTTTAGTATATATTGTGCTTGTACATGCATGGTTGTTATGCAGGTTGCAAGTACTGGGCATCGACTTCCTTGAATTGCCAGGATGAGCGTACCCTATCGCATTATCTCAATGATAAGAGAGGGGAGATAATTCTCAAGTCCAAATCCCAGCCCTTTAAGCCATTTGTCTTAATTGAAAATTAAGACAAGTATTTGAGTTGAGTACCCTCCGAATACGTCAGATGATGTAATTCGTGATATTAACCCTTTTGGTTTGATTTTGTATGTTTTTTGACTATGATGGGTTTTCGTATTTTATTTTATGAGTCTTTTATGTATTTTCTATTAATTAAGCCTAATTCAAAGATTTAATTAATGGTTTAATTTAATAGAAAATTAACATGGTATTTTAATATTTATTTTATTTAATTAATTGGGAAATTAATTAAATAAAATAATTAAATTTGAAGAGAAAAGTTATAAGTTTAAATATGGAATGTGACAATATTTATTTTAATAATAATATATTTGGAGTTCATTTTTAAATAAATGACTAAATAATATTATTATTAAAGCTAATAAATATTTTAGCAATTAAGTTTTAAAAATGAAATTTAAAAGTGGAAAATATATTAAAATTATTAAAAGATTCTAGATTTCATGTGATTAAAATATAAATATATTAAGATAAAACAAGTGGAGTTATTAAAGTTATTGCATGAGATTTAATAAATAAATAAATTAAATTGGAAAGAGTAAAGTAAATATTACATTAATAATGTGCATTATTTTAATATTTGTTCACATAGGAGTTTGCAAATTCTCGAGAGTTGTCATGTAGACAACACAGGAGTTTGCACTCTAAGAATGCATAAGTTGTCTACACTTAGGAGTTAGCATTTTATTTGAGCACATGGTGTCTACAACCTTATGACTCATCTAGAAGGTTGGAGAAGACTTATGCTTAGTTGTCATGCTTATCTTCTCGTTGTTTCTAGAGACATTCTAGATGCATCTTAGAGACCTTTAAATAGAGGCTCTCCTAGTGTGTTTGGACAAGCTTCAAAGCTTACATGCATTTGAGAAGCTCATATGCTTCTACATGCTCATATGTTTCTACATGCTTCTATGCTTCTTCAAGCATTTCTAGTCACATGGGAATTTCGGTTGGCTTGGCTCTTGGAGGAATTGTGTATGAGAAGAAGGAAGGGACTTTCTATGGACTTCTGAGGCATGGCAAATTAGCATCAGTATCCAAGTGCACTCGTGATAATCACATATTCTATTTGTACTCTTTCTCTTGCTGTCTTCATCGTGTTTGTTATATGTGTCTGAAACTTCTCTATGATCAATAGAGAACTCAATAGAAAACCCTAGCTTCAATTTAAGAAAGAAATTAGATTTGAATAGGATTTGGGTTTGAATTTATATTGTGAAATTAGATAGACAAGATTTGAAATAAAAATAAAAATTCTAAGTTGAAAATTTGAATGGTTAGATGTAATATTTCTATCAAATTATATTTTTAGATGCGTACAGACAAACCTATTAGATGGATGAATGGGTAAATTTAGAGAACAATTACCTTTTAGGAGAAATTCTTAATTCATCACAAACTGCCCTATCGCTGCCCCTTGGATAGACCCGAACTTAGTCATTCATAACTTTTTATCATGATTGAATTTATTCGATCGCTCTAGTCAAAATTGGCGCAACTTGGCCCTCTCCAACATATTTCAATTTCAGACCGATCCAACAATTCATTAGGGAGATATGGCCCTCATACTGGGACTGTTTTATTCAAGGACAGATATTTCTCCATTTCCCATAAGCAAGAGTTATTTATGCTTAAACTTCACAAAAATAATATATCAAAGCATGAAATGAATTAAAGATATTATTGCAATCTTCCCTTAGTAGAATCTTATTTTTATTTATTAGTTCTATATGATTTATTAACTAATCTAATTAAGATTAGTTAATAGTAGAAGAAGTATAATTAATCTATTTATCAACCAACATAGGAGGTATTTAGTTGAGATATTAATATTGGAGATTTATTATAATGTTTTATTAGTAAAGTAATAATTTGAACATTGATGGAAATATACATAGTTGACTCTTAATGAACGAAACTATTATCAGCTGATAATCATGTAGTTATTGACATAGCTACTAGTTAATTTAATCGTAGAATTAATTAGATTTAATTGATAATAGAATTTTAATTGTTTTATCAAGGGAATATTAGTATTCATTGAAAGAATGACGAATGTGGTCATTATAGATTTATTAATAAGATTCACAATACAGCTTGTTATTAAATATTAACAAGTTATTATTATTGAACTATGAATATGAATATTTGTGTACTAGATTATAGTTGACTTTTAACTTACAAAATTATAGTTAGTTATTAGTCAAGTGATATTAATTGGAACATTTCCATGGATATGTAATTATTAATTAAATTAATTAGAGTTAAAATTAGATTTAATTAATAATTAAGTTATGTAATAAAGTTTTAATTGATATGCTAATATCGATTCCTCTAGTAAAGTTGTGAAGTATGTATATCGAAGTTGACAAGTCGTACTCTCATGACTTGAATAATGACCTTAGATATTTTAATAGTGATCTACTTAGTAATATTTAATTGAGAACTATTAGAATATTAATAGGTCATGGCTGGTGTACCTATGTTAATTGATTGATTAAATTGATCATTCTTATTCGAAGACTAGTAATTGGCTCTCTTATAATCTAGACAAATAATGATTCTTGATTTATGTTAAAAGTTGAAGTAACATTAAGAAGAGTCATTCAATTTGTAACATTGACCTTAGCAAAACAAAGTGAATGATTTTATTAAGTGTCAAATGATTTAATATTTATCCTTCAACTATTCTTAGAATATTATTTTAATGATGGAAAGAATAGTGCTATCAGAGAAAAAATGGATTGACTTGTAGGTCAAATGATAAATCTTATACACTTGAAGTATACTGGTAAACAGAAACTGAAACTCCACATATTATTCAACTATGTGATTTTAGTAAACCAAAACATGTGTTTGCATTGTGTTTTGTCTATGCTTCTTGTTTTGAGTTTTTGGGTTGACTAGTGTTGACCAGTCTTAGGTTGTTACCAGAGGCTCGAGGGTTATGAGATGTGATGGCATGTTGATCTTATTTGGTCTCGATCTTTATAAACCCAACCATGGTTATGTGATGGAATGCTCTATGAGATTTTTGTAATTACTGATTGTTATAGTTGAGATTCTTAAGAATGAGACACTTGAGCTAATCATTTTTGAGTCATCGATCAGTTATCCTTGGATTATTTTCTAGTTGCCATGATGGGACTGAAATGTTGATTTATTTCTTGATGATGTCATGTTGTGACATGTTTTGACTCAACCATTTTGGAGTCTTCGATCAGTATGATTTTGAGATATTCTTGGTTGCTTGTCGAGAACCAATGGATATTGTGATTTATATTGAGATATATTTTGGTTATTGAGAACCAATGGATACTTATGATTATCAATGATGCCTTCAGTTGCTAATAGAGAACTATTGTGGTCATGATTTTCTATGGATTCTTTTCAAATGCTCAAGGAGATTTGATGATTCTTATTATGGATATTTGATGCTTTTATCATGGATATTTGATGATTCTTTTTGTGGATTATCTTTTGATATTTCTTTCTAGTCGCTTGTATAGGACTGGGGTGATTTTATAATTCTGTGAGCTTAGGGTAGGTTATCTACTTGTAGTGTCGGGAAGTGGCTTGCAATGGGGGCCGGGGCCCTAAGTGGCTGCCAGAGTAACTCATTGTTAGTTTTTTTAATAAGTGATAACATTTACACACTAAATGGGGATTAAATGAACCTAAAAAGATAATTGTTTTGGTTCTCGCCCATGCCTCGAGTGCTTGTATAGACTAGGATGGGAGTAGAGAGAACGCATAGTTGCAACCTTGTATTCCATAGTATGCCTCGTCAGTATGAGAGGATACTTGTGGCCGCATGAGGATCAGTATGGACCCATGGAGTTTAGCTAACTGCCAGGGTAACTTGTACATGATATATGCGATGACACTTTCCCGCTTGCATAGTAGGTTTCCTACATGTCATTGTATGCCTCTGGGAATTAGATGTCAATTTTGTGTTGGAATCTTTGAGTTAGTATACTTTTAGGATTCCTGGCTTAGAGAGTATCTTTGTTATGTGATTTTTGATAGCCTGTTTGGGTCTTGAGATTATCTCGTCAGCACGGTGGGAGTGGACCACTTAGGTTCCACGCGGTCGAGTGGTAGTGTTTTTCCCACTCTTATCATTTGAGATCCATCTGAGACACTATGGCTGGAGCATTGTTGGTTGGTATTCATCTTCATTCTATTTTTGGATCATTATGATAGATGATATACCCTATGATGGATGTATTTACTGGTATGTTGCTTACATTGATGATTTGCATTTTTTAGATGATGTTATCTTATTCTTTACTTTCATGTTAGATTACTTTCTGTATTTGATGTAGTATGATTTAGGTGTGACATTCCTACTATATTAATACCGATGATCTCTTCGATGCTTTGGAATGTTACGCATGGAGGGATGGCTAGGATCCATGATGGTCCAATGATGCTATTAATGGTTGGGAGGAACCGTGCACTTAGTTATTTATGTTTGTGATATATGGTTATCTTTTATGATGAATGCTTATATCCTTTGTGATGATGTATCATGTATGACATGTGGTTTCATTATGTTATTTCGTCATCAATTAGAGTTAGTATAAGGATGTACTTCATTTACATGGGTTTATATTCTTTTATGCCTTTCATACCTTGTGGCATGTGCAGTGGATGATTGAGCATTTGAAAATGTAATTTAAGATCATTGGAATTTTCATTATTATTTCATGTGGATGCAGTGTTAGATGGAATCATTAGTATTAGTTGATTTAGATGTAATTCAACCTTAAGGGATTCATGAAGAATGTAATCTGTTATGTATGTTAAGTTTACTTTCACTTTTACTATTGTTATTGCTTCCATTACTATGTATAAGTTGTGAATGGTTTATATTTCATGTTTAAAAAAATATTTTTTTTTTGGCAAATTAGTGAAATTTTAGATTATTTCTTTGGATCCCTTGGCGGGGTATTACATTTGGTATCAGAGCCTGACTTTCAACAGTGGGAGCTCTAGGTATATTTGAATGCCACTAGTCGTTAACTAGTTGAACAAAAAAAAAACTTTAAACTATCATGTGTATCTCTTTCAAACTGAAAACTTGAAACTAGGAGAACTGAAATAGAACTTAAAACTATTACTTGCATACTTCAACACTTAGCTTTCAAAACTAGAAATTCTAGTTAAACTTAAATGAGGGCGAAATTGGAAATTGAAACTCATTCTAGTTACAAAACATGTGTCTTTTATCTATGCTTTGAGATAGTATGCCCTTGATTATCTTTGTGAGCATTAAGTTGCTCTTGTTTAGAATATATTAGGGGATCTTTTTGAGTAGTTGTTAGAAGAACGAATGTTGGATCTTCTCACCACATCTAAGAAACTTTCTGATGAAAAGAGAGACCTGGGTCAAGGTCAAGGTCGAGGTCATCTTTGACCTAGGTCAAGGTCAAGGTTGACCTTGACCTTGATCCAGGGGTTTAGGATCCTTAGAAGATGAGCCAGAATGGAAAAATAGTGCCCAGGTAGGCCCAAATAGAGCCCTAAATAGACATAGAAGATGGGAAGGGGGCATAAAATAGGGGACAACTTCATGAAGGCCTAAAACATCCCCTAAGGAGGGCTAAATGTTCTTAACATTTAAGTGCTTCCATTTTAGGATGATACAATATTAAATCAAATATTAATAAGAAAGTGAGGTATCTATAGGATGACAAGAATGTGGAATGTCCTATTCCAGTTATGACAAAGTGGAATCTATTTGAAAAAAATATTATTTAAATTGCAATCATCCTACTCAGTGGTTGTCATTATCAGAAATGTAGTTGATTTCCAAAAATGAGACTTCTTACATGCAAGAGGGATCATTGAATGAAAGTCCAAGCCTTGTTGTTAACCCATATTTGGTTCTGAATGAGGATGAGGACTAAAGTAATCTTAATACTAGGCTTATTGCAGTTTCGTAGGTTTTATCTACTAATCCTAGGGATGAAATCAAAGAGCTAGAAAAGTAGCAGAATAAGGAAGACCTCTAAGAAATGTTCGTTGAAATGGATCTCGACCTTGCTAATTTTGAAGAACAAATTGCAAATGTGGTGGAACAAAAAAACTAAAACTTTAATGCTTTGGGATGTTTTGAAGGATAAAAGAAGCATTTACATGAAGAATTTTCAGTTTCATTAGGGTTTATTTTGTAAAACATATTATAGAAAAGTATATGAATTTGAAATGTAACAGTTTGAATATTCTCGATTCCCTTTTTGAGAGAAACCACAACCATTTTTGGTATAGTGAATACATACATAAATACATATACACACACACATATATATATATATATGTATGTATGTATGTATGTATGTATGTATGTATGTACATATAGATATATATGTATACACACACACACACACACACACACGCACACACACACACATACATATATATACATACACATGTACACACACACACATATTGGGCTCTGGTTATTTTACAATAATAAATAGATGTATTTAATTAATACTTTTCAAATTTGTGTGAAACAGAATTTCATTTCATTTTCTAGTAAGTAGTTAATCTAGTTAGTAGAAGTACATCGTACATATAAGAGTAGGAATTGATGTATGAAGTGATGGCTTGTTGGGAAATGTTTCAAATAACATGTCATATCTCTAACATACATGTGTAATTGGTTACATCCATCTACAAAATACTATCTGATGATAATACATCAACGGTTGAAGGTTTCTTTTGGGCCAAACGTCTCGAATGAAGCCTCAACCTTGTTCAAGTCTCCAAAATGATGATGCATCTCCTTCCACCTTGTACCACTTGTAGTGGAAATTAAATAGATGTCTTTTCACTATTAGTGGCATTCCCTCTTCCATTGGCTCTGCACACATTACCACTCTTTCAATACAAAATTGCATTTATGTGGAAGATTTAAAAAGATTTAATCATTTAAAGCTATTGAATTGGAAGCTGGACAAAAATATGTGTAGGGACCATCACTCAGCCACTCAACTTATTTATAGGCAATTGATCTTATTCTTTTATCATTTCTCATCTTGTTTTTGGTATTTAATAGTCTACTAGTTATATTTGTAGTGCTTGGTAAATTCTAGTCTGGTTTACTTGGTGTCATAGACTAGTAGTCATTGCTTTGTAGTCACTATTCTGTAGTCATTGTTCTATAGTTAATTATTTCATAAATTATGAATCAAGATGTATAGTCCAATTTGCTTGACATGCAAATTGGAAGAGGAACAAAAGATCCTTTTAGGTGATCTCCCTAATGAAAACCTCTTGTCAATTTGCAATGAGGTTGTTCTCACTGTGGATTTCATTATTCATGCTGTGAAAATGGTTTTGGGGTGTGCACTTTTGGAGAATGAGAATAGGTACCATGTAACGCCCCACCAGGGAACCCAAAAGAAATCAACCTAAAGTTTCACTAAGTTTTCTAAATTTTTTTTATATATAAAGATAACATTCATTAACATAGCAGAAGTAATTAACATACACACATGCATAAGAATTATACAAAAAAATTACATCTCTTAAGTGTTAGATGATGTTATGTTCAAGTTTTATTAATGCTTGTAAGATTTTTCCTTAGGGAAGAATTCATCCAAGACCAAGGAACTCAAACACAAGCACAATAGTAGACCAAAGAGAGAGTGTGATTAGAATGATGATATATTCAATCAATATTCCATATGAAAGTACACTAGGAGTGCTTCTATATAAAGGGCTTTGGAGATCTTCTAGAATGCATAGAAGTTAGCAACATGATAAGTCATACAACCTGGCACATGTCCACCAGATATGGGTTATCCTCCATTAAGCACAAAAGTAAGTGTGATGATGAGAGGATAAGCCTACAAAGCTGTAGCACGCAAATTAATGTTGTAGACACCGTGTGATAAATTAGGAGTGAAAATAATTGTGTTGTCTACATGACAACTTAGTGAATGATGCAAACTCTAGTATTTTAGACACCATGTGTTGAATTAGAGTTGCAATATAACTCATGAGAGTACACAAACTCCTAAGTGTCTCACCTAAATAAATAATAAAATAATGTATTAACCTAAGTAAGCTTAAGTTAAGTGTAAATAGTAAATACTTATTTACACCAACACCCCCCTTTAGTGCAACTTAGGGGAATGCACTTAAGTTCACAAAATCTAGGATGAAATGCATGATGGGTCCTGACTACTAGGCCATGTTAGATACCCATGTACATAATGAAATGCAATCTCTCATAAAGTGGAGAAAGAGGGAAAACCTCATGGGAAAAGCCCTCCCCCAAAAAGAGAGATGAAAATATTAGATGCATGGATGGATGGAGTAATCAAGATCCCCCCATTATGACATACATCAAGTATATACAATAGAGAAATGTGAGAAGAGGAAGAGAGACAAGATAGACTCCCCCCCCCAAAGAAGAATATCGATCAGTGACTGCTCCAACGTACAAGCTGATCCAAGACTATAGAGTAGTGTTCCTCCCCTTTGGAAGAAACAATACCATAGGTACAAGTGAGATGCTTCCGATGTGTGTGGAAAGGATCTTGATGATCACTGATGTCTCTAAAACCTGTTCAACCATCTCAGTGAAGGATGAATTTAGAACCTGTCTCAAAGAATCTATTGTCTCCTTAACTAATAAAGAGACCTCCAAAAATTTCTATTCATTAGGATCCACAATCACGTCAACTTGTAAAGATTAATCATGTAGAGAATGGACATGAGGGTCAGAGTGAGCCCTCACAACAACCGTAGAAGGATCTTCCCCATCAAAGAGAAGATGTACATCATCAATGATGTCCCCTAAATCCACTATGTATGACTCCACAAACAAACTTGAAATATCTGGTATGTAGTCATCCTATGGTCTTCGAGCTAGAAGACTGGGTGTACCCTGCTTTGCTGGACCTATCACTATGGTAATATGTGCATGTGGACTATACTAATGATGTGACCTCTCACTACAACTGTCAATAGAACCCCATGTGTTTGAACCTGTTGAAGCGCTATCGCTATTGTCACTATTAGTTTCCACACTATATGATGTGTGGAGAGGATTAGAGGATAAGCTAGGTGAACTTTCCTCAAAGTGAACATCCTTCTCCACAAAGATCTCATGTGTCTCAAGATGCAAAAGTCTGTATGCCTTCACACCATCTTCATATCTGATGAAAGTACAAGGCCAAAGTGATGGTGCCTTGCATCCCCTGGAAGATTTGTTTGCCCATGCTAGACAATCGAAGACTTTGAAGTGTGTGACGACTAGTTTTTTGCTACACCATACTTCAAAAGGAGTCTTTCCATCTAAGGCAAGATGACGAGACCTATTAAGTATGTGATTGACACTACTGATTGCTTCAATTTCAAGTGATGGATCAAGAGAATTGGCCTATATCATGCAACTTGTCATAGACTTAAGAATTTGTATCCTCAATGCTATAACATCTGTCTTGTGCGGACTGAATGCTGGTGGATTTTGAAGATCAAGACACTCAAGTTTGCAAATGTCTCTAAGTCTTTTTTTCACATATTTTCTTTCATTGTCCATCCTTAGAACTTTGATGGCTTTCCTCAATTTCTATTCTATGAGTCTTGAAGGCTAGAAATTTATCCAACACTTCATTCTTGTTATGAAGAAAGTAGACCCAAGTGTATCTTGAAAAGTCATCAATGAAAGTGAGTATGTAGCAACCCTGAGTGACTGACGTCATTGCAAAAGGATACTTATTTACATCAACAATGCTAAAAATGATACGTAAAACATCCACATCATAGATAAACCACAAGTGCAAATCCATTTAATAGATATATAACATTTAAAGAATATACAATTATATAGGGTGCCACTGGGCATAATTTTTATGCATAATCATCTGTTATATGTGATATAGGGTATGAAAAGGTCAAAGAATATAAATCATAAATAAAATACAACATCCCATAATATCTTTGATAAAAAAAATATAGTGCAAAAAAATGTAACCATATATTAGAAATACAAAATTAGATAGAAAGGAACAACTGCATAGGCACATCCAACAACAAAATCCAACAAATGGATCTCAATGGTATAAGTAAAAACAACTACCACATGACTTCATGAAACCTAAATGGCCCACTCCCACCATGCCGAGGAGATAGTCTCAAGTCTCATATACAAATATAAATCCCAAAAGTCAAATCGAAGATCTAGGTCAAGGAAAAGCTAAAATCAATCTATCTCAAAGGTATCGAGATGTAAATGACATCTAAACCTAGAGGCAACAAAGACACATAGGAAATCTTCTATGTAAGTGGGCAAGTGTTATCACATGAGCCAACTCTTAGGTTACCCTTGTAGCCTCTTTGGACTCTAGCCCCCTAGTGTCTCTATTAAGGCTCTAGCCTCCATTGCAAGCCACTTCACAATGTCCACATAGATTACCTACACTAGGTTCATAAAAAGTATACCTCATAAAATCACAATTTTCACCTCAATCCTTTACGAGTGACTAGAAAGCACCCATTAATAAAACACAATAATCACCTCAGTCCTTTACAAGAAATTGGAAAGAAGCAAAAGAAAAATCAAAATAATCACCTTAGTCCTATACAAGCAACTAGAAATCATCCAAAAGATAACTGATCAAAACTCAAAGGTTCACACCATTCACCTCAGTTCTATACTACCAATTGAAAAGCACTAATAGAAACTGATCAAATCTCATCGTAGTAAACACGTGCCACATCATCATGGTTGAGCAAAAAAGTTCATATACATATCATCATCATAGAACAAAACCCTCAAGCCTTTGGTAAACATCCTGAACTAGTCAACACTCTAAGTCAACTCAAAACCCAACACAAAAGAAAAGCATACAGCATCATAGTGTAGTTTCATAGATTTTTGTTTGGTTTTAAAAATATTTAATGATTTTGATTAAATAAAAAGGTTCAAGTTTTGTACTCCAATTAAAATATAACCCTAAAGTTCATCATGTTCATTTAGAGAAATCAACATTAGCTTCAAAATAAATAGATCAATTATACCCAGTTGATTAACATTTAAAAACTCCATTTTCCAAAACTCATAATTTATTTATGTTTTAATATATATAAATATATATTTTAATCAATTAATTGTTATTTAAATATTAAAATAATAATTGTAAACCATTAGTAAATAAGATTAGTTTATTAACAATTACAATTACTATTACTAATAATATATATTTAATATTATTACAAATTTAAACTAATTGAATTTATTATAAAAATAAATTTCATTAAAACATTTACTAAATTAAAAATTTAATAAATTTAAAATACAAAAAAACTATTAAAAAAATTTTAATAAGCATTTTAGGGCCCACTAGCCATAGTAGGACTACTGCGCATAGTCCCCAATGGAGATCACCATAGAGGATAGAAGGGTAAGGGGAGGTGGGGATGGTGGATTGCCTCCCATGAAACATAATAATTTTTTTCAATCGAAAAAATTGCCATTCTCCCCTAAATATATCAAATTTTTATTTATATATATATATATATATATATATATATATATATATATATATATATATAGATATATAGAAACCGAGGATAAACAACTGAATTAAATTAACAAATTTGAGTTTTCCTTTTTTCTCAACCCATATCCCAATTTTAACAATCCAAATATGAATCATCAAATTCATCAAAGAATGTTTCTAATCTTAAATTTTTTTACAAATGTTTTCGAAATGAAAAACCATAAATACACAAACAAGGGTTTCAACCCCAAAATAAATTTTGAATATAGAATCACAAACATGGAGAAGACAAAATTCAAAGAATGAAACTATTGCACAAAACACACAAGATCCTACCTGGATCTAATGCTAAACCATAGATCAATGAAGCTTGCAATCGAATTCCCTTTCTTTTGAAAACTCTCTTCTCGAAAATTGGTTCCTCCAAATCTGTGAGTGGAGGAATAAGCTCTAATTTCTTAATAAAGAGCTTTCCCCAAATTAGGGCTTCGATTTTGCAATCTCATGAAACCTTTTTCTAATTATTTTATTATATTCTAATTTTCATTTGCAACCTTTTTGTAGTTTAATTAAAATAAACTTTATTAAATCAATTCATTTATCTCTTTTATCAAATCTTGACATTTTAAGTAAAATATTTATTAATTTAACTAATAATATTATTTAGATTTTATTATAAAAATGAAACTCCTAAAGATATTAATATTAAATTAAATAAATACGATTACACCAAATTTTGAACTTTAACTAAATCTTTAAATGTAAACATTTTATTTATTTGATGTCTCAATTAATTAAATATAATTAAAATATTGAATTTTCTTTATAATTTTTTCATTAAATTATCTTTTAATTTGATTTAATTATAAATGGAAATCACGATAGACCCACACAACTAAATACAAAAACACATTATAAAGTACATAATACTAAAACAAACTCAAGGATTCAAATCATGAATTCACATCACTTGATGAATTTAGAAGGGTAAAACTCAGATACTTGTCCTAATTTTTAGGAAAATTGGCTTAGGGTTAGGACTTGGACTAAAAAATTATCTCCCTCTTTTACCATTGAGATACTGTGATAGGGCATGCTCATCCTAGCAATTTAGGGATGTTGATGCCTGGTGCCTACAATTTGCATAAAATCTGAGCATGTACATACACACATATTCTAAACTGAACAAGCAATGGTGGGGAGTGGTGCATCATGTATATCCTAACTAGAAGGTTACTACAACTCCCTCCCTCAACCATATTAGAAATGTCATACATAAAGTAAAATATACAAGTACACCATTCACATGCAAGTATGGAAAAAGTAACCATAGAAACTTTATATAAATCATTCATCTAACTAACATTATGAAATAACTGAAATCACTATATGAACATACATGTATCATTATCAAAATAATTTTAACACATGAAATAACTAACTCAATAGATATATCAACTGAACATGAAATACATCTAATCAAATTTGGTAACCAAGTACTGCTAATCATAAAAAATAATCATACAACTAGCCTACAAGAATTTGGCAATCCAACATGAAAAGTTAACTAGGGGTAGGCATTACATACAATGTCATCATGGACATTATGTCCCATTCTCTAGTATCTCTACTTGACCTTGAAGAATAAAGTGTTCGACATTTTGTTGCTCCTAAGGAATACTTTTAAAGTAAAATACCTAGGCAATGACATTCAAATTGTTGCTCATACAAAATTAGGGATAGGAATCCCTTGGGTGGGTGGAATCCACAATCTTCTAGAACCTAACCAGAATGTGGCCCTTGAACCATTTATATTGGGCCTAACTACTAGGCAGTTGAAGAACCATAAGAAATGGGAACAAATTGGCTTGGATTTTCTCTAAAAGTGGTATAATCTTGATGAAGTAGCATACAAAAACCAATGGTTTCAAGAAACTGCAACCTTAGTTGAGTCTCATACTTTTACAAAGATTAGTATAGTAGTAGGGTAAGAGCACCAAGTTGTGGTGCCAAAAGGGGGTATTAGTGGCCACTTTTTATATTTTTTTCTGAAATCAACAATTTCTAAACTTTGACAAGAATTTTAAGATAGTTACACTCAAAATTTTAAGATATGACAAAAATAAAAGTAGTAGTACTTTGAATCTAGTTTCTAAACTATTAATTTTTTTTTCAAACTAATTTCGTTTTAGGTCTTCAAAAAAGGGGGCCATAGAAAGTGGTACTATTTTTTTAGAGAAAAATATAACACAGTGCAAAGGGTGCTTCCCTAAAATTTTAATTTTTTTTTAATAAACTTTTTAATCGCTCTAGGCAAAAGTTACCTAACACTGTGTAGTTTATCCTTAATTTTTTTGGGTAATTTCATAATGTGTGTTTTTTTTTATTCAATTTTGTAATTGCACACATCCCAAAAATGTGAAATATCTATGTGGTCCCACTAGAAATGATTGAAAACTAATCTAAAATCAAAACTTTTTTTTTTTCAAAGTGTGTAGAATGGAGTCTAGTTTTTAAAAAACTTAGTTGTTTCAAAATTCAATGAACAAGCTAAAATCTACACTTAATTAATACATGTTTGTTTTTGACAAAAAATAGACATACGTTCAAAATAAATTATAGGTGAAAGGCTTGAAATAGTTCAAATTTGAAATAAAATATATGGTTATATAGCTAACACAGAGATCTATAATGTCATGTAACCTAATTTTATTGATGCTCAACTACGAGGAAACTTGAAGGAGAGCACACAAGAAAAATCAATCATTTTTTTGTATGCTTTCTACAAAACATGTCTTAGACTAGTTTAGAAACTCTAAACCTTTGGCTTGGATCCCCAAGGAAAATCCAAGCCTTAGGCTTGGTAGAATCCAAAGCTTTAAATAGCACACACATGCTATTTAAAGCATTTTTAAATTTAGACTTACATAGCTTGTATGCACTACAATGCACACACACTTTGTAAGCTTGAATTTTAATAGAGAGAGAAGGATAGAGGGAGAGAGGGTAGAGAGAGAGAGGGAGGGAGGGAGGGAGGGAGAGGGAGTGAGGGAAAGGGGGAGGGAGGGGGGAAGAGAGAGAGAGAGAGAGAGAGAGAGAGAGAGAGAGAAGGTGGGATAGGGAGAGAGGGATGGAGAAATGGAGAAAGAGAGTAGGGGATGGGAGAGGGAGAGAGTGAGAGAGAGGGAGAATAGGGGATTGGAGAGAGAGAGAGAGAGAGAGGGAGAGAGGGAGAGGGGGGGGGGGATGTGTGTGAAATATATACAGTAAAAGAGAGGAGTGGGAGAGAGATTTACCTAGAGAAATATGGAGATGAAGATCATGATAGATACATGAATATATCTATATATATATATATATATATATATATATATCGAGAGAGAGAGAGAGAGAGAGAGGGTGTGTGATATAGAAAGAGTGGGAGAGGGTGGGAGAGAGAGAGAGAGAGAGAGAGAGAGAGAGAGAGAGAGAGAGAGAGAGAGAGAGAGAGATGGGAGAGGTTGGCATAGGGGAGAGAGAGAGTAGGGGATGAAAGAGGGTGGGATAGGGGGAGAGAGAGATTAGGGAATGGGAGAGGGTGAGATAGGGAGAGAGATACTTTTCACATTGTGTGTATGCACTATATATAGTATGTGCACACTTTATAGTGTGTACAAAGTATATGAAAACTCAAAAAAATGGTTATAACAGAAGTTTGGGTCCCTACTGACCCATATTATCTTTTTTGTCTATTGTCTATTCTGCTATTCTAACAAAAAAACACAAGTTTCATGTTGTTGGAAGTTAGCAAAAATCAAATTCAATCATTGGATACGCTATTTGAAGGCTTTTTGAACATTCTTTCATGCTATTGGAAGCTAGCATTTACAACAAATTAAATAATTGGATTCACTACTTCAAAGATTTTTGAACATTCTTTCTATAAAAAAGGTTAGTGCAGTCCTTTTTAAATATTCTTTGTTACTATAGAGATAAATTTCATTATAATTTGAAAAATTGTTTAATATATAGTGAATTCACTGAAATTTGTATGTTTGAATGAATTGTTATTTGGAAATGGTTAGAAACTTGATAAGTTGTTTAATATATATTGTGTATTTATTGAAATAGCTGTAATTTGTATATGTATTTGAATGAATTTTTATTTATAAATTGTAAGTAATTTAGATATTTGAATAATTTGGCATATAGAAATCATCGTCATGCTAGGGAAGAAACCAAAAACTCAAACAACAGAAGAGAGGGAGAGAGATTTTGTAATTAAAAGAGATAAAAGGAAATTATTACGTAAACAAAGAAAATTGCAATGCAATAATGAAGAATTGTCTTTCGAAGAGGAATACGAAACCTCCAATACAAAGAAACAAAGAGGAAGAATTGGTAAGATAAAGAGAACAAATGAGACTCTTATGCCAAAGAAGACAATTTAATTGTGAAGCTACACCATCTTCCAATGTTGGAGTCATATCATCATCTCATGTTGAAGAGATACTAATTTCTACATCCAAAAATTTACACACTCCATCATGCGATGTTGAAGGTACAACATCAACATATCAAGTAGGTGATACTCCATCTCTTGCATCTTATTACCAAGGCACATCATCTTTGGTTCAAGTTACACAAAACACTCAACCTTATGTTGATGCTCAAAATGTTGAGGGAATGGAAGAGATTATAACACCTTCTTGAATCTATTTTAGAAGACCAAAATATTTTATTGATATTGATACTAATATATTGAAATCAATACTTGACAAGATTAGCAAGCGTACTTGTCAAAAAAATTTAATCATATGTGAAGATTATTCTTTGATTAATTAAATATTACAAGGAAATTCCAATTATTTGTTGGAATGAT
The DNA here is from genome assembly GCA_028749045.1 of Cupressus sempervirens. Taxonomy (NCBI): domain Eukaryota; kingdom Viridiplantae; phylum Streptophyta; class Pinopsida; order Cupressales; family Cupressaceae; genus Cupressus; species Cupressus sempervirens. Next base: position 172,772,140 of record CM053793.1, read on the forward strand.
GAGGAATTTGAAATTTAGGTTCATCATGAAGATTTTTGGGCTAAGAACGATGTATAATTGAAATGAAAATATAATTGTAAAGAATCTAATGAGTGGATATGACAAAGTGTGTTCTAAATCACACACCAAAGATAGTAATATCACAAGATGCATAATTACATCGATAATAGTAAGTATAGAAATGAAGAAAGCTTGACTAATGAGAAAGACAAGAGAAACATTGAAAATTGGTAGATCTACTCTAAGGAGAGCTATGGTAAGGCATGAGAGAGTGGAAGATCCAACAAAAAATGAGTTATAGACATTTAACGGTAAGCTACCGCAAAAGGATAAAGAAATTAGTGGAGATTTGAAATCATTGATTGAAGATTTTGAGACAAATAACATGTGTGTTTCCCCTAATCAAAGAGATGTTGTAAGAAGGAGGATTGGTAGCTAAAATTGTGATCCACATGCGAAACATTTTTTGGACTCAACTCAGACACAATTTTTTGAAAAATTTATGCATATGTATCCTCAAATTCAAATAAGTAAAAGATTTTTTGAGATGGGTAATGCTTTTTATGTGAAGATAAATCACACACACATAACTTTTTGTAGGATACACATTGATTTTTCTAACAATTTTGATGTTTTAAGGCATATATGTGTGTTTCTGCATTCTAATTTTTTTTTGCACAATTGTGACATGAATGAGACACCTAGATCTTCAACAAAATTCATATCCAAAATTTTATATGAAATAGAGGATGGTCAACAATTTTACAGGACGTCATGCTTGGATGGTACATGATTATTTTATGGTTCTTTGCGACTTTTATCAATTTGTGAACATATGGATAGTACACATGCAATTTGATATGACATAGTAGATTATGAAAAATATAAGATAGGGACATATAATAGTGTAAAAGATAAGAAAAAAGGTAAAATATGTGATTTAGTCATTGAAAATATTCTAGTATATGAGATCCTGAAGATTTTTTGTGAAACAATTATTTATGAGTATGCAAGGCATACACATAGAGCTTGATGACTGAATTTGCAATTCAAGTTATACAAGGATACATTTCCATTGGATACCATTGTTTCAATTATAGACTTTGCATAGAACTACACACTACAACTACAAAATGAGGTGTAAGAAAAGTATTATACTTCTCAATAGATTTCTAAATTTGTTCACATAACATTCATGCATTCACCAACAACTATAGAGGATGACATGAAGATATTGAGGGAGTACTCTTTTTATATCAGTGATGATTGATCACATTCTATAGAGTTTTTACATGGTTTTTTTCAACTACTTTATGGAGTTTTAGCTAATATGAGCATTCCATATTGTGAGCATATTATTTTGTTAGACAATTGCACATCTCAATTCAAGAATGCATAGATGTTCTATTGGTTGAGAAGAATGCATAGGTTGTTTAGAGTTCAATATATGTGGAATTTCATAGAGGCTAGTCATGAAAAGGATAATGGTGTAGGTGAATGCATCAAAAGAGCCTTAGCTCATGAAGAATTAAAGTACAGAGATGGAGCAACATTGACAAATGCAAAATCCATCATCCGGTGGTGTAATGCTACAATGGGTTCAGGTAAAGAGGGTGAGTCCATGATTCATTCAATTGATTTGTACTCTTTTAGAATCTCTGATGCAGATTCATGGAGTATCGACAAATGAAAAATGGCATGCTTTTGTCCATCATGTGCAGAGAAAAATTGGGATGAGTGTGAGTCAATTGAATGGGTGGATAAAAGGGATATATGAGTTTTGGACCCAATTGACACCTATCATCCCCCACAAGCACTGGAAATTGTAGAGATGGATTCATCCATTGACTTTTACCACTTGTCTGATCTAGTGCAACCTAGTAATATATATATATATATATATATATATATATATAAATTCAACATGTAACTTTATAACTTTTACCTAAGTATTCACTGAATTAATGATCGCATTTTGTACATTTATCACCACATGCCATGTTTTTTCTATTGTTACACCTAGAGACAATAAAGAAGGGAAATATTATTATTTGTGTCATTGTGTACAGGCAAAATTTTTTTGGATCACTTGGTTATAGATGGTGAAGGTTTAAAGTACCATATATGTGGTTATTCAAGGATTGACAAATAGAGAGGAAGATTCTCCATTCTTCAAACCTTGGTGTCGCATCAAATGTCCACTTGATAAAATATAGTGGCAAAGCACATAATAAGACTCTTTGGAAGGTTCATGAGTCAGACCACAAGGAAATACTTGAGACATTAAAATGTAGAGTAAATCCAATTGGCTCATTAGATTGAATATAATTAGAAAAACACCAACCTTTCTCTCTTTTTGTGATATAGGGTGCACAACTAGGTAACTTTAAATGGACTTTCCCACTCTTTGGTGCATGATGCATCCCTTCTTTTTGGTTTTTGAAGTTTTTTAAGGGTTAGTTAAGAGGTTTTGTGTCTTTAATAAGTTCCAAGAGTTCTCCGAATGCAACTAGTCCGAATGTGTTTGTAAAAGAGCCAAAATTGCTCATTAGGTCCTAAGTTGGTCAAAAGTTGTTCAATGAGCCAAAAGTTGCTCAATAGGTAAAATGTTGTTAGGGTTCAAAAATAATGTATTTAGTTACCTAATAGGTCCTAGGAATCCTAACTAGGGCCCTAGAATGGTCCTAGATGGACCATTTGATCAAAATGTGTAAAGATTAAAAATTGCTCAGAAGTTGTAAAGTTGCTCAAAAAGTTACTTGAGCAACTTTTGCAATTTTTGCAAAAAGTTGCAAATGATAGTTTGAAAAGTTTTAACTACCCATGCTCAGGTATTTGAGCATGGGGAAGCACTCAAATTCCTCAAAATTTCCTAGTAGGCCTAATTGCCCCCAACTAGGTCTCCAACAAGAAAGATGTTAAGTTTTCTCCCAAACTCTCCAAAGGAATTCTCAAATAAAAAAGTTTTTCAGATACCCATTTTATCCTTCTTTAACATATCTCAGCCTTAGTATAGATTTTTTTGGACCAACAAAAGAATCATCCACCTAGGCACCCTTTTAAAGCATAAAATAGGGTTATTTTCCAAAGCAACTACTTGCTACCCTTGCTTCCAATTCTTTAGACTACCATTAGTCTCCTCAAATGGACCTAATCAAAGGAATATTAGGTCAATTTGATGCTCCAACCTCTACAAGTAAGAAATCCCCAAATTGGCCTCTTACAAACCCTCAAACCTAGGGCTTTCTCAATGTATGACTTCCCAAGCCAACTTCATTCAATTTAAAGTTGATTCACCATATCCAAGGCATATGTAGACATAATCTACCATAAAATAGCCCTCTCCAATGGATAGATCTCCTATTGCTACTCCTTAGGCATGCATTTCATGCACCTATAGCCACCTAAACTCCATTAGAGGCCTCTAGCCGTGCAAACTCCTATGCAAACATTGTTAGAAGTATGATTTATATAGTAATACAAGTTGTGTGTATCTAATAAGAAACTAGTCCCAATGTTTTTGTAAAAAAAGAAAAATGCTCATTAGGTCCTAAGTTGGCCAAAAGTTGCTCAATGAGTCAAAATTTGCTCAATTGGTTAACCATTGTTAGGGATGGGAAAATAAGGCTTTTGGTTACCTAATAAGTCCTAGTAATCTTAACTAGGGTCCTAGTAGTCCTAGATGGACCCATTTGACTAGAAGATGTAAAGAGCAAAAATTGCTCAAAAGTTGCAAAGTTACTCAAAAAGTTGCTTGAGCAACTTTTGCAAGGTTTGCAAAAAGTTGCAAATGGAGGTTTGGGAAGGTGTAACTACCGATTCTTGGGCATATGAGCATTGGAAACATATTTTGGAGGGTTAGAAGGTTTCTAGTCAAATTTCATACTAGTTTCCAACCAAGTTGCACTTTTGAGCAACTTTTATAACTTTTGCAATTTTGCACAAAAAGTGCAACTTTTGCAAAGTTCACTAGATGTCACTTCTAGAACTTGGAAAAAGTTCCAAATTATTAAAAAAAAACTACAAAAACCTAATCCTAGGCTATCTTGACTAAAAACTCAAAAAGACCCAATTATTCCTAATTAGTAACTTTTTCTCATAGCTCTCACAATTTGTTGTGGGATCAAACTTTCAACTCCATTAGCTCTCAGTGGTAGGGTAAACCCAAGTCCCAAGTTTATCCCATCTTGCTAACTGCTCAAACATTCTTGGGCATGCTAAACAAAATTGGCCATAAGAGTCACTAAATTCCATAGAACAATGATCTTTGATAGGCCATATCTCGGAGCTCGTGCAAGGTATGGATGTAATTCTAGGTGCTATAGGATCTAGTTGTCGAAACTAGCAATAAATTATCTCTCTCTTTTTGTATATTGGATTTTATTTTGATTTTTAGGCCCCATCTTGGGTGATGCTAAAACTTGTAGTGTTAGGTAGTATAAAGTCCCCAACAGGTGAATCTCTCTAACCATTTGTCATGGAATTGAACTGTTTATTTCGTTAGCTCCAGGTGGCTCGGTAAACCCTATTCCCAAGCTCATCCCATCCCATAAATTGCTCAAATATTCTTAGCTATGCTGAAAAAATTGACCCTAAGAGGTACTAAATGCTTTAGGGAAATGATATTTGATGGGGCATATCATGGAGCTTGTACGAGGTATGGATGCAATTTTAGGTGCTAAATGATCATGTTGCAAACATGTAAATAACTTCTCTCTATTTTTGGAGACTGAATTCCATTTTGATTTTGTGGTCCGATCTCAAGTGATGCTGAAACTTGTAGTGTTGGCCAGTACAAAGTCGCCAATAGATGAATCTCTCTAAGCATTCATCATGGGATTGAATTGTCTATTATTAGCTTTAGGTGGTTGGGTAAGCCCTAGTCCCAAGCTTGTCCTATCTTGTTGACTACTCAAACATTCTCAGGCATGCCAAATGAAATTGACCCTAAGAGTCACTAAATGCCATAGGACAACAAACTTTGACAAAGCATTTCTCAGAACTCTTGCAAGGTATGGATATAATTCTAGGTGCTATGAGATCATGTTGCCAAAACCTACAATAAACTCTCTTTTTGGAGATTAGATTGCATTTCTTATTTAACGGCCCCATCTTAGGTCGTGCTAATGTTGGATAGAATTGATTAATTGCGTATTGTCTTTGATTTTACACAAATGTCATATCAGTTGACAGTCAGTGAATGCCAAGCTCACTTGGTCAGTGAAGATAGTTTTCCTAGTCTACTGAGTGTTCTTGAGTTTACTCTATACAGAAGTTAGTATCTATCAAGCTCACTCAAGTGTCGAAGGAAGTTATTCAAAAAAGAGTGTTAACCAAGCTCACTTGGTTACTTAAGGGAAAGTTTAATAGATTCAGTATTAATTGAGTTCACTTGGTTACCAAAGGAATTTTTTAAGTTCATAGTGTTAACCGAGCTTCTATTGGTTAACACAATAAATCACTTCAAAATTAGTTTCTACCAAGCTAGGTTGGCTACCAAAGGATTTTCTTATTTTGGCATGTAAAGTTTAATTATTTTACCTATTGATTCTAGCTAATTGAGGTGATGAATATTGGTTATTCTAATTTGTATTTGAGCCAACATGACAATCTGGAAGGTATAAGTAAAAGGTCAATTTGTGATTTCAAAGTGGAAGATGCAAGTTGAATGAGTTGAAAGAGATAAGAAGAGAGGAAGTGAACTTGAAGGATAAGCTGGTATCTTTGTTGAGAAAAAAAGTATTACTCGATAAGGAAGGATCAAGTATGAACCAGAATAGGGATTTGTAATCAATAATTTAGTTGCATCACAATTAGGTCATTTCATTGTTACTCTCTAACCATTGTAGCAGTGATCTAAAAGCTCTTAATAGAGTTGGTTTAATAGCCATTTCTAAATCTTCTAATAGGGTGGAAATTCTATTGAATTTTTTGAAGACCTTTTACAAGACCACTACTAACAGGGTGATTAAATCCTTTAATAGGATCACACCTAATAGTGTGTTTTGTAACTTTTAACAAGGTTGGCTCCTAATAGGGATCACTTTAGAAGAGTGAAAAATAGTAACTAGTTACATTTGGTAGTTTTTCCCAAATTGGATTTCCACATTGAATCCTAGTGTCTTATGTCTTCATGTTATTTCTTTCATGCTTGCAAGTAATTAATGATAACATCTTAAGATCTGCTAAAGTAATACACACTCTACATTTACCAAGTTACAAAAATTTATGAATGCTTACCAAGTATCTACAGTAATCATTTTTATTAGTTTGGATTTTAATTGACATCTAAGGGATCTAGGATTTATTTTAATAGTAACTGATTCAGCCGCCCCCTCTTAGTTACTCCTCTTATATTGCCAATAGCTAAAACTTGTAGTGTTGTCCAGTACAGAGTCATCAACTGGTGAATCTCTTTAATCATTCATCATGGGTTCAAAATGTCTATTCTATTAGCTTTAGGTAGCCAAGTAAATCCTAGTCCCAAGCTCATCCCCTCTTGTTGACTGCTCAAATAGTTTTAGGCATGCCAAACATAATTGATCCTGGGAGTCATTAAATGCCATAGGGCAATGATCTTTAATGGGGCATATCTCAGAGCTCGTGTGAGGCATGGATGCAATTCTAGGTGCTACATGATCATGTTTCCAACACCTACAATAAACTCTCTCACTTTTAGGAGATTGGATTCCATTTTGATCTTGTGGCCCCATCTCGAGTGATGCTAAAACTTGTAGTGTTGGCTAGTACAAAGTCACCAATTGGTGAATCTCTCTAACCATTCATCATGGGATTGAACTGTCCATTCCATTAGCTTTGTGAGGTTGGTTAAACACTAGCCCCAAGCTATTCCTATCCTATTGAAAACTCAGATGTTCTAGAGCATGATGGATAAAATTGACACTAAGGTTCACTAAATGCCATAGGGAAACAATCTTTGATGGGGAATATCTCAAAGCTCGTGCAAGGCATGGATAAAATTATGGGTGCCACAAATTTTTGTTTCTAACACCTACAATAACCTCTCTTTATTTTTTGAAATTGTATACCATTTTGATTTTGCAACCCCATCTCAGGTGATGCTAAAAGTTGTAGTGTTGGCTAGTACAAAGTTGCCAATTGGTGAATCTCTCTAACCATTTGTTGTTGGATTGAACTATCTATTCCATTCACTTAGAGTGGCTAGGTAAGCCTTATTTCCAAGCTCATCCCATTCCATTGACTACTCAAATGTTCTCAGGCATGCTGAATGGAATTGACCCTCAGAGTCACTAAATACCATAGGGAAACAATATTTGATGGGGCATATCTCATAGCTCAAGCAAGGTATGGATGCAATTCTGAGTCCCACATGATCATGTTGTGAACACCTATAATAACCTCTCCCTCTTTTTGAAGATTGGATTTTATTTTGATTTTGTGGCCCCATCTCAGGTGATGCTAAAACTTGTAGTGTTGGTGAGTACAAAGTTGCCAATAGGTGAATCTCTCTAACCATTCATTATGGGATTGAACTACCTATTCTGTTAGCTTTGAGTGACTGAGTAAGCCTTAGTCCCAAGCTTTTCCCTTCCTGTTGACCACTTGAACATTCTTGGGCACATTAAATGAAATTGACCCTAAGAGTTATTGAATGCCATATGACAATGATCTTTGATGGGGCATATCTTGGAGCTTTATGAGGTATGGATACAATTTTGGGTACTACAAGATTGTGTTTTTGACACCTACAATAACCTCTCTCTCTTTTTGGAGATTGGATTGCATTTTTAATTTTTTAACCCCATCTTGGGTGATGCTAAAAGTTGTAGTGTTGGCTAGTACAAAGTTTCCAATTGGTAAATCTCTCTAATCATTCACCATGGGATCAAACTATATGTTTCATTAGCTCTGAGTAGCTAGATAAATCCTATTCCTAAGCTCATCCCATTCCATTGACCACTCAAACATTCTTAGGCATGCCAAATGGAATTGACCATGAGAGTCATTAAATGATATAGGGAAATGATCTTTGATGGGGCATATCTCGAAGCTCATGCAAGGCATGGATATAATTTTGAGTCCTACATGATCATGTTGCTGACACCTACAATAAGCTCTCTTGCATTTTGGAGATTGGATTCCATTTGGATTTTTCTAGTCCATCTCGGGTAATGCTAAAACTTGTAGTATTGGCTAGTACAATGTCACCAATTAGTGAATCTCTCTAACCGTTCATCATGAGATTCAACTATCTATTCTATTATCTCTAGGAGATTGGTTAAACACTAGTCCCAAGTGTTGAGCTATCATTTTACACAATGCTCAATGACAGGAAACCTTTCAAACTCCTCTCTTAAAAAGTTGATCTAGGATCAACTCCAAGGTTCTGGGTGATCTTGTGACCTACTTGAATTTTCTTAGTTGAAGATAAATATTTTTGTTCACAAAGAGACCTTTGCTGGTTCAAACCAATTTTTGATAAGATGATCAATCTACATGTTGTTTCAAAATTAACAACAAAAAAAGATATGTTTTTGGTATTTTCTATTTTTAAAAGAATACAATCTAATAATACAACTATATAAATTCCTAATTTAACCAAGGGTTTGTAAAAGAAAATAATAAAGATAAGATAATGAGAGGTTTAAAGAAAATGACTTGAACAATAAATCCCTAATAGACATAACCCACAAAAACAACATGTCTATGAATTAAGCCTTTGAAAAGGTAGGTAAGAAACTAGTGAAAGTAGGAGAAGCGCTTCCTCAAATCCATTGATGCAATTGTTCATCAGAATTTAGTAAAATTGAAAGATATTTCACTTCTTATCAAATCACAAGGCCACAGAAAGTGAACTCATGCGAGATAAGAAGCTATGTAGGAACAATAGGGTGATTTCTTCTCCAACTCAGTGCATCAATAGAATTTGTCAACATGCAGTAAACACTAGAACTAAAATATTACACAATTTAATCAACACAAAAAAAATATTAGCTCCATTATTATCATGAACAAGAATCCATAAAATTAAAACACTCCAACAAGAATAACTACACTCAGAATGAGAGCACCAATAACATATATTATTACATCAAAGTAACAGCCTAGAATACATGTTACATTCTCAAATTTATAAGAAATCATCTCCTCAATTTTTGTTGATAGTGAGAGATCTCTTCATGGAGATATATTCTTAAAACTAATAAAACAAATGGAATTATATACAAACTAACTCTCTAAATGGTGCTAAGTAGGATTCCACCCTAGTTTATATTAATTAATAGGTGCATGAGACTTTACATGACTTAGAAATAAGAAAGCATGAGAAAATAAGAAGTAAGTTGTCAAATGATATAGGAGTCTATGCAGATGCCAAAAATAGAAGCTCAACCTTCTAGATGTTTGGGAGTTAAACTGCCATCAGAATGCATTTCTAGTGCATGGAAAGCTCTAAATTTGGAGCTGGCAGTTATTTGGCGGCACACCTCTCACTTCTTCAAAAAATTTGGTGCACCATTAGAGTAGCATACCTTTGGAGTAGTGCATCTTGCACACCTACACACCTTGCACACCTTGTGCACCTCTGCACCTTGATGAAATTTGTGCAAGATAAGGTGCTCAATTCACCAAAAAATAAAAGTTCTCAGTTTTCAAAATAGTTTCTTGTTCTCTCAAACAATGTTTAGGAGCACCCTAGTGTACTTATTTTTCCCTTTTTGATGATTTATACCCTCTTTATAGCCAAACACTTTCATACATTTGAACTCTTGCTTCTTCTATTTGAAATCCCAAGGTACATGTGTTGAACTTATTATTAATAGTTTCATAAGATGAGGAACTTGTTTTGGTTCATGTGTCTAATCTTTGTATCTTTGATCCTCAATATAAATTCATGAATCAAAACTTTCATGTGACTCCTTTGAAGGTAAAGGTTACTAGCTGAGGTGAGATCTCTCTTGCTATTGATAATGAAGATGCTATGATGATTTGTGCACATCTACGTTATGAGGAACACCTTCATGTTATGTACACTTTGTGAACTATGAAGTCTATTCCTTGATTATTATTTTCTGATTGCATGATCCTTCCCAGTCAGAGATTAGGTGTTCTAGATTACCCAGAATGATCAAATGTTTGAAAATTTTTCATATTTTTTAAACAAGATTTTCTAGGCATTTTGATTTGGCTTTTCTTGAGGTCTTCTACTCAAAATTTCAATTTGAAACTTTCATTAGTCCCTCAAATTGGGTGGCCAAAGGCTTTCTATTTTAGGGACTAAAGTTATATTTTTAGTTTTTTCTTTTGAATAGTGTAAATGGTTTTGAATTTCAAGCTCTAGGTCAAAATTTATGACCCCAACAAGTTAAGGATGTATTTTTATCTACATAAAGAAGAAAACGTTAATTATCTTGTGTTGAAAAACCCAAAAGAGGACTCCTTAGGACTTTGATTGACAAAATTAGTTCAACATTAGTCAAAATAGTAATTCCCCCCCACCAAAAAAGATAGTTTTTGTGCACTAGAACACCTAGCGCAACTCGGAAGGTGCCCTAGTCTGCTAATTTGCTCTGGAAAATAGACAAAGTTTTAGTTGCACATTAGCACACATGCACACCTTAATGAGGTTCACATGGTGTGTATGTGCACAACTACACACATGTACATCTGTGCATTATGCAAGAAAGAGAGAGTCTAGTGGTACACACCCTTTGGAGGTGTGCACTTGTGCATGTGCACGGGTGCAGATCTACAAAGGAGTAAAGTGTACACTTATGCATATAGCACACTGTAGATGGGTGTGCATGTATACTAGGTGGACTAGTATGCCCTTTAGCACTAAAAATCATTATTTGCTTCAAAAAAACTCTATTCCTAACATTTGTGTTTCTTAGTTAAAGGACTAGGGCTTGACCTAGACTTCAGGTGGAGTTCCAAAAAAAGACCCACGCCCTGAACTAGGGGTCTCAAAAAGAATAAAAATTAATAGGGGGTCCCCATTCTAGGAGAAATGGGGCATGCCTTGTGAAACCACAACACTAAGCTAGTCCTATCCTATTGACTTCTTGAACATTCTAGATCATGCTGAACGAAATTGACCCTAAGAGTCACTAAATGCCATAAGATATCTTTAACACGGCACATCTCAAAACTTGTGAAAGGTATGTATGTAATAATGGGTGCTACAAGATCAAGTTTCTGAAACCTACAATAACCTCTCTTTCTTTTTGGAGATTGGATTTTGTTTTGATTTTGTGGCCCCATCTCAGGTGATGCTAAAAGACGTAGTGCTGGTAAGTACAAAGGTGCCAACTAGTGAATCTCTCTAATCATTTGTCATGGGATCATACTATTTTTATTGTTAGCTCTGGATGGTCAGTAAACCCTAGTCCCAAGCTCATTCCATCCCATTAACCATTTTAACATTCTCAGGAATGCTGAATGGAATTGACCTTTAGAGTTACTAAATGCCATAGGGAAACAATCTTTGACATGACATATCCTAGAGCTCATGTGAGGTATGAACGCAATTTTAGGTGCTACATGATCCTATTGCTGACACCAATAATAACCTCTCTCTCATTTTAGAGATTGGATTCCATTTTGATTTTACAGCCCCATCTCGGGTGATGCTAAAAAATGTAGTGTTGGCCAATACAAAGTTGCCAACTAGTTAATCTCTCTAACCATTCATTGTGGGATCGAACTATCTATTCTATTAGCTCTAGGTGGCTAGGTAAACACTAGTCCCAAGATCATCCCATCTGATTGACCTCTCAAAAATTCTTAGGCACATTGAACATAATTAACCCTTAGAGTCACTAAATGCCCTAGGGAAATGATCTTTGACGAGGCATATCTTAGAGCTCATACGAGGTATGGATACAATTTTGGGTGCTACAGGATCATGATATCAACACCTACAATAACCCCTCTCACTTTTTGGAGATTAGATTCTATTTTCATTTTGTGGCCCCATCTTAGGTGATGCTAAAACTTGTAGTGTTGGCCAGTACAAAGTCACCAATTGGTGAATCTCTCTAACCATTCATCATGGGATTGAAATGTCTATTTTTTTTTAGCTCTAAGTGGCCACTTGGAAACATTTTTCCTTATCATGACTTTCAAAATCATATTCATCATTCTATCATTTCCCTTACAAGGATATATTTTGAGGAACATTGGAGGCGTAACAATTGTAGAAAACCATGACTACCAATTTGAATCCATGGGTGTAATAATTTATTCCTCATGTAGTACAATACATGAATCTCCCTCTACACCTATCCACTTTCCCAATTTCCCCTCCAATAGTGAATTCAACCTCACTGATATCATAGAATATTGTTCTAGCTCCATTCGAACCATAGATAAATTATGTTCCACACATCATGCATTATATTTTAGAAATCTCTCCATCAAGTTTCCCTCTTATGGGTTTCTTGATTCCTTTTCCTGCTATAAATACTCCCTTTCCTAGTGGAAGAATAGTGGAACCATCTAATGTGAGTAGCAAGGTTTGAAGGGTCCTTCTCCAAAACATCATTGTATAGACTTTGATGCACTTTGACCACCTAGTATCCCTCCTAGTGTTTATTAGCTTGTACATATCTAAATAAGGCTTAGTCAAACCAAATTGATCTAAACACACCAAAAAACCACCATGACTTGGCTAGAGTCACAAAAAGCCTCAAAGCAACAATAACACAAATAAAGCCAAAATAAGGGTTGTTTGGTGCCCTGCACCAAGATAATGGCAGACAAAAGATATCCAAGGAAAAATGCAATAACTATAGCTATAGAAATCATAAAAAGAGTATATATAATGTATTTCCATGAATGAAGCTATCGAAGAGATGGATAAGCAAGCAGTATTGATATCAAATTTCATGACTAAATTAAAAACTTTATTTCAAGTCTTCTTGTGTTTTGGAGATAAAACATATAATATAAACTCTTCAAATGTTTATGGTGGCAATAAGATTCAAGCTTAGAAATTTACATAATGCAACCAACTCAAGACTCAAACTTCAATGTTAATTGTATAATAGTAACAAGAATTCAAGTTTTACTATTCTCATCCCAAAAAAAACTCAAAATAAGTTACTCATAATCAAAAGTGCTCATAACGTATACAATTTAAATACAAATTAATATCATAGCCTTATTCACATGACAAAAGATACTATCAAAGCTTATTATAATGATTCCTACCCTAATTTTGAATGAAAATAACATTAAAATGAAATACATGAAATACTTAAAACGTAAACAAGAAAAATAAGATATATATTATGATAACCAATAATGTCATACATGAACAAATTGATGCATCAAAGTTGCAAGTCTAATAGTTTTATGCATGAAATATTTGTCATCCATCAAATATAAAATTTCATATATACATCAAATGTATGTCAAATTTGTCCACTAACATAAAATCCAAGATATATGTCCGCTAATAGCTGTACATTTGTGTCCATCCCTATATCTTCTCCTTCCCATGAGGGGAACAAAACAAATCCCTAGAGTTCTTCGGTCATTGCATGGAGGGAGATGATGGGGATGGTGGGGTCTTCCTCACAAGCTTGCTCATTCTCTTGTTTAGGCTCCTCTCTAACTGGAGCTGATACAAACAAAGTTTATATGAATCAATAATTATTATACATTTAAATCAAATATATGTACACAAAAAATAAATTATTTTCTTACTTCCATCAAATAGTCACTGCATAAATCCACCTCAAAGGATCACAGACAATTAGGAGTAACAAGACCCTACAAAAATTCAATCAATATAATCAGTTGATCATAACTATAAATACCATTTGAAATTTCAACATCAACCATTATAAATAATAACTAAAACTATGAAAACTCTTTATACCTTGAACAATGGCTCTAAACTAGCCATCATGGCAACAACTCGACAATCGATGGACTAACAAAGATGAGGAGGAGTCTCGAATGTCAACAACTACAAATCATATAATACAATTTACATATTTCATATAGAATATAATATAATCTTATAAATTAAATTAACATGAAACAAATGTACCTCTATGAAGCTCATATCATTCCCAGGCTTAGAGTCCCTTATGAATGTCGATGGTCTAGTAGAGAACTAATGCACATGGATAAAAAATTTTGTCAATCCTTCACATGATTACTTAATAAATATATGTATTAATTTAAATGATTAAATTGATACATACATATCGACTCATTGACAGGACATAAAATGGAGTTGGGAAATTTGTACTATGGCCATCAACACTCTTACCTTAAATTTTGAATAATGTCAAGACATGCTAATTGATTAGCCTTTCACTATACATATGAAATGTGATCAAATTAGTTTATTATAATTGTAATTTACCTACGTTTAAATGCCAAATGTGTCATTTAGGAACTCATCGGTGACTAGCCCATCATCCATAGTGTCTCCAACATGACTACCAAATGTGCATGAGGATTCACATGACATGCACATGTGATCATGACACAAAGAAGGCTCCTCCCCAACTAATGAACTAAGAAAATGAAGGAGGGTCTATGTTAAAGCATTGATAGTCCCCAAAGTACTAGTCTCTACATGTTTCTTCACAACTGAAGGAATAATAGCATGTTCACCCTGTGACTTGACAACATGTGCCCTAACTACATTAGGTTCACAATGTGCCCTCAACCTCTTAAATGACAACCCCCACCTCTACCCTGTGAATCTAACATGTCAAAATAATTAGAAGTCTCCCCAATACAAATTCACAATGCAATTTATTTAAGAAATACAATGGAACCTTGTGATTATGTAGGGAGGGGCATCAAAATACCATCCACCATCTATCCCAAAAGTTATTTCTAATATCATCATGTATGCAATAGTGGATGGGGAACCTTTTAGTTGTATGTTTAACAATATCTTGTTGTCTAGGATTTTTAAACAATGCACATATGCTATCTTTTCCTATGTCATTTTTTCTTACATCTTTGTAGGATAATATTTTTGAAAAATATCTTCTTTTTTCTTCTCACTACACACATCAAATATCCAAATGACCACTAACATAAGTTACATGGCTCATGGTGGACTCAAGGGAGGATGCCAATTGTGCTCTCATAGAATTAGTTTTCTCACAAGCTTTCAACCTACTAATTATTTCTTCTAATTCATTTTCCCTCTTTCTATTTCATTCATTATATTATCTTAGGTGCTAGCAGGAGGTCTTTCAAATAGGGAGGTTCCAAAAGTTCTTGCTCTTCTTATGGAGGGTTTTGTTTTTGATCTTGTGGAGGGTTTTTTTTTTTTTTGATTAGGCTAGGGATTTGGTGGCTGATTATTTATATTTCCTAGTAAGAAACTAATTGTATTTTAAATAAATAAACAAATTTGAAGCGAAATTTTAAAAAATACAAAATAATGCAAAAACATACAAAACAATGTAAAAATATAAAACAATGCAAAAACAAGAATAGAAAACACACTTGATGATCCTAAAATTGATCTCCAATGATGGTGAGGCATCTTGAGGAGGAGAGTGAGAAAATTATTCAACTTCTACAAATTGTGTACGCATTGTTGAGGGGAAAGAAGGCAACAACATAAGAAAGAAGAGAAAATGGAATGGGCTATGGGCTTGTAGCCCATATATAATTTTTTAAAAAAGTGTGCACATGATTTTTCTTGGCCTCCACAAGCCTTAGGCTTGTGGAGCCCAAGCCCAAGTGCATGCATGCTTTTATAATTTTTAAAATTTTAGTTCTATGTCATCTTTTTGGCACCACAACTTGGTGCATTCACCTAGTACTAGGGTTTTTCAATGTAGTATGATTTCACTTTCTATTTTGTTTTATCAAATTATAATCATTAAACATGTGTCTTCCTAAGATTATAATTTTCAAGGAATATCAAAGAAATTTTTGGATTTCCATATGAAATTGTGTTTTATTGTTATGCTTACTTATGCATTGTTTTGGTATTTGCAAATTTTTCTATTCAATTGTTAAGAAACACAATATGACATTTAACATTGAATAAAAATAAACATATTAAGGTTTAACATCCAACCATTAATTTAATTAATAAATCACTTACTTCAGTGTTTAGTTTTAGTAGGACAAAATAATAGAATGTGTGGAACATAATTGATAGTTGCTTTTACAATCAGATTTAATTTTCCTTTAGATGGGTTTATTTTATTATCAAACTTAAGGTATCATTGAAAAATTATTTTATTTTAAAAATTATAAATTTTCTAATATATTTAAGAACTATGTTAGTAATATTATGAAGGTGATGCCACGATTACCATTGGATGAACAAAGATCAATGGTTTTAGATGTTCTTCCGGCGAAATTTGGTAATAGTTGACTAGTTTTTCCAAATTCCTCTAAAAGAATACATGTGGAAAGCATGTATCAAGTGTGAAATCACTATGCTCATAGAAGCACCATTTGATCAACTCAGATCAATGACTAGAGATGATTTTTGGGTTAATCTAGGGAACACTCAACCATTTTTATAAATGCACCTACAAAGAAGACACATGTCGACTCTAATTACTAATAAATTAATAATGATGTTTCAGTATTGAATTATTCATATTTATTTTCATTGCTCAATATTTGATCTTTGCACAAACTACCAAGATCTCTGCAAAAGCATTGGAGAATCACTAATCATAAAGGTGTTACAAACTTATGATTTTCAAGTGTTGGAAATACAAATGGGAGATGTGTATTTCTAAGAGGGGGGTGAATCAGAAGTACTAATCTCTAACCAATAAAACTTTCAAATTTAAAAAAATGCTTACATAAACATATTGAAATAATATGTAAAGTAAATGCATCCACATAAAAACTTGACATGAGATATGATTTCCCATAAAACCTCCAATGAGAAGGTAAAACTGGGGCGAGGATGACACCCACAATTCTTCACTACTACAACAATAAAGTTCACTTGTTAAGGTTACTTAATTTGACCATTCTCATGATCTGCCTTGTAAAATGCCTACCCTATTAAAGGATTTCAACACCCTATTAAAAGTGTACCTGGTTAAAGGACTTTAGAACAATCACTTGGAATGTCACCCTGTTAAAGGATTTCACAATGACTGTTAAGTCAACCTTAATAAAAAGGATTTCATCCTATTGATATAGTTGTTAGAAAGTATATAGTAGAATGTTTGATCTAATACACTTACAATCTAAAATTGCTGATTTTAGATCCCAATTTAGTCCTCCTTGATGCTTTTTGATCTGATATGAAATTACTATATGCTTAATCATCTATTTTGATAACTAATTCTGCAATTCTGTCCTTCTTCTAAGTTACCTTGAATGTATACTGATCAATTCACCCCTTTCACTGCCTTCAAATCTCCGCTAGCATTACCTCCTCATATCCATTCTCTAATGTTCTCTCTCATACATTGAATTATGGGGTTCATCTTCCTTTAAAAAGACTTTGGTGGCTTAGGATTAGGTATGAATCTATGATTGAGATTCATCCATTTTTCCTGATCAATTCCTTCCATTTTTCTGATTGGTTGAATGTTGATTGCATAGGAAATCCAAATAGATTAGATCTTATCTTCAAAGCTTTGAGATCTATCCATATGTTGGCTCAAAAATGGTTTACATAGTTTTTTGAATAACTAGGTCAATTTAGTGTTACTTGGCACTTGTTAATACTAATGCTCGACACATACTACAATATTGTCTTGCTTAACACTTGAACTTACTCGACATCTATTTCTCACTTGGAACTTGAACTACTCAATATCTATTGTTCACTTTGGCACTTGAATTTCTTGACATTTACTATTTACTCAACACTTTATTTACTCAGCATCTATACATATTATACTTGGCATATGTTACTAGCTCGGCATGAACTTACTAAATTTCTTAAGTGTGTTGACACTCAATTGTCAAAACCAATCTAAGATCAACAATCTCCCCCTTTGACATGAGTGGAAAAAAAACTTAACTATACATGATGAATCTAATCTCCTTGACTATAATATACATCCAGTTCAACATATATACAAAACTTCAAAATTGTTCAAAATTTTGTAATGGATTGTATACCTCAAATTTTTTGTGACTACCCTTGAGTTAATGTGTCTTTTCTATATCCAAAATCTCTCTGAGTAGATATTCCTCCACTAATACTCTTTTTCTTCAATCATTCTGATACTCTTTATCTGATATGTTCTTATATGCCCTATTTTTGCTTTTCTTGCTGTTTACTCCCCCTTTGTTTATTCTTCTCTCTATTTATTTATATCTCCCCCTTTCACATGTCTCCCCCTTGCATAAATATTTCTCCCCCTTTTTGACATTGATGTCAAAGAGTCTATACACTAAGTGTGTATTTATCCAAGAAGTTCTTATTAACTTCCATTACAATCTTGAGAGCAACATCCCAGTTGTCTATTGCAACATCTAATGATTTGATTTGGATGGCTATCTCTGCTATAAGGTGAACTAAGCCATCTAATGTTGAAATATTAGGATCTTTCTTGAGTACTATTTCTAAATAGGCTATTTCCTTCTTTAGTATTTCCATGTGAGGGGTTAGGGAGACTTGAATATGGACTAGCTTGGCTCTTGTGTTAGCCTCTTTTGCTTTTAGTATAGCTAGTTCCTTTTGTGTGTGAAGTGTGGAATGAAAGTGATTCTCACTCTAAGCTAGATTTTGTGGTAATTGCATACCAAATATTTTCAAGTTTCTCTTCAGACTCATAATCCTTTGGCTCATTTCTTGTGTGAAGAGTGTAGGGTCACACAATTTGGTGTATAGTGAGAATATATTCTCAAGTACCCTCTTCACTTTTTCAATCTTTGTAGCCAATTCAACTTGGGAAAGTGCTATTCTATTGGATATCTTCTCATTAACTTTTCCTTGAAATTTATTTTCAAGCCATTCCATGAGTTTTGAATTGGTTTTCTGGTCTTCATTTGTCACCTGTTCAACAATTTTTGAGAATTGTTCCAATATTGGCTTTGTTTCATCAAGTGTTTGCAAGCTAAATGCATCTAAAAAGATGTGTTTAATCTAATGTAGTGCTTTCCTTTGCTTATACTCCTTTCTAAGTATTTCTTAGTTCTTCCTTTCTAATGCCTCTTGCATCTCATTGATCTATTCAAGGTTCATGGTTGCATAGTCATACTTTGGTATAACTATTTCCTCATCTAATGTTGGGTTTCCATAGTGAAGTACCCTTGCAAAATTTGTTGAGCTCAAGCCTAGTGCTAAAATTTGAAGTAGCATTGCATTAGTGATCAACTTCTGAAGGACATTGGTAGGAGTGCCAATTGTTGGTAAACTAACCAATATCTGAATGGCTTCCTACTCCTTTTCCTTTGGAATGTCCTTTTCTTCTTTTGATCTTCCTTGATCAATCACAATTATCTATGGTCCACCTTGTGTTGGTGAAGTAGGTACAGATACCTCTGTTTGTCCTACTTATTTCTTTGTGGGCTCCTCTGCAGTCTGAGTTTGATGTTAATTCATAACCACTTTGATTGTGGTATCAACCATTACTAATGTATCTTCTAATGTTTTCTCTTGAGGTTGACCACTAGTAGTTGTAGGGATAGTAGAAGGTGGTTCTTGTGTATTTTCCTTATCCCTAGTTATGCCATCTACTGCTTTCTATAACTCATCCATAATGACCAATACTAGATTATCACATAATTTAGCCTGTAATGTGGATTGTTCAAGGATCTTCTTTAGATCCTCTGCAATTAGTGGATTTATGTTCTAAGTTGAGATGTCAGGAACATCTTATACTTTTATTGTCTCTGTAGGTGTGTTTTTGTCATGTAGAGGGCTTAATGGTGGCAATTGTGTGTCTTGCACACCTTGATCTATTTATTGCTCCTCAAATATTTCCATTTCATCTCCTTTTTGTGGTGCCTCCTCCACTATATTATCTACCTTTTCTTTTTCAACTTCTCCTTCCTTGTCATTCTCTTCATCTTCACCATTGTTCCTTCCCTCAAAGGGATCCTCCTCTCCTTCCTTGATAGTAGACAATCCATTTATCAACTTGCACATTTGAGTTGATTTCTTTACAACATCTTCAATCTTGTTTTGAAGAATGCTAAAGGCTCTATACTTGGGTGCAAATTTACTACCATATTTCTTATTTTCCTTTGTTATTTTCCCTTTTGACAATTCTGGCATCACTTGTGCCAGTGTAGACTCTCTTATTTCTTTTTCCATATTTAGGAAATAATTCCATTTATTCTCAACAATTGAATATAAATCTTGGGGCATTATATTATCAAATTCAAGTGGGGTATTCTTGAAGTTTGCCATCATGGAATATACTAATTCTTCCACCTTAGTTTGATCTTGTTTACTTAATTTATTAAAATCAATATTTTTCAAACCAGTTAAGTCTGCATTATCGCTAATATTATCACAAATATTTTCAATATCAAATCTAGGAGCATGACTTACCACTCTAAACTAGCTTGTGTCCTTTGACTCGATCCTTTCATCATCAAACTTAGGTTGTGCAACATATTTTCTCCTTAACTTCTTCTACATAGGACCTTGTTGTTCAATAGCCTTCTTCTTTTCTTTTATTTGCTCCTTATATTTTTGAGTTGTGCCCCTTATGGTTTCTCTCGTGCTTGGAGCAATAAGCTTTATAGGGCTTGGTTTTTAAATTTTCTTACCCCTTAGCTAAGCTGCAGGCCATGTCTTAGCCTTTCTCTTGTTTGGTTCTTGTTTTGCTGGTGCTTCCTTGGCTTGTTCCTTGTCAGTACCTTCTTCTTCTTCATCTTCACCCATTCTTTGGGTTAGGGCAAGAGGCTCTTGGCCCTGCTCTTGTTCTTCCTATTCATCATCATCATCATCATCATCATCATAATTGCCTTCAGGTCTGTCACCAAATTTTGCTTTAAGTTTCTTTACCATTTTATCCTTCTTCTTTAGAGTTGAGGTAGTTCTCAACTTCATTTCAACTTTGGATTTGACAACATCATAATTACCAAAGATTCTTACCAACTTGTCAACTTCCACTGCAAGTAGTGCAGTGATGGTAGCTGATGCTTTGTCTATGTTGATTTCATAACCCAAAGGCCTTAGCCATTTGACTTTGGGTACTATAGCCTGGATAAAGGTGTAATCAATATCTACCAAGAAGAAAATGTAATTGTATTACTTCTCTACTAGGGAAACTGGAATTCTTAGCCTTTGTTTCATTGATTGCTTGAAATCCTCAAAGTAGCTAGTCATAAAAGACTCAAAATTATCTCCCATTTGTTCAATGTACTCATTTATTTGCATAGCCACAGACTGATTAGTCTTATATCCTACCTTACCAAAAGAGGGAAACTCATTTTGAACATAGAAAAATATACATATCAAAATTGAACCAAATTTGCATTGAGCACTTTTAGATCTCCTTATTGCTCCTAAGTTCTCAATGATTTGCTACAATGGTAGCTCTACCAGATCATAAGTATGATTTTTCTTCACAATCTTATAGCCTACATCTACTACTATACATGGAACACTATTCAATTAGCTTGACTAATAGAGTTTGTGTGATATGACCCTTACTATAAATTCAAGAAGTGGATCCTTAATAGTATCAATGGTCATTCCTCTCTTGTTCTGCTTTGCCCCTATATTTTTCTCAATTGCTTCTTTTGAGTCACTCTTAGGGTCTTGGGCCATTCTAGTGTTGGATATCCTATAACCCTATGTACAATCCTCTTTGATAGTTTGATAGGTCCTCCTTCCAACCATAAGCACCCATCATGGATTATTCTTAAGACAATTCTTATCCATTTAGTCTTGAAGACAGTGGGGAAATCTAGGGCACAAGTTAAGCCCTTCCTCTCTATGATTTGGAATTCTTCTTTTAATACTCTATTTTGACATAATTTATCATACACTTAATGAATTTCCATGTCTCCTATTCCTCTAATCTTACAATTATAACACTTTCTTACATCCTAAACCATTACGACCTTGGGTGGAATGACTGATAATGTGCCTGCTAGGTCATTTTTGTATGCAACCTTAGTAATAGCCCTAAAATATGGTTGCTTTACCTCATTATTGACCAATTGAACTTTTAATAGTTCCTTATCCTTAGGATTCCTAGAGCTAGAGACCATTTTGCAAACTAGGGTTTCAACAAATATAAAACTGCATAACTGTGTAACTCGATACATGAAGAATACCTTTAGATTGATGGAATGATGCTTGATCTCTACTAGAATCCATGCAAATGCTTCAATTTTTTCTTGTCAATCATTTTTTTCTCTCTACCCACTCTTGCTCTATGTTTGTAATGAAAAAAAATTAGCAAAAATTTTCCTTATACCCTTTCAAAATGTAGCATTTAATGCATGGTACATGTACATCTGTAAACTTGGCTTCTATACAATTTTTTCTTCACTCAACATCCATTGGTTTTCTCATCACTCAATTGCTATAAGAATTTCCTTGACTCAACTCCAATAGGAATTTCCTTCACTCGATAGCCACCATTGACCCAGCTTCAATTGACTTTAGCTAACAACTTGGCACACACTAGAATTTACTCGGCAATTGAAGAGAACTTTTCACACTCAATAGTAAGATGAAAACTTAAAAATTTGACCTTGGTTTTTCCTTGTTGACTTGCATCTTTATTCATGCCAATTTATCCTTTTTAGTACTAACTTATCTTGGAACTGATGTATGATGAAGCATTTAAAAATGAGTCCCACATACCTCTTTTTTCTTAGTTTATTGAGATGTGATCACTTGACCTTTCAGGTGAAGTGATCACTTTATTTGATGTGCTACATCCATCTTTCTTCCTCCATGTTTTTTTTAGCTCTCCTTTGATGTGATCAACATCTATCTTTCCTTTTTATTAAACTCTGAGTTAGATGCCTTTGTCCTTGTTGGGAAATACTTGCTAATATGGCTAGTCTTCAAATAGCTAAAGCATGTAGTTTGACTCAACCATCTGTTGTAGCTACCATTGAAGTGCGTTCTTATGTAATTCTTAGGAATGTGTCCATACTCTTGACAATAATGATAGGTATATCTTGTATTGTAATCCCTATTATAGGAATTTTCATGGCTTCTTCCCTTGTTTGATGACCATGTGGACTTGGATCTATATTCAAAGGCTTTGTGTCCAAACTTTTGACAATTGTAACAATGTCCTTCAAATTTTGGTGCATGCATGGTTCTTGTTCTACATTCATGTGCCTGATGACCTTGTTTGTTGCACTTGTGACAATGAATCATGTTCTTTGGCTTAGCATTCTGACTAGCATTCTTTCTTCTACAAGCATTAGATGTATGTCCTTTCTTTCCATAATGATGGCAAGTAGGTTTAGAATTCTTACCTTTATTGTTTCTTTCCTTAGCAGTTTTGGATGATTCTCCTTCTTCAGTGCTTGTGTAGCCCAATCTTGATGTGTCTTTAATAGATCTAGGGGATTTCAATAGTTGCTCAAAGTACTTGATGGCTTCATTTGGCTTGTTGAAACTTTCAGCAAACTTCTTTTCTCTTTTCAAGTCATTTTGCAGTTGTTCATTTTGCAACTTCAATGTACTTATCTAAATGTCCTTAACATTCAACTCATTATGGGCATTCATCATTTGACTTAGTGTGTCCAATTGGATGTTTGAGATCCTAGATAGCTCTGTTGACTTTTCTTCCAATCTATTTAACAAAATTCTTTTGTCTTCTTCAATCATGGCCTTGTCTTCTACAGCTTTCTTCTTTTGCTCAGTCACCTCACATAGCAAAAGAGCTTGTGATTATTGTTCCAACTTGAGATTTCTTATCTCCTTAGCTTGTGCTTTGTTCTTGTCTATGAGATCTTCAATTACTGCATCAAATTCATAGGAGTTACCATCTGCAAATAACTTTGTGGTGTCAATCTCTTTGTATTGTGTGCCTTTTTTTGCTATAGAAATCTCTTTCCTTCTCTTTAGTAAACTTCTCAATGCATCTTTGGCTTCATTCAATTGTTGTAGTAGGAGATGTATTTCAATCTCCCAATCCTCAATCTTCCCAATTTGTAAACCTCCATCTCAAGATCTTTTCTCCAAGTTGTAAGCATTCTCCTAATGAGAAATCAGCTCTGATACCAATTGTTGTAAGTACAAATGGGAAATGTATACTTCTAAGAGGGGGGGTGAATAAGAAGTACTAATCTCTAACCAATAAAACTTTCAACTTTAAAACAATACATGCATAAACATATTGAAATAACATATAAAGTAAATGCATCCACATAAACAATTGACACTAGATATGATTAACCATAAACTCTCCAATGAGAAGGTAAAACTAGGGTGGGGATGACACCCACAATTCTTCACTACTACAAAAATAAAGTTCACCTGTTAAGGTTACATGATTTGACCATTCTCATGATCTACCCTGTGAAAAGCCTACCCTGTTAAAGGCTTACAAAGGATTGTTAGATCCTACCCTATTAAAGGATTTTAACACCCTACTAAAAGTGTGCTTGGTTAAAGGACTTTAGAACAATCACTTGGAATGTCACCCTATTAAAGGATTTCACAATGACTGTTAAGTCAACCTTAATACAAAGGATTTCATCCTACTGATACAGTTGTTACAAAGTATAGTAGAATGTTTGATTTGATACACATACAATCTGATATTGCCAATTTTAGATCTCAATTCAGTCCTTTTTGATCCTTTATGACATGATATGAAACTACTGTATCCTCGATCCGTTGTTCTGATAACTACTTATGCAATTCTATCCTTCTAAGTCACCTTGAATGTATACTGATCAATTAACCACTTTCACTTCCTTCAAATCTTTGCTAGCATTACCTCCTTGCATGCATTCTCTAATGCTCTCTCTCATACACTAAATTATGGGGCTTTGTCTTCCTTTAAAACGACTTTGGTGGCTTAGGGTTAGGTATGAATCTATGATTGAGATTCATCCATTTTTCCTACTCAATTCCTTCCATTTTTCTGATTGGTTGCATGTTGATCACATATGGAATCTAAATAGATTCGATCTTATCTTCAAAGCTTCAAGATCTATCAATATGTTGGGTTTAAAATAGTTTACATAGTTTTTTGTGCCATCACAAAAAACCAGGTCAATTGTGTGTTACTCAACACTTGTTAATACTGATGCTCGACACATACTACAATACTATCTAGCTTGACGCTTGAACTTGCTTGACATCTTTTGTTTTCTCAACACTTGAATTGCTTAGCATCTACTGTTCACTTCGGCACTTGAACTGTGTAGTAGTTACTATTTACTCGACATCTATACATATTATACTCGGCATATGTTACTAGCTCAACATGAACTTAGTAAATTTCTTAAGTGTGTTGGCACTCAATTGTCAAAACCAATCTGAGATCTACAACAAGTTGCAATGCAATCCATGTCTTCTAAGACAACTGATAGACTAAAATTGTATATTTGAGTTTCTACTTTTTGGGTAAGAACTTGAACATATCTTTCTTACCACATTTTTAAAATTATTATTGTAATTTAAGTTTCTACTTTCTGGGTAAGATCTTGAACATATCTTTCTTACCACATTTTAAAAATTATTATTGTAAGTGTAGTGTTGTGCATAGAATTTAGGGTTTAATTTTGAATTTATCATGCATTATAAGCCTAAACTATTACATTCTAGTAGATAGGTAACTGGCAAAGTAAAATATTAGATTTAAAATTTAGGGTTTAAATGTTGATCATGCTTGTAGTTTGTAAAATATAATTTTTGATTATATCTCTTTCTAAAGTTTCTAGTGATGATGAAAATATACAATAGTAGTAGCACTCGCACTAGTAGTGGAAGTGAAACCTAAAATAAAATATAGGGGATAGGGAAACCATTTGTTGACTTAAACAAATTGGTTAAAATGCTAGGTTTTATTGATGAATTCCATGATATTTGTGATCCTATTATCTATGGAAGGAGTATGAAGGAAGTCAAACATAAAATTCTAAATAAGTGGAATGATCCACAAAAGGAGTCAAAATATATTAAAGACAAAAAAATGATAGGGCCTATTGAAAATAAATTTGCAGCATGGACTACAGGAATAACCTGCTTGGGGTTTCCTCAAGTATTCCCTTGTCCAGAATTTGTAATGATTTGTGCCAAAAACTATGATGAAAATAGAAATGAAATTTTCAATCAAAATACACAAGAGGTCATTCTATCAATAACATAGAGTGAAGTTTCTAGTTGATTGGACATATAGTATGAAGCACAAAACTCTACCCACATTGACCTAGAAAAATTAGCAAAAACATATGAGAACTTACAACCAAATTAGAAAACATTCATGTATTAGAGGATTAACACAGACATATAATTTCAATCTACCCCATGATCATAAAATGCCTTATGAATTGGATATTTTTGCAATGGGTTTAGGATACTATATCCCTACTACCATTTTTTTGGGTTTGGAAAGTAACTAGAAGGTGGGTGCCAACATTCTAGAAATGGTTTTCAATATTCATTGTGTACGAGATTGAGTAAGATATAATTATATTGAACACACTATTCATGGCATGCAAGAACAATTGTTAATGATTAAAAAAAGTTCACAATAACACTTATAGAAGACATTTAGATACATGATCTACTTATGCTATCTTTTGTTATCAAAGAATCATCAAATATTTGACACAAATAAGCTTCAGCTTAATTTTGGTAAAAAAATATTTGAATGGACACTGATGATTAGGGTGAGTGATCCCCAAAGGGACTACAGAATCTTTACAGACATCTTTTTCACACCCCTTTACCATAAAATTATAGGCACTTCAATTCCAAGATTGCGTGTTTCTTACGAACAATTAATTCAACTAGGAAGTCAAGTTCAATTAATCGACTGAGACTTTATGAAAGACTACATTGTATTGAGGTTTTATAGTTCAATGGTAGAACCCTACAAACTTCCAATAATTGTGACACAGAGGGTATTTGTATTGAAACATGTACAATAGATGTACTCTTTCATGGCCAGAAAAAGAAAACCATATTTCCTTCCTTGTGTGTTGTATGCAGAGGGTTCGCATTTGAGAGAAGAGCATTCAAAGTGGCACATGATTTTTTTACAATTTTACAATTTGATGTTTCTAGACACTAGTAGTATGCTCCACTAAACATAATTGGTAAAAATATTGTATAGAATGGGAAATTTTTAAGAAAATTTTAGCATGACAATATTCTATTGATTGAAAATTTTAAAATCATGGACTCCTAGGAAGCGGTCAAAATAGAGATGGAGAAATGCATTAGTGAAAACAATATTTCAATAGAGGAATTGCTAGCACAAATCAAAGAATTGAAAAGTTAGAAAGAAAAAGTATCGCCTATGACATCTTAAAATTTCTACTAGAATGTGGATCATCCAAGTATAAAATCTCTTCCAAACACCATAGATAAAGATTATGTAGTTGCACATTGGTGTCGATAAAAAATAATTCCTTTTTGGGAAATGAGGAAGAATCTTGGGGACCCTAAGACCTTTGAAGATTTTGAAGACTCTCCTAAGGATGAAAAATTTAGAAAATTATGGGATATTGAGCATCTAGATGCAACATCAGAAAAACATGATGTTGAGGATGAAAAAAATGAGTATGAGGTTTCTCAGGATTCTACTTCCATTGCCATAGGCAATGCCATTGGTTCCACTAAATCCACCCTACAAACTACTACTACTACTAGTACATTCAATTCAACTTGATAATATATTGTAGTCAATCAATAGAAAAGGGAAAAGTATGGCATATGGGAAACGATGATAGAAAGATGGGTTATCCAAGTGATAGTGGGATGGAGAAAACATGTCAAGGACCTTGGTATCAACTACCCCTAGTAGAGCCATCAAAACCTGGTCATAAACCAATCATTATAGATGAATCACGTGACCCATCAAGCTCATCAAAAAGAGGTGAACCCATGAAATTGTTCATCCCATCTAAAATTATGAATCCCACTATTGATAAATCTTCAAAAAGAACATTGTGAGTGTACTTTGACGAGAATATTGTAGATGAATGTGTAAAGAAGTAAAATGTTATGCATGCTCTACTAATATAATGCCAGTCACAATTCCTTTAGGACAATACCCTCATAATAGTCCAAAGGCTCCACTTGTTAGTGGTAGTGGAGAAATATTAGGAAGGAGTGATGTCATTAGTAATCCTCAAAATGCAATTATTACAACCTTGGGCATTGGTGGAGACAAGTACAATATTGTAAGTGCTCTTTCTCCTTTCAAACAATGTATTGTGTCAATAGAGCTAGATTCTAAATTCAATAATTTTATAAGAAATTTTGAAGAAACCATAAAAATGAATAGAAAAAATAATAAGGCATTCAAGAAGGATGTACTTGATGTGGCTCATTCTAAAGAACCTGCATCGAATAGGATATTTTCAGCATATAACTCAAATAAAGAAATGATCAAGTTCATGATTGTTTCACCCCCAAAGCTACATAATAATCCACTAGAGAGTGAGATAAATTTACCATATTTTCATGTCAGCACCCTATCTATAGATTTCTTTAAAGTAAAAAGTGTGGACAAAGTTAGTGTGGAAAAAAAGACCAACTCTATGGTCTACAATTCACTATTCAAGATGGAAAGAGAGAAAAAATGGTTGGAGAAGGAAATTGAAAAGTTAAAAGAAGACTTGGAAAATGCTAAGGAAAAGGAGAAAGTAGAATATAATAGGTGCAAAGAAATAGAGAAAATGATATCAAGTGCTTACTCTCAAGAAGTAATTGCAAAGATTGGACAAATGGAGGTAGAAACGAAAATTCTACAGGAACAATTGGAAGAAAGAGAAAAAATGCTAAGTGATGTAAATGTGGAGAGAGAAGAAGAAATACAAAAGTTGAAGGAAAAATTTGAAGAATGTAATTAAAAACTTAAGGATAGTATGAATCATGTTAATATGGATACAAATGTAAAATTCAAATAAATTAGTGAGAAATTGCAGGAAACCAATAAACTACTTGGGGATGAAAGAGCATCTACAATAGATATTTTTAAAAATTTGGAGTCTAGTAGACATACAATCAATAACTTAAATAAGCTATTGGACAATGAGAGAGAAAAAGACAAATACTCGGAAGAGAAAGTAGAGGAAACAAAGAAACAAATTGAAAATAAATTGACACAAATGGTGGAAGAGATACACAAGGTTTTTGTTCTTGTCAATCTTTTTTTTTTTGTGGGAGTATCAAGGAGAAGATTGAAAACAAAAAGGAACTTCTTAAGCTTAAGAGGACTACAAGATAGATTGTACACATAATCAACAGAAAGAGTGATAGTATTTGGCCAGCAACAAAATTCATGACCGAGTTAGTACATCAATAAAGTCATCATCTATCATTCAAAAATGCAAGAGTATAAGGGAAGGAGAGGAATATTAAAATTTATTTGAGAGAAAGCTCACCAAGATGGATGATAGAGAAAAATTAATGATAAGTCTTGGTTTTCCTAATCCTTTCCATAGTATCTCATCAACAAAATTTGTTCGAAGGAAATATTTCCAAAAAGAGTTGGAGGCAAAAGTGATGTCTAGAGTGGCCAAGTTTCCTCATGATATAGCTACCAAAGGTATTTTTAATTACATCAAACCATTGGAAAATATGAATGCACTATTGGATGTAGCATTGCTTTCAAGTAAATCTTCCAAATATGGATGTCTAGTATAATTGTAGGTCATCTACTATGACATAACAAATGTTCAAAATCCAAATGAAGTAGAACTCATCATCCTAAAAAATATGACCAAAATTAAATTAGCTCATAAGATATCAATCAGAGTATGTCAAACTTGGAAAGTGATTTCAATCATCTTTGTAGTGTTTACTTTATTTCTATTTGTAATGGTTTGATATGAGTTTAAAAGTTTTCACTTCCTTTCTTGAACATGATAAACATAGTACAATCCAAATGCTATTTTTCTCAATGGGCTTGTCAAATGTAAAGGAAAAAAATATTTTGATACTAAATTTGACGCTACTCTAAGACACTTCCCATGAGGCAAAACCACCTTAAGTTGTTTTTTCTTCCTTATTTCTATATTTCTGTAGAAGGGAATTTGGGGACATTTTCCAAATGTAATAGTTATAAATTTAGTACTTACCACTCATGATTATGAAATTGGATATTCAAATTTAAATTTTACAACATGAATTCAATGAATTGTATCAATTATCATGTGTAAAAAAAGTAATGAGAATGAATATGAATTTTATCATTTGAATTGCTATATTGTCATTAAAATCATCAAGGATTGTGCATAACAATGTATCATATGAGCATAATAATGCAAATAAAAAATAATACTTATGGTAAAATTTGAATGAATCTTAATTCATGGCATCATTTAACATATAAAATGTACATGTTTTTTTGACATTAGACATTTAGAAAATGATGTAACTTATTATGCATGATAAATGAATCATGATGAGTTTTGGAATGAGTTTATAGGAAACAAGATACTGCAAGGGGTGGGAGGGGTTGAATCAAGATCTTAAACTTTGAATTGAAAACTAATTTCACAAATTCATACCTAATTCATCTCATAGATTTATCATTAAAACTATAATGTTGAAACATAAATGAAATACATCACATTCATAAAGATTTCAACACATAGCACAATAATTTGGTTACTTGGAAACACTTCAAGATGAAGGTAAAACTAGAGTGGGGATAAAACCCACAAATCTTCATTGTTGCAATTATATAGTTAACCTATTAATATTATAATGTTTGATCATAAGATATGATTTACCTTATGAAAGGTCTACTCTATTAAAATCTTAAGAGACTATGAGGTCTGATGTTGTTAAATGATTTTAGACTCACAATGAAGTAATGACTTTGTTAGGAGGTTTACATAGATTTGTTAAGACTAATCTATTAAGAGATTTACCATGGCTCAATTAACAATAAGTGATTTAGTACCTGACCCTCAGTTTTCTCTACAAGCTAATCTTGGGTCTCCTCTTTTCTACATCTATGATATGATCTTGTAATCTGATAACTCAGTTCAATCCTTTATTGCTTTGATTTCTCTTTTGCTTGATTTTTCTTTGAAACTATATTTTTTACTGCTTCATATGCACATAGTTGATAATAATTTTATTAAATTATATATTGTCATTGATGTTACACAAATGTTGTACTCTAATTGAGCTCAAAAGACCCCTATATCAACCAAGAAAAAGTTCATAAGAATTCAAGTTTAGTGACCAAGTGTAAACCAAGATAGGTTAGTCATTGAAGGATTGTTGCATAAATCAAGTTAGGCCAGTTACTAGAGGATTTTAGTGTAAATAGAGTTAGGTAGATTACCAAGGAAATCAATGGAAACTAAGTGACCCAATTTTAGTGTCAGCCAACCTACAACATAATAGTTTTATTTATTAGTTGGTCTATGTAAGCTAACTTAGTGGATGTTAATTATTTGTTTAAAAGGATATTCAAGCTGAGTTGACATTGGATTTCATATATATGAAAGGTCAAGTTGTATATTGAAATATGGAAGTTGTGGAAGAAGACAAGATGCAAATAAAGAAGGATGCCTAATTAAGGGTAGAACATAAAAGGAGTTGTAAAAGAATATTCTGATCAAGAAGGATCCATAGGATAAACCATGATATTGATTTGAATCTATAAATCATTTTCTTCATCAACCAGGTCAATCATCATTACTCTCTAACAATTGTAGTAGTGAAGAAATCTCTTAATAGAGTTGACTTAATAGTCATTTTGTAAATTCTCTAATAAGGTGATGTTTCTAGTTTGATGTGTCTTAAGACCTCTAACAAGGTCACTCCTAATAGGGTGATTCAAATCCTTTAATAGGGTCACACCTAAATTTTTTTTTTGTATGCTTTAATAGGGTTTCCTCCTAATAGGGATCACTTCAGAAGAGTGAAAAGTTGTAACTAGTTGCATTAGTGGTTTTCCTAAATTGGGTTTCTATGTTAAATCTTTGTGTCTCATGTGTCTCATGTTATTTTCTTACTATTGTATCTTTCTACAACTAAGTTACTAAAGGTTAATACACATTAATATCTTAAGATTGCTTTGTTAATCGAGTTATAGTGAATATCTCGCTCTGACAAAGTTGTCCAAGGATTTGATTTAATAAGAGGTTTATATTGACATATAAGGGATTTGGAATTTTTTTAGTGGTAAATAATAAACCCTCCTCTCTTAGTTACTCCTCTTATATTTCCAACAATTGGTATTAGAGTTGTTTGTTCTTGCAAAAAAGGTTTCAAGGACCTAAGATAAAGGTCAAAGATGTCTTATAGAAGAGAGATCCTTGAGTTAAGCAATGAAAACCTTAAAGCATGATAGGAAGTCATGAAGCCACATTCGGGAACCATTGGAGATACAAGGTTAAACTTCTTGGAAAATCAATATGTGGCACCACTAGGTCCTTTGATTGTGGATCAAATGGTAGAAAAAAAAAATCACAACACAATGATGATTGTCATTACTTCCTATCTTATTTACTCTGAATTTGATGAAGTCAAAGATTGTCATATTTCCTATGAAATGTGAAACAAACTTGAAAAAATCTATGGAGGAGATGATAATGTGAAGATAGCCAAATAAGAAAGTCTAAGAGGCCAATTTGATCATATGAGAATGTGAGAAGATGAAAAAATTGCAAAATAAAATGAAAGAATCAAAGCAAGAATGAGTTCAATTAGAGTCTTAGGAGGAACAATAGATGTTGTAATAGTAGTAAGGAAGATATTAAGAACTCTTCTTCCTATTTAAGCAATTAGAGTTTCAGATATTCAAGAAATGAGATGTGATCCAAAAAATGATATAACTCTGGATGCACTAGTAGGAAGGTTAACAACTTTTGAGCTGGATAACTTCAATAAGTATCTTCCTATATCTTGCAACATAGAGTTAACATTCAAAGAAAAACTAACTCTTGATAAGAGGAGAGGAAACTCGAAAGGAAAATATTATGACAATGAAGAAGGAGAAGAATCAAATGACAACCTTGATGCTATTGAAGCCTTTCGTGCAATAAGTTTACCAAAAGGTAAAGGTAAATATAAAGGAAAAATTCCATTAATTAGTTTCTCTTGTGAAGAAGTTGGTCACATTTCTACAAGGTGTCCAAACAAGGAAAGAAAAGATGACAAAAAATTCAGCAAGTTCAAAGGCAAGAAAGATTTCAAGAGCTACAAAGACAAAGGTAAGAAATCTTTTTATATTGCTAAAGATTCTAAAATTGATAATAAAGTTACAACAGTATATATTTCTATTAAAGATGAATCAAATGATGAGGAAAATGAAAAGATGGCACTTATTTCTCATGTTAGAAAGAATGACACATGCATAATAGATAGTGGTTGTTCTCATCAGATGACTGGTGATAAAGCTAAGTTTGAACACTTGGAGCAGTATGATGGTGAAAGTGTTAAATTTGGAAATAATGAATCATGTTATGTGAAGGGAAAAGAATGCATTGCATTAAAAAATGAACTCAAATGTGACAATGCTTGCTGGGTTGAAGGAATGAGACATAATCTTCTAAGTGTGGAAAATCTAAACAACATTGGGTACAAGATAGAATTCACAATTAGAAGGCCAGCTGTGATGGATGATAAAGGAAACCTAGTTGGATTTGGAAATTAGACAAAAGCTAATCTATTCTATCTAGATCTCATTGAAATTTCATGATTTTTGGCACAAGTAAAGGAAAGTTGGCTATGGCATAAAAGAATGTGTCATGTAAACTTTGATAATTTGGTTACCATAAGTAAGAGAAGAAGAGTTAGAGGTATTCCAAATATGAAGAAACCTAAAATTTCCATGTGCAAACAATGTCAGATTGGAAAGATGGGTGAGACTAGCTCCAAAAGTAAAAACTATAATATTGAGGAAGTCTTGGAACTAGTTCATAGAGATCTTTGTGGACCAATAGGTATTGAAAGCTATAGTGGAAATAAATATTTCATTTAGTTTTTTTATTATTATTTTAGGATGATGATAGTAATGTACTTAAAAGAAAAATTTGAAGCTTTTCAAATGATCAAATGGAATCTAGCTAGAGTTGAAAAAGAAACATGCAAGAAGTTAAAATGATGAAGTTCAGACAAAGGAGGAGAATTAATTTGTAATGAATTCAATGAGTTCTGCAATGAAAGAGGAATCAAAGGCAAGTATCTGCACCAAGTACACCTTAGCAAAATGACATAGTAGAAAGAAAGAATAGATCAATCATGGATGTTGCAAGAACATTGATGATAGAGAAAAATGTTACATCCAAATACTAGAAGGAAGCAATCAACACAATTGTTCATACCTTGAAGCCAGTTCAACTGAAGAAAGGTACAAATTAAACACCTTATAAATTAAGGTATGGATATAAACCTAATGTCTATTATTTCGAATTATTTGGGAGAAAATGTTATATCTTGAAATAGACAAGGAAAAGAAAATTTGATGTAAAAAGTTATGAAGGCATTTTCCTAGGTTATCCCAATAAGAGAAAAGCATATAAATGTTTGAATCTTTTCACTCATAAGGTTATAAAAAGTGTAAATGTAAAAGTTGATGAGTTTGTAGAAAAGAGTGAAGAACAAACTAGCAAGGAAACTGAAGACTACATTAACTTTATTTACTTTGAGCCCAATACTTTACCAATAGTAAAAGAAAATGTGTTAGGGAAACATTATATTGCTCACTTAAGTATGTAGTGCAACCCAAGTTGTGGCTAGTGCAACTTGAGCTAGAGCTAGGGGAACCTAAGTCACAGACTAAGGGAAACAAATCTCAAATAGTAGGAACATAGTAGAGTTTAGAAATTCATAAAACCCTTGAGCATGGTGAACCAAGTGAATCTAGTCTAGAAGCTAGAAGGAAGGTACATGTACATTCTAGATATGTTAGAAGGCATCATGCACCTAAGAAAATTATTGGAGATCAGACAAGAGGTGTAATGACAAGGGACAAACTAAAAGGTACATTTTTTCTTACTAAATTTGAACCTAGAATTGTAGAAGATGATTTAAATAATGAAAGTTGGATTGAGGCAATAAATGAAGAGATTGAGAAAATTGAAAGGAATAATAACTAGACTCTTGTTCCTAGACCTAAGGACAAAAATTTAATTGGTAAAAAGTGGGTATTTAGAAACGAATTGAATGAAAATGGTGAAGTATCAAGGAATTAGGCAATTCTAGTGTGCAAAGGATATTCTCAAGAAGAATGTATAGACTATGGAGACACATTTTCTCCTATTACTAGACTTGAACGAGTAAGAATACTACTTGCATATCCTCCATTTAAAGGATTTAAGGTGCATAAAATGGATGTAAAATTAGATTCCTTGAATAGAATTCTAGAGGAAGACGTTTATATTGATCAGCCTAAAGTATTTATTGATCCAAATAAAAGAGACATGGTTTGTAAGTTACACAAAGCCTTATATGGTCTAAAACAAGCTACTAGAGCATGGTACGAGAAGCTACATGGATATCTGGTAAAGATTGGCTTTTAGAGAATTAATGATAAAAATAGTTTGTATATTAAAGAAGGACCAAAAAATAAGATATTGTTAGCAAAAATTTTAGTGGATGATATATTATTCATAGGCCATGATGACTAATGTAAATCATTTTCTAATGAAATGAGGAAAGAATTTGAAATGTCAATGTTTGGAGAGATAAAATTCTTTGTTGGATTGTACATTCATCAAATGAAGGATGACATCTACCTTAATAAGTTAAAATATATCAAATAGATATTGAAGACCTTTGGAATGAAAGATTCTAAACTAGTTGGTACACCTATGTATACTAGACATACACTATCCAAGATTGGTGATTCAAAAGAGGTAAATAGACTACCTACAAATCTATGATAGGGAAACTTTAGTATATTGTTGACATAAGACTTGATATTGCACTAGTAGTTGGTATAGTTTCAAGGTTTTCTATAAATCCTAGAGAAAATCATATGATGGCCATCAAGAGAATTATGAGATATCTAAAAGGAACTCAATATTATGGTCTATGGTATAAGAAAGGAGGAAAATTTGAGTTGAAATCCTTTATTGATGAAGGGCTAGAAGTATTGATGAAAAAAAGAGCACTAGTGGATGAGAACTCTTTCTTAAAAAGAGGTTAGTATCATGGACAAGGAAAAAGAAGAATTGCATCCCTTAGTCTACAATAAAAGCATAATATGTTGCTACAGTAGTTAATTTTTCTAACATGGTTTGGATCAAAAAACTATTTTCAGGAATGAAAGAAGAAATCAAGGAACTAGTGGTTATCTAGTATGATAACACAACCGCAATCAATATATTGAAGAATCAAGTGATGCACACAAAGAAAAAGCACATTGTAATCAAGTAATATTTTATGAGAGAATTAGTTCAAGATAAAGAGGTAAGATTGGAATATGTTAATACAAAGGAGTAGGTTGCTGACATATTTACCAAGACATTGCCTATGGATGCATTTTTGTATCTAAGAGGTAAGCTAGGGGCCATCACCCTATCTAATGCTCACTAGAGTACAGATTAGTGATGTGTCAACCAAACTATTTTGAAGATCTATCAAGTTGATGCAAGGAAGTAAGAGCTCATTGCATATGAATCAGTACATTAGCTACATTGGAAACTCATTTTATAAAATTTTTGGAATTTGATGTCAAAGAGAGAGAGATTGAATTTGTCATCAAAAGAATTGTGAGTTTGTATGTATAATAAATCATAGGAAGAAAATTTTATAACAAAAAGAGGAAGAACTTGATCAGATGGAGTCTGAAGATAAGATGTCTAAGGGGGAATCTTAGAGGGAGTTCTCATGGATGAAGAATCAAAATCAAACTAAGGATATCTACTCCAAACTTTTCTTTTCATAATGACATGTTGTGTAGCCATCAATTCCAAAGAGGGATATTGTTGAAAAAAATTATTCAATTGTATATTGTCATTGATGTTACACAAATGTTACACTCTAACCAAGCTTAGAAGACTCCAGTATTAGCTGAGAAAAAGTTTAGAAGAAGAGAAGTTCAGTGATCAAGTGTAAATTGAGATAGGTCAGTCATAGAAGGATTCCTATGTAAACTAAGTTAGGTCACTTACAAAAGGAGTTCAGTGTAAACTAAGTCAAGTTAGTTACCAAGGAACTCAGTGGGAACCAAGTGACCTAGTTTTAATTTAAACTAACCTAAAATACACAATTTTTTGTTTATTAGTTGGTCTAT
The DNA here is from genome assembly GCA_028749045.1 of Cupressus sempervirens. Taxonomy (NCBI): domain Eukaryota; kingdom Viridiplantae; phylum Streptophyta; class Pinopsida; order Cupressales; family Cupressaceae; genus Cupressus; species Cupressus sempervirens. The sequence continues at coordinate 172,809,420 of CM053793.1, forward strand.
GTAATCTAATTTAGTGGATGTTACTTGGTCAAGTTGTGGATTGAAATATGGAAGTTGTGGAAGGAGATAAGATGTGAATAAGAAGGATATATGATTAAGAGAAGAACATCCAAGGAGTTGCAAGATAATATTCTGATAAAAAAGGATCCAAAGGATAAACTTGAATAGTGATCTGAATTTGCAAATCAATTGCTTCATCAATACGCTCAATCATTGATACTCTCTAACAATTGTAGTAGTGAAGAAATCTCTTAACAAATTTGACTTAGCAATCATTTTGTAAATTCTCTAACATGGTGGTGTTTCTAGTTTGAAGAGTCTTAAGACCTCTAAAAAGGTTATTCCTAATAGGGTGATTCAAATCCTTTAACAAGATCACACCTAAAAGGGTGTTTTGTAACCATTAACTAGGTTGGCTCCTAATAGGGCTCACTTTAGAAGAGTGAAAAGTTGTAACTAGTTGCATTGGTGGTTTTTCTAAATTAGGTTTTCACGTTAAATCTTGGTGTCTCATGTGTTCATGTTATTTTCTAACTACTTTAGCTTTCTACAACTAAGTTACTAAAGGTTAATACACAATAATATCTTAACATTTTTTTGTTAATCAAGTTATAATGAATATCTAGTTCTAACCAAGTTGTGCAAGGATTTGAGTTAACAAGAAGTTTATATTGACATGTAAGGGACTTGGAATTTTTTTAGTGGTAACTGATTCACCCCTCCCCTCTTAGTTACTTCTCTAATATTTACAACAATACTCCTCATGCATCTCAACTCTTGAACAACACACACTGAATCTAGAGTTATAATTCTCCTTAAATAGATGTTTTGTGAAGTTTCTAGATCTTGATTGATGACTTACACTTCATCATCTTTTTCTATTTATATCTAATTTTCTAATTGGTTGAATTGTATGCCTTATGAGCATTACCTTCTATAATGAAGCATGATTAAATCCTTATCTCTCTCTCTCTCTCTCTCTCTCTCTCTCTCTCTATAAATATTAAATATCATAGAAAATTTGGCCAAAATGGTTTACAAATGTGTTTGTGCAATTGTTATCTTATATGTCAAAACTAAATTACTCCACACTTGAATGCTCTAGAATGCTTGATCATGTGTAAACCTTCATGTTGTCAGTAGACTTCTATATACCTATTTTCTCAATACTTGATAACTTGTCAATAGGATCAATCTTACTAAATTGCTCGACTCATATATCTACTTTGTCTCTACTAAATACTTGACAACCATTATTTTTCTCAGTATAAGCTTTGTATTCTTGGTCTTTACTAGATAATTTGGTTATAATGATAACCTTATAATCTTTTCTAGTAAATGACTAAGTGTTTGGAAACTAATAGACATCATAGGCTTAGAGATCAACAATCTCCCCCTTTGACATTAGTGGAAAAAATACTTTTTCATGAAATCATTTTGTTCAAAAAAAAATTATTTTCCAAAATGAATACTCCCCTTGAGAGCATAGTTTGATTCTATTCAATCTAATGTCTAATCTTTGATCTAAACATTATTTTATTTTGATATCACCTTTTGTCATTATCTCCCCCTTTCTCATTAGTTCATTCCCCCTTGTTTTTGTTGATGATAAAACTTGTGGCTATAGGAACTAATTGATACTTATCAAATAATTGTCGATGACTTGCTACAATATTGGCATAGCCTGTATTCTATCTTTCCTATACCTATTTCAAAATTTGACATTGAATTTCTAGCTTGAGAGTTTGACCAATGCATCCTACAATGTGTGAATTTTTTTTTCTCTTTCTTCAAAATATCTCTAACAACATAGATCACCTTTAGAATTATCTCTATATGTTACAATAATTGAAGTTGAATCAATGCCAACTTGTGCCTTATTTCTTTATCTCTAGCCATGAGCTTGACTAACCTCTTTTGACTAAATGTCAATTCACTATAACAGGATGAGCTTGAACTTGCTTTCTTTCCAAATTTGATAACATTATCTATAATGTCTACATGCAATAGCTATATTAAGCATGTAGTATCTATTGTAAATAAATCTGTATCACACAATTTCAAATATAAAGAATTGATGGTCTTGAAAATTGTTTCCAACTATGTAATAGATGTAGAAATCTCATTTTGTCTCTACAAAAGTTATTGTGAGACTTTTTGTAACACTTTATGATCCATTCTTCTCTTAGGCCATTGCAATATTTTTTCATCTGTCTCTATCTCATCTGTTTGAATTTCATCAACTACATACACTAATTGGTCAAAAAATTGTATGTTGATTGTTTACATTTGTGATTCCAAATGCACCTATAAAAATATCTTTGAAAATATATATAACTTGTCTTCTCTTTTTCTCTCTTGTTAGATGTTCTTAGCTTGCCTTATGACTCAACAAGATTTGCAACTCTTGCATTACCCAAGTATGATTATTCAAATAATACTTAGATCATGTAATTAACTCATCAAGATTCAATGAGTCATCATCTTCGTCCTCTACATGAGTCACATCCTAAGATCTTGACATTGTATCACTAGGTAGTGATAATTGCAATATTTCCCCTTTGTACTTGATATCAACTTTGGCTGCTACATTGGTCTAGAAATCACCTATTGTATAGGCACCATCTTTGTAGGTTCTGCAACCTTTACACTTGAAAATTGAATAAGAGCTTGAGTAGCCTCTTTCTCTTTCTATCTTACTTCATCTTCTACTAATTTTTGCATGAATATTTATCAAAATTTTATTCTTTTTCAAAATTGGCATACATGTCATTGATGTATATATAATTAATGCCTTACCAAGTTGCTCGACACTTGTATCCTTTATAACTAATGTGATAGTAAAATCACCTATCTTCTTGACTTCAAGCTTTGGATATTCATCTATTTGTAACAAAATTAGATTAGTATAGAGTTTTCTCGAGTCTTTCATTAAACCTTGAATTTCCTCTTCTATTTGTATATTTGGATTAGATGGAGGGGTGTTAGTGTCATCTTCAATTTTTATATTGTCTTTCTGTTTACACCTACTAACAAGGAGGTCAACTTGGCCACTTCTTTTTTATATTCATCTTCAAATTCTATACCATCTCGATCTTCCCTCATCTCTACAGATGGAGTAAGAAATCCAAATGCTTGTTTCCATATCCTAATACTTTCTTACTCAACCTCATGAGATTTTTTTTCAAAATTTTATATGCCTTGTGCCTTGGCATAGAATTTTTGACAAAATCTTTAATGGTTATAAATATATGAGTCTTCCCTAAATCTCACATAACTTGTGCCAATGTTGTCTCTCCTATTTGCTTCTTAGTGGTAAATGCCCATTTTCACTTAGATCCACTCTTTTGTATAATCTTACTATAAATCTAGTTCCCAATTCTAAGGGTGTGTGCCTGAACTTGATCATCATGTTAATCATTGCACAATCAAGCTTAACTTATTCATCATTATTTGAAAAATCATATTGAATGTCTTTGAATCCCATTATGGTTTCTGATTGTATTAGTTTTGCACATACCTAATCTATAATCATTAGAGGGAGTCTCTTCACTACTTAAAGTTTGCTAGTTTCATCAGACTTAGTCTTTTCTTCATCTTCCTCCTCCTTTTTGTGCAACAATTAGTTTTCTATTCAGCTTAGCTTGACCTTCTACCTTCGTCCTCTTCTTTGATGGACTTCTTATTAATAGCTTAGCAAGAGATTGTGTTGACCTTTTTTTGGTGATGACCACCTTGTCCTTTGTCCTCTATGGTTTCACCATTTCTTTCATGTCTTTCTTGAGGTTGGCCTTTACCTTAGGTTCTATTACGATAACCTTTTTCTATTTGGTGGCCTTTGGCTTCACAAGTGCAAGAAATTTTCCTTTTCCTTCCTCAACCTTTGTGGGTTGTCCTAGCCCTTCTCTGCATTCTTTATTACCAGCCTTGGAAACATTTCTTTTTCTTTGATTCCCTACCTTAGGTGTGTCAGATTTGGTAATCAACTTGGCAATAACAATCTCATATGTGCTAAACTGCTTGACACTAGTATTAATACCTTCTACTAAAAGTGTAGTAACTACTACAGTTACATCATCTACATTTACTTCATAGGGAATTGGCCTTAGCCATTCTACCCTTGGTAATACTACCCATGCATAAAAAAAATTGTATCCACAATGAAACATATTTCACCATAGTATCTATCAACAACTGACATTCAAATTCTCATTATATTTTTCATCTTAATTTTGAATTCTTCAAAGTAGCTATGCATCACTACAAAATTCTCTCACAACCTATTTATTAGTTCACTTAGCTACTCCATAATAGTCCTATTCCTGTCCCTTCCAATCATTCCAATTGTAGAAAAATGATTCTATACACAAAAAATATGCAAACTAACATGGATCTAAACTTACAAGATGTAATCTTTTCTTTTATCATTTCCTCTAAGTTCTCTATAAGTTTGTGAAGTTGCAACTTGACAAGATCATATGAATGATCTTTCACCACAATTTTCAAACCCAAATCCACTACTGGATTGATATAACTTGTCTGCAATCACATGAATAACAAATTCAATCAATTGATCCTCAATGCCATCAATTAACATACCATGACCATTCCACTTTTCCTTTGTCAAGTTTTCAATTTCATTCCTTTTTCATCTCCTTATTCTCTTTGGTTAATCCAATGTAGGGTACCCAGTTATCCTATGAATGATTTCCTTGTTGATCTTGATCATCCCACCTTCTAACCAAATTTTTTTATCATGAACTCAGTTGAGCACAATATTTATCCATTTAACCTTGATTTTTTTTGAAAATCCTAGGGCGTGCTAGCCCTTTTTCAAAAATGATCTTCAATTTGTCTTTCAGAATTCCATCAATGCATAGCTTTTCATATGCTAACCTTATTTCAAAATCTCCAATTTATCCTTTCTTACATTGATATCATGATCTTATGTCTTGAATAGTCAAGACTCTAGGTGGAATTGCACTAGTAGAATTTTGGCAAATAAATGACTACGTGACTAAAAATTTTAGTCACAAGAAAAATATATTTAGTCATATGACTAAAAGTGATCAAATTATATTAAGGTTTTGCAATTTTTTAGTATAAGTGACTAAATAAATGACTAATTAAGTCATCAAATAAAATCACAAGGTTGGAGAAAGATTAGTGACTAAATAAATGACCAAATAATTTGTCATTAATAATTAGTCACCCAAACAAATGGCTAAATGAATGGTTGATATTGTTTTCATCAAATTAATATATTCTTTTAAGTTTTTTATAAGTCTTATTACTCACTAATGGGTTTTTATCCTATCAATACATCATTATCAATTAACTTCCTTGAATATCCTCTCAATTGATATTGAACTAGAAATGAAGTTTTTTGTTTCTAGAATAAAAACTAAATAAATTTAATTTTTCTACATTCTTTCATTTTCTAAAATAAATACTTTAACAATTATTATATTATAATACATTGATTCAAACAAAATTTTCAAATGCAATGAATAGAAGAGGAAGAACAATAGATTCAAGTATGCCTGCTTGCTTTTCTAGTCAACTGAGATTTAAACTATTACAAAATCTGGGAGCATTCGGCTTCAACCAAAAAAATCCTAAAAACGTAAAACTTCAAACTCCAATAAACTTTAAACTTGTAGCTCTAATGGCTGCATACAATGGTGCCTAAAGCAATCACTGCTTCAACAGAACGAACTCAACAAAATAATAAACGTACAGAATGATCAGAGAAGAAACACGTACAACTGTAGGCATGAAATGAAGATCCTATTCTCTGCACTCTGACGACTGGATATGTTGATCAACTTCTTCCTTCTTCCTTCTCTGCAACTTTTGATCTGCTCTTTTCCTAACTTCTCTCTGTCTGGTCGAATGAATTTGAGACATTCCTTTTTGTTTTCAACCACACAAAATCCTCCCCCTACTTTTCCAAATTTGAAAATTCACCTACCCGTATTTTTTTTTTTGGCTATTCTGCAATCTGTTAGGGATGGTAGGTGGGCCTTTGGCTCCAGGGGCAAGATAACCACCACGTTAAATTCCAACACAATGTTTGTCTAATATTTGACCATCCCATGGACTCTGGTGATAGTCTACTTCCTCCTCATTTGCATTAGATATGGTGACATTATTTTAATTGGACTGCTACCTAATACTACTCTACCTAAGTATCAACATCAACGTTTTGAACAGAACCACGACGTATTTTTTGGAAATGTGTTTTCTATTGTTTTCCATGGTACCAAAATTTGGAAGATATTAAAGTTTAAATTCGATTTCAAAAAACTATTTCAGAAATTCAAAATGTTTACTCCATTTTAAGATGAACTTTTTTCTAGTCTAGAAAATTAAAGCTTTGGTAAAACTATTTAAGAAAGAAAAACACTTTTAATATCATTCCACATCTCTTAAGCTGAAAACAGAAATCATGGAGAAACCAAAACAAATAGAAAAAGTAATTTCCTAAGTTATCTGAATGAATAAAGAACCAAAACACTCCCATCCAGTTCTCAAACAACAAATAAACTTTTTAAACTATTTCCTTATTTCCTTATAGTTGAAGCATTTACTGCCCATAGAACAGATCAATAGAGCTGCAGTAGCAAATGGTAAATGATCAAAATAAATCCCAAAAATATTATTGGCTTAAACCTGTACACAATTTTTATATGCATACGTAGCCTATCTCCCTCACTTGATTTAAAAACGTTTGTTTATTTGGACTCCAAAATCTAACAATCTAAAACATAAGCAAAGATCATAGTTTCCAACACTTACGTCCAAAACTTTAAGTGGCAATCTCAGCTAAAAATAAAATTAGGAAATTAATATTAGCTCCAACGTTTTACAATTTTTATTTTTATTTATTTTTATCAAGGATATCCAATCAAAATAACCACACGAACAGACATAGAAAAAACTTGGGATTGGCGATGTCTAAGGTAGATTATAACTGTGGTGAACCACCCAACTTTCGAACAGATGAGTATCATAGAGAAATTCGAGAGAAAAGAGGAAATAACCATAACATTTAAGATACGATTAACCTTTTAAGGAAAATAAGTGAGACCTGAATTGGTTGTGTTCAATGCAATATCCTTGAGCTTCCTCTCTCTCCAATAATGGTCTGCCCCAACTGAAACGTTTCCCCTTGCCGACTCCTTCCTAGTACTCTCGTTCCAAACACTTATCCCGTACTCTCTCCCAGAACGTTGTCCTCCCTCTTATTAAGATATCTTCCTTCGTTTTGCAGATCCATCCCCAACTGACTTCCACGCTCCCTAAATCAACTGCCTCTCCTTTCAAACAACAACACTTCTCTCTTTCTCTTCCAACGCTAATCCTTCCTCCCTTTCCCCAAAAATCACTCAAAATTCTATGTGCCCTTCATGCCAAGGAAGATGTCTGTTTGTTTTCCTCTTTCCCTAGATCGATCCCCCACTCCCACTACCCCCGAGATTTAGACTTACACTGGCCAACAAAAATTTAGAACTTATAGTTTAATTAATTCAATGTTATCTAATTCATGGCCATTTCAAACTTTCTCAAATTTGAAAAAAAACTATTAATTACCGTTTCAAATTAGAGATTGTAATTACTAATATAAAATAAATTAAGAGTATATTATTTATTTTATAAATCTAGATTTTAATATTTCAAAAACAATAGACAATCTACACAATTTATTCAATATTTCAAAAGAATTAAATACTAAATCTTTTTATTTAATCAATTACATTATTCATTAATAAATCAAAATGTTTAATCCACCTAGATAAATTAAAATTCAAAGCAAATGATTTGAAATCAAATAAAATTAAGTGTGTGTTGACTACACCATACAAATTCTGGGCCAACCCTGCCAAGGAGCTAAACTCCTCTACCTCAACTACTCTTCCGTCTTCAATACCTACACACTCTTAAACTCGACATCATCTATTGAGTCAATAACGATATCACCATGATAAATGAATAACATCTTAAATACGAATTTTTAAACATTCATCATACATCATCAAATTTAAACATTAAAAAAACATGATAATTTTATGTAATGCCCCACCAAGGGATCCAAAGAATTACACTAAGTTTACCTAACAATTTTTTTTTTTTAAACATGAAATATAAACCATTCACAACACTTGCAGAAGCAATAGTAGTATCCAACTGAAAATAACATAACATAACAGATTATATTCTTTAAAGACCCCTTAATGTTGAATTACTTCTAATCATAACTTGTTCATCTAACATTACATCCTTAACAATGAAATAACAATGATACATCCAATGTTCTTAAACAATATACAAGTGTCCTTTTAGTAACTACATTTTAGATTGCTCAATCATCCACTGTACATGTTACAAGGTATGAAAAGCTTAAAAGAATAAACATCAATGTAAATAAAGTACATCATCATCCAATATTAATCCATGACATAATGAAACCATAACAATACATGATACATCATCATCATAAAGACATAAACATCCATCATAAAAGATAACCATACATCACAAACATAACTAACTAAGTGCACGGTTCCTCCCAACCATAAATAGCATCATTAGACCATCATGGATCCTAGCCATCGCTCCGTGCGTAACATTCCAAAGCACCGAAGAGATCATCGGTATTATTATAGTAAGAATGTCACTCCTAAAACATCCTACTAACATGCAAAGCAAAGCATAATATATCATCAACTAACATATGTAAATCATCAATATAAGAACCATACCAATAAATACATCTATCATAAGGTATATCGTCTATCATAATGCTCCAAGAACAGAATGAAGATAAATACCAACCAGTAATACTCCAGCCATAGTGTCTCTGACAGATCTCAAATGATAAGAGTGGAGAAAAACACTACCACCCGACCGCATGGTACCTAAGTGGTCCACTCCCACCATGCTGAGAAAATAATCTCAAGTCCCAAACAGGCTATCCATAACACAACACAAATCTCTATAGTCCAGGAATCCTAAAAGTATACTACTCAAAGGTTTCAACACACACAAAATCAACATCTAATTCCTAGAGGCACACAATGACATGTAGGAAACCTACTCTACAAGTGAGAAAGTGTCATCGCATTTATCTCGTACAAGTTACCCTGGCAGTTAGCTAAACTCCACGGGTCCATACAGATCTCATGCAACCACTAGTATCCTCTCATACTGACGAGGCATACTATAGAATGCAAGGTCGCAACCATGCGTTCTCACTACTCCCATCCTAGCCTATATAAGCACTCAAGGCATGGGCGAGAACATCAAAACAATTATCTTTTTAGGTACATTTAATCCTCATTTAGTGTGTAAATGTTATCACTTGTTAACCAAACTTACAATGAGTTACCCTGGCAGCTACTTAGGGCCCTGGCCCCCATTGCAAGCCACTTCCTGACACTACAAGTAGATTACCTACCCTAATGCTCATGGAATCATAAATCACCACAGTCCTGTACAAGCGACTGTAAAGAAAATCCAAAAGATAATCCATAAAAAGAATCATCAAATAAGCATCAAATATCCATAATAAGAATCATCAAATCTCCAAGATAAGAATCATCAAAATCTCCATGAGCATCTGAAAAAAAATCCATAGAAAATCATGACCACAACAGTTCTCTATTGGCAACTGAAGGCATCACTGATAATCATAAGTATCCATTGGTTCTCAATAACCAAAATAAATCATCACATCCATTGGTTCTCAACAAGCAACCAAGAATATCTCAAAATCATACTGATCGAAGACTCCAAAATGGTTGAGTCAAAACATGTCACAACATGACATCATCAAGAAATAAATCCACATTTCAGTCCCATCATGGTGACTAGAAAATAATCCAAGGACAACTTATCGATGACTCAAAAATGATTAGCTCAAGTATCTCATACACATACATCTCAGCTTCACACATGAAGACTGATGAACAAATACAAACATTTCATAGAGCATACGATCACATAACTATGGTTGGGCTTATAAAGATCGAGACCAAAAAGATCAACATGCCAACACATCTCATAACTCCCGAGCCTCTGGTAACAACCTAAGACTGGTCATCAATAGTCAACCCAAAACCCAAAACAAGAAGCATAGAGAATACACGATGCAGACACATGTTTTGGTTTTGCTATATTACATAGTTGAATTAAGTGTAGAGCTTCGGTTTTCATTTCAAGTCTACTTCAAGTGTCTAAGTTTCATCATTTGACCTACAAGTCAACCCATTTGTTTCCCCGATAACATTATCCTTCCATTATTAAGAATTACATTCTAAGAATAACTTAAGGATAAATATTCACTAAACTGATCATCATTGACCTTAATTAAATTGTTCTCTATATTTAACTAAGATCCATATTCTAGTTAATTAACTCTCCTTTAATGTTACTACAACTTTCAAGATAATCAAATGATCATTATTCATTTATAAAAGAACCAATTATCAATCTTCGAATAAGAAGATTATAACTTTATTAATATGATCACTTAAATCAATTAATTAACATAGGTACACCATCTATGACCTATTAACATTCTAATAGTACTCAATTAGAAACTTAATTAAATATTACTAAGTCTCATCATTAAAACATCTAAGGTCATTATTCAAGTCATAGGAATAAGACCCATCAACTTGATATCAATATTTCTACAATCTCATTAAAATAATCATATCAATTGAATCTCTAAAACATAATTATTAATCAAATCCAATTAACTCTAGTTAAATTGATCTAATTAATAATTGCACAACCATACCATCAACCCAATAGTTGTACGTAAAAGTCAACTTCAATCCAATACACAAATATTAATATTTCAATAATACTTATAACAAATTATTTTGGAAATCTTATCCATAATGACCACATTCGTCATGATAATTATTTCAAATTAAAACTCTATCGCATATAATTATATTGACAACTCAATGAACATTAATTGATTAAAATCATTTATAATCCAAATCCAAAAATTATTGTCTTTTACAAAACTTCAATCGTTAAATAATCTCTTCTAGATTAACTCTAATCAAATTATTATTATTCGATCTAGAGAACCTTACATAAACTTCATTAGCTAACTCTTAATATTGTTAAGGTATATCAATAATACATAATGTATTAATCATAACAATAATTCAAATCGTACTTATGTTATAACAAGGTCAACATGTAACAATGACCCATTGTCCAATATCATTAAAATTTGCGTCTCTTAATAACCGTCATTAAACATCTTTATAAATTACCACCTCTTAACTATTTAATATATATTAAATAGTATTTAATATACATTAAATAATTAATATTAAAAGTTCACTACATAAACCATATCAATATCTTCTTAACATCCTCATATCAATGATAATCATCTATACTCTATTTCATTAACATTTGAGTTGATAATAATTTAATAGCTAATAACAATCTATGATGGTAGATTCTTCATTACTTTACTAACAATAATGTCACTAGTAGTTTGAATATAACTTCCTTAAGATACAATCACAATATATGAGTCACTCAAATAAATAATTTATAATTTCTTTGAGGATTATTATATAACCATATTGGCAACTCCATCAATTGATAATCAACTACACTCATTAATAAGTTAATAATAACTTGTTAATTACTAATAACCAATTATAAATCTATGCTAATAGTTTTCCTCATTAATCAAAAGAGTTTCAATATCTCAATTCAAATGAACAATAGTTGACAAACTATTATTGAATAAAAATGATAACATTGTTAATATAACAATAATTAACATAGTATAAATAACATCCAATATTAATGAATGACCAATATTTATATTAATTAGTGAATTTTTATATATAATAATATACATATATTACTATCTACCAGCAAATTGTATTACCATACCATTAAAACTTAATAATTTTAAACAATCTTAAAATCTCATATGAATTCATATGACTTTATTATCATATAATAAAAAAACATTTTATTTAACTATTGCTGCAAGTCGAAATGGTGTGCGTACATTACAGTACGCCATCGTCGGCTATTAAGTCGCCGTACGATCGCAACCTCCACAGTTAGGTACACTGTGAATGCAGAGCTGATGCAGGTGAACGCCACCAGGAGATGAGGTAAATGGGGTGCGATTTTCAAAAAAAATCTTTCTCCCATGTTGCAAGGACTCTGCGATGCAGACTTGCAGGAGTTTAATGCCACTGTCGGGTGGAAAGATGAGGTACGGGTGGTGGGGATATATCCTACCCCTCACACACATAAAATTTAATCATACGTTTTTAAATAATGTTGTAAGAAATTCGTATAACATTTTTCGTTAAAGCATTTACATGCAAATCAAATTCCTATTATATATATTTTTCTTACTATCGTGTTTAACAATGTACACACACACACACACACAGATATATATATATATATATATATATATATATATATATATATATATATATATATATATATATATATATATATATATATATGAAGGTATACAGATTTTTTATATATATATATATATATATATATATATGACTTTTAATCAAAAAGGGTTTTCTAATTTCTCAAATTAAGAATTTCCCTTTTAAAATAATTGTTCTCTAAATTTATCCAATAATTCTTCTAACAGATTAGATTACAAAATTAAAAAAAACCTTTTGAAAACCCTATCTCTCAATTTGATTCTAATTCGAACCCAAACCCGTTTTAGATCTAGTTTTTCTCCTATATTGAATCTAGGGTTTTCTAAATAGAATATCTAGATACCAATTTCAATTATAGATTCAATCACAAGAGTATTCAGACACTTAGACATGATAAAGACAGGAAGAGAAATAGTGCAAAGAGAATATGTGATTATCACGAGTGCACCTGGACACTGATGCTAATTTTGCCATGCCTCAGAAGTCCATAGAAAATCCCTTCCTTCACCATCATTCGCATTTCCTCTAAGATCCAAGCCAACCGAATCCTCCAAGTGACTAGAAGTGCTAGATGAAGCATAGAAGCATGTAGAAAATATATGAGCATATGAACTTCTCCAATGCATGTAAGCTTTGAAGCTTCCATTTTAAGCTTGTAGCTTGTAGCTTCCATTTAAGCTTCCACTTCAGCTTCTACTTCAGCTTGTCCAAATACACTAGGAGAGCCTCTATTTAAAGGCCTCTGAGATGCATCTAGAGTGTCTCTAGAAACAACTAGAAGGTAAGCATGACAAGCAAGCATGGGTCTTCTCCAACCTTCTAGATAAGTCTTAAGGTTGTAGACACTATGTGCTCAAATAAAATGCTAACTTCTAAGTGTAGACAACTTGTGCAAACTTAGAGTGCAAACTTCTATGTTGTCTACATGACAACTTTCAAGAATTTGCCAACTCCTATATGAGCAAACATTAAAATAATGCACATTAATTAATATAATATTTAATTTACTCTTCCCAATTTAATTAATTTATTTATTAAATCTCATGCACTAACTTTTATAATTCCACTTTATATATTTATATTTTAGTCACATGAGATTTAAAATCTTTTATTAATTTAAATATATCTTCCACTTTTAAATTTCATTTTCCAAAACTTAATTGCTAAAATATTTATTAGCTTTAATAATAATATTATTTAGTCATTTATTTAAAAATGAACTCCAAATATATTATTATTAAAATAAATATTGTCACATTCCAAATTTAAACTTTTAACTTTTATCTTCAAATTTAATTATTTTATTTAATTAATTTCCCAATTAATTAAATAAAATAAATATTAAAATACCATATTAATTTTTTCATTTAAATTAAACCATTAATTAAATCTTTTAATTAGGCTTAATTAATAGAAAATACTCCAAAGACTCACAAGGTAAAAATATGAAAACCCATCATAGCCAAAATACATACAAAATCAAACCAAGGGTTTATATCACGAATTACGTTATCCAACGTATTCGGAGGGTACTCAACTCAGATACTTGTCCTAATTTTCCAATTAGAACAAATGGCTTAAAGGATTGGAATTTGGACTTGAGAATTTATCTCCCCTCTCTTATCATTGAGATAATGTGATAGGGTATGCTCATCCTGGCAATTCAGGGAAGTCGACACCCGGTACCTGCAACCTGCATAAAAACCACGCATGTACAAGCACAATATATACTAAACAAAACATGCAATGGCAGGAAGAGGTGCATCATGTAGATCTCGACTAGCAGGTGACTACGACTCCCTTCCTTAACCACATCAGACACGCCATACAAAAGTAAACACGCAAAGAAAACACGCACACCATACACATGCAAGTATGGGGTAAGTATCCATAATAAAACACATATGATAATAAATCGTCTTACTAATCATCATTAATAACTGAAAGCAATGTAATGATCATCATCAATAATTGTGAACACTAAAAATAATCATCATACATACATGAAATGTAGAGTCTAAGTAATCTCATCACATAATAAACTGAATCCATAGCACAATATCTGATAATCCCAAAACAATGCTGCTAACCATCAACATAAAACTAGCCCTAAAATAGTTCAGCAAGGATAACAAAATGCGAACTAGGGGCAGGCACTACATTTTAACCATCATACCAAAATCTCATATGATCAATCATATAACAAAATCACTACATCGAAAGAAAATAAACTTTATCCATCTAATGTCATCGACTAATAAAGTCTTAAAAAAAAATAAAGGCATTCGACTCAAGTCTAGTGATACATAGTCTTAGTAAAAAAGATCAACATAATAAGTCCAAAAAAAAGCATGTCAAAATTTGAGTCATGACACTCTGGTGGTGCTTGCAATGCTCTTACCCTAGCACTCACTCGAAATTACTTTTAAAAACTCTTGCATTTGAAGACACCATTGGCATGAAGATCAATGCAAAAAATTCATCCATTGACATCCACCTCGAAACATGCAACCAAACCCAAATCTCCACATTTTTCTTGCTATGACATGTGACAAATGCCCTAGACAAACATGTGGGCAACCATAGAAATTTTGAAGCCGTCTAGAAAATTCCACTTGAGGTAAAATGTCAAAGATCATTTGGGACACTTGGACCATCTACAACATGGCAGTTGGTAGCCAATTTTTTTAATCTAATATATGGATGAAAAATGAAAAAGACAACCGAGAAAAATAGAGACAACCAATAAGAAAGAAGAAATAAAAAATTTAAATACCACTTTAATACGAAATTTTTCTTGGACCATAGATTTAATAAATTTTGCACAATGTCCAAAGAATCAATTAATAGTAGAGTTGCTACTATAGTCTCCAGTCTCCTGTCTTAACGATAGGGACTAATAAAACTTAATTTTTACATACATTATAATTGAATCATCGATTTAATTATTGAGTAAGTTAATTAAGTTTATTTTTATGACGTAATTAAAAAAATGTACCCAAACATCACTTTTTTTTATATTTATGTTAAGTAAATTATATATTATTAAATTATTTAAGATGCACATTGATCAATAACATTACTCACTCAACAATATGTATACATTATTTTTCTATTATATTTTGAATCTCAAAGACATTGACCATAATACATAACCCAGTGTATCATACCAATGATTCACACATCTTCTTTCTAAAATTTTAGTTAATTGTCCAAATTTTGCTCTTGCACTTCTCTCGAGCCTGCATAATCGTTGCGCATTGTTCGAGTATAATTGCTTGTGATATAACAATTATAAAATTAATTTAAAATCTGACCTTCGTATAACCCAGGGACTGATAGCAGGGGAGTGCCTTGTGGGTACGTAAAGAAAATGCAAGGTTAGCTTTGCGACCAGCTTACTGATAAGAAAATGGAGTCTAAATCAATTCTGGAAAGTGAAATGAATCTACTGGTATTAATACCATTCTTCACATAAGTTAGTAAATGACCATAATACCATATCTGAGGAGGAAGACGGTCATACTGATGGTATTTCAATGCTACATTGGGAATACTGGATTTCGGATTTCGGATTTCATAAGAATGCAGATTCCACGCGCTTCATTATAATTATAGAATGCCAATCCAAATGTCAAAGAAGGCGCCACACATTTTGCTTGAAACCCAAAATTCAACACTACACTGCTCGATATCTGTTACAGACACGCATTGACAAGAATGCGGTTTCGATAGGGGAAGAAATACACCATCCCATTATTTATAGGGGATTCACTTTTGCTGCAGGCCCTAAATTTCAAAGTAACCTAATCAAAATGTATGATAAGTTCCTGTAAAGTGTTTGAAGAAATCAGACATAAAGGCATATCCTCATGTAAATACCCTATTTTCTCACAAGGCCTTGACACTATTTATCAAAGTGCAAAGAACATGTGTCCAACCTCATAAATTCACCTTTGTCTGTGTACTTCCCGCCTGTGCAAAAAGAGGAGCTTTGGATCTGGGTACAAACATTCATCAAAGCATTGTGGAAAAGGGTTTCCTATAAAATGTTGTACTTGCAACATCGCTTTTAGACTTCTATGCGAAATGCGAAAATATACACAAGGCATGTGAAGTTTTTGATAGAATGCCAAAAATAAATGCGGTTTCTTGGAATTCGATGATCACTGGATGTGCAGAGAATGGTATTCATGATGAGGCTTTAAGGCTTTTCAACGAAATTCCTTAAGCAGAGGGCATCTCATGCATTGCAATTATAGCTGGATATGCACAAAATGGTCTTGTTGATGAGGATTTAATTTTTTTCAGTGCAATACCTCAAAGAAATGTGGTCTACTAGAATACGATGATTATAAGATTTGCACAAAATGGCAGTCTCGACGAGGCTTTAAAGGTTTTCAAATAAGCAGATCAAAGAAATATAGTTTCATGGACTGCAATGGTTGCAGGATATGCTCCAAGTGGTGTTCTTGATGAGGCTTTAAGGTTTTTAAAAGAACCGCATAAAAAAACGCGATCTCATCGACTGTAGTGATCGCAGGATATGCACAAAATGGCTATGTTGAAAAGGCTTTCAAAAATTTCAAGCAAATGCAATTGGCAGGTGCAGAGAAAAACTCCAAAATGGGATTTTTGCAACAAAGTATTGACATCCATCAGAGCATAGCAGAGAAGGGATTATTGTCAAATGTTATAGTTCCAAATTCCCAGGTAGACATGTATGCGAAATGTGGAAGCGTAGACAAGGTGCGTGAACTATTTGATAATATGCCTCAAAGAAATGTGATCTCATGTAATGCGAGGATCACAAGATATAGACAAAACGGTTATGCTGACAAGGATTTGGATTCTTTTATGCAAATGTAATTGGCAGATGTAAAGCCAAAGTGTACAAGGAGCTTTGTAACAGAGTATGGAGTTGCATCAAATCCTAATTGAACAAGGATTTTTATCAGATGTTATAGATGTGAACTCTCTGAAAGATTCACAAGGCTCGTGAACTAGTTTCCTAAATGTCTCACAGAAATGTCATCTCATGGAATGCTATGGTTGCAGGATATATAGAAAATGAGGTTCTTAAAAAGGATCAGGAAACTTTTAATAAAATTCCTTTGGCGGATATACAGCTAGACTCCACAACCTTTGCCAACATCCTCTCAGCCTGTGCCAAAATGGGTGCTTTGGAACAAGGTATAGACATCCATCAAAGCTTAATTAAAAGTGGGATTTTGCCTGATGTTGTAATTGCAAGTGCCCTAGCAGACATGTATGCAAAATGTGGAAGCATAAAGAAGGCACGCGAACTGTATGAAAAAATGTGTCAAAGAAATGTGATCTCATAGAATGCCATGATTGCAGGATACAAACAATGGATTTTGCATGGATTCTCTAAATCTCTTTAAACTAATGAATCGCTCACCAACATATCCTGATATTGTAAGATTTGCTTGTGCCTTATTTGCATGTAGCTTTCTGGTTTAGTGGAGAGGGGATGTACATAATTCATTTTCATGAGTAATCATTATTGCATAACACCTACAGTGAATCATTATGTGTTCATAGTTGACCTTCTTGCCCATGCTAGCTATCTTGATGATACATTAAACTTTATCATTAAGATGTTAGTTAAGCCTATGGTGGTTGTTTGGACATATTTTCGTGGTGCCTGTAGAGTACATCTGAATATAGGGTTGGGAGTATTTACAGCAACTCTGCTTTTTATTTGGATCCAAAAAATACTGCAACTTATGTTCTTGTCTCAAACATGTATGCAGAAGTGGGCTGGTGGAATGAGGTTCAAAGAGTAAAGAGATTGATGAAAGATAGAAGAATAAGAAATTTGCCTAGATGTGGTTGGATTGAGTGCCATAAAACGGTACATGCTTTTTGTGTGGGGGACAAATCAAACCCAAAGATATAGGAGATTAATGCAAAGCTGAACCAATTGCCTTGGGAGATGAAAGCAGCCAGGCATTTTCCAGATTCAAGACATACTTAATGATATGGAGGAGGAAAAGGAATTATTTCTTTGCCACCATAGGGAGAAATTGGTAATTGCATTTGATCTGTTAAACACACCCTCTGGAATGACTAGCACTATTAAGAACCTTTGGGTATGTTCTGATTACCATACTACAACAAAATTGATTTCCAAGATTGTTGGAAGATAAATTGTTGTGTGAGATGAAAGCCGACTCTATTATTTTAAACAAGGACAATGCTCGTTTGGATATTACTGCTGATTCTAAATGAAGTAATCTGTAAAACAAGGCTGGTGCTGCAATAAATATGCATTTTATCAGACCTGTAATTATAAACTAGGGACAATGTTTTAGTTTTAGTGTCAAGAAAATTGTTTTTATTTTAGTTCTTTCACAGCATCTGTTAATGTATGTATTGCTAGTGAGTTTGTAAAATTATATACATAGTATGACCATGCATGCACATATACACTGACGGGGTATTAATCAAAGAACTATTTAATTGATACCAGGAATTTAAAGTTTCTTATGTACACTGATGGGGTGTTAATCAAAGACCTGTTTTATTGATACCAAGAATATTGCAGTGAACTGTTTCCAACCTGCGCCTCTAAAATGAAAAGTCAGCGGAGGAGGTGGATAATAGGGAAAAGAAAAAGGAGATGATCACATTAAAAAAATAGAAACATGTTTGATCAGCAGGACATGTGAGAGGGCTTACAATCGATCTGGCCTTCGAGATGGTTAGGGAGTATATCCCTTTTCATTTTGTTTGCACCTTTTGTCTAGATAAATTTTATTATTTTGTGTCTATTTTTTTGGTAAGTTTATAATGTTTATATAGATTTTGTTTTATGCATGATTACTTTATTTAATTTGTTTTACAAACCTCTGTTTGGTGATATAGTTGACAGATTTGTGTCTGCAATTGATTCCATATGTAAGAGAGAGATTTATGTTCCCAATCGTCTCTGCATCATTTGGGATAAAAGAGGGAAGATCATTAGTATGGAAAAAAGAAAATTCGAGATATAAGAGTGAGTTTGTAAGAGGGAATACCTATTATTGTGGTGTAGAGAGACATTTAAGTAATTAAAGTGGAAGAAGATATTCTTAAATAAGAAATAAAGATGGGTCGTTAGAAGACTTTGTAAAAAAAATTATTTTGAGATAAGTATTGGTAAGAAATACAAGGAGGCTTAAAAAATTTATTATTGCTAAAGTTAAAACATATCAAGGCCAGTCAACTCAAAATTAAATAAAGTGGCAGTCTCTTTTATAAACCATAAGTGTAATAAATGGAATAATATACGAAGGCCTTTTAGGCTATATTCTAGGTTTTTGATCTCTGACTGAACTGTAACTCTACAAATAAATTGGAATATTTGAATTCTCGAGGATCATAAGAACCACATCTTATCCCAGTTATGTATTTCTCTATGGAGCCAATACATCCATTAGAGGCACCGACTAACCTTCTTTATCAAGCATCAAAGGTTGTCACAATTATAACTTCTTTACATTTTCTACCAAGTAGATTTTATTATATAAGAGGTGAAATTCATTCCTGTTCACCTACTCCAACGCCTGAAATGGCTCATAGCTCAAGGGTGGGAGCTTTCTTGCCCTTGGAATCTATCCTTCACTAGGTACAACTCAAGTGAATTCCTCTATCCTTTGAGGATGAAAGCTTCATGCTTTGTTATCCAAATGCATATTACCAGGCTTGTAATTAGCAATAAACAATTATTTGAATGCAAAATCATAGAGTGAAGCTGGATATTACTTATGTAAGCAGGAATGACTAGCTTACTAGAGGTAGTAAAATTATTTGCCATCACATTTTTTTATCAGTTTTTATGGTTCAAAAATATTTTAGCTGCAATTTTAATGAGCTCATCCCTTCCATCAATGTGGATTGAACACAGTGTTATATGTTTGATATTGGAATAATATGTCTGATAGTTTATTGGCATAAGCAAATGCATTTGGTTCTACATTGACCGTATTTTAGCATTTTTGAAACATGTAAATTGGACCTTAATGAACCTGTGAATATATTTCAAGACAGTCATACTGAAGTTAGATAGGAAAACATTTTTTCAAGTCTTGTATTTATGCCTGTCATGGACATACTCTTCCCTTCACGCATCCCAGCCATGTTATGACCATTCACAGGCATGCCAACATCACACATGTGGTTGAAACATGATATGTTCTATACTATGGATATAAATGTCTTCTCTTTGTACATAAATTTCTTGTAAACAACTCTAAAACTATTTAATGTTTGGGTAGAAGTAAGTCATATAAGTGATGAATAATTTGTTGGTAATTGGGCTGGAATTTTCACGAAGACTTTTGTGTTTCCTCTTTTAAGTTGCTTGATGCTTTCTTACAAGATTTTACTTTCTCCTTCTATCAGTTGTTAGGGTTTTTTATTTTGTTCAAGTCTAAATGCTTTTATCCAATAGTTTGCAAGAGTCTTGCGAGACAAGATGAACTCTAGCACAATAGTTTCATTAGACAGACCAGGCTAATTTTTTTAGCCCCATTCTTCCCAAAATATGGAATATGCAATATGAAAGTCAAGATCATTGTGATACAGTGGGATTGTAAGTAAAATGCGTAGTCTTATTAGATTTTGATTACTTATTTTGTATTACTGATTGATTTTTCTATTCAATTAACTGTGATTGTATCTGATTGTTCATCTTAACAGGCTTGACAATTACATGTGAGGGTTCTAAATATTATATTGTGCACCAAGGTGAGATTCAACGCTGGTTAGGTTCCAAGAAATCAAGAAACACTAACTATGGTACACCTTATATGGAAATAATAGACATAACTCTCAGCATTCCAAATGCAATAATAAAGAAACATTGACTGTTGAGAAAGGGCCATGTATAGGTCTTTTTCATAAGATACTTTTCTTTATTGGGGACCTAGAAAAAGCATTCAGACAAGTCAAATGTAGCCAGATATTATGAATGAAAGGAGAATATCAATTGAAAGAAGGTATGGATTTGATGTACAATTTTTCTAGAACAATTCCACGCATTTTTTGTATCTCATTTGTATTTTCTGTATTGGTGGAAAGCTTGTCAGATTCATCATACATTGTTTTGTAGATACTTTGATTTAAATTCCACCACTCATTTTTCAAATTTGCATTTTGAAGGTTCAAGTAAAATTTGGAAGAAATCACAATTGTCTAAATATTTTTCAATATTCTACGTGGAATGCAAGGTGATTTCAGATTATATAATGGTTATTGCATGGCTCTATACATCTTACAGGTCCTCTATTTTAGTTTGTTTAATGTTTATGGTTTGTAACATCAATGTTTTCCTACATAGACCTTAACTAAGAGATTCTCATCTAAGGGTTTATAGTTAATATGAACTAGTATTAATTGTTGTTGTAAATGAAGTCAAATCAATTTTAATAGGAAACTAAAAATAAGATAGCTCATAGTCTTAGTTTATCTGACAGATATCCATCCAGATTTATGTGAGTATGCCCAAGATAAACTCATAAAACTTTGTTTTGTCAATAGAAAAATCTATTTCTTTAAGTTCTATTTTTCATATCTATTTCAACTCAATGTGGTATTTAAAAGTTCATCTCAAGCTAACTAGTCATACACCATTTTGTAGTTTCTAAATATGTTACATAATCAATTTATTTGATTCCTGTAAAAGTGTTATCCTTTTAAAACTGACAGTAATGCGTGCCAAAAATAGTTAAAAGGGTTCAATAATAAAATCATGTCAATTCAACTCTTAGCTGACCTTTCCCCCATCTAGTAGAAACAAGAAGATGATCTTTATTGGAAATTCTTATCTGTAATTTCAAGTTTGTCTAGGTAAATAATATTAATCTCCATGTAACTGAAGTTGTCAAATATACTTAAAATTTGACCTTTAGCCCACCTTGGATAAGAAGACTGCTGAATTTGAAGAGGTAAACACAGGCTTTATCCGTCTAGCTGAAGTGAAATTGTGAACATTGGTAGGAAATATTTGATAGAATATCTGGGTCAGAAGAGTAGAAACACATGCCTGAAGCTTCTTGGGGTTGAAGAAATGGCACAACATTGGTAAATGGATCAGAGTTCAAATCCTTGACAAAATTGTTGAGAGTATTCAGTACTGCCTGGATTGAGGAGTATAAAGGGCACAAAAGTTAGATTTTTTTAAAGATCTAGATTGCTTTGTCTAATTTTCTCTAAAATCTCTAAACATCATAGTTGTTTATTCCTGTCATGGACATACTCTTCTCTCCACTCATCCCAACCATGTTATGAGCATTCACAGGCATGTCAATACCACTCATGTTGTTGAAAATTTATTGACAATTTGGATGACACCAAGTGATCTATCATAGGAACAGAAATTAATTTCTCAATCCATCACTCATTTTTTTTCTGGAAATTTATTTCACAATGTATTACAATGTTGATCATCTATGTGATTTAATTCAGGTGTCTAGCCAGTTATGAATTAATGCAGTTTTCTGCATAACGCTGGACATAAAAACTTTAGTACATAACTTAGAATTCCCCTCAAGTATTAAAAGACCCTAAAAGTGCATCTAGGAGCACGCCTATATCTTTCAAATCCACATGTTCATGCTTGAAAATTGTATGTATAATGTAGAGTTAAATTTTTTTAGTGTTAAAATCCTAGAAAGTGTTGATTTTAAGTAGATTACTGCTCATAAAATCTTAAATTCTATTTGTGTTTATTAACTGTGAAAATCATTTAAATTAGTTGAAGTACTTAAAGTGGAAATATATATAGTTCATAAGTCACAACACTTGGTGAAGGTTTTGCAAATGGGGTTGCAAGAATAGTGGATTTAACCATGAAGGAAACTCCATAGTTAAGCAAGTTCGAGCTAGAGTAGTAATGGGATGGGGACCTCTCGATGCTTCACCTCTATAATCATCACCTAGATCCAATCAGTGCTATTTGTTTCATTCATTCTCATAGGAGATGGGTTCATGTGAACTACTAGCCAGGTTTCATGATTTTGACTCCAAAAGCCACATAGTTGAATCATGATAGGAATATCACAATTTGACTTCTGAAAAAGATCTCCTACTTATCTTTACAGAGCTTCTACTGCATGTGGGTGCCTTTTTTGGTGTGACATCACTATCAATAAATGGTACTAAATATAGCTTCTAAGGATAACTACAACTGGTCTGATCATGAAATAACCCTCAAGCATTATGTTTTCTCAAAGCTTAATGCAAAGGTACTTCGATTTAATTTATGTGGTATGGCAGATGAAACCTTTAATAATTATCTAGTTGTGCAGGTTATTTTAGGTATATACAGTAGAATGAAATGATCACTATAGTCAATCCTTGTCCAAATACAATGTCATTAATTAGCATAACAATGTTGTCATAAAAAAATTAGTGCTACATCCAATGAATAGTTGCAATGTGATTGCCACATCTGGGTTCAACTTCCTTGGTTAGCTTTGCCTGGTCTGATCCCATGCTTTTCTTTCACTGTGCTGGTAGCATAGTTAGGAGATTTTCTTGGTTTCCAAGGAAATTCAGTCATGACAAATTTTTTATGGTTGTATCTTCATGAGTGATTCATGTTGAGATGTATATGTGACAAGAACTCTGGTTGATAGGCCACTACTCTTACATATTTTCCTTATCTTACTCAACTCAAGGAATTACCCTTACCTAAAGCTAGCATGATACAGATCAAATCTTTTGCTAGGCTGTTGAATTATCTGGGTTGATTCAATTTCTCTCAACACATGTCCAAGGCTAAATTTGTATGTTGTTGTGTTTGAAGATTTTCAAGTGCCAGCCATGACAAAAATTCCCTCCGCCCCACAAAGAAATTGCATTGAAAGTTGAGCTATTGTTATGTTGTATAAAGGCCATGAGAAGATCAATACAAAATTATAGCATAATTTTCTAAATAATATATTCGACAACAGTATGAGAAATCACATATTGTCATGCCTTAAAAATCCATGAGAAGACCAAAACACAATTACAGCTGAATTGAAAAGTTTAATCAATTCAGGGGCTGCATTTTGTCATTTATAATAAAATGTATATCAAAAAATTTCCCACAATTTATAGTTAGATATGTCTTTCGTACTAGCAACATCTTTAACTAAAAGGGTAGTAGGAGCTCAATGTTCATGTGTGTTGTTGACCAATGTGTCCAATATTACAAGGTTTGGCCTTGTCTAAATCACCAGTCCCATTATTACCCAGGCCAATAGCTTGTTCCAAATGCTTCTTCAATATGAAAGTAGCACAATTACAACATTGAAGATCATGATTTAAATGAAGTCATTTGTTTTAAGTTCAAAAATTAGAGAAGATGTTATTAAGAATTATTTAATCAGTTTATGTTCTTTCTCTTCTCATCTTGTAGTTTCCATTGCAGAGAATTATACGACATGGTTTTTTCTTTTTTTATTTATAAAGAGAAGTCAATAGCTATTTGATTTTAATATACAAAGAATATTTTTTTTTGTGGCAACCAAGTTTTTGGTTAATATTTGTAGTAGTTGGTAAAGAATGTTTTTCATATTTACTATATTACTGCTTGTTGTGAAGGCAGTTCATAAGAACATGTGGCAATAGTAGAAGAATGAATGGCCAGATTCAAGCCATGTTTTCTTTGGGAAAATGTTAGTTCAGAGGAAGTGACTACCATAGAACTAGTTGTAAATATATCACATAATGTTGTAATTTTATTAGACAAACCACATAATAAATTTATTATAATAAGGGGAACAAGCCACATGTAATGAATTTGATAATGAAAACATTCTCATGATCTTTATATTATGCATTTAAAAACATTACTATTCTTTGAAGGGTACTAGCTCAATGGAAGAGCACCTACTTTATAAGTAGGAGAATGGTGGTTCGCAAGGTATTTTATAGTGGCTAATTTTCGCAAATTGGCTAATTTTAGATTTTTTTGGCTAATAATTTAAGATTTGATACAACCTAAATCGCCATAGTTTTATAAAATTTAGTTCTAGAATATTTAAAATCACTCAATAATTTATTTTATTGAAAAATTTAAACTCAAATATTCACCACAATATTTGTTACATGATTAGATTGGAGTCACCTAAATATAATATATTATTGGAGAAATTAAATTGAATTGACCAATAATCATCATAATTATTAGTTACTTTAGGGATATACCACCAATACTTAGTTTTTAGTATTGATTTAAAGTATATGTAACGATCCTCATCATATTCCACGAGGTAAAAAAATGTTCAATTTTGATTTGTAATATTCCATGGTGATTAATGAACTTCCTATTATTATTGATATTTATTAATATTTTATACAAAAAAATTATGATTGAAAAATAATCGTCAATATTAACCATATTTAGAATACAAAATTAAGAGATTCGCCAATAGAAATAATTTTGTTTTTTCAAAATAATGAAAGATTAGCCAATATTTTATATCCTTTTTTGGAGGCGGATTTCTTAAAGTTTACCTTGGACTGGTTTGATTCCACCGTTCCTTAATATGATTAAATAAACTACCAAATAAATTACCAAATAAACTATCAAGTATACTATCAAATAAACTAGCAAATAAACTGCCAAATATACTACCAAAACAACTACCAAATATACTACCAAATCAACTACCAAATCAACTGCCAAATAAACTACAATTTAATAACAATCAATTACCAAATAAACTATTATTTAATAACAATCAACAACCAAATCAATGACCAAATTAATGTTTAAATAGTTTACTCACAAATTTGGGTGCTAGATTAATGATCGGAAATAAACTACCAATTGTCACATGATCAAAAGTGGTCATATATCTACAATTTTTAGTAGTTTATTTAGTTGTATATTGTTGTTTTTGTACTAGTGTTGATGACAAATCTCCAACATCATCAACATGTGTTTCAATTTTAACTAAATTTTTGAAGTTCGATGGAGGACTTTAATCATTCTTAATTATTTGTGCACTACTATCCTTCATCATTTGTCTTCTAGATGCCACTTCATGCTAGGATTGTGAACATATTTTTTACAAATATCTTCACTAAATATTTTACTCAGTACTGAGAGTGGTCCTTCACAAATTTGATGATAATCTACTGAGATTCATTGCTCTAGTTGCTAAAATTTCTTTGATCACTTGGTGAGTAAAAATGAATGTTTAAATTTGATAAATACCTCCAATCCTTGATTTTTTGGTCTATAATAAATGTCTTCATACTAGGTGTATGAAAACCATCCTGGTCTCCATTTTATCTTAGTCAAAGTTTTGATATTGCTATCAGGATTTAATTGTGTGATTTTGAGTCAAACTCATTGACCCATATTTCATGAGTAGTGATTCAACATGAATCCATCTCTCATGAAAATAAATGGAACACTTAGCACTCATTGGATCCAGGTGATGCTCACAGGGGTGAAGCACTAAGACTTTCCAAGAGGTCACCCATTCGAGTACTACTCTAGCTTGAGCGTGCTTAAATACAAAGTTTCATCCATCGTTAAACCAAAAGCTTGCAACCCCATTTGTAAAACCTTCACCAAGTGTTGTGACATATGAACCATTCATTAGAAAACCCCTTAAGCTCATCAATTGATAAGTAGGAGATAATTTCCATAGCAAGTCAAATTTTGATATTGCTATTAGGATTGAACTGTGTGATTTTGAGTCAAAATCATTGAACCATATTTCATGAGTAGTGATTCAACATAAATCCATCTCTCATGAGAATAAATGGAACACTTAGCACTCATTGGATCTAGGTGATGCTCAGGTTACTCACTCATC
The DNA here is from genome assembly GCA_028749045.1 of Cupressus sempervirens. Classification (NCBI taxonomy): domain Eukaryota; kingdom Viridiplantae; phylum Streptophyta; class Pinopsida; order Cupressales; family Cupressaceae; genus Cupressus; species Cupressus sempervirens. The sequence goes on from CM053793.1 coordinate 172,836,721, forward strand.
CATAGCCAATTCATTTGATGAGCATGTTATCTTCCTTGATCACTTAGTCTATACTACAAAGCTCAGTTAGTATAGACTATACCACTAAAGCTCAGTACTTTATGATTTTCTATTTATAGTAGTTATTAATTCATCTTTATTTAAGTAGATATGAATTTTCATCACTTCTATGCTAGGAACGGATGTAAAATATAACATTGAGTAAATAGTTCCTACATAACTTATTTCTTTAGTGACATATGGTGTGAGCGTTTGATCCATCATCTTTAGTGATCATAGCTTCATTTTCTCTACTTCTTCCATCTCTTTCTATCTCTATCCATGTTTTTGTTCCCTTTAGGTTAGTCACTTGCATTGCTTGGTGCTGGTGTTGGTATTCTGGTTTTGCAGTTTCTATTGATGTGTCCAACTTTGAGACAACTAAAGCATACTATCTCTCCATTTAACTATTTCTTGTAATTTACTCTTAAATGTGTTTTGATACATTTCTCTAGTCCATATTATCCACAATAGTGACAATTGTACCATGGATTGTAATTTGAATTGTAGGAATTGCCTATTTTAACTGCATGTGTTTGTTTTTTAGGTAACTAGTTCGAATTTTTTTGAAGTCTACACTCATGATCTCTATGTCGATAATTTTGAAAATTGTACCAATGACTTTAGAATTTAGATGTCTTTCTAGTCAAATCATTATTCTTTGATCTACATTCATCTACTTGATGTCCTACTTTCTTACAATTGAAACAATTACCACTCAATTTGGGTTTAGGAATTTTCTTACCATTTTTGCTTCGGTAAATATTGGTTGTGTGTCCAATTTTCCCATAATGATAACATGTAGGTTTTCCTTTGGATTTTTCATTCCTTTGTTCTCCACTTTTTGATTATTCTCCTTCTTTAGTACATAAAGATTATTTGTTGTATCCAAGTCCAGAGGTGTCTTTTGTTGTAGGTGACTTCATCATTTCTTCAAAATGTTTGATTACTTTATTTGGTTTGTTTAAACTCTCCACGAGTTCCTTTTCATGCTTTAACTTATTTTTCAATTCCTCATTTTGTAGCTTTAGATTTATGATCTCCAAATCTTTTTTATTTGCTTCCTGATTTCTAGTTACTAATTTATTTATCATATCAAACTAATTATTTGTATGATTTTGCACTTCAAATGATCTTTCTTCAAGTTTTCTAGGCATTTATCTTTTCTCTTCTTCAATCATGTGCTTATCTTCTATTTCTTTCTTCTTTTGTTTGATTTCTTCACATAGTGCAACTGATTGAATTTCATGTTCTGATTTGAGATCTTTTGCTTCTTTTACTAGGTTTCTATTCTTCTCTAGAAGTTCTCTCAATACTCCATCATTGTTACTAGTCTTTCCGCTATCCAACAATCCTTTTGTATCAAGTTATATGTATTGAGTATCATTTAGCTGAATAGCTATCTCTCTTCTTTTATTTAGGTTTTTCCTTAACTACTCTTTTGCTTCTTCTAATTATTGCAACACTATCTAGATTTCAATCATATGTTTCTCAATGATTTTCCCCATGTTATACACTTCAATCTCCATAATTTAATCATCTCAAGGTGTTAGGTTCCCTAATAAGATAGTTGTGCTTTGATACCAATTTTTGGATTGAGTATATGGGAAACAAAATACTAAAGATAGTGTGTGGTGGTGGGGGGGGTGTGTGGGTTGAATCAAGATTTTAAACTTCAAATTCAAAACCAATTTCAAAAATTCATATATAATTCATCTCATAGATTTATCATTAAAACTATAATGCTGAAACATAAATGAAATATATCACATCTATAAAGAGTTCAACACATAACACAATAATTTGGTTACCCAAAAACACTTCAAGACAAAGGTAAAATTGGGGTGGGGATGAAACCCACAAATATTCACTGTTGCAACAATAAATTTAACCTTTTAAGGTTACAATATTTGATCATAAGGTATTATCTACCCTATTAAAAGATTAAGAGACTATTAGGTCTCACCTTGTTAAAGGATTTTACATTCATAATGAAGTAAGGACATTGTTAGGAGGTTTACATAGATCTGTCAAGACTACTCTATTAAGAGATTTACCCTATCTCAATTAGCAATAAGAGTACCTGATCCTAGATTTTATTTACAGTTTGATCTTGGGTATGCTCTTTGCTATATCTTTGATCTAGTTTCCTAATTTGCTAACTCTATTTAGTCCTTCACTACTCTGATTTCTCTTTTGCTTGATCTATCTTTGAAACTTCATTTTGACTCCTTCACATGTAGATATACTCCTTACACATCTCAACTCTTCAACAACACATACTGATTCTAGGGTTAGAATCCTCCTTAAATAAACATTCTATAAAGTTTCTAGATCTTAATTGACAACTTACAATTCATCATCTTTTGTTGTTTATATCCCATTTTCTAATTGGTTGAATTATACAACTTTACATCATTACCTTCTATAACGATGCATTATCAACTCCTTATATGGCTCTACAAATATTAAATATCATAGAAAAGTAGGTCAAAATGGTTTACATATGTGTTTGGCAATTACAAACTTATATGTCAAAATTGAACTCCTTGGCATTTAAATGCTCTGATCCTTAGTCATGTATAAACCTTCAAGCTATTACTTGGCTTCTATTTTACAAGTTAGAGTTGTCATTGCACCAAAAGATTGACCTATCAATGCTTGATACAACAAGTAGACTTATAGAACACAGGAGGCAGTTAAGCGATGTCATGAATCCTGAAGGGGAATGTTGGTAGTTAGTCCAAAAATCCCCCCTTAGTGTTATCCAAGGAGATTTGAACTTGTGACCAAGGTTTGATACCACTTGTTACAAGCTAGAGTTTTCATTGCACCAAAAGACTGACCTATCAATTCCTGATACAATCACTAGACTTATAAAACACAAGAGGCAATTAAGGCATATCACGAATCCCAAAGAGGGACATTGATGATTAGTCCAACATTCTATATACCCATTTTCTTGGCACTTGATAACCTTTATATTCTCAATCTTCATTATATTGCTTAACTCTTACTATATTGCTTAGCTCATATATCTAGTCAATCTCTACTAAATACTTGACAACCACTATCTTGCTTGGTATAAGCTTTTTATGCTCAACCTTTACTAGATAACTCAATTGTAATGATGACCTTGTAATATTTCCTAGTAAATGACTAAGTGTTTGGACACTAATAGAAAACATAAGCTTAGAGATCAATAGATGAGATTTAGAGAATATTATCCAGAATCTAGGATGTAGACTATAGTAATTACTAATAAGTAATAAATTTAGAGTTGACAAATCATACCATAATTGTTAAACTTGCCACAACATCTCATCCTCTGAATCTTTGGATCCCTTTCCAACAAGTTCAAACAATCCTTAATTACGCTCCATGTTTTCTCTAGTCTGTATATATTTGCTTGCCTAATCCTTAGCTTCAAAATCAGTGCTACCAATACTAGTACCACTACTTGAGTTTGTGATCTCATTGTTTGAAAATTTTCCTAGACAACTTCTTTGACATTTCATCCTCCAAAATTTCAGTGCCCTTTCAAAAGGAAAATTATTGACTTCATATTTGGATGTATATAGCCTCAGATAATTTTCCAAATTCTTTTCTAGTTTAGTTCTTACCTTTGACTTTAGGAACCCCAAAGCACTGAAAGATCTTTCATCCTCAAAAGACCCCAATATCATGGTCAAACATAATTCAGCAAGCTTGAAAAATTCAGATACTAAATCTTGCTACACTTTGCTTTGAGATGGATTTCTTCAAGGTTTGGCTACTGATCCTTCCTATCTAGGGTTTGGCATAAGAACATATTGTTCCCTCATTTTAATGGAAAAATGATGAGACTACTCTCTCAAAAAGGATTCATCTAAAACTAAATTTATAGTAATCCCATTGATTTCTTTTCTTTTGCAAAATGGATCTATCAAAACTAGTAACTGATCTCTATAATATTTAAGACTTTTTAAACTCCAATAATGGGGAAACAAAATACACATTGATTGAAGTAATTTGTGTCAAGGAAATCTTTCTTTGAGTGAATTTCTTTCCTTTTCTTGTGGACATGAGCCTTCCATAGTAGCGCATTAGTATCTCAACACACAGTATATTTTTACATAACTCCCCCTTTGCATCAATCCTTAAAAGTTTATCAGGATTATCCAAATCTATAACTCTCATCTACCTTGAATGTCTTTCATCCATAGTAATGAATTTGGATTTCTATAGAGATTATCGAGGGTCGTGCATTTCATTTTATGTAGCATATTATATTCTACAATTTACATTTACCTAGAAACCCTCTAATGAGAAGGTAAAAATGGGGTGCGGATGACACCCATAAATCTTTACTATTGCAACTATAAAGTGTAGCCAATTAAGGTTACAAGAAGTTATACCATAAACTATTATCTACCCTTTGAAAGGTCTACCCTGTTAAACTCTTACAAACACTATTAATTCTCACCCTATTAAAGGATTTCAAGATCATGCTAAAAATGTGCCTTATTAGAGGACATAAACTTGCAATAAAATAAGCACCTAGTTAAGAGATTTACACAAGCTTATTAGGACTACTCTATTAGGTGATTTTCTTTACATCACGTATTAAAATTATTCAACAATATGATCCTTCAATTAGCACTTTGTTGGTAGGTGTTTGATCTTCTCTTTTGTCGTGTGTACTTGATCCTTCTGATCAAATATTTCTCCTCTGTCCTTTCTCTTCTTTTCTTTGTTCTCCTCTAACTAATTCTACAATTCATGCCATTATCAAAACCTCTAGAGCCATCATGAATGTCCTCTTCGCTTAGCATTTATCTCTCTTGCATCTCTTTCTCTTCCTTCACACAATACTGTAAGAATTTTTTATAGCTATTATAGCATGTAAGAATTTGCCTTAGCGAAAAATTCACCCAAGATAGTAGAACTCAAACACAAGCACAACTATAGACCAAAAGGAGTATGGTCAATATATCAAAGTATGTCCTCATACATTGCTTTGTATTTAGATGTACAAACACACTAGGAGTCCTTGTACATAAAGGCCTCTCAGGAAGCACCTAGAATGTCTCTAGAAAGAGCCAGGAGATAAGATAAGCATGACAACTAAGTACATGTATTATCCATCATTCTAGATGATACGATAAGAATGGTGAGGTGTTTCTCAAGTAGAGATGGTGTAGACACCATGTGCTTAATTAGTGTGCTAACTCTTGTGTTGTAGACACCATGTGCATAAAAGAGGTGCAAACTCCTGTGTTGTCAACTTGACAACTCATAAGAGTGCACATACTCCTAGGCGACTACTAAATAAATATGAAAATAATGCATTAACCTAAGTAAACTTAAGTTAAGTGTAAATAGTGAATGCGTATTTACACCAACACCCCCCTTTAAGTGTGATTTAGGGGAATGCAATTAAGTTCACAAGAACTAGGATAAAATGCATAATGGGTCCTGACTACTAGGTTATGTTAGGTACCCATGTACATAATGAAAATGCAATCTCTCATAAAGTGGAGAAAAAGGGAAAACCTCATGGGAAAAACCCTCCCCCAAAAAGAGATATGAAAAGGGATGCATGGATGGATGGAGTAATCAAAACCCCCCCATTACGACATACATCAAGTATATACAAGAGAGAATAAGAAGGAAAAAACCCCCTAAGAGGAAAAGTACCCCTCAAAAAGGAGAAGAAGGAGATGAGGTAGTGCCCCACGTAAAGGTAGTGTGCCAACTAGTGAGAAATGCTCCAATGTAGAAGTTGATCCATGACCGTTGAATGATGTTCCTCCCCTTTGGAAGAAACTGTGGCAAAGGTATAGAGGAGATGCATCCCCTATATGGAGAAAGAATCTTAATGATGTAAAGTATCTCTAAAACCTGCTCAAGTGTCCCTATGTTGATACTAATGATGGCTCCTTCCAAAACTGTTTAGAAGAAGTGCAAATCGATCAAGGATGCATTTAGAACCTATCTCAAGAAACCAATAATCTCCTCAAATGACAAAGAGACCTCCTACAATTTTTGTACACAAGGATCCACAATCACATGAACTTGTAACGATTGATCATGTATAGAATGGACATTAGGGTCAGAGTGAGCCCTCACAACAATTAAATTAGGATCATCCTTAGCAACAAGAAGCAATATATCATCAAAGAAGTCTTCCAAATCTGTTGTGTGTGACTCCATGAACAAACCTAAAATGTCTGCCAAGAAGTCATCATCTGAGGCATGAACTGGAAGAAAAAGTGTACCCTATTGTGCTGAAGCACATGTATCCATCATTGCAGTAATGGAGGAAGAATTTTCCTAAAAGAGAAGATGAATATGATCGAGGATGTCTTCCACATCTTCAATGTGGGACTCAATGAATAGGTCGACGATGGCAGGAAGGAAGTTGTCACATGAAGGTAAAGTAGGAAGACATGAAAGATCCTACTGCACTGAATCCAAAGCATCCGTGGCTGAAATAGGATCAATAGGAGCAATAGGAGCATCTGGAGGTGTGATCTTATTTGGAGTTGAAGAAACTATAGCTGGAGTGATTGGATGTAGAATGTCCTCTAGAGATAGAGGAACACATGGATCTCCATATGCTTCCAAAATAGACATCCAAATATCATGAGGAAAACTTTCCATTCTAAGAGGAGAAAAAGATTCCTTACTCATACTGTTATACAAAAAGTGGTGAAGGTGCACAAAATGTGTCCAATTAAAATGTGGTGGCAATGAATAGAGATAAGAAAGCAATTTTTGACAGTCTCTTAGATGATCAATTATCAAAGCACTCCATTTGTAATAGTTATTTATTGTCAACTGTGGTCTAATACTAAACTGAAAAATTTGACAAGACTCCATGAGATCAATTAATGAACCCCCAAAGAATCAAAGAACCCCCCTAATGAATGATTTAGGCACTTGGTAGCCACTTGCCAATTTAGGCCCTATTTTTGAAAGTAGTATTTCTATCAACAAAACCTATAATATGATTACAGATCTAGAAAGTAGGCAAAAAAAATGCACTTTCAAAAAAAATAAAACATGATTATGTGTCCAAATGAGCCCATACTAAGCATTTTAAGTGGCAAAATTTGGGATTTGCAAGCTATAGAAAAATTCAGGAATAGAGATGTCAAACTTCTTGCACCAATGTGTAGATCATGAAATCCTACTCCAAAACAAAAAAATAAAATCTTGCAAAAAGGAGTCCTTATGAGGGAAATATCGTTGTTTGAAAATCATTGTTGCTATCATTTTTTCTGAATCACATCCTTTGCACCTCCAAAAATCAAATGGCTCTAGATTTTGCCTCAGATGTCCAATTTGGATGAAACAAAATCTGATTTGGGGGTTTTTTGACCTTTTGAATGTGATGAAAATATTTAATTTGTACCAGCAAGCTTCAATCTTCACCTAAAAAATCTCTCCAATTGGCCTAAAGGCCAAAAGTTTCCCAAAAAATAATGCAGATCCAAAAAAAAATCTAGAGATGCAGATGAAAAAAATGTAGATCTAAAAATTAAGTGCACAAATTTGAAATGATCATACCAATTCTACAAATTGGTCCTTCTGGTGCTGGTTTGCAAAATTTTCTTTCCTCACAATCAACTTTGGCCTAGGGTAGGCAACTTTATAGCTGATTTGTACTGAATCGACATTCTAGATGCAATGGTGAGGTTAGATTTGGCTCTAGACACTCCCAATTTCTATGATACTCCAGATTCAGGCCAAGGTGCTGAAGCAAGAAGATGGTCTCATATGGCTATGTGAAGAGAGATTCTCCAAGAGCTCTGATACCATATAAAAATTTGGTATAACTATGATACCATGTAATAATTTGCCTTAGGGCAATATTCACCCAAGATTGAAGAACTCGAACACAATCACAACTATAGAAAAAAAAAAAAGTATGATCAATATGTCATAGTATGTCCTTATACATTACTCTGTATTTGGATGTACAAATGCACTAGGAGTGCCTATATATAAATGCCTCTTAAGAAGCACCTAGAATGTGTCTAGAAAGAGCCAAGAGATAAGATAAGCATGACAACTAAGTACACATCTTATCCATCATTCTAGATGATAGGATAAGAATGATGAGATGTATCTCAAGTAGAGATGTTGTAGACACCATGTGCTTAATTAGTGTGCTAACTCTTGTGTTGTAGATATCATGTGCATAAAAGAGGTGCGAACTCCAATGTTGTCAACATGACAACTAACAAGAGTGCACATACTCTTAGGTGACTAATAAATAAATATTAAAATAATGCGTTAACCTAAGTAAACTTAAGTAAGTGTAAATAGTGATTACTTATTTATAGAAACAAATACAAATTGTTTAGGGTTTTTCTCCTTAAGTAAACACAAGTTGGCTAGAGTTAGGTTAGAATCAACATCTTAGATTGACCCATTTTTCCACTTAGAACATCCCTCAATTTGTTTGGTTTCATGTACTACATAGGGATTCATAATATACACCTATATTCATCTTCTAGAACTATAAAACAATCATTTAGTTGATCAAAAATAGTTTACATAGAAGTTTGTGCCATTACAAACAACTATGTCCAAAACTATTCACTCAGCACTTGAAGTATTTGATGGTTGACATCCACTATATCCTCAATTTTATAGCTCATCTTCTTAATGAATTGACACAATTTGATTACTCAGATCATGAGTGACTCGACATTAACTATCTACTAGACACATACTAGTGCTTGACACTGACTATGTATATTACTTGACATGTATTGTCTGGCATCTTATGCTTGGCATGCTTTGATCAGTTAGCTCGTACTAATTTTATTGGCTTGCTTTGACACTCGGCTTGCGCTATAATTCTATTGAATAATGACTAATTGTTTTGTTACTACCTTGTCAAAACTAATCTAAGATTAACAATCTCCCCCTTTTACATGAGTGGAGAAAACATGTTTTCATGCATATATAATTCATATTATGAGCATAACTTAGACAATATATATCTATGACTTAGTTTTCATAAAAAAATTCAAAACCTTCAAAATTTTGTGAAATGGATGACTAATAGTCATACCTCATTCCTTCATTACTCCCCCTGAGTAGATGTTCCCTTTCTGTATTTGAATTTAATATTCTCGATGAGTAGATTTCTTGTACCCTATTTTTGCATACTTACTACCCTTATAATCATTATCCCCCTTTTTTGACACTTATGTCATTGGTGGTAGACTGATAGTGTGTTTATCCAAAAATTATTTATGGCTATCGATTATGATTTTCAATGTTGCATCCCAATTGTTGCATGCTACCTCTAGAGAGTGGTATTGAACATCTACCTAGGCCACAAGGTAAACTAGGACATCATGCATTGAAAGTTGATTATCTTTCTTCATCAATGTTTTAGTATAGGCCAGTTCCTTATGCAAGACCTCCGTGTGTGTAGTCAACATGGACTAAATACTGATCAAGGTAGCCCTTATCTTTGCATCTTGTGAATGTAATGTTCTTAGTTGACCTTGAGTAGATAGTAATCTCTAAAAATGAGTCTAGCTTTGACCAAGAGATAGTTCCAATGTTGTATGTGTGGACTGTAGATATCCTTGTAGTTAGTCAATAGCCCTCTGTACTTCTTGTGTGAATAAATTCACATCATAAGGCTTTGTGTATAGAGAAAATACATCCTTCAACACCTTTTTCACATCCTCCATTTTGGTTGCTAAGTCAACCTATCTTAGTGCAATAGCACTAGAGATATTTTCAAGAACTTTAGAATGAAACTTCTTTTTAGAACATTCTAGAAGTTTAACATTGTAATCTAGGTCTTCATCACTAATCTTATCAACTATGTTGACTAGTTTCTCAATGATTGGTTTATCTTGAATTGTAGCTAGAAGACTGAAAGCATCAAGAAACATATCTTTGATGTCATGAAGCTCTTGCTTCTTCTTATGCTCCCTTCTTAGTAACTCTTGTTATTTCTTCCTATGTAGAGCTTCCTATAGGATGCTCATTTTCTCAATGATTATTATGTTAGTTTGATTACCTCATCTAGTCTCACATCTCAATAAGATATTTCTTCTAAGCTCCTTGATGTTTTTACACTGGTCCTTGATATCTACAATGGTGTGGCATGAGTGCTCAAACTTTGAAGAACTTGACTACTGGTAGGAGTCACATAAAATGGAAGGGTTACAAGAGTCTAGATGGTAATTTGTTCCTTTGGAGTAGTAGTCACCTTTAATACTTTAGACCTATCAACTTGTCTCACTTCCTATTAATCTTTACCTTGAATTTTTGGAGTAGATATAGGACTATATTCTTGACCCAATTTTACTTCTATTCCATCTTTCTCAACTATAACTAAGGCTTGCTTAGTTTAAATGAGTGGCACTAGAGACAATGTTACTAGTGTTCTAATAATAAGACTTCATTTTTTAGTGCTTGTAGTTTGATCTTCTGTCTCTCTAGATGTAGGGGGCATACTAGATGTGCCAATTTGTTTCTCCATTGTTGTTGCCACTTTTACATTTTCAATTTCATTTGTTCTCACTAATACAGGATTTGTGTATAACTATGTTTCCATGGTGTAACCTTTCAATATCTTCTTCATATCATCATCAGTCAAAGGATTGATGTTCTAAGAAAAATTGTCAGGAACATCCTTGATTTTTACTGAGTCCTATTGACTCACTTGGCCTATATGTGGAGAACTATTTTGGGCACTTTTACATTTTGTACATTCTATTCATCTTGCTGCTCTTCTTCAATTCTAGCCTTTTCTACTATTGCTTCCTCAGTGCCTCCTACACTACAATCCTTTGCTGATACCTCTTGTACTTTTTTAGGTGTTTCTTTCTAACCTTTCTTAGGTTCTTGCAATTCTTTCTCACCTTTGTCTTTTATTGTAGGAGAGGATGACCCATAGATTGTTTTCCAAATTTTTGTACTCTTGGTCACCACATCCTTAATCTTCTTATTTATTATATGGAAAGATCTATATGAGGGGGCAATTTTTTTTTTTTCTTTTCCATATCCTTGGTAATCATTCTCTTATCCAATTTTTTAATTACTTGGGCTAGAGTGGACTCCCTAATTTGTCTCTCTATTTGTAAATTGCATTTCCATTTCTACTGAACTTGGTCATATAGACTCTTAGGTAGTGAGTTGGAAATCTTAATAGGAGTTGATTTAAATGTAGCCATCATTACATATATGGCTTCCTCAACAATATTTTGTTCAACCTTACCTAAAAAATTCTATGTGTACAAAACCATATAAATCTTTATTTGATTTTTTTTTCACACAAATTATCTAAGTTAGAGGAGGGACTATGGATTACCACCTTAAATTGACTCATGTCATCAGATTTTGTCTTCTCCTCATCTGTCTCAACCACTAGAGTGTATTGTCTCCTTGCATATATCTTTTTGATTGGTGGGATAAACTCTACTAAAGTAAATGTCCTCTTTCCTTTAGGTTTCACAAGAACCTTAACTTTCTTATTGGCTACCCTTGTGCTAGACCTTGTAGTAGGTACTATGGGCTTCTATTGTGAAAATTTCACAAGCTTCATCTTGGGTTTCTCCACTTTAGGCTCCTTAGCATTTCTTTTCTTCTTAGTAGGCTTGGGTGCTTCCTTAACTTCTTCCTCCTCAACACTTTCTTCATGAACTTCATCATCTTCTCCTTGTCCTTGAGTGAGTGCCAAAGGGACTTGGACTTATTCATCCTCTTCTTGATCTTGATCTTCTACTTGTTCTCCCCCTTCACCAAATCTCTCCTTTAGATTCTTCACAAGTTTATTCTTCTTCCATACCGTAGAAGTTGTCTTCAAGTCAATTGTAATCCTAGACTTCACTTCCTCATGGTTCCCAAATGAGGTGGCACTATTATCTATTTCTTTTCCTAGTAGAGATGTGATAGTTGTAGATGCCTCATCAACATTTATCTCATATGGAAAGGGCTTAAGACATCTAACCGTAGGAATAGCTTCCTTCACATATGTATAATCAACATCAACTAAGAAGAAAACATCACTATAATGTTTCTCCACTAGTGACACTGGAATCCTTAGTCTTTGTTTCATGGATTTCTTAAAATTTTAAAAAATAACTAGTCATCATTAACTCTAGTTTATCTCCAAGTTGCTCTATGAATTCTGTAATCTAGACTATAATAGATCTATTGGTCATTCGAGAAACTTTTCCAAATGTAGGAAATGTGTTCTGTGCATAAAAGAATATGAAAATTAGTAAAGAGCCAAATTTACAAGATGCACTCTTAGTTTTCCTTAGGGCCTCCAAGTTTTGAGATAGTTGCTAAAGTTGTAACTCAGGAAGGTCATAAGTGTGGTCTCTCTTCACTATTTTGTATCCCAAATCTACTTCCACACAAGACACACTATTCGATATGCTAGATTGAAATAACTTGTGAGCTATCACTTTCATAGAAAATGAAGTTATGGGGTCTAAGATAGAATCTATAGACATTCCCCTCTTGTTCCATTTTGTACTTGTGCTCTTCTCAATAATCTCTTTTGAATCATGTTGCATGCTCTTAGGTCTATCTAGGGTAGGATACCCTATCACTCAGTTGATGATCCTTTTAGTGATCTTAATTGTTTCATTTTCAAACCATATGAAGGCATCATGTATTCTACTAATTACAATCTTTATACATTCAGTCTTGAATACACTAGGGAAACCTTAGGCATGAGTTAACCCGTTCTTTTTTACAATCTTATTCTCTTCCCTTAAGACTCCATCATAAAAAATTTGACTATATAACTCCCTTATCTGCATGTCTCCTATACTTAAAACTTTTCATGTATAATAACACCTAGCATCCTGAATCATTAAGACTTTTGGTAGTATCATCGATAGTGCACTAGGCAAGTTTTCTTTATATGCAATTTTAGGTATTTCTTGTAAAGGTGGTTGTCTTACATCATTACTAATTAATTTCACATTAAACACTTCCTTCCTTTCCTTCCTTCCTAAAACTTGCAAAAGAACTAGCTACCATATTTGATACATAGGGTTCACAGAAATTCAAACAACAAAACTTGACACCATTAAAAAACCTTTCCAATCTAATGAATAGGTCAAGTTGTAGTTGAATTCTACAAGAATCTCCAATTTCAATTCACCTTTTTGCTCTTGGTGCTTCTTAGATTGTTGGTGAATGAAAATGAGTTGAGAAAGGACTACATAATTCTTAAAATTCTGTAATAAATAATTAATTCTTACACAACTATAATCTTGGACAACATAGGGTTTCCAACTCACTCAATGTACGTATGATTTCCACTATTCCTAGTTCACATAGAAAACTTGATTACTTGACAACAAATAAAATTACTACCATACCTTCATTACTCGACAACAATTGAAATTACATTCATGCTTAAAAACAACATGAAAACTAACAAAACTTTAGATTTCTTCCAGGTTATAACCAATACATTGCATCTTAATTCATGCATATATTATCTTTTCAAAACTTAGATTCTTGGAATTGATGTATAATCTAACTTTGAAATATCAGTCCAACACATACCTTTTGATTGCCTAGTTGGAGGTAATGTGATCACCTAATCCATTGGATGAAGTGAACTCATTCAAATTTGATGTGTTGCAATCTTCCCTCTTAGTCCATGTCTTGTTCATCTGCACTTTGACTTTTTGAACATTGACCTTTTCTTTGCCTTTATTTTTTCCATTACTTAGTACTGGTGATCTGGTTAGACAATTTTTACTAATAAGACTAGTCTCCAAATAGCTAAAGTATGTAGTCTCACTCAACCATCTATTGTTGTTTCCTTTGAAATGTGTTCTAATGAGATTCTTAGGAACATGTATATACTCTTGACAATAATGAAAATTTTACCTTGTGTTGTAATCCCAATTGTAGGATTTTCTATTTTTTTGTACATTTGTCTACTTCTTTGATGTCTAATTGGCATTAGACTTCCATTCATATGCTTTATCTCCATACTTCTGACAATTGTAGCAATATCTTTCAAATCTCTATGTATTTAAGGTCTTGGTTCTACATTCATGTGCTTGATGTCCTTGCTTATTGCACTCATGATAGTAACCCTTAAATTTCTTCTTAGGGTTATAATTTTTTATTGATGCTCCTACAAACATTTGATGTATGACCTAACTTTCCACAATTATGACAAGTGGATTTGTAGTTCTTACCTTTGTTGTTTCGTTTTTCACCATTTTTAGATGATTCTCCTTCTTTAGTACTAGTGTATCCCAATCTAGTAGTATCATTATTATACCTAAGAGATCTCATCTATTTCTTAATGTATTTGATAGCTTCACTAGGTTTTTTGAAAATTTTAACAAATTCCTTTACTTTTCTTAGTTCATTCCTTAGTTATTCATTTTGTAACTTTAGGGATGTGATCTCAATATCCTTTCCATTCAATTCATGATTGAAAATCATCACTTGAGTCATTTTTTCTAGTTGCATGTGAGAAATTCTTTGTACCTTTGATATCTTCTCTTCCATTATGTTGGTTAGTGTTCTTTTATCATCTTCAATCATGACTTTTTCTTCGTCAACTTTCTTTTTCTACTCGTCCACCGGCTCACATAGCAATATCGATTGAACTTCTTGTTTCATCTTAAGATTTCTAAGCTCTTTAGTTAGGACACAATTCTTTCCCATCAGATCTACAACTACTGCATCGAACTCACTTTAGTTTCCATTCTCAAATAGTCCAATAATTTTTTCTTCTTGGTAATGTGTGTCATTTTTCTCAATAACTCTCTCTTTCCTTCTCTTCAATGAACATTGTAGTTCATCTCTTGCTTCCATAAGTTGATGTAGGGCAAGCTAAATTTCAATATTTTGGTTCTTAATAGTCTTTCCCAACTTTTGGACTTCCATCTTCAAGATCTTTCCTCAAACTTGCAAATCCTTCCTTTCTAGAGAACAAGGCTCTAATACCAATTGTTGGAAGTAACAATGAGAAAGTAGACTTTGAAATGGGGGGCAGGGGGTGAATTGGTACTTCAAAACTTCAACCATAAAATATTCACCACACATCCATCTCACAATTTGCATGTAAACTGAAATAGCTAACTATACATGTTCATCCATAGCATGAAACAAATAACATATGACACAGTAAGTTTGTTACCCAGAAACCCTCCAATGAGAAGGTAAAATTGGGGTGGGGATGACACTCACAAATCTTTACTATTGCAACTGTAAAGTGTAGCCAATTAAGGTCACAAGAAGTTTGACAATAAACTATGATCTATCCTGTGAAAGGTTTGCCCTATTAAATGCTTACAAAGAATGTTAAGTCTCACCCTATTAAAGAATTTCAACACCCTGCTAAAAGTGTGCCTTATTAGAGGACTTAAAATTGCAATAAAACAAGCACTTGGTTAACATATTCAAACAAGCCTATTGGGACTATTCTATTAGGATATTTTCTTTGCATCACTTGTTATAATTATTCAACAGCATGATCCTTTGGTTAGCACTCTACTTCTCGATGTCAGATCTTCTCTTTCCTAGTGTGTACTTGATTTTTTTGATCCTTTCTCTTCTTTTCTCTATTCTCCCCTAACTGATTCTATAATTCATAACATTATCACAACCTTCATAGCCATTATGAATTCTTTCTGCACTTGGCATTCATCTCTCTTACATCTCCTTCTCTTCCTTCATGCAATAAAAACTATTTAGGGTTTGTCTCCTTAGGTAAACACAAGTTGGCTAGGGTTAGGTTAGAATAAATGGCTTAGTTTGATCCATTTTTTTTCTTAGAACATCTCTTAATTTGATTGGTTTCATGTAATGCATAGGGATTCATAATATACACATGTATACATCTTCTATAATCATAAAAAAAATTGTTAAGTTGGCCCAAAAATGGTTTACATAGAAGTTTGTGTCATTATAAACAACTATGTCCAAAACTGTTCACTGGATACTTGAATTCTTTGATGCTTGGCATCCACTATATCTTCAATCTTGTAACTCATCTTATGAATGAATTGACATACTTTTTTTGCTCATGTCATGCGTGACTTGACACTAATTATCTTCTTAGCACATACTGGTGGTTGACACTATCTATGTATATTACTTAACATGTATTGTCTAGCACCTTATGCTTGAAGTGCTTTGGTCACTCATCTTGCACTAATTTCTCAGCTTTCTCTGATCACTCATCTTGCACTCTAATTCTACTAAATGATGACCAAGTGTTTTGTCACAGCCTTGTCAAAAGAAATATGAGATTAGCATCTTCTTCATTATATTTCTCATTTCCTCTAGCATGGGGAGAAAGACTATGAAGTTTAAGAGTGTCACTACATTACTTAACTTTTCAAGTAGCTCACTATATTTCCATTGACCACCTTGATCATTGCAATTTGACTCCATTGTATCAAGAAATAATGGATATTCAAAAAAATCTTGATGATCTAGCCCATCCAAGGAGATCCAAATAGCATCATTATCCTTAAGAAACTTTCTCCTATTTGTTAGTCCCTCAACAAACAATCAAAATTCCCTAAGTCATTTAGGACTTTGACAAAAGTTCCTATAGATCTCTTTGATTAAAATTTAGACTCTATATATTTCTAAAGAGTTTTTGATAATTCCAAAAGCTAGATTCATTCTATGGGCCATGCAATGAATGCCAAAAATGCAATTCTACTAAATAGTGACCAAGTGTTTTGTCACTACCTTGTCAAAATAAATATGAGATTAACATCTTCTCCATTATATTTTTCATTTCCTCTAGCATGGGGAGAAAGGCTACTAATTTTAAGAATGTCTCTACATTACTTAACTTTACAAGCAGTTCACTGTATTTCCATTGACCACCTTGATCATTGCGAGTTGACTCCATTGTACCATAAAATGATGGATATTTACAAAAAACTTGATGATCTTGTCCATCTAAGGAGATCTAAATGGTATCATTATAATTAAGAAGCTTTCTCCCATTTTTCTATTTCTCAACAAACTATTGATATTCCTTGAGTTATTTAGGACTTTGAAAAAAGTTCCTATAGATCTCTTTGATTAAAATTTGAACTCTATATATTTCTGAAGAGTTTCTGACAATTCCAAAAGCTAGATTCATTCTATGGTCCATATAGTGAATGCCAACAATTTATGGTGCAAGAAAATCTTTTAATTTTGTTACAAGATCATTCTTGTGGCCTTGCATTACTAAAGATCCATCTTCTCCAACATACACCAACTCTGAGAAATCATCATTTCATCTACACCTCCATATTCAATTATAGTACTCTTTACTACTTCAAATATAATTTATTCTATTGAATTGTCCTTCACTTTAATAACACTTAGTAGATTGGGTTGGCAAACCAAATTGTGTACAATATAGACATGCATGCATACCCAAGAAGTATTGCCTATTTTTGTCACCTCATCTAAATATAATGCAATGAAATTTGACTCTTTAGCTTTAATTTTGATATTTTCCTTCTCAACCTTAGCAAGACAACTTGCGTATTCCCATTTTCTATTTACTAATTAGTGACTCCTCAGATAATAACAAACTTTTAGAAAGTCTAATAAATCACTCAATGATAGGAAGTCTATCATGGCACACCCTTTTCTCAAAATATAGAAGACAACACTTAATTGAGGATCATTACCCATTTCTTTAACTTCAATTTCTTTTTCAAGAAGAGATTCAATGGATCCTTTTACTTTAGTAGGCTTCATCTATATTTTCTCTTGAAATTATAAGAATTCCGCATTCTTGACATGTTGACATTCCTCCTTGGTTTTCCATCTCGTCACAGATTTTTCAACTCCATCTATGATTTTCTTCTCATAAACTTTACCCATATGCTTTTCTATGGTGTATATTTCTAGCTACAATCTCTTTTCCTTTTTATTTATGCTTGTGAATATCATACATCTCCATTCCACCAAAGGCTCATCTTCTTTTGGATTGTGTATAGGCTCAATTAATGGATACTTTGAGGCCCATTCTATTTGAAAATTCTTGATTGATAGATCCCAATTCAGTTCTTTTTTTGGTTTCTCATCAATTTTCCCATTGTATGTCCTTTTTCCCTTTATTGGTCATGCACCATCACCATATTTGGAATTCTCATCCAAGTTTAATATATTATTCAGGCTAATCTAGTTATTGACTTGAAGATCTTGGATACTCTAGGAATTTTCCTAAATATCTTCTTCAAGTTCATCATGACTAGAGATATCAGGTTCACAAACTTCTTCAATATGTGCTAGTAGAACTAGTAGTTGTAGTGGTTGGGAATCTTGTAAATGTTCTATGATTGTGTCTGGCTGGCCTTTCTTGGATTCCACCACATGCAAGACTCTAACCCTCATTCATGTTCAACATCTCCAAAAAAAATAGGCTACCATAAAATTCAAGTTGTTCAAAAAGTGACAATTGATTATAGTCTATTACTTATATTTATCTGAATAGTATTCATTATGTTGTACAACCTATAGTTAAAATATAGATGTCCTAGGTCCCCATAGTTACTATATGAATTAATGGTACTAATCATTGGTCTCAGGTGATAACTGACCACTAACAATATAACTTTTATCTAAAAAATAAGAATGAACTAAAATTATAGAGAACAAAAAGATAGGGGTCTAAGTTACTCACCTTTGCCTAAATTTTAGTCATTTCACTCATGACTCACCCAAAAATAATTTTAGCAATTTGAGAAATTGAGACTTCACTATTGATTGGAATTGAGACAACCTACTAATCTATGAATGTATTTATACTACTCTTTTTTGGTGAATTCCATAGGAATATTATAGGGAATTTCCAAGGAAAATATGATTCATCCATTATATATCCATGTATAATATAGTTGTTAAAATTTAATTAGTGTGTGACACAAGCCCACATATTTTTGTGGTGAATGTTATCCATCTCCATAAAAAAAATTTAAAACCAAGGGAGAATTGAGGCCGTCCAAAAAGTTCCACATTGGAAATCATTGGTGAATGTGTTTAATTTTCCATGTGTAAAAAATATTTTTGATTGGCTATTTCATTTTGAAAGGAGATTCAAATGCATAAAGCCTATGGAAATGGGCCTAAGGGTGTGGCCCATTTTCAGTAAACTTGGGGTAGTGCGCCATACCACATATATGGAAACAATTTTCCAAGCTGACATTGGTCAATGAGATTTTTTTTCCAATTGGCAAATATTCCCTACTAAAGTTAATCTTGATCTTGTGAAATATATTGACCCTATTAGGAGTCTATTACATCCATATAGTGTGTTGGTCCTTATTAGAGATATAGGCCTTACAAGAAGCCTCAACCATGTTAGGAGTTGTTATTACAATTTAAAAATATATAAAAGATAATCCCACTACCCAAACATGCAATATACAATAAGGACCAGTACACAAAAAGGTATGGATACAAAAACCTCTTGCTAATCCTGATATCTTCAATATCTTATTTGACCTTTTTATCTCACTATATAATCTTCACATATGTTTCCTCTTACTACTCTAATCATAAAATTTGCACTACAAAATGATAGCAAAGTTATCAAAATAACCACACACAACTTTGCATCACAAGTTTTGTCCTTTATACCATATTATTTTGTTTTGTTATCCTTCATACTTTCACACATGTACATAATGAAAAACAAACTTTTTCCTTAACATAAAATATTCAATCACTTATTTGTGTCTTGCTCTTCCTTTGTATACTTACAATCACTAAGTCATTAATATATACATGATTTGTACAACTCATATTGACTTGTGTACTCAACTATGGTATCTTGACACTTGGTACTATCACCAAGTAATTATGCACATGCTAATCCTATGTATTTGAATTGCACCAATCAAAACCATGCTTGTGTAAACTAATAAACTTCATAATACTTAGACAATTTTCTAAGTCTTTCTACAAAAAACTTATCTTCATAGTTAGCTCATTTAATAGTGAATATAACATCTCCATAAATGAAAAATACATACTATCTACCCAGCCAAATTTCCAACAATCTCCCCCATTGGCATTGATGACAACATATGGGAAAATTGGCTAAGTCCGAAAATCTCAAAATTTTAAAATTTGGGAAGTTCTTTACATGACCATTACAATATTTCAAAATGCAGATAATTTTTAATCTATACCATATTTACATCCTTGTATCTCCTAATTATAATAATCATATTACTCTCCTTTGATTATACTTTTACCTTATATCTCTTCTTACATATTACATATACATTTTCTATACTATACTCCCCCTTTGAGATCAATGATAAATGTGAGTCAAAAATTGAAATTTTGGGTGTACCTTTCTTTCCTTCATGCTGAGTGGTTTGATATGCATGAAATATAATCAAAAAAGTTTATTTTCATATTCTTCAAATCCTTGTCTTATGTGTCTTGGACAACTTTAGATAGACTTATAAGTGTGCATAGTTCATAAGATGCAACTTCTACCACATTCAAGTTTGAAGAAACAAATTTCTCACAAGATGCCTTATCCTTAAGGCATTAATCTAGCTACTTCTAAATATGACTTATTTTGAAAGTGATATTCTTTATCAATTGTGAAAACTTTTTTACCAGCCTTTCTCTTTTCATCTCTATCAATCTTATCTCATTGCTAATCTTTCTAATTCTATTCTCCAAATCCTTAATCTGTATATTTGGGAGTTGTAATTCATTAACAATGCTTTATAACTCTACTTGTTTTCCTTTTAACTCTTCAATAATATAATTGATAAATTTGTATGACAGAGCACACCATCCATACGAATTCTTCCCTTCAGTTAACCATCTTCTCAACTCCTTAATGCAAGAGACAAGATTTGCAAGATCACTTCTAATATTCTTGCTTACTATATAAAACAGATGTACATAATGTTTTACACATGTAATAGTTGATTCAATTTCCTTAAGCATGTTGAATTGACTATCAAATATTTTAATCACTTATTTATTTCTTCTCAAGATATGATTCTATTACCTTTGACTAAATGATATAATGCAATTTGTTTGTCACTTTATCAATAAATTCTTGTTATTGTGACATGGAGCCTAATCAGACTTAGACATTTATTCAGTATGATTTTCTCCCCATATTATTTCTATGGGGGTTTGGGGGTAGTTTTCCCAAGATAGGATCAAGGGGTAGCAACCCTATGTGGTCTTGGGCCAAAAATGACCTTATATTGTAAAAGGAACTACTACTTATTATTATTCTAGCCCTAATTTTGTAAGAAACAAAAAGCTTGTATAAAAAGGCTTAGGGTTAGGGATTTTCATAAGGTGTAATGTAAAAATTGGTTCTTGTAGTGGTATTGAGATATAAGGAGTTATAGATTGTAATTAGGTTGTAATCACTGGATAATAATAATATTGGACTTACTATTGGTGGATGTAGGCCAAGGATTGGGTGAACTACACTAGATCTTGGTGTCTTGTGTTCTCTTCTATGTAATCTATTATTTTTTGATATTGGTTATATTTTCTTGTAACTATTATTTCTATCAAAGGTTAATCCTAACAAGTGGTATCAAAGCTAGACGGTCATCATTTTATTATTATTAGCGATCCTCTATAGGAAGGTCTCATGGTTGAGTGGGAGTGATGATAAATGAGGGTAAGTTGAGAGTTGACAAGTTGAATGGGCATAACTTTCAGTTATGGAGGATGCAAATGGAGAGCTATCTTTATCAAAAGAATTTATGGAAGCCATTGGAAGGAAAAACCAAGAATCATGGATCTATGACAAATGATGACTAGGATCTTTTAGACAGAAAGGTACTTGGAACATTCGATTATGCTTGGAACCATCAATGAAATTTAATATTACAATAGTGAAGATGATAGAAGAGTTGATGTAAACCGTAGTGAAACTATATGAAAAACTCTCTGCTTCAAACAAGATATTTCTCATGAAGCATTTATTTAATATTCCATGAAAATGATAAAAGGTGGATCTATTGTGGATTATTTCAATGAGTTTAATATTATTACTAGTTAGTTATCTTCCATGGGTATTAATTTTGATGAAGAAATTAGGGCTCTCTTGATTTTGTGTTCTTTGCCTCAAAGCTAGAATGGCTTGGTAATGTTTGTAAGTAATTCCATTTATGGATCTAATACTCTAAAATATGATGGTGTGATCAATGTTATTTTGAGTGAGGAAAATCATAGGAAAACCTCAAGTGGATCGACATCAAGAAGTTCTTTGAATGCACAAAGTAGAGACATAATGACTAAGAGAGTAAATAATTCTAGAAATCGTGGAAAATTAAGAGGAAAGTCAAAGGGGAAGAGGTCTCAATCTAGAGGACCAAGAGATTGTTTGTACTAGAGTAAAATAGGGCATAAGAAGAAAGATTGTTGGATTTGAAAGAACAATGAAGAAGATAAATCAGAAGGGAAAAAAGAGGCAAATGTGATAAGTAAAAAATCCAAAGAGGATGCTTTGCTTCTATCTTTATAAAGTGTTGATGATTCATGGGTTTTAGATTCTAGTGGTTCATTTAATACTACATCTTATAGAGGTTATTTTATTGATTATGTCGTATGGATTTTGGGCTTGTTTATTTGGGGGATAATGAACCCTATCAGATTACTGGAAATGGAAAAGTTAAGATTAAGTTACTAAATGGGAATCATTGGCTACTACATGAGGCAAGACATGTTCCAAGGTTGAGTAGGAATTTAATTTTAGCAAGGCAACTTGGTGATGAGGGTTGTACAGTTGCTTTTAATGATAAAAATTGGAAGGTTTCAAAAAGTTCCCTTGTAGTAGAAAAATGTGTAATAGTAGGAACCTTATATCTTTGTATAGGTCATATTGTTCCTTCTACTTTGATTGTTTCAAAGAAAAATGAATTTTCGAGAATAATTGTTGTTGTAGATTCTGATACAATGCTATAGCATGATAGACTTGGACACATGAGTGAGAAAGGTATGAAAGTAATTCATTCACAGAAAGTTTTACTAGGTCTAAATTGTGTCAATATGGATTTTGTGAAAGTTGTGTGTATGGAAAACAAAAGAGAGTGAGTTTTGTGAAGACTGGGAAGGAAAATAAAAGTGAGAAATTAGAGCTTGTGCATACAGATGTATGGGGACCAGCTCAGACATCTTCCCTTGGTGGATCTCATTATTATGTTAAATTTATTGATGATGAACTTAGAAAAGTATGGGTTTGCTTAGACATAAATTTGATGTATTTCAAACTTTTAAGAAATGTAAATGCTTGGTTGAAAATGAGGCTGGAAAGAAATTAAAATGTCTCAGCTTTGATAATGGTGGTGAGTATTATAGTCATGAATTTGAAGATTATCTACTAATGGTATTCATAGAAAAAAATTGTTCCAAGGACTCCACGAGAAAATGGAGTGGCTGAATGCATGAAAAAGACTATAATGGAGCATGCATAAAGCATGGGGTTGCATGATAGGATATTTGTAGAGATAGGAAGAACAAGAAATTGACATTATCTCAAGTTGATTACATTGAGAAGGTGTTGTGGCATTTCTCTATGGAGAATTCTAAAGCTATCAACACATATTTACTTGATCATTTGAAGTTGACTAAGGAGATGTGTACCAAGACACAAGAAGAGGAGGATAAGATATCCAAGGTACCTTATGCCTTAACTGTAGGAAGCTTGATGTATATTATGGTATGTACAAGGCAAAATATTGCACATGCAGTAGGAGTTGTTAGCAAGTATATGAGTCATCTAGGAACTGAGCATTGGAATGTAGTTAAATGGATTCTCAGATATTTCAGAGGAAAATTTAGTAAGTGTTTACATTTTGGGGGCTCTACTACTAATTTATAGGGATATGTTGACTTAGATTTGGCAGGGGATATTGATACCAAGTAGAGTACTACATGTTATGTATTTACTATTGGTGAGGCTACAATGAGCTGGGTTTCTCGATTATAGAAGCTTAATGCTTTATCCACTATAGAGGCAAAGTATGTTGCTACTACAGAGGCAACCAAGGAGATGATATGGCTTCAGTTCTTCTTGGAAGAATTGGGACACCCTCAAAAGGATAATTATTTGTTTACAGATAGTTAAAGTGCCATTCATCTTGCAAAGAATTCAGCTTTGCATTCAAAGAAAAAACACATACTGTTGTGGTACCATTTTATTCGGTCAGTTTTGGATGATGGTCAGTTAAAGCTAGACAAGATACATATAGATGGAAATCTAATGGATATGTTTACAAAGGTAGTAACAAGGGAGAAGTTGAATTCCTCTTCAGCTTTGGTTGTTCTTCTTGACTGAACAGAATGAGAGAACAATAGAGTCTAGGGTGGTTTTATATATTAGAGTGGGAACTATAGGTTTAGTAGTGCTATGATTAGTCTCCAAGTGGGAGGTTATTATTTAGGATTTTGATTAGTCTCCAAGTGGGAGATTGTTGTGATGTGGAGCCTAATCATACTCAAAGGTTTATTTAGCATGATTTTCTCCCCATATTATTTCTACGGGGGTTTGGGGGTAGCAACCCTAAGATGGGGTCATGGGGAAGTGCCCCTACAAAATCTTGGGTTAGCACCCTAGGTGTGCTCTCTATTACAGTATAGGGTGGGGTCGAGGGGTAATGTCTTCATGGGGATTTTTGGGGGTAGTGCCCCCAAAGCTTAAAAATGACCTTATATTGTAAAAGATGTCAGTTATTATTTTTCTATTACTCTAGTGCTAATTTTGTAAGTGACAAAAAGCTTGTATAAAAAGGCTTAGGGTTAAGTATTTTCATAAGGTGTGATGTGAAAATTGGTTCTTGCAGAATTATTGAGCTATAAGGGGTTACGGATTTTAATAATGTTGTAATCACTATATAATAATAATATTGGACTTGTTGTTGGTGGACTTAGCCCAAGGATTGGGCGAACCATGTTAAATCTTGGTGTCTTGTGTTCTCTTCTATGTGATCTATTATTTTATGATACTCATTATATTTGCATGTAACTATTATTTCTATTTGAGGTTAATCCTAATGCTTGTGTCCTCTTTATGATTTTTTTTTCTCTATGATTCTATTGGTTTCTAGTGATGTTATCTAACAAAATATATCAATTTCAAGATCTGTAATAGGTGTCAAAGGTGTACTTCCTTTCTTGTTTGCTAACAATATCTCCATTGAAGCCTTTGGTGTGCTAGATCTTAGTATCTCTAAATTGGGTGTCCTTGTAGGAGTAGCTAACTAAATTGGAATATTTTGACTATCTTCCTCTACCTTTTTGATTGCTTCTGTTACTGACTTTTCAGATTATTTTTCTTTTCCTTTTTCGTCTACCTCTAGTTGCACATGAGCTTCTTAATTCTTTGTTTCTTCATCATTTTTCCTTTCTTACTATTTCTTTTCTTCTTGTACTCTCATTTTTATCTTCCTCACCCTTCTTCTTTTCTTCTTCCCTTTTTCTTTTCTTCTATAACCTACCAAATTGTCAACACTAGGGCCATAATCCTTATAAGAATCTTTAGATGGATCAAGAGTAATATTACCCTTATTTCCTTATCTTCTTTCTATTTACTAACCTTTCATACAAGTCTTTAGGTATCTATCCCTATATATCTATAAACTTCTAATTAGACAAGATCATATGTCTAATAACTACATTATCTAATTATATTTTATCAAAGGTATCATAGAGATCATAAAATTGACCAATTTTAGTAAATTTTCCTTCATTGATGATCATATTGTTCATGTTCTCTATCTTTGTCTTCCACTTCTTTCTTACCTTACTTGTAGTCTTAGTTTTTTCCTTTCATCCTCTTCATTTGTTCTTTCAATTGTTCTTCTTCTACTTTCCCACATATGTAACTACTATCTTAGGTCTCTTACTAGGTCCTATGGTAAATTCTTTGACTCTTTTGTATCTTTTTTTCTCTGTTGGTTCCTATTTAACCTCTACTAACCTCGTAGAATTTCTTTTTCTTGGCATTGTTATTGTCTAAACATTTACTATTCTCAAATCCTCCTCCCTCTCTAGGCTAAACTAGTAGTACTAAAAAAAATTATGGTAATGGTGCAACTATTGCATATGGGGTTTTTACTAATGGTCTTGCAATTATATCTCATTGAGCTAATCTACTTGCAACTATTAATGGTTTTCAAATCAATATAGAAGACTATCTACTAGCTATCATCTCTCTAGCTATCCCCATTGCCTCTCTGAATTATTCCTTATTCATACCAAATTCTTTTAACATCTCATTTAATTTCTTGTAAAATTTCTTCCTAATAACCTTGCTATATAACTGACTATCCAATTCACTCAACTTTTCTTCATATGTGTGCCATCTAGGACACTCCTCATCTTTTTAAGATTCTAGTATTATCTTTACATACCCTTCAATTAACTCCTCTCTCATTTCATATACAATAGGGTCAGTGAACATGGTTCTTAGCTTTACTACCTCTATACATGTCACATCAATTTCTACCATGAAATAAATTTCATTCTTGTACTTCTCTACTATAGTAGATATAATTCTAAATCTTCATTTCATCTCATCTTGGAAGTCATTAATCATTCTAGATATATCCTATGTAATTATCTCCTCAGGTTATTTTCAGTAGTAATGTGTGACTAATTTCATTGTGCAATTATTAGAGTTCCATTCATAGTTTGGCATACTAGGAAACTTTCTCATCACTTGGAAGAATAAGTGTGTCAACAAAGACTCAAATTTGAATGTGTATATTTTATTTTCTTAATTTTTTCAATGTTGTCAACTAGTTGTTGTTTAAGAACATATTAAATTTCTCCCTTCCTATAACCATCATAAATGTTACTATTGCCACATTTTTAGTCCTCCATTCTTGAACTTCTAGGTCAAGTTCTAAGTCAGTTTTTCATGTCATGTCTTGGTATAGGTTACCATTAGGGTTTCCTCTCTCATCGTTCCCTCTAAGGTTCCTAGGTGGGAATGCAAAAGAAATGAAAATGTTTTCAATTGTGTTAGGTGACTATGATGGGAAGGGTAAGTTAATGCATTCCCTAGATGAGAGATAGAAATAGTTCTATTCATAAGAATATCTAACTCTATGATCAAGTGTTCCACTGATGATATTATATGTGTAGTATGAAGAGATTTTGGGTGTATCCAAAGAAAATAGAAGTAAAGAACACAAGGACCAAAGTTAAACAACATTGTGCAAAACATGAGAATAAGATAGAAGCAAGATCAATTCATTTTGATGTAGAGTGAGCATTGAAAAATGAAAAAATGGTGAAGAGCATGGTCAAAGGTGGCCAAGACCAAAGTTGATCATAGATTGATGGTACAAATCACATATGCATGTCCATGTCCAAAGTTTGAAAAAATTGCATGATCATGACTTGTTTCTAGCTTGAAGAATTCTAAGTTACAATGGTGCAAAAGAGCATGAAATGATAGTCAAAGTTTGAATGATTGCATCATCACAAGTAGTCAAATAAGCTCTAAATTCCAAGTTCCAAGGATATGAAACAATCATAATAATAGGTTAGTGCAACTTCACTGATGTCAAGGTTAAATGTCAAAATTAAGTTGCAAAGAGGTGACAAGTTGTCAATCATAAGGTCACATGAAGTATCAAACTTAAGGCAATTTAAGTTGTGAAGAAGTGATTAAGGACCACGAAGTTAAAATTTGAATCATTGCATGTTTGCTACTTGAAATGGGCATAAAAGTTTTTAAGTTGCAATGGATCAAGAACTAACCATGGAAGCTAAAGTTTAGGCTATCACATCATCACTAGTAGTTAAGAGTAATTTGAAGTTAGGGTTACGAAGGACAAAATACATGTGTTCACAACTTCACAAGGTTAAATTTTGAGTTGTAAATTTGTGGAAAGTAGTTAGAACATATAGATTTAAAGGCTAGTGCAACATCACAAGTAAAAAAAATGTTAATTCCCAAACTGTGATGAAGATACGAGGTGGCCAGTTTGATGGTCATCACCAGATCATAGCTTGTTTCTGGCTTGAAGAATTCTAAGTTGTCATGGTTTGAAGAGCATAAAATGACAGTCAAAGTTTGAAAGATTGCAATATCACATGCAATCACCTCAACTCTCATTTTCAAGTTTTGAAGTATCAAAAATATATTAGTCATAGCGTTGTCCAAGTAAGCCATGAATAAATATTTTAAGTTACGAAAGTGAGAAAAGATATAAGAATAGTTAAAGGCTATTGCATCATTGCAAGGTTTCAAGGGTAGTTCAATTATTTGGTAACAAAACCACTAAACAATATAGCAGCCATCCAAGATAGTGATTGCAACATTGTATCTTGTGTGCCACATGATGAAATTTAATTTGCAAAGCTTTGAAAGATGACATGGTAAGCGTGAAGCTTTCACAACATCGTTGGATTTAAAGGTGAGTTGAAATTTGCAGTTGTGAGGTAGCGATAAAGATCCAAAGAACCAAAAGTCAATGGATCAAAACATCACGTGGTTAAGCCATGAGAAAAGACTTTGAGTCATGAAACTACAAATAGTATTTGATAGTTGAAAATAGGAGGTCATCAAAACATGGCAAGAGATAAAGGTGTCAAGTGATTAATAGTTGCAAAATAGTGACATGGTTAAATTCACAAGGTTTCACCACTTTGCAAGGGGTTCACTCATATTTAATTTTAATGTCACAAAGGCACAATCATATTTAATTTGAAGTCATTAATACTTCACCTTGGTTAGTAAAAGGGAATAGTGAGCTGATGTGAGGTACTAATGAGTTGACACATATCCCTACAAGCCCCTCTTTGGTTTCCAAGCAATGTCAAATGATGCATTTTTTAAGTCGTTAGATCTTTAAAAGATTGATGCCTCTTGCTTTCTCACTTGATAAAGTTGCATAAGAAATAACCAAAGAGGGAATGCAAGCATTCAACATGTGGAGATGGTGGGACTAGACTCAGCTGGAGGACAAAAAAAGGAATGCATCAAAATAAGTTGTCCAATTGGCATGCTCAGGATGGTTGGAGTTTTTGATTGTTATAAAAGATCTTCACTTTATGGTAGCCATTGATCAAAAGTAAATGAATGCCTATTGCTTTCTCACTTTTTAAAGATGCATGAAGAATAACCAAAGCAAGAATGAGAGCATTGGACATGTGTCTTAGTGGGCCCATAATCAATGGTCTCCCAAGATAAAGTAAGGAAAGACATCGTGCTAAAGGGTTTAAGCCTGAAAACAAATTACAAAGCACCACATGTCAAGAGAAGGTGAAGGTGTTTTCTTTGTCAACACAAAAAGACATAATCATGACCATAACACTAATCTTTTATTCAATTTTTAAAGGCCCATGTAGTTGAAAATGACATGTTTTATGAAATTTTGAAATAATAATATACATTATTTATAATATAAAATGTATAATGTTATATATTTTAAAATATACAATAATATATTTTACCACCTTCCACCAACCATATCAATAGTATTTCTCATGTAGTTATGACTTTGCATAGAAGGCCATTGGGGAGTTATGATAACATCCCTTTGGTGGAATACTATCAAAACATTTCACATGCCCTTCTCAAAAATTCTCTACTTTTACTTGTGTGTCCTCCAAGACTCTTAATAGGGCCCATTCTCTCTAAACTAACCCCAATGGTGAATCATTCCTTGAATAACCCAGAACACTCATTTCCATTTCTTGGAATTATAAAACCACAAAAGAAGAAATGAACAAAAAAACTTAGGGCCCATTTGGTAGTGAGAATTAAAATGGAATAGACATATGAAAATTCCTAAAATTTTGAATTCTTCATTTGGGTGCACCAAATCAGAATTGAGAATAGGAATACATATTCTAGTTTTGGCCCAAAAATGAGCATTTGCAATTCCACCTAAAATGGTGGAATTGGAATACATATTCCTATTCAAATTTTACTTTTTCATATTTGATGAAGTTTTTGAAGTCCACTGAGTCGATGAAATCATACATGGAGACATTCCTTTGTGCATTTCACATCCAACTAATGACAAATCTTTGTTACAAGACCACCATACATTGCTACAATAAAAAGACAATAACAGAGGGTTTATTGACACAACACTTTGTTGATCTTTTTTAATTTCTTGTATTTGTATCCCAAGTTCCAGATGAACTTCATCAATTATAACCTTTCACACTAGGATCAAGGAAAAGGAAGCCCCACAATGTTGAAGAATAGATCGATGTTGTTCATTGGAGCACCGCATGTGATTCCAATGATTTAGACTTGAATGAGAATAGATTCAAAAAAAAAATGAGAGATGATAAATATGACACATCTACATATCTTATTTGCCCATAGGATGTAACCTTTTGTATTGTATACATTGATTTCTTTAGCAACTGCCACAAAAATCATCGAATACCCAATAATCAAATTAATACAAAGTCCTTTTGGAAAGAGTAACAAACATTGTTTCTGCGGTCGAGTCTTATATAGCAATAGAAATTGTTGAATATTGAGTAAACATTTGAAATATTGCCATTAGAATCTTCCCTCTATATATGTACAAAAAATATAATATATCATTAGTTGCTAGCAAGAAGCTCAGATTGGGCAAAATTTGTGGGTGTTTTATGACCAAGAAGCCTATGTAGAGAGACTCATTAGTAATTAAAAATTTGGTTCAAGAACAATCAATTAATATTTTTCCTAAAAATAATAATTTAAATTTTAACTGTAATTTTAGTTTTATCTTTATAGAACTAAACAAAAAATAGGAATGCACATTCCTCTTTTCTATTCTAGAATAATAAACCTAGTATAACAAATCCCTATTCCTCTATTCTTCTTTCATAGCCGAACAGGCCCTTAGTACCTTGTACCAAAATATTTTTTGACTCATATCCCATGTGAGTCTTAGTTGAATCCATTTTCTCTTTTTCTAGAAATAAAATGAATGTTACAATTCATAATTTAAAGAACATCAGTGAAATTTTTTTTAAATATTGCAACCACTATCCTTTCATTTTTTTCATGTATTGATTAGCACTAATGATATGTAGTGTAAGCGTTACTAGAGTTTTTCTTTTTGCCTATTTTACCCTATGACAAATCTTGGGGAAAGTTACTAATACTAATCCCTATTTTAGTCTTCACATAGCTAGGCCTTTGAACCTCATATCCATTTATGGTAGGATTTACATTTTATTTTTCTCTTCTTTTATATCCCTATCAAAAAAAATTATGGGGGACATCATTCATCTTTGGGGGGAATAAATTCTTTATTGTGTCCTATTGATCACCAAAATGAACCAAAACCCACTTTTGTTTTCCTCTTAATTAGAACTCATGCTACTAGTAATAGTTTTTTTCCTCGCTAACCTCTCCATGCCTTGTTCTCTATGACAGCAATTTCCATGTTTTGGCCACTTTTTAATACATTGGGATGCCATTGGGAAATTCCTCTCCATTGGTTGGGTGAAAAATGGAATGGCTTTTATATTCTAGGGGTTTTGTTGATCCCATGGACTCCCACTGGAGCTTATACAAATTCAATTACTTACCATCTATGTTAATAGTTAGAGATTTACTTTTGCACATGTCAAACTTGCTTCTTCTAGCACTTGGAAATTTATGAACTTTCACCTTGTAGGTTAAAGTATTGGGAGTTGTCTAAGGTATTAAAAAAAAAAAAAATGATAATGGAGTTTTAAAATTTGGACTCAACTTATTATATTAAATTATTTTGACTCTCATATATACGAACTTCACATTTTTTTCCTATTTAGTTGCAATGTTCATAAATTACATCTACTCCAAGCATTGTATTTCAAACAAAAGTGATATAGTCCTAAATTCCCTCTCTCCAAGCCTCATTTAGTACTAGAACATGGCTATGAAACCCTTGGTTTGATATGTCTTGAATATAGAATTTAGATGGACCATAAAAGGTTTGAGGTCAATGACACTAATCTTGTGTGGATCTTTCTAGCTTTTTGAGCCCTTCCCTATCATGGTCATGATTAGTTTAAAGAAAATTTCCTTCTCATTATTTCCTATCAGTTTCAAACATTGGGTGGCTTTCCAAAATAATTTTGGTTTCTTTTTTCTTTAAATTCTCTATAGTTATTATTGATGACCTGAATCAATTTACTAGTGTAAGGTCATGTTGTCAAGATATGATTGTGTGGCATATTTATTTTGTAATAATAATGCAAATAATTAACTCATTTTAGTGGATGAATGAACAACAATTCAACTTGATAATTATGAGTTAGTATAAGCATGTTTTTTGAATTCACTATTGTGGAAAAGGGTTCTTGGTGCATTTATTATGTTTAAAGTATCATGATTCAAAATTACCAACATTTGAAATAGGAATCATGTTACACCATATTGTTACTCTCTTCCTAGTTTTTGTTAGATTGTCTTATTGTTGGGATGAATATCTTTCATATTAGGAAATATTTTGGGGAAGCTTAACAACTTTTTGGTGGGGTGGTAAGGCACTCCTATAATATTTTTACCCCTTTGTGTTCTTGGACAAGATCTGGAGCCTTTTTCATCTTGGTCGACTGGTTCAGTACATATTGGTATCCTAGTAACTAGTTTATGGTCTTGTTTAGAATTTTTTTATTTTATCTCCTATATTAATATATATTAATTTTAAATTTTGTTGGAATACAAAGACCACTAGGAGCCGGGGGGGTGGGGTGGAATGGTGTGGATCAATGATTTAAAATACTTTTCTAAACTTGAAACAATCACAAGTTATAAAATTGAACACATGAGAAAGATAGATAATGCATCACAAAGTAACACAATATTTTAACGTGGAAAACCCATTAGGGGAAAAAATAACTTTGAATTTGAAATTTTGTACACTGTATAATTGCGTATTCATGAAACTTTAATGTAGAATGCAGATAGAATGATAATGAACTAGACTAAACCCAAGAAATAGTTATCAAAATGTAAATTCTATGAGTGTCTCATGTTTCCCTAACTACAACCTCTAAGGAAGCCCTCATACCAACATCTTAGTGACAGTTCTAGAAAAGGAATATGCTTAGAATACATATCTACAAGAATGCATGCGAGAACTATGACTATAATGCAGATTATATGAAGATAACAACTCTTAGAATGCTATGAACATGGACATACAATGTGCTAAACATGTAAAAATGATGCTAAATAACATAAAAATAATGCTAAGAAGCTATGAATTTTATAGAATGATAATGCTAAAATTATAACTCAGAGTGTGCCTATAGTGCAGATGCCTAAAACTTGGGTCCTTTGGCTCTTGGATTTCCCTCCTATTTATAGGATTTTGGAAGGGGTTGGGGTAAGAATCAGGTTTTCCACCTTTTCCTGGTGCATGAAAGTGAACTAAAAATATATCATAAGAGACCAAGGGGAAGAGTCCAATAGACTTGGTTTTGAGGATAAATGAGGATATTTCTAATTCTTTTAAATAAAAAAGGGAGATTTTTATTTTTGTGAGGATAAATGACTTTATTGATTTAATAAATGTCTTATTTATTTTCAACACTGTCTTTTCCTTCCTCCCTTTTTGAATTTCATTTTATGAATTTGAATTATTTTTCTCCTCTTTTAAAGTTGATTTAGGTCTTGTCAATTTGATAGATAATTAATGACCTGATGTGGTTTTGATTTGAAAGTTTGCTATGTTCTTCTAATTTCTTCCTTAATTTGCATCGATTGATTAGAATTGTGTAATTCAAGTCTTTGCCAATTTATGGGTTTCTACAAATGCTCCTCTTTGAGCTAATATGTGAAGAATATTAGTTCAAAGACTATCTTGATTTTTTGATTTTAGGTCAAATTTTGATGATCGAATGATATCTTGATGTTTTGTAGTTGTCATGGTGTTTGGTTGTTGATGGTTTGATGTCTGATCTTTGATGATTTTATGTCTTGATTGTCGTTGATTTTGTTGATTGATGTTGCAATGTTTTTACTTGGATGCCCTAGTTTTGGTTAATTTGATGTTTGAAATTTGGCTAGGGTAGAACATTTTTTATTTTTTCAGAAAATTTTGATGCCCTGGTTTGATATGGATATACTATCCCCTCATAAATGAAATTGGAAAAAAAGGAAAGTTTGAAAATTAAGGAGGTTTCAATTTTATTTTCAAAATGTTAGATAATTGGCAGATAAAGATGGTCAAGTTGATTTAGTGCAATACCCAATTTGCAAAAGTGAGAAAAAGATTCCAATGTTGGATAAACATGGTGAAAAGTTATATAAATGCCCCTAAGGAAGGTTAAATAGGTCAAAAGGCCTTTTACCCTTGTCATTTTCACTCTCATTTGACATTTGGCATTTTGTAGTTATGAGCTAGTGAGGATGGTGTTCCCTTTACAAGAGCATAGATTTGAGAGGGGTCACAGCTAAGAGCATCCAATAAACTATGGTTCCCCAGTAAGTCATCAAGATCCTTGATTTTAAGATTTCTACATTTGTATTTGGATATTGGTCAATTTTGTGCAAATTTTGGTGGGAAATTGGCTTTTGAGATGTTTTAGCACATTTAGGTTTTCTTTGAGTGCTTTTGATTTCTTTTAGCACATGTCAGTAATCCTTTACCGCATATGTAGGATGAAACAATGCATACAAAAGCCTAGGTTTTTGGAAAATTAGTGCATATAGTGAAAATGTAGCACATATAGTTGTTTTAGTAGTGCCTTTGCACACTTTAGCACATATGATTATTTTTATAGCACATATGTATAGCGTTTTAACCCTTTTGTTGTTAATAATGCTTTTGCAATGCTAAATAGTGCATACAATCATTTTAATAGCACTTGGCCATGTTATAGCATGTTCAGGGTATAAAATAGTGCTTTTAAATGTCATAATAGTGCATAGGTCTATTTTAGCACATTTGATTGATCTTATAGCATGTGTAATGTAGGAAATAGCACAAATTAACTTTGAAGGGTGAAAATAGATTATAAAGTTTGAATTGAGTGGAAGATAATGCAAGAGGCTAGATTCTAGGTTTGTCTATCAGGGATCTATTATAATGAGTAAACAATAGTAGTTAGGTAGTCATGAAGTGATGTTCTAGGATCAATCTGATGACAAGTAGGTAAAGAATGATGCCCCACCTCAGGATATAGAGTTGAGAAAATAAAGAAGTTTGACTTAGAATAGAGAATGACAAGTAATAGGTCCAAGATAGAACTACTAGCTGAGTAGCTAGATATAGATAGTATATTGATGTATGATGATCACTTGTGATGAAGGCTAATGATGTTGTTTGTTTGTTTGATGCAAAATAGGTACGTGGGTGAAAGCTCATAGTACGAGGGCTATATTGAAGGCTCCTAGAGGTAGTAGGTAGATTATTGGTGGAGGAGTAGTAGGTGATTGATAAATGTAGATTTACTTATTTGCTACAAATGCCCCAGTTCTAAGTGAATAGGGGGCTATGATAGCTGTGGCTAAGCAGTGGTATTTAGACCACAACACCTTTCATTTACTCATGGGGGAGATGATGACTGACTCCCAAGGATGTATATCAAACATTTTAGATCCTGATAGTAGGGGATTTGGTGTACTATGATCAAACCATCTATGGCACTAATTTTCAAGATCTTTTTGGGGATAAAAACATTAGGGATGATAGTGTATCATTGTTTTAGATGTTGTAGTATGATGCATTGCTAGTAGTTTTGGCTAGATCGATAGGAGGATTTTTGTTGCCAGACCACTAAGGGTGAGGGAATCCAGTTGGATGGGGTTGATTGGTATAGGATATGATTGATTAGCCATGGAGATTTGCATGGGGTAGTTTCATTTTGGCCCACTTATATCGTGACCTACATTAGGTTATACATTTTGGAGCTTGGTCACTATCAGCAAGGATGATTTTGTTATAGGTATGGAAATGGGAGCATTTACCCATTACTCTTATGGTGTGTGTGTGACAGTGGCCACATTGTATGACTTACATGTATACTTACTCTGGTGTGATCATGTAGCCCCATTTGGGCAAGACAGAGTACTAGCAGCATATATTGGATTACATTTATGAGGTTGTGTGGAGACCTTATAGGATTATAGAGCCATGGGCTAAGGATGATGATGAAATGGTATATTTCTTTGGTTTGAGGTATTTTCTTGGTTGGGTACCTATAGTGATAGAGAGGTTTTGTTTCAAGTGGGTGGTGAGACAGTTTAGTTAGTGACAGGGTGTGCCATAAGGGTTAGCACATTATGCTTGGGTGTAGTTAGAGGGAGTAGTGTGGGGGCCAACTTTGGAGTATGAGGCTTTCCTGGAAGCCTATCTATAGATGATAGACACACCATAGTCATGGGCATTGTGAGATGGAGTGGCTGATGCAGTTGTTGGTGTTTTGAAATGCTACTAGTTTCAAATTACCTTGATGAGAACAAGACACATCTAGGGGCAACTAACTCCCATCCTTAACATATCCTTTCAGATACTGATCCAACTATAAGGCTAGAAATTTCTTCTACTTCAAGCTCTACAAAACCTAGGTGGGTGGACCTCAGATTCAATTAATATGGTACCAGTGCTTAAGCATATTCCTTAATCTATTAAAGCAGATAAAACCCTTAATCTCCTATACTTATGTAATAACAAAGATATGTAGTAGCAAGTTGCAACTCTATGAAATTCACAAGCTGAGTGAGGGCATCCTTTTCAGCTCTTCAAGATGAAAGGGAAATATGTTTGATTAATGATGTTGATAATTAGCACAACCCTAAATATGCAGTAGTATAAACAAGTGATCCTATAACTAATCAGTGCCTTATCTATTAGGCAATTCCATGAATTAAATACATACATCTGTGATATCTAGGACATATTTCATATGCCCAGACATCAAATCTATCCTATCACTTTGTGAATCAAACATTGGTGTTCATAAAGACTTCATTCTCATGAACTATCCTTCTCAAAACAACCAGTAATCCTATCAAACACATCAAGCATTTACTTGGCCCTTTCTTCCAACAGTAAAACATATATGACATACAACCTTAAAGGGATGCAAATGAATCTTAGTTCTTTGTTCCTAGACTACATAAGACTATAGATTACTGAGATATGAGACGAGAATAAGAATGAAACTAAAGGAATTCTTGCTCAGTTGTATTCATTTCTTTAAAAGAATACATTCAAATGCATGAAATCGAAACATAAAAAACACCTAATAGATCTGAACTTTGTCTATTATCTTTACTACTACTGTTCATACAAGAGAAAATAATGCTAATGAATGTGGTGTCATAGTGATGAGAACACATCAAAACTAGAACCCTAGTTTCACAGTGAAAAAAAAGAATCGAAATAGTATCACATTAGTGAATCTTTTTTCTCTCAAAAAATGGAACCCCTACAAAGACATAGGAAGATAAAGTATGCATGAATGAATCCCTAGATTTGATCTGAAGATGACATGTGTCTGCTTGGAAAACTTCCTAGAAGAGACAAAGCATCTCTCTAATCTCTTTTTGTAACTGGTAAATAAAATCTTCAATTAGTTTGGCTTCCTAACTAAAAATTGGAACCAAATTATACCAGAATGGCATAATATTCTCAAAATCAACCCAATAGACCTTTTACCATGTGTTTTTACCAGGCCTATAACTCCATTTTCAATTTTCCCCAATTCCATCAAGAAGGCCCAAATTTTACTTTTTTCCTATAACTCGAACCAATGATTTCCTATGCAAAAATAAATTCCATAATTGGAAAGTTCATTTTTTCCCAGCTCTGATGATATATAATATGCCTATATCCACATATCGAGAACTTCTAGAATCTTATTTTGAAAACTAGGCTCCAGCTATAGCTTCATATTACATATTTGAAAAAATTTAATCATTTTACAAAGTTTGAACTATAGGTTTAATTCAAACTTTATTTAAAATGAACAGGCATAGAAATTTTGGAAGGAATATTTAAAAATTAATTTTTTATGCAATTTGAAATTCCCTCCAAAAATTTGTCTAGGTCAAACCTTGTTGACCACTCTAGTAACGCGTGTCAATTCCTCAGTGGTCTAATTTTGCACAATTTTTTGACCCCTACCACTTGGGTGCCACATGGCATCATGTCATTGGCTTCCTACTTTGCCACATCATCACACCATGTCATTGTGCCACATCATCAGTCACTATGTCACTTTGTTAATGGTCAACCAACTTCACTTTGGTGACATGGTAACCACTATCAGGTCCACCACATGTCACCATACCATGCCTTAGTGAGATTTGATTGCCACATTACATCATGTTGCCAAGTGTCTTCCTCTAGTTCATTCTCAAGCTACCACTAGTCCTTTGCTGATTCATCCTCTAACCACTGCTTGGTCCCACATTTTATCACAAAATTTTGTCAGAATTCTACTTTTTTAGGAGGTCGCCATGTCACTACCAATGTAATTATTCCATTTTTCAATGGTGACATGGTGACCACCGAAAACTTCAACTTTTTCAATTTTTTTCTCTCAATGAGCCTCTATTCAAAAGTTTATTTCTTGCACCATCCATCCAACTATCAATAGGCTCCACCACATGTCTCTCTGCCTTTTCAAAAGGCCATTTCCTTAAGACATATGATATGTTGGGTAGAAAATTATTTAAAGACTTAAGAATTTCATCCCATAGCCAATATGGGACAAAGCATGCTCAGGTCATTCCGCATAAAAACATCTCTCTACTTCCAGTGATGGGGAGTATGTTTTGAAAATTTTTGATGTCTTTTAAATGCTCCATTCCAACACCTTGACTAGATGCCTTCCTCAGCAAATTCCTTTTTTTAAAGATTGTCAAATTCTAAGCCAGAGATGCTATCCATGATCAAGATTAGGCCTAAAGCCTTTTCCTTATCATAACTAGGCATGATTAAGATGAAGATTCAAATGCTTGAGAGTGAGCTCCTTATGCTTATGATCATGATCTACATCTAGAATTGGTTGCAACTCTAGTTGTCGAGATGAAGAAGCTTGCATGCCTAAAGTATTTCATCCAGAATAACTAATGCTAGGGAAGAACACTATGATTTAAACTCTAGAGGTGAACCATGTTTAAAAAGTCCTCCCCTGCTATTGGTGTTCCCCTATGTGAAGCTCATCTCCCATATATATTAAGTGCCCTTAATACATTGGCATTTGAACTTCATGTTTATCAAACTACTCCAAACCATAAATTGTGTGTTTCTTATTTTTTCCCTTCAACTTGTGGCTTTGTGTTACTTTTCTCTAAAAATTTGCAGCGGATTCTTCCTCTCTACATGTGGCTTGTTACCTTTGATTGTGGTTCTCTGTATGGAGTGGTTAGTGTACTAGCAATAACACTATCCTAACATTGACACTATCCTATAGCTCTTTTTATTTAGCATCAAAGCAATTGAATCAACACATAACTCCTCTAGATCAGAATCCCACTAAACTTCAAAGACTTTGTCTTCATTTGTTATAAGAGGAAAGCAATCTACATAGAACTTTCAGAATCCACCAAGAAAGTGAACCAAGCTTTTCATTTTCTCACTTGTAAATACAACAAATCCACAAATTCATTACCTTCTATGTTCTTCAATGAAATGATCTATGTTGTGTGACTTTCCCTTATCAATATTATGTAATGAAATGGTTCCATCATCATGTCCAATAGACAAGACTTTACCATCAAGACACTAACCAATAGATGTGGCTCTTTGTTGAGAAATAATCCATAGCTCATCCCAATTTTATCGATGCAAAACAACCTTACCCTCTTTTATAATCATAGCTCAACAAGTCCTTGTCTGGGTGCCATTTTGATTTCTTCACTTGATAAGGAATAGGCTTCTCTTAAAAATGATTAAAACATTGAGTGCTCATCTCTTCATCGGTTTCCACATTTTTTTCCTTTAGCTCTATTTCTTGCAACTTTTCAATACACTTTCCTTAGATTGACAAGTATTATCTTGTTGACTGTGATAATCTGATTCATTTTTACATTCTCAAGTGCATTACAAAAACTTTTTCCATTTTTTTAAATGCAAGGTGAAAGAAAATAACATATCACTACTTTTATTTGGCCTATCTCCATTCCATGGACTGTCCTACAAAATTGATGGCATGTCTTCTATTTGGAGCTTTGGATTTATTCATAAGAAAACAAAATTTTCATGTGTGTATAGGATTGTTATATTAATGGTTCAGCTTTGAAAAGTGTTGCAACTTGCTTGAGTAATGATTCAACATTAATCATTGTCAAGTGATTTAGAACTAGAGAGGCATAAATCCACAATCAACAAAGAGCAATCATTATTATATCCTTCTATAACAAGAGACATTGTCACCCCACATATTGTCTCAAAGTGTTTTTTATACCAATCATCAACAACTAATGTGATTATAATCGTTTGAAACATCTCTAGTCCATAAACATCTCATCGAACTAATGGAATCAATCAGACCCCATAGTGGGTACAACTAAAAAAAAAAAATTGTTTCCAAACAACTAAACTGCAAAACTGACTCATTCACCCTTTGGCACTGATTTGAAACAAATTTGACCACTATAGGCAATTTTACAACTGATTTTACATCTTTCCACAAACTATCAAACTTGTGCCAAGAGGTCCTTTGACTACCTTTGAAAGCTAACCAAAATACCTGATCTAGCTCTGGAATCAAACAAACTAGTTCTCTATTCCGCACACTTGCACCTTATCTCATCTCATGTCATGATGAATTCTTAGTCAAAAGATATTGACCATCAAAGTTTCCCTCTTAGAATTGTCTGCAAGACAACAAGTCAGAAAACCACAAAATGCATTCAAATTTGGCTTTGAAAACTGGATAAATGGACACTTGGGGAGATGAAAAATGGGGAATGGGTTCATTGTCACAAGGAGAGTATAAATCTATTATTTGGGCTCATGATGAATAACTAGGAACATTTGGAAAATGATCAAACTGGGCTACTCAAAAGTTGTAGACTGAAAGCACTAGTAGAAAAGCATTTTTTGCAAATGGAATAGACCTAGGAAAGTGTGCAGACAGATTCGTCGAGATTTGAAAATTAGCACACTCGAAGTGTTTCAAAGGAGAACATAGTGGTACTATCTATCCGATCTCATCTATCATAGATTTGGAGATATCACATCATGAACAGGGGTTTTAACAAATGTGCACTTCTTGACACCAGTAAAAAAATAAAAATTGCATTTGGAATCACATTTGGAAACTGATCAAACAAATTTTTCATAAGCTCAAAATTGAAACATAGCAAGTCTCTGACCTCTAAAACGCAACATAAAAGGAATTTTATCATTTCAATCAACTGGGTCAAAGTTATAAAAAATCAAATAGGGCCTCCCAGAATTTTGAATAATTCACATCAACATGACAACAATAAATGACCAACTTTGAGGGTTTCAAAACCTAGTCAAACCGATTCAAAATAACTCAAAATATTAAACATAGGCTCTTTGGTATGGACACTAAGCACTCCCAAAGTGGTGAGTCATGAAACATTACTTGGTGCGAGATATTCAATTGCAAACACAACCTCCTGTCACTATTTGACACAAGCAAAAATGTAGAATTGGACATTGCTCAAAATAGGACTTCACAGAATGGCTAAGAATGAAAATTTATCATCATAGGATGAGTGGATATACTAAATGCATGGTGTTAGAAATATTAAAAACTTCTTATGCCTCACAAGTACAACTAGGTACACATGCATCAAAAAGTGCTTATAGGGCTTGATTTCTCAATGGTACTCAAAATGCGAGCTTCAATTTTGAGTCCCAACAGTGGCTCTATTTGGGGATGCATGTCCCTTGCAGGCATGGGAAGTATTAAGATCTCTAGAAGAGGTAGACTACACACCTAATAGAAAAAAATTCTCTCCAACAACTTTATTGAAAACAAGGAAACTATATTAACTGTACAAAGGGTATCCCGAGGCCACCAAAACTTTCTCAAACTTCTTACCCTTGTCAAATACCTAATTTTCATTTGCATTTTTCTGAGGTAAGCTGCAAATTTCACTTTCATTAGTTTTTTCATTTTCAAAAATACCTTCACTTAACTCATTAGGCAAAACAAAATAACCATCATCATTCTCATAGTGCAGATAAAACCCAAAGACTGTCTCATCATCATGCTCACTATGAGAAAAAACATTAGCATACTCATGACTACACAAACTAAACTGAGAATCAAAATCCAAAAATGATTCATGCATGCTATCAATCAAAAACACAAAAAATTCATATTCTACACCATTCACCAAGTTGCATGTATCAAAAAATTGCAACTCACCTTATGCCTCTAGGTGTGAAGAACATTTAAAATATGATCACTGCCTACTTGCAACCATGTTACTCATCAAATCAGATTTACCTTTTGCTAAAACCTCTTCACACTCAAACAACTAATTAGTTACCATGTCTAAAAAACTATCATGAAAGTGCTAACATAAATCATGTTGATTGTAATCTTCATCAAACAATTCATTAGAATAAAATTTGAACTTATCATTACCATATAGTGAAAACTCAAAATCAGATTTGTCACTTCTAGCCTTACCTTCTTTTTTATATTCAAAAAAAAATTTCGTATAATCAAAATGATAAGAATCTAAAACAAAATGAAACTTCTCCCTATTCGTACTCTCCTTATTATAAAAGTCATCATGTGTGTTGATACTTGATCTATTATCACATACACCTCCAAAACTTGATAGTGGATATTCTGATTTTATATCAAATTCAACATCAAACCTTGGGGAAATGCCCTCACCTTGAGAAGAAATACCACAAGGGATAGCATGAGCATCTGGAGAAACATTTGTATATCTTTTGAGATCATGAGCTAAGAGTTCAAAAATTTCATCAACACTCAAGAAGACTTCATCACAAGTCTCTTCTCCTAGGTTTTGATCATAAATTGGCTGATCTAAAAAGTGTATAGCAGCAGTACCATTAATATGAGAATCTAAAAAACCAGAATCCATACTACAACATATTACCTCTTCTTTGCATAATACCTCTTTACTAGGTGTATTATTCTTATCTTTACCAAAAGAAGAATTAATCGTATTGCTATTAAAAATTTCCACACTCTCATGCATACTGTGACACGATTCATTTTCAGTCATATAACCATTTTCATCCTATTGACTAAAATCGTCTAATTCAGTAGATCTAGAATCCATCTCTTCATACTCACAAGAGACATTGTCATTATCTATGGATTCACTAGACTCACTATTACTTTCAACACATTCACATTGGCTATTTAAATCATTCTCAAATTTCTTGAAAAGACTATCAACATGAAAGATCTTTTGTAGCCTTAAATGTGATGGCTAGTTAATTGAATTAGGCATAAAGACATCTAGAAAATCAATAGACCATGAAGATTCCTTGGGTCTTAAAGACACATGCATCTCCATAAGTGCTGATTTAAACTTTTCATAAATCTGATCATCTTCTAGACCTTGAACACTTCCTACCACATTTCTTATAAATTTGACAATATGATTGCAAAGATCTTTCTTAATTTCTAGTACATCTTCTAGCACATCTTCATATCTTGGTAAACTAATTTCGGATCTTAGATTTGATTCCATTATAAAATAAAACTTCTACCTCTTCCTTCTAGTGCTAAAAATCACTGAATAGAGGCAACCTTTTTAAACACTTGAATTCCATGAAAGAGAAACATGAGGGAAAAAGCAAAAACCTATGTCACCTTTTATAAAGGAGAAGTGATATCAAAATTTAAAGTCTTCAACTTTAACGAAATAAAAGTGGCATTTGTGCTTAGAATTTGAAGATGATGTAAACTAATGAAATGTGTAAAATTGGATGAATTTTATGTCTATGATTTTTTTTTAAAAAATTGAGTGAAAATTTTATTTATTTTTGAATTTTTGAAGTGTATTTTTAAATTTTTTTAAAAATACTAAAAATATAGAGTTTTTTTCCTGTCAAACAAATATATGCAAATGTTCATATTTTGGTTAGATTTTGGAATATGTTAGAGTTAACATGTATACCTAGTGCACCGAAAAAGAAAAATTGAAATTTTGCTAATATTTTTGAAGTTATAACTGGTCAAAGTCAAAGTTATCAGAAATTGACAGTTTTTTTCTCCCGTCAAACTTTTTCCATCAAATCTACATATGTTTTTAAAATAAATTACATATTCTTGAAGAAGACTCTCTTCTCTAGTGTAGCATAAAAAAATTTAA
The DNA here is from genome assembly GCA_028749045.1 of Cupressus sempervirens. Classification (NCBI taxonomy): domain Eukaryota; kingdom Viridiplantae; phylum Streptophyta; class Pinopsida; order Cupressales; family Cupressaceae; genus Cupressus; species Cupressus sempervirens. Next base: position 172,880,993 of record CM053793.1, read on the forward strand.
TTTTTTAATATGATTTACTATTTGTTTCTTATTTTTGAATAGACATCTTCCTGAATCTTAAGATACCTACTTGTAATATTTTCAAATTATACCATATTATTCATAATCAAAATTTAAAATTTTTTATATGATCATAATCATGACTTCGAGAACTACAAAAGTATATTTTTAGTTTTACAAAAAACTTCAATTTAGTTGGTCAAATTGGCCTTCAAAGTGAGATGTTTACAAAAGTTCTAATTTTTGCTTGTTTGGCTGCCATATAGGATGCCAGATAGACTATTTCGGCAGTAACTATTTCGCCCAAAACTGTTTCAGCTGAAACCCCTATCGGCAGAATAAACCACCAGCGGTTAATGTTACTATTTGATATTAAAAAAACATGTTTTTTCTTTTTAAAAAAAAATTTAAATATATAGGGACAATGAAAATTGGAAGAGGGTTTTCAATAGACAATTAATTTTGAAGCAATTTTCAACAACTGTTCTACGAATTTAATCAATATTGCAAAGGATTGAATATTTTGAAGGTGCTTTTTTTCTCGTCTAATTATTTTTGTTGTATTATATATTGCACCATTAGCTGATATTTAATGAAATCTAAATTTATTTATTTTTGTTTCTATAGATTGAAATATTCAATGGGTAGTAAAAGGAAAAGATCAAGGAAATATGATAGAAAAAGAGATGACAAAATGAAAGGCCATACAAAACATAATCAAAACCAACCTACTCAAATTCCTGAACAGGATGAGATTCATGAAAAAACTAAAAGTAATGAAGAGGAAGAAATTGGTAGTTCTATTGATAGAGACAAATTAAAAAGCATAAAAAATTTGATGGATTTGGATGAGGAACTACTTTTTAACTAAATTCCATCTAAAGATATGATAAATGATAACACTATCAGAAAGCATTTTTAGAACATGTGGGATGAGTATTTCAAGGATGAAAGTATATTTGGACCGGCACAATTATTTGTCAAGTTATTTAGGAGAAAAGATATGAGACCTGTTTTAGAGTTGTTGGGTGTTGATAACAGGAAAATCCATGCCCATAATATTAATAAAACAATAGTTGAAAACTTGCAAAATTCTTATAACAAAATTGACAACACAACTCGAGGAGGTGATTTGAGTAATGCACACACAACATTGATGACTACTATATCTAGTAGAAAATTGACACATAGAAAATAGGTACGTGCAATTTTTGATGTACTACATATATCTAGAAGAACTGTCTAGGGATACATCAAGAGGAGAAATATGCTAGATGATAACATTGAGAATAATTGGGTGAATATTTGTAGAGTTCCTAGAAAAGACAAGATTTCTGAAGAAGTAAAAAGACAAGTTATTGAATTTTGGACCACACATTCTCATGTTTCTTCCAATAGGCGTCATACTATACAAATTAAAGATCAAGAAACAAGGGCCAAAATTGAACATCCAAAACATTTCCTAGATATAACTCAAAGTGAATTATTTGAAGCATTCAAACAAGAATTTTTCAAATGTCAAAATATGTCAGAGAATGTTTGAGATTTTATGTCCTTCCTTTGTATGCATAAATAAGATGCGTGAAACTTGTTGTTGTAGAAATCATGTTGAATTTGGTCTACAATTGCAATCATTTAAAAAAGTTATGATAGCACTTGATCCTAATTTGGTCATCCCTAGCAGTACAACACAATTTGTGAGGTCCATATTATGTGATAAATAAGAAGATTCAGATGAATTCAAAGTGGAATGCATAAAAAACCAATGTGAAGACTGTGCAGATTTACACAAATTTTCTAAAATTATGCAATTTGAGAATATTAATGAATCCACACCAGTTTCATGGATAAGATATGAATATGAGACATACCAAAATAATAGAGGAGATGAATCCAGAAAAATTGTATTGAAGGAGAGTGAATTGCATTATGATGAGTTCATGGTCAAGTTTTGTCCATTGATATATCCACATATCCAACATTGTCATGGTGCACAATGGCAAACTAAATAGTTTTGTGATTCCAAAAATTGTTTTCCACCTAGTTGTATACTTTTAGTTGTAGATTTCTATGAGAACTATACATTTGCACCTCATACAGACCTCCAAAGCCAATATTAACATTTTGAACAAGTTGCAATATTTGTGCAAGTGACCTATAGACATGCACAATTTGAGGTGGATCAGATAGAAAGATTGGATGAAAATGAATGCATCATCATCAAAGAGGTTTATTTCTATATTGGTGATGATAGAGTTCATGATAGGAGTTATGTGGCTCATTGTTTTGCAATGTTCTATGAAGATCTCATAAATCATGGAATAAATGTTTCAAAGCAATGGATTTGGTCTGATGGATGTGTAGGTTAGTATACACAAAATAGTTACACATTTATTTAACTTTATTTTAACTTATATTTATTTGTACATGTCTATTTCTATTTGATATATGTACATGGATAATTGTAGATACTTATCATGTTTCATGTTCATAGGACAATTCAAATCTGCAAAAGCATTTAATTGGTTAGCAATGCAACATGCTAGAACGAATATTAGGTTTTTATGGAATTTCTTTGAAAGTGGACATGAAAAAGGGGAGCATGATAGAGCAGGAGCATGTATAAAACGTGCGCTTTGACAACATGAACTTGCAGGTAAATATATGCATTTTTTATATGTGCATGTTTAATACTCTAGTAGCATATATTTTAAATTTTATATATACATGAATATTGTATGTACATAGAGGGAATAGGATAGAGAGTGCAAATCAAATTGTTGAATGGTGCAAAGTTCATTTTGCTACTCAAAATATTGAATACAATAAGCATTACTTTTGGGAGGTGAAAGGTGAACTAAGTTATATTTATTTTTAATGTATTTTTCAAATCAAGTTGAGATTTTAATTAAATATTTATTTTGAAATATGAAAATTATTTTTTATATTTGTAATAGATATAGATCGATCTAATCCTTACAATTGTCAAATGATTCCTGGAATTAGAAGTTTATATCAAATGATGACTGCAGGAAACCATAAACCTCTAGTAATTAAAGTAAGAGAAAACATGTTTCTGTGATGACTGCATTAAGGACAATCTAGTGAGTGCATGTGAAAATATTGGGAATGGATATGTTTCACATTGGGATTTGAAGGAGATAGTCAGAAAGCCTTCTTTTGAAGATGTTGACATTGACCTTGACATTCATGATCTGGTATATTCAGTTGATTATGAGTGCATTTTTTATTTAGTTATGGTAGGTTTGTGTGCATATATACATATATATAAATTAATATACATGTACATTTTTTTTAAAATTAATTTATATTTATCTATATTTTTATATACATGTAGGAGATATTTTTCTACTTCAAGTCTTACCAGATAATCCGAAAAATGTGGACTATTATCTTTTAAGATGCACAAAAGCAAAACACAAGTTGCTAGAAGGAACTATAGATGTTGATCAACAATCATATACAATTGGATCAGTTGTTATTGAAGGAACATATTATTAACAAACAAGGATAATTGATAGTGGTATTGAATTTATTGAATAAAAGCCCGGAGAAAAGGTTTTACACAATAGTAACCATGTTATAGAAACCAACTTACAATTTGAAGCAGTACAAAGAAAATGACATCATGGAAATCAAAAGTGGAAATTGCCTATTGTAGAACATGAAAAACTTCTATAGATAATAAAAAGTAGATAGGATCCTAACAATACATTGTTTGTGGAGCTCTAGTTGAGTTATGCCTATATAGCTCTTATACTTTCATATTTAATATTGATAGGATATTTGTTTTATAAATTTTTGTACATTGGATCATTTATCTTGGATATGCAAAATTAGACATGTATTGTTATTTATATTGTTATTTATCTTGGATCTCTTAGGACCTCCCCTTAAGACAACCCCTTTAGTATTTGTATGTATTTATATGTACATTGTTTATGTATTTATGTACACATAATCTTTCTATGTTCTTATATGATACATTCTTTATGTTTGTATATAATCATTATGTTCTTGCATGCATTAACTTTTACTAATTAAATGTTGCAACATGCATTCTTTAGGTCATACTCTTTATATGTTCTTACATGTATATGTTATTTGAACTATGTTACATATTACATACATTATATTTTATTAATTAAATGTTGTTAATTATAGTTAATTAAGAATGTATGTCATTAAATATAGTTAATTATAGTTAGATTAAATATAGTTAATTAAGACATGTCATTAAATAGAGTTAATTATTAAGATATTAAATATAATTAGATTAAATATAGGTAATTATAGTTAATTAAGGCATGTCATTAAATATAGTTAATACATGATCTACATTAAATATAATAAGACTAAATATAGTTAATTATACAGTTAATTAAGACATGTCATTAAATATAGTTGATTATACTTAGATTAAATACATAGAACTTGATTATACTTATATTAAGACATGTCATTAAGTATAGTTAATTAAACTTAAATTAAGGCATTAAAAATAGTAACATGTATGTATAAACATGAATATTGAAACATATACATATGTATATTAACTTTTATTAATTTTAAATGTTATAGTTCATGCATTCTTTCTAGGTGATCATAGTCTTTATATGTTCTTATGTAAATGTATATGTTATATTCTTACGTACATCAACCATTAAAATTATATAGTTAATTGCACTTAGATTAAGGCATTAAGATGAATAACTATACATATAAATGTAAACTTGAATATTGAAAACATGAATAACATATATAAACATGTGCATAATGCATACATAAGTTACATAAAAGATGAAGACATCAAAAGATCAATAAAATAGACGTGTACATTAAAAGATCAATAACATACATGTGCATATATCTGGAGAATATAATTTACCCATATCAAATGTATAAAAATAGATCATGTATCAAATATCTGGAAATAACATATATAAAACATCAAAATCTCCATATAAACATGTATCTAAAATAACATATAAAACATAATTTAGTGTCCATGATATAAACATGTATCTAGAAATAACATATAAAACATCAAAGTGTCCATATAAACCATGTATTTGAAAATAACATATAAGACATCAAAGTGTCTGGATATAAAATGTATGCATATGGAAATAACATATAAAACATCAAACTATCCATATAAATATGTATCTAGACATAACATGTGTGTAATAAAATAAAAGGCCATATATGATCTAATCAGCTACATCCCCCCTCCTAATCCTAGGCCTTGTCCCCAAAAGGGTCTATCAGCTGCATCTAAACCCTGTGTGAAATGATAACTTGAACCATTTAATTATGTGTATAGACAAATTATATCAAGATCTACATGTATATATATATATATATATTAACATACCTGGGACTCACGACGTGTAGGATCGGTCGGTGTCTGCAGATCAACAAAACATAACATACTATCATTCAAACCCTATAACACATACACAAAAACAAACATATACATTAATTTAAACATATAGAAATATTATTTACTATAATAAAAATAAATCTAAACATATAGAGATATTTACTGTAGCATTATGTAATGCTTTGCTGATCTGACTGATATCTGAATCATGTAATGAAAAAATAGTATCAGCATCCAAGTCAATAGTGCGGCCCTAATCTAAAAACATGGAAGTAAATATTCCAGGTTGTCTGGCACTGAGATCCTAAGTAGGGGGGGTACTATAGGGTCCTGAGTAGCTGGGGCTGGTGCTGTAGCCTGGGCCTGTGTAGTAGTAGGAGCAGTAGAAGGTGCAAGAATGTCCTCCTGCCTTTGTGAATCCTTGGGGACTATTGTACGTGAAAAAATATGTCTAATATGAGAGCTCATGTAATGAAATGGAATCTCTAAGAGTGTAGATAATGTTTTCTGTGCATCTAAAAGATTAGATGCTAAATATGATGCCAAACGATGCAATGCATCCACCTCAAAAACTGCAAAAATGTCTACAGGAGAAGGTATATCTGCAACTCCATAATCATCATCAACATGTGTGCTAGATGATGCAGTTGTGGGAGCGGTACCTCAAGATCATAGCATATATCTACCACATCGATCAAAAGAAATCTTGTGTAACTATGTGGCAATGGTGGCGATGCTGAAAAGAATCTGTGTCCTAATTGTGTCATCAGGAACACACTCACCTGCAGTAGCCATCTGTGGACCTCTCGGCATAACCAAAAGGCTTGGACCCACCATTGCCCATTTGTTAACGAGAATAGGAGTGTCCATGGGTCTAAATCTATCAAAAAGTTTCCCTTGACCCTGCCCAACATACCCTAGATAATCTATATAGTCAACATCATAGTTTAAATGAAAGTTTGCAAACAATTGTTTGCAAAAATATAGAGGGAATTCATCCTTCTGTAGCCATCTATGATGAGTAGCCAACCAACAAGGATACATCAATGGTGCAATGAGTGGATCGGTACACTTTGTCACAGAGTAGCCTCTAACTCTGCGACGATCTATATAAGATGGAAACATGGATTTCACCATGCCGGTGGAAACCTTAGTGTCAATCTATGTGTACTTCATAGTGCCAGTGACACCATGAGATAAAGAAGAATAAAATGTCTCAATGCTCATATCATCAAAAAGGTTGTATGATTCAACTATCTGAATCATATGAAATAATTCCTCTCACATCGCTGTGACCTCCTCCCTATTAGGGAGGGTGGTAGAAGAGGAAAGTGAGGTATCCAAAACTTGCATAGCATGAGATAATCTCACAACTATATCTCTAAATAACTATTGTCTATCATGACTGGAGGAGGTTGATCTACGTGTTGTACTAGACTCAGCACTCTGACCCCCACCATGAACACTAGCATCCCCTGAGGACGTAGGAGCATGATCCCTAGAACCAGATGCCATAATGGATATATGAAAATAAATATGAGGATATGAATGTGAAGCTACAAGAGTGATAAATATCTAGAGATCTGCACATGCATATATATACAAATATAAACATACAAGTGTTTAAATTAAAATAATTAAAAGTTAAATTTAATTTGAAACACCTGTACATATAAATACACAACATTAAATGTATGGTGCTAAATTCAATGATGTAACATACATATGCATTTTAAAACAAATTATCTTAGAGACCATATCTAATGTACATTGTAACATGCTCATGCAAATGTGAAAAATAAATATTCGTACATGTACATGTATATGCAATAAAAATAAAATAAAATTTCTTGATTAAATGATAACTAAGTGTACACATGTATAAATGCAATAAATTTTTTTTTTTTTTTGACTAAATTCTAGATTTTGATGTAAATGCTTTGATGATTATGGGGAGTGTAGATGAGAGTTAGGACATAGGGATAGAAAAATTTGTTACTAGATAAGTAAATGAGTTTAGTTAGCAAATGTTAGTTTACAATTTAGAACTCATGACTTAATTTAGTAGTTTGAATTAGAGTTAAGAATATTAATAAAGTAAATGGGATATAGTTTTATTAAGGTTGATAGTTAGGTCAGTCTATTATGTGCTAGTAAACATATGAATACCTATTACAACCTATAATAGACGTAATGACCTAGTAGGAGTCCTAGGTCCCCTTAACATATATATGGATAAAAATACCTAGAAATGTATCATAAGAGGTCGTTATGTGTCATTTGGTAATGTAAGAATCATCATTACCTAATAAGACCTATTATATCCTAATAATACATATTAAGACTTATTAGAACCTATAAAAAATAGTATGACCTATTACGACTCCTATGTCCCCTTAAGACACACATGTATGGATAACGTATTGAAAAACATAGTTGACATAACTGATCTTAATGTGTTGTTTGGTAATGTAAGACTCATTATTACCTGACAATACCTATTATGTGCTAGTAAACATATGAATACCTATTAGAACCTATAACAGACGTAATGACCTAGTAGGAGTCCCTAGGTCCCTTTAACATATATATATGGATAAAAATACCTAGAAATGTATCATGAGGTTGTTATGTGTCAATTGGTAATGTAAGAATCATCATTACCTAATAAGACCTATTATATCCTAATAATACATATTAAGACTTATTAGAACCTATAAAAAATAGTATGACCTATTACGACTCCTTTGTCCCCTTAAGACATAGATGCATGGATAACGTACCTAAAAACATATTATTTAACTGATCTTAATGTGTTGTTTGGAAATGTAAGACTCATTATTACCTAACAATAACTAGTTTTTAAAATGAACATCATCAATATCTAAGTGTGGTTCATTCGGTTAGTAGAGGGCCTATGTTATGGTCAGAATGTGGTATGGGTTATGATTGTAGTTAATATAGGGTTATGTTAGAAGGTGTATTTAATGTCAAAATTAATTTCACCATAAGATATTATTGTTTCACCTCTAGATCCATCAGGTTATGTTAGAAACTGAACAATGTCCCCTAAAGGTTTGCTACATTTTTTACTAATGTTTTTCTACATGTTTACCTCATGTATTTCTATATTTTTTAACTAATTTTTTTGACATTTTAACCTAATTTTTTTTTCTATATTTTAACCTAATGTTTTTCTATATTTTAACCTAATATTTTTCTACACTTTTACCTAATGTTTTTCTACATTTTTATCTCATGTTTAATTACATTTTTGCTAACAAATTGATTTAAATACCATTGTAAAACAATCTAAAATAATTTAAATAATTTAAACATATTAAAAAATAAACAATTTTAAGTATTTCACTCACAAAATAGGTAAAAAAAAACTACTTTAAGTACAATTAACATCTATTAATAAAAAAATAGGTTAAAAAACTATTAAAAAGTGGGGAGGAAAAAGCCACTAACCAGTTACGATCGAAACACTTGACCTGCTCTCCAAAAATCTAGGTACCACAACAGTGTAAATGATAGCTGCAAGAGGTTTATTGCAGTTTTATTGCGGCTTGGGGTTTCGTCCGTAACCGTTCTGGCCAAACAAGTTTCAGCCATAATGGTACGAGCCACGTAGGTTCGACTGAAACCGTTACGGTCAAAATTGTTTGGGTCAAAAGCCTTCCAGTTGAAACACCAAAGGATATCACAAAGGGTGACACATGTTTGTTCTTTTACCCATGAAAACCAAAATACCTCAAGTGCTGATGCTAAACTTCGATCTACTAATTTTGCACAAGTGCAAGACTGAAATTTCTTCACACCATTGGTCAAAACTTTGTAGACCTACCACCTCTTTGCAAGAGGATTAACAAATTACTACTATGATTTTACCTTTTACACTTAAATTTCTTATAAAAATAGATTGCAACAACACTTCAAAAAAGCTATCAAGAATTTAAAACTTCCTTTTCAAGAGACTATCAAAAGTTTATGATCTGCCCACATAATTGAAAGTCCTTCAATATATTGCAATGAAATCAGCTAGGAAGAAACTGGTGCAGAGATTTGAGAGTTTTCACTCACACTTTGCAAGAAATAAAACACAATTTGTCACGTGACAAATTTGAACCAGACGTTCGATGTAGGGGAAACCTACAAATCATTAACACCTTGAAAAGAAAAGATAGTTCATAAATCCATTCTTGACTTTGAATTTTCTCAATAAGACTTGCAAAAACTGAATTAATTGAAGATAGAGTTATAACAGTCATAGAACACAATTTACATCCAATGTTACAACATATTTTTTTCAATGAATAAAGTGTAAATGGGGATCACAAAACCTTGCATACAAAACTAACTATGAAAAATATATCAAAGGTTTCTAGCTCCATAATTCAAGCATTTACAACCTTGTTCCCCAACTGAGTCACCATTTTGTTGGTGTTTTGAAATGCTACTCATTTCAAATTACCTCGATGAGAACAAGACACATCTAGGGGTACCTAAATCCCATCCTTAACATATCCTTTCAAACATGGGCCAACTATAAGGCTAGACCCTTCTTCTACTTTAGGCTCTGTAAAACCTAGGCAGTTGAACCTTAGACTAAATTTATATGGTACCAGTACTAAAACATATTCTCGAATCTATTAAAGTAGATAAAACCCTTAATCTCATATACTTATGTAATAAAAAAGATATATAGTAGCAAGTTGGAACTCTATGGAATTCACAAGCTGAGTGAGGGCATCATTTTAAGCTCTTTAACATAAAGGGAAAGATGTTTGATTGATGATGTTGATAATCAGCACAACCAAAAATATGTAGTAGTATAAATAAGTGATCCTATAACTAATTAGTGCCTTATCTATTGGGAAATTCCATAAATTAAATACATACATCTGTGATATTCAAGACATATTTCATACACCCAAACATTAGATCTATCCTATCACTTTTTGAATCGGACATCGTTGTTCATAAGGACCTCATTCTCATGAAGTATCCTTCTCAAAATAACCAGCAATCCTATCAAACACATCAAGCATTTACTTGGCCCTTTGTTCCAACAAAAAAACATATCTGACATGCAACCTTAAAGGGATGCAAATGAGTCTCAGTTCTTTGTTTCTAGACTACATAAGACCACAAATTACTAAGATAGGAGATGAGATTTAGAATGAAACTAAAGAAATTCTTGCTCATTCCTATTCATTTGTTTGAAAGAATGAATTCAAATGCATGAAATCAAAACATAAAAAACACCTAATAGATCTAAACTTTCTCTATTATCTTTACTATTTTTGTTCATACAAGAGAAAATAATGCTAATGAATCTGGTGTCATAGTGATGAGAACACATCAAAATTGGAACCTTGGTTTCATAGTGAAAAATGAGAACTCGAATAGTATACAAAGAAATAGGAAGAGAAAGACATAGAGGAATGAATTCCTAGATTTGATATGAAGATGACATGTGTCCACTTGAAAAACTTCCCAAAAGTGAGAAAGCATCTCTCTAATCTCTTTCTGCAACTAGTAAACCATTTGTCCAGCTGTCAAGGGTCTCCACCACATGCCTCTCTACATTTTCAAAAGGCCATGTCCTTAAGACATATGATATGTTGAGTAGAAAATTATTTAAAGACTTAAGAACATCGTCCCATAGCCAATGTGGGACAAAGCATGCTTAGGTCATTCTGCATAAAAACTTCTCTCTCCTTCCAGCAATTGGGAGTATGTTTTGAAAATTTTCCATGTTTTTTAAATGCTCCATTCCAGTGCCTTGTGTGGATGCCTTCCTTAGAAATTTCATTTTTTGAAGATTGTCAAATTCTAAGCCAGAGATGCTATCCATGATTGAGATTAGGCATAAAGCCTTCTCCTTTCCATAGCTGGGCATGATCAAGATGAAGAGTCAGATGCTCGAGAGTGAGATCCTTATGCTTATGATTGTGATCCAGATCTGGAATTGGTTGTAACTCTAGTTGTCAGGATGAAGATGCCTGCCTACCTAAAGTATTCCATCTAGAACAACTAATGCTAGAGAACAACACTAGAATTTAAGTTCTAGAGGTGAACCATGCTTAAAAACTCCTCCCTTGCTATTGGCGTTCCCTTGCATGAAGCTGATCTCCCATATATATTAAGTGCCCTTAATACTTTGGCATTTGAACTTCAAATTTATCAGACTCCTCTAAACCACAAATTGTGTGTTTCCTATTTTTTCCCTTCAACTTGCGGCTTTTGTCTATTTTTCTTAAAAAAATTGCAATGGATTCTTCCTCTCTACCTGCGGCTTGTTACCTTTGAATGTGGTCCTCTTTGTGAGGTGGTTAGTGTACTAGTAGTAACACTTTCTTGACACTGATACTATCTTGGAGCTCTTTGTATTCATCATCAGAGTAATTAGATCAACACATAACTCCTCCAAATCAAAATCCCACTAAATTGCAGAGACTTTGTCTTCATTTGTTATAAGAGGAAAGCAATATGCATAGAAATTTTGAAATCCACTGAGAGAGTGAACCAAGCTTTTCATTTTCTCACTTGTAAATGCAAAAAAGCCACAAATTCATTGCCTTCTTCATTCCTCCATGAAATGATCTATGTTGCATAACTTTCCCTTATCACATTATGTAACGAAATGGTTCCATCATTATGTCCAATAGCCCAGACTTTACCATCAGGACACCAACCAATAGATTTGGTATTTTGTTGAGAAATAGTCCATAGCTCATCCCAATTTTACTGTTACAAAACAACTTTACCCTCTTCTATAATCATAGCCAAAAAGTCCTTATCTAGGTGCCATTCTACTTTCTTCACCTGAGAAGGAACAAGCTTGTGTTAAAAAAGATTAAAACTTTGAGCGATCATCTCTTCATTGGTTTCCACATTTTTTCCTTTAACTCTATCTATTGCAACTTTTCAATATACTTTCCTTAGATTGACAAGTATTCTCTTAGTGACTGTGGTTATCTGATTCATTTGTACATACTCGAGTATATTAACAAAACTTTTTCCTTTTGTTTAAATGCAAGGTGCAAAGAAATAACATATCACTACTTTTATTTGGCCTATCTCCATTCCATGGACTATCTTGTAAAATTGATGGCATGTCCTCTATTTGGAGCTTTGGATTTATTCACAAGAAAATAAAATTGTCATGTGTGTATAGCATTGCTATATTAATGGTTCGGCTTTGAAAAGTGTTGCAACTTGCTTGAGTAATGATTCAACATTAATCATTGTCAAGTGATTTAAAAGGAAAAAATCCACAATCAATAAAGACTAATCATTATTATATCCTTTTGTAACAAGAGACATTGTCACCTCACATATTGTCTTGAAGTGTTTTCCATACCAACCATCAACAACTAATCTGATTATAATATTTTGTAACATCTCTGGTCTAAAAACATCTCATCAAACTGATGGAATTAGTTGGTCTGCAGAGTGGGTCTAGCTAAAAAAAAATTCATTTCCAAACAACTAAACTGTAAAACTAACTCATTCACCCTCTGGCACTTATTTGAAAAAAAATTGACCACTGCAAGAAATTTTACAACTCATTTTACATCTTTCTGTAGACTGTCAAATTTGTGCCAAGAGGTCCATTGACCGACATTAAAAATTGAGCAAAACACCTGATCAGGCTCTAGAATCGAACACACTAATTGTCTATTCTGCACACTTGCACCCTATCAAATCTCGTCTCATGATGAATTCTCAGTGAAAAGATATTGACTATCAAATTTTCCCTCTCAGAATTTCCTACAAGAAAACACATCAGAAAACCACAAAAGGTATTCGGATTTGGCTTTGAAAACTAGGTTAACGAACACTTGGGAGACAAAATTTGGGGAATGGTTTCATTGTCATAAGGAGAGTATAAATCTATGATTTGGGCTCATGAAAAATAACTGGGTGCATTTGGTGAATGATCAAAGTAGGCTACTCAAAATTTGCAAACTAAAAGCACTAGCAGAAAAACATTTTTTGCAAATGGAACAGACTTGGGAAAGTGTGCAGACGGATTCATCCAAATTTGAAAATTAGCACACTCAAAGTGTTTCAAAGGAGAATAGAGTGGTACAATCCATTCAATCTCATCTATCATGGATTTGGAGATACGACATCACAAACAGGGGTTTTGACAAATGTGCACTTCTTGACAATAGTAAAACAAAGTAGAAATTGCATTTGAAATCATGTTTGGAAACTAATCAAATGGATTCATCATAAGCTCAAAATTGAAAAATAGCAAGTCTCTAACCTCTAAAATGCAATTCAAAAGAAATTTTATCATTTCAGTCAACTGGGTCAAATTTATAAGAAATCAAATAGGGCCTCCAAGAATTTTGAAAAATTCACATTAGCATGACAACAATAAATGACCAAATTTGAGGGATTCAAAACATAGAAAAATGGGTTCAAAATGAATCAAAATATTAAACATAAGCTCTTTGGTATGGACACTAAACACTCCCAAACTAGTGAGTCATAAAACATTACTAGGTGCAATATATTCAATTGAAAACACAACCTCCTATCATTGTTTGACAGAAGAAAAAATGATGAATTGGACATTGCTCAAAATGAGACTTCACAAAATGGCTCAGAATGGAAATTTATCATCACCAGATTGGTGGATATAGTGAATGCAAGGTATTAGAAACATTAAACACCTTTTAGGCCTCACAAGTACAACCAAGTATGCATGCATTAAAAAGCACTTATAGGGCTTGATTTCTCAATGGTACTCAAAATTTGAGATTTGATTTTGAGTTCCAACAGCAAGTATGGAGGGTGACCATGCATGATGGTTTTAGGAGCATCCCTTTTAGAGATATACAAATTGAGTAGAGCCTATTCCTAGGATCAATGAGCCATCGAGCAAGGGAGAGGATGAGGATGATGAGGGTGGCCTAAGGAGATGTACAGGGAGATGACAAGCTAGAGTTAGGGAAAGAGGTGTGGCTAGAGCATAGTGGAGGTGAGGCTGAGTAGCCATGGCACTACCATAGAGGGGTGTGGCATGAGGTCCAATATAGAGGCCAATAGGTGTCAAGAGGGTTGGAGGGATTTGAGGTCATGGTGGTGCAAGGGTGAGAGGAGGGATGGTTGGTGGTGTGGGAGTTGGGTATCGAGACAGGGGTGTAGAGCAGGGTAGAGTAGAGCAAGTGAGGGCTAGGTTGCCTAAGGATGTTTAGTTTGTCTAGTGATAGAGGCCATGGTTATAGGGTCCTATTAGAGATCCATAGGATGTACAATCATAGGGGCTATAGAAGGTGCTATCAAGTACACAACCACCATCAAAGAGCCTTGGGGAATCTACTAATTTAGTGGCTAGGATGAGTGTTGTGGAAGCTCAGGTGGGTGAGTTGATGAGTAAATTACAGGAATTTATAGCCATGATGACATAGAGGACACCACCACCACCACCGCCACCAAGGATAGATGGGGCATTAATGAGTTAGATGACCCTAGTCAAACAAGTTGTAGTGATGACATAAATGATGGAGCAAGCACCACTGGAGGATATGAGTGCCCCTGGTGAATAGGGATCTTCAGGTTAGCCACCTACACAGGGATGACTATATATTATGTGTTATGGTATTACTCATCATTATGTATGACTCTTCTTGTGGTGTTCCGTTGATATTGATGTTGATGTACTTAGTGATCTTTGGATGTTCATGTGGATAGACGTTGTGATCTACTGATGTTCACTTTATTTGATCATTTGGATATTCTTGTTGATGCAGTCTATCTTATATCTATGTTGGTTTTATCCTCTTAATGTATTGTTCGATCTTTTTCTTCATGAGATATCTGAGTTCATTGATTTTTAGATGTGTGTATTTTTTATATCATGGACTCATGGATGCATGTGATAATTTGATTTGATGGATATGATAGTAGTAGATATTGATATCTGTGTGTGTGTGTGTGTGTGTGTGTGTGTGTGTGTGTGTGTGTGATTAATGTAGCATGACACATGGATAATAATGAAAACAAATAAAATGACAATAATGATATGATGAATGAAAATGTGATGTGATGGTGTGAATGTAATGAAATAAAATGAAATGTAGGAAAAATGGAATTTGATGTAATGCAATGTGATAAATGAAATATAATGAAATGACAATGGTTGTAATGTAATGATATGAGATGTGATGTGGTGTAGGAAAATGAATTTTAATGTAATGTGTTGTAAGGAAATGAACCATGAAAAGTGGATTGTGATAAATGAAACATAATGGAATGAATGTTGTGATAATGTAATGTAATAAAATAGATAAAATGACATGGAAAGAATGCAAGGTATGAAGGAAATCTAATGAAATGATATGAAATTTGTAAGTGAATCGAAAATGTGATGAAATGGAATGATATTTAATATAATGCAATGTAATGTAATGTGATGAAGTGTGATATGTAATGAAATGACATGTGAAGTAATAATGAGATTTTGCAATGTTATAAGATGTAATGTAATGGAATGAAATGAAATATAAATCAAAAGTGTGATAGAATGAGCAAAAAAATGAAAAAGGAATTAATATGATGTGATGAGAGGAAAAATGGTATGTGGTATGATAAATGTGTAAATAAAATAAAATGTAAATGAACGGAAGTGTGAAAAAGTGTCATGGAATGATATATGATAAAATAAAGTAAAGTAAAAATGTGAAAATGGGATGTAACAACATGAAATGATAAATGAAAATGTGATAAAATGCAATGTGATGACATGTAATGGGAATGCAAGTGAAAAATGGAATGAAATGAAATTGTTTTAGATTCGAAAGGTATGAGATGGGAAGCCAACCTTTGAGATTCAAAAGCCATGAAATGAATAGATGAAATGCATGAACTAAAGGTAATGTGATGAAGAAAGATGGAATACAAATCACAAATGTAGGAAAATAGGGAAAGTGAATTATAATAAAATGAAATGAACTATGATGTGTAATTAAATGAAATGATAAATGAAAAGGAAATAAAATGGGATGTGATGAGATGAAATTGTTTCAGATTCAAAAGCCATGTAATGTAGTAGATGATGGGGTGTGATGAGGAATGAAATTTGATGCAAGGAAACAATGACTTAGAATTGTTAGAGATTCAAAAGCCACATAATGCAATAAGTGGAGTGAAAATATAAGACGATGAAGGGCGATGCATGGTGGTGATGTTGTGATGAAAAAAAGTCCATAATAGTTGAGTTCAAAAAGCATGCCTTGATGTTGATGTTTTTTTCTGTTATAGGGTAACCAGTCCTAATTTTGAACAATGATGTTAAGGATTTCTTGTGTAATCTTGATTCATGTGCCAACTGTGTGTCTTCAAGGGACTCAAAATGAAAATGCAAACTAAATGAATGCAACTAATATTCACCTTTTTGTAAAGAGATGCAAATTAACTATCATCATAGAGGATGTGATAAAAAGTGACTAAGTACAACCATCACTAGCTTGGCTATAGTGATATGAATACTATGTCACGCCAAAAAGTACCAGCAAATATGAACAATGTACATGAAAATATTACAACTACTGGAAAATAGAAGCTATAGCCACAAAAGAATAAAAATAGGCACACAAAAAATCACATGTCAGATAAAAGACCTCACCTAGGATAGCACACAAAATTGGTTTAGGTACACATGGCTTTCCAAATGAGAGGAGGTACTTACAAGTGGACACCAATAATGTGTGAAATCAAAGGATCATTGGAGTTAAACACTAAAAAAACAATATCATGACTTCATCTTGGTACCTCTAGTCAAACACATCATTGAGGTACTAGAAGTATATAATAGTGAAGAAAACCAATATTTTAAGACTAGGCATGCTACTAGTTGTGTGTAATAGTGTCAGCTTTGTTTAGTTCTACCTGGAAGAAACTATTGTACCAATCAGATAAGAAAGTGTAGGATGTATTAGTGGTGATTTAGCAACAAATTCTATTGGGTGATATGTGTCAATAGGAATTAGGGTTTCTAAGTGTCAAAGTCAAGGGTCAAGTGTACCTAGTACTAGTGCGATGGGACGTAGAGGGTGGATACATGGTAAGAATAGTAAAGAACAAGTCTTAGGTGAATGATGTCTATAAGTAAGAGGATATCATGGGGATGGAATGAGGCAAGGTCAAAAGTAGAATATGGATAGTGGAAGTATTGAGAATTTGGAGGAAGCGTGTAAGTGAAAGTATGTCGTGCTAACCATATCAGTCTTAGCAGGAGGTCAATGCTAGCTAGGGAAGGTGGATGAGGCAAGGGCAAAGAGAGAAGTGCATTTGGTGAATGTCCAAGGAGCTAGTGTATCAGTTAGAACATCAAGTGTTAGTTCCAGAGAAAGTGAATCAAGTTATGCAAGACAAGGGTCAACACAACTCGAAGAGGTGGGGATAAGGGTAGAAGAAACACACTTGTTAGCATTAATGATGTTGTTAGGAACTATAGTGCAACAAGCACTACAAGCGGTATTGGATGAGGATGAGCTAATGATGTAGGTGGAGAATAGTTTTCCTGAGATGATGAAGAGTATGTCAGGAGTAGAGGAGGAGGCAGGGGAGATAAAATCTCATGGAGAGACCACGGGGGAAGCTCCAAGAGGTGTGGTAGACATTAGTGTGGGTGAGGTGATGAGTGGATCATGTTAGTTGCTTAGCCTTGGGATTCTGGGACAAGGGTCAACAGAAGGGGAAGTGAGCAATGTAAATATGGAGGAGCCATGGCTAGAAGCAGGGGGTGGAGATCAAGCATCGAGTGATGTGGAAGAATTGCAGAGAATGTTGGCTATCGAGAGAGTCTTAGTAGAGAACATAGAACAATATGTCACATTTTTGCTAGGATTGATGGAGAAGGTGCGAGAAGACAGAGTGCAAACAAAGGCGAGACGAATCCAAGCAATGGTGGATGTAGAGCAAGCATAGGTGCAATCACTAGAAGTAGAATTGCATATGGAGCAATTGTGGGTAGAGGGAAATGACATGAGAATGCTGGCATAGCAGTCATAGGCTCAAAGGTTGCAGGAGTCTCTAAAGATGACACAAGTGGGTTCAGAGAGTGCTCTGAATGTGCTGGTGTTGTTGTAGTCTTAGTCTAAGTTGTTTAATGAGGCAATTGCAAAAGAAAAATCCCCATCATTGAAGTTGTAAGAGTAGTAAGAGTTAAGTGAGGGGAAGATGAGGTAGTTGCAGTAGCATTTGGGCAAGGAAAAAGCAGATGTGGAGTGCTGGTGAATGAAAATTGATCAAATGCAACAAGGGTAGGATGTTGCCCGATGAGCGATCACTACACCAAAAGTAAACAAGCTAGTAGAGAATGTGTTCATGGAAATACAATGAATGACAAAGGTATATCAGGAAGCCACTTATTATGTGGGACATTATCGTCAAGTGTTCCCAAATGAGGACCGATGAGAGATGTAGTTTGTGGATAGGGAATTCACACAATTGTTAAATGCACAATTACATGGTAGAAGGTTTCCAATTCCCATGGATGTAGTGTGGATACATAGAGGTCTGACACCAAGGGCTTTCTCTTCTGGAGCTAGGTGAAAAGAAACACCATTGGTTGGACACCCTATCTTGCCACCTCCTTTAGGGAGGCTAGAATAAATAATCTGTCAAACACTTTTCAAATGTAAAGTTGTCATTGTTGTCATAGTAGAATAAAAAAAATTGTTTGTTGTTCTGGCAAGCCAAGGGACAACTAATGTTGATTGTAATATATTGTCATGCTTACTTTTGGTATTTTTGGAATATATTTAAATGTTTTTAGCATTTTGAGGAATATGTGAATGTTTTTGGGATTTTTGATAGATATTTGAATGTTTTTGTGATTTTTGAAAAATGTTGGAAAGGTTTTAATCTTCATAAAAGTGGAAACAATATGATCTGTAGAGGAAGGAAAACCTTTACTTATATGCTGGGAATTGAATGTCTATGTGGGCTCATAATAAAAGATGAGTAGAGATTTCTATAACATTCGAAGAGTTGTGATGTGTAAGGTTTAATTTTGCATATATTAATAGCCTTTACAGATGATGACAAGGCTAACATTAGGATGTGTCTCTAGGTGTGCCAAGATGGACACTCTCAAGGCCTATGAAAAGGAATTTGGGGGCCCAAAAGGATACATGGGCCTTGAGAAAGGTGCAATAGGGCCTTGAAAAAGGTGCTTGGGCCAAAAAAGGTGCTTAAGGGGGCCTGAAAAAGGCATTTGGGCCAGAAAGGTGCTTGAGGGGCTTGAAAAAGGCATTTGGGCCTAGAAAAGGTGGTTGAGGGGCCTAAAAAAGGCATTTGAGCCTAAAAAGACACTTGAGGGGCCTGAAAAAAGTGTTTGGGCCTAAAAGGGCACTTGAGGGGCCTGAAAAAGGTGTTTGGGCCTAAAAAGGCACAAGGGGGGTGGCATGTTATCACACTTATGCTTACTTATTCTATGCCCCTGGTTAGGTGAGGATGAAAGAGTTCAATGGATATCTAGGCTTTTGGGATAGCATTGATATATTTGTTGAAGGGTGCTAGACCAATCATGACCAGTACAACATAAATAAGACTAATGATTCATTGGGAATTATTGTTCTTGACAAGAGGAAGGTAGAGGGGGCTTTGTCGATGCCTCTTACACTATTCACGTTGCGCTAGATTTTCCAAAGCCTAGCAAGATGTTTAAGGACATAACTATGTTGCTTCTTAATACCATTGAGGCACTTCGTATTTAAATCTTTTATGACATGTCATAACACCTATTTGAGTTAAAGTGAGCTACATTTGATAGGAATTTTGGGGTGTTGTTAAGTTTTTTTTTGAGACTTTGTGGGACTGTTTGGCCATTATTACCCCATTTTGAATGTTTTTGGCCATTTTTGACAACTTTGGAATGGTTTTGATCATTTTTTAACAATTTTTCAATTTTCTTGATAATTTTTGTACTTTTTTTATTAATTTTGACAATTTTTGAATCTTTTGCTAATTTTTGATAGTTTTTGGATTTTTTTGATACTTGTAAACAAATTTTGAATTTTTATGATAATTTTTTATTATTTTTAAATTTTTTTGGTAATTTTTGACAATTTTAAATTTTTTTTGATGGTTTTTGATGATTTTTGAATTTTTTGGGAGTGGAATGAGGATGTGAGTGAGATTTGTTGGAAAACAGGGGTAACCGGGACCATGTGAGGCACCTAAAGAGGAAAGGAGACCAAGAGGAGGCAAAAATGTGAAAAGTGTGTTGGAATTTACAAGTGGGAAGTATACTTTTGAGAGGTGGTGAATCAGAAGTAACAAGCTTTAAGCAATAAAACCTTTTAACTTAAATCAATTGATGCATGTAACATAATTAAATAACATGAAAGTAAAAGCATGCATGAAAATAGTTGACACCAGATTTGATCACCCAAAAACCCTCCAAAATGAGAAAGTAAAACTGGGGTGGGAATGACACCCATAACTTATCATGATAGCAATAATGTAACTTGTCAAGGTTACAATGTTTGACCATTAGCCCTAGTCTGCCTTGTGAGAGGCTTGCCCTATTAAAGGCTCTTACACCATATTAAAAGTGTATCTATCTAAAGGATTTACAAAACATTCACTTGGAATGTCACCCTATTAAAGGATTTATATAATGGTTTTTAAATCAACCTATCTCTATAGGATTTCATTCTGCTAATACAAATAGTAGAATGTTTGACTTGATCACTTGCAATCTCCTATTGTTGATTTCAGATTGCTATTCAATCCAATTTGATCGTTGCTGATTTGATATGAAGCTATTTGTAGTACTAATACTCTATTCTTCTAACTGATCTTGCAATATACTAAGTCACCTTGTATGTCCTCTTAACACTTCACCCATTGTTCCTTCTTTTCTTTGCTCACTCACACTCTATTCACTCTATTGAATTATGGGGCTTTGACTTGCTTAAAAGTTTTTTGTGACTTAGAGTTAGGTATGAATCTATGGCTAAGATTCATCCTTTTTTCCTCTTTAGCATTCCATTTTTCTAATTGGTTGCATGTTGATTACATAGGGAATCAAATAGATTCGATCTTATGTCTAATATTCAAGATCTATCCATTAGCTAGCATGCAAAATTGTTTACATCCTACCTTGTGAAGGCACAAACTCATATGTTGATTCTATGTTACTCAACACTTGATAAAAATTTTGCTTGACACATACTAAAGTTCTGTCTAGCTTGACACCTAAATATGCTCGACATCTATTATTCACTCGACACACATACTCGCTCGGCACTGTCTATTTGCTAGGAACCTAAATGACTTGACACTTACTATCTTTCTAACTTGGCACCTATTGCAACTTGGCATGAACTTAGAAAATAGTTGAACTGTGTTGTCACTCAATTTTCAAGACCATTCCAAGATCAACAATCTCCCTCTTTGACATGAGTGTCAAAAAAACTTAATTGTACATCATGTATCTAACTCCCTTATGTATAATATAACTTTAGTTTGGCATATATATAAAATTTCAAAATTTGTTCAAAATTTTGTGAAGAACTATGTACCTCAAAAATTTTAACTCCCCCTGAGTTGTTGTGCCTTTACTGTATCCAAAACATCTCATAGTATATTTTTTTCATGTTGATTCATTCTATACTCTTTATCTTATGTGCTCTGTTCCTATGCTTTTGTTGTTCACTCCCCCTTTTTATCTACTCTTTTCTTTGTTTTTTTTTTCACTCCCCCTTTCACATGTATCCATTGCAAATTAAGTCTCCTTCTGGCTTGACAATTTCTAATCTACGTTTGTTTTTAATTTCTCCCCCTTTTTGACACTCATATCAAAGGGCTATACTCTGATTGAGTATTTTTCCAAGAAAGTTTTTTTTACTTCCATTACAATCCTCAAAGAAATATCCTAGTTGTGTAGTGCAACTTCTAGAGATTTCATTTGGATAGTTGTCTCTATTGCAAGTTGAACCAAACCATCTAATGTAGAAATATTTGGATCTTTCTTTAACACATTTTATGTGTAGGCTAGTTCTTTTGTAAATTCTCCATGTGAGGGGTTAGGATAGATTGAATCTCAACTAATTTGGCTGTTGTATAAGCCTCGTCTACTATTAGTACAACTAGTTCTTTCTGTGTGTGTGAAGTGTTGTATAAAAATGCTTTTCACTTTGAGCTAGATATTTTGGCAGTTGCATGCTAGATATCTTCAAGTTTCTTTATAAGCTCATTATTCTCTAGCTAGTTTCCTATGTGAAAATGAAAGGATCACACAATTTTTAGTACAATGAGAAGATATTATCAAGTTCTTCCTTCACTTTATCTATTTTTGTAGCTAGTCCTACCTATGAAAGTGCTATCTCACTAGATATCTTTTCATTCACCTTTTCTTGAAACTTCTTTTCTAACCATTCCATCAGTTTTGGATTGGCATATGTAGGACCAGAAAATGGGCTAATGTCTAACATACTATGAGAAAATCACAAACTAAAAAATGATATATTGAAACCTTCTAGTCTATGGTGAAAGCCAAATGAATCAAAGAAGAAGACAAATTTAAAACCTCCCTCTTTCATTTGTAGCTCCCAAGTCTTTCTTTCATCTCCATATGATGTAGCTCCAATTGCCTATAGTGCACACAATTTGGAAGCTAAAGCCTAGGATAATGATGGTGCTATGAGAATACTTGAAGATGTGATTTTAGCATGAGAAATGGAGTAAAAACTAAGAAAACTAAGGACTTTAAAAGACTTAAGAATTAGGGACCAGAAACGAGAGAAAGATTGCTCATTTTATAATCAACATGGAGGGTGAGAGCATTGGAATTTTCACCTTGGACACGTGACATGGCAAGAGATTCCTTGAAGAATCCATGACACATATGACACAAGATGCCAAATATAGGATTTTATGATGCTTGAATATCAAAACTTGGCTAAAGATGGAAGAGAATCTATGATGCATCATATGACACCTCAAACCCACTTAAAACCAAGAATCTATTAAAATGGAAGCCAAATATGGACGTACGTAAGAGAATAAGAATATTGGATTATGACATACCTTGGCCAAAAGTCAAAGGAGAATCCACTAGGTGTCACACCCATGTGTCACGATGATGTCAATATTTTGTGGAATATTTGAATTAAAAATCCCTTATTCCACACAAATAGAAATTAGTGAAAATGGAATTAATGGAGGAAAATATGACTTAGGAAATTGAGAATTTCCATGGTTTGTAGATGATGAACCAAATAATTAATAAAATATCAATTAATTAAGAAGGTTAGTTAAGAAGAATAATTAGTAAAATGACATAGGATTAAATTATGGGTTTTTTAATCCTATAGGAAGAGTTAGTAGATGATTGGCTAGTTTGATTAAATAAATACAACAAAATCCTTTGATGAAGTATGATGATAATGGAGATTGACTAGGATGATGACATATAGACCAAAGCCATGGTCAAATTGATTGATTGATCAAAATTGATAACACATCAAGGACACACGATATGAATTAATGATATGTAACATTTAATTGACATTGATAATCACTGTGAATGTTATTAAATGGCTAATAATGCCATTATATGACAGTAAGAGACTCAACAATGTCAAATATTAGGTGACGTGAATGATGGTTTGACTTAGCACTGAGAGCCATGACAATACTAAGGTCAAATTGATGAGATTTGATAGATTGATATGTTTCCAAGGCACTAAAAGCCACAAGAATTCCTAGGATTGGATAGATGATTATATATTTGGGATTCTTGACATGTTCAAGTTGGTTATGGTTGATTCTTGATGATTCTAGGTAGATTTGGATTGATTAGAGGTTGATTTGATATGATTTCGAGTTTATTTGATATGATTGCAAGTTGATTTGATATGATTTTTGATGATCTTGAAATGGTTCCAAAATGATGTGAAAGAGGATATCAATGATGATAGATACTTTTAAGATACAATCAGGTTGGCTAAAATATCAGAGTTAGTTGAATGAGAAAATGGGATGAATTAGTATGAAAAGTGATGTCGATTCAGGGGCTCAAGAGTATTTTTGAGGGTTACCACTCAAGATAGTGACCAAATGAAAATTATAGCTTAATTTTTCAAAGAAAATATAAAAATATAATGCAACTAACAGATTGCAAATTGGAGTTGAAACGCAAAAGTTATGGCCTCTGGAGTGCAACATAGGGGCTCTAGGAGTAGTTCTAGGCATCTTACTGCCCCAAGTGTGCCCAAAATGAACCCAAGTGTGGCTAGTGTGAACTTGATAAGCCCAAGGATTCTATGATAGTACTAGGTGTGCCCATGGTGCACTTGGGAAGCCCAAGTGTGCTCTAAAAGTGCAGACTGTGTCCTAAAAGGCTCTAGAGGCCAAAAACAGCCCGAGTAGATTCAGAATGACCTGAAACTTTGTGTGCATGTCCAAAATGATAGAAAGAGGTCATAAAATGGTTAAATTTAGACAAAAATGGTCAAATTTAGTTAAAATTGGTTAAACATAGGTTAGACTGAGGTTAGACTAGGTGGAAAGCCCAAGAAGGTTGATAGACAGTGTAGGATGATAGAGGAATGTAGGAATGCAAGGTGAAGATGATTTGGTGTATCTAAACACATGATCATGGTGGTGAATAAAAATATGAATGAAAGAAGACCTAAGAGATGAGATGAATACTTTTTCTTTCAAAAGGTGTGCTATATGTCAAATGGAGCTTCATTTCGATGCAATTGTAAATGTGAACCATTTTTGAGTGTCTACATTTTGCCTTTGTTTGATACAATGTGATTTAGAACATTGTGTCACAGAAAAATGATGAGAAGGACATAATAACATGTCTTAGTAGGAATGATATATATGGGCGCCCCCTTGAGAAATTGACTAAGATATGCATATGGTAGGTCAATTTTTTGACAATGAGATGCAAGGTAGCAAATGAAGAAGACATAGAAGATGGAGGACATGAGATGAGGAATTATTGGTATGGTGGGAAGGATTTTGATTTTATAAAGTGCACTATATGTCAAATGGATATTTATTTTGATATGGGAAACAAAATGCAATGCATCATGGCATAAAGGGCCAGAGCGCAAAATGCAAACCTTTTGCATAAACAAGCATGATGCAAACAAAAAATGACCTTGTCCTTTCTAAGGCATATATACATGCCATAGAATCTCAAAGGTAAATTGTAATAGATAGAAAATAAAATATGATCATGAGCCATCCTGGCCACTCTCATAGATCATTTTATATCATTGAGTAGCATAGGAACATGATTAAAGAAAAACAAAGCAAAAATAAATCACTCACTAAATAGTGTGAGCCAATAGTTATTCTCGTCCATCATTACTTGCTTTTTAGTGTTTTAGGTCTTTAGATCATAGTTGATAGGTTCATCATATGTTATTTTTTCTTATTGATTTAATTGATAGGTTCATAGTGACATGTTGGATTGATTGTCAATTCACATTGCTCAGATACATGGGATTGTCATTGAAGTGCAGTGCTTTGAGTTTCAGTTTGTGAAAGTGCAAGTGTTTATGCAAAAGGGATGATTATGTACAAGGTTTATTACAAATTTTTTATGGGTTTTTGTGACTTTTAGGGTTTTTGAGGATATTTGATGTTTTTGGTGTGATTGGTTTCTTCAAGACATTTTATGATTTTTAGGATTTACTTAGGACATTTTATGATTTTTCAGGATCGTAAAATCATATACAAGTGTTAGGTCCAATCTGTTATGTGATAATTCCAATGGATAAAACATGCTTAGGGCTATGCCCCCAATTCAAATTCAAACTTGTGCACCATGTAGGTAATATTCCCCCAAACAAGATGCAAACTATGTACAAAGGCCAATGACAAAGTATGTACAAATTGGTGATTCTTTAGGTAAGACAACAATGGATATTAATTAGTTTGTGGGCCATGACAAGGGACTAGGGATGTCTTGCAATACAAAGGATATGATCAAGGAATGACAAAAGAGGAAAAAACTAGATGGAATCTTGATGGATGGATGAGCAAAAATTGATTACACATGGTGCCTGTTTGCCAGGTTTTCACCATGGTGCTTGCCCAAAGTGCCTATTTTCTAGGTTTTCACTTTTGGATAGAATTTTTCTCTTGACTCAAATTTTTGTGCCAAGATGCCTATTTGCTAGGTTTTCATCAAGGTATCCATTTTTTCATGAATTTTTGCTATTTTTTTGATATTTTTTCAAGATTTTTTGACATTTAAAAAAAAAATTTCAGGACTTTTAGACAAAATCAAGAATGTCGTTGATGACTACTAAGAAGAAATCTATAGTTGGTGCTGCTAGTTGATAATTTTTGGATCCACAATTGACCATAACTATGTAGGATTCCAAGTCTGTAGCTAAAATCAAACCATTGGAAAGGCCTCGAGATATACTATTATGTACTGTATGTAGGATAATGTTTTCCTCTCATGAATTAAGGCATCTGAGGATAAATGGGTCAATTGATATGTTATGTGGGATGTCACTGATGATGACGTGCTCAAAGGCTTGTTGGATAAAGGTTGTATTTTGGTTATTGGACCAATTAAGTAGTAGGATTCAGGGATAAATAGTTGGATATAAGGAAGGATTGGGAGGATTGAGACTAATGACTTCCCACATGAAGGCTAATCAAGAGAGCTCAAAAAGACTTTGTGGCATGTTGAATAGTATAACACCAATATTTATGGCATCAACTTGTTCATAATATATCCTTGGGTGCTACATAGCTTTTGATTTTTCATGGTCTAATGGTGCCTTTCAGTTTTCACCAAAAGACCTATTTTTGCAATTTTTTCCTCTTTTTTCTTTGAAACTAGAAGGTGGAGTTATGTCCCCAAAATATGCCAATGTGTTCACTTTAGGAGAAGTTGCTTCTTTATGATCACCAATTTTAATGCCTTCATAGATTTCAAAGTCTATTGCAAGAGCATCATCATTTTCAAATCAATCAAAAATTGGTGGTCCATGTTGGTCCCATTCCAACAGTTTAGGATAACTTGAGGGGATGTCATCATCAATGTTGAATGGGCTTTGGTTGAAGGTAGATATATGGGTATCTAATTTAGTGGTATAATTGGGTTCATTCTTAGAAGTTGGAGGACTATTTGTTTTAGGTATGGTATCCTCAGATCCCTTTTCATCATTCAAAACATCTATAGTCTTATACATAGGTACCATAGTACTAGGAGGACCTATTCACAATGGTTTGAATCCAAGACACAAGCTAGGAGGTCATCTTTTTATGGTGATAGGTTCAATTATTCCTTTTTTCTGACATCCAAGACTATTATACCCATCATAGCCTTTTTTCTACATGATAGTCAGAGATCAACTATGATTACACCATCATCAATAAGATCTTGTATTGCATACTTTAGTTGGAAACATGATGAGGTTTTATGTCCTTTGGTGCAGTGGTAATCAAAAAAAAAATTTTCATCCCACCAAGAAGCTTTAATCAGTGGCTCATCTTTGATTGGGGGTAACTGCAAGAAGTTATTACTAAGTAATTGCATGTATTCCCAATGGTGTGAATTTTCTATCTGTTGTTCTAGGATGTCTCTGAGGTCCATCCTACATGGAAGTTTTAGTTTTCTATTGTGGAGGTGATGTTTGATTGGGAGTTTGTGAATTCGTAGGGTTTGTACCTTTTAAAGTCAACTAAGGTTGTGGCATACTAATTGTACGTGCATCCACAATGCCATCATTAGTCACATTCTTTTTTTTGGAGAAATTTTTTTCCTTGTCATTAGATGAGTTGGTGCTTGTATTTTCCTTGTTCGTCTTGAGGATTCCCTTATGGATGAGATCATCTTCAATACTAGCTCCTTTTTTCATCAATTTAGAAATAGTGCTTGGACTTTTAATTTTGAGTTCATACATTAAGTCTGAGACTAAGTTTTTAATGCACAAGTTAACTTGTTTTTCTTCAGGAATTTCTAGTGAGCATTGACTGACTAGGCTTCTCTAACATAGTAAGAATTTGATGAATGGTTCTCTTGTCTTTTATTTAGTTGAGCACAAATCAGAGAGTGTCACCTCATTTGTAATGTTAAAGGCAAAGTGGGAGATGAAATTTTTTGTGAGTTCTGATCAAGATTTGAAAGTACCATGAAGCTTGGAGTACCATTCAAGTGTGGGCCAACTTAGAGAATGAGGGAACAATCTCATAAGGTAAGTGGGCTCATCACTGAGTTCAGTACAAGAGGCACAGAATTCTCAAATGTGATCAATGGGGTTTCCTTTTCCTAGGTATTTTTCAAACCTTGTAGCCTCAAAGTGTTTTGGGAATGGAGGCATATACAAAATTTTGTCAAATGGATTAGCATGTAGGTCCCTTTCTATATATAGAGCCTATTTCTTCTGGACTCCCAATGCCTTGAATTGTTTGGAAATTTGTTTGAATTGTTGCAATAGCTCTTCATTAGGGTTTTTCATGATAGCTTTCCCTTCAAGTCTTTTGTGCCTATGAGTAGACCGTTTGCTATGGTGGCAGCTATGTCTACTTAGTTTTGACATTTCTGTGTCTGATGAGTTTGGTGAGGTGTCACAAGGTGGTGGAGGCATGTTAGTACCTCAAAGAAAAAAGGGTCCTTGTTGTGAAACATGTTGGGGTACTTGTTGTGATATTTGATGTGGCACTTGTTGCGATATCGACTATGATTGATGTACCATGTGTTGTTATTGTGCCATTTGTTATGGTTGTTGTTGGGATACCTCTATTGGTTGTATGTGAGACCATGTATATGATTGTTTTTGTAGAGGTATTTGTTGAGGTTGTTGTGGCACATGTTGTTGTTGTAAAAAATGTTGTTGGTATGAAATTTGTTGCTCAAGGCATCTTTGGTATTCCAACTATTTCCTGAGTTGCTCTTGTTGCTTAGTAAACATGGCTTGTTTTTGTTGGAATTTTTGTTGATACATTGCATGGAAGTCAAGTGGGTTTAAATTGGATTGTGTGTTAGAGACATTGGATCCTTGCACCACTTGAGGTTGTTGTTGTGCTTGATTTTGCTATTGATATGTTGCATGTGTATTAATTGGACTTATACTTGGTTGAGAATTAGAAACATTAAGTCCTTGTACCATTGTAGGTTGATGTTTTCATGGGAGTTGATTATGTCCTTGAGAATTGACCACCATGTTGGTATTTTTATTTTGGCACCTTTGTGTATTAGAGATTTCTCCTTGGGACATCATATTGACTTGACAATGAGGTGCATTACTTTTGGGAATAGGTGTGATGTCAATAAGACTTTTCCTTTGTGCATCAATAGGGATTGTTGTAGTTGATGTTTCATATGGTGTACTTGTGGGAGGCTCCATAACATTTGACATCATGAGACTTGGTAGAGTTAGGAGCAAAGGTGTACATTGTTGATTCATCTCCAAAGGAGGTATGTTTGGCATCCCTAGAGAAAAAGTCCCTTTAGGCATGTCTTGTTGTTGGACCATGTGATTAAGATAAATTCTTAACATCCTCTTGAGATACTTGGGAAGAGTCTTGTTTCCCTTCATTGGTTGTGGTTTGTCAAACAAGGGATTCATGTTGATGTGTTCAAATGTACTTTGGAGAATTTTGATGGTTGATTCTTGATGGGATCTTATAGGTGCCATTATTTCATTTGAAAACTCCAAAGGTTGTTTTCCCTTATCTAAGTCCAAATTGATCATGGGGTGTATGTTTGCAATTGTTGTGTTGGTTTTATGTTTGGACTTAGGTCCCTCCACGTTTGGGTTGAATTTGACAATTTCTTGGGGTGCCAAAAGTTTGAAGTTCTTGCAAAAAAATTTGTCTTGACATGCCCTAGCCATTTCTTCATCAATGGTGCCATAGTCAGTGTCAGAGTCATCACTTAGGTGTACAATACCTTGTTGTGTGTTTAACATATTATAGTTGAAGGTACTTGCATTGGGTTTTTTGAATTCAAAGGAGTTCATGGATATAGGTTCAAAGTTAGGACTTCATTGAACCATCCCATGTGTAGAGGAAGTATTTGAAGGAAACCTCATGGTAGGTGCATTGTTTAGGGTTTGTTGCATCATCTCTTGATTTTGGTGATCTTGCACATACATTTTTAAGGCATCTGCAAGTAAAGGTTGTGATGCCTCGATTTGGTATTTGTCAAAGGTTTTTTGGGTTTCCTTGCTCTTCTTTTGTCTTAGATGAGGTTTTAGTTGTCTTGGCACCTCAAAAAACAAAGGTTGATAAATTTCTTCAGGTATCTGAGCTGATTGTGTCCTAGTGAGTGCTGGCATGATACCTAAGGATGCAGATGCAGTGGAGAAAAACCTCAATGGACTCCCTGCCTCCCAAGTGTGTACCTAAACTAGAAACTATGCTCATATAATAACAAGTACACCCTTTATGTACTTGGGGCCTTGAAGGTAAGTAGTTGGTAAGTAGGAGTTATGCAATGGGTAAATAGAGGTGTTAGGGTGCCTAGAATGTAAAATGTGAATGATTTGAGTGTTTTAGAGTGTTTTCCAAGGTTTAGGGATGCAATTCAAGGTGTGGATGTGAAAATTAAGGTTTTGGACTCTAGAATGAAGCCTCTAATTACCAAGTGTTCTTTGAAACTACCAAGTGCGCTTTGAAACTACCAACTACACACTTGAAATGTGCAGATGGTAAAACAGAGGTGCAGTTTGTAAAATAAGTCAAAACTTGATGCTTAGGATGTGGGTATGCAAGATATGAGTGTTTTTTGGATTTTTAGGTGTTTAAGGATGTTATGAAACCTAGGAAAATGCCAAATGAAGTGAGGTTTTGACATGCAAGATGCAAATTTCCTAGGGAAACTATGCAAATTCAAATGCAAAGTGACATTTTGGAGATTGACTAGAGGAGATGAAAATGACCCTATAGTATGAAAAATGAAGGTTAGGGTTGGATTTTGGACTTGGTAATGGTGTTAGAGGTTGATGTGTGCAAGGGGGACTAAGAAAGGGATGATGTGCTAGGGTTGATAATGATGTTTGGATTATGCAAAGTGAGGATAAGCGATAAAGGTGATAAGTTGGTTCATAGACAAGTTGATAGGGTTTGATAGTGGAAATGATGCTAAGGTTTTGAACAATGCAAGATGAGGGGGATATAACACTAGGGTAAGTCAAAATGATGTTTAGGGCTAGGAATATGATTATGCTAATGTTAAAGGTATATGCAAGGTTTTGAACTTATCTAAAATATTTAGAAATTATTTTTTCTAGGAGTTTAACCTTGTGATAATAGACTTTGGATCTTGACCAAAAAGTGATAAAGAAAAAAAGATCAAATAGATAAAGATGAAAAGGTAAAATCTATCAAGACATAACCAAAATTTGACCAAAGAAAATGATAAGAAAAGATAAAAATACTAGTCAAGATCCATCATCCATCAACACTACGAGATACTCTAGGACTCATTACTTTATTTAGATTGTTGACTAAATTCAAAGGTTCTGGGTTCAAAATAATGTTTAGGTGACTCAAAATGGTGGTTATGCTGATTGGATATGCAATATGGACATGTGCTAAGATGAAAAATGAGGTTTTGGGTGCTAGATGTCATTTTGGGTGAGATGCACAACGAGGACCTACAGTGGCATCTACATGTAGTTTTAGGGTCCTAAAATACAGTTTCAAGGCCTAAAACGGTCATACAGGTGCCCAACTACACTCTGGTAGGACCAAGTTCACTCTAATAGTACCAAATATGCCTATGGTGTAGTTGGGGCTAGTTTCGGTGCAGTTGGTAGTTTCATGACACAGTTGGGAGGCTAGGTTGAAGGGTTGTTGATTCAGAGGGAGGTGGTTGTCAAGTTGCTATGCTAGGAAGCTAGGATGTTGGGGTTGATGTTATGATGGGTTAGGAGATGTATAATGAAGGTTAAAATGTACGGAATAGTGTCCTAAGTGAAGATGAAGAAGATTATGCAGTGTAGAATGTAGATCATGGCATGCTAATGCAAGGGGACCTATCTAGGTACCTATGAAGACCTCTAAAGCCTAAAAATGTTGTCTAGAAGCCCAAACTAGGTTCTTTGACTAGAAAGTGTGCTTAGACAGGTGTAGTTGGGGGTAGTTTCAAAGTGCAATTGGGAAGCTGGGCTGAAACTAAGATAATTTTAGGTGCTATGGTTTCCATATTGATCTCACATTGACCTAGATAGTAGAGGACAATGCTAAGACTAGAACGAAGGTTCAAAATGATGTGTATGACACCTAGAATGATGGTTAAAGTGTTCAAGAGGAGGCTTGGGTATGCAAATATGCAAGATGGACAATGCAAAATACAAGTTTTGGGGTTGAAATGAAAAGACTAAAGGATGCCAACTAAACCCTAATGAATGCAATGTGAAAGGTGAGGGATGTAGAATGAAGACTAGAAGATGCAAGATGAAGATTAGATAATACAAGTATGGGGCCTAAACTAGGGTAAATGCAAGTGGTTCTATGCAAGGATGAAACCTATGTTATCCCAAGCACATTTAGGATCACAAGTTACCATGTTTTATAAGCCTTGAATGCATTGGACCAAAGTTTACAAATTTTGGACAAGAGTTGCAATGTTCTGATAGTGTTTGATGTTTTGACAAGGTCTAAACAATAACCAAGGTGTGATATGAATATCAGGATTTAACTGTGTGATTTTTGAGTCAAACTCATTGACCCATATTTCATGAGTAGTGTTTCAAAATGAATCCATATTTCATGAGAATAAATGGAACACTTAACACTCATTAGATCTACGTGATGCTCACAAGGGTGAAGCACTGGGACTTCTCGGGAGGTCACCCATCCTAGTACTACTCTAGCCTAACCTCCCAAGAAGTCTAGATGCTTCAAACATGTGAGCATCACCTAGATCCAATAACTGCTAAGTGTTCCATTTATTCTTATGAGAGATGGATTCATGTTGAATCACTACTCATGAAATATGGATCAATGAGTTTGACTCAAAAATCACACAGTTAAATCCCGATATTCATATCACAATTTGACTTGATGTGGAAAAGTATCTCCTATTTATCAATATTCAAGGTGTAAATTTGAATGTTGGATTTTATCTTGATTAATGTTCTACACACACACAGGACACTTTAAGACAAAAATAGTTGTTGTTAAAAGTGAACACACACACCACAACCTAGGCTTTAAGACCGTATCCACTAAATTCCTACTTGAACCAAAATTTATCCACACTTATCTAGAGTGGATAACCTAGGATTTTAGAACCATAGGGTACCCCTTACAACACACTCACTTCTCAGGGCTACCAAGATACGCTTCCTAAGGGGCATGACTTCCCAAGGGACTGTTGTCTCTACTAAGGACCACGAGAATGTAGGATTTCTTTATAGGCATGGGTGACCCGTTGAGCCAGTGGATAGAAAGGATTTTGGCCATTAAAACATGGTTTTTAGTAAGGGCATTTCTTTCATCAAGTGAATGATAAACTTCCTTAGAAGGTCTCCTAGGCTTGAGAACTAGGACTTGATGCACCACAAGAGTACTATAAGAGAGCTATCACTCAACAATACTACTAACATGGCTTTCACCATAATCAAGTTTTATATAGTGGATAGAATGTTGACCTAGCTTTTGCCCCATTGCCACTCTAAATTCATCCCCTCGCATACCCAATATAGAGTATCTTGGTCCAAGGTAAGCTTCCTATAGAAGTCACCTGGATTTCTCTTACACCCAAGATCTAAGAATGGTGTAGGGAGAGGATACATCCATGTAACCCTTAGGGATTTAAACAATGTAGACACGCCAAGCAGAAAAGAAAATGTTCATTTTAATCACCAAAAGAAGCGTTATTTACTCTAAGAAAGTCATACACATGGTTTTGACAAACACATAAAGTCTTCGCCAACGTCCTTCAAACAAGCATTAGTAATTTGTTATGATCATTTCTTCACCCAATGATCACCACATGCTACAAACAGACCATCAATAACACAAATGCATCTACCCTAGGTCCTAGAAATAAATAGAAACCCTAGATGCAGATTCTAATTGAAACATGTGCTTTCTGTGAACCAAGTGCACTCTAACAAAGCATACTTCACCCCAAGAGGCCAGAATGACCCAAAATGCCCCCAAGTGTTCTTAGATAGTGATATCTATGTTAGGATAAACCACAGATAGAAATAAAAACTAAATGCAAATATAACCAATAACAGAAAAAATAATAGAGCACACAGAAATGAACACAAGGCACCAAGATTTAACGTGGTTCACCCAATCCCTGGGCTACGTCCACCAAATAGCAAGTCTGATCTTATTACAATCTAGTGATTACAACTTGATTACAATCTGTAATCCCTTACAACTCAATACCGCCGCAAGAACCAATTTTGTATCACAACATTATAAAAAATACCCAATCGTAAGCCCTTTTTATACAAGTATTAAACCACTTTAGGGTTATAACATGTCAGCCATATGTCAGCCATAATATGTCTGCTACCATGTCGGCTACTGCCCAAAAAAAATTTTTGGGCCGATGCCTCGAACCCCACTATTTATGAAGTATGTACAGTAGTTTCTTGATCAGTCACCACAATCTAACAATCTCCCACTTGGGGACTGATCAGGCTCCACACTAAACAACCATCTCCCACTTGGAGACTGATCGTATAGCAATACCACTACCACATGGGGCTCTCACAAGATCAAACCATCCTGGACTCTACTATTTTTTTATTCATGTTCAATCTAAAAGACCAATCGAAGCTGAAGAGGAGTTCAGCTTCTCCCTTGTTACAACCTTTGTCAACATATATGCTGGATTGTCATTGGTATGTATCTTCTCCAGCTTTAACTATCCATCCTTCAAAACAGACTGAATGAAATGGTACCACAACTATATGTGTTTGGTCTTAGAATGCAGAGCTGAATTCTTAGCAAGATGAATGGCACTCTGACTATCTGTGAACAAATAATTATCCTTCTAAGGATGTCCCAATTCTTCCAAGAAGAACTAAAGCCATATCATCTCTTTGGCTGCCTCTGTAGCAGCAACATACTCTGCCTCTGTAGTGGAGAGAGCATTAATCTTCTATAACCTAGAAACCCAGCTCACGGCTGCCCCACCAACAGTAAAGACATAACCTATAGTACTCTACCTCGTATCAATATCCCCAGCCAAATCTGAGTCAACATAGCCCTGTAAATCAGTAGTAGAGCACCCAAAGTGTAAACACTTATTGGATGTTCCTCTCAAATATCTGAGAATCCACTTGACAGCATTCCAATGCTCAAATCCTGGATGACTCATATACCTGCTAATGACTCCCACTACATGTACAATATCTGGCCTAGTGCATACCATAACATACATCAAACTTCCTACAGCTGAAGCATAGGGTACCTTGGACATCTTATCCTCCTCTTCCTATGTCTTGTGACACATCTCCTTAGTCAATTTCAAATGACCATGTAAAGCTGTGCTGATAGCTTTAGCATTCTCCATAGAGAAACATTGCAACACCTTCTCAACATAATCAGCTTGAGATAGCGTCAATGTTCTGTTCTTCCTATCTCTGCAAATCTTCATACCAAGGATTTGTTTTGCTGCCCCCAAATCCTTCATAGCAAATTCATGTGCTAATTGGCGTTTCATCCCCTTAATATGATCCATGTTAGACCCTGCTACAAGCATATCATCAACATATAAACATAAAATAATGTAGCTATCATCATCCAACCTCTTAAAATAAACATAGTAATCTAAATGATACCTATTATATCCATGCTCATGCATAAAACTATCAAATTTCAGATACCATTGCTGAGGTGCTTGCTTCAAGCCATATAAACTTTTCTTCAATTTGTACACTAAGTTTTCCTTACCTTTGACCTCAAAACCATGTGGCTAAGCCATATATATTTCTTCATCCAAATCACCATGAAGAAAGGCTATTTTAACATGCATTTGCTCTAAATGCAAATCTTCAGTAGCAACAAGACTTAAAACAGTACGAATAGAAGTCATTTTAACAACAGGAGAATATATCTCATCAAAATCAATTCCCTTTTTCTGTGCAAATCCTTTTACAACTAACCTGGCCTTAAATATTTTCTTGCCTCCTTCCTCTTCTTTCAACCTGTAAACCCATTTATTCTATAAAGCCTTTTTACCTGCAGGCAACTTGCACAAATCCCATGTCTTATTTTTTAGCAAAGAGTCCATTTCATCTTTCATTGCAGACTCCCACTGAATCTTAGTATCCACCTGCATAGCTTCATCATAACTTTCAAGTTCACCAGCATCAGTAAGTAAAATAGAATACAAAGAGGGAGAAAACCTTTTTGGAGGTCTAATTTGCCTTGTTGACCATCTAACATTCACTGGTGTGTGTGGTATTTGTTGTTGCAGTTGTTGCACATCATGAGGAATGGCTAGAACATCAACTTTTGGAGTATCATCTAGCACTACATAATCATCTTCTTTCTTCTCATGTTGCTGCAACAGATCTTTGTACAACACTTTCTCATTGAATATGACATCCCGACTTCTAATAATTTTAAAATTTTCAAAATCCCAAAGCCTATAACCAAATTCATTAATGCCATAGCCAACAAAGATACATTTCTTTGATTTAGCTTCTAGCTTGGTTCTATTTTTAGAGTCTATATGAGCAAAAGCTTCACAACCAAAGGTCTTGAGAAAAGAATAACTCACCTTCTTACCAGTCCATGCTTCCTCTGGAATACCACAGCCCAAAGGAGTAGAGGGACCTCTATTAATCAAATATACTGCAGTATTGACAGCCTCCGCCCACATGTGTAAGGGCAACCCAGCATGCAACCGCATGCTCCTTGCGTGCTCCATTATAGTCATGTTCATGCGTTCAGCCACTCCATTTTCCTGTGGAGTCCTTAGAATAGTTTTTTATCTACAAATACCATTAGTGGAGCAATAATCTTCAAATTCATGACTGCAATACTCACCACCATTATCAGATCTGAGACATTTTAATTTCTTACCAGTCTCATTTTCAACCAAGCATTTCCATTTCTTAAAAGTTTGAAATACATCATATTTTTGTCTAAGGAAATAAACCCATACTTTTCTAGTTGCGTCATCAATAAATGTAACATAATAATGAGAGCCACCAAGGGAAGATACCTAGGCTGGTCCCCATACATCTGTATGCACAAGCTCTAATTTCTCCTTTTTGTTTTCCTTCCCTGTTTTTACAAAACTCGCTCTCTTTTGTTTTCCATACACACAACTTTCACAGAAATCCATATTCACACATTTTAGACCTGGTAAAACTTTCCTTGAATGAAGTACTTTCATACCTTTCTCATTGATGTGGCCAAGTCTACTGTGCCATAGCGCTGTATCAAAATCTACAGTAGCTATTTGTTCTCCCTGCTCAACTACAGTAATTGTTCCTGAATATTCATTTTTCTCTGAAAAAATCAAAGTAGAAGGAATAATATGACCTGTACAAAGATATAAGGTGCCTACTTTCACACCTTTTGCTACTACAAGGGAAGCTTTTGAAACCTTCCAATTTTTATCATTAAAAGTAACTACACAACCCTCATCACCGAGTTGCCCTGCTGAAATTAAATTTCTACTTAGTTTTGGAACATGTCTTACCTCATGCAGTAGCCAATGATTCCCATTCTGCAACTTAATCTTAATTTTTCCCTTTCCAACAATTTGACAGGGTTCATTATCCCTCAAATAAACAAGCCCAAAATCCCCTTGGACATAATCAATTAAATAACCTCTATGAGGTGTAGCATGAAATGAAGCACCAGAATCTAAAACCCATGAATCATCAACACTCTCTAAAGACAGAAGCAAAGCATCCTCTTCGGATTTTTTACTTACCACATTTGCCTCCTTGTCTCCATCTGATTTATCTCCTTCATTTTTCTTTTGATTCCAGCAATCTTTCTTTTTGTGCCCTGGTTTCCCATAATACCAGCAATCATTTGGTCCTCTCGATTGAGACCTCCTCCCTTTTGACTTTCCTCTTGATTTCCCACAATTTCTAGAGTTACTTCCTCTTTCAGTCGTTCTGCCCCTTCTTTGTGCATTTAAAGCACTTCTTGATGTAGATCCACCTGAGGATTTTCTATGAGTTTCCTCACTTAAAATAACACCGATCACATCATCATATTTTAGGGTACTAGATCCATGAACAAAATTACTCACCGCCATTACATGGCCATTCCAACTTTCAGGCAAAGAACACAAAATCAAGAGAGCCCTAATTTCTTCATCAAAATTGATACCCACAGAAGATAATTGACTAGTAATAGTATTAAAATCATTTAAATGATCTACAACAGATCCACCTTCTGTCATTTTCATATTAAATAAATGCTTCATGAGAAATACCTTATTTGAAGTGGAGGGCTTTTCATACAGTGTCGCTAGGGTTTTCATCAAATCTTCTGTCATCTTTGCTTTTGTAATATTAAATGCCACCGATGGTGCCAAGCATAACCGAATGCTTCTGAGTGCCTTTCTATCCAAAAGATCCCATTCAATCTCTGACATAGTTCCCTAATTCTTGGCTTTTCCTTCCAACGGCTTCCATAAATCCTTCTGATATAAATAGTCTTCCATTTGCATCTTCCATAACTAGAAGTTCTGCCCATTAAACCTGTCAACCCTCAACTTACCCTCATCTGCCATCACTCCCACTCAACTGTGAGACTCCCACTTAACCATGAGACTTTCCTGTAGAGGATAACTGAAATACAACCTTGCTCTGATACCACTTGTTAGGATAAACCACAGACAGAAATAAAAACTACATGTAAATATAACCAATAACAGAAAAAATAATAGAACACACAGAAATGAACACAAGGCACCAAGATTTAACGTGGTTCACCCAATCCCTGGGCTACGTCCACCAAATAGCAAGTCCGATCTTATTACAATCCAGTGATTAAAACCTGATTACAATCCGTAATCCCTTACAGCTCAATACTGCCACAAGAACCAATTTTGTATCACAACATTATAAAAATAGCCAACCCTAAGAACTTTTTATACAAGTATTAAACCACTTTAGGGTTATAACATGTTGACCATATGTCGGCCATGATATGTCGGCTACCATCTAACAATCTATGCCCACTATTTATGAAGTATGTATAGTACTTTCCTGATCAGTCACCACAATATAACAATCTATGCCCATGGTACACTTGGGGCCTAGAAAGGTTCACTTTGTAGTTTTTGGGTGCAGTTCGGAGGTCAGTGGCAAGTTGTGGGGAAATGGTGCCTAAATATGACCCAAAAACTAAAATTTTTGAAACCTATGCTCCCAAGTGTGCCTTGACAATGAAGACTATGCCAATGGTGTAGTTGGGGCCTAGAAGGGTGTAGTTGGTAATTTCTAAGCATAGTTTGTGACTTGGGAACAACAGAAAGGGGTTATGGTGGCTCCTAGGCTACTAAAACTGCCTTCTAGGGGTCCCATGTGCACACTAACAAAGCAGAGTGCACCCTAGGACAGCAAGCTAACAAAATGTATAGAATGAAAGCATATAACCATATTACTAGACACCATAATTAAATATAAGCATGATAAGGAAGCACATATAGTTGTTATACCCTTCCAAGTGAGCTCCTTCCCTACACCTACAAGCACAAAAAAGGAAAACCCAAGTTAGATGAGCATGTTCACGTTGGGTTCACCAATTGTAGGACCAAAAAATGGGCTAATTTCTAACATACTGTGAGAAAATCACAAAATCAATAACCATATATTGACACCCTCTAGTCTACCATGAAAGCCAAATGAATCAAAAGAAGAAAACAAATTTCAAAACTCCCTCTTTCATTTGTAGCTCCCATGTCCTTTCTTCTCCATATGATGTATCTC
The DNA here is from genome assembly GCA_028749045.1 of Cupressus sempervirens. NCBI lineage: Eukaryota > Viridiplantae > Streptophyta > Pinopsida > Cupressales > Cupressaceae > Cupressus > Cupressus sempervirens. The sequence continues at coordinate 172,921,301 of CM053793.1, forward strand.
TAATTGCCTATAGTGCACACAATTTGGAAGCAAAAGCCTAGGATAATTGTGGCGATATGAGAATACTTGAAGATGTGATTTTAGCATGAGAGATGGAGCAAAAACTAACAAAACTAAGGACTTGAAAAGACTTAAGAATTAGGGACTAGAAATGAGAGAAAGAATGCTCATTTTATAATCAACACGAAGGATGAGAGCATCGGAATTGTCACCTTAGATATGTGACAAGGCAAGAGATTCCTTGAAGAATCCATGAGGCATATGACACTTGGAGGTCAAACTTGGATAAAGATGGAAGATAATCTGTGACGCATCATATGACACCTCAAACCCACTTAAATCCAAGAATCTATGAAAATGGAAGCCAAATATGGACATGCATAGGAGAATAAGAATATTGGATTATGACATGTCTTGGCCAAATGTCAAAGGAGAATCCATGAGGTGTCACACCCATGTGTCACGATGATGCCAATATTTTGTGAAATATTTGAATTAAAAATCCCTTATTCCACACAAATAGAAATTAGTGAAAATGGAATTAATGGAGGAAAATATGATTTAGGAAATTGAGAATTTCCATGGTTTACGGATGATGAACCAATTAATTAATAAAATATCAATTAATTAAGAAGGTTAGTTAAGAAGAATAATTAGTAAAATGACATAGGATTAAATTATGGGTTGTTTAATCCTATAGGAAGAGTTAGTAGATGATTGGTCAGTTTGATTAAATAAATGCAACAAAATCCTTTGATGAAGTGTGATGATAATGGAGATTGACTAGGATGATGGTAGATAGACCAAAGCCATGGTCAAATTAATTGATTAATCAAAACTAATAACAACCCAAGGACACATGACATGAATTAAGGATATGTAACATTTAACTGACACAATGACCGATGAGAGACCGATGAGAGATGCAATTTGTGGATAGGGAATTCACAGAATTGTTAAATGCAAAATTCCAGGGTGGGAGGTTTCCAATTATGATAGATGTGTTGTGGGTAAGTAGAGGTCCAACACCAAGGGCTTCCTCTTCTAGAGCTAGGTTGAAAGAAACACCATTGGTTGGACACCCTGCCTTGCCACCTCCTCTAGGGAGGCTAGAATAAATAATCTCTCAGACACTTTTTGAAAGTAAAGTTGTCATTATCATTGTAGTAAAATAAAATTTTGTGTTTGTTGTTGTGGCAAGCCAAGGGACAACTAATGTTTATTGTAATATATGGTCATGCTTTCTTTTGGTATTTTTGGAATATATTTGGATGCTTTTAGTGTTTTGAGGAATATGTGAATGTTTTTGGGATTTTTGATAGATATTTGAATGTTTTTATGATTTTTGAAAAATGTTGGAAAGGTTTTAATCTTTGTAAAAGTGGGAATAATATGATTCGTAGAGGAAGGAAAACCTTTACTTATATGTGGGGAACTAAATGTCTGTGTGCGCTCATAATGAAAGATGAGTAGAAATTTGCATATCATTTGGAGAGTTGTGATGTGTACGGTATAATTTTGCATATATTAATAGCCTTTACAAATGATTACAAGACTAACATTAGGATGTTTCTCTAGGTGTGTGCAGAGATAGACACTTACAAGGCCTATGAAAAGGTATTTTGGGGCCCAAAAGGAAACCTAGGCCTTGAGAAAGCTGCAATAGGGCCTTGAAAAAGGTGCTTTGATCCAAAAAGGTGTTTTGGAGGCTAAAAAAGGAGATTTGGGCCTTTAAAAGAGTAAAATAGGGCCTTGAAAAAGAGACTTGGGCCAAAAAAGGTGCTTAAGGGGGCCTAAGAGAGGCATTTGGGCCTAAAAAGGTGCTTGAGAGGCTTGAAAAAGGCGTTTGGGCCTAGAAAAGGTGGTTAAGGGGCCTAAAAAAGGCTTTTGAGCCTAAAAAGGCACTTGAGGGGCCTGGAAAAAGCGTTTGGGTCTAAAAGGGCACTTGAGGGGACCAAAAAAGGCATTTGGGCCTAAAAAGGCACAGATGGGGGTGGCATGTTCTCACACTTATGCTTAGTTATTCTGTGCACTTGGTTAAGTGAGGATGAAAGAATTTGATGGTTATCTAGGCTTTTGGGATAGCATTGATATATTTTTTGAAGGGGGCTAGAAAAATCATGGCTAGTACAACATAAATAAGACTAATGATCTATTGGGAATTGTTGTTCTTGAGAAGAGGAAGGAAGAGGGGGCTTTGTTGATGCCTCTTAAACTATTCGCGTTGTGCCAGATTTTCCAAAGCCTAGCGAGACGTTTCAGGACATAACTATGTTGCTTCTTAATACCATTGAGGCACTTCATATTTAAATATTTTATGACATGTTATAAGGCCTATTGGAGCTAAAGTGAGCTACATTTGTTAGGAATTTTTGGGTGTTAATTTTTTTTGAGATTTTGTGGCTATGTTTGGCCATTATTACCCCATTTTGAATGTTATTGGCCATTTTTGACAACTTTGGAATGGTTTTGATAATTTTTAGACAATTTTTTATTTTTTTTCATAATTTCTGAATTTTTTTGGTACCTTTAACGATTTCTAAATTTTTTTGATAATTTTAAAATTTTTTTGATAATTTTTTACTTTTTTGGTAATTTTTGACAATTTTTGGATTTTTTTGATACTTGTTGACAATTTTTGAATTTTATTGATAATTTTTTATGATTTTTGAATTTTTTTTGGTAATTTTTGAAAATTTTTGAATTTTTTTAATAATTTTTTACAATTTTCAGATTTTTTTGATAATTTTTGGATTTTTTTAATACTTTTTGACAATTTTTGAATTTTTTGGATAATTTTTGGATTCTTTGATACTTTTTGACAATTTTTGAAATTTTTTGATTTTTTCTGATAATTTTTGAATTTTTTTCCGAGTAGAATGAGGATGTGAGTGAGATTTGTTGGAAAATAGGGGTAATTAGGACCATGTTAGGTACCTAAAGAGGCAACGAGACCAAGAGCTGGCAAAAAGGCAAAAAGTGTGTTGGAATTTATAAGTGGGAATATACTTCTGAGAGAGGGTGAATCAAAAGTAACAAGCTTTAACCAAAAAAATCTTTTAACTTAAATCAATTCATGCATGTAACATAATCAAATAACATGAAAGTAAATTCATCCATGAAAATAGTTGACACTAGATTTGATCACCCAGAAACCCTCCAAAATGAGAAAGTAAAACTAGGGTAGGGATGACACCCATAACTTATCACTGCAACACTAATGTAACTTTTCAAGATTACAATGTTTGACCATGAGCCATGGTTTGTCCTGTGATAGGCTTGCCTTGTTAAAGGCTCTTACACTCTATTAAAAGTGTACCTATCTAAAGGATTTACAAAACATTCACTTGGAATGTCACCCTATTAAAGGATTTATATAATGGCTATTAAACCAACCTATCTCCATAGGATTTCATTCTACTAATACAATTGTTAGAAAGTATAGTAGAATGTTTGACCTAATCACTTGAAATCTACTATTGTTGATTCTAGATTGTTATTCAATCCAATCGAATCCTTGCTAATCTGATATGAAGCTATTTGTAGTACAGATACTCTATTCTTCTAACTAATCTTGTAATTTGCTAAGTCACCTTGTATGTCCTCTTAACACTTCACTCCTTTTTCCTTCTATTCTTCGCTCACTCACACTCTATTCACTCTATTGAATTATGGGACTTCAACCTCCTTAAAAGGTTTTCGTGACTTAGTGTTAGGTATGAATCTACGACTGAGATTCATCCTTTTTGCCTCTTTGGCATTCTATTTTTCTAATTGGTTTCATGTTGATTACATAGGGAATCAAATAGATTCGATCTTATCTGTAATCTTCAAGATCTATCCATTAGCTGGCATGTAAAATGGTTTACATCCTAGTCTATGAAAGCACAAACTCATATGTTGATTCTATGTTTCTCGGCACTTGATAAAACTATTGCTCAACACATACTAAAGTTTTTTCTAGCTCGGCACCTAAACATGCTCAACATTTTTTATTCACTCAACACACATACTTGCTCGGCACTGTCTATTTGTTTGGCACCTGAATGAATCAACACTTACTATCTTTCTAACTTGGAACCTATTGAAACTTGGCATGAACTTAGAAAATAGTTTAAATGTGTTGACACTCAATTTTCAAGACCATTCTAAGATAAAAAATCTCCCCCTTTGACATAAGTGTCAAAAACACTTAACTATACATGATGTATCTAACTCCCTTAAGTATAATATAACTTTAGTTTGGCATGTATACAAAATTTCAAAAATTGTTCAAAATTTTGTGAAGGACTATGTACCTCAAAATTTGTAACTTCCCCTAAGTTGTTGTGCCTTTACTATATTCAAAACTTCTCATAGTAGATTTGTTCCATGTTGATTCATTCTAATACTCTTTATCTGAATGCTCTATTCCTATGCTTTTGCTATTCACTGCCCCTTTTTGTCCACTATTTTCTTTGTTTTGTTTTCACTCCCCCTTTCACATGTATCCCTTGTAAATTAAGTCTCCTTCTAGCTTGACAATTTCTAATCTTCCTTATTTTTTAATTTCTCACCCTTTTTGACACTTATTTCAAAGGGTTATACTCTAACTGAGTATTTTGCCAAGAAGGTTTTGTTTACTTCCATTACAATCCTTAGAGCAGTATCCTACTTGTGTAGTGCAACTTCTAGTGATTTGGTTTGGATATTTGTCTCTATTGCAATGTGAACCAAACCATCTAATGTAGAAAAGTTGAATCTTTCTTTAACACATTTTTTGTATAGGCTAGTTCTTTTTGTAAATTCTCCATGTGAGGGGTTAGGATGGATTGAATCTGAACTAATTTAGCTCTTGTATTAGCCTTGTCTACTATTAGTACAACTAGTTTTGTCTATGTGTGAAGCGTTGTATGAAAGTGATTCTCACTTTGAGCTATATCTTTTGGCAGTTGCATGCTAGATAACTTCAAGTTCCTTTCCAAGCTCATTATTCTCTAGCTAATTTCCTATGTGAAAATGGAAGGATCACACAATTTTGAGTACAATGAGAAGATATTATAAAGTACTTCCTTCACTTTATCTATTTTTATAATAGTTCTACCTATGAAAGTGCTATCTCACTAGATATTCTTTCATTCACCTTTGCTTGAAACTTCTTTTCTAACTATTCCATCAGTTTTGCATTAGTATCTATAGGACTAGAAAATGGGCTAATGCCTAACATACTATGAGAAAATTGTAAACTCAATAATTATATATTGACACCCTCTAGTTTACCATGGAAGCCAAATGAATCAAAGAAGAAAACAAATTTAAAAAATCCCTCTTTCATTTGTAGCTCCCATGTCCTTCTCTTTTCTCCATATGATGTAGCTCCAATTACCTATAGTGCACACAATTTGGAAGAAAAAGCCTAGGATAATGAGGGTGCTATGAGAATACTTAAAAATCTTATTTTAGCATGACAAATGGAGCAAAAAATAAGAAAACTAAGGAATTGAGAAAACTTAAGAATTAGGGACTGAAAATGAGAGAAATAATGCTCATTTTATAATTAACACAGAGGATGAGAGCATTGGAATTTTCACCTTGGATATGCAACATGGCAAGATATTCCTTGAGGAATCCATGATGCATATGAAACAAGATGTTAAATGTAGGATTTTTTGATGCTTGGAAGTAAAACTTGGCTAAAGATGGAAGAGAAACTATGACGCATCATATGACACCTCAAACCCACTTAAATCCAAGAATCTATGAAAATGGAAGCCAAATATGGATGTGCGTAAGACAATAAGAATATTGGATTATGACATATCTTGGCCAAATGTCAAAGGAGAATCCATGAGGTTTCACACCCATATGTCATGATAATGTCAATATTTTGTGGAATATTTGAATTAAAAATCCCTTATTCTACACAAATAGAAATTAGTGAAAATGGAATTAATGGACAAAAATATGACTTAGGAAATTTAGAATTTCCATGGTTTGTGGATGATGAACCAATTAATTAATAAAATATCAATTAATTGAGATGGTTAGTTAAGAAGAATAATTAGTAAAATGACATAGGATTAAATTATGGGTTGTTTAATCCTATAGGAAGAGTTAGTAGATGATTGGCCAGTTTGATTAAATAAATGCAAAAAAATCCTTTGATGAAGTGTGATGATAATGGAGATTGACTAGGATGATGGTAGATAGACCAAAGTCATGGTCAAAATGATTGATTTATGAAAATTGATAATAGGCCAAGGACACATGACATGAATTAGGGATATGTAACATTTAACTGACATTGTAAAATGCTACATGATCAAGATTAATTGATAAGGTTGGTCATAATAGCATTGACAAACACTATCAATGTTATTAAATCATTGATAATGCCATGATCTAACACTAAGAGACTTGACAATGTCAAAGATCGGGTGACGTGAATGATGGTTTGACCTAGCACGAATACCCATGATAGTACTAAGTTAAGATTGATAAGATTTGATAGATTGATAGATTTCCAAGGAACTAAAAGCCACAATAGTGCCTAGGGTTGGATAGATGATGATATATTTGGGATATTTGACATGTCCAAGTTGTTTATGGTTGATTCTAGGTGATTTCGGGTAGATTTGGGGTGATTCTGGGTTGATTTGATATGATTGCGAGTTGATTTGATATGATTGTAAGTTGATTTGATATGATTTTTGATGATGTTGAAATGGTTCCAAAATGATGCAAAATTTATGTGGAAGAGGATATGAATGATGATAGACACTTTTGAGATACAATCAGGTTGGCCAAAAGATCAAAGTTAGTGGAATGAGAAAATGGGATGAATTAGTATGAAAAGTGATGTCGATTTAGGGGCTCGAGATAATTTTCAAGGGTTACCACTCAATATAGTGAAAAAATAATGAAAATTATAGCTTAATATGTTCACAATGAAGATACAAATCCAACACAACTAACAGATTGCAAATCGGAGTTGAAACGCAAAAGTTATGTCCTCTTGAGTACAAGATAGGGGCTCCGAGAGTAGTTGTGGGAATCTTACTACCCCAAGTGCACCCAAAACATTCCCAAGTTCACCCAATGTGCACTTGGTAAGCCCAAGTGTGCTATTATAGTACCAAGTGCACTTTGAAAGTGTATACTATGCCCTAAAAGGCTTTGGGCACCAAAAATAGCCTAACTAGACTCAAAATGACCTGAAACTTTGCATGCATGTCTAAAATGATAGAAATAGGTCATAACATGGGTAAAATTAGTCAAAAATGGTCAAATTTGTTTACAATTGGTCAAACATATGTAATACTAAGGTTGGACTAGGTGGAAATCCCTAGAAGGCTTACAGACAATGAAGGATGATGCAAGAATGTAAGAATGCAAGATGAAGATGATTTGGTGTATCCAAACACATGATCATGGTGGTGAATGAAGATATCAATAAAAGAAGACCTAAGAGATGATATGAGGACTAGTTAGAATGAGGAGAAGACTTTTTCTTTCAAAAGGTGCACTATATGTCAAATGGAGCTTCATTTTGATGAAATTGTAGATGCGAACCATTTTTGAGCATCTATAGTATCATGGTCTTCGCTTTACACATGGTCTAGTATTTCTAAAATTTGCTCCATAATGGGATTTTTTTCAGTAGGTGATTGCAAGCTAAAGACATCTAAGAAGAGGTCCTTTATCTCATGTAGTGCTTACTTCTATTTATACTCATTTATGAATATCTCTTGCTTCTTTTTCCTCTCTAATGCCTCTTGCATTATGTTTAGTTTGTTCAAGAGTAATATTGTCATAGTCATATTTGGGAATGAATATTCCTTCATCCAATGTTGGGTCTCCATAATGAGGTACCCTTGCTACTCTTGTGGAGCTTGAGCCTGGTGCAGTGATTTGTAATGGTGTGGCATTAATGCTTGGCTTCTAAGGCATTGTAGGACTTCCAATGGTTGGAAAATTTGCCAAAATTTGAATTGCCTCCTGCTCCTTTTCTTTTGGACTTTCTTTTTCCTCTTCTAATTTATCTTTATCAATCATAATTATTTGGGGTGCACCTTGTTCTTGTGTTGTAGAGATAGATGTATTTATCTACCCTATTTGATCTTTTGTGGGCTCTTTCTCTTCAGTATTCTAAGTCTCGTGCTCAATCATCAAGCCTTTAACTATGGAATCAACCTTGGTAGATGTGTCTATACTTGTTTTCTCTATATTTTGTCCACTTGTAGCTATAGGCATGTTAGAAGGTGGTTCTTTTGGATTCACCTTATCCCCTCTCAAGTTAGCTACAGATTTTTGCAACTCTTCCACACTAACCAAAACTGGGTTGTCAGAAAACTTGGCTTGTAGAGTTGATTGGTCAAGGATCTTCTTGAGATCATCTACATTCAATTGGTTTATGTTATGACTAGAGTTGTCAAGAAAATTCTTTATAGTTATTATGTCTACAAGTGTAGAGGTTTCATGTGGAGGGCTCAAGGGTGGCAGTTGTGTATCTAGCACACTCTGTTCTATTTGCTGCTCCTCAACAGTTGGCACTTTATCTGTTCTTTTTTGTGTCTCCTCCACTATCTTGCCTCTTCTCTCTTTCTCTATTTCATCTTCTTTTTCATTCTCCTCCTCTTCCTCATCATTATTTCCTTCAAAAGGATCTATTTCTCCTAGTTTAAGTGTTGTTAGCCCATATATTAACTTCCACATTTGAGTGGACTTCTTAACAACATCTTAAATCTTGTTTTGAAGAATGATGAAGGCTCTATATTTGGGTGCAAATTTTCTCCCATGGTTCTTACTGGCCTTGGTTATTTGACCTTTTGTTAGCTCTGGCATAACTTGAGCCAATGTAGACTCTCTTATTTCTTTCTCCATGTTTAGGAAATAATGCCATTTATTTTCAAATAATAGAATACAAATATTTTGGTATTGAATTGTCAAGTTCAAGTGGGGTGGTCTTGAACTTGGCCATCATGGTATAAACTAATTCTTCAACCATGTTCTACTCATTTCTACTTAACTTACTGAATTCAATATTCTTCAATCCATTTAAGTTAGCATTATCTTTAACATTGTCACAAATGTTTTCTAAATCATATTTTAATGCACAACTTACCACTCTAAATTGGCTTGTGTCTTCTAACTTTGTTCTCTCTTCATCTGAGTTAGGTTGAGCAACATATTTTCTTCTTAGTCTTTTCTTTTCTATACCTTTTTGCTTAGTTTTCTTCTTCCTTTCTTTGGCTTGCTCCTTGGCCCTTTGAGTGGTAGCCCTTGTGCATGCTCTTGTAGTGGGCTTTGTGCTTGCCTTTCTTTTCTTAGGCTCTGGTTTGTTAGGTGCTTCCTTGGCTTGTTCCTCCTTGACATCTTTTTCCTCTTCATCTACTCCCATGCCTTGTGTCAAGGCAAGTGGCCCTTGGCTCTATTCTCCTTCTTCTTCTTCATCCTTTTCTCCTTTTGTTGTCCCTTCTCCAAAGATGGCCTTAAGTTTCTTGACCAATTTGTCTTTCTTCTTTATTGTGGATGCATTTTTTAGTTCCATTTGCACTTTTGACTTAACAACATCATAAGTTTCAATGAGTTTTGCACTTTTTGTCAATTTCTTTTGCAAGCAATGCTATGATTGCTGCTACAACCTCATCTATATTTATCTCATATCCAAGTGTCCTTAACCATATAATTCTTGGTACTACTGCTTGGATGTAAGTGTAATCAATATCAACTAAAAAGAAAATTTCATTGATGTGTTAATCTACAAGGGAAACTAGTATTCTAAGCCTTTGCTTCATAGACTTTTTGAAGTCTTCAAAATAGCTTGTCATGATGATTTCAAAATTTGCTCCCATATACTCTATATACTCATTAATTTGTACTGCTATAGACATATTGGTCTTCCAACTTATCTTGCCAAAAGAAGGAAGTTCATTCTAAACATAAAATAATATACATATTAGAATTGATCCAAACTTACATTGAGCACTTTTTGATCTTCTTATGGCTCCCAAATTCTCCATTATTTGTTGCAGTTGTAGCTCTATTAGATCATATGTATGATCTTTCTTAACAATTTTCTAACCTACATCTACTACAATGCAAGACACTATTCAATCTACTTGATTGAAAGAATTTGGGTGAGATGACTCTTACAACAAACTCTATAAGTGGGTCTTTGAGTGTTTCTATTGTCATACCTGTCTTATTCCATTATGCACCAGTATTTTTCTCAATGATACCCTTGGAATCACTTCTTAGAGTATTTGGCTAATCTAGGGTTGGGTGACCTATGACTCTATGGATGATTCTTTTTGTTATTTTGATAAGACCACCTTTCAACCACAAACAACTATTGTGAATTCTTCTTAATACTAACCTAATCCACTTCATCTTGAAGACTGTAGGGAAATATAGGGCATGAGTAAGTCCCTTCCTTTTAGAAATATTGAATTCCTCCTTCAATACACTATTATCACACAATCTATTATAGGTTTCACGAATCTCCATGTTAACTATACCTCCAATTTTTCAATTGTAGCACTTTATGATGTCTTGGATCATAAAAAATTTTGGCAAGATGATGGATAATGCACCAACAGGGTTGTTCTTGCATGCCACCTCTTGGATTGGCCTAAAATCTAGTTGTTTAACATCTTTGCTAACTAATTGGACTTCAAAAGGCTCCTTGTCTTTAGGGTTTTTCAAGCTAGAAGCCATTTTTCGTAATTTCAAAACAACATAGGTCGACACTTGAGTAAATACCTTGAAACAATGATATCACTCTGAATTGTTGTTAGAATCTACTTGAATATTTCATCCTTACTTGAAATTTCTTCTTCACTTCCTTTGTTCTTCACTCTGTGTTCGTTGTGATGAGAAATGATGAAAAAATTGACCTTATACCCTTCAATACACAACATTAAATGCTTAGTGCATATATAGCTAGACACTCAGCTTGCATACAATTTCCTAATTTACTTAGCATCAATGTGAATTTCACTTCACTTGACATCTATAGGGATTACCCTTACTTGGCATCAACTAATTTAATTTAGTTGGTAGCAACTACTTACTCGGCTCCAACTAGTCTTGGTTGACAACTCAACACACACTATGATTTTACTTGGTAGTTGAACGTAACTTGTCATACTCAATAGTAGGATGAAAACTTAAAATTTTAACCTCACATCTTTATTCATGCTGATTTATTCTTTTTAGTGCTAACCTATTTTGGAACTGATGTATGATAAAGCATTGAATATCAGTTCCACATACCTTCTAATTAGTTTGATGAAGTGTGACCACTTGATCCTTTGGGTGATGTGATCCCTCCATTTGATGAGTTGCTTCCATATTTTATTTTCCATGTCTTATTCATTTCTCCTCTAACGTGCTGAACATCTACTTTCCCTTTTTCTTTGTTGAACTCAAAGTTGGGTGTCTTTGACCTAGTAGGGCAATACTTGCTGATGTGACCAGTCCTTAGGTAGCTAAAACAAGTTGTTTGACTCAACCATCTATTGTAATTACCACTAAAGTGTGTTCTTATGTAGTTCTTAGGAATGTGTCCATACTCTTGATAGTAGTGATAGCTTTAACTAGTTTTGTAGTCCCAATTGTAGTGGTGTTCATGACTTTTTGTCTTTGCTAGTTTTTTTGGTGACCACATAGGCTTGGATCCACATTCAAAGGCTCTATGTCCATAATTCTTGTAGTTGCAGAAGTGTCCTTCAAATCTTGGTGTCATCATGGTTCGAGTCCTGCAGTCATGTGCCTGATGACCTTCCTTATTGCATTTATGATAGTGACCCATGTTCTTAGGTTTGTCATGCTGATTGGAATTCTTACTCTTGTACACATTAGTAGTATGTCATTTCTTACCACAAAAATGAAAAGTGGGTTTTGAATTCTTACCTTTTTCACTTCTTTGTTCAACAGTCTTGGATGACTCTCCTTCTTCAGTGCTGGTATATCCTAGTCCTGATGTGTCATTGCTAGATCTTGGAGATTTTAGTAGTTGCTCAAAGTACTTGATGACTTAATTGGGCTTGTTGAAGCTCTCTACAATTTCTCTTTCTCTCCTCAAATCATTTTGTATTTGTTCATTCTACAACTTTAGGGTGGAAAATTCAATGTCTTTGACATTCAACTCATGATGTGCATTCATCATTTGGCTTAGGGTATCTAGTTGCATGTTGGAAACTCTGGCAAGCTTAGTTGACTTCTCTTCTAGTCTATTGGCTAAGTTTCTCTTGCCATCTTCTATCATGACCTTATCCTCAACGACTCTCTTCTTTTATTTACTTATTTCACATAGCATCATGGCTTGTAATTCCTGCTCAATCTTGAGAGTTCTGATCTCTTCTGCTTGAGCTTTGTTTTTCTCCATTAGGTCTATAATTGATGTCTCAAATTCCTTTGAGTGTCCATTTGCAAATACTTTCATGGTGTCAATCTCCTTGTATTGAGTATCATTTTCAGCTATGGCAATGTCTTTTTTTCTTTTAAGGGATTTCCTGAATTCTTCCCTAGCTTCTTCCAAAGAATGTAGAATGAGATATATTTCAATCTCCTAGTTCTCTATAATATTCACAAGCTTTTAGACCTCCATGTCTAGATCTTTTCTCTAAGTTGTAAAGCTTCTCCTGAGAAGTATACTTTTGAGAGGGGGGTGAATCAGAAGTATTAAGATTTAACCAATAAAACCTTTTAACTTAAATCAATTCATGCATGTAACATAATTAAATAACATGAAAGTAAAAGAATGCATTAAAATAGTTGACACCATATTTGATCACCCAGAAACCATCCAAAATGAGAAGGTAAAATTGGGGTGGGGATAACACCCACAACTTATCATTGTAGCAATAATGTAACTTGCCAAGGTTACAATGTTTGACCATGAGCTATGGTCTTCCCTATGAGAGACCTACCCTATTAAAGGCTCTTACACTCTATTAAAAGTGTACCTATCTAAAGGACTTACAAAACATTCACTTGGAATGTAACCCTATTAAAGGATTTATATAATGGCTGTTAAACCAACCTATCTCCATAGGATTTCATTCTAATAATACAATTGTTAGAAAGTATAGTAGAATGTTTGACCTAATCACTTTCAGTCTTCTATTGCTGATTTTAGGTCACTATTAAATCCAATCTATACCTTGCTGATTTGATATGAAACTACTTGTAGTAATGATACTCTATTCTTCTAATTGATCTTGCAATCTGCTAAGTCACCTTGTATGTCCTATTAAAACTTCACCCCTTGTTCCTTCTATTCTTCACTCACACACACACACTCTATTAACTCTATTGAATTATGGGGCTTTGACCTCCTTAAAGGGTTTTCATGACTTAGGGTTAGGTATGAATCTATGACTAAGATTCATCCTTGTTGCCTCTTTAGCATTCAATTTTTCTAATTGGTATCATGTTGATTACATAGGGAATCAAATAGATTTGATCTTATCTCTAATCTTCAAGAACTATCCATTAGCTGGCATGCAAAACTATTTACATCTTAGTTTGTGAAGGTACAAACTCATATGTTGATTCTGTGTTACTTAGCACTTGATAAAATTGAGGCTTCACACATACTAAAGTTTTGTCTGTCTTGACACCTAAATATGCTCAGCATTTTTTATTCTCTTGGCACACACACTCACTTAAGACTATCTATTTTCTTAGCAACTAAATGACTCAACACTTACTATCTTTCTAACATGGCACCTATTGCAACTTGGCATGAACTTAGCAAATAGTTTAAGTGTGTTGACACTCAATTTTCAAGACCATTCTAAGATCAACAAAGTGGGCATGGATAGCTACATTTGGGATGTGGGAGGCAAGGAAAGGAGTTTGGGACATCAAATGGGTTGTTTAAGGGCTAAAATAAACATTGGGGATCATTGATCAAGGTGGATAGCTGAGATGTGCATTAATTTTCCTACAATTCATGTCTATAGTATCTCAATACATAATCTGACTCCTTGTTTCTCCCAATTTTTTATTCTTCCCTTTGTTGTTGTCATATTGACTATCTATGTTGTGATGAACTATGCCTAATGCCAAAGAACCACTAAACTATTACCCACAAGTGTCTCTCAATTAGGTATTTGTGAAATTAACTTGACTATGCTAGATAGGCCTCAAACAAGCAATATTTGTCACAAAGGGAGCTACTTGAGTGTTGTCTTGACTTTTTTCAGCATGAAAGGACTTGAGTTGTTTAGGGAAGTCCAAAGTTGTTATCTCTCAGTCCTTTTCAAACCAAAGGTGGTATTGTACCATTTTAGTTTTTGAAAATTTTCTATTGTTTTTAATTTTTTTGGTATTTTGATGTGCTTCCCTAGGCTCTAGACATAACATCTCTTGAGATGGATGTTATTGATGGGCTCTGCTAGGTCTATGCCATAACAATCTAAAAGTCTATAAGTACCAATCCCAAAGGACTCTTTGATAATGTAAGGACAAATCCAATTGTCTTCCCACTTTCCTTTCATTTCCCTAGCCACTTGGTTCTTAGGGTTTTCTCAGAGCACTAGGTCACCAATCTGAAAAACATGAGGTTTGACCTTTTTGTTGTAATGTCTCAGTTGCCTATTCTAATACACTTTGAGGTGTTCATGTGTTCCATGATGATGTTCTTCCAACAACTCTAGGTACTCTAGATGAGCCACTCTATAATTCTCATCTGATAGGATGTCTCGAAGAGTAACTCTCAAGGAGGGGATCTCAACCTCTAAAGGAAGAGTATCTTCATAGCCATAAACCAAGGAGAAGGGTGTTGCACCTATAGGCATCTTAACACTCATCTTGCAGGCCCAAAGGGTGAGGTTCATGTATAAATGCCAATCTCTACTAATATCATTCACAGTTCTTTTGATATTTTGATAATGGTTTTGTTGGTGGCCTTTGCTTGGCCATTGCCTTGGGGATAATAAATTGATGAGGAGTGGTGTATAATGTGAAAATTTTCACATAATTCACCAATTATTTGATTTTTAGTGCATAAGGAATTGTTCATGAGAATGGCATGAGGTATGCCAAACTAACAAATGATATGGTTTAGAATGAAGGAAGAATTTTTTTTTCCTCTAGAGTCAGTAAGTGGCACTACTTCAACCAACTTGGCGAAGTATTTTGTGGAGGTGATAATCCATTTATGTTGACTAGAGGAAGGTGGATGGATGGCTCTAATCAAATTAAAGCCCCATTGATAAAAAGGCCATGGTGTGGCAAAAGGGTTGAGCTCTTGGGCTGGTGCATGAACAAGGTTACCATGGATTTGGCATTTTTTGCAAGTTTTAACATATTTGATAGAATCCTTTTCCATGGTTGGCCAAAAATAGCCCATCCTAAGAATCTTCTTTGCTAGTGCAAACCCACTAGAGTGTGACCCACAAATCCCTGCATGGACTTCTAGTAGAATGACTCTAGACTCATCCTTTTAAAGACATCTAAACAAAGTACCATCAAGACCCTTCCCATACACTGTATAAGCCACCAAAGTGTAGCATGAGGTTTGTCAAATAAAATTTGATTTTTGGCTACGTGAGAGGTCAGATGGAATGGTGTTAGCACAGAGGTAAGTGATGATGGGGTTATACCAAAGGGAATTGGGATTGTCTGAGTGGAAAATCATAAGGGAAATAGGTTGAATAAATGTGGGTTGAACCATCTCTTCTACTAAGAACTCATACTACTCATGTTGCTCTGGTAGCTAGAGTAAGGAGGCTAAGAAAGACATAGCATTTGCTACTCTATTCTTATCTCATAGAATTTGTTCAAAAGTAATATGAACAAAACATGCCCTAAGTGTGTCAACCATATGTTTGTAAGGAAATAACTTTTAATCTTTTGTCTAATAAGTGTTAGTGACTTGATTGATGATCAATTGGGAGTCTCCATAAGCCTCTAGCACTATTAGTTTCCATTCTAAAGCTAGTTTGAGGTCCAAGACCAAAGCTTCATATTTTTCCATGTTTTTGGTGTAGGGAAAAAGAAATTTGTAAGACTTAGGGATGGTAACACCTAGTGGCATGATGAACAAAATACAAGAACCTAATCCATGACATGTGTAGGAACCATCAAAATAGAATTTCCACATTATTGGCTCTGTCTAAAGAATGTTCATGTCTAGGAAATCAGCTAAGATAGGATTTGAACTCTCTATAGGTGCATCTACCAATTGATTTATAATGGCCTATCCTTTTATTGCTTTCCTATCAACATACTCAATGTCAAACTCACTTAGGATCATCACCCATTTGGTCAATCTTCCTGTTAATGTTGTTTTGCTGAAAAGATATTTGAGGGGGTCAATTTTGGAGATGAGCTTGACCTTGTGTGTTAGAAGATAATGATGTAGCTTTTGGGAAGCAAAAGATATGGCTAGATAGGCCTTTTTAATAAAAGAGTAATTGGGCTCATAGTTGACCAGCGTATGACTAATATAATAGATGGCTTGTTCTTTTTCTTGGTTATTTTCTTGTGCTAGGAGAGCTCTGATTTCTTTATCCATTAAATAAATGTACATTAACAAAGGTCTGTATAATATTGGAGGTACCAACATGGGTGGATTCATCAAGTAGGTTTAGAGTAAGTCAAAACCCTTCTAATATTGATTATCCTATTTAAAAATTATGTCTTTATGTAGTAAATGAGTGAAAGGTACACACTTTTCTGTGAACTGAGAAATGAATTGACGAACTAATTGAAGCCTACCTTGAAGAGAGTGTAATTGACTCAGGTTCTTTAGAGGTTGCATGTTGACTATGACTTGGAACATTTTAGTGTTAACTTCTATCTCTTTGGTTGAGACAATGTATCCTAGAAGCTTGCCTAATTTTATGCCAAAAACACATTTCTTGGGATTGAGCCCAACTTTGAACACTTCTAGGTGGGTGAATATCTTGACCATTATGGGAGATGTTCTTCTTGAGTATGAGATTTGACAAAGATATCATCCACATAATCTTCCATAAAGATATACATCATATCATGGAAGATAGTGGTCATGGCCCATTGATAGGTGGCCCGAGTGTTCTTTAGCCAAAAGGGCATCACATTCCAACAAAACATGCCCCACACACAAGTAAAGGCTATTTTCTCTTGATCTTCTAGTGCTATCCTGATCTAATTAGACCCTAAAAATCTATCCATGAGTGAAAACATTGAATGGCCTATTGTTAGGTCTACAATGGTGTCAATGTTGCGAAGGGGGAAATCATCTTTAGGACATGCTTTGTTTAAATCCCAAAAATTAATGAAAATGCATATGCTACCATTCTTTTTGGAGATAGGAACAATGTTGGATATCCATGATGCATAGACCATGGGCTAGATGAAATTAGTGCTGATCAACTTCTCTAACTTTACATTGACTAATAGAGCTATATGGGGATGCATCTTTCTAAGCTTTTGTTTTATTGGCTTGACCTCTAGAGAAATGTAGAGATGATGGAGGATTAAAGTTGGGTCTAATCTGGGCATGTCTACATAAGACCACACAAAGCTTATCTATTTTTCTTTAAAGAAGTGAATAAATGCATTTCTTTTCTTTGTGATTAAGGACTAAGCCAAATAAATGACCCTGGATTCTTTCTCTATGCCAATCTTGACTTGTTCTATTGGGCCAATCAAGATAGAAGATCTTTCCTCAGAGTATTTTGGTAAGGTATCAATCACCTCGTTCGTGGGTGCCACACTTGGGATTTCACCTTGGGATGCATCACTTCTATTTGTTTATATTTTTTTCTTGGGATTAGGTACAACTTGGTAGTGATAATTAAGGATATGAAATTCTTGACCTATTCTAGTGTGACTAAGGTGGTAGATATCAGACCCAACTATATGCATCTTTTCTATTCTTTGTTGATGAGATGGTTCAACCACGTTAAGGTAGATGAAAATGTGATGTTTAGTGTCAAAATGAGGAATATGGTGAGGCTCAATTGTATCCCAACTAATAAGTTCAAGATGGACTAGGGACAGTGATTCATAATATGGACAAGGTTCAATGGGGTTTAGAGACACGACATCGTTGGATGGCTCATATGCTATATCCATTAGATATATGACATGCACTTCTTCTAGAGTGTCAAGAAAAGTAGAGCTTACGAGAGGATCATAGTAGTAATCATCAACTTCTATTGGAAAGAAGCTAGGAAATAGGGTTTGAAACCAAAACCCTTCAATATGCTTATCATCTTCTAAGTTGTGTTGTTGTACTCTAACTCTTGGTGAAATGGGATCCAGACGGGAGGTCTTTCCTTGTGTAATGAAATTGTGAAATGTGAGTATGTGAACAACATTACATTCTTTTTAATGAAGCGACTCTTCAAATAATGATTCAAATTCCCATTTAGTGGAATCATCATCATCTTTGTTATTAGAGGTATTCATGGGTGATTCTCCTATGGGATGTGAACCTAAGAGGGATACATTTACATTTATGATGTTAGTTTCTTTTTGGTTATTATCATCCCCTTTTTTAGGTTCCCACACCAAGATGGAAGAGGAGGAATCACTATGCTTAGGATGAGCCTCAAGAGAGGTTTTTGTCTTGTCTTGTTCACCATACCCCACCCCTATTTTGGACCTGTTGGACCTCAATTGTGCTATTAGAGGTTCAATGATGCCTATCCTTTTCCCTAAGGGACCATCTCCCATATATCCCATATTTTTCATGAGATCAAAACCTTTTCCATGTAGGTGGGGGGGATGTGAATATTTCTTTGACTAATTTCTTCTATTGAACTTGGAGGTGCTCCACTTGCTTTGATAAAATGTGTGTGATAAAGATTAGTGGTTGATGATGGTTTCCCATGATATTTTGAAGAAAGTGGGGATCAAATAAGGAGATTAAGTACTCACCCACCCCTTTTCATTGAAATTTACATTTTCTATCAAATTCTTTCATAAATCTATCAATTTCTTCATAGTGTGACTATTTAGGGTCTTTGGATGATGATGGTGATGAAATGGAATGGCTTGAACAACCAAATTTCTCTTTACCCTTAGTTGATGTTGATGAATGGTTGTCATTTTGGCTAGTAGAGCATGAAGCATCTGTAGATGTGGATTGGCTGATGTCATCTATCAGTGTGCCAATTTCTTCCCTTTATGAGGGATGAGGGAACTACAATATTGGGCAAAATGTTGATCCTTGGGTATGGTCACCTCTTGACCCATGTAAATAAATTTAAGACATTGATGGTAAGTGGAGGGAATGGCCCACATGTCATGAATCCATGGTCTTCCTAAAAAGATGTTATAAGTTAATTGTAGATCTAAGACCTAACAAAAAATTTCTTTTAGAACTGGTCCTACACCGATTAGTGGAATAACCATGCCTTTGGAGGATCTTTCCTCATCATCGTAGGCTTTGATGGTGATTTTCTTTATTGGTTTGACAACATCCTTTATATACCCTAGGGCTTTTACTAAATTGACTGTGCAAATATTGAGGCTTACCCCACCATCAACCAATTCTCTCTTAACTCTCTTTCTATGGATAAAGACTTCAATATGCAAAGGAGAGTTTTGTGGCTGGATGATAGACATGTCATCTTGAGCTGAAAAAGATACATAGTGAGGGGAAACTAGATTACTAACCATATTATGAAATCTACTCACATCCAGGTCATTTGGCACTAAGGCTTTGGTGAGTATTTCTTTATTCTTTGGGGAGATCTATAATAGCTCAAAAATGGAGATACAGTCTAGAGTCTTGAGTAATTGGTTGACCAGGTGGTACTTGGGCAATGAGGAACTTATAGTTGCATGATTAGGATTTCTCATAGGTCTTAGTAAAACAATTGTAGAGGCTTGGCCTTGGGTGATGGCATTTGATGACTATTTCTTATTTTTTCCTTAACTATGATAACATTCATGACATCATCAAAGCTAGAGACCATGTTGATGGTGTTCTCATAATGATGCGCATAATTAACTTTAGTCTAATTATGTTTGGAGCATTCCCCCTTTTCATAGCTCATGAAAATGTTCTTGAAGGTCATATGGTCTTCATTATTGGTAATATTAGTTACTTTGATGGTTCCATCATTGATTATTTTTGGTATTGTCCCCTTAAGGAAAAAACAATTGTTTTTTAGGTACCCCCTATTTCAATGGTAGGCACAAATGTGGTTGTTATTCCACCACTCCAGCTTGACTTGTGGTTCATAGGGATTGGCCTTAGGAAGTACAATGAGTTCATCAGCCAAAAGGGTTTGCAAAGTACTCTCGTAAGACACCTCGATAGGATTATACTCCTTGGGCATATCAAAATATTGATATATGTAAGGAGGAGAAGCTTGATTGTAAGTGACTTGTTGATTAGACATTGAGGGAGTTCCCACATTATGTTGATAAAATGGATGGGCATTGTCTTTCTAAGGTGTGTTTGAGTTGGTGTTGATGACAATAGGATACAATTGACTTAGATTTGTTTGAGGTTTAACATGGTTAGCTTTGATCATCTTTTCATTAATGGTGTTCTTGTTATTGTTTCTCCACCGTGACTTTTGTTTATCAGTGGCCTAATTAGAGGAATTATGAGTCTTTGTGGAGTTGTTTGAAAAGCCCTTACCATCTTTTGATATTTTAATAATGTCATTATTTAGTACTGTCTCTCCTACCTTAGCAACATTCTCTAAAGTAGTTTTGAAATCTTTAGGCCCTTGGAGTTGGAGCCAGTAATTCATTGATTTCGAGAGACTATTAATGAAGATGTCAATCTTCTATTTGTATGGTATGTCTGTATGATACTTGGTATGTCTCTATGATACTTGGTGAACATGTGTCTCCATCATTGTAGGAAGGTCTTGAATGACTCACTAGGAAGATTTTTCATGTTGCATAAGTTGATCATTATAACTTCTCTTTTGATATTGTAGGAATATTGGGAGATAAATATGAAAGCTAATTGGTCAAGGTTTTTTATGTTGGAGGGTAGCTTGAAGAACTACTCATGGCTTTCCTTCCAAGGCTCACAGGAAATAGACACATTAGGTACCTCATGTCATGAATAAATTCCATACTCAGGGTATATAATTGTCTGAGGTAATCTTGTGGATCTAATGTGCCAAAATATTTATCATATTTTGGTATTTGTACATTTTGTGGGAAATGCATGAAGGTAATGTTCTTATCAAAAGGGAGAGGACACACCTTTTTGAGGCTGAATTCTATGGGTTGCATTTTTATTTGCTTCATCTTTTCCATTTCCATTTGTAGGTCTTGTAATTTTTGTCTGACAACATCTAGGGGTGACTCTTCTTCATCTCATCACAAGTTGGTCACATCAAAATTAGACGATAATTTTGCACCTTGTTGTGCTAATGTTAGTATATAATGCTCCTTTTATTTCTCAAGTATCTTGTCCATGATGTCGACAAGTTTGAGATTTTGTTGAAAATCTTCAATTTTAGTTTCAATACTCTTGTCATCCCATTTGGTAGATGAACCCATTGTGGCTAAGGAGTCTAAATTTTAGTTGAATAAGGGTGATTTGTGAGTAACTAAATTTGGTGAGCAATCTATTGGTGTAGTAGGCTGAAGGAGATTTAGAGGTTTTTTGTGTTTGATGGTTCTACTGGCTATTCTAGCACTCACTCATATAGGCAACCATCTTAGTTTTGTAGCTATACTAGTTTTGTGTGGTGGCATGAAATGTGAGTTTGATTCCTTTAGTTCTTAGGAATTTTCAAAATGTGAGGGTTTCTATTGACCATGATTTGTTTGGATTAACAAGCTAGATTGGACAAGGTGTTTGAGAATGTTGATGAGATAAGTTCACTTTCATAAAGTTAGGTAGGGGATGGATGTGTGTCTCTAAACATTTCTGGCTTAATGTACAAAATGAAGCAACAATAACTCTTGAGTTGGTAATGATGTTTGTAGCTCTGCTTGTTTCAAAAAGATGTTTTCAGTCAATTATGGAATCTCTCAGGTTTGTAAAATACCAGCGAGGAAAACTGTATCCAAATTTGTCACTTGTTCGTAATTATCATGCATGCAAATGGCCTCTATTTTATGTAAACACAAGAAATTGTTATCAAAATGTAAATTCTACGAGAGTCTCATGTTTCCCTAACTACAACTGCTAAGAAAGCTCTCAGACCAGCATCTTAGTGATAGTTCTAGAATGGGAATATGTTTAGAATGTAGATGCACAAGAATGCATACGGGATCTATGACTTTAATGTAGATTATATGAAGATAACAACTCTTATAATTCTATGACCATGGACATAAAATGACCTAAACATGTAATAAATGATGCTGAATAATATAAAAACAATGTTAAAATGCTATGAATTTGCTAGAATGATAATGCTAAAATGATAACTCAAAGTGTGCCTATAGTGCAGATGCCTAAAACTTGGGTCCTTTGACTCTTGGATTTCCCTCCTATTTATAGGATTTCGAAAGGGGATGGGGTAAGAATCAAGTTTTTCACCTTTGACTAGTGGATGAAGGTGAAACTAAAAATATCTCATAAGAGACTAGGAGGAAGAGTCCAATAGACTTGTTTTTGAGGATAAATGAGGATATTTCTAATTCTTTTGAATGAAAAAGGGAGATTTTAATTTTTGTGAGGATAAATGATTTTATTGATTTAATAAATGTCTTATTTATTTTCAACACTTTTTCTTTTTTTCCCTCCTTTTTTGAATTTCACTTTATGAATTTGAAGTGTTTTTCTCCTCTTTTAAAGTTGATTTAGGTCTTGTCAATTTAATAGATAATTAATGACCTGATGTGATTTTGATTTGAATGTATATTTTTATCTTCTAATTTATTCCTTAATTTGCATTGATTGATCAAAATTTCATAATTTATATCTTTTCCAATTTTTGGGTGTCTACAAACTTTATTGGCCTCTTGGGAAAATATTTTAGAGCTACAACTTTGGGAAGCACCAACACATTGTTTTAGAAACATCAATTTCAAGGAACACCAATCCCTTGCACATGCAACACCAACTTCATGAATACAAGAAGCACCAATTTCTAATCTAAAAAAATGAGATACAAAATTAGAGGATCATCTTTGTTATAATATAAATTAAAATCACATGTTTCAACTTTCTGTTGAAAATATAATGTAGGATATACTTCTATTCTTCTCTCTTAGTGATTCCTTTACATCAAAAATTACACTAAAGTATACAAACCTATTTCAATGAATTTTTCATATGATGACATTTGTAATCAGATCTAAGAAAAAAAAATGGTTTCAATAAGACGAATTGAAACAATATCTTTTAAACTATTAACTTTCTTGAAAAGATAAACCCTTGTTTCTCCTCAAAACATCAAGTATCTAAATATGTTTTCTTTTTCCATTAAAAGATTGTTAGGATTAACCACAGATAGAAATAATAGTTATATGCAAATGTAACCATTAACACAAAATAATAGATTGCACACAACAAAACACAAGACACAAAGATTTAACATGGTTCAACCAACTGCTAGGCTACATCCACCAAGAATAAGTCCAATATTATTACTATCCACTTATTACAATTTGCAACCCCTTACAAATCAATACCACTACAAGAAGCTATAGTGTCACCATTACATTATGAAATCCCTAACCCTAACCCTTTTTATACAAGCCTTTTACCACTTACAAAATTGGGGCTAGAATGAGCCATCCAATATAAAAATAGCAACCATCACCTTTTACTATATAAGGTCATTTTTTGCTTCAAGGGCAGTTCCCTTGAATCCCTCCATGGGGGCATTTCCCCTTGACCCCACTGTATACTATGATAAGGAGCACATATGGGTTGCTTCCCCTTGAGCTCATCTTGGGGAAGCTACCACCAAACCCTTATAGAAATAATCTATAGAGAAACCACACCAAATAAAGCTCCAATTCTAATTAGGCTCCACATCATAAAAATCTCCCACTTGGAGACTAATCAAAATCCATAATAGTAACCTCCCACTTGGAGATTGATCATAGCATTGCTAAACTTGTAGCTCCCAGTCGAATATCAAACCACCCTAAACTCTACTGTTGTTGTATTTTTTTATAGTCCAAAAGACCAACTAAAGGAGAAGAGGAGTTCAACTTCTCTCACATTACTTCCTTGGTAAGCATATCTACTAAATTATCATCTATATGTATCTTCACCATCTTTAGTTGTCCATCATACAAAATTGACCAAATAAAATGGTACCACAACTTTATGAATTTTTTCTTTGAATGTAGAGAAAAATTCTTCGCAAGATAAATGACAGTCTGGCTATCTATAAACACATAATTATCCCTCTATGGGTGTGCCAATTTTTCCATGAAGAATTGAAGCCATATCATCTCCTTGGCTGCCCCTATAACAGAAATATACTCTTCTACTATAGTGAATAAAGCCTTAACCTTCTATAATAAAGAAACCTAGCTCAGTGCTGCCCCACCAATAGCAAATACATAAATTGTAGTACTCCACCTAGTATCAATATCCACTACTAGATATGAGTCAATATAGCCCTATAAATTTCTATTAGAACCCCAAAATGTAAACAATTACTAGATGTTCCTCTCAAATAGTTAAGAATCTATTCAATTGCATTCCAATGCTCAAGCCCTAGATGACTCATATACCTACTAATAACTCACACTGCATGTGAAATATCTAGCCTTGTACATACCATAGTATACATCAAGCTTCCTATAACTGTAGCATAAGGTACCTTGGACATCTTAGCCTCCTCCTTTTGTTTCTTTGGGCACATCTCTTTAGTCAACTTCAAATGACTAGGTGAAGGTGTGTGGACAACTTTAGCATTCTCCATAGAGAAACGTTGCAACACCATCACAATATAATCAGCCTGAGATAATGTCAATTTCATATTCTTCATATCTCTACAAATATTTATACCAAGGCTTTGCTTTGCTTCCACCAAATATTTCATAGAAAATGAATGTACTAACTATTATTTTAACCCCTTAATGTGATCCATATTATGTCAAATTTCAGCTACCATTGTCAAGGTGCTTGCTTCAAGCCATATAACCTTTTGTATGATCTGCACACTAATCTCTTCTTACCTTTGACCTTAAATCCCTATGGTTGTGCTATATAGATCTCTTCATCCAAAT
This sequence comes from Cupressus sempervirens, assembly GCA_028749045.1. Taxonomy (NCBI): domain Eukaryota; kingdom Viridiplantae; phylum Streptophyta; class Pinopsida; order Cupressales; family Cupressaceae; genus Cupressus; species Cupressus sempervirens. The sequence continues at coordinate 172,946,408 of CM053793.1, forward strand.
CACAATGAAGAAAGGTTGTTTTAACATCAAGATTCTCCAAATGAAAATCTTTAGTAGCCACAATACTTAAAATAATATAAATAGATGTCATTTTAACAACATCAGAAAATATCTCATCAAAATCAATGTGCTTTTTCTATGCAAATCCTTTTACAACTAATCTGTCTTTAAATATTTTATTACCTCCATCCTCTTCTTTCAACCTATAAATCCATTTATTCTATAAAACCCTTTTACCTATAAGCAGTCTACATAAATCCCATGTCTTATTTTTCAGCAAAGAGTCCATTTCTTCTTTCATTGAAAACTCCCAACAAATCTTTCTATCTACCTACACAACTTCATCATGACATTCAGGTTCACCATCATTAGTAAGTAAAATATAATAAAAATAAGAGGAATTTTTTTTTATAGGTTTACTTAGCCTTTTTGACCATCTAACATTCACTATAGTGTGTGGTATTAGTTGTTGTGGTTGTTGTAGATTGCAAGGAATTGTTGGAACATCATTCCTTGGAGTATCATCCAACACTACATAATTATTTTCATTCTTCTCATGCTACTGCAAAAAATTTGGTGCAGGAGCACCTACTCTAGATTCATCAAATAAGGCATCTAAGAGTCCTAAACATTCTACTTAGGTTAAGTTTGGCACATTGATCTAGTTGTAAGGCCTAGTTCTAGGATTAGATATAATTATGAGCCCCTAGGTTACTAAGGTCAAAAATGGTCAATAAAGCCTAAAAAATAATAGGATTATAGGTTTTTACTTTTTTTTTAATATTTAGATTCATTTTGGATCACTTACATAAGGTTTGGACCAAGTTTGGTAACTAGTTTTGCATTTTTGCAAAAGTTTCTCAAAAAGTTGTCAAATACTTCTAAACTATTCTCCCAATGGCTAGATAGTTTGAACTAGGCATGTAATCATTGGGAATACCCTACAAAGCCTCATAGGCTCATTGTAGGAAGATATATTGCATTTTGGCATTTCAATCAATAAAGAAATCAACATATTGTCTACAAAAACCATGGTCTTGGCCATTGTATAGAATTGTACAGACAAGAGGCTATGTGTTAGTGACTCTAGGAGTTGGGGCATTGAATATTATTCATTTTTCAACAAGTCTCATGCTTTTATCTTTTATAGTTTGGGAGATATCAATTTTTCTCTCTTGCTAATTAGAATTTAACCTTAAAATCAACATTCTCCTAGGGCTGGGTTGTTTTGACATATTCCACCATGTGAAACTGATGCCCCTTGGTGGAATACAAGGTACACCAATTTATTTTTAGATTTTGCAAGTTGATAGTAGGAAAATGAAGAGGGCTAGATTTGCCACCATACCCTAGGTGTGCATCTCAATGTGTAGATTTTGATTGGGGTTTCACCAAAGGTTGAAACCTTGGATTTTAGACTATTTTGAATGCCCACACACCTCCATAATTGGTTTGATTTTTTACATAGTAAAAAGAGTACTTGTAGTGTAAATGGAGCCCTAATTAGGCCTATAAATCTAGTCTAATGTTGAAACAATAGAAACCTCTATTCATTTCTATCCTTTAGCACTCTAACATGTTTCATAAAACCCAAAATGGTATCATAATCTTTGGTCAAGTTACCATATTTTTTGATAACATTCAAAGTTATGTTCCATTTTCATTCTAGGAAGGGCTACAAGCCAAATCCTTGGTTTGTAAAGCAACTTGATGTCATAAGTTGTTTTTGATGGAAAGGATCATTGAATCCTCATGCATAAGACCTAAATAGGCTAGAATAGTGATTGTGGCCCACCCCTAGTCTTTGTATCCACTTGTTTGGGTTTGATACCTCTTTTTGTTAAGGGAATCCTATAGTGCATTTGGTTTTTTGGTGCTTAGAACTTTGGTAAGCCTAGTGATTAGGTTACCTTGTCTTGTGGGGTTGTGATAACCTTCCTTTAATCCCTTTTCCATACTTGTGATAGGCATTTGGCACTAGGACCCTTCACCTTGAGTATTGAGGGATTTGGTAACTTTCATCATTTCTTATTATTTAAGGATTTGGTTGTCCACCACTGCATCAAGTAATATCAAAGCCATGTATGATCGTGAGAGTGAGGAGATCCATGTAAGGGTCATAAATAGTGAGTTAGCAAAGATGGTGAGAGAACAAAAGGTTGCAAATAAGGCCTTAACTCAGAGGCTTCAAGAACTTGAGAAGAAGCTTGATAAAAAGGATAAAAAAAATGGTTTTGAAATATGAAGAAGGGATTGATGAAGAGGAGGATGGATTTTAACAATGCATCCTTGTAGACCAAAGGCCTCTCATAGATGCCTTGAAATCCATAGAAAGGAGAACTCTGGAGGAGAAGATAGATTTGCCAGTTTTCAATGGCAAGATGAATATAGATTTAGCCTTGGATTGGATAGAGGCTTTGACTACATTCTTTGAATGTGAGGACATCCCTAGAAAACAAAGGGTAAAGATGGCAAGATCCAAGTTGTAGGGGGCAGCCCTAACTTGGTGGAACTTCATCTAGATAGAGAGGGTGAAGAATGGAAAGAGCATGATCAATTCATGGAATATGATGATAGATTTGATCAAAGAAACATATGTACCTAAGGATTATGGAGTACAAATCCATAGGAGGAAGCAACGTCTGAAACAAAAAGACATGGATGTAGGCTCATACACTAAGGAGTTCCTAAATCTATGTATGAAGACAAATATGGCAGAAGATGAAGAAGAGAAATTGGAAATATACATGAATGGCTTGAAGGTGCCCATTAAAGAGGAACTAAACCTACATTTCCCTACCATAGTCAGTAAGTTCTATCAAATGACACTGAAGGTAGTGGAAAAGTGGAAGAGAAAGTGTTAATGTATAGATTAGTTGAAGATTTGTTAATAACTTTTATATTGATATTTATGTTATATATATATATATATGAATAAGTAAAATGAGTTACCTAATATCTTACTATATTATTCTCCCCACCTTTTTGATTCATTGGAAATGATTATTGGTGGTTGCATTAGTTAATATATGTTATGGCTGACTAAAGAGTCACGCTTGATAGATGTGACTCATGTATGAGTCACGACCATTAGTCGTGACTCATAAATCAAGACAAATGCATATATTTCCAATATCATGTGGATTAATATGACACAAGGAACACATAAATACTACAGACTTCCAAATAATATAAATGAACACACTTGACATTAAATTATATTACTCTATGTCCCTGGTCGACTTTAGTTTTTCATATTGAATACTTATCTTGAGGAACCATTAGAATTATATTACATACTCATTCTAATACACTAACATGGTATCAAAGTAGGTTTAAAGAAGTGATCCTAAAATTAGACTTTAATCAAATAATACTTAAAAAAAAAAAATGGTGAATGTTATGAGGTTGGAAGAAAAATTACAACGTGATTCAGATTTTGTAGGTTGGAAATTATGACTAAAACTTATACAGAAAGAACATGGTCTAAATAAGTTTATTGAAAATTGTAACCCACCACCAAAAGGAATTAATGAATTGGAAAAATGGGAGAGTGACAAAAATAAAGCTATGAAACTTATCATGGACAGTGTTAAAACTCATCTTCTACCTATAATCTCAAAACTAGACATTGCACATGGGATGTACAATGCTCTCGGAAATATGTTTGAAATAAATAATGTTGTTTGGATCATCACATTAAAGGATAGAATGACAAATATTAAAATGAATAAAGGAGAGAAAATTTATTCTTACTTTATGAGAATAATTAAACTTTGGAATCAACTCTCTTCCATAGGACACATTTGTGATGGAAAGGAGTTAACAATAATGGCTCTAAAAGGCCTTCCATCATCATGGGATACCTTCAAACAAGGGGTATGCTATCAATCAAAATTACCTAAATTTGAAATAATTAAAGATGATTTTATATAAGAAGGATCTATGCAATTAGTTCAAGGCCAAAATTTTTCCTCCTCAAAAGAAGATTTACAAGTTGTCTCCACTCAAGTAAATAAGAAGAAAAGAAAATTCAAAGGAAAAAGGAAGCCACCTAACTTCTACAAAATGCAATGTTTTAGATGTGATAAAATTGAGCATTCAACATCTAGATGTCTTGATAGAATTAAGCCACAAGCTTCATTTGCAACCACTCAAAACTCAAATGGAAATTCTGAACACAATGCTTTCTATTTAGCACTCTCTAGTGAAGCATCAACCAGATTAAGTACTTGGGTAATTGATAGTGGAACCTCTTGACATATTACAAGTTTTAGAGGATATTTAGACTCTATCAAAGAAGACTATGTTGATGAAGTAACCATTGGAGATGATACAAACTATCCTGTAATGAGAATAAGAACATGTACTATTCATATAAAATCAGGGAAAACAATTGAACTTACTTAAGTACTATATGTACCTAGTATAAAAAGAAACTTGTTTTCTATCTCTACTATTGAAGATAAAGGATTCAGAGTTACATATATGGAAGGAAAGATCTTAGCTTAACCTAATAATTCTAACATAAAAAATGCATACAAAATTGGCTCCAGACATGGATGTCTTTATTAGACTAACTCTATCACTCATTCAGCTCTAATTCATGATTCTTTCAAAGAAAATGAATTCTGGCACAAGAAACTAGTTCATCTTCATTTTCAATGATTAGCTACTCTAGGATAAATGATAACAAGCATACATAAAATTAATCCATTCCATGAAGTAACCTGTAATGGGTGTCCTCTAGGGAAGAATATTAAAACTACATTCCCAAATAGTCAAACCAAATCCAAAAAATTTCTAGAACTTATTCACTCAGACTTATGTAGTCATATGTTAGATTCTTCTCTAGGAGGTTCTCTATACTATATCATATTTGTGGATGAATTTTCTAGGAAGACTTGGATCTATTTTCTTAAAAGTAAAGAATCTGAAGAAATCTTGAAAAAAATTAAAGAGTTTAAAGCCCTTGTAGAAAACCTTTTTGGAAATAAAATAAAATTCTTAAGAACAAACAATGGTAAAGAGTACATTTATGATACCTTTATAAATTATTGTAAAACTGTTGGGATCAAGAGGGAGTGTTCTGTTCCTTATAATCCTCAATAGAATGAAATAGTTGAGAGAAAGAATAGATCAACAGTTCATTTTGCTAAAGAAATGCTTCATGATCATAATCTTGAAACTTTTCTTTAGGGAGAGGCTTCAAATACTTTTGTTTTCCTCCAAAATAGATGTCATCACTCTCATATTGAATTCAAGACTCTTGAAGAGGAATTTACTATTAAGAAACTTGATCTCAAACACTTGAGAATTTTTGGTTACCCTATATATGTACATATTCCTAAAGAGAAGAGAACCACAAGAGCCCTTAGGAAAGAAAGGGATCTTTGTAGGTTATAGTGAAACTTTCAAAGCTTATTGTATCTATATCCCTAGAAAAAAAAATATTGAACTAAGTTGAGATGTAATATTTGATGAAGATTTGGTCTACAAAAGATCTAAAGATGAAAATGAATCAAATTCAGAAGAGACCTTAGAAGAACAAAAATTTGATAATGAGAGGGAGTCTCTAATGGAGGAAGATAAATCAATTGAACCCATGGATATTACTCACACTTTTGAGAAAAAGAAAAGACCACTATGGGCCAAAAATCTAGTTGAAGAAAACAATTTCATTCCCTTAGATTTCATTAGGGAAATAAAACATCCTAACATATACTCAAATTACATTGCATTAATGACTAAAATCTCAAAATCTAAACCCATCTGATGTAAAAGAAGCAATAAAACATCAACATTGGAAAGATGCCATGATAGAAGAATATCACTCCATACTTAAAAATGGTGTTTGAGATATTGTTCCTAGACTTAAAAATAAGTCAGTTGTCTCCTCAAAATGGCTATTTAAACTTAAACATGTTGAGGATGGCAATATTGACAAGTACAAAGAAAGGTTTATAGTAAGAGTATTTTCCCAAAAGGAAGGAATAGACTATGAGGAAAAATTTTCTCCAATAGCCAGATATACTTTAGTCAGAACTATTTTACCCATTGCTACATCCAAAGGATGGAGAATTCATCAAATGGATGTAAAGACTGCATTCTTGAATAGTGTTATAGAAGAGGAAGTTTATCTTGAAAAACCAGAAAGATTTGAACTACATAATAAATAAACTCATGTACAAAAATTAAAAAAGGCCTTATATGGATTGAAACAAGCTCCCTAAGCTTGGTATGAATGGATAGATCATCATCTAACTATACTTGATTTCTCTAAAAACATTGTAGATCCAAATTTATATTACAAGGTAACACAAGGGGATATGTTAATCATGGATCTATATGTTGATGATCTTTTAATTGCAAGAGAAGATCATCTAATTGAAAAATGCAAACAAGATCTCATATCTAAATTTAAAATAAAAGACCTAGGAATACTACACTACTTCTTGAGACTAGAAGTATGGCAACATTCAAAAAGAATCTTCTTAAATCAAGGGAAGTATACTCTAAACCTACTCAATAGATTTGGCATGTTGGATTGCAAGGCAATGAAAAATCCTATGGAAACAACTAAATATTTTAAAAGTGTTGACCCTACTCTATATCGACAAATAATTGGTTCTTTAATGTATTTGGTAAACACAAGACTTGACATCTATTATGCTGTAAATGTTCTCAGTCAATTCATGTGCAAACCTAAACAAAATCATTTAGTAGCAGAAAAACACATTCTCAAGTATCCTAGTGGTATAATTGGATATGGTCTCAAATACACTAAAATTGATCTAAATCTAGGAGGATATGTACATTCTGATTCGGCAGGACATTCAAAAAATCATAAGAGCACTTCAAGATGTTCTTTTACCTTGGGTTCAACAATGATATCTTGGTTTAGTTGGAAGCAATCTTCAATAGCACATAGTTCTATAGAAGCCAAGTACATAGCTTCATCTATGGGAGCAAGAGAAGCTGTATGGTTGAGGAAACTTCTATTTAGATTATTTGGGAAGCCACTTCCACCTACTACTATTTATTGTGATAACCAGAGTTGCATCAAGCTATCTCTTAATCCAATGTTTCATAACAGATCAAAACACATTGAGATACCATACCACTATGTTTGAGACATGGTTGAGAAGGATGTAATCAAGTTGGAATATATTAGTATAGAGGATCAAATTACAAACACTCTTACCAAACCACTTGCTAATACAAAAGTGGAGTATTTTTGTAAAGAACTTGGTATGATTGTAAAATCTAAGGAAATGTCTTAGAGAAATCGATTATTGTACATTTTTCATATATTATAAATTTATAAAAAAATTGTTAATCATTAAGAAGTGATGACTTCAAAATGATTTCACTTGTATTAGGGGAAGTTGCTGTAAAGTGATGTCCTTACAATAACTTGTAGCATGATTAATTTTTGTGAAATTGTTTCATGTAAAGGCTTTATCTTGTAAATCAACAACTAGGCATTTGATACCATTAATTTTATTATCTACACATTGCTTGTATAGATATATTTTTGGTACTTGGTGAATATCTTTCCCTAATATTTTGATAGGCCATTACCACACTCAGTACTTGGTGATCATCATTCAGTCGATGTTTCTGATAGGCCATTTCTCTAGAGAGCTTGGTGAATATCATGTGATTGATATTCTAATAGGCCAACTCTCATGTTATATGATGTAAAATATAAGTTGATGAATATCATTTCATTGATTAATCTCATTTCATTGATGAATCAACCCTTATCTAACATTAATGACTCTTTTGATCAAAGACTTCTTTTGTGTACTCTCTTTACTAATCTAAGAGGGAGTGTTAATGTATAGCTTAGTTGAAGATTTGTTAATAACTCTTATATTGATATTTATGTTATTCTACATGTTAAGATATATATATATATATATATATACACATGTATATACATGTATATGTATGTATACATATATATATACATATATGTATGTATACATATACATGTATATATATGTATACATATATATATATATATACATATATATATATATACATATACATATATATATATATATATACATGTATATGTATACATACATACATACATACATACATACATATATATATACATATACATATATATACATGTATACATATATATATATACACACATATATATATATGTGTGTATATGTATATATATATATGTATATGTATATATATGTGTGTGTGTGTATATATATACACATATACATATAGATATACATATATATATACATATACATATGTATATATACATATGTATATGTATATATATATGTATATCTATATGTATATGTGTATATATATACACACACACACATATATATACATATACATATATATACATATATATGTATACATATATGTATATGTATATATATATCTTATATACATATACATACATATATATGTGTGTGTACATATATATGTATACATATATGTATATGTATGTATATGTATATAAGATATATATATATACATATACATACATATACATATATGTATACATATGTATATATATACATATATATATATATACACATATACATATATATATAAATATACATATATGTATACATACATATATATATATATATGTATGTATGTATCTATGTATGTATGAATGCAAATGTACTAAATTACATATATGAATAAATAAAATGAGCTATCAAATATCTTACTATATTATTCTCTCCCCTGTTGATTCATTGGAAATGGTTATTGGCGATTGCATTAGTTAATATATGTTATGGCTAACTAAATAGTCACGCTTGATAGATGTGACTCACGTATGAGTCACAACTATCAGTCATGACTCATAAGTCAAGAAAAACACATAAATCTCCAATGTCATGTAGATTAATACGGCACAAGGAACACATAAATACTATAGTCTTCTAGATTGTATAAATCAACAAACTCGACATTAAATCATATTATTATGTCTCCCTGATCAACTTTAGTTTTTCATATTAAATAATTATCATGAGGAACCATTAGAATTATTTTACATACTCAGTCTAATACACTATCATAAATGAATACTTTGGTAAAGGAAAGAGGAAAGATAGTGCAAAGAATTTTAGAGGCAAGAGAAACTCTTGTAACAAGGGAAAAAGTAGTGGCAATAGTAACAAGACCTCTAACCAAGGAGACAAAGAAAATAGTGACTCTAATTCAAGAGTAAACTATAGAGATTCTAATTGCAATCAAATGAGACACCATGTAGGAAGATGCCCTAAGAAGAGGGAAAAAAACAATCAAGGTGAGAGGAGAGAAACACTTATCCAAGAAGATAAGAAAGAAGACAATGTTGATGCTAGAGACTTGGAACCAGAGGAGGGTGTAGGGCCCATTTACCATTGCACCAAAAGCCATGACTGTTAGTGAACATAGAACACCACATAATTAACCACTTGTGGGTAGGGGAGCATGTCGCATCACCCAACAATCTCCCCCTCAACGTGCATACCAGGTGCTTACATGGATCAGGAAGGCACCGAGGAGATTTGAACCCATGACCAGACCAAAACTAGGCTCTGATACCAATTGTAGGGCCCATTTACCATTGCACCAAAAGCCATGACTGTTAGTGAACATAGAACACCACATAATTAACCACCTGTGGGTAGGGGAGCGCGTCGCATCACCCAACAGAGGGAACATGCTTGATGATGAGGGAAGCCTTCCTTCAAGTACCACAAACCCAAGAACCTCCACAAAGGAAGAATCTCTTCAAGACAAAGATCAATTGTCATGGAAAGGTATGCAATATTCTTATAGATTTTGGTTCAACTAAAAATCTTGTGTCTTGTGAAATGGTTTAGAAGTTAAATCTCCCTAATAACCCACACACTTACCCCTATCATGTTTCATGGTTAAATAAAGGCCAACAAACTCTAGTCACAAAATGAGATTGGGTAGAGTTTTCTATCTCCGATTTCAAGGGAAAAGTCCTCTGTGATGTGGTTGAAATGGATGCTTCACACATCCTTTTAGGTAAGCTATAGCAATTTGATGTTGGTGCCATAAAACATTGTATGAAGAACACCTACTCCATCACTAAAGATGGGAAGACCTTCACTATGAAGCCCCTGCCTGATAAAAAATCTGAAAAGGAACCTACTATGATTATCATAGAAGAAAGGAGATGTTAAAAACCTTGAAAGAATCTGATATGGAGCCATTCATCTTAATATTGAAGCCCAAAGATGACATAAGGTCTGATCAAAAGGAGCCCACACCAAATGAAGTTGTAAAACTGATGTAGAAATAAAAGGATTTCCCACTAGCCTCCCTCCCATTAGGGACATTAGTCATCAAATAGACCTTATGCCAGGCTCATCCCTTCCTAATAAGAAACCATATAAAATGACACCATTACAACATGCAGACATTGCAAAATAGGTCACTGAATTATTGGAAGGAGGGTTCATCCAAAAGAGTCTCAGTCCTTGTGCCATACCTTCAATTTTGGCCCCTAAAAAGGATGGAAAATGGAGGTTATGTACTAATAGTAGGGCTCTAAACAAAATCACAATAAGGTACAAGTTCCCCATGCCAAGGATTGAGGACCTATTGGATCAACTAGGAGGTGTTTGCTACTTCACCAAGATAGACTTAAACTCTAGTTACCATCAAATCAGAATCAAGCCAAGAGATGAATGGAAAACAACATTCAAGACTAAAAAAGGTTTTTTTGAATGGCTAGTAATTGCTTTTGGTTTAAGAAATGCCCCTAGTACATTTATGAGGCTTATGAATGAGATATTCAAAGATTTTATTTGCAAATTTATTGTAATTTACCTTGATGACATACCAATATTCAGTCATAGCAAGGAAGACTATCTTAATCATGTGGAATAGGTACTAAGAAGATTCCATTAGTAAAAGTTGTTAATCAACTTGGAAAAATATATGTTTATGAAGAAGGAACTTGTGTTCTTAGGTTTTGTAATTTCACAAGGTACCCTCAAGAAAAATCTTGAGAAGGTAAATGCAATCATTAATTAGCCTCCACCAAAGAATCAAAGTGATGTAAGAAGCTTTCATGGGCTTTCAAATTTTTATAGGAAGTTTATTAAAAATTTCAATCATGTGTGTGCACCAATGTTGGAAAAAATAATAGGTAGGAAGAAAACCAAGTTCTCATGGATAGAGGAAGAAAATAATGCATTCCAATACTTGAAGAATGGAGTCTCTCAATATCCTATGTTGGTTTTTCCTAATTTTAACAAAGTCTTCACTATGGAGACAAATGCAAGCAATTTGGCTATAGGTGTTGTCCTAATCCAAGAAGGAAAACTAGTTTCTTTCTTTTCAAATACATTGAATGAGGCTAAAAGAAAGTACTCTACATATGACCTAGAGGTCTATGCCATGGTCCAAGCCCTCAAGGAATGGAAGCATTACTTGATTCCAAAAGAATTTGTTGTCTACATGGATAATCATGCAGTAAATTCACAAGAAAAACTTTTAGTCAGGCATCTTAAATAGATAGAACAATTGCAGGCCTATACCTTCAACATTAAGCATAAAAAGGGTGTAGCATACAAGATTGGTGATGCTTTAAGTAGGAGGATTGGTCTTTTTGAAGAAGTTAAACAAAAAAGTGTTGGAATTGAGTCTCTCAAACACTTGTACCTAGATGACCCTAATTTTTCATAAATATATCAAATTTGTACACAAATGGAGGGTAGATATCATACTATTTTTTTTGAATATCTATTTTAGAATGGGCTTTTATTCAAGGGAGCACAATTATGCATACCAAAGTGTTCAATGAGAGAAAATACAATTAGAGAAAAGCAACGTGGTGGCCTAGGAGGTCACTATGGCATTGAAAAAACAATAAACATGGTGAAGAGAAGTTATTTTTGGCCCAAGATGAACAATGAAGTTAAGAAATTCATTGAATGATGTACCATTTACCAACAAGTGAAAGGGATGACAACAAATCAAGGGCTCTACCAACCCTTACCAATCCCTTCAAGACCTTGGGAATCCATATCAATGGATTTTGTCATGGGATTAGCCAAAACCAAACAAGGATGTGATAGTGTATTTGTCATAGTGGAAAAATTCAACAAGATGGCCCACTTTGTGCCATGTAAGAGCACCTCATATAGCCAATATATTCTTCAAAGAAGTAGTTAGATAGAGATGTAAAATTTCAAGGGCACTTTTGGAGGACAATCTTCAAGAAGTTGGGTACAAATCTCACCTATATTTTTTCCTATCATCCGTAGACAGATGGATAGACTGAGGTAGTAAATAGGTCCCTAGGAAATCTCCTAAGATGCCTAACCAAGCAATACTCATAGAGTTGGAATACAATTCTACCCCAAGCAGAATTTTCCTTCAATGACTGTATCAATAGGTCAATAGGTAAAACTCCATTTCAAGAAATATATGGTCTACACCCCAAGGGGCCATTGGATCTAATGGAACTTCCCTCTGATTTTAAAATCAGTGTTCAAGGCCAAGAATTGGAAAAAATTATCACAAAGGTACAATAGAAAGTAAAGGAGACTTTGAAAAAGTATAGTTTAAAGTACAAAGAAAATGTTGACAAGAGAAGGAGAGAGGTCCACTTCAAAGTGGGAGATAGAGTTTGGGATTTTCTAAGGAAGGAGAAACTACCTAAGGGAAGATACTCCAAACTACAAATGAAGAAAGTAGGCCCCTACTGCATACTCAACAAAATAGGTGACAATGCCTATGAAATCTCTCTTCCTCCAACTTTGTATATCTCCCCCATATTTAATATTGTAGACCTCACACCATATAAGGTTGCAATAGGTTAATCAAATTAGGAAGATGAAGAGATCAATGATAAAGATTATGTCACCAATCTTCCACCAAGAAAACCAGTGGAGTTAGAAGAAATCTTGGATAAAAAGCTACTAAAGCAAACCAAAACTAAGAAGTAAATGGAATAATTAGTTAAATGTAAGAGCCTCCCCAACATAGATGCTACTTGGCTAACAGAAGACCAAATCAACCAACATGGAACTTCAGTGAATTTGCTACCCTCAAGTAGGGACTTTTTTTTTAAAACTCAAGGGGAGTATGTTGTAGGAGAACCTACTCTAGATTCATCAAATAAGGCACCTAAGAGTCCTAAATATTCTACTTAGGTTAAATTTGGCACATTGATCTAGTTATAAGGCCTAGTTCTAGGATTAGGCATAATTATGAGCCCCTGGGTAACTAAGGTAAAAAATAGTCAATAAAGCCTAAAAAATCATAGGATTCTATGTTTTTATTTATTTTTAATATTAGATCCATGTTGGATCACTTGCATAAGGATTGGACACAGTTTGGTCGCTAGTTTTGTATTTTTGCAAATTTTCCAAAAGTTGCTCAAAAAGTTGTCAGCATCATTTGAGAAACTTTCCTAAACTGTTGTCAAATACTTATATTCTCCCAATGGCTAGATATTTTGAACTATCCATGTAATCATTAGGAATTACTTACAAAGCCTCATGGGCCAATGGTAGGAAGATATATTGTATTTTGGCATTTCAATCAATTAAGAAATCAACATTTTCTTTGCAAAAACCATGGTTTTGTCCATTGTACATATTTGTATAGGGGAGAGGGCATGTGCCAGTGACTTTGAGAGTTGGGACATTGAATATTCTTCATTTTTCAACAAGTCTCATGCTTTGATCTTTATAGTTTGGGAGATATCAAAATTTCTCTTGCTGCTTAGAATTCAACCTTAAAATTAACATTCTCCTAGGGCTGGGTTGTTTTGGCATATTTCACCATGGGAAATTGATTCCCCTTGGTGGAATACAAGGTACACCAATGTACTTTCAAGCTCTTCAAGTTGATAGTAAGGAAATATAGAGGGATGGATTTTCCACCATACTCTAGGTGTGCATCTCAATGTGTATACCGTACAACATTAAGAACAATCCTTCTTAGATTTTGATTGGGGATTCACCAAAGGTTAAAACCTTGGGTTTTACACTATTTTCCATGCCCACACATGTCTCCTTTCTTGTTTTTAGTTTTTTCTATAGTAAAAAGAGTACATGCCTATAAATACGGTCTAATATTGCAACAACAACAACCTCTCTTAATTTTTATCCTTTGGCGCTTTGGCATGGTTCATAAAACCCAAAAGGGTATCAAGATATCTAGTCAAGGTACCATCTTGTTTGAGAAAATTCAAACTTATGTTCCATTTTCATTCTAGGAAGGGCTACAAGCCAAATCCTTGGTTTGCAAAGCAACTTGATGTCATAAGTTGTTTTTGATGGAAAGGTTCATTGAATCCTCATGCATAAAACCTAAATAGGCTAGAACAATGATTGTGGGCCACCCCTAATATTTGTATCCACTTGTTAAGGTTTGATCCCTCTTTTTGTTAAGGGAATCCTATAGTGCATTTGGTGTTTTGGTGCTTAGAACTTTGGTAAGCCTAGTGATTAGGTTACTTTGTCTTGTGGAGTTGTGATTACTTTCCTTTAAGCCCTTTTGCATACCTATGATAGGTATTTTACACTAGGACACTTCACCTTGGGTGTTGAGGGATTTGGAATCTTTTAATCATTTCTTGCAGTTTAAGGCTTTCGATGTCCACTATTGCATCAAAATATTTGTACAACACTTTCTCATTGAATATGACATCCCTACTTCTTATAATTTTACATTTTTTAAAATTCCAAAGCCTATAACCACATTCATGAATGCCATATCCAACAAATACATATTTCGTTGAATTATCTTGTATATTGGTTCTATTTTTAGAATGTATATGTGCAAATACTTCACACCTAAAGGTTTTGAGAAAATAATAACTCACCTTCTTACCAGTCTATGATTCCTTTGAAATGCCACAACCTAAAGGAGTAGAGGGACCTCTATTGATCAAATATATCATAGTATTGATAGCCTCCACCCCCATGGTTAAGGGAAAGCCAATATGCAACCTCATGTGCCTTGCACTCTCCATTATTGTCCCATTCATGTGTTTAACCACTCCATTTTCCTGTGGAGTCCTTGGAACAATATTCTATCTACAAATACCACTAGTGGAGAAATAATCTTCAAATTAATGACTACAATACCCACCACCACTATCAAATCTGAGATATTTTAATTTTTTACTAGTCTCATTTTCAACCAAGCATTTCCATTTCTTAAAAGTTTGAAGCAACTAGATTTCTATCGAAGGAAATAAACCCATACTTTTCTAGTTATATCATCAATAAGTGTAACATAATAATGAGAGCTATTAAGGGAAGATACATGAGCTGGTCCCCATACATCTATATGCACAAGCTCTAATTTCTAATTTTTCTTTTCCTTCCCACTCTTCACAAAACTCACTCTCTTTTGTTTTCCATACACACAACTTTCACAAAAATCCATATTAACACATTTCAGACCATGTAAAACTTTCTTGGAATGACATAATTTTATACCTTTCTCACTCATGTGTCCAAGTTTATTGTCCCATAGCACTATATCAAAATCTAAAACATTTGTTTGTTCTCCTTGCTCAATTGTAGCAGCTATTCCTAAACATTTATTTTTCTCTAAAACAATCAAAGTAGAAGGATCAATATGAGCTGTACACAGATATAAGGTGCCTTCTTTCACACCTTTTTCTACTACAAGGGAACCTTTTGAAACCTTCAAATTTTTATTATTAATTAAAGTAACTACACAACTCTCATCAACAAGTTTCCCTACAAAAATTTAATTCTTACTCAGCCTTGGAACATACCTTACCTCATGTAGTAGCCAATGATTCTCATTCTGCAACTTAATCTTAACTTTTCCCTTTCCAAAAATTTCATAGAGTTCATTATCCCCCAAATAAACAAGCCCAAAATCCCCTTGGACATAATTAATAAAATAACCTCTATGAGGTGTAGCATGAAATAAAGCCCCATAATCTAAAACCCATGAATCATCAACACTTTCTATAGAAAGAAGAAAATAATTCTCTTTGGATTTGTTACTTATAACATTTGTCTCCTAGTTCCCTTCTAGTTTATCTCCTTCATTGTTCTTTTGAGTCCAACAATCTTTCTTCTTATGCCCTGGTTTTCCACAATACCAACAATCTCTCTATCCTCTAGATTGAGACGTCTTCTCCTTTGACTTTCCTCTTGATTTCCCATTGTTTCCATAATTACTTCATCTCTTAGTCATTCTCCTCTACTTTTTGCATTCAAAGAACTTCCTAATATAGTTCCACCTGATGTTTTCCTGTGATTTTCCTCACCCAAAATAACTCCAATCACATTATCAAATTTTAGGGTATTAGGTCTAGAAACTAAATTACTCACAAATATTACCAAGCCATTCCATCATTCAGGCAAAGAACAAAAAATTAAGAGAGGCCTAATTTCTTCATCAAAATTAATGTTCATAGAAGATAACTGACTAGTAATAGTATTAAACTAATGTAAATGATTTGCAATAGATCCACCTCCTACCATCTTTATATTAAATAAATGCTTTATGAGAAATACCTTATTTGAAGTAGAGGAATTTTCATATCATTTTTCTAGGGTTTCCATCTACTCTTTTGTCCTATTTTCTTTTTCAATGTTAAATGTCACCAATGGTGCTAGGCATAATTGAATGCTTCCAAATTCCTTTCTATCTAAAATCTCCTAGTCCTCATCTATCATAGTTCCATGTTTCTATGTTTTTCCTTCCAATGGCTTCCATAAATCCTTTTAATTAAGATATTCCTCCATTTGCATTTTTCATAACTTAAATTTCTTCCCATTAAAATTCTCAACCATAAATTTACCCTCGTCCACCATTGTTCAAACTCAACCATGAGAACTTCCTACAGAGGATCACAAAAAAAACACATGATAATCTAACTAAGAAAAATTACAATAACTAAGCTCTAATACCACATTTTAGGATTAAACATAGATAGAAATAATAGTTACATACCTAACCAATAAAAAATAAAATAGATCACATAGAAGAGGACGCAATACACAAAGATTTAACATGGTTCACCCAATCCTTGGACTATGTTGACAAGCAGCAAGGCCAAAATTATTACTATGCAATAATTATGCAATAATTACAATCCAAAGTCTCTTACAACTCAATACAATACCACCATTAAATTATTAAATCCCTAACTTTAAGCCTTTTTATACAAGAATTTTTACTACTTACAAAATTAGGGCTAGAATAAGTCATTCAATAAAAAAATAACAGTCAATGTTTTTTACAGTATAAGGTTAGTTTTGACTTTAGGGCCACTGCCCCAAAAACCCCTTGTGGGGGAGTTTACCCTCAACCCCACCCTATACTATGATAGGGAGCACACTTGGGGTGCTGCCCCTTGATCCCATCTACCCCCAAACCCCCATAGAAATAATTTGGAGAGAAACCACATAGAATAAACCTCTGATTCTTATTAGGTTCCACATCACAACAAAGATCTAATCAAATAATGATAAGAATGAATAAAGAAGAGATATATAACCCATATTCTACCTCTAATATATTTCTACAATGAAAATCAAATCACAAATGGAAAAATAGAAACATAAAACATTACTATCTTCTTTGTTGTTTAAAATCTTCCTACAAACTATTTGGTCTTTTAAGAATTCCACAAAAGTCGTGTAATTTCTATCAAAACCACCTATTGGAAATTTTAGAGGAGTGTATCCTCTACTTATAAACCAAAAAATTATACATTTTGGAGCTAAGTTCATACCAAACATCAATTAGATCAAAATTGATCAAAACTGCTAAACCTGTCATAACAATTTGGTAACTACTTTTGATAAGAAAACCTTTTCTCTTTTCATACACACATTATGAAAAAACTAAAAAAGACTTTTTTTTATCTAATTCAAGGAGCTTTCAAAAAATATTTGATATTTGGGATCCAATTGATAAAAAATCTTGTTGAGTTTCTAATAGACCAAAAATATTGTTTTGATAATCATTTTCTTAACCAATGTGAACATTAACTGTTAATTGTATAACACTTAAGTGTTTGTCTTGAATATATTTTGAAAAATATTGAAAGACATGAAATAAGATAATTATATGATTTTAACCATACCATATTATCATTATTACTACATGAATGAACTATTGACATCAATGACAACAATCAAAGACCAAATACCAACGATTCAACACACTCCCCCTTTTGTATTGATGCCAATACCAACTTCCACCTATATATCCATATGTACATGTATATCCTATCTGTACCTATATATCCATGGTACTTGTACCTATATATCCATCATTTAGACTCCTTCATCTTCATTTTTTTCTTCCCCTTTGACATCAATGACAAAGGGGATATACCAAGGTTTTAGTGTAACAAAAAGATACAAAAATATGCTCCCCCAAAAACCTATCACTCATTTATGAACTTATGCAAGAGAAGAGAAGGGGAAATGATCCCAATATTATTATTAACCCTTCAAATATAGTTCTTAAGAGAGGTTTTGTAAATATGTCAGCCAACTCATTTGAAGAAGGAACATGTTCTAATTCAAAATTACCATTTAGGATGTCTTCCCTTATGAAATCATAATGAAAATCAATGTACATGGTGCATGAGTGCATAACTAGATTCTTAGAAATATTGATTACACTTTGATTATCACAATAGATAAGAAATGGTTTAGAAATTTTTACTTTCATAAATGAGAAAGTTTGAACCATACAAAGAACCTATTGACAACAAGAATATGTGGCTATATATTCAGCCTCTAGAGTAGAAACTATATTAGATTCTTGCTTCTTACTATGCCAACTCACAAGCCTATTACCCAAGAAAAATGATTCTCTTGAAGTATTTTTTCTTTCATCTAGAAAACCTAAAAAAACTGAGTTAGTATAAGTTAGTATAAGCAACAAATATGAAATCATCATGTTTAGGATACCAAATCCCATAATCCAAAGTACCATGAATATATCTAAAAATTCTTTTAACTTTCATAACATAACATGAGATTCTTTAGGTGAAGATTGAAATCTTACAACCAAACATACAATATGCATGATATCAGGCCTTGAGGCCACGAGATATAATAATTTACCAGTAATGGTTCTATAAGTAGTTTGATCAACATAAGGAAAACAATCATTTTTGGTAAGTTTCCATCATATTATCATTGGTGTTCCCATAGGATTACAATCTTGCATATGAAATTTTGTTAAAATTTATTTTTCATACTTAGTTTGGGATAAGAATACTCTATTTTCCAACCGAAAAATTTGCAACCCAAGAAAATAGGATAGTTCCCTAAGCATGGAAATTTCAAATTTAGATTGTATAAGCTTTGAAAAACCTTGACTTAAAGCGTCATCATTGGATCCAAATATTATATCATCAACATAAAAATTAATAGTGAGAATATCATCACATGTACCATAGATGTACAATTTACTATCAGCATCACCTCTTTTGAAGCTATTTTTGATAAGATATTGATCCAACCTAGAATACCAAGCCCCCAGAGCTTGTTTCAAACCATAAAGAGCCATTTTTTATATTTGTTTTTAAATCCTTTAGGTTGATCAATATAAACCTCTTCATCAAGATAACCATTAAGAAATGTTGTTTTAACATCAATTTGGTACATTTTAAATCCCTTGAAAGTGGAACATGCAAGAAATATTCTATCTGCTTCAATTCTAGCAATTGGTGCAAAAGTTTCATCAAAGTCCACACATTCTATTTGTGCATAACCCTTGCATGGGAATCTAGTCTTGTTCCTTGATATATTTACATTTTCATCAAATTTATTTCTAAAGACCCATTTAGAATCTTTACATTTTTATCTTTAGGTCTAGGAACTAATTTCCAAGTCATATTTTTTTCAATTTGACTTAGTTCCTCTTTCATAGCTATAACCCAAAACTCATCCATACTAACTTCTTTATATGATTTAGGTTCAATGCGAGATTTAAAAAAAAAAAATTAGCACATTCACTTGATGTAGTTCTTGTTCATGTTTGCATACCTACATGTTTATCCCCTATAATAAGTTCTTGGTGATCATACTATTGGAAAATATAAGAGGAGTAACTAAGAGGGGAGGGGTGAATCAGTTACCACAACCTGGATACCTTAGATGTCAATACATAACATAAACTTCACTTAAATTATTGATACTTAGTTTATACATAGGTACTTGGTTTACACTAGTAAATTTTGTAACTAGACAAACACTGAAATAGAAATAGTAACTTGGAAAATGCAAATATTAAGATATTATTTGTGATTATTTTTACTCAACTTAGTTACATAAAATAAATAGCATGAAAACAAGTAACACCAAGATTTAACATGGAAACCCAATTTGGGAAAAACCACCAATTGCAACTAGTTATTGATTTTCACTCTTTTGAAGTGAGATTTTTTAGGAGCCAATCCTATTAAAGGTTACAAAAAACACTATTAGGTGTGACCTTGTTATATGATTTAGTCACCCTATTAGGAGTGGCCTTGTTAGAGGTCTTTAGATACTTCAATCTAGAAATGGCACCTTGTTAGAGGATTTACAAATAGTTGTTAAGACAACTCTGTTAAGACATTTAGATCACTACTACAATGGTTAGAAAGTAACAATGAGAAGACCTAATTTATGATGCAACTAAATTGCATATTACATATCTTAATTCTAGTTTTTACACTTGATCCTTTCTAATGAAATGTATCTTTGCAACTCAACAAGGATATTATGCTTATCCTTCTAATTTTTTTCCTCTTAGCATCTTCAAATATTCTATTCTCTTCCACACATTTAATCCTCAAATTGACCTTATAATTATATTAAACACATTTTCAAGTTCTCTTGAATACAAATTAGAATACTTAATATTCATTTCCTCAGTCAACTTTTTCCAACAAACAAACCTATTAAACTCAATATGCCAAAGCAAGAAAATCTTTAAACAATTTTTTTGTGAAATATGTACTCTCCCTCTTTATAAAATTTTCTATTATATGACAAAAAACTCTCCCTCTTTGACATCTCATGCCAAAGAAAATATTCAAATAATATCAGTGTAGCTTATGTACTAATTTATATGCAATGTTCCTATTGGTCTAATTTTTGTAGGATAAAATTTTCGCCAATTAAGGTGCAATAAGTCAGAATTGGATCCATTGTTAGAAACTAGGATTTCTAAGTTTTTATCTTGTAAATTTGAAATTTTTTGAAAACCCTTCTTAAACCCTAGGTCTCATTCATTTTGAATTTCATTTGGGCACAAACATTTTAAAAATATGAATATTACTTGTCTAGTTCAAATCTTTTGTGCCCCCCATTGACCTTTTTCCTCTTAATGTATACCATCTAATCAAAGTAAGATGAATGGAAGTTTCATTATCACTATGATAAGATGCAAGTCTTTTACCTAACATTACATAGTGACTATCATGAAACTAAGTAACGGTGTCATGAAAATGAAGGTGCAATGATCGAAAAGGGTTTTGCTTCAGAAGTTTAAGTCTCGTTCATCTTGTCAGTGTTATCAAAGCTAGAAAGGGAACCGAGAATTATGAAGTGCAAAAGGTATCAATGGAATTTAGTTCTTTGATGGGTTGCTATGTTGCTATACAAAAATATTATGCATCTTGCCATTAGCAACATAGAACCTAACCAGAAAAATACATATCACGATAGCTTCCAAGTTTCCTAGTGACCATAAAAACTTTCAAGTGGCATGGTGCACATATGATTTTACTATTATGTTAGAAGCATTAATTAGGATGATCATGAATTGACATGTATTTATCTTTCCAGCATTAAATTTTGATAAGACACTAGAGGTCGTTATGTTGTTGTCGAGAAATTTTTGCACCTCTCTATTAGCGACATAGTACCTAGCCAGGAAATGAACACATGGTGGGACCTAAGTGACATGGAAACACAACTAGGATTAAAATATTAATTAATATGCCAGCTGCATAGGATATCCTCACATCATCAATAACTTGGACCCATGCCCCATTAATAAATCAAATGAAAGATTTTGATTGTTTGATCAAGCTCAGATCGACGATTTTTGCTACCTTGCTATGGAAAGATGTGCACTTTTTACTCTATGCAACATAGCAACTAGGGGACCCACCACATATTATGCATGTCATGTAGTTTCCTCACCCTTAGATCAATCTCAAATCTATGGCCATTGCT
This sequence comes from Cupressus sempervirens, assembly GCA_028749045.1. Taxonomy (NCBI): domain Eukaryota; kingdom Viridiplantae; phylum Streptophyta; class Pinopsida; order Cupressales; family Cupressaceae; genus Cupressus; species Cupressus sempervirens. Next base: position 172,968,625 of record CM053793.1, read on the forward strand.
ATCTTGCTATGATAAGTTGCTCAAATGATATGTACATTGACATTGAGACCAGGGGCCCACCATATTTATTTTATGTAATACATAAAATATCCTCCACATGATTAGTATAGAATCAATGAGTGTCACTACTTTGCTATAGCAAGATTCTCACTCTTTATGTATAGTGAAGTAGTGATTCAACGACATGTGTCCTCAGTCATCAGTGGGTTCAGATTGAAATGCCAATAATGAAGGAGATATACACATGGCTAAATCTCATTGGGTTGACTACCAACATGTCAAATAGAACATGAGTCATGACTGCTTGCATCCCTAGATCATAGGATTTTTCAAAAATCAATGGTGTAAATTTGAACGTAGGTGGTGCTGCTACTATATGCATTTATGAGGAACAAAAGTTTCATGTGAAAAAGAAAAACATAGAATAATATAGAAGATTTCACTTGTTCCTTCTCACATGAACAAAGATTGCAATTTTTCTAACTAGAAGCCATTACTAAGAAGATTGTGTCAAGCTTTACAAGGGTGTGAAGTAGTTTTCCATTGTTCACAAAGACATTGTAGAATTACAAAGAGGAACGAGCAAAGAATCAAGCAAGTACTTACACTATAATCTCTATAGTGTCTTAGTTTCTAAAATTTATAATCAAAGATGCATTCAAAGAATATGTTTTCTAGTCAAGAGAATTATTTGGATAGGAATGTCCATGATGATTTACTTGAGCTGCTCCCTAATTCCATTATTGAAACTATACAAGTTAAAAAGATAACTTGAATAAACCCTAGGTTGACAATAACAGATGGATTTTATGACAAGGGGAATAGGGTTTGGGATGCTAATACCTCTCAAACTAGTCTAAATTTATTCAAAAAAAGGTTTTTAGAGAGGAACTTGTTTTCCCCACATGCCAATATTTAGAACTTTGACTTAGGGAAATTAGTGGTTCCAAGTGTCTTTATGGATTATGATCCCCTTGAGGTTGTGGCAAAAAACTATGACCATTCCATTAGAGTAGTAAGAAGAACTAATGGTGAGATCCTAATTACAACCAGCCCAGAGGAAATTAGGGAAGTTTTTGGTTTGGGGCCTCTCACTAATTATCATGTGCTCATTGATTTGAAAGGGTTAGAAAAGGAATACATGTCCAAGAAAGATGGAGTTAGGCAAGGTGCATTGAAGGCACATATAGGAAAAATTGGAACTTTTCCATCAATAACAACATCCTCTAGGGAACCTTTCAAAAAGGCATACTTCAATACCAAGGCTGTGGAGATATATAGGACTTTGTACAGAGTTTTTGGAGAAGACAAAGAGGAGTTTATGCTTGTGAGTTTTATGTACATGGTTAGTCAGATTTCCTCTTTTGGTGTGGACATAATTTTTTATTTTTCTTCTTACTTAGCTGAGGAAATTCATAGTGGACTTATTGGGATTGCTAAGGGCAAGGTGGAAAAGACTTTTGGCCACTATTTTTTGATAATGTACATTTTTTTGTTTAAATGAGCAACATATTTTGGAAAATAAATGCAATTGAATAGGGAACAAGATGGGGAAGCATTGCTAGTCCAATTATTAAGTATAGATATGACTTGGGAGGCCAAAAATGCTAGTTTTATTAGATTTGATAGGTATTTTGCTTCCAAAATAAGATGCCTATTATTAAGCAATAATCCTAGAATCCCTAAGGCATTGGCAAGTCTTATTAGGTCCCTAGAAATTCCTAGTGGTTTGAAGGTTTCACACGATTGGGGAGACATCATCCCATATCTAGTCTCAACTGTTATAAGGATTTATGGTTTCAATGGAACACCCCATGTACTACCTTACCTAGTGCCCTTAGAGGTAGGAATAGCTAAATTTTTGTGGTAGTTGGGAGGATTAGAGGAAACCTTTTTGTTAAAGAGGGGAAGGGGTTCAATTTTTCCTACTTGTATAGTGGCCCATCAATTTTTAATCACAAAATGGGGTTGGCTTTCTCTGCAGAAGATTTTTTATCCTTATAAGATGGTTGTTTCTCACCCTCATTTTTTTGACTCTGAGGGATTTTATCATTTGGCTCTGAGACATAGAATTAAGCGAAGTAAAATTGAGCATGCTTTCTATTTTCCTGAAGACCTAATAAGAAATGAATACTCCTTGCAAGAGTAGGAAACTAAAAAGGAAAAGTAGAGAGTCTTCTCTAAAATTTTGGATTTCATTCATTGTTTTGATGCAAATTATAGTCTTTTAGATAACGTTGTTACAATTGAAGATAAGATAAATAAACTTATGAATACCTTTCCTAAAATAATGGAGGTAATGAATGAAAAGAAGTAATTATTTATTAATTCCTTCCCAAATAAGGATAGGGAAGTAATGAGAAGACATGGTTTTACTCCTAATATAGGGGTAGGTCAATTTACTATCCAAAGAAGGCTAGGGTATACTATCATTTAGAATAAAAGGACCACTTTGGACAAAGGTAAAAAAATAATTGAGTCTAGTAGTCCTGTCTAGGAAGAGAGTCCTCCTAAACCCTCCCCTAAGAGGAAATAAAATAATAAGGGAAGAGGATCCTCATGTTGAGGAATACTCACCTTCATAGACCCCTATGAGAATTGAGGAAGAACAACTCACTGAAGAGTAAATTGAATAATTGGGATCCCAAGGGAGAGTTATTGTTACACAATCAAAAATAGATGAAGGAAACCCCTAGGAGCCTTCTATGCCAAGTTTTGAGTTGATAATTGCAGATTACAAAGGAAGGGAATTAGACCCTTTATTAGAACAAGCAAGCCAACAATTTCTATCAGATGACAACTTTATCAAATCTAGGTCTTTTTGCCAATTTGCATGGAGACCAACATGAGAAAATTTGAAGAAAGATTCAAAAACTAGAGAATAGAGTATCCTAAGTTGGAGGACACAACCTTGCAATATCAAATAAAAGAACATATGATTCAAGAGTTCCAAAACATAGCCCCTGAAGAGGGGAGGTAGATGGTGAAGGCCTCAAATATTCTATTATTACCCAATTGGGATATAGCTGATGCATTAATTTTTAATTCTATTTCAAATAAATTGGAATTACAAGACCCCAGTAAAAAGGAGTTCAGAGGGTCTACATTTAGTGAAGACCAAGCTACTATGGTCATGTGGTCATTAAGAAGGGGATTTAGGGTTGTTTCATCACAGTTAGATGACTTAGGATTAACATGAAATATCATTGTGAGGAGAGTGGCTAAGAAATCCCATGTACAGGTGGCTCATATGGGTGTGGGGACCTCTTAATTTATTTTGGCCACTACAAAGAAGGAAGAAAGAACAATGTTTGAGCTATATAGTAAATATGAGAGTGTTTTGGAAGCTTATAATAAAGAAGTTAAAAATAGAATTGAGCTTGAAATTAAATTAATGGGGAGGTCCACAAGGCCAAGAATAACATATCCCTATCCCTTAGTGGAACCTTTTAAATTCAATCTTCTCATAGAAGTACTAGATACCCCACAAAGGACACAATATTACACTATTGAAGATTTTGAAGAAGAAAAGAGCAAGTTGTGGGCCTTACATGTAGAATTGAGTATACAATATGAAGATAAATTGAGAAAGGCTCTCCAATATTTTGGGGATAAAATTCAATGGCCATTAGTTTATGATCAATTAGCTAAAGTGGTAGACACATGGGAAGAATTGAAAACAAGTGAGGAGGCTTTAAGGCCTATTATGAACAAATGGGTAAGAAGAAGGAAGGAAATGACATTTTTGTGTTATTCTGTCATAAAAGTCTCACATGATCAAATTGAAAAGACTTTTGATATTTTTTTTGATCTTCCTAATTTTGATAATAAGAGAAGGGTTTGATTTAGATAATGCATTTTGGAGTTTTACACTTAGAATGTTTTTGGTCCAGTTATTGTGGAAACTTTATGATGTATCTTCTCTACATATTTTCTAAGAATACATTAATGTTGAGTGATTCTTGTGTCTTTTTTCTAGGATCATTCTAAGTTTACTACAATTTTATCCAATTTTCAAGGAAAATTCATACAAATTTGAGCTATCCCCATATTAGTTCTTGTTCAATTTTGTCTCCTTTGCTATTATTTGTTTATTTTGAGATTGTGTGAGTAAAGCTTGTTCAATTGAATACAATTCATTTAGGTTGTATATCAATTCATGACTGCTATTAATTTAATGAATTAAATAAAGGCTTTGTTGAATTTGATGAGATTGTTGTGGTAGTAAAAAGGATGTATGTAAGGATGAATTCTAGTAAGGATTGCTGATAATATTTCTTGTAAGGAAACAAATTAGATCCATAAATTGTAGTTGACTTTGAGTCCCAATGCAATAGGCACTAATCAAGTTAATTTAGTCTGTAGATTGATAGATCATAAATAAGCATCAAGTCTAAAATCACAATCAATTTTATTTTTTCTTGAAGATTTTAAAGGTGGTCAACACTTGTTTGCATGGAATGTTTTAGCCTTAGTTAGCCACTATTGTTGGGAATACTTGCAAATCTATAGAAGAATTGTGACCAAATCTACTATGTGGTATATTGTTTATCTAAAATGTCAAAGTCATGCATGTATTTGAAGATAGAAGATGAGAATTAGAATCAAACTAATATATTTCTCATACAATAATGCTTAGTTTGAATCATCCCCTGGGTATACCCACCCTAGTTTTGTAGAGCCTAAAGAGTAGAAAACCATCCTTGGCTTTGTTGAAGTTGGGTCCAAATGGTTTGCACATATAATTGTTAATAGGAATTGGCTAATCCTTAGGTTGTGTGAGTATTACCATTGTGGTATTAAACATTCTATTGTTCAATAGTTTTAAAACACCAACAAAATGGTAATTCTACTGGGGAGTCATTCAACACATGTTTATGAGTGAGAAGTATTGTAGTTTCTTTGGTCCTATTATGTACATTTGTGTCAACTTTTTTCAAGTAAATGCTTGTGTTTATAGTGGATATGTTTCAATGACAAACCTTGAGATTTTTTTTTTAAAAGAGACAACCATAAAGTCACAAGTGTACACTAACATACATAACCATTTTTGAAGTGTCTTATCTATCAAGCAATAGTTGTAGTCTTATGTCATTCATGATTGACCCATCTATGTGTCATCTTTTATTCAAATTATCTTATGTCCTTTTAAAGTTAGGAACTATTTTGTTATAACTTTTTCCATAGAATGGGATGGTGACTCAATCAAGGTTTTGAAGCTAGTGCTTGTTTAGTAAGTGATCCCCTTAAATGGTTGACAAAAGAAAAAACACAAGAGAATATACAAGAGGCAATCCTGATGTACTTATGTATATAGATTTACCTCAAGGTGGTAGGAAGAACTTGAATAAGAAAAGGGTATATCTGAATCCTACCTAGAAACCAATGGGTAGTGTATTAGTCAATTCTCAATATCAACCAGTGGTAGGGAGAGAACCTTCATCACTCATCTCTAAATTAGAAACTACAAGACTCTTAGAAGAAATATTTAGTACCCCATCACAAGATGAAAGAGTCTGTTAGGACAAGAACATGTCTCTAGTTGGAAATGCATCACCAAGGCTAGATCTCATAGTAGATATGAACCATAGGCTAGGATTTAGGAATTCATTTGATGATCCTTGTAATCCTAGAGCAGCCCCATAAATGAAGCCTAATCTTATAGATCTAAATGATCCTATTAATTCAAAAGCCACTTCTGTAGATCCTAAGGAAGTATGTTTAGAAATAGAAGTTCTGAAGAAATGGGTCACAGAAGAAGAGGCCAAGCATGTTTCTTTGGAGAAAGAAAAAGAGCAAGCCACTCTGGATGCCATTTTTGAAAGAGATAATTTTCTAGGAAGGATGGTTGCATTGAAAGAGAAAAATAAGAAATTAGAAGAGAGGACTTTGCTCCTTCATGCAAATGTTTTTGGAGATGTAGATAGTTTGAGAACCAAAGTTCAAGAACAAGAAAAATTTCTAAGCCAAAGAAAAGAACCTGTTATTACTCAAGTTCAACCTTACAAGCTCATCCAAAAGGACCATGTAGAAGCTACTATTAAGCAGATAGATAAAGGAAAAGGAAAGGCTATAGGGATCTAGATAAATGAGCGTCAAGTAGTAGCAAGAAAATCTATAAACCCTCTTATGTCAAAGTTAGATTTAGATCTAGAGAAGGTTAGGAAGGAGATAGAAGACCTTGCAAAAGAACTTGAGGATGTGGAGAATGAAGCTCAAGCTACTGAAATGAGGAGAAAGATTCAATTTATCAAGTCTAACTCTGCCTTGGCTTCGTGGCCAAACCTATCTGCCCAAGTTGTAACTTCTATAACTACTTGTGGACCAATAGTTTCAAATTAGGTGATATCTCACTCTACTCCTACATCATCATCCACTATTAATACTCAAATTCCTATTGTGCAACCTCAATAATCTCATAATGTTGTTCCCAATAAAGCTAATGTAGCAAGCACCTCAAATGCACCTAGATTTTAGAAGAAGCCCATCTACATAGAGAAATATAGACATATGTCATTTGTAGGTATTCCTAGTTCCCCACATCCTTTATCATTTGATTTAAGAGATAAAATTGTCAAGTTCTCTAGAAATAATGATGATACTGGTGAGGAGCACTTAAGAATTTTCATAGATATGCTAAATGATTTTGAAGTTGAACATGAGGATGTGGTCATGAAGTTATTTTTTTATTTACTAACTGAAGATGCAAGGAATTGGTTTAGAAGATTCCTCGAAGATAGCATTAGTTGATGGAGTGATTTAGAAAAATTGTTCAAAGAATAGTATGGAGATAATACTAATGCTAGTTTCATGTTGAATGATTTCAATAACATCAAGAAGAACCCAAATGAGTCTACATTTGATTTCAATGTGAGATTCCAAAAGGGGATGTATAAGTTGTTCCAAGTTATGAGGTTGAATGATGATGTTTTTCTGACAACATATTTCAATGCTTTTAATAGCAAAATGGCTTACCAACTGAGGGATAAAGATCCTAAAACTTTGAGAGATGCATATGAGATTGTAGTAAATATTGAAATTAATAGGAAAGCCTTTGACAAGTTTGGGAGGAGAGATGACCCAAAGTTATTCAATCCAAAGAATAACAATAAGAAAGGTGTTGATAAATCTCCTGCAGGTAAGAAATCTGAAGAAGCCACAATAGGTCAAGTATTGGAGTTGTTAAAGAAGATGAACCTAACTACTTTCAATACACATAAACCCAATGTTGGTGATGAAGCTCCTATGAATAACTACAACTTCAATAGGCAACCTAGAATGCAAAATTATCCTTACACCACTTAATGTAGAGATGGTAAGCCAATTTCTAGCTAGACTCAAAATGTGAAAGACAAGGGTACCCTAGATCCTCTGCAAAGAAACTCTATAAATATGAATGATGATGTACCATGGTGCATTATATGTCAATCACCTCATTCTACTGATTATTGTGTTGTTTCTCAATCATTTGCCTCAGATCAAAGTGTGTCGCATGAAGAGGAAAATGAAAAGAAAAATCACGATGATATAAGTTGCAATATGGTAAGCATGTATCATGATTTTATAGATTCTAATTTAGAAGAAGTTAAGACTGATGTTACAATTCAAAGAAGTGCTTATCATTTACACCATTAGCAAGTGCTTTCAGATGATGAAGATAATGATGAAAATAAGGTATGTGTTACATCTTTTGATGTTGGTCACATAAACTTGAGAATGCATTCCAAGGAAGAGATTGATAGGATCACTGTAGAAATGATTTCCCAAGTTCATAGTAACTATAATTTGAGAAATAGAACAGTCAATAATGATGCTAAAAAGCCATCTAGTGTATTCATCAAGGATATTACACATAAGATGAAAGATGAAAATATGAAGGTTAATATAGATGTGCCTAAGATCAAAGACATAAAGGTTAAGAAGTGGGAACCCAAGAATAAGGTTCAATTTCAAACAAATGAGACAACAAAAGTAGTTGTGCAAGAAAAGAAATCAAGACCTGATATTGTCAAACAAACAATGGTGCCTGCTATTCAAAAGACTTCAACTTTAGATATTCTTGTAAAACCCACTATTTTTGAACCTATTGATATGATATCCATGTTATCCCAAATAACTATAGAGGTGCCTTTTTCTGAACTATTTATAATTGAAGAGCATAAAAGCAAGGCTTTGTCATGGTTGGGAGGGGTAGGAAACAAAAATAGTGTTGTAGAACAGGATGTTATTTAGAAAACCCAATTGGTAGTAGAGGATAGTGGTATTATAACTTAGATTCCCCAAATGTTTTTAGATGATTCGTCAGTGGCATACATATAAAATATTGACCCATTTTTTATCAGTTTGATTATAAATGGAAAGAGCCTAAAAAATTGCATGATAGACTCAAGAGCCTCTAATACCATCATGCCCTTCAAGATAATGGAAGCCTTAGGTTTGAAAGTAGACACTAGGCAAGGTAGATGTAGAGGTATGGATGCTAGGGAAGTTCCAGTCATAGGGACTATCATTACTTTACCATTCAGGCTAGCTCCATACCCTGAGGTGGAACTGACCATGTCAGTCCTTATAGTTGATATTCCTCTACATTATGGAATGTTGCTCTCTAGAAAATGGAGTGCTGCTATGGGAGGAAGCCTACAATGTGATTTGAGTTATGAAACATTTCATATAGGAGATAAGGTTGTCAAAGTGGATAGAGAGCCAAGGGTTAGTCATATTTTGGGGGAGGAAATTGACAGAGATTCCACTTTTTTCCCAGACATTGGTGTAAATGCAATTAGAGCAGAATTGACTATACAAGAAGTTGAGAAATCGCCAATCATGATTGAACAAGAAGTTGAATGTTGCATGGACTCACCAATATTATGGACAATGTTCTTTGATGGGTCTAGTTCAATAGAAGGTGTAAGGGTAGTGATAGTTTTTTCTTCTCCAAAGAAAAATACCTTCAGATATTCTTTTACCCTAAACTTCTCATGCACCAATAAAATAGTTGAATATGAAGCCTTGTTGTTAGGGTTAAAAGTTGCTACCCACCATCGGATCAGAAAATTGCAAGTTATAAGAGAATTTGAATTGATTATCTTATAGATAAGGTGAACATATGCTTCTAAGAATAAAAGGTTGAAACAATATAGAAATGTTGTTTGGGATTAGATTGAATTTTTTGATGCATTTGGTATATCATGGAGGGATAGAACTCAGAATAAGATGGCTGAGTTATTGGTAAATGTAGCAATTAAACCCCAAGAGATATCATTTGTAGGAATTTCATAGATTGAAGTTCAAAATAGGTCATCAATACCTGGAAATATTGAACATTGGCAAGTTTTTGAAGATGACAAAGACATTGTGAATTTCCTATTTAATGAGGATAAGTATCATGGTCAAGAATTGGATTGTAGTGATCTAGTAGAGACTATAAATGATAGGGAAACAATTTTTGGACAAGAGGTTAGACAACTGAAAACAAATAAAGTACCTAAGCATTTTGTTGTTCTAGAAAATATGTTTGACAAGAAAGATAGAGTAAGGCCTAGAGCTAAAGATTGTAAACCTCAAGAGTTGGAAGAAATAAACCTTGGAACTAGTGAGTCACCCAAGAAGGTTTATATTGGTCAGGGTTTGTCAAATAGTGTTAGAAAGCCTTTGATCGACCTATTAAGAAAATATAGACATGTTTTTGTGTTGTCATATGAAGATCTCAAGGCTTATAGAGAAGACCTTTTCCAACATGTTGTACCCCTAAAGGAAAATGTAAAACCTTTTAGGAAAAAATAGAGACTAGTAAATCCCACCCTGGCACCTAAAATGCAAGAAGCACTAATGAAGTTAAAGGATGGTGGAATAATTAAGCCTATTAGATGTTCCACTTGGGTATCAAATCTAGTTCCTATTAGAGAAAAGAATGGGGACATCAGATTATGTGTGGATTTTAGAAATCTAAACATTGCTTCCTTAAAAGATAATTATGGGTTTCCAAATATGGAGGCTATGTTACAATAGGTAACTAGCTCTGAGTTGATGTCCATGATGGATGGGTTCTTAAGGTATAACCAAGTCCTAGTGAAAGAGGAAGAATAGTTCAAGAAAACATTTACAACTCCATGGGGAACTTATGTGTATGTGAGGATGCATTTTGGATTGATTAATGTTGGTGCCACTTTTCAAAGAGCTATCGATGTAGCTTTCCATGAGTACATCAACAAGTTTATGGTTGTATACCAAGATGATCTCACAAATTACTCTAAAAGGGCTAAAGATCACTATAGGCATTTGGAGAATATTTTTATTAAAGCATTGGAATATGGAGTGTCATTAAACCTTAAGAAATGTACATTTGGGGTAACTGAAGGAAAATTATTGGGACACATAGTATCAAAGGTTGAAGTGAAGATAGATCCTAAAAGAGTGGTAGCCATTGATAAGGTGTCTAACCCAAAGAATGTGAAAGGAATACAATCTTTCTTTGGGCAAGTTAACTTTCTAAGGAGGTTTGTTACAAATTTTTTTGAGATTAGTAGACCTATTTCCAAATGCTCAAAAAAGGAGCTACTATCAACTAGGACGGTGAATCTTCACAGGCATTTCAAGATATTAAAACTACCATAAAGAATGCTCTAGTCCTTAGGACTCTAGATTACCTAAAGCTAATACACATATTCTCTTTTTCATCTTTCCATACTGTAGCTATAGTCTTGTTGCAGAAAAATGAAGAAGGATATGAACAGCCAATTGCATATTTTAGTAAGTTATTGTAGCTCATTGAACTAAAATATGAGATAAATGAAAAACAAGCATATGCTTTGGTAAAGGTTGTTAAGGCTTTTAGATGTTATTTGGTAGGAGCCATTTTTGTTGCATTTGTACCCAGTGCTTCTATAAAAGACATATTTTCTCAACAAGAGGTATCAGGCAAAAGATGTAGGTGGATCAATAGGATCCAAGAATTCAACGTTGAAATACAAATAAATAAACTGGTAAGAGGTCAAGGTTTGGCTAAACTCATGACTCAATCTTATTTGGATGCTAATTAGATAAATATGGTAGTTGATGACCTCAGATCTGATTTATGTGATATGGATCACTGTGAATGGTATAATAATGTTATTCATTATTTACAACACATGGAAGCCCATTCCCATTTGACTGAAAATGAGAGTACTAAGTTACAAACCATCAGATACATAATTGTTAGGAACAATTTATGGTGGAGAAATTTTGAGGGAGTGTTACCAAAATGTGTTGATCAAGAAAAGGCAAAGGAAATCTTGGATTGAATGCATGCTAGAGTTTGTGGAGGACATAATATGGACAAGACCACTACACACAAGGTAATGAGAGCTAGATTATGGTGGCCATCCCTTCTTAAAGATGCTCAAACCATGGTTAGGAAATGTGATGCCCATCAAAGGTTTGCTGGAAAGCTGAAGTTCTTAGGTAATACTCCTTTAAAGCTAGTTGAGGTTCAAGCATCATTTTAGCAATGGGGTATGGATTCAATAGGTGAGATCTCTTCTAAATCCAGCACTAGCTATTCCTAGATTTTAGTTGCTACTAATTATTTCACAAAGTGGGTAGAAGCAATCCCTACAAGAAATTCCACTAGTAAATTTGTCAATAATTTCTGGCTAAATAACATCATACCCAAGTTTGGTTGCCCTCATAAAATTGTAATAGATAATGCAATGTGCTTTAGGTCTGAGGAATTTATAAACTTTTGTGACAAATATGGAATGACTAGATGAAAATCTTCCCCATATCATCCACAAGGAAATGGACAAGCTGAATCTTCAAATAAGAGCTTGTTAAAAGTCATTAAGAAGACCTTGGATGATAACAAGAAGGCCTAAGATTCCAAGTTGTAGCTTGCAATATGGGCTAATAGAGTGACTATGAAGAAAGCCATTGGAGTAGCCCCATTTGATCTAGTATATGAAATTCAGGCTAGGATGCCTCAAAATAACTTGGTAGGACTCTATAATTACATCCAGTTGTATGATGAAGATATTATTGTTGACATGCAAGAAAGGCTAGATGAGCTTGTAGGATTAATAGAAACTAGAAGAGAAGCATCTCGCAAGAACCAGAAGTTACAACTACAAGTTAAGACACTTTATGATAAAAGGAAAATAAGCAAAAAATTTGAAGATGGAGATCTATTCTTAATGTGGAATGCCAGAATTGAGGATAAAGGAAAACATGGTAAGTTTGATCCTATCTGGTTAGGTCCCTATTTTATTGAAAATGCGTGGGGAGAAGACTCTTATATCCTCAAAGATTTATCAGACAATATTCTTGAACTACCAGTTCATGGACAATTTTTGAAGAGATACTTTTCTAAAGTATCTATTTTCCACGAATAGTAGCTTTAGAGTTTCTTGTTCCCTTGTACGTTTTGTGTATGTTTTGAATCCATGTAAACATCCCTGTACATCGGTGTTCCCTATTTTTGTTTCTTTTTTCCTGTGCTCTCTGAAGAAGTTGTCATTTTAAAGATAATTATGTGGTCTACTTAACCATAGATTGTAAATTCTTGTATAGACTTAGGTAGTCTTTCATCCCCAAGTAGAGCAACTATTGCTCTAATTTTGGTAGGATAAAATTATCCCCAATTAAGGTGCAAAAAGTCATAATTGGATTTATTGTTAGAAACTAAGATTTCTAAGTTTTTATCTTGCAAATTTGAAAAACTTTGAAAACCCTTATTAAACCCTAGGTGTCATTCATTTTGAATTTCATTTGGGTGCAAACATTTAAAAAATATGAATATTCCTTGTCTAGTTCAAATCTTTTGCACCCCTCATTCACCTTTTCCCTCTTAATGTATATCGTCCAATCAAAGTAATATCAATGGTAGTCACATTGTCACTATGATAAGATGCGAGTATTTAACCCAATGTTACATAGCGACTATCGTGAAATTGATTAATGGTGTTGCAAAAATGAAGGCACAGTGACTGGAAAGGGTTTTGCTTCAAAATTTTTAGTCTTGTGCATCTTGTTAGTGCTGTCAGAGCTGGAAAGGGAACCAAGAATTATGAAGTGTAAAAGGCATCAATAAAATTTAGTTCTCCAATTGGTCACTATGTTGCTATCAGAAAAATTATGCATCTCACTATTAGCAGCATAGCGCCTAACTAAAAAAATACATATCACGACAGCTTCGAAGTTTCCTGGTGACCATAAAAACTTCCAAGTGGTGTGGTGCACATATGATTTTACTGTTATGTTAGAAGCATTAATTAGGATGATCATGACTTACATGTATTTATCTTTCCAACATCAAATTTTGATAAGACATCGAAGGTCTCTATGTCACTATTAGGAAATTTTTGCACCTCACCATTAGTGACATAGGGCCCAATTAGGAAATGAACACATGGTGTGACCTAAGTAATGTGGAAATGCATCTAGGATTAAAATATGGATTTATATGCCAACTGTATAGGATATCCTCATGTAATTGATAACCTGGACCCATGCCCCATTCATAAATAAGATGAAAGATTTTGATCATTCGATCAAGCTCAGATCAACAATTGTCACTAGCTTGCTATGGAAAGATGTGTACTTTTTACTCTATATGACATAGTGACTAGGGGACCCACCACATCTAATGCATGTCATGTAGTTTCCCCACCCTCAGATGAATCTCAAATCTACGTCCATCGTTATCTCACTATGATAAGTTGCTCAAATGATATGTGTAGCAACATAGTGACAAGGGTCCCACCATATTTCTATTAAGTAATGCATCAAATATCCTCCACACAATCAGTACATAATCAACAATTGTCACTACTTTGCTATAGCAAGATGCTCACTCTTTATCTATAGCGAGGTAGTGACTCAACAACATATGTCCTCAATCATCAGGGGTCCATATTGAAATGCCAACAATGAAGGAGATATGCACATGGCTAAATCTCATTGGGTTGAATACCAAAATGTCAAATGGAACATGAGTCATCTCTGCTTGTATCCCTAGATCGTACAATTTTTTGAAAATCAACGGTGTAAATTTGAACATAGGAGGTGGTGCCACTCTATGCATTTATGAGGAATGAAAGCTTCACATGCGAAAGAAAAATAGAGTATAATAAAGAAGATTCCACCAGTTTCTTCTCATGCACACAAAGATTGCAAGTTTTCTAAGTAGAAGCCATTACTCAGAAGACTGTGTCGAGCTTTACAAGGGCATGAAGTAGTTTCCCATTGTTCGCGAAGACATTACAGAATTATAGATAGGAATGAGAAAAGAATCAAGTAAGTACTTACACTATAATCTTTGTAGTGTCTTATTTTTTTCAAATTATAATCAAAGATACCTCCAAAGAAGGTGTTTTCTGGTCAAGAGAATTATTTCGATAGGAATGTCCACAATGATTTAATTGAGCTACTCCTTGACTCTACTATTGAAACTGTACAAGTTAAAAACCTAACTTCTATAAACCCCAGGTTGATTATAGTAGATGGACTGTATGATAAGGGGAATCGGGTCCAAGATGTTAATACCTCTCAAATTAGTCTGAATTTATTCAAAAAATGGTTCTCAGAGAGGAAATTGTTTTCTCCACATGCCAATATTTGGAACTTTGACTTAGAGAAATTAGTGGTTCCAAGTGTCTTTATGGATTATGATCTCCTTGAGGTTGTGGAAAAAAACTACGACCATGCCATTAGTGTAGTAAGAAGAACTGATGGTGAAATCCTAATTACAATCAACCTAGAGGAAATTAAGGAAGTTTTCAATTTACGGCCTCTCATTGATTATCATGTGCCCATTGATTTGAAAGGGTTAGAAAAGGAATACATGTCAAAGAAAGATGCACTTAGGCAAGGTGCACTAAAGGAACATATAGGAAAAATTGGAACTCTACCAGTAATAAAAACTTCCTCCAAGGAACCTTTCAAATGGGTATACTTCAATACCAGGGCTCTGGAGATATACAGGACCCTGTGCAGAGTTTTTGGAGAAGATGAAGAGGAGTTTATGCCTATGAGATTTATGTACATGGTTACTCAAATTTCCACTTTTGGTGTGGACATAATTTTTAATTTTGCTTCTTACTTAACTAAGGAAATTCATAGTGGACTGATTGGTATTGCTAAGGACAAGGTGGAAAAGAATTTTGGCCACTATTCTTTGATAATGCACATGTTTTTGTTTAAAGAAGCAACATATTTTGGAAAAAAAAATGCAGTTGAATAGAGAACAAGATGGGCAAGCACTGCCAATCCAATTATGGAGTGTAGATATGACTTGGGAGGCCAAAAATGTTAGTTTTGTTAGATTTGACAGGTATTTTTCTTCCAAACTAAGATGCCTATTACTAAATGATAATCCTAGAATCCCTAAGGCATTGGCAAGTCTTATTAGGCCCCTAGAGAATCCTAGTGGTGTGAAGGTTTCACACAATTGGGGAGACATCATCCCATATTCAGTCTCAACTGTTATAAGGATTTATGGTTTCAAAGGAACACCCCATGTACTACCTTACCAAGTGCCCTTAAAGGTGGGAATAGCTGAATTTTTGTAGTAGTTGGGAGGATTGGAGGAAATCTTTTTTGTTAAAGAGGGGGAGGGAGTCAATTTTTCCTACTTGTACAATGGCCCATCAATTTTTAATCACAAAAGGGGGTTGGCTTTCTTTGCACAAGATTTTGGATCCTTATAAGATGGCTATTTCTCACCCTCATTTTTGTGACTCTAGGGGATTTTATCATTTGGCTCTGAGACATAGAATTAAGCTTTGTAAAATTGAGCATGAATTATGTTTTCCTAAAGACATAATAAGAAATGAGTACTCCTTGCAAGAGCAAGAGACTAAAAAGGAAAAGTAGAGAGTCTTCTCTAAAGTTTTGGATTCCATTCATTGTTTTGATGCAGATTATAGTCCTTTAGACAATGCTATTACAAATACAAATAAGATAAATATACTTGTGAATACCTTTCTTGAAATAATGGAGGCAATGAATTAAAATAAGAAATTCTTTATTAATTCTTTCCCAAATAAGGGTTGAGAAGTAATGAGAAGATTGGATTTTACTCCCAATATAGGGGTAGGTCAATTAACGGTACAGAGAAGGCCAGTGAAGTAATGAGAAGATTGGATTTTACTTGGCCACTATGGACAAAGGTAAACAAATAATTGAGTACACTAGTTTTGTATGGGGAATAGAGGCCTCCTAAACCTTCCCCTAAGAGGTGTAAAATAATAAGGGAAGAGGATCCTCATGTTGAGGAATACTCACTTTCACAGACCCCTATGAGAATTGAGGAAGAACAGCTCATTGAAGAGAAAATTGAACAATTGAGATCCTAAGGGGGAGTTTTTGTTACAAAACCAAAAATAGATGAAGGAAACCCCCAAGAGCCTCATGTACCATGTTTTGAGTTGACAATTTCAGATTATAGAGGAAGGGAATTAGACCCTGTATTAGAACAAGCAAGTCAACAATTGCTATCAGATGAAAACTTTGTCAAATATATGGGTTTTTGCCAATTTGTATGGACAACCAACATGAGAAAATTTGGAGAAAGATGCAACAAGTTGAGAAAAGAGAATCTTGAGCTAGAGGAGGCTTCCCTACAAAATCAAATAAAAGAACAGATGATTCAATAGTTCCAAAACATAACCCCTGAAAAGGGGAGGCAGATGGTGAAGGCCTCAAATATTTTATTGTTACCCAATTGGGATATAGCTGATGCATTAATTTTTAATTCTATTTCAAATAAGTTGGAATTACAAGATGCCAATAAAAAGGATTTCATAGGGACTACACTTAGTGAAGATCAAGCTGCTCTAGTTATGTGGTCATTAAGAAAGGGATCTAGGGTTGTTTCATCACAGCTAGATGACTCAGAATTAACAAGAAATATCATTGTGAGGAGAGTAGCTAATACATCCCATGTATAGCTAGATTATATGGGTGTGGGGATCTCACAATTTTTTTTCGCCACTGCAGAGAAGGAAGAAAGAATAATGTTTGAGCTACAGAGTAAATATGAGAGTGTTTTGGAAGCTTATAACAAAGAAGTTAAAAACATAATTGAGCTTGAAAATAAATTAATGGAGAGGTTCAAAAGGAAAAAAATAACATATCCCTATCCCCTAGTGGAACCTTTTAAATCCACTCCTCTCATAGAACTACTAGATACCCCATTAAGGCCACAATATTACACTATTGAAGACTTTGAAGAAGAAAAAAGAAAGTTGTTGGCCTTACATGTAGAATTGAATGTACAATATGAAGTTAAATTGAGAAAGTCTCTCACATATTTTGGGGATAAAATTGAATGGCCATTAGTTTATGATCAATTGGCTAGAGTGATAGGCATATGGGAAAAATTGAAAGCAAGTGATGAGGCTCTAAAGCCTATTGTGAACAAATGGGTAAGAAGAAGGAAGGAAATGACATTTTTTAATGTTATTCTATCATAAAAGTCTCACATGATCAAATTCAAAAAACTTTTGATAAATTTTTTAATCTTCCTAATTTTGATAATAAGAGAATTCATTAATAGATAATAATAGTTGGCTATTTAAATAAATATAAGAGCCAAAAGTTTAGTTTATTTCCTCATGCCCTAGATAGAAGGAATAATTTGAAAAACAAAGATGAATGGGCTAAGGAACTTGATGATCTATTTTGTCTAAGGATGAATAAAATTATCAATGAAATAGGGCATGCATGGTGGGCTACAACAATAGAAGAGATGATGAAAGCCCGAATATTCTTTGATTCTTTAAAATAAGAATTTGTTGATATTGACAGTGAAGCTAAAAATGTTATAAGAAAGCAATAGGACATTCTACATTTGGGTTGGCTAGATGATACACTTTATGACAAGTGGATGATAGATATTGCTTCTGGTGAATAGTTAGAGGAAGTTAAAACTGATGATGAATTGCAAATCATCGATGCATTTCCATCAACACCTACAAATGAAGAAGACAAAATAGAGTAGTCACTCTCAACAATGGAAGTAGATCAACTAGTTATGACTACTAATTAGGAAAAAAGCCAAGTGGATGACACATCATAACATATTGTTTAGGACAAAGAGAAACAACCAATTCAAGAAGAAAGCATCATGGTCCCAACTGATGATTTGGCAGAAGAGGATTCACAGATAATGGTTATTTTGATAGTTCATGATGGTGACAATGAGGAGCCATGAATTGAAGTAAAGTTTCAAACATTAAAGTAGAATTCATCATTAGCAAGCTTGATGTCTACATACTCTAATTAATCCAAATGATAAAGGAGCCTATCATAGAGTTTGTAATATCCCAAAAGATGTCACAAAAAAGGGAAGCCTACCAAGAGAATGATATGATGTTACCTTTCTGTTATATAAAGTTTTGTCTTTTTTGTTAAGAAAAATGTAAATATATTTTAGGACACCTGTTAGTTCTCTATGCCTAAAGATTGTATCATCTCACATTATTTAAGTGAGATTCCAAGGCTAGAGAAGGGTCCAATTTCTAAAGCATTTTGAGTTTTACACTTAGAATGTTTTCGATTCAGTTACTGAGCAAACTTTATGATGTATCTTCTTTACATATTTTCTGAGAATAGATTAATGTTGAGTGATTCTTGTGTCTTTTTTCTAGGATCATTCTAAGTTTACTACAATTGTATCCAATTTTAAAGGAAAATTAATACAAATTTGAGTTATCCCCATATCAATTCTTGTTGAATTTTATCTCCTTTACTGTTACCTGGTTATTTTTAGATTGTGTGAGTAAAAAGTGTTCAATTGAATACTATTTATTTATGTTGCATATCAATTCATTACTACTATTAATTCAATGAATTAAATAAAGGCTTTGATGAATTTGATGAGATTGTTGTGGTAGTAAAAACGATGTATGTAAGGATGAATTCTAGTAAGGATTGTTGATAATAATTCTTGTAAGGCAACAAATCAGATCCATAAATTGTAGTTGACTCTGATTCCCAATGGAATAGGCACTGATCAAGTTAATTCAGTCTGTAGATTGATAGATCATAAATAAGCATCAAGGCTAAAATCAAAATCAATTTTATTTTTTCTTGAAGATTTTAAAAGGTGGGAAACACTTGTTTGCATGGAACATTTTCAACTTAGTTAGCCACTATTGTTGGGAATATTTGCAAATCTATAGAAGAATTGTGACCAAATATGCTATGTGGGATGATATTTATCTAAAATGTCAAAGTCATGCATGTATTTGAAGATAGAAGATGAGAATTAGAATCAAACTAATATAATTCTCATATAGTAATACTCAGTTTGAATCATCCCCTGGGCATACCCACCTTCGTTTTGCAGAGCCTAAAGAGCAGAAAACCATCCTTAGTTTTGTTGAAGTTGGTTCCAAATGGTTTTCACATGTAATTGCTAATAGGAATTGGCTAATCCTTAGGTTGTGTGAGTATTAGCATTGTGGTATTGAACATTTTGTTGTTTAGTAGTTTTAAAACACCAACAATGCCCTTTCAATACTACATCAACTGACTGATCTTCAACATGCTATAGTTAATGCATTGCTAAACTTTATTTAGTGAGCTTGAGATAGGTTAATGACCCCTAACTTACCTCTTAGATACAAATATTCATCCTTAGGTAATGGCTTAGTGAATATGTCTTCAATTTGTTCTTTAGTATTCATATATTCCAATCTTACCTCTTTATCTTGTACCAATTCTTTCAAAAAGTGATATTTTATAGTAATGTGCTTAGTTTTGGTATGCATCACAAGGTTATTATATTTATTAATTGCACTAGTGTTATCACATAATATAACCTCTCCTTGATTTCCATCTTAATACCTGCCAACAGTTGCTTGAACCAATCAACATTGGAACAATTAACTACTGCTGCCACATATTCTACCTCTGTTGTAGACTGAGAAATACAATTCTACTTCTTGCTTGTCCAAGACAGTAGTCTTTTACCAAGAAAGAATGCTCCACCACTAGTATTCTTCCTGTCATCAACACTTCCTACCCAATCAACATCTGTAAAGGCTTTCAAGTCTAGATTGCCTCCTTTCTTGTACCATAATCCATAGTCTTAAGTACCCTTTAGATACCTCATGATTCTCTAGATTTCCATCATGTGATTTTTCTTGGGATCTTTTAGGAATCTTGCCACCATACCAACTACTAATGCAATATCAAACCTTGTCTACACTACATATTGCAATTTTCCAATCATTGATCTATATGTGGTTTGATCTACCTCTTTTGATTAATCATTTTTTGAAAGCTTATGTCCAATAGACATGGGTGTTCCAACTGGTCTTGAATCTTCCATTCCAAACTTCTTTAGTATCTCCTTGATATATATGGATTGAGTAATGTAGATACCATCTTTCTCCTGCTGGACTTGTAATCCAAAAAAGAAT
The DNA here is from genome assembly GCA_028749045.1 of Cupressus sempervirens. NCBI lineage: Eukaryota > Viridiplantae > Streptophyta > Pinopsida > Cupressales > Cupressaceae > Cupressus > Cupressus sempervirens. Next base: position 172,989,030 of record CM053793.1, read on the forward strand.
TTTATCTCTCCAAACATGGACATCTCAAATTCTTTACTCATCTCTTTTGAAAATACCTTGCATAAATCATCATTTCCTATAAATAAATTATCATCCACAAAGATTTCATCAAACACAATTTTCTTATCTAATCCTTCTTTGATGTACATATTGTTGTTATCATTTGTTCTTTGAAAACCAATCTTTATCAAGTAGTTATGAATTCTTCCATACCAAGCTTTGGGAGCTTTCTTGAGACCATACAATGTTTTTTGTAATTTATAGATCATATCCTTTTTGTCAGGATCCACAAAACCTTCAAGTTGTTCCATGTAAACTTATTCTTTAAGAATTCCATTCAAGAATGTAGATTTTACATCTATTTGATAAAATTTAAATCATTTATGTGCAACATAAGTAAGTAAAGTTATAACATCTTCTAAGCTAGAAAGAGGAGAAAAACTTTCACCATAATAAATAACTTCTTCTTGAGAATAATCTTTGCACACTCACCTTGCTTTGTTTTTGGATACTTTGCCATCTTCATTCAATTTTTTTTTTGAAAACCCATTTTCTAATAATTACATTTTTATCCTTGGGTCTAGGAACAAGATTCAAAGTCTTATTCTACTCTATCTATTCTATTTCTTCATTTATAGCTTCAATCCAACTTTCATTATCCAAAGCATCTTTCACTGATCTAGGTTAAAATCCAGCAAGAAAACATGTATCTTTCAATTTGTTTATTGTCATTGTTCCATCTAACTTGTCTCCAATAATCTGATTAGGTGCATGGTGCCTTTTGATGTATCTTGCTAACATAGGTACTTTGGATTTAGAATTTGTTCCACTAACCTCACCATGATATTTTCTATCAAGCTCAAGTGCCACTGTCTGTGATTCAGGTCCATTAGATTTAGTTTGCTCTAGAAATATCTTGGTAGCTTTTAACTGTGACTCAAGTCCTTCAAACTATGACTTAGGTTGCACTCATTGCAACATGGTAGCTTTTGGAGATTTTTGGGACTCAAGAGGTGAAGTCTACTGACTTCCAATTAGATTTTGAAAAGTATCAGGTTCATAGTAGAAAAACTTTCTATAATCCTCAGGTTCTTTGCTACTTTCTTCTTCACTCTTTTCTACAAACTCGTCAATTTTTACATGTACACTTTCTATGATCTTATGATTTGATAAATTCAAACATTTATATACTTTTCTTTTGCAGGAGTATCCTAGGAATATGCCTTTATCACCTTTGACATCAAATTTACCTTTCCTAGATTCCTTTAGGATATAACTTTTGCTAACAAATACTTTCAAGTAACTTACATTAGGTTTGTAGCCATACCATAGTTCAAAAGGACTTTTATTTGAGTCTTTCTTTACCTATACTCTATTCAAAGTATGTACTATAGTGCTAATTTATTCCTTCTAGTATTTGATTGCAACATTCTTTTCCATCATCAAAGTTCTTGCACAATCCATGATGGATTTATTCCTTCACTTAGCTATAAAATTCTACTATGGTGTACCAAGGGTTGATACTTGTCTCTTAATTGCCTTTTCAATGTAGAATTGATTGAACTCATTGAAAATGAATTCACCACCTCTGTCTAATCTCAAACATTTTAGCTTCTTTCCATTTTCTTTCTCTACTCTTGCTAGATACCACTTAAATTTTTGAAATGCTTCATTCTTTTCTTTTAGATACATTACAATCATCATTCTAGAATAATCATTAAAAAAAAGAATGAAATACTTATCTCCATTGTAGCTATCTAGTCCAATAGGTCCACATAATTCTATAAGAACTAGCTCCAATACTTCTTCAAAATGATAGTCCTTTCTTTTGAAACTTGTCTTTCCAATCTTACCAATTTGACAATTTTTGCATAGGCCCATATCAGGTTTCCTTAGACTAGGAATACTTCTTACTCTTTTCTTCTTTCTTATCTTGATTAGATTTTCAAATTTCATATGACATAACCTTGTATGCCATAACCAAATTTCTTCTACTTGAGAAATAAAACATGAACTTTCATTGAGATCTAGGTAGAATAGGTTACCTTTTGTTTGTTTGCTAGACCCAACCAATTTCCTTTTCCATCTAGTAGCTTGGCCTTCCCATTCATGAACTCTACCTTGAATCCAATGTTATTAAACTATGCCACACTTAGTAGATAATGCTTTAGTCCTTTAAGCCAATAAGCATTATTTCATCTAAGTTTATTGGTTAGTGACATACAACCTTTTCCCTTTGTGCAACATGGTTCATTGTTTCCAAATCTCACACTTCTACCATCATAATGTTCTGTATGTTCAAACTTTGTTTTGTCACCAGTCATATAATGTGAGCACCTACTATCAATAATCCATATATCATTTTTTCTAACATGAGATATAAGTTCCATTTTATCTCCTTCCTCGTCAAATACATCCTTTACAACAATATAAACCATTTCATCATCTTCACTATTATCTAAATCCTTAGCCATAAAATACGATTTCTTACCTTTTTCCTTGTAGTCCTTGAAGTTTTGAAATATTTCTTGCTTTTTTATTTGGTGTGCTTCTTTTCATCTTTGTCTTCTTTTTTTGGGCATCTTGCAGCAATGTGTCCAACTTCTTCACAACAAAAACATATTACAAGGATTTTACCTTGATACTTTCATTTACCTTTGGGATACCTTCTTGCAAGAAATGCTTCAATGGCTTCAAGATCACTGACAAAACTGCTTTCCTCCTCACTTTTAGATTGTTTTCTTTTAGAATTTTTAGTTTCTTCTTGAGTGATACCTTGGATTCAAATGTAGACTCAATATTACTATAATTAGGAGTATGATTATCATATTTATCTAGTTCAAATGCAGTCAATCTTCCAACCAGAGCATCCATAGTTATCTTATTATTTAGATCACATCTCATCTCTTGAATAGAAGACACTCTATTTGCATAGATAGGGAGAAGGATTTTGAGTATCTTTCTTACCACTTTTACATATTCAATTTTTCCTCTAGAGGCTTTGATAGCACTAACACTAGCTTTGATTCTCTCATCATATTTTGCAATGTTTTTATCCTCTCTCATTTTCATCTGATCACACTGGCCTCTCAAGCTTTCTTTCTTGGCTCTTTCTATTTTATCATCACCTCCACAAATATCCTTTAGTTTGGTCCACATGTCATGAGTAGTAGCACAATCTTGACCTTATCAAACTCAACATAGTTAAGATTTGATGCAATGACAATCATCATAATGTTATGATTTTTCTTTTTAGCAATCTGTTCCATAATCAATGTTCTAGTAGGAGCCTTGTAAGAATTTTCCAATTATTTCAAACCTGAATCACTAATTTTTTTCCAAGTGCAACTTTATAAGTTCCTATCATGCCTTGAAGTTATCTCTGTTCAACTTGGGAATCTCTCTTTTGTAAGACATCCTAATCTTTAGCTTAGGTTCTTGAAACCTTTCTTTATAAGCACCAAGAAACTTTGATACAAATTGCTCAAAATATAAGAGGAGTAACTAAGAGGGGAGGGGCGAATCCCATATCCCTTAGATGTCAATACATAACATAAACTTCACTTAAATTATTGATGCTCAGTTAATAAATAGGTGCTCAATTTACACTAGTAAACATTGTAACTCAACAAACATTGAAATGAAACAGTAACTCAAAAAATGCAAATCTTAAGATATTATCTATGATTAGCCTTACTTAACATAGTTTCATAAAATAAATAGCATGAACACAAGTGACACCAAGATTTAACGTGGAAACCCAATTTGGGGAAAACCACCAATTGTAACTAGTTATTGATTTTTGCTCTTTTGAAGTGAGCTCTATTAGGAGCCAACTTTGTTAGAGTTAAAAAAAAACATTTTGAGGTATGACCTTGTAAGAGGATTTAATCACCCTATTAGGAGTGGCCTTATTAGAGGTCTTTAGACAATTCAATCTAAAATGCCACCTTGTTTGAGGATTTACAAATAGTTGTTAAGCCAACTCTATTAAGAGATTTAGATCACTCCTAGAATGGTTAGAAAGTAACAATGAGATGACCTAATTTTTTATCTAATTGGATTGTATATTATAGATCTCAATTCTACCTTGTATACTTGATCCTTTCTGATTGAATATATCTTTGTAGCTCAACAAGGATATTTTGCTTATCCTTCTAATTTGTTTCCTCTTACCATCTTCAAATCTTCTATTCTCTTCCACACCTTCAATCCTCAACTTGACCTTATATTTATATCATGCACATTGTCAAGTTGGATTAAATACAACTTAGAATACATAATATTCATTTCCTTAGTCAACTAGAACCAATAAACAAAACTATTGAACTCAAAATGCCAAAATAAGAAAATCCTTCAGTAGGTAACCTTGCTCAGTAGGCACTAACTTAGAAATTATTTTCTTATGTTAACCAAGTGAACTCACTTAACACTACATATTCACAAAGCTCCTTTGGTAATTGAGTGATATCGGTTAACATTGGTTCCAATCAACATTTCCTTCATGAACTGAGTGACCTTAGTTAACACTCAACCTTTGGAATCTTCCCTTTGTCTCCCTAGTGAACTTAGTAGATACTATCTTCTGAAGTTGACAAACTCTGGAATGCTCGGTAGACACATGAAACTATCTTAATCCCTTGAGTGAGCGTGACATAAACTATCTGGCAATGATATTATATCTTGTGTAATATCAAAGACAATACACAATTAACCAATTGTTTTGAATAGACACTTCTTCATTCTTGTTCCTATAGCCTTTGTACCTGTGGGTTCTGGTGTTTCTATTTGATCTTTTAACTCTGCTTCACCTTCATCAACTTTATTATCTTATTTTTTCATGTCTTTATCACTATCTTGTATTAAAGTATTATCTATTTTTATTTCCTTTTTATCTTGCACAACTTCATCCACTTTCACATATACACTTTCAACAAATTTATTCAACCTTTTATTAAATAATTGCAAGATTTACTTTGAGAATAATATCCTTAAAAATATTTCTTCATCACATCTTGAATCAAATCTTCCTATTTTATCATTAGAATTCTAAATTAATAATCTACTACCAAAAAATCTGAAATTTTCAACAGAAGTAGGATGTCCATATCATAACTCATAATGAGTGTACTTAGTTTTTTTCCCTTAGTTGTGCCATGTTTAAAATGTATACTACTATGTGAATTGTTTCTTTCCAATATTAGTTTGGTACTTTAGATTCATCTAACAAAGTCCTTGCCATTTCTTTCACTATTAAGTTCTTTCTCTCAACAACTCCATCTTGTTGAGGTGTCCTAGATGTTTCATATTGTCTTTTGATTCCATGTTTTTCACAATAATCAACAAGGTCATATGAAGTTAATTCACCACCTTAATCTGATCATAAGCATTTAATCTTCATGTCTGACTCATTTTAACCCATTTTCTTGAAAATCTAAATACCTTTGATTTATGCTTTAAGAAAGTTACCCATGTCATTCTTGTATAATCATATATAAAAAGCATGAAATGCTTTTCACCATTTAATGGCATTATCCTTGTAGGACCACATAAATCAGTATGTACTAATTGCAATAGTTTATAAGAAAACTATTCTTTTGAAGAAAAAGATTACTTTGGTTTTTTACCATGTTGATTGCCTTCACAAATAATATTATTTGTCTTACTTATACATAGCATACCATGCTTACTAAAGTTTACCAAGTTAGTTACTAACTTTTACTACTTTCTGATGCATACCCCAAGCCTTTTTACTACTTTTTGATACATAACCAAATTTCATTCACCTATCCCATAAGGAAAACATCTTCTTGATTGTTAGTATTCATTATATCTTTTAAATTGTATACATTACCTTTATATCTTTTACTTGATGCAACCAACTCTTTGGATCTTAATTTGATTTGACAACCATGATCATCAAAAACAACTTCATATCCATGATCATAAATTTTACTAACACTTAAAATATTTTACTTTAATCCATCAACATATTACACATCATGAATGGAAATTTTTTCACTAAGTATAGAAGAACCTAAACCTTTAATTTTGCTTGAAGAATCATCACCAAAACTAACATTGCCACCTTTGTAGTTAATCAATTTTTCAAACTTTGTTTTATCTTTTGTCATGTGTCTATAAAAAACACTTTCAATTATCTACAAGTCCTTTTCTTTAAAATTTAGATCCATTTGAACAAACATAGACTTATTAATCTTAGGCTTCCATATCTTAGTCACTTTAATATCAAATTCTCTATCAACTTGTAGACTAGCATAAAATTGATCATTATGAAATGACTTAGTTTTGCAATTCCTCATAACATGACCAAACAGATTACATTTGTAACATTTTAGGAAAGGAATAACCAAAATTAAACTTTGAATACATCCTTGACATGTATCCACAATTACTTATTCTATGTCCATAATGATGACACATGAAGCAATACCCATCAAAGAAAGAAGTGAACATGTTTGAGTATCTTTTACCCATGAATGAAATGTTTGATATAACCTAATTTTTATTATTATAAATTTGATTAAAGTATTCATTTCTACCTTCATTTGAAGTGGTAGTATTCTAATTTTTATCCTTACTTTTAGATTTAAATATCTCAAATAAAGATTTATCTTTCTTGTCACTAGAACATTGTCCAAGTTCAAAACCAATTCCTATTAGGTCATTAGTTCTTTTTTTCCTTAAGATATCATCCAAAGTAGTGTTATCATATTTTTATAACTTTATTTTATACAATACTACTTCATTCATTAACCTCATACATTCCTAGTCTTTAGAACTTATCTCTTCCTTAGTGACAAACACAATTCTCTTTTGTTCCTCAACTTGTAATTTCAATTCTATAACTTGTTGGTTTGACTCCTTAGATTCTTTTTAAAAGTTCACTTTCCTTTAAGAATTGAATTTACCTAACACTTAAATTCATTTTTAATTCCTCGATATTTCTAAGGGCATAAAGAAATTCACATTCTAAATCAGCCTCAACAAGTTCAACATCATCATCACTATTTGATTCTTGACAAGTAGTTTCTATAGCCATGAATAAAACTTAATTTTCATCACATTCAAAACTATTAGATTTACTATCTGATACACCAGCAATCAAACTCTTCTTCTTCTTAAAGAACTTCTTTTTTTTATAGAATTTATTTTTAGTTAATTTCTCTTTGTTGTCAGCTTCTTCATCATGAATATTATAAAGACATTTAGATGCAAAGTGTCCTATTTTACCACAATTAAATAATTTTAAAGGAAGTTTACCTTTGTATTTACCTACTCCTTTCTTTAATTTACTTGATAAATGTGCTTCAAGAACATTAAGATCTTCTAATTTTGAAGAGACTTGCTTCACTTTCTTTTCCACGTTGAATGCTCCTTCCTTGCTTATGGATTCTTTCTTTCAAAACTTTCTCATTTCATAAGCTACAAGTGCTCCATGAATATCTTCCATTGTATACTTGATAATATCTCTATTTTATTCTATAGAACATATCTTAGAATCAAATTTATCAGGAATAGATCTCAAAATTTTCTTTACAACATCAATATCATCAATTTTTTCACCAAGTCCACTTATGCCATTTACAGTTTCATCTATCTTAAGGAGATAATATTCTACCTTTTCATCATCACCCACCTTAAGGTCTTCAAATATTGCTTTTAAATTTAAAATAAAATATTTATATTTATTTATTTTAAATTTAATGATAATTAAAATTATTATTGATTTGTCAATATTCAAATGACCTAGAATCTTATAGACTTTCCACATTTTATGGATATTGCTGATGTGGAATTAGTTTTGTACATGGAGTCCCTACATATGATATAAGAGATCTTGATTCCACACTAGGGCCTTGAGTTCACTATGAAAATCATAACCCTAAGTCATAGAATTATAAGTCAACTAGCTTAATCTATGTTTGTATGAGTTGGGGCCATGAGGTTATTATTCTACTTAGGATTACTTTTGACAAGAAAGGATAAGATGTACATCATGTATTTCATGCTTTTTTGGTTGACCTTGTATTCTTTTAAAAATTGTCAAAATGGAAATATTCTAAGGTGATTCATAAATTGAATACCTCATATTTTTTTATGGTTTCATTATGACAATAATTAGATGTAATTGTGTTTAGTATTTATTTCTTTGCATGAGTGAGAAGATAGATGTGAATTTTTGTCATCTATTGAGGTAGGTAATTGATGGTTGACTTTGCACTATCTTATGCATGCCTACAACTTTTTTAGACTTGGCTTGTGATAGAAATAAAAATATGTATTTTATTTTGTAAGTGACACATGGTGACTATGTGGTGCTCTAGTTTCGATACAAGATTCCTTTAGATTCTTGGAATAACCTAGCATGATATTGTTGATCTCTAAGCCTAAGATTACAATTAGTGTCTAACACTTAGTCATTTCCAAGGCACCATTCGACGATCATCACTGCAACCAAGCCATTTAAAGAAGGTTGACCTGCATAGGACTTATTTATATTTTACCATAGGTCAAGCAAGTCAAAGGTTTCTGAGCACCCTAGTAGAGACAAGTTAACATACATGATAGGTAAGACTATCATTTAATGCCAAGTGAGTCAGTATCTATCAAGTGTATAGAAACTGAGTGATGTAGCATGAATGTTAGTTATGATCGAGCATCAGAACATAAAAGTTCCAAGTAAACCAATATTGATATATAAGTTTTTAAGTGCACAAACACTTATGTAAATCATTCTAGCCAACATATACATAATATTTAAAAGATTGTAGAGAAAATTAAGGAGAAGATTACTTATTTCATTAGATCACATTAATCCCAAGAAAATAAAATTAACCAATAAAAAATTTAGAAGGTTAAAATGGAAAAAGGATGAAATATGGATCATAGATGATAATCTAGAACTTGTGAACCATCACAAGGTAGGAGGATCCGCAAAGGAGATTTCCTAGCCCCCAGCAAATAACCACATAGTGGAAACACAATAGTAAGAAGCGATAACACAAGATCTGATACCAAATGACAATCCTTGATTCATAGATATAGAACTAATTACATGCAATATTCCTAATTGTAAGGCCTTCTGGGTTAGGGCCAATTACAAATAGAAAATTACAAAATCAGTTCTGCAAGATCCAACATGATCCAATCCAAACCCTAGCTAGTCTAGATCCACACTCAGGTAGAAATCCCCAAGGAAGATCTCAACTTGTGCTCACAAGCCCACCAAAAAATATCCTTGTTTTACAAGCTATAGGTACTAGATTTCCTCCAACTTCATTCAAGATCCAAGTGTAAACTACCTCACATTTGGTGCTCTGTTCACAGACTCAGGAAAACTCACTCTTCAGCTACTCCTCTTCTTCATGATGAATGAATAATGACTAAAGACTTCCACACAACCCTATTTATACCAATCTAAGAAAAAATTCAGCCCAAAACACAAATTAAACACAAATACATAAATTAAATGACATAAGTCAGCCTACAACAGTAATTAAATGTCCAAAAATCAATATCTAATTAAAATCATGATATCTCCTAGCTCTAATTGAATTAAAACTCATGCTTCAAATTATAGGTAGAAATCTAGGTCCTCTAAAACTCTTGAAACTTTCATTCTCTAAAGCATTTTGGAAAATTAGTTACACAACATGCAACAGACACCAAAATAATATATTGCTAGAAGAAAGGTAAAATGACTCAAATTTCAACTCAATCCATCCAATCTCTATGCAATCATGAGGAAAGGTTCTCTAATGTGTCTTCAACACATCCCTAACCATGAAAAGCATTAATCCACTAAAACCCAAGCTTAATGTTCCTGCACCAGACTCCCCATGTAAATAGAAAATTGTGTCCCATACTTTGATTCTCAAAGAAAGATCAATAACCATCTTTAGCTTCACCAAAGGCTTCCACTCCAATAGGGACAAGAAAACCAATTTTATCATCATCCAAATCTACATTACTCTATCAAACACTAGAATCTCAACCATCCAATCATCATGCTCACACCCAAGAACAAACTGAGCATAATGATTCAACAACAAATAATCACCCACATTAGCAATAACATGTAGATTTTCATCAACACATGAAAAAATTACAACACCAACAATCTCATTGCTCACAACAAGAAGCTCTATAATACATAACTTACCACCAACAAAAACTAGATCATCCATGACCAAGCACTCTATAATTCAATCTCAAACTTAGCCAACTGATCATGAAAACCAACCTCTATCCTAGCATCAATAAGGATAAGAATATCTTTAGCAACAAATTCCAGCTACTTTGCAAGTTTTGTATTAGACTCCACAATCTAATCAAAAAAACCAAACTCAACCTTGCTATGCCATCTTAGAAAAAATCCTCTCCACCACATCAAAGAGATTTAGAATCATCTTAGAGTCCAATCCTCTCAGAGGCATATCCCAAGATCTTCATAAACCCTCTACAACAAATCTTTTTCATGCTCCTTGTGACAAACCCAAATTGTTTGCAAGTCAGATCGCAACTTGCCACCTTCATGAATAATTAGGAACCACATCACAAGTCTAGGACCACAGATCCACAATCCAAAAACTCTCTATGATCATGCCTCAACAAGATTAGTCTTCCATCTTTGCATCCATTGATCCATTTGCAAGCCCTCTACAGTTGCAAGTTAGAACCATGATCTACCACCTCACTGTTAGGATAGACCACAGACAGAAATAAAAACTACATGCAAATATAACCAATAACAGAAAATAATAGAACACACAGAAATGAACACAAGGCACCAAGATTTAACATGGTTCACCCAATCCCTGGGCTACGTCCACCAAACAGCAAGTCCGATCTTATTACAATCTAGTGATTACAACCTGATTACAATCCGTAATCCCTTACAGATCAATACCGCCACAAGAAACAATTTCATATCACACATAATGAAAAATACCCAACCCTAAGCCCTTTTATACAAGTATTAAACCGCTTTAGGGTTATAACATGTCAGCCATATGTTGGCCATAATATGTCGGCTACCATGTTGGCCACTGCCCAAAAAAATTTTTACAGGGCGATGCCCTAAACCCCACTATTTATGAAGTATGTATGGTACTTTCCTGATCAGTCACCACAATCTAACAATCTCCCACTTGGGGACTGATCAGGCTCCACACTAAACAACAATCTCCCACTTGGAGACTGATCCTGTAGCAATACCACTATCACATGGGGCTCCTACTAGATCAAACCATCCTAGACTCTATTGTCCTTTTATTCATGGTTAGTCTAAAAGACCAACTAAAACTGAAGAGGAGTTCAACTTCTCCCTAGTTACAACCTTTGTCAACATATCTACTGGATTTTCATTGGTATGTATCTTCTCCAAATTTAACTGTCCATCCTCCAAAACTGATCGAATGAAATGGTACCATAGCTGTATGTGTTTGGTCTTAGAAGGTAGAGCTGAATTCTTAGCAAGATAAATGGCACTCTGACATAGTTCCCTGATTCTTGGCTTTTCCTTCCAACGGCTTCCATAGATCCTTCTAATATAAATAGTCTTCCATTTGCATCTTCCATAACTAGAAGTTCTGCCCATTAAACCTATCAACCCTCAACTTACCCTCGTCTGCCATCGCTCCCACTCAACTATGAGACCCTTACTTAACCGTGAGACTTTCCTGTAGAGAATAACTAAAAGACAACCTTGCTCTGATACCACTTGTTAGGATAAACCACAGACAGAAATAAAAACTACATGCAAATATAACCAATAACAGAAAATAATAGAACACATAGAAATGAACACAAGGCACCAAGATTTAACGTGTTTCACCCAATCAATGGGCTACGTCCACCAAATAGCAAGTTCGATCTTATTACAATCCAGTGATTACAACCTGATTACAATCTGTAATCCCTTACAGGTCAATACCGCCGCAAGAACCAATTTTGTTTCACACATAATGAAAAATACCCAATCTTAAACCTTTTTATACAAGTATTAAACCACTTTAGGGTTACAACATGTCGGCCATATGTCGGCTACCATGTACAGTACTTTCCTGATCAGTCACCAAAATCTAACACTCACAACCAAGAGATCTAGGACTCCATAAAGAAAATCCACCAACAAATCAAGATTAACCTAGATCTACTTCTCCAACTGAAGTCCTAGTGAAAAATGCCTCAACTTCAACAATTTATCTACACACTCAAGAAAAACCTTCACTCTAATACCAACTAACATAGTGTAAGGCAAGAGAATGCCCAAAGGAGATGTCCTAGCCCTTAGCAAATAACCATGTAGCGGAAAGACAATAGCAAGAAGCAATAACACAAGATCTGATACCAAATTACAATTCGTGATTCATAGATATATAACTAATTACATGCAATATGCCTAGCTACAAGGCCTTCCAATTTAGGGCCAATTACAAATAGAAAATTACAAAATCAGTTTTGCAAGATCTTAACATGATCCAATCCAAACCATAGCTAGTCAAGATCCACACTCTAGTAGAAACCCCTAAGGATGATCTCAACTTGTGCTCACAAGCCCACCAAGAAATCTCCTTGTTTTCCAAGCCACAGTGACTAGCTTTGATCTAACTTCATCCAGTATCCAAGTGTAAACTACCTCACATTCAGTGCTCTGTCCACACATTCACAACTCCATCACAATCTTGCTAGAAACTGCCTCACATTCAGTGCTCTATTCATAGATTCAAGAAAACTCACTCTTTGGCTACTCCTCTTCTCCATGATGGATGAATAATGACTAAAGACTTCCCCACAACCCCTACTTATACCAATCTAAGCCACAAGTCAGCCTAGAACACAAATAAAATACAAATTCATAAATTAAATGCCACAAGTTGGCCTACAACAATAATTAAATGCCCAAAAATTGATATCCAAGTCAAATTGTGATATATCTTAGCTCTTATTGAATTATAAGTCATGCTTCAAACCATAGGTAGAAATATAGGTCCTCTAAGACCTCTAAAAGTTTCATCCTCTATCTCATTTTGAAAAATTAGTTACATAGCCTGCAACAGGCACCAAAATAATATATCTCCAGAAGAAAGGTAAAATGACTCAAACATCAACTCAATCCTTGCAATCTCTATGAAATCATGAGGAAAGGTTATCCAATGTGTCTCCAACACATAACTAACCATGAAAATCATAATTCCACCAAAACCTAAGCTCAATGCTCCTGCATCAACTTGTTAATCTCATTTTGGTTTTGAAAAAGTAATGATAGAAAACTTAGTTATTATCCAGCTGAGTTAGTTTGTGATAACTATGACCAAGCTACTATTTATGCCAAATGAATAGTGGATACTGAGTGATTAGAGAAAACCAAGTGATCTATATGAGCCAAGTGATTAGATAATTATAAGAATAAGTGTCCATACAATACATATCGAGTGATATGATAAGTCAATGTTGAGAACTAGTAGTTGTTGAGTAGTTTGTGTTGAGTCACTTAGGTGTAAATCAAACAATGTATGCCAAGAAGATAGTGTGTGTCAACTAATTTAGGTGTCAAGCAATAATATTTGCTAAGCCATTTAGGATCTAAGTAAATAACATTGGAGCATAGTTAAGGATGAGCATCAGAAGCCTATTGATCCCAAGGAATTAGTAAATTACATAAATGTTTGTAATGGTAGAAAATCCTATCATGCATCCCTATGTGACCCATGTAGCCAATCATAAAAAGGCAAGGTTAAGTTGGTAATAGTAATCAACTAGAACTATTGATAATGGACTAAGATCATATCCAAATTCCTATTTAAAGAGGTAAACCCTAAGGGGGAGAAATGAAATGAGGAGAGATGATGGGAAATATGAAGACAAGTATCTTATACAAAAGGAAGCATGGAGAAGATGCTTAATTGAAGGTTAAGCATTGCAGAACTAGTTGATGAGAACATAACCAGTTGTGAAGAGAAGCAATGAAAGGTCATAGAAGATAAATCATATTAGAAGGATCAAGACATAAACCATAAAGCGGAGATTTTACATCTAGTAGAGAGGTGCTAACTGAAGGATCACGTACTAAATTATTTTGATAGGTGACACATGGTAAATCTTTTCATAGATTACTCCTAACATAATTTTGTAAATATCCTAACAAAGTGTTTACTTAATTGTGAGTTTAAACCCTTTAGTCAAGGTAAGTCCTAATAGTCTTTGTAAGCCTTTAACTAGGAAGATCTCTCATAAGGTAGATCATAGTTTATGATAAAAAATTTGTAGCCATAACTGGCCACACTTTGTTATTGCAGTAGTGAAGATTTGTGGGTATCATCCACATCTCAATTTTACCTTGGAGGGTTTCTTCATAACCAAAATATTTTGTGTTATGTGTTGATTTACATAATGCTATGGACAATGGTGAAATGTTTTATGGTTAAAAGTTTTAAGTATTGATTCACACCCCCACCCCCCCTGGCCCTCCATCACCCTCCCCCACCCCCCCCACCCCCACCAAAATAATAATAATAATAATTCTCATTCATATTTCCAACAATTGGTATTAGAGCAGAGTTCTCTTGAAGGAAAAGTTTGACATCTTTAGAGATAACATCTTGAAGATGGAAGTCTACAATCTGGGAAAGATTATTGAGAACTAGAAGATTGAAATAGAACTTTCCCTACATCAATTGAAGGAAGAAAGAGATGAGTTGAAACAATCATTAAAGAGAAGAAAAGATATGGCAATTTAGCAAAATGACACTGAATATCAAGATATAAACACTGCAAGATTGTTTGAAGAAAATAACTACAAATAATTTGATGTAACAATTGTAAATCTAATTGAAAAGAATGGTGCCCTAAATGAAGAAGTCAAAAATCTAAAAAGAGAACAAGAAATTCAACTAGTTATGTTGTGTGAGATATCCAAACTAAAAAAGAAAGATGAGATAGATAAAGTGATGATTCAAGAAGATAAAATAATACTAGAAAATAAACTTGAGGAGAAGTCATCAGATGTTCAAAAACTTGCAAACACTCAACTAGACATGATGAATCAATTAATGCTTGCTAATCAAGATCTGAATAGGAAAGACATTGTGATTACAATTTTGAAAATCACAGGATGACCTACTACATAATGAATTGAGAAGAGAGAGAAGGAATTCATTGAAAGGTTTAATAATCCTACTGAAGCCACAAAGCACTTTGAAAAATTGATGAACACATCAATAACAAATGATAATACTATTGGATTGGGATATTCTACTTCTAAGGAAGGAGAATCAACTAAAAGTGGTGAGAAAAGGAGTAATAAGGGAAAGATTAAGAAACCCACTTGTCACCATTGTGGTAAATTAGCTCATACAACAAATGTTTATAAAAGAAAAACTTGCAATCAAGACACTACTATAATTATAAGAAGCAAGGAAATCAAGAATAGGAACACAAGACCAAGACCATCAACACTTAGAAATTTGAAGGATACTATTACAATTGTTAGAAGTATGGACACAAGGCATATGCATGTACATCCAAACCTAAGTGGACATCAAACAAGCAACCGAAGGTACATCATCATACAAATTCTTATTATTGGGATTACAATACAAGATACAATTGTTGCTATTGTGGAGAATATAGTTAAATTCTTGAAAATTGCACAAGGACACATTTTAGAGGAAATTACAACATGTGGTTGAATGATATTTTACGCTTTAGTTGTCTTAAGGTTGGTCATGTAAGTATAAACTATCCAACTCAGTCACCTACACTGAGCAATGAATTCAATAGAGGTAAAGATGAAAATGAACAAGACATGGATAAAGAAGGAAGATGGTAGAACTTCAAGCCAATATGAGGTCACCTTATCCAATGGATCCAATCATCACATCACCCACAACTAGGTGATCAAAGGTATGTGTGGAATTGACATCTAAAATGATATATTTTGCATCAGTTCCAAGCATCTAAGGAATAAAAAGGATCTATCAACATGAATTAAGATGTAATGAAGTGATTAGAAGGATGAGACACTTTATTGTTATGATATTTTCTATGTTGTTACTGAGTATTGGAAGAATTTTGTTACTATCAAGTGATGAAGGAATTACTAGAGTTGCCAAGTTTTATATGATGACCAAGCACATTGAAAATCTCATAGCAACTAATCTTACAACTATGTAAGCACTAAGCATTAATTGCAAGTTTTTCAAGGCTATTTAGTTAACTTTTTGAGCCATTTGCACTTTCCAAGAAATTGAAGAGTAAGAAGGAAAATTTTGAAAGAGATTCCAGTGACTACAAAAAAAGATTTAATTGCTACATGACACTACTTATAAAATTGAAAGGTAGTTCACTTGTGTCAATTTACATTATTTTACGTTTGCAAACTCCATCAAGTTAAAATGGTAGCAAGCTCTCTGAAAAAAAGAGAAGGGAATATATAAAGGTTACAAATGTTTAGTTAATTAGTAATGATGTATGAGTTCCTCCAAAATTCAAAGCCATACCTAAAATTTCATACGAGGGAGATCCTTCAAGTGCATTATCAATGATCCCAATAAAGGTTTTCATGATTCATGATGTGAGGTGTTTCTATATGTGAAAAGTAGGTGAAGTGGGAGACCTAGATATTAGAGAAACCTACTAGAGGTTGTGTGAGAACAAAATCATGAAAGAGGAGAACAAGATTGTATAACAAAGAGGGTTAATGCATTCCCTAGATTTTCCTCAAGTATTCAAAATAGAATGGATCAAGATCATTTTGAGTGGAATGCATGATAGTTACCTATGGTTGGAAGATGGTCCCATCAAGATTACTAAATGAATTATTCACAGGGTAATAGGGTATTCTATCCTAGAAAGAGTTAAGCCCATGAGGAGTGATACAAATTAAGTTATTGAGAAGAATATAAGAGCTATATAGAACAAGAGGGGAATGCCAATTGATACAATCACATACCTTATTATTGTATTTGTAGTGAATGTGATATCAAACAAATTTTACTAGTCTAGTTGACTCAATAGTGTGTTATGTGTTGAAGTAGACCTCAATTATAAGATTGTTAAAAATGATCACAACTATGATCCAGCCGAGCTACAACTTTTGCAATTATGAAAAAATATTAAAGCAATTAGTTTAGCCAACAATTCACAATGTAAGTTTGGATCACTTCTTATTTACACATTCTTCTATGTGATAAAAACATTTCCTACATTTGGAAAAGTTTTATGGAAGAAAAATTGGCTAATTACCCAACATATACGAGAGTACATTGAGAAATTAGGTGAAAATTTTGACTCAGTAATGACTAGATACTTTAAAGATTTCAAGAAGTCTATGAAGTAGGTAATAAGGATATATGTATCTCTAGTGGAGCAACATTATAATTACATTTATTTCCTAGTAGATGTTGACTACATATATGTCAAGGTAAATATTTCAAGGGTGATATGCTTGAAACATTTATCTTATGAGGTAAATGTTGATGAAACATTCATAGCCTTCACTGCATTACTGGTAGAAGACATAGACAATGATGCAATACCATTTGGAAATTATGAAGAAGTTAAGGAAAGGATTACTAAAAACTTGTAGACTACCAGTATTTATAGGAAGAAGAACAAATTAATGAAGAAACTAAAATAACAACTTGGTGAGGATGAAGAAGAAGAAGAAGAATGTCAAGGACCTCTACAATTGACATGAGGACAAGGTGAGGATCAAGGCTCAGATGATGAAGATGAAGGAACAAAAGAAAGTGTAGAAGCCAAAGAAGACAACAAAGAAGAAAGAATAGAAGCCAATTGTACCTTTGACAAGGTCAAGCACTAGGGCTACCACTGCACAAGAAAAAGAAGCCAAAGGAAAAGGAAAAAGAAAGGATGATACATCAAAATGGAGTGATCTTGCATAGAAAAAAAGGAGGAAGTATAAACCTTAAGAGGAACTAGATGATGAGAAGACTGAATTAAATGACATCAGGGTCAATTCAAAGTGGTAAGCCACAATCCTTCATTGAATATTGATAATCTATGTAAGAATATAAAGAATGATGTAGATTAATTTGGATTTGAACATATCAATTTTGATAAGTTAGATAAAGGAGACAAGAAAGATATAAAAGAGGCTATATATGATATGATGACCACATTTAAAACTACTCCTTTAGAAATTGCGAATTCAATACCTAAGAGTTTATATTAGAGAGTAGAATAGAAATAGAAATTCACTATGATGATTGAAATAAAGATATTGTAGTTCAAGTTATGCCTATGCTAGACAAGCAATAAATTGAAAAAGTCATAGACAAGTATAAAGGAATATTTTCTCCAAAATATAGGGCTTTTCACATTCTAAGGAAACAAATTGAAGAGATGGTAACCAAAAGTACATTACTTTGGAAATGAATCTATGGGTTAACCACAAAGGTATTAGACAATAATGTGGATACAATGGAAGAGAAGGAAGGGATAGTGGAAGAAAAGGAAGATATAGAGAAAGAGAAGGAAGATACAATACAAGACACTAGTCTTCCTTAGGAAGCACAAGAGAGTCACAAAGTCTCTGTTACTATTGAAAAAGTTCCTGATAATACTACACAAAAAGTAAATCCTCTCATTGATGATGACATTAAGAAATTGGAACAAAAATCAATTGTTGGATCCATGCCATGCATTGATCCTATACTAGTAAGTGTTAGGAATAAGGTGTCTTGACCTTGGATAATTACTATTTTTATTATTATTTTTGTAAATATATTTTTTGCAAATAATGCAATTTAAGTGTGAGTGTAAATGTGTAGTTGGCATGTTTGATGTGTCACTCCACTTGTATGTGTTAGCATCTTGAATTGTGTGTAAGGATATAATGAAAAAAATGGTTATGAAAAATTCCTATGATGTGTAAGAGTTATCTTTGGAAGATGTGATGATGGGTGAAGATGTGAAGACATGTGGCAATTGATCACTAAGTACTATACACTCAAGTCTCTCTATCTAGTGTGTGGTGTTTGAGGCATCAACCTAAATTTTTTTTGGGTTCTTACTTTTCTAGATAATGGTAAAACCCTAATATGGTTCTTCTTTGGAGGTTTCCATAAAATGGAAAGTGCATGATATAAGTGACTTTATGGTTGCAAATAGGTGAGAGAGAAAGTGTATTGTTGGTAGTGTTTTGGTGCGACTGGATTTTTCTTCTATGTCTTGAAAGAACTTGCATTGCAAGTGTGTTGTAACCTTTGTGTTGAAGATAATACATTGTGCAAGTTTTGGAGGGGTGGGGTTGTTTTAGTGAATGGTTCTTCCCCACTGACATATTTTTGTGTTTATGTTTTCTTTCTGTATCTATTTTTTGTATTCATGGTTGACTACAATATTGTTGTTTACATATTATTGAATCTAAAATTATAACGATTTAAATAGAATTTGTACAATACTTTCCTTAATGGATTAGTGTAGGAAGCTATTTTTGCACCTGAGTTTCCTTACAGTAAGGATTGATGAAATTTCAAAGGCACCCATTGAGATAAACAACAATATGCATCTAGTGTGCCCCCACAAGATTCAAAAAGAAGAAGAAAGAATCACATGATGCAAAAGAAAAGGATCAGGAATCTCAAATACAACTAGCATGTCAAGATAAGGTTTTGGAGAAGAAAGGTCAAATTACTAATGTACCATCTTCAATGCCTACATTTCTCATTAAGAGGAAAGAGAAAGAGGAAGATACACCAGCTATATTACTACCTCATTGAAAAAGTTTAGGAATACCAACCATTTTTATAATTGATAAGGAAGGAAATGAAGAGAATAAGGGTTAGGAGGATAGTCATAAGCCCACATCACCAAAGCTCACTAAAGATAAAAAGGAGGGTCATCAAGTAGAAGAGGATAAGAGGACTGCTAAGATAGAGGAACAAGTTTCTAAATAGACACTAGTTACCTTGCCAGTTACTACATCTCCTCACATTAGCCATACTCTTCAAGAACATAGTACTCAATCCACTCCACTATAGATATCAGTACCAAGTACCAAAACACCAAAGAGTGTTGAAACGACATCACTTGAGGATGTGATTTTGGATAAAGTGATTATATTACTATAGTTAAATCCTACGACAATTACACTTGAATAAATGGTGATACTCCAGGAGGCCTTACAAATAAAATCCAAGCAAGAGAAGCTCAGGAGAGAGAATAAGAAAAAACAAGTTTTAAATGAAATAAAAGATTTTGTTGTTGATGCTTTTGATATTTTAGACTCATTTTCCAATAAGCCTATTAGAGACTAACTTGTACATATAGTTGATAGGATAAAAGAAGAAGACTTGGAGACTAATGTAAAATTATTGGAATGGTTTGAAAAGAAATTTTGTAAAAAGGTCATGGATAAGATATGTAGTGCTATTGAACTCAGATAAGTTAATTTATCATCAAAGATGGAGAGTGTGAAGAAATTTTTGGATAACATTTATTCTCTATATAGTAAACTATGCAATGTCGATTTCTTCTATCAAGAAACTCAACGTCCAATTGATAGGTTAAAAGAAGATTTGAAGACTATTGGATCTTCATTGAAGGCATCTCCTAGCATCACTCAATTACATTATCATATACTATTGATAACACAGAGCATGCTTGTTGAGTTACAAGAAAATGATGCAAACATAATATCAACATTGATCAACATTCAGTCTATGTTGACTACACACATAGAAGTTTTGCAAAAAGATCTAGCATTTGTAGAAACGTTGTTGAAGAAAGATTCACATCTTTCAACACAAGAAGGTCTAGTTGATATGACAAAAAATTTAGAAATATGGATCCAAGCTTTAGATGCAGCCAAAGAAATTCAAATTTATAAAAGCAATCATTATGAATGTACACCAACCATTTTTGGGTAAATACACTTTAAGTGTACAATGCAACTAATATAACTATCACTAAAGGGAAATTTTGTAAATTTTAAATTTTTGAGAATTTTTTCAAGGCAGAAGAGAGGAAATATTATTTTGAAGTAGAAGTTACAAAATAGAAATGAAATATTTACTTGGGGGAGTAACAAGGTAATGACAACATTCAACATATTTGTAAATTTTGAAGATTTTGAAATTTTGTATAGAGACTAAGCAAAGATTATACATTTTTTGACTTATGCCTGAAATAAAATAGTATATGCCATGACAAAGCATTTTTTCTACTCATTTTTAAGGGGGAGATTACTAATCTCATTTTGGTTTTGACAAAGTAGTGACAAAACACTTAGCCATTATCTAGTAGAGTTAGTTGGTCATCGTTGCAATTGAGCTACTACTTAGGATGAATGAATAGTGCGCGCTAAGTGATTAGTGTGAGGCGAGTGATCACAACATAATAAGTATAAGTGTCTATACAATACATGTCAAGTGATATGATAAGTTAGTGCCAAGCACTAGTAGGTGTCGAGTAGTGAGTGTGTGTCAAGTCACTTAGGTATTGAGAAAACAATGTATGATGATTAGATAGTGTGTGTTGAGTGATTTAGATGTTGAGCAATAGAATGTGTCAAGCCATTTAGGAGTTGAGTAAAAAATATTAGAGCATAGCTAAGGCCAAGCATCAGAAGCCTATTGATGTTGAGTAATAAGTCAATGACATAGATGTTTATAATGGCAAAAAATCTTATGTAAACCATTTTTTGCTTAAATGGACATTAATTATTCAATATTAAGAGATGAGGATCAATTCAGCTCGCATATCCCTATGAAACCCATGCATCCAATAAGAAAAAAGGAAGATTAAGGTGGCAATAATAATCAACCAAAGTCTTTGATTATGACCTAAGATCATCTCCAAATGCCTATTTAAAGAGGTAAACCCTAAGGGGTAGCAATGAGATGAGGAGAGGAAAAGGGAGATATAAAGATACACATCTTATGTGAAAGGAAACATGGAGGAGATTCTTAATTGAAGGTTAAGTATTGTAGAACCATTTGATGGGAACAAAACTAGTTGTGAAGACAAGAAGTGAAGGGTCAGAGAAGATAAATGAGATTAGAAGGATCAAGACATAAATTGTAAAGAGGATATCTGGCATCTAGTAGAGAGTTGCTAACTAAAGGATCAAGTACTGAATCATTTTGATAGGTGATATAGGGTAAATATCTTATAAGAGTAGTCCTAATAGACTTTTGTAAATCTCCTAATAGAGTGCTTACTTAATTGTGAGTTTAAATCATTTAGTCAAGGTGAGACCTAAAATTATTTGTAAAGCTTTAACAAGGAAGACCTCTTATAGGGTAGATCATAGTTTATGGTCAAAACTTTGTAGCCATAATTGGCCACACTTTATTTTTGTAGTAGTGAAGGTTTATGGGTGTCATCCCCACCCCAATTTTACCCTGGAGGGTTTCTGGGTAAGAAAAATATTTTATGTTATTGTTAATTTACATTATGCTATGGATGTGATGCATGCTTAAATATTTTAGTTTACATGTTAAGTTATAAGATGGAAGATGGTGAAACTTTTTATGGTTAAAAGTTTTAAGTACTGATTCAGCCTACCCACTTAGAACTTACTTTCCCATTGATATGTCCAACAAAACTTTCTACAATTATCTAGTTAAGAAGGGTTCCAACCCTAAGATCATCTAATGAGCTGAAGTGAAGAAATAAACAAGCTAAGTAAATAGCAAAGGAAGGATAAGTCAGAATGGAGATAAGAGAGAGAAAACAAAGTAGTGAAGGACAAAATAGAGCATATCAGATAAGGAGATTAGATTTTTAATAAGGAGATCCCTAAATATCTTTCAAAGAAAACTGAAGGTTTAGGTACTAAATCAATTTTGATAGGTTGAGTCAAGGAAAAACTCTTATTAGAGTGGTTCTAATAGATCATATTTAAATCTCCTAATAGAGTCCCTTCTTTAATGTAAGTGTAAAATCCTTTAAAAGGGTAAGACCTAACAATCATACAATCTTTTAATAGAGAAGAACCCTTATAGGGTAGATCATCAAAAGTGATCAAATTATAGACCCAATAAGAGAACTTTGTTGTTGCAGTAGTAAATATTTGTGGGTTTCACCCCCACCCCATTTTTACCTTCAACTTGAACTGTTTTTGGGTTACCAAAATCATTGTGTTATGAGTTTATATTTTTATGCATGTTATGATTAGATAGATTTCATTTCAATATTATAATCTTATGTTTATATGGTATGAGATCTAAGTTATTCAATGGATTAAGTGTGAATATAGTTAATTATTTTATTAGTGAAAAGTTTTATAGATCCTAATTCACCCCTACATCCCCTCTCAATCTCTTGTTTCTTATTGAGATTTCCAGCAATTAGTATTAGAGCTGAGTTCTCTTGAATGAAGTCTAACAACTTGAGACACAAGATCTTGAAATGGAGGAATATAAAATGGGAAAATCATTGAGAACTAGATGAGTAAAATATAGATCATACTACAACAACTTGATAGAGAAAAAGATGAGTTGAAGAAATCCTTAAAGAAAAGGGAAAGATATGGACATTCAATAGAATGAAAAACTCTACAAGGAATTTTAGATAGAAGGATTTCTTATTAGCAGAAATACTAATGATAGTGATGCAACAATAGTATATCTACTCAAGAAGAACAACATCTCAAACAAAGAAATCAAAGAACTAAAAAGAGAATAGAAAATTGAATAAGTAAGACTATGTAAAGTGACTAAACAAAAGAAGAAATTTGAAGAAGATAAAATCATGGTTGAAGAAGATAAAAGATAACTTGTTACCAAACATGAAGAAAGATCATTTGATGTGCAGAGGCTTACAAACAATAAATTGAACATTATGAACTAGTTGTTACTATCAAATCAAGAGTTGAATAGAAAGGACATGTAGAAGTAAAGTGGCTAAAATTCTATATCAACATGAATCAAGATGCATTAGGACAAATATGAGAGAAATATAGGGCAATGGAATATGTTTCACTATCAAGTGTTGAGCATTGGTAATATAGTATGTATCGACCAAGCATTACAATATAGATTGAGATCCTATATTGACTGAGCTGATGTATTGCCCAAACAAATGGGTATTGATTGAGTGAGGTGATAGTGACTGAGTATTTGAATGAAAGAAATGTGAACACAACTTGTGAAGGTTAAGACATCTGTTGTGCACCCACTAGAGAATGAACACATTTATTCTAGACCTAAATGGATAGATTGAAGGCATATATCAAATTTTGGTATTCATTTTCATTTTACCAAGTGATTTAAGTGCAAAAGTGATTTTCAAGCAATTTTAACAATATAGAAAGCAAATTACAACATTCCATTGGTGAATTGAAAGATCATAATAAGTCAAAAAAATTAGTGCCAAGTAAGTTGTTTTCAAAGTTATTGAAGAAAAAATGTTTGAACCCTAGTTTAGAGATGAAAACATCTACATCAACATCTAAAAAAGAAATGTTGAAGGAAAGAAATGTGTAGAATGTGAGGAATGATTAGTGTCCCTCACCAAATTTCAAGGAATATCCAAACATTCCATTGATTGGTGATGAATTTGGTACCCTGTCATCAATTCCATGAAGGGTATTGATGGTTTTGTTGGAAATGTAGTATAGTCTAGGTGACTAAGAGGGGGGAGGGGGGTGAATCAAGAACCAATAAAACTTATATTTTAATTTGCTAATTAAACCTTCACAATATAATCCAATCTAATTACATGCATGAAAGAATGAAAGCAATAAAACATTCATAACACTTGATTAACATTTGATTAAAAAAATTTAGTACCACAATATAAAGGTATCTTGTTAAAGATTACAACTAATCACTTTTGGTGATCTTCCCAATTAGGAGAAATACAGACTATTACATCCACCTAGTGAAAGGATTTATACAATCTAATTAAGTATACACTTGATTAGGACATTTAACATAACACTATTAAGTCCACCTTGTTAGAGGATTTTATTGATGCACTTGTTAAGATGAACTAGTAGTTGATCTCTAATCTGCAACTTAGTTTGTTGAATGAAATTCTTTTGATGTATAATGATTTCCTTCTTGTGATAGATACGACTCTGCTTTTCCTTATATTACTTGTAGCCTTCTTCTAATTTGCACTCATCATTATTCTTAATTTTAATATGCACATTTGGGTATGATAAGATGTATTACATATATACCAATCCAATCAATTACCTTTTGGAGTCAACTACAACACCAAATTCAATAATCTTCACTAAGTTGGCTCACTGTTAGAACTTGGGTTCAAAAGTCCACCAAGGCGATTGATGAAGAGAGCTCTATTTAATACCATAAACCATAATAGAAAATAAAGAAACAACAGTAAATGAAAAAACAAAATATGGACTAGTACAATATTCTAACTCACATGGGCATCTTCATTATAATAATTTGCAAGACAAGCTATGAACTATCACCCAGAGCTATTCTAGAAAATATTTGTGCCTTTCTTAAATAGGCAATTTTATGCCACTCAAGAAGGTTCTAGACAATGAAACTTGATACCTAAGACTGACAGACCCTAATGTTACATATAGAGCTAGCCAAATACATCTTTAACAATTATTTTAGATATTTTAGGCAGCCCAACTTTGGAAGACCATAACTCTCAAATCATTGCTCTGATTGGCTATTACAACCACTTTTTGGAAATGCTAGCTCCTGATCTATAGGCTCAAAACTATTTAAGGCTTATAACTCTAAAATGAACCTTCAAATAGAAAATGAGAACATTCCAAGCTCGTATTAAAAACTTACTAAAAATAGAAAGTTCCAATAAATAGTGACCACCCTAGCAACTAGTCATTATTAAAATAGAAAAGACTAAAAAGAAAATATTTTTGGCTGATGCAAGATTGCTCCTACACCCAAGATGCTCCTACATCAGACACCTGGGGTAATTTTGAGAAGTGATTCTATTACGTCTTAGGTGCTCAGAGGAAAGCCAAGATGGTTAACCTCCTCCCTTGCTAGCCATGATGAATCCTCTACTAGCCTCCCTTTCCATTTGACCAAGTTTTCTTCATAATTTTTTTTCCTTGTACTTTTGCCAACACAACTATCTAATATCTCCTCAATCTCCTTTGTAATCAAACTAGTTGTTGGAATACTCCACTACACTTTTGTAACTTAATCTCAATCACCCCCTTCATAATACTCTGTCAAATCTAAAATATTAAATACTAGTAAAATATTCAAATCAATAAGCAACTCCACTTCATAAGAATTTCCAAAATTATGTCTTTTCACTATCTTGCATGGTCCAAACTTCTTAATCTTCATCTTATTATATATACACATTAGAAAATGCTCCTTTCTCAAATGAGCCATGACTTCATCTCTAACCTAAAATTCCTTACACCTCCTTTATACATCTACTTTAGTTTTGTATTGTGTATTCATCTTTATGATGTTCTTCCTTACCTCCTCGTTAATGTTTTTGAAATTTTTAGCAAATTCTTTTGCTTTAGCACTACTTATCTCTCCTTTATTGAACTACCTCAATTTAGAAGCATTTCTAGGCCTACTCCTATATACAATCTGGAATGATGATTTACCAGTACTCCTATTGGCAAAATTATTATATGAAAATTCCACCTATGGTAAAATCATATCCCATCCTTTTGTCTTGTCTCCAACCAAACATCTTAGCAAATTTTCCAAACTCCTATTCACCACTTCTATTTGTCCATTATTAAGTGGATGAACTAAACTTCAACTTTGTCTTCAATTTCTTCCATAGTGTATGCCAGAGATACCTACCAAATTTGGTATCTCAATTTGAAACAATACTCTTTGGCAAACCATGTAGTCACACCACTTCTCTAAGAGACAATTCTGCCACATGAACAACATCAATAGTCTTCTTGCAAGGAATAAAATGTGTCATCTTTGAGAAAATATCAACCACCACAAAAACAGAATCATGCCCTCACTATGTCCTTGGTAATTCAAAAAAAAATCCATGCTAACATCCTCCCACGATTTCTCTAGTATAGGCAATGGCTGATACAACCCTATATTCTACTTCACTCCTTTCACCATCTGACACAATCTGCAACTCTATACAAAGTTCTTCACATCTTGCTGCAACTATGGAAAGTAATAATTCTTAACAACCAAAGCAATGGTCTTATCTCTACCATAATGTCCAACCAATCCTCCACTATGCTTCTCCTTGATGATATTCTCTCTCATTGAACTTATAGGAATGCATATCTAGCTTCCTTTAAAAAAAAAACTATCCTAGATCATGAAATCCAACCACTTTGTCCTATCAAGTGTAACAGGTTCTGTATAAGCCTTCAATGCTTCGCCAAAATAAGGATCATCTAGATACAAAGTACTAAGTTCCTTGAACCCAACCACCTCTATCTATAATTCTATCAGCAAAAGTTGTCTTCTACTAAGAGCATCTACAACTTTTTTAGACTTCCCACTCATGTTTCAAAAGAAATTTACAGCTCTGCAAAAAATCAACCCACTTCAAATGCCTTTGGATAAATTTTCCTTTACTATTCAAATATTGCAAAGCTTAATGATTAATATACAAAACAAACTCCTAAGGAAGAAGATAGTGTCTCCACTCCTTCAATGCTTGATCTATAGCATAAAATTCCTTATCATAAACAAAATATTTTCTTTTTGCATCATTTAATTTCTCACTGAAATAAGTAATAGGTCTACCTTCTTGGCTCAAAATAGCTCCTATTGTAGTACCACTAGCATTGCAATCTTCTTGAAACACCTTTTTAAAATTAGGAAGTGCTAAAATAGGTTGCTCACTAACCTTCTATTTCAACATATTAAAACTCTTATCTGCTCCTACAGTCCACATAAATTCATTCCTATCACCTCTCATTGTTTCAGTCTTGAAAGCATCCATAAATAATACTAAAAGTTCTTATGAACATTTTGTAAAAACTAGCCAGTCCATGAAAATATCTTACCTTTGGTGCAGTCCTTGGAGTAGGCCATCCAAGGATAGCCTTCACTTTTTCTGGGTCCATTTTCAAACCTTCTACTAAGACTACAAATCCCAAGTAGACCAAATCCTTCTTTACAAAATTGCACATCTTTAGATTTATCAACAACTTTTTTTCCCTCAACTTATCAAATACCTTGCAAATATGGATCAAAAGCTCCTCTAATGTCTTACTAAAGAGTAAAATTTCATCTAGGTAAACAATGAAAAACTTACCCAGAAACTCTTTCAGTGCCTCATTCACGAGCCTCATGAAAGTCCTTGGTGTTAGTTAGCCCAAACGGCATGACTAACTACTTGTATAGTCCTTCTTTTGTCTTGAAAGCGGTCTTCCACTCATCACCTTCTCTAAAACATATCTGATGGTACCTAATCTTCATATCTATCTTTGTGAAATACTTAGCTCCACTCAAATAGTCCATATTATCATCCATCCTTGGTAATGGAAATATGTACTTGATTATGATCTTGTTTATAGCACAATAATCTATGCACATGCTCTATTCTTCATTCTTCTTTGGTGTTAATACTGCTCGTACAACACATGGACTTAGACTCTCTCAAATCAACCCCTTTTTGCAACAACTCATGAGCTTCTTTGTTCAACTCTTCACTTTATGTTGGTGTCATTCTATGCACTGCCTTATTTGGCAAACTAGCTATTAGAACCAAATTCATCTGATGACTAATATTTTGTCCTAAAAGTGGTCCTTCTTTTGTCTTGAAAGCAGTCTACCACTCATCACCTTCTCTAAAACATATCTGATGGTACCCAATCTTCATATCTAGCTTTGTGAAATACTTAGCTCCACTCAAATAGTCCATATTATCATCCATCCTTGGTAATGGAAATATGTACTTGATTATGATCTTGTTTATACCACAAGAATCTATGCACATGCTCTATTCTTCATTCTTCTTTGGTGTTAATACTGCTCGTACAACACATGGACTTAGACTCTCTCAAATCAACCCCTTTTTGCAACAACTCATCAGCTTGTTTGTTCAACTCTTCACTTTCTATTGGTGTCATTCTATGCATTGGCTTATTTGACAAACTAGCTATTAGAACCAAATTCATCTATTGACTAATCTTTCTCATTAGGGGCAATCCATTAGGTACATTATCTAATACAATATTAGAAAACTCTCCCAACATATTTACAACTTTTGTAGGTACCTCCTTTACTTCTTCTTTACTATCTTTTGGAAATATAGAAAAATACATATGCTTCTGCTTCATACCATTTAGAAACTCTTTTCCATCAACAAAACATATTCTAGCAGCATTACATACCTTTTCTTCTTTATCCTTCAATGACTCTAGCTTATATTTCACTCCATCCTTGGTCAGAGTGTAGGTATTTGCTCACCCATCATGTACAACATTCCTAAAAAACTACCATGACCTACCCAGTAACATATGGCATATGTCCATAGCCATGATATCACATATTACCTCATCTTGGTAGCTTCTAATCTTGAACTTCACCAATCACTACTCATTGACCATGACCTTTTGGTCATCCTACACCCAAGCAATACCATATGGATGTGGGTGTTTATGTCTCTTTAGCTTCAAATTTGTGACCATCATTTCAGACACCAGATTGTTAGTACTTCTACCAGCAATGACCACATCAGAACAATTATCTTCAGATCACCTTGTGTGAAACAAGCTCCTTCTTTGATCAAAATCATTCTCACCACTCAATAGGACTCTTCTATTAACTAGGACCTCTCCTCTTTTAGCATCTTCATTAACATCCACAACTTTGATCTGACCTTCTACTCTTTGATCTATCCATCCTTGGTGTTGGGTACATTCAAATGCTCCATGCCATTCTTCTCCATATTTAGAACATTTCCCATGGAAGCCTCCTCTTCTAGATCCTTGTCCTCTGCTTCTTCCTCTCTGATCTCTTTAGTTCTAATTATGGAAATGATTGGAATTGTTTCCCCTCTAGTTCTAACTACTACTTCTAGCCTCATCCTTGTTCTTCTAATTATCATCTTGACCTCCATAAGATCATCTACCATATCTTCCACCATGACCTCTTCCACTATTATTGTTATCAAACTTCTTGCTTAGTTTCTCCTCAACCCTTGGGGAAAAATAGCATTCCCCCTCAATACTGGTCACTCAAATAGGACTCATCTCATCCTAAATTCTTGGTCCTAACCCATTAATATAATGGGTGAGTTTCTCCTTATTAGCTTCTACATGGCCAGTTCTAATGAGAACTCAATAGAACTCTTCAGTATACTCTTCAACATATTTTCTTGCTTGCTTCAACCCTTAAATTTTCTTCAATACATCAAGCTCATAATCCACATGAATTAATTGTCACTTCATTTTAGCAGCCATCCAATCTCATCTAGTGATTGTATCCTTTCCTCTTTTATTTTGATCTTTGCATGACCCTTCAGTGTGGCCTTTGTAAACTTCACCCTCTCTAGAACTTCAGTATCTTCAAATTCAAAGTTCTCTTCCAATTCATTGATCCACTCAATTAACTCCTCTAGGTTAAGAACTTCCTCTACTACATTTGGGTTTGCATTTCCTTCTTCTTCTCTTTCATCCTCACTTTCATCATCTTCTATAGAAAGATTCATTCCTCTACAAATATATTCTTGCATCACTTGTATTTTCCTCTAGAGGGTTCTAAAGTTCTTAGGTGTAAAACTATTGACTCTTCCACTATGCTCTCTTCATGGTGGCATTTTCACTCTTCCATTAAAACCCTAGTGCAAACTAGCTCATAACTAGTGATCTATCCATACACTTAGCCCAAACCATGGTCCTATTGGGAATTGCCTCATAGTTGGTGGGTAAAAGCACAAACCTGTGTCACCTTTTATAAAGAAACATGATATCAGAATGTGACAGTTCAACTTTAATGACAAAAAAAATTGTATTTGTGTTTACAATATGAAGATGATGTAAACTAATGAAATGTGTAAAATTTTATGAATTTTATGCCTACAATTTTTATAATTTTTTTGACTAAGAATTTGTTCATTTTATTTTATTTTGAAGTCCCTTTTTTAACTATAAAAAATATAGGATGTAGTCCCCGTCAAACAAGTATGTGCAAATCATCTTTTTTTGTTTTGATTTGAAAATATTTTATAGATGACATGTATAGCTAGTGAACAAAAAAAGAAATAATTATCTTTTATGTATATTTTCTTTGTTATAAGTACTCAAGTTCGACCTTGTTAGGATCCAATAGTTTTTTCCTCTAGTCAAAACATCCCTATCAAATCTATACCTTCTTGAAAAAAAATTACATATTCATGAAGAGGATTCTCTCCTCTAGTGATAAATATTATTTTTTTATTTTTTTGATATGATTTACTATTTTTTTTTCATTTTTTGAGAGAGCATCTTCTGAAATGTTGAAATATTGACTTATAATATTTTGAGAATATAACATATTATAACTAATCAAAACACTCAAAAATTTATATAATGATGATATTGAATCTGAGATCTATAAAAGGGTATTTTTAGGTTTTGAAAAAAATTGAGTTTTGATAGAGAAATGAAATTTGACCAAAAACAGGTTTTTGTATCACAAACGGTGACACAGATCTATGCTTTTACCTTGGTGATTTTTCCACACACACAAGAACTTGGCTCTGATACCACTTGATGAAAGGTGCTCCCCTTAATACTATAAACCATAACAAAAAATAAAGAAATAATAGAAAATGTACGAACAAAATATGGACTTCTTATTTGTGTTGGAAATGCAAAGTTACAGAATTCACAAGTATAATATGCTAACCCACATGGATGTCTTCATTACAATAATTTAAAAGAAAAGCTATGAACTATCACCCAGAGCAGTTCTAGACAATATTCAGGCCTTTCTTAAATAGAAAATTTTATGCCACCTGAGAAGGTTCTAAACAATGAAACTTAATAACTAGGGCTGATAGACCCTAACAATACATATAGAGTTAGCCAAATATATTTTTGAAAATTATTTTAAATATTTTAGGTAGCCAAAATTTGGAAGGCCATAACTCTCAAACTATTGCTCTGATCGACTATTATAACCACTTTTCAAAAATGCTAGCTCTCGGTCAACATGTTTGGGTTTGCAACTTGATTTTGACTTGTTATGCTACTACTTAGTAGAATCTCTATTTTTTATTTTTCAAAAAAAAATTTGTTTCTTTGATGTACATATTTTCTTCTTTCTATATACATCATCCTTACTATATATATATTTCACTATTTCCCCCTTGTATATATATATCTTTTGTATGATATAACCTATTTCCCCCTTTTTCAACACAAATGGAAAAATTGCATAATTACAAGGTAATACCAAAATGTTAAAGGAAATTTCTATGTACCTTCAAAAATATGGACATGGATTTATTCCAATTCTCTTGCAAAACTTTTGAAGTGTGCAATGTTATCAACACTTTAGCTAATAGTACCATCATGTGATCATCGATTGAAAATTTGATCTCATGGATTAACATTTTGGCATGCATAATATATTTTTGTATTACATTTATTTTGGGAACTAACATACTCTATATATCTACAAGTGTGGCCCTTATCCTGGCTTCCTCCCTCAACAATTATGCCTGCAAGTCTATCAAATACCTAATGTTCATTGAATGTGTAGAGCTAATGCTAGGGTAAAGAGACAACTAATGTGCACTTGCCTTCATATTAGTATCTATTTATGAAGAATTATCCTTTATTTCCTTACTAAAATTTGATGTATCAATCACCTTAAAAAATAAAGAAACAACATTATTTATAGAATTTTCAAAAGAAACAAGAATGGTGGAAAACTCCACTTGATCAATAGAAATCTTTCGTGCCACCTTCTCCAAAGTTTTGTCTTCAAATTTCCTCTCTTCCCTCTGCAAAAGTTTATCCTGTCCACTTAATTCTTCATTGAACTTGTGAACAATATCAACAAGTTGACCAAATTTTGTTTCTTTTCACCAACCTCTATGCTATTTACATCAATAAATATGCCTTTAATGTCTTTAATCACTTTATTATTCTTTTTCTTTTCTTTTCTTGCATAGGTTACCAATCATATCCATTTGATCAAGAGTTAGATTGGAGAGATCCCAATTTGATATGACAATGTCTTCCTCTAGATCAATTTCCTCATTAGAGCATTCTATCTCTTTACCTTTTTTTTTTTGTACAAAAGAAGGAATAATTTCCTTTCCTTTTCTCAAATCTTTAGTGCTTAGTTGAGACTTAACCTCAATTGTTATTACACTTGTTAGAAAAGAAACAACAATAGCAAAAACAATAACAATTATATGAGAAACAACACTAGTAGTAGGAATATTTGTAATACCTTATTGAGACTTGGTCTAGCCTATTGCTAAGATGATTGGAGCCCATTTCTCAATAGATGAAGTGATAGTAACAACACTCATCATTGCACTCAGCAAAGTTGCTCCAATAGTCAATTGGGTGCTCAGTGAAAAATTATTTACCTTAATTGACTTGGTAGCATCCTTCTTTGAGCTAGATGGCACTAAGGCTTTCTTTGGAGAGAGTGGGAGGGAGGCCATTACCTCTTTTTCCATCTTCTTAGGATTTGAGTCTTGAATACTCTAAATTTTAGGAAGATCTCCACTTGCTACTTGATCCTCTTCATCCTCTTCATCATTATCTTCTACATTATCTATCTCCTCATAATCCTTCTCAACATCCTCTTTATCCTTATCATCTTTATGCCCATCATCCCTATCATCAATCTATATAGCCTCTTCAGTAGGATTATGTAATCCAAATATATTTTTCCATGTAATTTTGTTTGATTTCACAACTGATTTAATATATTTTGATAGAATTAGAAATGCATTGAACCTGGGGGTCAGCTTTTATTCATTCTTCTTCAATGATTTTTTCACTTCCTTGTCAGAAAGATTTGGCATAATCCATCTCAAATTTTGTTCTCTAATATCCTTGGCAGCACTAACTACATTATCCCATTATTGTGAAACAAACTTCAATAGGATTTTAGGAACTTGTATTTTTAGTTGATCAGGAGTGTACTTCCACTTAACCATTTTAGCCACTAAGGCTTCTTCAATTTTCTTTTTCTCTTCCTTTGTCCTTGTATCATACTTTAAAAATTGAAATTAGATATACCACCTCCACCCTCTTGCATTCTTTTTAGTCTTTGTTCAAAGATGGGGGTAAACATTTTGCATGTGACTTGCTGCTCATCATCATCATCATCTAGTTTTAGCTTCTTCCTAGACTTGGCATGCCTTCTAGTGAATATTAAAAGAGTGTATTTT
The DNA here is from genome assembly GCA_028749045.1 of Cupressus sempervirens. Taxonomy (NCBI): domain Eukaryota; kingdom Viridiplantae; phylum Streptophyta; class Pinopsida; order Cupressales; family Cupressaceae; genus Cupressus; species Cupressus sempervirens. The sequence continues at coordinate 173,023,344 of CM053793.1, forward strand.
GTTACCCTTGTGATTGTAACCTTCCCATTTTTCTTAGGAGGTTCTTCTTCTAGCTCTTCTCCCTCTACTTTCTCCTCTCTTGCTTCCTCATAAATCATCTCCCTTGCCTTCTATTAGTAGAAGAGGGGAGCTATATTTCTTGTTGTCCTTTAGGATTTTCTCTACCTTCTTTCTTCCTCTCTTTAGGGCTTGAGGAATATTTATTTCTAAGGAAATTCTAACCTTGGTTTCTTCATAGGTACCAAAGTATGGTGCCTTGGGGGTCCACTAGCTTATTTATAAGAGCCTTAAATATGTCTCTTGTACCATCATATTCACCTTACATCCAAGAGGTTTTACCCATGCTACCCTTTGCCTAACTACTTATATATGCACATTTTCATAGTCCACAAGGAAACATATATCTTGCTCATAGTTATCCACTAGCTACTTGGGAATTATAAACCTACTTTACATTCTTTCCTTGAATGTTTTAAAATATGCACCCATGATGCCTTCAAAATTTTCTCCCATTTAAGCTATAAGCTCATTTATCTGATATACAATAGGTATATCCTTCTTCCATGCTATAGTGCCTTTGGAAGGGAAAACATTCTAAACATAAAAGAATAGATAGATCAAGAGTGATTCAAACTTACATGCATTATTCTTTGACACTCAGATGCTCTCCATTTTTTTTCTTAGTTGATTTAGCCACAACTCAGCAAGGTTAAATGATGTGCTATCATTAACCACTTTGAATGCTAGGTCAACAGCTTTGCAAGGGACATTGTTCAAATTTTTGGGCAATAAATTGCATCCCAAACTTTATTTCCATATCTATGACTCCATTCAATTTCATATCTCTACCATCCCACTCGATAAGAGTCTTCTTTACAAATTCAACCCAACTTAGGGTTTTGGTAGTCTTTTTCTTGCTGAGTATTGGTAATCTAGTAATCATATGTATCATCTTTTTTGTGATTTGAATGGGTTGATCAAGCCATAGATTCGTATCATGGACTAGGTCAAGAGTAAACCTAATCCACTTTCCTTGAAAGTCCCTCGACATATGTAGGATATGGGTCAAACCCTTTTCTTCCAAATGCTTGTCCTCGGGTTTTAAACTTCCATCCACACACAACTCTTCATACGCCTAGTTTAACTCTAGAGTTCCTAATTCCTAAATTGAACAATGATAAAATGAATAGATATCATGAATTAGGAGTACCTTTGGAGGGATTTGAGATTGTGCTCCAACTAGGTTAAATTCTTCTACAACTATTGGACACAATTTGAATGTTGGGGCTTCACATGCAATATTTCTCACCAAAAGTTTTGAACCTTTCTTCACTTGGTGAAGCATTAATAAAATTGAACAAATCTATTTTGAATTTCTTGGGGGATCAAATATGCCCTTTACTCTTTGGTCTAAAATTTGTGGTGAATCAATAACCTTTGATTTCTTATTTTTAATCAAATTATGTATTTAAGTCACCAATAATACATCAGACAATAGTTAGCTCAGTGACAAGCTATCTAACTCAGCTAAGTCTTCAACACTCGAAAGATACCTTTGACTTAGTATGTTCAAGCTTGGTAAAACTTTCAACTCAGTACAAAATTCAAGATGGTGAGAACTCTAAACTTGGTAGAGTCTTCAACTTTCCATCTACACCAAAACTTGGTTAGGTTATGCTACTCGACCTTGAGGTAAGGATCTAAGACTTCACTACAATTTTCATTAGCTCAGTGATCATAGTGCATCTAAAATATAATTTGGATCTTCTTGTTCATTGAATGGAACTAATATGAGATATATCCTTAGAATCATAGTTCCAATAATCTCCATAGATAACTTATTTGAGATGGTTGAGTCAGACAACTCATTGACTTGGGTATCAACACTCTCATGACTTTACTTTCATTCTCTACAGATTTATTACCCATTTTTGCCTCATTTAACTTGTCATATTGTCAGCCTTTTCTTTATTTTCATCTTCAACTTTACCTCAATTCATGCTATTTCTAGCTAGATGTCCAAGTTCTGTGCATACAAAACATCTCCTTGTAGGATCTCTTTTTCTCATATGATTTCTCATGTAATTTTCTCCAATCAGCTCATACTCACCATAATAGTGGCATCTACACCATGTGTTATAATACCAACTAAATATAGCTTTGACAATTTGTTCTATTGGGTTCTGTTTCTTGGTCTTGCATTCAAAAGATTTATGCCATTGTCTTTTGCAATTGAAACACTTTCCTTCAAAATTAGATTTCTTTGTGCACTCACTTGCTCTATTTCCGTTCTTGTTACAACTATAACACTTTCCATTGAATCTTGGTTTACCATTGCTCCAACACTTCTTTGATGTATGTCCTATATTTCCACAATGATTACATGTAGGCCTGTTATTCTTTTGAGCTCCTTGTTGAGATGATTCAACTTCTTTTGTGTATCCTAATCCATCTTTGTCTTCATGTCTAAATTGATTTTTCTTGTCCAGTTGATTCATGCTTTCTTGAGATTTCATTATCCTCTCATTGGTTTTCTTCTCTATGCTGAGGTTAGCAATCTTTTCTCTTCTTCATCTTTGTCCTTTTGTTCCATGTCTTCACACATTCTGACTAATTGAATTTCTTGTTTTGTTCTTAGTTTTCAGACTTCTTCATGAAGAGTAAGATTCTTTTCAATTAGATATTTGATTGTTTCATCAACTTCATCTGAACTTCTATCTTGGCAAACATCTTTAATTTTTTCTCAATGTAGATATTGTCATTCATTTGTGTTGCTAGATCTTTTCTTCTGTTTAGGGATTGAGAGAGATTTTCCTTTATTTTCTTGAATTGATCCATGACCAATTATAGATCTAGCTTTTCATTTTCAATATCTTTCTCCAGTCTATATACTTCCTCAACTTCTGATCTGAGAACCAAAAGATTTGATACCAATTCTTGTAAATGTAGTATAGACTTGGTGAGTGAGGAGGAGGGGGGGAGTGTGAATTAGAAACCAAGAGAACTTATATTTTAATTCACCAATTAAACCTTTACAATATAATCTAGTCTAATTGCATGCATGAAAGATTGAAAGAAATAGAACATTCATAAGACTTGACACAATATTTGGTAACCTAGAAACCTTCCAAATAGAAAGTAAAATTGGGATGGGGATGATACCCATAAGCTTTAGTACTACAGTATAAAGTTAGCCTATTAAATCTTAAAATTGATCACTTATGGTGATCTTCTCTATTTAGAGAAATAAGGACAGTTAGGTCAAACTTGTGAAAGGATTTATATAATACAATTAAGTATGCATTCGACTAAGAGATTTAGCATAAGACTATTAAGTCCACCTTGTTAGTGGATTTACATGATGCACCTATTAGGATAAACCAATAGTAGATCTCTGATTTGCAACTCAGTTTGTTGAATGAGGTTCTTTGATGTATAATGATCACTTTTCTATGATAGATATGATACTTCTTTTCATTATACTACTTATGGCCTTCTTCTAATTCATACTCATGCTTCTTCTTACTTGTTACACACACATTATGATAAGATAGGATGTATTACATGTATACCAATACAACTAATTACATTCCAAAGTCAACTACAACACCAAAGTCAATAATCTTCCCTAAGTTGGCTCATTGCTGGAACTTTGGTTCAGAAGACCATTTAGGTAATATTTTAACACTCAGAAACACTATCAACTTAGTAAGCTCTAGCACTAGATTGACATTGGTGCATGGTGCAAATTGATCGCTTGGGAGTAGTTCAAACTTGATTAGCACTTGGTGACTCAGTGAACACTAAAGAACTTAGTAGACACTGAAAGACTCAGCTGACACTACAGAGCTCAGTAAACACTACCTTCATTCTTCTTTGTTGACAAATAGATTGTTCTTTTATTCTATTCTTTTAATGCCCAATATTCTTGAATAATATTTGATTACAATAGTTGGGAGATCATAACTAAGTGATTGACTTCCCTTTGAACTCTTAAGTACACCTCAATTGAATTTTGTGATTTGTAATGAATCTTGTTTAATTCTAACTCTAATTGGGTTTTGGTCTTGACTAGAGAATAGGAGAAGCAAACCAAGCTATGCCTAAATAAGAACTAACTCAAGCTGAGATTTGGGTCTTAAAACTAATCAAGTCTGTGAGCTCAATCATCTTATGAACTTGAAGAAATTGATGAAAGATAATGGATTCTATATAGGAATCAACTACTTAACTAAAAGCCTGTAACTCTAATAAGGAAGACACTAACTTGAAGAAAAACACACAACAAGATCTCTTTAAAATTTTAATAATACTATTATTATCTACGACTTGTTTCATTGAATAGGGGAACAAATCTCTACTTATTCCTTAACTCAATTCAATAGAAAGAGATATCCTAAGCTATCACAAAACAATGGATGAATAAATAATCAACACAAAACACATTCAACTTGTCTCTACAACTTGAAGTATTTTTATGCCAAAAATTAGCTAACCCTCTATTAATATTTCCATTAAATACATATAGGATTGCAAGATGACAATTACAAAATGAAACTCAAATCAGTTCATCTCCTCAAAATTGAAAAATGGAAAGAAGCCAATTTTTAGTTACAATCATTACATTAAAATATGAAAAGGAAGGATAAGAATCACTTTGTCTTCTTTCCTTTTTCTGACTTCACCATATAGGCTTTGGTGGAAACAATGATTGGGATCAACTCCTCATGTCTATGAATATTAATGTTAGTATATATTAAGAGCCACTTGTAATGCTCTCTAGCTAAATCTTTGATGACATTCATTTGTTCCTAAATTTCCACCACAACTGGATGTACACGCCCGCCAAAATTTTGGAGCTCTAAGACATTTTTCTAGTAATTAGAAGATTTCTCTATTAAGCTATCAAGATAATTGGAGAAATTCTTTTGCATGACAAAAACTTCAACTATCTCTTTCCCTTGTCTATTAGCTTGGGAGTTTGTATGTAGACCTTTTAGTGAATCATAGTCTCTATTCTGATCCTTTTTAACTTTAACTTTTGTTTCCTTTAGTCCTTCTTCTACCACTATGATCATTTCAGATTTGAATTGCATAGTTTGTAGCCATTCAAATAAGGGTTCATCTCACTTAGGAAAAATATTTGTCTCTACTGCTTCTTTAGCCTTCATGTGGATAATGATTTTCAAAAAGGAAATGCAATTCTCACTTTTGGCTTTCTTTGCTGACAGGGTAGCTCCGTTAGCTAAGATATTATCTTTCCCTATTTCAAGCCTCAGTACTACATTACAAATTTTATCTATGATTGCAAGTCCCTTAGACTTGATTTTTCTGCTACACTCCCCACCAATCTACCTAAAGTACTTGCTTTCTTGTAACTAGGAAATGATAGCTTAAATGTTAGTGGCTGTAAGATATGTAGTGGTTGATATTTTTGAGATGCTTGCCAATTAGGTGACTAGTTTTGTGATGAAGAAATTAAGTTCATGAATCTCCACCTTCATTCTAATTTTAGCTAGCTTAAGGATTTTAAGTTTTCCTTCTATCACATCATTTTTTTATTTCTATAGGCCCACCTTAGTGTCATGTTTAACTTCTCTGAGGTCAACAAAATGTAATGTGAAGTCCTCTCTAGACATGTCTTTAATCCTCTCTTCCTTAGTGCGCTTAGAAATCTCCATGGTCAAATACCCTATATCAAGATCTTGTCCAAGAATAGACAAAGTCTTTTGCTTCTTAACTTTACTCAATGTTAATCTAGAATAGATAGCCATAGATAAAGTTTCCTTGCTAGGGACTCCCTCTTCTTTCCTCTTCCTCTTTCTATCCAAAGTGTCTCCAGCTATGATTTTGTGCCAATCACCTTAGATGCAGTCCCAAGCATGTCTACACTAAAATTTTTCCTTTTGATTGGGGTTAATGCCTTTGTAGTTGAATAGAAGGGGTTCTTTGGGACTTGGGAAATAATTTTTCAAGCTTTAGGACCTTAGTCTTCTTCATAGCTTCATCAAACTCATTACACTCACTCTCGCTACTTCTACCATCTCTAGGGTCCACCACTTATATTTGGGGACTACTTGGTAAGAGTAATGTGACATTTATAGATGGGATAGGACTATTGTGGGGTGAGAGACACCATAATTTCATTTTCCTTCAATTTTTCCACCTTCTTCTTCTTAGCATCTGTTTCATTTTTTATCACTAGTATTGAAGCATCCTAACAAGTCTTATCAAGATGGATATTCTTGTCCTGAGGTTGCTCACCTCCATTAGTCGATTGAGAAAACCCTTAAGTGATGGGATAGATTGTGCTTGAGGCACAACTTTGAGAAGATGAGGCTATTACTACATTTCAACATGCTTGGGTAGTCGCGCCTTTGCTCCTTCTTCATCGTGCAGTGATCTGCTCACCCAATTTTCTAGTTATCAAGATTGTAGATTTTTTTCCATCATCATGTCTAGGTCTTCCACTTCCTCTTCATAATTTTTTGAACTTAGGGGATTACCTGTTAACTTTTTCAAGTAGTTATTGCTATAAATTTTTTGATCATCGTCTTCCACCTCTTCTACATAAATATTAACTTTATACATCTTCACTTGGTCAACTATCAGTCTAGCAAAGGACTGATCACAGCTCTCAAACTCATCTTTGGAATTAGCCCAATGGTCTTCAATGGTATTGATTTGCTTAATCATGCTCCCTATCTACAAAATATTTTTGGCATACTCATTCGGGTGGAACATGGGCCTCAAGACTTCATACATGTTGAGCTTATATTTCTTCTTGAACACCTTCATCATGTTTCTAGCATTGGACCAAGTTTCACAGCTAAAGGTTCTAATGTTTAGGGGAAATTAGTATCATTTCTTCTTCAAGCTCCCACTTAGTATATTCACTTGTAGGGATTTCCATATGATCTCGATCAACGAAATATGTCACTTGGATACTTTGGTATCTTTAAAGGAAGTTCATCGAATCTTGCAAGATGCAAATAAAAAAATGATGAGAATTGAAAGAAGTGACATCCAAATTGACAAATGGTAGCCATGGCTTCTAGGCTGAATCTCCTTTCCAAGAATCCCTATAGCTCCCTACAAATCCTCATAGTAAATGCATCATTCAGCTTAACATAATCCACATAGCTATTCTATAATTGTAGACATGAATAAAATTGATAAGATTTAACATCATCAGGGAAATTCTCTAATCTTGGGAGGCTATTCCATAATTGCAATGAATCCAACATGTAAATCAAGAAGGAATACATGTATAATGTTTTATAGAACTTAGCTACACAGAGAGCATTGAACAAAAGTTTTCTTACCTGTTGAGCCCAATCAATATATTGGGTATCTGAGCAAGTTATTTGAACTAAAAATAAATATTTCTCAACAAAATTCAATGCTTCTACCTCACCTTTCAACCTATGCAAGAGGAAAATACTATCAATGATTACTAGCTTAAGTTTGGTCCCAAAAAAGGTTTTGGGAACTTTACTCTATCGCTCTGAGGTTTTTGGAACCATGTCCTCATGATTTATTTCCTCTAGATCATCTTCTTAGCTAAGAATTCTAAGAAAGCATCACAAATTTCTAAATTGGAGAACTCCTCCCACTCTATCACATGAAGGAAACTAAACATCATTTTCCTATCAATTGTGATAGACACTATATCATCAGGTTGGACAATTTTCTTGGTTTTTGGGTTGTAATGATGGATGCATTCATAAATCAACTCAGGAGCTTGGACCTTGACTGAGAAACCAACTCCTTCAACTAAACTACATCCTTAGATCTTCTTGGTGATGGGATGAATCCATTGGAATCCCAACCTTTTCTAGAAGTTTGTCATGTCAAAGAAGAGAAGAGATGTATCTATGAAGTTTTGCAATGTGGAGATGATACTAGCTAACCCATCAAAACCCACAAACTTGGTTGCCATTAGTTTGTGAACAAGATTTTGATTTAAGAAAGTGAATAAGATAACAAATACAATAGTCATAGGTTTTTCAAAAGCTAATTGATAGAATGAAAAATCAAAGAAAAAGTAGTAACTAATTCAGCTACTTGTCCATCTTTATATGAGACCCTCAATTCATTCGTCGATCTTCAGAATTTGTGCCACATGAATGAATTTAAGGATATACCCATTGGATAGTAAATGCAAGAGTTAAATAGACATATGGAGGTATTTTCACTATTCCTTTGAACTCAATGGTATCTTTCTAAATTTCCACTACTTTTCCTTTTTCTTTTAAGTTTTAGAAAGTTACCATTGGGATACCCCATCGAGGAAAGTCTGCTAAATGAGATTCTTTCTATATCTCTTCTTCTGATCCATTCCAATATCACTCTAACACACTCTAGATCTAGTACAGGGGTCAAAGTTTAAGTATTAACTTAATTTTCTTGAAAAATCATAAAATTGTCTTCATGGGTTGAAAACTTGCTAAGGAGAAGACATTTTCCATTTTTCTATTGTTGCTTCCTTCAAACTCAAATATTTGATAACAACACTTCTAATATCTTGGAATTCTTGGTTGAGGTGTGAGGACTTGTTTGAGAGTCACTAAACATTTTTTTTTCACCTCAAACCATTTTTCAGAAAACTATCTTCATGGGTTGAAAATTGATCAAGGAGAATACAACTTCAAGTTTTCTACCTATGCTTAAATATTTGAGTAACAATGAATATGAAAATTTTTTGGAGACCTTAAATTGGATCCACAAATTAATTTACCATATAAAACTTCACCCTTTGCACATTTTTACTCCATATGTGGTTTCAAGTGATTATTACAAGAAATTACCTTCATGGATCCAAAACCTGTCGAGGAGAAGATAATTTCAAATTTTCACCAATGCATGCTTATTAAAGAGTGGTATGCCATGAGTGAATATGGAGCATGATTGATTGTCAAATGAGAAAATTCGATCTCTATTTGACTAGGTACTAACTTACCTAGCTAGCACATGGTAAAAAGGTACACCCACCTAGCAAAAGGGAAAGAGAAGGTAAAAAGGAAAAATCTGATAGAGATCACCTAACCTTAGGGACTTAGACCTAGACTCAAAAAAGAAAAATGAATTGAATTACTTCTCTTACTATACAATAATCACTTTTTCCAAATGGTTAGAAAAAAAAAAGTGGGGCAATAATTGGCTCTGTCTGTGGACTTGGGCAATCCATGTCCAAGCAAGGAATTCAAGATCTTTGGTTTCAAAAAAATGTAAAGTTGGATACACAAAAAAATTAAAGTAGGAAAAAGTGAGGGAAAATAAACTACAAAAAACCAAAAAGGGAACTAAAATATAACTATGATATAATATAGGGATTACCTATTTTCAATTTGGAACTTGATAGAGCTTTAAGTCCTGACTGTTGTAGGTAAGGGGAAGTACTTCACCATCTGGATATGCCAGTTTAAATGAGTTTTTTTTGAAACTTTGATGGATGGTGAATGATCCTATCCATAGAGTATCAAAAATTCTATGCATACCTTTTAATGCCCTTCATTTATCCCATAGTAGTATAGTATCTCCTAATATAAACTTTCACAGTCTGGTCTTGTTATCAAAAAAAAATTTCAAATGCATTTGATGTTGTGTGATGTGATCCATAATTTATTCTCTCTATTCTTTGAGCTTTCTTAGATATATGATCATCTTCTCCAATGCATATTTATAGATGTCATCTTGAAATACTATCCTTAATTCACTTGTAGCCAATTTGAGAGGTAAGGGAAGACTATCCTCCATTTTATGGACTAGTTTGAAAGGAGAAATTCAAATTACCCTCTTTGGGGTCACTCTGTCTGCCCTAAGTGCCTCATGAATCTCCTTGTGCTAGGACCTCTAATTATCTGATACAAGCTTTTTCACAATGTTCATCAAGTTCTTGTTGTCAGATTCAGCTTGACCATTCCCTTGTGGAAAATAGTCAAACAAGTGAATAACTGTTATGCCATACTAGAAACAAAACTTAGTGATTTCAGCCAAGGAGAAATATGTGACATTATCCATTACTATTTTAATGGGTACACCAAACTTGACTAGTATATTTTCTTTTATGAATTCATAGACTACTTCAAAAGTGGTCCTCTTTGTGGCCTTCACTTCCACCCATTTTCTAAAGTAGTCAATGGTGGTGATGATGTATGTGTGGCTGATAGTAGATACTAGATTAATTGGGCCAATGAAGTCAAGACCCCATTGTTGGAAAGGACCTTCAATTACCAAGGGTCTAAGAGGAAGTGTGGCCAACTGGGACCTACTTGCAAATATTTTACATTTTTCTGATTTGCACACCTAGTAGTAGGCATCTTTAAACATTCTAGACCAATAATAACATTGTTGCAATATCTTAAAACTAGTAATTAAGGATGAGAAATGTCCACTGTGCACTTCATCATGAAATGTTTTCAACAATATTTCTTCTTGTTGTTGTTTATCTATGCACCTGAGGAAATTTTTGTCCAAGGATCTTTTGAAAATTTTATAATCCCAAATCACATACTTAGTGACATTTAATTTGAGATCTCTTCTTTTCTTTATTTTCAATCCCTAAGGACATTCACCATATGTTAGGAGGTGTGTAATATTTCTAAACCAAGGGTCTTGTAGACTCACTACCAAAACCAATTGTTTCTCATCCTCTTCTTTAATATTTCCATTTTTTGCTATAGCCTTGTATAGGGTGTTACCTCTCATTAACTTTGTAGGCTTAATTTCATTATCACACTCCTATATTTTAGCCACCTACATCCCTTCGATATTGCACCCTACATCTTTTTGAGTCAACATATTTTTTACTACTACAACAAGTACATGAACTACAAAATGGGAGTGTAGGATATAGAATTAAAAATTCTTCAATTCTTTGACCATGAAGAAAGCATGTTTTTCAAATTGAGAATATTTAAACTCATGATTCTTTAGGGGTATACTCATGAAGGAAATAGGAGCTTGTATTATTTCTTTATTATCCTACATGAGGATACTTGACAAGGAGTGTTCAAAGGCATAGCAATAGATCATGAAGTCAAGTTTGTAGTCAAGATGCAATAGGAGTGGAGCATTAGCAATGATCCTCTTTATATTCTAGAAGGCTTGCTTCTTGACCTCTTTCCATTTAAAGCATTAATTCCATTTCATTGTATCTACAATACACTTAGTGGTTTTGGAAAAATTAGACACGAAACTTTTGAGGAAATTCACTTATCTAAAAAATGACTTAACTCCCATCTTGCTCACAGGTTGACTTAATCTTCGGATGGTCTCAATTCATTTAGGGTAAATTCTAATACCTTCATGTGATACTACATGACTAAGAAATTTTCCTTCTATCACACAAAAAAAAGAATTCTTAGGATTTAGAGATATTTCATGTTCTTGACACCTTTGTAATACCTTATTTAAATCTTCTATGTGATTTTTCCTCTTTTTCAAGAATATAGTGAGGTCATCTAGGTATATAATGATGATTCTATCCTTTAAGTCAGCAAAAGATTTTTTCACACACCTTTAAAAAGTCACACTAGTGTTGATAAGACTGAATGACATCCTATGGTATGTGAGCATACCCAAAGGAGTTGTGAAAGCTATCTTATGTTGATCTTTCTCTTCCACTTCTATCTGATTGTATCCGGAGGAGCCACCAAGCACATACATCATTTTAGCTTTGGATACTATTTGTAGTAGATAATCCATGTTAGTAAGGGCATAATTATCTTTCAAAGATGCTTAGTTTAGATTTCTAAAATCCACACAAATCCTTATCTATTTGTTCTTCTTTCTAAATAGTACTATATTTTCTAGCCATGTAGAATGATGAATGGGTTAAATGATTTTGTCCTTCAACATCTTGTTGAACTCCTAAAATATGGCTTTGGCTACCTTTAGGTTATAGTTTCTCTACTATTTTGGAAATGAGTTGCATCAGGTTTCAAGGTGAAGTGATGTTTCTCTTTCCCGCCTTTGTACCTTTTCCAATCCTCATAGCTCAAGGTAAATACATCTTGATATTCTATGAAAAGTTATTTGGTAGATTCCTTTTCCTTGGCCGAGCAACACTTCTTAATATTGATCATTTTCAGACTTTGTGGATCTTCAATATTTAACCCCTCATATTCACCAGTAGTAGAACCCTTTTCTATCCTATTTTATTTAATGTATGTCTCATGTCGATTAAACATTCTTTCTAATGACACAAAGTATGGGAGAATGATATTACCTTGTAGTTGTATTACATCAGTCCCCTCCTCTTTTTGCTTTTTGTGATGATCTTGGTTGGTTTCATTACAATGACTTTCTTGGATAGTTCTGGCATCTTCTAAATAATTTTTTCATCTTTGAACACTTGCCAAGCTTCAACATTATCAAGGATCAAAGGTCTATACACAATCTCTTCTTGATACATTTTTATTCTTAAATTTTGGATGAGGAAGTAGTAGGGAGGTAGAAATGGCTAGTGAATCTACCTTAGAGTTCATCTCTCTTGGGACTGATTCAATTGAGAATGTGTTGAGCCCTTTGATTTCATGTACGACCCTGTTTCTATAATTTTTTAGTTTATAATTCTTCACAACTACCCCTTGATTTGTCAAACAATAATCTCTGCATCACCCCAAGCTTTTAGTATTTTTATACATTTTTTCCTTTGTAGCTATTATCCCAAGTAATAGGGCTTCATATTCCATTATTTTTTTCATGTTCCCAAATTCTAACTTACATGCCATGGGTTCAAGTTCTCCTTTAGGTGATATCAATACCACCCCCATGCCGAAATCAGATGAGGAACAACTTCAATCAAATTCTAGTGTCCATAATGATGATGATTCTTCTTCTTTAGCAAGAATTTGATCTCTATGTTCTTTGAATTTTTGGTCATTTGAGACATCTTCAATGAATAACATTTAGTTACCAAAATCTAATTCTTGGTACAAAATTTGAGCTTTGGGGTCATCTGATTTTAGAACTATAAACTTGGCTTTCTCCTCAAGTTCTAACTTTACTTTCTTGCTTCATATGGGTATAACTTCCTGAGACCAATCTAGTTTTATTTCTCCTCCTAGGTCTCTACCAAAAATTATTCTTCTAAGAAATGCATAGATGGCTGGAATATCTACAACTAAGATAGTCAACAATAATTTCTTTTCTGGATGGGAGGCTAGTGCTACTTGAGCATCCTTGATTTTCCCAAGTAGGGGGATCTATTTGGCATCTATAGAATAGCATCTACAATGCACCTTAGTAAGAGTGAAGCCTAAAGCTTTAGCTATAGGGTAAGGCATTACATTGTCTGAGGTACCCAAATTGATTATAAAATTTCTTAGATTGCATCCATTAATATATTATGATATGTAGAATGGATCAGGTTTCTATCCAGGGAAAGTTTCTAGCACTGTAGACTATTCTTGATATAATAGGTTAGATGTTAAACACTCATTTTGCTTTTTAGTGGTAACATTGTGGTTCAAGGTCAAACTATCTTCTTTGAAATAATATACCAATCATTTAATTCAAAAGGATGAGATTTCAAATAGTGTATTGGGGAAATCTGAATCCTAGTGTCTTTACAAAATTAGATCAAATAAAAAAGAGATTTTTTCCTTACCTAATTGAGAGTTTGTAACTCCTTGATTAATATGACTGGTACCTAAAGGAGAGGCTCTATCACTTCCTAGGCTATGACATGAAGATTGATTTTTGTACTTTAGGCTTCTAGTCAACACTGTATATGAGGTTCCATCATTGTTGAGTAAAATTCACCTTGTCTTTCTAAATCAGACTCATACTCTTAAAATAAATTTCTAGTATCACTATTTTTGTACAAATTTGACTCAAAACTAGGAGTTATGACATTCAACCCATTAGTAGCTAAAAATTACATCCTACAACCCATTTTAAGAAAAATTTCATTATCATGGTTCATTGTTAAGTGGAAAACAAACATGTTTCCTTTCTTATGTGCAACTTCTATAGCCAACCTCTATGGTGAACTAGTAAGCAGTGGAAATTCTCCATCGGTATTCCTTCCCGACTGACTTTGGTAATTTCATTGGTAAGAATTGTTGAATTTGTGAAGTTGCCTCTTCATATTAACAAGTTTGTTTGACATTTTTTGTAACATATCATCTAATGAAGTAGTATTACTAGAACTCCCTTTGGTTTGGAGCTCTTGTTTCCATTTTCTGGTGGAGATTAAGTCATCCTCTAGTTCCATCGGCTTCTTTTGAGCATTTGCCAAGTTTGTGGAATGGGATCTCCTTAGGTCATAGTTGATATTTGGTGGCATTGAGCTTATGGAGAATGTTTTTAGATTACCTACACTAGGTCTATCAATAGAATAGATTCTACTATTGATTTTATTAAAATTAGAAACAAAATCCCTCATACTTATAGTAGGTTGCTTCTTTAAAGATTTCAATTGTGTTAGTAGGATGTGCTTGTCTTATAGAGTTATGAATCTAGTTTCAAATTTCATCCTCATTATTTCCCAATCTATGATTGAAGCATCAACCAGATGACAAAACCAATCTATTACATTCTCCATCTAAGTCTCTAAAAATAATCTTGTAGTGACATCTTCATGTGCCACTCCCAAGATATGAGTTTCTATGAAAAAAGCTTTGATATGTTCATCAGTGGTGAATCTTTGATCACCTAATAACTTGGGAAATTTCTTTCTTGAACCAAATGAGATTGGATGATACATTGTAAGCACTAGTGAACCAATTTTTTTGGCTTAGGGTGCATCCATAATTTTCCTAGCAAGGTATGGTAGAAAATTGATAACTGGAGGAGCAACTACTCCATGTAAGCCTAATACTTGGCAAGTTGTATGCAATTAATTTTGATTTCTAGGGGGTGAAGGTGGCCTGCTCCTACTCTTCTTATCACCCTTTTATCGAGGTACTTCTAGGATGGGGAAACCAAGTTCTATAAGCTTTTCAAAAATAGGATCTTTCCCAACTTGATCTTTGGTGCTTCTAAGAAATCTTGCTTATTCAAGGGTGTTGAGTTAATTTTGCCTCTAAGCTTGACAATCTTCTTTTCTTTCTACTCTATGGAGTTCTCTCCTCTGAATGACTCTTTCCAATGCTTCAACTCTAGCTTCTTCTTCTTCTAACACCTGGCTAGTATTTTTGAGTGCTATATATTTCTTGTATTCCTCTAGATAAAGTAGTCAGGGATGAGATCATATCTTCCTAATTGTCTTGGAATCCAAGATTATGTTGCAGTAATAGGAATATGTTCTCATGAGATAACACAATCTTTCCTCATGTTATAGGTCTATTAGTCTAGTAACTATTCAACTTCCCAGTAAAGTCACCAAAAATCTATTGACAAATATATTGTTCTTTTGTTCTACTCTTTGAATGCCCAATATTCTTGAACAATATCTGTTTACAATAGTTGGGAAATCATAACTAAGTGATTGACTTCCCTCTAAACTCTTAGTTACAACTCCCTTAGATTTTGTGATTTGCAATGAATCTTGTTTATTCCTAAGTCTAAATGGGATTTTTTCTTGACTAGAGAATGGGATAGGTAAACTAAGTTAGGCCTAAATAGGAACTAACTTAGGCAAAGATTTGAGTCTTAAAACTAATAAAGTTTGTGAACTTGCACATCTTATAAAGCTTTTGAAATTGATGAAATGATAATGGATTCTATCTTTGAATTAACTACTTAACTAAAAGCAAGTAACTTTAATAAGGAAGAGACTAACTTGAAGAAAAATAGAAAACAAAATCTCTTTAAACTTTCAATAATAGTATTATTATCTACAACTTGTTGCATTGAACAAGGGAATAAAGCTCTATGTATTCCTTAACTCAATTCAATAGAAAGAGATATCCTAATCTATCACAAAACAATGGAAAAATAAATAATCAACACAAAATATATTCAACCTATCTCTACAACATGAAGTGTTTTTACACCAAAACTTATATGACTGTCTATTAATATTTCCATTAGATACATATAGAATTTTGGGATGACCATTACAAAATAAGACATAAATAAGTTCATCTCCTCAAAAGTGACAAATGGAGAGGAGCTAATTGTCATATATAATCATTACATCAAAATATGAAAGGGCGGTGTAAGAATCACTTTGTCTTCTTTCCCTTTTTTGACTTCACCCTATCAATGATTGGGATCGACTCCTTATGTTTATGAACATGAACTTTAGTGTATCTTAAGTGTCACTTGGAATTCTCTCTAGCTAAATCTTTGATCACATTCAATCATTCTTGCATTTCCTCCATAGCTAGATGTACACACCCATCAAGCGTTTGGAGCTTCAACACTTTGTTTTGGTGATTAGAAGATTTCTCTATTAATCTATCAAGATAATTGAAGAAATTATTTTGCATGACAACAACTCCAACTATCCTTTTCCCTTGTTCACTAGCTTGGGAATCTATATGTAGACCACTTAGTAATTCATAGTCTTTGTCCTGATCCTTTTAAATTTTAACTTTTATTTCTTTCAATCCTTCTTCTACCACTAGGATCATTTTAGATTTGAATTGCATACTCTATAGCCATTCAAATAAGCGCTCATCTCCCTTAGGTTGAATCTTTGCATCTACTTCTTTAGCCTTCATGTGGATAATCATTTTTAATAAGGAAATGCAATCCTCACTTTTGGCTTTCTTTGTTGATAGGGTAGTTTAGTTAGTTTAGATATTATCTTTCTCTTTTTTGAGCCTCAGTACTACATTACTAATTTTCTCTATGATTGTAAGTCCCTCAGACTTAAGTTTTCCACTCCACTCCCTACCAATCTACCCAAAGTTCTTGTCTTCTTTTAACAAGTAGATGATAGCTTGAATGTCAGTAGTTGTAGGATCACTGGTGGTTGACATTCCTTGGATGCTTCCCAATGGGGTGACTAGCTGCTTAATGAAGCAATTAAGCTCATGAATATTTTCCTTCATTCTGACTTTATCTAGCTTAAGGCTTTTGAGTTGTCCTTCTATCACATCATTTATTGATTTTCATAGGTCCACCTTAGTTTCATGTCTAACTTCTACGAGGTCCACAAAATGTAATGTGAAGTCCTTTGTAGACATATCTTTAACTTGCCCTTCTTTATTGGGCTTAGCAATCTCCATAGTCAAATGCCTTGTATCAGGGTCTTGTCCAAGAATAGACAGGGTCTTCTACTTCTTAACTTTACTTAATGCTGATCCAGAATGGATAGGTAGAGATTAATATTCTTTGTTGGGGAATCCTTCTTCTTTCCCCCTCTTCTTTCTATCCAAGGTGTCTTCTAGTCATGATTCTACGTCAATCACCTTAGATGTAGTCTCAAGCATGTCTATACTAAATATTTTCCTTTTGACTGGGGTCAATGTCTTCATAGCTAAAGAGAAGGGGTACTTGGGGACCTATGAAATAAGTTTTGAAGCTTCGAGACCTTTCTCAGCTTTTGTAGTCTTCTCGTAGCTTCAATGGACTCAGTAGACTCATTCTCATTTCTTCTACCATCTCCAAGGTCCACCGCTTGTATTTGGGGACTTCTTGGTAGGAGTAATGTGCCATTTATAGATGGGGTATGATTGTTATAGGGTGAGAGAGCCACCATAACTAAACTATTTTTCAATTTCTCTACCTTCTTCTCATCCTTCATTTCAGTTCTAATCACTGGTACTAAACCATCTTGACAAGTCTTATCAAGAGGGATATGCTTGTTAGGAGGTTGGTCACCTTGACTAGTCTGTTGAGTAGGCCCTTGAGTGATGGGAAGGATCATGCCCAAGACACCACTTTGATAAGATGAGGCTACTGATACATTCAGAGATGCTTGGGTGGTCATATCTTTGCTCATGCTTTATCATGTAGTGGTTCACTTGACCCATTTTCCAATTCTCTTTTAGATTCTAGCCATCATCATGTCTAGGTCTTCCACAACCTCGTCATAAGGTTTTAAAATCATGGGAGTACCTCTTAGCTTGGTCAAGTAGGTATTTATATAAATGTTTTGACCATCATCTTCCACCCCTTCTACATCAATATTAACTTTATACATCTTCACCTGGTCAAATGTCAGTCTAGCGAAGGCTCGATCATGACTCTTGAGCTCATCTTTGCATTCGGCTCAAATATCTTCAATTGTAGTAAAGTGCTTTCTGACACTCCCTATCTATAAAAAATCTTTGGCATATCCATTTTGGTTGAACATGGGTAGGGCTTTCCATATGATCTTGACCAACATGATTATGTCACTCAGATACTTGGGTAGCTTTAAGGGAAATTTGTTGAATGCTACAAGACATAAATAATAAAATGATGAGAATTAAATGAAGTGACATCCAAATTGACTAATGGGAGCCATGGCTTCTAGGATGAATCTTCTTTCTGGGAATACCTATAGCTCCTTGCAAATCCTCATAGTAAATGCATCATTCACCTTAACATAATTTGCGTAGCTATTCTATAATTGTAGATGTGGATAAAATTCATAAGATTTAACATCATCAGGGAAATTCTCTAATCTTGGGATGCCAAACCATAATTGTAATGATTCAAAAATGTAAATCAAGAAGGAAGACATGTATAATGTATTATAGAACTTAGTTTCTCAAAGAGCATTGGATAAAATTTCGCTTACCTCTTGAGCCTAATCAATGTATTGGGTATTTGAGAAAATTACTTGAAGTAAAAAGAAATATTTCTCAATGAAATTCAAAGCCTCTGCCTCACCTTTTAACTGATGCAAGGGGACCAAAATATAAATGATTTATGGGTTAAGGTTGTTCCCAAACAAGGTTTTGGGAACTTTAGTCTTATTGCTCTAAGGTTTCTGGAACCATGTCCTCATGATTTCTTTCCTCCAAATCATCTTCTTAGCTAAGAATTCTGAGATAGCTCCACCAATGTCTAAATCAAAGAACTCCTCCTACTCTATCCCTTGAAGGAATTTAACCACCATTTTCCTATTAATTGAGATCAGCACTATATCATCAAGTAGCATAATTTTCCTTGTTTTTGGGTTGTAATGATGTGTGCATTCATAAATAAAATTAGGGTCTTGGTTTGTGACTCAGAAACTAGCTGCTTTAACTAAACTGCATCCTTAGAGATTCTTGATGATGGAATGAATTCATTTAGATCCAAAAATAAACTGGAAGTCTTCCATGTCAAAGAAGTGAAGAGAAGTATATGTGAAGTTTTACAATGCAGAGTTGATACTAGTTAACCCATCAAAACCTAAAAACATGGTTTCCATGAGTTCGTGTACAATATTTTGAGTTGAAAAAGTGAATAAGATAATGAATGCAATAGTCATAGTTTTTTTAAAAGATAATTTCATTGATAGAATGAGAAATCAAAGAAAAAGTAGTAACTAATCCAACTGCTTGTCCATCTTTATATGAGAGCCTCAATTCATCCATTGATTTTCATAATTTGTGCCACACAAATGAATTTAAGGAAATACCTATTGGATAGTAAATGTAAGAGTTCAATGAACATATTGAGGTATTTTCACTATTCCATTGAACTCAATGGTAACTTTCTATATTTGCACTACTTACTTTTGCATTTTCTTTTAAGTTCTAGAAAGTTACCATTAGGGTAAACCATCAAGGAAAGCATGCTAAATGAGATTCTTTCTATATTTATTTTTCCTTAATGATTCAATCAATTCCAATATCACTTTGACACACTCTATATCTCATACGGGGGTCAAACTTTAACCATTAACTTGGTTTTCTTGAAAAATTGGAAAACTATCCTCATTGGTTGAAAACATGTCAAGTAGAAGACATTTTCAATTTTTTGTCATTGCTTCCTTCAAACTGAAATATTTGATGACAAGACTTCTAGAATCTTGGAATGATTGGTTGAGGCCTGAGGA
This sequence comes from Cupressus sempervirens, assembly GCA_028749045.1. Classification (NCBI taxonomy): domain Eukaryota; kingdom Viridiplantae; phylum Streptophyta; class Pinopsida; order Cupressales; family Cupressaceae; genus Cupressus; species Cupressus sempervirens. The sequence continues at coordinate 173,043,220 of CM053793.1, forward strand.
CATGTTTGAGAGTCACTAAAATTATTTTTTTCACCTCAATCCATTTTGCAGAAAACTATCTTCATGGGTTGAAAACCTGCCAAGGAGAAGACAACTTTGGGTTTTCTACTAGGGCTTAAATATTTGAGTAACAATGAATCTGAACAATGTTTTGAGACCTTAACTTGGATTAAAACATTAATTTACCTTAGAAACCTTCACCCTTTGTACATTTTTACTCCATATGTGTATTTATGTGACTATTATAGGAAATCACCTTCATGGGTCTAAAACCCGCCAGGGAGAAGATAATTTTCAAATATCTACCAACACCTAATTATTAAAGAGTGGTATGCCATGAGTGAATATGGAGCATGATTTATCATCAAATGAGAAAATTTGATCTCTATTAGACTAGGTTCTAACTTACCTGACTAGCACATGGTAAAAAGGCACACCCAACTGACAAAATGGAAAGAGAAGGTAAAAAGGGAAAATCCAATAGAGATCACCTAACATTAGGGACTTAGACCTAAACTCAAAAATTATTAAGGATTTGAGTCACTTCTCTTAGTAGACAATACTCACTTTTTCCAACTAGTTGGAAAAAAAGAGTGGGGAAACATGCTTCATTAACATTTCCAACTTAGTAGAAACGGATAAGCTTGATTAACACTATAGAGCTCAGTTAACACCACCTCCTACATGGCTTGCATTGATGAGCTTGCTAGACTCTATGAAGCTCGATAGACTTTTTGAAGCTCAATAGATTTTGCTACCTGAATGTGAGGCTCGGTAGCAACTAAAATGTTTAGTATACAGTTCTAGTTATATGAGAAGCTCAATAGGAACTGTAAAGCTCGATAGAAATGTAGATAATCAATCTAAGTAAATGTTTAGTCACTAACTGACAAATGATTTAACTATAAGGTCAAAAATTTCATGATGTATGATCATTTTATATGTGTGAAGTGGGAGAAATTGGAGAGAACAAACTTTATGTAGCATATAATAAATTGTGTGATAATGGAGTGTTGAAGAATGAGCACAATATTGTTCTCGAGAAAGGGCTGACCCATGCCCTAGTATTTCTGAAGATTTTCAATGTTCAGTGGATAAAGATCATGTTGTTCCATGTACATGACATGAAGATATGTTTAGAGGGTTGATTGATAAAGATTAACAATGCTATCATATTCCAAGTTAAGGGTTACCCTACATTGGACATACCATAGCCATTAAGAAGTGTTACAAGGGATGTTGTTGAGAAATAAACAAAGGAAAATTAGAATAGTCATGGTTTTTCGATTGATGGGATTAATAAACCTATCATTGAATTTGTAGTGTGTGTGATTGCACACAAGTTCTATCAATCAAGCCAACTCAATATGATACCTTTCATTGTAGTGGACCTTGGATACAAAATTGTTAATAGAGATCATAGTTATGATCTTACCAAGATGCAACTGCAATAATTGTTAGAGAATCTTGGAGAAATAAGAAAGGTAAAGAATACATCATGTAAGTTAGGTTTCCTACTTGTTTGTATATTTTTATGTGTATATAATTTATTCCTTATAGTAGGAAAAGTTTCATGGGATAAAAGCATAATAATTATTGAGAAAATAAGTGATTTGATCAATCAATTGGGAGAAAATTTTGAAGCTTTAATCGATAACTATTTTAAGGAATTTAAGAATAAGATGAAGAACTCAATGTGGATACCTAAATTGGTTATAGATAACTATTTTTATGATATATGCTTCATGGTAGATACAAATTTTATATATGCATAGGTTTTAATATAAAGGGTTGCATGGATGAGGCAAATGCAAGATGAAGTGAGTGTTGAGGAAGTGACAACAATAGTAACTATGTTACTATCTGAAGAGGTTGACATAAATGCCAAGCCGTTTGACACATATGGTACAGACAAGAGTAGAATGAAATTAGAAACAAAAGTTCCCAAGAAAAATAGGAAAAGAAAGAAGGGTGTTGAGGAAAAAATTAGCAAAGGTAAACCTCAAATTACTGAAGGAAAAGGAGAGGATGGGAAATCCAAAGAAGAATTCAAAGCCAGAAATCTAAGGGAAAAAAGATATATGTTTCCAAACCCAAGGCAATGAAGTAGAGGGAAATAGTAATCGTTGATCCAAAAAATAAAAGAGGACCTCAAGAAGGGTGTAAAGATTTGAGTTTCTACAACACCTAAGCTAGAGCCAAAAAGAAGAGTGAGTACAAGGTTAAAGGAAGCTCAGACCCCAACTACAAAAGAAAAAGGAAGTCCAGTAAAGAGGAATCTAACCAAGACACCAAAGAAAAATCTACATAAGAGGTCAAGGAGAAAAATAGTCATGACACATGAGGAGGAGGAAGATGATGAAGAAATAGAGTTTGATGATCTGAGAAAACTTTAGATTGTACTAAGACCACCTCCAATGACTATTGCCTAAGTATGTAAGACAATAAAATAATCAACTAGTATAGAAGCATTAAAGACAATAAATTATGATTCTTTAAATAAAGATAATCAAGAGAAGCTTGAAACAATATATGATCGATATGATGATATAGTTCAAATTTGCACCTATAGAGCTAGGTCAAGGCATTCCTGAAAATTTATATAATAAAGTTGATGGTAAGTGGAAGTGGGCATTATCAACTGAAAGGTAAATTAGGGAGGTCACTTTAGCCTAGAAAATGCAAGACTTGGGAAAGAAACATATGTCTATAGTTTGAAATATTTTGTGAAGAAATTTATGCCTAAGGAGAGGGCTTACAAATTTATGATGAATAAAGTTCATGAATTTGAGAAAGAGAGCATATGTATATGAAAAGAACCATTCAAATTTCTTATTCCATTGGCTAAAAAAGATAGAGAAGAAGAACAGAGAGGGTAAGAAGTCAAGGAAGAGAAGGATGATGCAAAAGAAGTTCCAAAACTTTTAGAAAAGATATACAATCGATAGAAGGGTGTGAAAAATAAGATGTTGTCACCATTGAGGACATTCTTGATTCATCCACACAAAACTAGAATCTATTGACTAAGAAAGATCTGAAAATTTCTGCACTAGATGCCTCAAATCCCTCTCTACTAAGCACCAATCTAGTATTATTGTAAATACAAGATTATCCAAGGACTAAGAGTTCAAGCATTGAAGGTTTTAATGTTACATAAATTATAGTAGTTTTTGACATGAGTGCCAAGAAGTAGGGCAAGGCAATAATTGTGTTCTCACAATTTAATCATATCACAGTGGGCCAATCAAATGAGGAAGTGGTAAAAGAAGAGAAAGAGATGACAAAGAAGGAAAAACCCAAAGAACAAGAGGTTTTCCAAGCTCTTATCCAACTATTGACTGACATACCTATAGATACCTTAAAAATTACACCTAAATAATAGGTTACATCAAATCAACACGAGAAGTCACCTAGATTGAGTGTAAAGGAAAAAGAATTTCAGATATCACTACCTAGTGATAACAACCCTCAATCTTAGATGATGACACACACAAATGATATAATAGAGGAAACAATGAGTTTAGATGAATTCATGACATTGCCTATGTATAACTTGAACAACATGACATTGGGATAGATGGAAGAATTGCAAACCTTGCTATGTTGCAAGGCAAAGTAGGAATAGTTGACAAGAGAACACAAAAAGAAGTAGGTATTGCACAATATCAAATATATTTTTGTTGATGCATTTGAAATTTTTGATGTTAATGTGAAATATCTAATTTTGGATCAGTTAGTGTATATAGTTGATAAAGTTTAGACTAAAGATATTAAGACCAATAATAAATTGATCAAATGGTCTAAGAAGAAATTTGAGCACAAAGTTTTGTAGAAATTTTCTTTAGAACTTGCAGTTAGGTAGGTTGATCTTTCTAACCTTACCATTTAGTCAAAAATAATTTTGAAGGTCATTCATACTTTGTACAAAAATCATACACAACATTATCAAATGAGTCAACATCAAAGTTTACAAACATGTATATACTATAAAGCAGAGTTTAAGTTTTGAAAATCATGTTATAGTCTCTAGGGGAGCATTATTTTTGCATGAAAAACTAGGTCATGAAAAAGTGTTTTTACCACTAATGTCAAAGGAGAAGATTGTTGATATCTAAGCCTAAGTTTCCTATTAGTGTCTAACACTTAGTCATTTCCAAGGCCCAGTGTTGGATGGTCATCATTGTAATTGAGTCATCTAGAGAAGGTCAAGCTACAAAGGACTTGTTTATATTTTACCATAGGTCGAGCAAGTCAAAGGTTTCCAAGCACCCTAGTAGAGACTAAGTCAACATACATGCCAAGTAATATAGAAAATATTGAATATTTGGAAAGTTAGTTAATGCTGAGTGAGTCAGTATATTTCAAGTGTATAGAAGTTGAGTGACACAATGAATGTTAGTTATGATCGAGTGTCAGAACATTCAAGTGTTGAGTAAACCAATTTTGACATATGAGTTTGTAATTGCACAAACACTTATGTAAATCATTCTAGCTGACTTCTACATGATATTTAACAGATTTTAGAGACAAATAGGGAGAAGATTATGCATCTTTTCAGATGGCATTAATCCAAAGAAAAGAAGATTAACCAATTAGAAATTTAGAAGGGTAAAATGGAAAAAGTATGAAATATGGAACATAGATCCTAATCTAGAACTTTCTAAAGTTATTTATTTAAGAAGGATTCCAACCCTAAGATCATGTAATTAGTTGAATTGAAGGAGTGAACAAGCTAAGTGCAAACCAAAGGAAGGCTAAGTTAGAAAGAAGATCAGATAGAGAAACCAAATTAGTGAATGACAAAAAAAGCATATTAGATAAGGAGATCAGATTTTTAAGAGAGGACATCCATAAATATCATTTCAGAGAAAACCAAAGGATTAGGTACTAAATTAGTTTTGAAAGATTGAGTTAGGGAAAATATCCTAACATAGCAGTTCTAACAGACCTTGTTTAAATCTCCTAATAGAGTCCTTAATTTATTGTAAGTATAAAATCCTTTAACAACCTAACAATCTTATAATATTTTAACAAAGAAGACCCCTTATAGGGTATATAATCATAAGTGATAAAATTGTAGCCCTAATAGGTAAATTTGTTGTTACAACACTAAAGATTTGTGGGTCTCATCCCTACCCTAGTTTTACTTTCAATGTGAAGTGTTTCTGTATTACCAAAATCATCCTATTATGAGTTTATATTTTCATGGATGTTATGCTTATATTTCATTTCAGCATTACAAATTTATATTTATATTGTATGAGATCTAAGTTATAAGATGGATTATGTATGAATCCAGTTATATTTTTATTAGTGAAAAGTTTTATAGATCTTAATTCACCCCCCTCCCTCTCATTATCTTGTTTGCCATTGATATTTCTAGCAGATATGTATGTATAACATGGAGTTTTTTTGTAAAAGCATTTCATATTTCATTTTGCATTTAGGAATGTGTGAGATTGTGAAAGAAAAGATATGATTATCAAGATGTATTTCATATGATGCATGTTTAATGAAGTTTGGTCATTATCTTAGTGCTCCTTGGGCACAAGGTTTCATGAAGAATATACTCCCTCTTGGTGACTAGTGTGAGTCATTCTATTTTATGTGAATTGGATTTTAATTGGTTGTGTTATTTTTCTATTTTTGTGAGCTTTGGAATGATGAAGAGATAGCTTGAAAAATTTATATGTTCCTTGTGACCACCTAGCCACCAAATTAATTTGTGATCTATGGGTATGAGCAAGATCATGGTCAAGAAAACTATGCTTTTAAGTGGCGATAAAGAATTAGCAAATCAAGGTTACGTCAACTTTGACGTGCAATTTTCTAGTTTCTTATAAACTTTGTATCAAAAATTTGAGAGAAAAGAATCTCTAGTAATTTCAATTTAGCTCCTAAACTACTAGGCCTTATCTAAAAAAAAAATTGATTGGTTAAAATTTTGAAATTTAATGTAATCATACAAAAATTTTAGGACAAAAATAAGAAGTAGACGTATGTCTAACCACCTTAATCGAAACCAAATGATAATATTTTAAAAAAATATTCTAGATAGAAGAAGTAGATTCATGCCTAAATATGACATATTTTTGGGTATTTTTATTCTAAATAAATAAATAAATATTAATTTTATACTTTAGTATTTTTGTAATAAATAAACTCTTGTGTCTGACCACCTTAATTAATTAAAAATTTTGCAAAATTTAATTTATTTATTTTCCTTATAGTAGAAGAAGCATAGAATGTGATGCATCTTTTGGATTTCAAAATGTTGTACCATTTGAAAGTTATAGTTGTTTTTCAAGCAGTGTATTAGTCAAAACTTTATACATAAATCCATTAGAAAAAAAAGTAATAATTACTTACTGAACTCATAATTTGGTAAATCTTACATTTATGGAAATTTAGAAACATTATTAATCAACCTTTTTCATTTCATCAAATTTTGGTGAAAAATGTCGTCAACTACATCTTTGGAGCAAAAAACACACAAGAACAGGCCAAAAACACATTTTCGGGACATTTTTTAAGTTGACCATATAGGGTTGGTATCAAAAGATATAGTAGTCCTTATTAAGGAATTAATTATTTTCATTTAGTATCAGGATGGGTGAAAAAAAAGTTAGAATAAATTTTGAAATGCTTTGAGGCATTTCATAACTACCTATTTTTCAGTTCGCTAGTTTTTGGCACACCATGATCTTGCACATGTGCCTATCTAGTATTACTCATGTTTACTTTAAGTTATATTGGGTTTCTTCTCCACCTTTTGGACTTGAATTAAAAATTGTGAATATTGGTTTTGAGATTTCTTATGATCTTGAGGTGACTATTGTGTGTGTGTGTGTGTGTGTGTGTGTGTGTGTGTGTGTGTGTGTGTGTGTGTTTTGTTGCTAGCTCTATGATTTGAAGTATTGTTCTCTAACATGTTCAATATGGAACACTAATATGATGTACATAAGAGTAGATTGTGAAGAACATGTCATTCTTCCACTTGCATTGAAATTTTCATCACTGTACTTTTGGTGTATGGCATTTGGAAAGCTTACCTTCTAGTGAGGGTGCAAAATATGGACAAATAGGGAATAGTGGAAGTGATTCTTTCCTTTTCACTCTACTTGTAGTATAAATATCGTAGTAAAATACTTTGGCCAAAGCTATGTGCATGTGCCTCTTTTGTATGATTTCTCATGTCCCATCTCCCTACTACATCTATTACTAGATCTACTTAGACATATGTGGAAAGTGGTGTATTTCATGACTACACTAGATACTTCTTTCCTTTTTGTATTGTGGGCACTGTAGGGTTGAGAATTCTACACATTAAGTAGGATCCCCAGGAAGTGTAAGGCTTCATGGTTGGGAAGGAAAAGACCTCAAATATGTTTTTATGTTTAATGATTTCATACGAATATTGATTAAATGACAAGAAGGTCATACATCATTTCTTGTGCTTCTGGGTGGATTAAGCATACTTGGATAGATGGAACCGTAAATACTTATTTATGCTAAGATATAAAAAATTTTGAGTTCAAATTTATTTGGATATATTATGATGATGAGATGGGAATGAGGGCCTAGGTCAGATGAATGAGAAAAGTGAATTCCCTAATCTTTTACAAGTAATTTATGAGCATACTTGGGTGGCTTGTTCACTTTGCAAGAACTATTTATTATATGGTATGTATGATTCATTATTATTTTTAAAATGTAGTTAAAGATAAGTTTACTTAAGAAACCTTAATTTTAAAGGAGAGCATTGCCTCTTGATATTTAAAATTGAAACCTTATCTTCTTGACCTATTGGTATTATGAATGAACTAAAAGTATTGTGAGTATATGTATGAGTATGACATGAAGTAGATATGAAGTACATACTAGAAATGTCAAATTGATGTGATGCCAAGGTATGGTAAGTAAGCACAAGTATGTGTATGGTATCATGTGATTTTAAGGTAGTATACAACTTAATTTTGTTCTCTAAACACTAAGATAAGGAAATATTTCATTTGATATTTCATTTTGATTTATGCTATGACATGGATTTATATATCAATTGGTGTTATTTGTATAAGCGTAATAGAGGGAATGAAACAGGATAAGAAAGGGGGAATATTATTGGAGAGAGGTGTAATGGAATTCACACATTCATGTATAAAAGTTCTTGAAATGATTAAGTGATGCATGCACTTATTTTAACTATGTTTCTTTAATATAAATCAATATTATTGATGAAAAAATTATGTTTTAAATATATTGAATGCATTTGAAATCAAAATTACTCTTCATTTAAGGAAATAAACTGAATGCTATATATTTTATGATACAATCTCAATATGAGAGAATGCATTATCTTGAACCTTGAATAATAGTAACTTTGGTTGAATGAGGTCTTGTTTGTTCTTATTTTTTAAAATGTGATTGCAAAGTAAAATGGACGCATCAAGGAGAATGCAATTTCTAACTAGTGAAGGATGTTACAACATGATTTCCTTGTACTAAAATAACGTGTAACTCATTTACCCAGTGGATTTTAGTTGAATCTATTTTATCTTTTTATAGAAATACGAAGACAATTACAATTCAAAATTTAAAGAATACTAGCACAAATGTATTAAATATTGTGACCACTATCCTTTCATTTTTTTCATGCATTTGCTAGCATTAATGGTATGCAATGCAAGAATTACTAGATTTTTTGTTCACCTATTGTACCCTCTAGTGAATCTTGGGGGAAGATACTAATACTAATCCATATCCTCTTCTTTGCATGGTCATGTCGTCGAACCTCAAAGCCATTCACGGCATAAAATTCATTTTATTTTTCTCTTGTTTTGTATCCTTATCAACAATATTTATGAAGATGAACATTCATCTTTTAGGGAAATTTGTTCTTTACCTTGTCCTATTCATCACCAAAATGGACCAAAAACTAGTTTTCTTCACCTCCAAATAAGAACTGACATTGCAAGTAATTGTGATGTTGTCTCTCTAACCTCTCTATGCCTTATTCTCACTAACAATAATCTTCTTGTTTTGGTATTTTTTTTTAATACATTGGCATGCCCAGGAATTCCTCTCCATTGGTTAGGTGAAGAATGGAGTGGCTTTTATATTCTAGGGGTTTTGTTGATCCCTTGAAATCCCACAAGATCTCATATAGATTTAATTATTTTCTAGGTATGCAAACAATTAGAGACTTTGTTTAGAACATGTCAAAATTGCTTATTCTAGTGCTTGTAAATTTTTGAGCTTTCACCTTGTAGGTTAAAGTATTGGCAGTTGTATAAGGTATTAACAAATTTTAAACTAATATTTGAGTTTTAAAATTTGGACCCAAATAATTATTTTAAATTGTTTTGACTCTCATATATATGAAGTTCACATTTTCCTCTTGTTTAGTTACAATATTCATAAATTGCATCTCCTCCTAGCATTGTATTTCAAGCAAAAGCAATATAGTGCTAAATTCCTACTCTCCAAGCCTCATTAAATACTAGAACATGGATAGAAATCCCTTGTTCTGATATGTCTTGACTATAGAATTTAGATGGCCCATAAGAGGTCTTTAAAGTCAATGACGATAGTTTTGTGTGAGCCTTTCTAGCTTCTTGAGCACTTCCCTATCATGATCATGATTAGTATAAAGAAAATTTCTTCTCATTGTTTTCTCTAGTCTCAGACATTGGATGGATATTCAAAATAATTTTGGTTATTTTTCAAAAAATTCTCCATAGTTACTATTGATGACCTAAATCAATTTACTATTGTAAGGTCATGTTGTTGAGATATGATTCTGTGGGATTTTCCTTTTGTAACAATAACAAAAATAATTCACTCGTCCCAATGGATTGATGAATAACAATTCAACTTGATTATTATGAGTTAGTATAAGTGTGTTTCTTGGACTCACTATTGTAGAAAAAGGTCCTTGATGCATTTTTTATGTTTAAATCATCATGATGAAAAATATCAGTAGTTGAAGTATGAATCATATTACACAATTCTATTACTCTCCTCTTAGTTTTTCTTTTTTAGATTGTCTCACTGTTGGGATACATACCTTTCATGTCAAGAAAGGTTTTTGGGAAGCTTAACAACTTTCTAGTAGGATGGTGAAACCCTCCTACAATATTCTCATGCCCTTGTGTTCTTGGATAAGTTTTGGAGCCTCTATTAGCAAGTGTTCAACAGGTTTTGTACATTTTGGTATTCTAGTAACTGTTTTATGGTCTATTTTAAAAAAAATTTCTTTATCTCCTATCTTTATATACAATTCTTTTATATTTAAGGGTAATTAAATTTTTTATTGATAGTTCAATATTCAAATGGTCTTGACTCTTGTAGATTGTCTACAATTTATGAAGATTTTTTATGTGTCATTGGTTTTGTAGGTGCACTCCTCACATTGTACTATATTATCAAAGCCCTACAATATTTTAAAGCCCTCACAAGGAATTGAAGCACAAAAATATTATGTAAATGATATTTTAACAATAAAAGAGGTTTTTCTTTGTCATTGCAGAACTAGTGATTCACTCTTTAATAGAGAAGTCACAAATGGTCTTGTGGAACGCCAACCCCCACCTCGTGGGAAAAAATAGATTTATTAACGGCCTTACAAAAGGGCCCCTAAAATCTCAACTTATGACACTTCTCAATATTCTTACACAGCTAAAAGATCTACTCTCTACAATGTTGTCTAAATCAACCCATAGAGAAGCATTCTTTTAGCATGTAGGATAAAAATGTAATTTATGAATTTCAAATAAATTTCTTTTATAGAAAATAGAGACATTCCATAAATATAATGCATATGTGAAGGATGAGAACATAAAAATATTGAAATCAACTCTGTGAAATTAATGTATCTATGATAGAGCCACGAAAAAAAATAATTTTAATAATTAACTCTTAAGAAAATGCAAATGGAAAGTACAAAGCAAAATTATTTTTCCAGCATCCTTCTAGCTAGTGCAAAAAATTATCTTTTGAACTAGATATAGACATCCATCAATGCGTAACGAAGGTTGAAGGAAAAATAAGATACATAAACTACATGATAGGTTTTCTCAAAGAGATGTCAACTCCAACATTGCAAGGATTGGATGATTTGAAGATTTGATGAAATGGCTTTAGAAACTTTCAAGCAAGTGTGATGGGTGGTAGTAAAGACGGTTCCTTTGACCAACCTCTTTATGCACATAAATGAAATTCAAATATATTTAGTTGATTATCTATGCATCATTACTAATATAGTAGTGTGCCTTATTGTAAATTCAAAATGAGGAGAGACACATAATGAAAAAAAAAAAAACTAAACTAAACTAAACTAAAACATAAAAAATAAACTAGAAAAACTAATCAAAGAAGCAAGACACAAAGAGTTATAGTGGTTCGCCACAACTTGTGGCTATATCCACTCTCAATAGGCAACTCACTTTATTATTCACCAAGCAATATTCAATACATGACTATCCACACACACACACACAACCACGTTCATCTAGAAGACGAAAATAAGGGAATCTGAAGTGTCATATAACTGTTAGACTTCACATTCCCAATAATCTACACCTTGAAGTCCAACTAGCATAGCTGTGCATTCTGTATTCCCTATGTTCCACTGCTAAAATCAGAGCAGAACCGTGCCCATTAAAAACCTAAGAATTGCCAAACTTTATTCACAGACATAGTACAAATTAGTCTTTGCTAAAACAAGCATGAGTCATAAAACTCATCTACGAATAATTTACTCACAACATTCACATTCACTAAACAATATTCGTGATTTAAAATTCTAACATGTGCAAAGTGCACTCCATGTAATGTTATTTCTGGTCTCCCCATAAAAGTATGATCCTTATACACAAGAAAGTTTATCTCAATTGCTAAGGCCACATGGAGTTGCATTAAAAAAAATATTGCCTTCACCAATTGTACCAAATGATTAGAAATTAATAATAGCAAGCATATATGCTTTTGCAGGTCTCAGCTGAAACATTACTATTATTAACCCCCGCAACCTCTGCCATACTAACATCATTATTTACGTGGGCAATATCTATTGGAGCTCTCATACTTACTATTATATTATACTCTGTTTTCATGAACTGGTGAAGCACAGAGTTATCTTTTAATGTATCAGTTCCTTGTTCTCTTCTAAATTTTGCAGCCAACCAGACAATAGTTCTCTTATCAAAGGCATCTCATCTTAGATGAGCGTTGTCTAATGTGGAGAGCATCTCAAAAATTTGGAGACCACAACACCCAATAATATGCTGAGAAAACAATCGGCGACATTTAAATATGTTGTCTAATGCTTGCTTACTGCCAATAAATCTGTTAAGCACTAGAGAATCTGATTATTTAATTTATAGTACGAATGGAAATTAGTGCTTTCAATTTTCAATGTATCATGACAAAATGCATAAAGTTAGACAATCGATATCAATAGAATAACATAATTGATTTAATTACAGAACTTTTTTAATCAATTTTTATTGAGCTTGTAGAGCGAGCATGTTGATTTACTGAGCAAATGGATTAACGGAGTGGTTATTGCACCGAATGAATAAAAATCATTACTTTGCGCATGTGGGATGGTATACCATGTGTTTTTTGTAAACAGTAGACGAGGGTTCCATAAATTGGATCCCATGGAAGGTATATATGGAGGGGTGTGACTGAAACGAATACTAAAACTGTGGAAAGAAATGAAGGGTACTGGTTAGAAGAAAAGGTTTCCTTGGTGGTAGTCGTCCCTATGTCTACAGGGAGGGCCATCTTATTTGTTTCCTTGGGCTCACAAAGCTTTTCGCCTCCCTTGGCCTCATTATTTCTTGTCATCTCTTGGATCAATAGAATGCTTTTTTTTTTTTTAATGAAGAATTTTATGTTTCTTTCACAAAATAGATATGAAAATTAACAATAGGATGAAGTTTTTTATGACATCTTTTAGAAGGTTTGTTGGAAAGAACAACCCAAATGAATATGTGCTATATGTGTTGAAGTAGTGAACTAATTAGAGTTAATAATTTACTTTTATTAAAATATCAAAGATTAATGCTTCTAAAATATTGATAATGATGTTAGGATGGTCTTTAAGATATGAAAGTAGAAGATTACAAAAATAATTCTTACATCAAAAGTATACTAAGAGTGGTACATCAAAGCAATTATAGTTCTAAAAATCTCTTTAATGTTGTTTATCAAAACACTTACAAGTCCAATTATCTTGTCCATTATACTGGAATGGCATCAATCAATTGAATAGGAGGGTACCAGACTATTTTTCTTGAATTGCAATGTAACATACCATTGAATTAAAATGTTATCTAAACTTTCCCATGACCGTAAAAGAAAAGATATAGATTGTTTTATGAAACAAGATTTATATGTCTTTCACAATGATGTATCGTTGCAACCACTAAATATCATGGCAATGACCTTGATAGTTTAGATCTTAAGACAATAGTTATGATCAATATTATTGTATGTATCTTTGTATTTCACAAAAGTTCTAGAGACTCTTATTGTATAGGTGTATAATCATTTTATTCTATTATTCATGTAGATTTTAATTTCCTATTAATTCCAAGCTTGCATTACTCATATATCTAAATGCCTTAATTATATAAATGTATTTGATTTATATATATTTATGTATCTCTCTCTATATGTGTATATATGTATATATCTATAGATATATGTATATATCAATTTATATGTATGTATACATATACATTTATCTATATGTATATGTACATATATATAGATGTACATGTGTGTGTGTGTGTGTGTGTGTGTGTGTGTGTGTGTGTGTGCGCGTGCGCGCGCGCTTATTTTTGGAAACTTGCAATTGAAATAATTGTTATTTTCTCATTGATGTCAAATCTATGGATGAGACATATTGCTACCTAATCTAAATGCCATATCTATTTGATTGATGAAGAGGATTTGAGAAGTTACTCATAACTATAGTACCTAGAGAAAAGGTCAAAGTTATGAAAAGGAAGTTACAATGGATATTTTATTAGATAGACTTTGATAAAGATAAGTAATTGTTTATGTTAGAAAAGCTAAGACAAGCTGAGTAAACAACAAATTACTAAAGAGTACCGAGTAATGCTAGTGTCAACCGAGCTATAGTTAGTGTCGACAAAATCCAATGTTGATCAAGCATTAGCATCGACTAAGAAGGTTAGTTGATGCTGAGAAGAAAGTATAAACTCAATCGAGTATTCCAGTGTTGACTAAGTAATCAGTGATTGCTGAGTGATAGTAAAAGATCAAATTTTAAAGGAATCATAAGATCAAGTTGACTCAGTTAATTTCTTGGGAAATGTAAAACATGTTGAAGATAAGATTAATGAGTTGGATCTTTAAATTCAAGGCAGTGATTAGGTAAAGACCTAATGGAAGGATTCTAGAGAATTTTCTAGAGGATGGTCAAGAAATTGTAAAGATACATTGAATCAAGTTGAAGTTGATCATAAACCCTAAAATCTATGCTGGATGTAGAAAATGATAAAGCAGAAATTACCTATTTAAAGGGTTAGTGAACCAAAATTTAAGAGCCCTACCATTTCCAATAAGGCTTAGCCAAGCCTAGCCAGTGTGTACAAAAAAGTTCATATATAGAGCACGGTTGATCAAAAGTACACAAGAGTGTGAATGTGAAGATAAAGAAGAAAGCTTGCAAATGTGATGTTGTCAGTGATAAGTTATTTTGAGTAGAAGGCTTAAGTGTTGATAAGAAGAGTAGACTAATTGCTTGAAGGGTGTCCAAGCAAATCAAGATCAGAGATGTCAATGAAAGGCTTATTAGTGAACCAGCCTATGGACTGAACAGAGATCTGAACCAAAAAAAGTGAGTTTTAATCATATATATAAAAAACTATTATTTTCTTTATTATCATTGTAAAAAAATTGTATTGAAATCCTTTTAACAAAGGTTGACCAAACAGTCATTTGAAGACTTAACAGTCTATGTAATTCCTTTAACAAGGTGACATTCTAAATGGATGATAAAATATTTCTTTCAAGCCCACTCGTGATAGGGTGATTAAATCCTCTAACTGAGTCACATTTAAAAATGCGTATCATAAATATTTAACAGGGTTGACTCCTAGCAGAGCTCACTTTGAAAGAATGAAAAATAGTGGCATGTTGTTGGTGATTTTTCCCAAATTGGGTTTCCACATAAAATAATTGTGTCAAACTATGATGAATGACTTATGAATTTTTTAGATGTGATAATATTTTTCATTATGCAATGCAAGTTAAGTAGGATCAACTAAACATTGATGTGTTTAATAATTAATAGTTCAAGTTGTACATATAGGCCTTGAGTAACTGGTTCACTCGCCCTCTTAGTTATTCTTAATATTTTTAACAATTGGAATCAAAGCTAAGTGCTTATAGAGAAAAGTTTGAAGGTACTTAATCAAAAGATCATGAGGAACAAGAGAGATGTACCCAAGTTGAATAAGGAGAACTTTCTTGCATGGTAGACCGTGATGAAGCTGCACATATCTAGTACCAGTAATGCTATTGTTCATTTTTTGAGCAATGAATACGTAGAGGTAACAACCACTCCTCTGACTGCCGAAGAATTGAGACATAAGTTAGATCACAACCAAGCAATGCTGGATATTTTCTCGACCCTAAGCTATGCTAAGTTTGATGACCTAAAAGATTGTAATACTAAAAAGAAGATGTGGGATATATTGATGACCATATATGGAGATGATAAAAATGTACTATGAGCCAATGCCAAAATTTTGAGAGGTAAATTTTATGATATGATAATGATGGAAGGTGAGAACATAGTACAATATTGCACAAGAGTTAAAGAGGTTGTTAATGTTATTCATGGAGCAAGTGAAATAATTGAAGATGAAGCAATGATAAGCAAAGTATTGAGGACTTTACTCCCTATCTATGTCATTAGAGTCTTTGCAATTCTAGAGCTAAGATGCACACTAAGTAACAATTTGATCTTAAAAGGTGAAGTTGGTAGACTTATCACTTTTGAAATGTCTAACTTTGATAACTACACACCTACTAGCATTGAATCTACTTTAAAGTCACAACTGATCCTTACTAAGAAGAAAGGAAAAAATGTGAAGAGTGAAAGTGATGGTTTTGATGATGAGATTAATGAACTTGAAGCCCTCATTAAAAAAGGGTTTAGAAGACGAAGAGGTAAATACAAAGGTAAATTACCAAAAAAATAAAATTCATGAAATAAATTTGGTCATATTGCTGTTAGATGTCTTAATGGAGAAGATAAAGATGAAAATAAGGAAAGCAACTACAAAGGAAGAAGAGATGACAAAGATTACAGAAGAAGAAAGGATGACAAAGGTAAGAAATCTTGTTATATTACTGAAGAAAAGACTAATAACATTGGGGTGATCCCACAATAGTGGGTGCTACTTTTTGACCAATTTTGACACTGAAATCAATATGTTTGAAACAAACCTCACATTCAAGTGACTATATCTCAAAAACTATGAATAATTTCAAGATGACATAAACTAGTGATTTCTAGTTGGGTGAATGCACAAAGTTGGGTTGCAATTTCGTGGAAGTCAAATCTGCAGAATGTGACCTCATAGAAATGGGTACCCATTTTTGGCTCAAGTACCTGACCCTAAATTTGAAAAATGGTCACCCATTTTTTTAAAAATCGGGTACCCATTTTTTATTTTCTCGACCCTAAATTTAAAAAATGGGCACCCATTTAAAAAAAAAATAGGTACCCATTTTTTATTTTCAGAAAACAGGTACTCGTCTTTGAAAAAATAAAAAATCAATTTGTTTAAATTTTTGGGGGTATTTTAAATGTCGCTTTTAATTTTTGAAAATGGATCCCTGTGTTTTAAATTTCAAATAATGGGTGTCCATTTCTTACAACATGAGGTAGGATTTTTTTTTCCTTCCTCAAATTTTGGTTCAGATAGGCTTGGTGAGACCAAGCCTATGCCTTATCCTCCCAAGATTTGGCTAAGGCATTGAACTAACAAATTCATACCTAGCCATAATTTTTAGAGGGTCTTCCTAATCAAATTTTTTTACGAAACAAAAACCCATTAGAGATCTTACTGTCCTGACTTTAGAAATATAAATTTTATACTGTTGTGATTTCATTTACTATTTTTGTATTATTATTTAATCAAAGGCCATACCTAAATGTAAAATAGCGATGTTCAGTAAAACTTTAATAACTCTTTTATTTTATGATTTTTTAAAAATTAATTTATATGTCATCAATCTACATTTAATTCTTTTGAAATTAAAAAAAATGTGGAAAATTGAAATTTTGATCAAATTATGGTGACCATACATGAGAGGTTTTAAAATCTACCTTTATAGCCACTTAAAAATTAATAATAAAATTATTCAATAAAACATCAAAGAAAAATATTATGATTAATCTTTGGTGTGTTAGGTAACTTTCATTAAAAGGATTTATAAAAATTTATTTATTTTTGTCAAATTATGTTGTCTATACACAAGTATGGTATGGTCCCACAACAACCATTTTGAAAAAGTGGTTTTTAAAGATCCATACAAAAAAAAAAATTCTATCATATGGGTACACAAATAAATTACATATTAAAAAAGTAGATTTTGAATACTACAATTTTTATTTCTAAATTTTTTTCATATTCGATGTCTAAATGCATCAAATTTTGACATCAATTGACAAAAAATTTCAAAAATAGGAAAAACACTTTCACTTTTACCCTAAAAGTGAGACCCAACTTCTTACACTTACTCAGTACTATGTTCCTACTTTGTAACCATATTTTTTAATTTAAAAATATATATATTTCAGTCAATTTTTTCTTCTCCTCCAAAAGGTGGTACATATGAAAAATCAATATTTCTAAAGAGTGACAGTTCGCTTGACACGCATAACATTTTTTTAAAAAATGATGAGACAATTCTTTCAGTGTTGTATTTGTAACAACAATATCTAGTGAATGCATTTGGTTTGATTCAATTTGGTTGAATATTGTATAGTTTATGAAATTTTGAAGTGGCATTAATCATAATTCAGACATACATTCATTTTGAGACAAATAACTTGAACTCAATTTATCATAAATCTAATTTTCTTTTTTTAATAGAAAGTTATATCAACAACCTATTTCCTAGATATTTTTCAAAGAAAAATTGACATAATTTATAATTTTTTCTAAAGTATCGAAGTCAATTGACGTTCAGTTGTTAATAAACCGATAATGAGTTAAGCTCATATTTGAAAGTCTTAATGAATATAATATGTATTACAATTATGGTCATTGGAAAGCTTGCTCCAAGTAGCAAAAATTAACATTTTTTATTTTATAGTAGGAGATCATTCAATCTCAATTTTGGAGGTCAAAATAGCTAATTTTTTTTTTTTTCTTTTAGAAAACAACACCAAAATTTTATAAATTAACATGTTTGCATGAACATGTTTTATATGTTCATGTGAACATATGTTCATGTGAACATATGTTCATGTGAACGTACAAGCATAAAGAATCTAGCAGCCAAAAATTTAATTTGATTTGTTCAGGCGAACATTTAAAATAATTGGTGTTTGTGTGAACATGCAAAAAAAAAAATGATGTCACTTATAGTGAGGACAAAAGTTTGATAGTGAAGCCAAATGTTATAAGTTACTGCAAAAAATTTATAAAGTTACTCGAAATTTATTAAGGCAAGGGAAAATTCTTTATTTTTATGATTTTTTGATGGGAAACAAGAAAGGAAGAAAAAAAATATATGCAAGGAAGAGATCTCATGAAGCAAAACAAGGAAATCTTTAGAAGATTGTGGCATGTTATCATTGAATTAAACAAGGTCTTTGATATATATATATATATTAATGGTCTCAAATTTAATTATGTATCAATCTTATTTATTATATAAATTTTTTATTTATAAATTTGTTGCGGACAATCAACAAGGTCAAGAAAATGTTGAAGGAGGCTCAACAAAAGTAGAAGAAGTGCATATGGGAGAAGTGTCATGAACACTCCCTATGGAATCTCAAACAATGAATGTTGAATAAGGTTCTTGAGATCACTCCCTAGAGAGGTTCAAATAATAGAAGTTAGAGAAGGGTTAGAATCTTTCCCTATAGAATCTCAAACAATGAATGTTGGAGAAGGTTCAAGATCGCTCCATGTAGAAATTCTAGTAACAAAAGTTAGATAAGGATCAGGATTAGGTGTAGGAACTAGTATGGATGAATTCATAAATATTTCCCAATTTTTAAAGAATGGAATTTCTCATAAAAATTTAGATCATCTACTTAAAATGGATATGGATAAATTGGGAATATTTGCAACTACTATTCAACCCTTAAGTTTGTCTAAGAAAAGGTTAATGAATAAGAAGATAATAGAAATAATGACTAAGTTTGATAACATTGAAACACTTGAACAAGCTCAGTTGCTTTAACTTTTTCTTACACAAAAGAATTTGCAAAAGACATTGAAATTTTCAGGTGTAGAGACAACATCGAAGAAGAGAATATTTTCTAACATGCAAATTGATGTGATTGAAAATGTTAAACATGGTTTGAAAAACATAAAAAAGTAGTTTCAAACTAAAGATAAGTCCATGGCAACAAAAGTGATGTTGACGTCTGTTGTCAATAAGCATATGACCCAAAATAGACAAATATCTTCAATTTTATCTAAAATGGGTTTTAGTAGGAAAACAATGAGAGAATATGTTAAAAGAAGATTAATTCTGCATGATAGTACTATGGAAGCCAATTTGGAAATCATGTGTAGAGCACCACATTCTAAGAGGATCAATGAGGGATTCAAAAATTTAATCATGTCTTTTTGGATTGATAACACTCGTCCTTCATCAAATAGTAGAATTTTTATTAGGCATAGGATTGCATCTAGTCAATATGAACATCATAGAAAATATTGGTTGGACATAATACAGCATGAGTTATATGTGTCATTTTGTAGTGAACATCCAAATGTAAAAATTGGGCAAAGGTTTTTTGAAAAATTGAAGCCATGCTTTATGATGTCAAACAAAGTGTTTGAAACATGCTATTGTCATCATCATATTGATTTTGATCTCCACTAGCAGGTATTTCAAAAGTTAGAAGACACATATGGTTTTCATAGTGTTCCTCCTAGCAGGAGAAGTGAGTTTATATCATCCATTCTATGTGACAAAATAGATGATTCAGCTGGTCAAATAAATTGTAAAAAAGGATTATGTGAAATATGTGGTGAATTGGCTCTATTTCCTTTGGAAATTGAAAATATTGATATAACAAAAAAGTTGAATTCAAAAAGTTACAAGTATGTGAAGAATGAAACAAATTTGGGGGAGGAGACAAAAAGGTTGGAATACGTTGAAGAGGAGTTATCTATTGTAACATTTATGGATAGATTTAAGAATTTGATTCAACCTTCTATTCGTCACACATTTTTTTCAAAGTGGCAAGCACAATAGTTTCAAACTTTGAAAGATAATTTCCTGATTGGAATGATTGTATCGGTTATTGATTTTTCAGAGAATTATTCCTTTGTTCATTAAAAAGCAATTCAATCAGATTATTTCTTTTCTAAGTAGGTCACTACTATGGTACATGTTTGTTATAGACATGCATAGTTAGATTTAGATGGTGTTCAGAGTACAATTGAAGCACGAGTCATTAAAACAGAATATCATTTTTATATAAGTGATGATAAAGAACATGACATTCACTATGCAGAACATTGCTTCAATATGTTCTTTACTTATTTCAAAGAAAGAGACATAAATGTTATTAAACATTATGTTTGGTCTAATGGATGTGCCGCATAGTTCAAATGATCTAGACCATTTTATACATTATGTAGATATTATCGTAATGAGAATATAAAACACATGAAATTTCTTCAAGAGTGGGCATGAAAAAGTTGATCATGATAGTGTTGGAGCTTGCATCAAATGTGCTCTACAAAAGTATCAAATGAATTATCAAGGAGTTTTTATAAGTGATGCACATGATGTTATTGAATGGTGTAAGACATATTTTGCATCAGATGAGGTTAGGACATCATCAATTATGAGTCAACAGGTGCCATATAGAGTCTTTTGGGAGATAATAGGTATGGATGTGTACATTTGTTTAAATTTTATGCAATTAAGTTTTAAATTTTCATTTTTATGTTTTATCATTCAATTTGTTGAAGTTTAAATTTAATTTTTCAATATTTTCAATGTAAATAACTTTCGAGTGTTAATAGAAAAAATATGCATGGTTGTAAGAGGATAGAAAAGACGTGTTCCTTACATTCAGTCATGAATACAAATAATCGCAATTGGACAATGAAGACAAGAGAATACTCATGTTTTTGTGATAGTTGCATTGATGAACACTATCAAGAATGCATCAATCAAACACGTGGATATACAAGTGCATAGATTTTGGTACCACTTGATGTTACCAGTACATTTGATAAAGATGATGAAAATTTTGATGATATTCCATTGATTTCTAAATATTATAATCATATCTCTGGATTGGTAAAAGTGGGCAAGTATCATAAAAATTAATCTCAACTTGTCAATTAATATCAACTTGCTATTTAATTATCAATAAATTGTCTTATATATACTGTACACATGTATGTATACTTTTTTTGTAGGAGATGTCCTTGCAGTGATTGTTGAGCCTAGAAATCATGAAGGTGTCAGTTATTATTTATTGAGATGTACTACACAGAGGACAAAGTTATATGATCCTAAAGAAAGTGATGAAATGTTGTTCCCTATAGGTATTATACATATGCATGTACATATATGAATTTATATATATCTAGGTAACTTCATATCTATCAAATTTTAAAATATTTAAGTTTGTGGTGCATGTTCTATTGTGATATAGGGAACATATTTGAAGCAAGAAAAAATAGTCCAACATGGAATACACTTTGTTAATTATCAACCAGACAACAAGATTTTACAATACAACCACCTAGTCATTGCTATCGGTCTTTGTCTACATCCAGTTAAATTTAAGCATGTATGTCATAAGTGGAGACTAGACAATGAAGATCATGAGAAGATATTACATGTTATCAATATACATCGTGGTTGAACTGACCTTTGAGAATGTAGATAATTTAATTTAAATCAAATTTCAAGACCTGTAATTATAGACAACTAGAAGGGATGAATGTTATGTTAATTTAATAATATTATCTTAAAGGTTCTAGATATTACTTCTTCTTAAGATTTATTTTATAATAATTTGAATAAAGTTTAAAGAACTGTTTTCCTTGATATATCAAATTTTAGGACCTTTAAAGGTAGACAATTAGAAGGGATGAATGTTATATTAATTTAATAATATTAACCTAACTAGATATTACTTCTTCTTAAGATTTATTTTATAATAATTTGAATTAATTTAAAGTTGTTTGCCTTGATATATCAAATTTCATGACCTTTAAATGTATACATTTTATTAATATTAATTACTATAGATGAAGGTTATTAAGAATATAATATTTTGTAAAAGTTTTTTAAAATAGTGCATTGGCTTAGATTAGGGTTCATGATTAGGGTTTGATTTAGATTAAGGTTTGAGTTAGATTAGGGTTTGAGTTTTTAGTTAGGATTAGATTAGGGTTTTATTACAGTTTGATTTAGATTAGGATTTGAGTTAGATTAGGGCATGATTAGGGTTTGATTTAGATTAGGGTTTGGTTAGGGATTGATTTCTAGGGTTACAATTAGATTAGGGTTTGTGTTAGATTAGGGTTTTATTAGAATTTCATTTAGATTAGGGTTTGAATTAGATTAGGGTTTGAGTTTTTCAGTTAGGATTAGATTAGGGTTAAAGTTCTTAGTTAGTATTAGATTAGGGTTCAAGAGTTTTTAGTTACAATTAGATTAGGGTTTGAGTTAGGGTTTGGTTAGGATTTAAATTCTAAGGTTACGATTAGACTAGGGTTTGAGTTAGATTCTAGGGTTTGATTAGGTTTTCATTTAGATTAGGGTTTGAGTTAGATTAGGATTTGGTTAGGGTTTAATATGTAGGGTTATGATTAGATTAGGGTTTGAGTTAGATTAGGGCTCATGATTAGGCTTTGATTTAGATTAGGGTTTGGGTTATGGTTTGAGTTAGATTACGGTTTGATTTAGATTAGGGTTTGACTTATATTATGGTTTGGTTAAGCTTTGAATTCTAGGGTTATGGTTAGATTAGGGTTAGGGTTAGATTCTAGGGAACTAGAGTTTTCAAGTTATGGTTAGATTATGGTTACAATTATAGGGTCAGATTAGGATAACTTTTGTTAGAATTAGTGTTAAATTAGGGTTTGACTTTGAGTTAGGTTTAGATTAGGGATTGAGTTCTAGGGTTGGATTAGGGTTTCAATTATAGTTACCTAGTTAGGTCGGGGTTATCTAGTTAGATTATGGTTATTGTTTTAGGGTTAGATGAGGGTTTCAGTTATAGAACTCTAGGGTTAGATTAGCATTAGAGTTTCAGTTAGGGTAAGAAATTAGGGTAAAGTTGGAGTTAGGGTTAGATTAGAGTTTGAGTTAGGGTTAGGGTTGGAGATAGAGTTCTAATACTTTCTAATTTTCTACACTAATGTTATTTTTGTTTTTTCTAATGTTTTTCTAATATTTTGTTTAATTTTTTTTCTAATATTTTTTAAATTTTTTCCAAATATTTTATAATATTTTTGTAATATTTTGTAATGTTTTTTCTAATACTATACAAATAGAGAAAACTAGATGGGAAAAATGCTACTCCAAAAAGAGATGGAAATAATGTTGAAAAGAACTAGTGAAGGACTGAAGAAGCCTCCAAACTAGGTAATGTCCCTAAAGATAGGAATGAAAGATGATCATGAAGAATTCCATTGAAGCATGAAGCTACAAAAACTACCAAACTATTGATCTAAATAACCTCCAATGTATAGAACATGACCAAGTAGTGAAGACTAAGTATGAAGAGTTGATGAATCAAAGATGGAAGCTATCTTCATGGCCTCCAAGAACATGAATGAAAGAATATCTATATGGAAAATTATCTATCTCACCAACATACATAGGTATCCAGCCATTGCAATTTCCTAGTACATAGGATCAAATACTAAATACATAGCTCATTCCATCGAACAAAGAAAGAAGTATAAAAAATATAACCCCCTATAATGCTAAGAGGTAAGAATCGACACATCATGAGGATAATGTCATGGAATGATAACTCACTTGACAATGGAAGATGGTGAATATGGCAAACATGAAACCCCCAATGAACTTTATAAGGTACTATGAGTACAACAAAACACAAAGATGTGAGGGACCCCAAAATGCAATAGAGTGGCACTTTATCTCAGTGCATTTGCAAAAATACTACAAAAGGATGTCAATAAATTAATTATGTGTTTTGAATTGTAGGATCATACTCTTAGTTTGCTAGTTTATTAATGTGTTTTTAAATGTATACATTTTAAAAATATTAATTACCATGGATGAAGGTTGTTAACAAAATTATATTTTGTAAAAGTTTTTTAAAATAATGTATTGGCTTAACTAGGTAGCATATTTTTATCCACATAAAACAAATATTTATCTTTAGCCCTACTAATTGATTTAAAAAATATGTATCTTTAGTCCTACTAATTGATTTATCAAATTTTTATCTTTAGTCCTACTAATTGATTTACCAAATATGTATCTTTAGTCCTACTAATTGATTATTTTATAATGATTACAAATACATATAATGTTTTAAATTTGTAATCTAAATCATTTGAGTTAATTTAGTAGTTTTAAGAACCTATATTAATTCAATTCAATCACTCTATATTATTATTATTTTTCAAAATTATAAATTAGGTTCATAGATTAATTTGGAACTTCTTCATATTTAACTATTAAAATAGGTAAAAAGAAGTGAATTTGATTATTGTATAATGATCTCAAACAAATCTAAAGTTAAAAATCTATAATCTAATTCATGAGGAATGTTCTACTAAAATACAAAAATATACACATACATGTACATCTCAAGAATAAACATCTACATCTAATATCTTTACTGAAATGAGTACATATGCAAACTGTAAGTCTCAAATAAACATGTGTAGTAAAATATAAAAAGTCATATACATGTCATCCAAGTACTGAAGTACTAAATAGTCAAATAAATACTAAAACATACATGTGATTGAGGTACTGAAATACACGTGTATGTAAGTCTCTAGAATATACAAAGTCTCCAATATATAAATGCATCAATATATATACAAATCTATTACTACTGGAGGGACCCCTCAAGATGCATACAAATAAAATGATCCTCTGATTGAGTCTCCTATACATCCTATTGCAAAGGTGCAACAACTGAGCCCTACAGATATACACATTAGAACTATCTAAACATATATATACATGTGCACATGAATATGAGTGCATATAGTTTGAAACATAAATAACTTTACGAACTATTTAAAACTTGTATCTGAGTACTACTGGGTGTCTTAGTAGAATCTTGTACATGCCTTGATACAACATGAGATGTACTCATGTGCTCGGAGACCTATGTCTACACGATTTATTATAACTTTTAAACATTTAACTAAACTAAAATTTTTAATTTCATGTATTTAAATTTAAAAATATTATATATATGTACTTGGGTCTCGGGAGATGGAGGAGGATCATCAAAATTCATCATATCATCTATCAATGCACCTCTACTATTAGCATCCTATCCTAATATACTAGCATCATCTCTTGAAACTCCAACACCTACTGAACCACCCTCAGCACCATAATCTCCAACTGCTAGTAATGATGAGTGAAGTGGCATGTGTAACTGGTTGGGTAATGGTGTAGAATTAGTACTAAGTTAGAATAACATGTCCATGTATGATGAAAATCCCATTCTTAGACTAGTATCAATCTCATATAGCCCTCGTAGCTACTCACAAAAATCATCAAGGTCCTCAGTTGTGATCCTAACATCTCCAACTCGTATACCCGGGTCAAATGTAGAGTGTTGTGAGCTTGGTGCATAATGCTATGATCTATGTTGTGTCATGACTATCACTGGTGTGGTCTATGCTTGTGGATCTATGGGGCTCTGATGGAATCTAATGGCATCCATCACCGAGTAAAATGGTATACCCTGTGTATTAAAAATATAATTGATACTCTGCAGCAGATCCTCCAAAATATACAACACTAAATCCATATGTGTATGTTGTCCTAAAAGAGAATGAACATCACCTGGTACTTGTAGTTCAGTAGCTCTATATGCCTCATTAGGGGAGGTGCCCAAAGTGCTACTAGATGCTTCTAAAGATGGTCATCCTGGATGACTCTGTCGAGTGTGAATATAGCGACCAAGAGAATCATATGTGATGCTAGCAGAAACAATTGTAATGTGTCAAATACTGTCAATTGCTCCCCTCTAGTAAGCAATGAGAACTCTATTTACAATAGGTTCTAGTGCTAGAGTCATTGGAGGAAGTCTCCATGAAATGATTTATCTCATATCTAGAGGTGGCAAATGCTATGCACTATGATACTGGTCACGATCTGTGATTTGACCACGCCCCTATCTGCAATAATCTAGAATGTCTAAGTAGTTGATGTTGAGCACCATGTAGAACTCAATGTACAACTACTATGCAAAATAAAGAGGTATATCATCATTATTAGGATAATGACTATGTGTAATTAAAAAATGAGGATAGATCATACTGGCGATAATAGGATCTCTACACTATGTCACTTGATAGCCTCTCACCCTACCTTGTGTACCATCATATGATGGAAACAAATCTTATTTGATGAAATCTTTGGGGGCAACCCTCTTGATGTCATCAAAAGATGCATCTCCTAAAATCACAGCTCTAAGCTCCCTAGATATGGTAGCTAATACATTAGGAGTAAATGAATGATGAGCTCTAAATCTAGCAGTGAGATCCTGTAAACTCCTACATATGGTCACACATATGTCTCTATATAAACCATCATCAGAGAACAATACAGAATACTCTAATATCATAACCTCCCACTTTGAAAATGTAAATAATGCATTGATATCAATGCATGGAGGTGGTGCAATAGGAGCCACACTAGGACCTCTAGCAGGAGTTGCACCAAGAGCCACAGTGGGACTTGCACTAGGACCTATACCAGGAGCCACACCAGGAGCTACACTAGTAGCTACACTAGGAGCCACAACACGAGCCCCACCATGAGCACCACCATGAGTGTCATCATGAGAAGTACCATGAACTACACTAGGAGCCACAACAAGAGGGGTCACAACAAGAGCCTCATCACCCTCAAGAGGATGAGCAGGCTGATCGTGTGAAGTCATATCTACAATGATGGAGCTAATATATATTGCAAATACACATATACATATATACATGTAGTCTAATAGACAAATTTTTATTTAAAAGATATGTTTAATCATATATCGTCTAATCTGTAACACATCAATATATCATACATGAGAGTTTGAGTTTGAGTTTGAGTTTTCAATTAGGATTAGATTAGGGTTTGACTTAGGGCTAAAGTTAGGTTAGCATTTGATTAGGGTTTGATTTAGATTAAACGATTTGATTTCTAGGGTTACAGTTAGATTAGGGTTAAATTAGGGTTTGAGATTTCCGTTAGGATTACATTAGAGTTTGAGTTAGCTTAGGGTTCAAGAATAGGGTTTCATTTAGATTAGGGTTTGAGTTTTTAGTCAAGATTACATTAGAGTTTGAGTTAGATTAGGATTTGAATTTTCAATTAGGATTACATTAGAGTTTGAATTAGATTAGGTTTTGAGTTTTCAATTAGGACGAGATTATGGCTTGGGTTAGATTAGGGTTTTAGTTTTTAGTTAGGATTATATTAGGGTTTGAGTTAGATTCTAAGGGTTTGAGTTTGAAGTTAGGATTATATTAGGATTTTAGTTAATGTTTGAGTTAAATTAGGGTTTTAGTTAGAGTTAGGGTTAGATTAGCATTATAGTTATAGTTACGGTTAGGTTAGGGTTATCTAGTTGGATTAGGGTTATGGTTAGATTTGGGTTTGATTAGGGTTTGATTTAGATAAGGATTTGAGTTAGATTAAAATGTTTGGTTAGGGTTTGATTTCTAGGGCTACGATTAGATTAGGGTTTGAGTTTTTAGTTAGGATTAGATTAGGGTTTGATTGTAGTTTGATTTAGATTAGGGTTTGAGTTAGATTAAGGTATGATTATGGTTTGATTTAGATTAGAGTTTGAGTTAGATTAGGGTTTGGTTAAGGTTTTATTTCTAGGGTTACAATTAGATTAGGGTTTTTATTTGATTAGGGTTTGAGCTTGAATAGTTAGGATTAGATTCAGGTTTGAGTTTTCATTTACGATTAGATTAGGGTTTGGTTAAGGTTTGATTTCTAGGGTTATAGTTAGATTAGGGTTTGAGTTAGATTAGGGTTTGAGTGATTATTATTTGGTTAGGGTTTGATTTCTAGGGTTGTGATTAGATTAGGGTTCATGATTAGGGTTTGATTTAGATTAAGGTTTGAGTTAGATTAGGGTTTGAGTTTTTAGTTAGGATTAGATTAGGGTTTTATTACAGTTTGATTTAGATTAGGATTTGAGTTAGATTAGGGCATGATTAGGGTTTGATTTAGATTAGGGTTTGGTTAGGGATTGATTTCTAGGGTTACAATTAGATTAGGGTTTGTGTTAGATTAGGGTTTTATTAGAATTTCATTTAGATTAGGGTTTGAATTAGATTAGGGTTTGAGTTTTTCAGTTAGGATTAGATTAGGGTTAAAGTTCTTAGTTAGGATTAGATTAGGGTTCAAGAGTTTTTAGTTACAATTAGATTAGGGTTTGAGTTAGGGTTTGGTTAGGATTTAAATTCTAAGGTTACGATTAGACTAGGGTTTGAGTTAGATTCTAGGGTTTGATTAGGTTTTCATTTAGATTAGGATTTGGTTAGGGTTTAATATGTAGGGTTATGATTAGATTAGGGTTTGAGTTAGATTAGGGCTCATGATTAGGCTTTGATTTAGATTAGGGTTTGGGTTATGGTTTGAGTTAGATTACGGTTTGATTTAGATTAGGGTTTGACTTATATTATGGTTTGGTTAAGCTTTGAATTCTAGGGTTATGGTTAGATTAGGGTTAGGGTTAGATTCTAGGGAACTAGAGTTTTCAAGTTATGGTTAGATTATGGTTACAATTATAGGGTCAGATTAGGATAACTTTTGTTAGAATTAGTGTTAAATTAGGGTTTGACTTTGAGTTAGGTTTAGATTAGGGATTGAGTTCTAGGGTTGGATTAGGGTTTCAATTATAGTTACCTAGTTAGGTCGGGGTTATCTAGTTAGATTATGGTTATTGTTTTAGGGTTAGATGAGGGTTTCAGTTATAGAACTCTAGGGTTAGATTAGCATTAGAGTTTCAGTTAGGGTAAGAAATTAGGGTAAAGTTGGAGTTAGGGTTAGATTAGAGTTTGAGTTAGGGTTAGGGTTGGAGATAGAGTTCTAATACTTTCTAATTTTCTACACTAATGTTATTTTTGTTTTTTCTAATGTTTTTCTAATATTTTGTTTAATTTTTTTTCTAATATTTTTTAAATTTTTTCCAAATATTTTATAATATTTTTGTAATATTTTGTAATGTTTTTTCTAATACTATACAAATAGAGAAAACTAGATGGGAAAAATGCTACTCCAAAAAGAGATGGAAATAATGTTGAAAAGAACTAGTGAAGGACTGAAGAAGCCTCCAAACTAGGTAATGTCCCTAAAGATAGGAATGAAAGATGATCATGAAGAATTCCATTGAAGCATGAAGCTACAAAAACTACCAAACTATTGATCTAAATAACCTCCAATGTATAGAACATGACCAAGTAGTGAAGACTAAGTATGAAGAGTTGATGAATCAAAGATGGAAGCTATCTTCATGGCCTCCAAGAACATGAATGAAAGAATATCTATATGGAAAATTATCTATCTCACCAACATACATAGGTATCCAGCCATTGCAATTTCCTAGTACATAGGATCAAATACTAAATACATAGCTCATTCCATCGAACAAAGAAAGAAGTATAAAAAATATAACCCCCTATAATGCTAAGAGGTAAGAATCGACACATCATGAGGATAATGTCATGGAATGATAACTCACTTGACAATGGAAGATGGTGAATATGGCAAACATGAAACCCCCAATGAACTTTATAAGGTACTATGAGTACAACAAAACACAAAGATGTGAGGGACCCCAAAATGCAATAGAGTGGCACTTTATCTCAGTGCATTTGCAAAAATACTACAAAAGGATGTCAATAAAGATCAAAAGAGACATAAAGCTGATACAAAAGATAATACAACCCACAAAAATACTACAAAAGGATGTCAATAAAGATAAAAAGAGACATAAAGCTGATACAAAAGATAATACAACCCATTAAAAATCATCTAAAGAAACATAATTGATCTCTAAACCTAAAATAACAAAGATATCCATTAGAATACAAAAAAACCAAAACTAAATGGGATGTGCCTGGAGCAGAATCTAGAAAATAGAATGTCTTAAGATATGTCTCCAGCAGTGCAAAATGGAACCTCTGACTTTGACTATATAAAGAGGTAACCAAATAGAATCAAAATTCTAAATAAACTATATCATCACAATGAGCTTAGAATCAACTTTCCAGCAATATCTCTATTGTGGAAAATGGAGTCCAGATGAGCAAGTTATGGCCAAAAAACTACATGTAGGTTAAAAAAGTGCAACGTTGACAAAATAATTTTTACCTCCTTGGGATCTATTCCAAAATGCCTCAAAAAAGTGTGCCTTCTAGTATCAAAATTACCTTGGAAAGCATGTTAGATCTATACCAAAATTGTCTCAAATTGTCTACATAAAAATCTTGACTTACATTAAAAAAAAATCTCAATTTGCAAACCAAAAATCCATACTTTTGAACTAAAAAATCTCAATTTTTGATCTAAAATATCTTGATTTCCATGTCAAAAAATCTTGATTTTGTGCTAAAAAGCATAAAATCACCACTTTGGGAAATGTGCTTAATCTAGGAGTAATATTTTTGGCCTTAGAAACCAACTGTGTCCAAATTGTACAAAGTTTATATGAAAATAGGGGTTTTTAAGTGCTTGTAGCTCAATGGCAATGTCTGTTTGGGATCAAAGTGACCCAAAAATCATTGACCTCCTTAGATTCAATACAAAATAACTCTAAAAAATGAAACCCTCTAAAGGAAAGGTACATATCTAAAATCCCAGCCAAAACTTCTCATAAAAATAACATGGGAATGAATATTTAGAACTCTAAAACTATGTCGAAGTTGATGAAAGATCAACCCCATAAGTCTCAAGAATCACCTGCATGCAAACAACTATCATAGAAAGAGAGAAGCAAAAACTATGGAGGCTTGAATTTAGGGATCCATAGAAGAGACATTTTTAATGTGCAAAAAAGAGATTGTAATTATCAAAAGTGAGTTAATAAATTACAAAGAGATCAATCATTATAAAAGGAGATCAAAATCTTAACAAGAATCTAACCTAGGTTTCATGATAATAATTAATAAAAAAATTAATTACTATATGCCCAAATTTTAGCTTATAAGTGACTTAAAAATTAAATCAATACTTAATAATAAAATACTCTATTACTCTAATTGTTAGCACTGCTGTCTATATCCTAAATAGAGTTCAAATCAAGAAAGGTACAAATGCTACACCTTATCAACTATGGTATTGTTATGATCCTAATATTAAATATTTCAAAATCATTGGAATTAGATGTTATATATTGAAAGATAATAGAGATGGAAAACTTGATGTAAAAAGTGATGAAGACATATTCCTAGGTTATTCCACAAAAAGAAAAGCTTATAAGTGTTTAAATTGTAACACTAACAAAGTTGTGGAAAGTACAAATGTGAGAATTGATGAGTTTGGAGAAAAAAGTGATGCTTCATGTAATGAAGAACTTGAAGACTATAGTACATTAATTTATGTGGATGATTATGCTCCCATCACTCAAAGTGAATAGAAAAATCAAACTGCAAGTTCCCATCAAACATGAAACAATGGAGTGGAAATACAAAATGCTAAGCAGTAGAGAATGGGTGTTGAGCAATAGATTGTAAATTCAGACTCACAGACAGCCAATGCCAATCGTTAGATAGTGAATGTCGAGCATTCAAAACCTAAACCAGAATTAGAACAAAGAAGAGGAAATGAACCTAAAATTATTCTTCTAGATGAACCTGAAGAAGAGCCAAGAAGACAACTACCTATATTAGCAAAATATGTGAGAATACATCATAAACCTAAGAAAATAATTGGAAATATTGAATCAAGTTTAATGACAAGGAGAAAACTCAAAGGTGGCAAATTCTTATTATGTTAGTTCGAGCCTAAATCAATAAAAGATGCTTTAGATAATGAAGATTGGATACATGCCATCAACAAAGAAATTGACTAGATTGAGAAGAATAATACTTGGACCTTAGTCCCAAGACCTAAAAAAAAATTCATTAGGAAAAAGTGGGTTTCTAGGAACAAGCTCAATGAAAATGGTGACGTAACAAGAGTAAAAGCAAGACTAGTATGCAAGGGTTATGCTCAAGAAGGAGAAGTTTACTATGGACAATCTTTTTCTCCTACAAGCTGACTTGAAGGAGTTAGAACTTTTCTAGCATACTCAACATACAAGAACTTCAAGGTATACCAGATGGATGTCAAATCTACATTTTTATATGGTATACTTAAGGAAAAAAGTATACATTGAACAACTTGAAGGATTTGTAGATCTAGACAAGAGAAACATGGTACGTAAACTAAAAAATTCTTTGTATGGATTAATGAAAGCACCAAGAGCATGGTATGAGAGGTTACATGACTATTTAATGAAAATTGGTTTTTAGAGAATAGATGATAACAACAATCTATAATTGAAAAATGGAAAGAATAATAAAGTACTATTATCTGAGATATTTTTTGAAGATATAATATTTGGAGGAAGAGAGGTTTTGTGTAAATAATTTGTTGATGAAACAAAAAATGAATTTGAAATGTCTATTTTTGGTGAGATCAAATTCTTTTTTTTTTACAAGTTTTTCAAATGAGGTTTGGTATTTTCATTTCACAAGTCAAATACATCAAGGAAATATTGAAGACTTTTGGTATGGAAGATTCAAGACCAGTGAGTATAGCTATGTCTACAGGACATAAGATATCTAAGACTAATGATTCTACTAATGTGAACCAAACCCTATAAAGATTCATGAGAGGAAAATTGCAATATGGTTTTCATAGAAGACCAAATATTGCATTGGCAGTTGGGATTATTGCTAGATTTTCAAAATACTGTAAAGAGAATCACATGGTGGTTGTCAAAAGGACAATGAGATACCTAAAAGGTACATAAGATTATGGACTATAATACAAGAGAAGTGATAGATTTGATCTAAAAGTTTTAGCTGACTCAAATTGGGCAGGAAATATTGATGCATTCTTTCTAGGAAAAAGATTGGTGTCATAGACAAGGAAGAAATAAAATTGTATTTTCCAATCAACAGTTGAAGCTAAGTATGTGGTAGTTTTAGTGAACTCTTCAAATATAATGTGGATTCATAAATTGTTGAAAGAGATGAAAGAAGAGATTGCATATCTAGTAGTTATCTATTGTGATAACTCAAGTTATATTAACATTTCAAAGAATCCAGTGATGCACATTAAGACAAAGCATATAGCTATCAAGTATCACTACTTGAGAGAACTTGTTAAGACAAAGAAGTGAAGCTAGAATATGTGAATATAACAGAACAAATTTTTGACATATTCACAAAACCATTACCCAAATATCCTCATGAATATATTAGAGGTAAATTAGGGGTCATTCCCCTAACCAAGTCTACTTAAGAAGCCAATGCACATTACATCACATGTGGTACACAAAATATTCTACACAATGGTGCAATACAACTCTACTTTAGGACATGCCTAAGGTAGAATACTTTAGTACAACAAACAAAGATCAATCATAGTCAGATGATATGTATCAACCAGACATGCAAAATATACATAATTTAGGTGTATGAAGAATTTGAGACTGAGACAACTATACATCTTTGGCATGCTTTTCAAAGAGGGGGAGATTACTAAAAAGAAGAAAAAGACTAAGAAGTCTCAAGATTACTGAGAATAGAAAGAAGAGATAAACCTTAGAGGGAGAGAATCGCTAAAGTGAGAAAATTCACAGAGGGAGTTTGACTATTTGAATGGATGCTAAGGATAGTGCTCACTCGTGGAAGTGAAATCTTTTGGATTGTATGGTAACTAAGATATTATTAGCACTTTGGATACTCGAGATGTTTCCATCAATACCAAAGAGGGAGATTGTTGGAAAATTATGATTGGAACAATAGTTGTTTTGTCATTGATGTCAAATCTATGAGGCCTCACCCCAATCCATCATAGCACATCTAATACATTTTTATTTCAATACATTATGACTTGATATGTACAAACATTGTCTGATGGACTGGGCATTATTATATTATTTTATGTCATGTGATGCTTTACTTTAAAATTCTTAATCATGTTATTTGATGTTTTAGAAGCATGCATAATGATGGTGTAGTATAGTAAATGAATCCAGGATTAGGAATATGATTAATACTTTAATTATGCAATTTTTAATGATTAAATATGTGAGTAAAAAGGAGATAAAGGTTATTTAAATGAAAGTTTGATGTTTTCATTAATGTGAAATTATCCAATGAATTTTAAATATATAAATGTGATTTTTCTCAAGCTACTGATGTGTGAATTGAGTGTGTAGGATTATTGACCATGAAATCTAATGGAGAATTAGAAATTGACCTGATGTACAATCTGTAAAATCAAGGGTCTATGTAGACCCCATTGTTTTGTATTTTATTTATATTGTAATCTAAACATGTGTACCATTCTATAATGGTAAGGTGATAAATGTTACATAACAATGAATCTTATGGTGTCACTTGACACT
The DNA here is from genome assembly GCA_028749045.1 of Cupressus sempervirens. Taxonomy (NCBI): domain Eukaryota; kingdom Viridiplantae; phylum Streptophyta; class Pinopsida; order Cupressales; family Cupressaceae; genus Cupressus; species Cupressus sempervirens. The sequence continues at coordinate 173,078,294 of CM053793.1, forward strand.
CGTAATTTTTGTATGTGTATCAACATGATATTTAGGGTTAGCAAAGTAACCTAATAATTTGAGGTTGACTAAGTCAGTAACCTAAGACTAATTAGTGGGTAACCTAAATTAATTACCCTAATTAGGGTTTAGTGGTAAGTTTTGATTCCTAGGATTTTTAAAAAGTTTCAAATATTTTAAGCCAATTTATAGGTCTTGAAAATGATCCAACAGACCAAAATTAATGTAAACCAAGTGCCTAGCGGGTATGTGTATGAGTTGGGGACATTTTGCATCCTTCTAGATCCTTCAGTTGACTTTTATGACCTCCTAAATATCTCATTTTCCCTTTAGTGCGAAAATTGAAATTCTCTATGATTTTACCAATTTTACATTTCACCAAAAAGTTTGTCTTAATGTTATGATCAATTTGGAAGATCCTAGAAGGCTTTGGTCAAGTCTAGAATTATTTCCATTTTAGGTGGGTGAGTTTAGAAGCCTATTTAGTTTCCATTTTGAGGGTTGAAGAGTTGTTCACCCATTCTCTACATTTAGAGGGAGTCAAGCTAGGATTGAAGGAGAAATAAGGATTAGCTCTTCTCAAAAATTCCATTTTCCATAACCATTTGTGAAGGTAGGATCCTTCATGACCTTATTCTCCATGTTGTGTTTTTATTTTCTTAAGTAGACCTATTACATGTTTGTGTATTCATATGTATGATAAAACATGTGAGGGATGTGTTATTGTGGATCTCTTAATTATTTTCTTTCATGTTTTACATTTTGTTTTGTGGCAAAAATAGTAAGGGTTGTGTTGGCATTACTCACCCTCATATAGGGTAGAAGTGGCCATGTACAGGAGGAGGGCCTTAGTTGGACTCTTGGTTAGTGAAGAGTCTCTTCTCATGATGAGGAGAGGGAGAAAGTAGGGTGTTATGGATCCCTACTTGTCAATACGAACCGCTTTCTCTTTGGGGAGATAAGGAGTGAAAGAACATAAGTTCTTATGATTATTAGCCTCAGAAGAGGCGTCCATTTTGGTGTTATGATTAACATCTCTTACCTTGGAAAAATACACCTTCTACCTAGCTTTGGTTCAATATAGAACCTATCATGCGAACTCAAGATGGGATTAGTTTGTTGAATATGTGTATGTGCTAGAATTTTATTATCCCCTAGTTAGTTTTGGTTCTCCATAGTTGTCTTGATGTAAATTTGTAGATTGCTTAGTTGATAATCTAATTGGGAGAAAACTTGGATTCAGAGTTTTGGTATTGTTAAGTCAAATGTTATGGAGACTTCTCCTTAGGATAATGATCCTATTGTAAAATTCATTGTTAACTTTATATTTGAAATGGCTAGCCCATGTATGCTTAAAGAAATAATTTTTCTTCTTCTTATGAAATTCTTTATAATTCATTTCATATGCATATGATCAATTGTGATTAGATATAACAACATTACACGAAGTTATTCAATTTGAATATGATTAGGCGTTAAAGGAAAAATGATTTATATTGATGTTACTTCATTTTGCATTGTTAGTAACTATTGAAAAAAAATACTCCTACTCAAATGCATAAATATAACATCAAAAATCTATGCTATAATTCATCCTAGAAAAGGAAAAAAAAATATTAGTAATATATGCCATGTTAAAATTGTATGGATAAACTCAACACTTGGAGAAAGAAAATTATCCTTCAAAAAATTATCCTTTTAGAGAAAAAAATGCTCTCTAGCTTTTGTATGTAAAGTTTTAATTCTCCTTTGAACATATAATATTCCCTAAAGATTATTTTTAAATCTATTTGAATTCTTATTAAATAAGGAATATATAATTAATGAGAAAAAAAGATAAACAATTAAAATAAATAAATATCTATATCTATCCTATCCTAATTTCACCTACTTAACTTTATCCTATAAATATCACTACACTTATCTTATCTCTACCTTTACCTATAAAATTTTTGAAACATAACTAACTTTCCCTCTCTTTAATGCATGAGTTGGAAGTATTCTGTCCTTCTGCCCTTGAAGTCACAACATCTTCTATGTAAGTTTATTTTTTGGGTATGTACCTAATAGGGAAATGATGATATTTTTCAAGCATTTTAATTCTCCTCTAGTTGAATATAATGGAAGTCTCCTTTTAAGCTTTAAACATTGCCATATCCAAGATGCCTACTTATCCACCTTGGAGGGGATAAGGTCTACAATTCGACCTATGAGTTTCAAACCTTGGGATACATGGGGACCTTCTTAGGAATCTGCCCACCCTCCTTTTTATTTTTCACCCATGTCATCCTTGGTATGAGGTAAGTCTACACCTTGGGCAATGGTCCAAGAGTTGCCAGGGAGAGTAAATTCAAGTGGGGAAAAAGATGTAAAGTTTGTGTTTAATATATTCACCCCAACCCTCCTTCTCATGCCAACTCATTATGGTATGTGGGGTATTAAAACTGTTGGTGTAAATAATTATTCACTATTTACTCTTACTTAAGTTTACTTAGGTTAATGCATTATTTTAATACTTATTTATTAGTCACCTAGGAGTATGTGCACTCTTGTGAGTTGTCATGTTGACAACATAGGAGTTCACATCTCATTTATGCACATGGTGTCTACAACATAGGAGGAAGAACTTTATTTCAGCACATGGTCTCTACAACATCTCCACACATGGGACACCTTGTGATGCTTATCCTCTCATTGTTGCATGTACATTCATGCACAATGGAGGATGTGTGCTTAGTTGTCAAGCTTATCTCCTAGCACCTTCTAGAGACATTCTAGATGCATCTTAGAGGCCTTTATATACAAGCACTACTAGTGTGTACAATAATCCAAACACATAGTGATGTATAAGGATATGCTATGATATATTTATCATTCTCTTTTTGGTCTACAGTTGTGCTTGTGTTCAAGTTCTTTTATCTTGGGTGAATTTTCCCTGAGACAAATTCTTACATGGTATCAAAGCTCTTGGAGAATCTCTCTTCACATAGCTATTCGAGACCATTTCTACTTCAGCACCTTGGCTTGAATCTAGAGTAACACAGTCATTGGGAGCATTTAGAGCCATATCTGACCTTGCCATTGCATCTGGAATGTCAATTTGGTAAAAATTGGCTATAAAGTTGCCTACCCTAGGCCAAAGTTGGTCATGAGGCAAAATGTTTTTGCAAATCAACACCTGGAGGCCCGATCTGCAACTTGGATATGGTGAATTTTTAGATCTCATTTTTTTCTCTACTTTTTTGGATAGGATTTTTGAAAAAAAATTCAGCCAGGCAGTCCTGTAGATAAAATTTCTTTTGGTATAGGCACAGGGTTGTCACACTTGGGCCTTGCACATGTAACATTATAGAATATTCCATTGGCAATCTAGTAGCTTCAACATTTTTTGGGCAGATCTGCATACAAATTCTAGCCTAGTTTATCAAATTTCGGCCAAACCAAGCAACTAGTGGCGAACCTTACCTACTGGCAGACTACACCCGTGACACTCCAACCATTGACAGTGCTTTGTTGTAATGTCTATGGCGAAGGATATTTCAAGAGTGCAATGTTTCAAAATCCAATCAATGTGGGATTATTAACACTTTGCTGACCATTGACTTTTAACATTCCGACCCCATGTTTAGTCACCCAGCCTACTACATAACTTCATTGGCGGTGACTTGAAAATTCAGTGCTTAAAAATGACTATTCCAGCCACTGCAAATAGCGAAGTCTAGAGCTATGACACTGTAGACATAGATTGGGACACATGTCATTCAAAAACCCTGCCAACTCCACTTTCATAACAACATGTGGCACTATGTCATTTTTTTTTCCTATGACACGCTAACAAATCTACGTAAGCCATGTGGACTCCTGTAGTCACAAGGATAGAAATGTCACACACAGTTGTCCACGTCACAACAGAGTTGGCACCCATGTAAGTTGCTTATAGGGACTGACTATTTTGCCACATCAACACACACTAGATGCCACATGGCATTTTTGTACCACCATGTGTCAAAACTATATATAGCAATACCATCTAGTCAAAAATTCGTACTGCCATGTCACCCAAGCAATTTCTTTTTTGCTGACATGAGCCGTACACGAGGTTAAATTTGGCAGTCACAAAACTGTCAAAACTAGGAATTTTATAGCTATTGTGATGGTTTTTTTACCACCAAATTTAAGCTCATGGTTTTCTGCCCAAACCCCTCTCTAGATTCATTTTTTATTTAGCAGCCCGTCTTTGAGAGGCCATAACTTGATCATACAGACTCCAAATCAGGTGCAACTTTTTTTGATTTTGGGTAGAATTTCTTGAACTCTTCATTGGTGCTATTCCTACCTAGTTTTGGTGCATGGATTTTTTAGAAATTACATCTTTTGGAAACTATACCTGTCCAATCCTACATTTTGTAACTTGAAATGCTTTGTACAGGCTCATCTAGACTCCTTTTCAGGTTCTATTTTTTTTGAAAGTGTGTTATTTTTTGTCTACTTTCCATATCTACATTTATATAATAGGGTTGTATGGATAGAAATATCACTTTCATCATTAGGGACTTTTTTGCAATTTATTGCTTTCTAGAATTGTTGTATATCTAAGCTATAGTGCATAGTTCTAGATTTAGACCTCAAAAAGTAGTTGTAATAGGTAAAATTAGAAGTCCATCTTGTACATTTTTACAAGTGGCCTATTGTACATGCACTACTTCTAAAGCACTGAATCATACATTAGGGGGGGTTTCTTTCATTTTTCTTGCATCGTTGGGGTTACATTTATTAGTTCATCATGGAAGAGGAAGATTTGATTTACTTGACACCAAACAACTATCAGGGTTGAAGTCAATTAGCTATCAAATATCTTAGTTAGCACAATGCACTACCATATGCAAGAGGACTTACATACAATGTTGATATTTTTTCCATCATTAGTAGTACTCTCTTTCTAGATGTGGATATGGAGATTTTGGATTCACTTATTGACATTAAGTCATCTAGTCTATATGTGTTTTTTATGTATCTTTCAGAGACATATGGAGATCCACACATTCCCCCTTTCCCAAAAGCTCTTCTACCTCCAGTTGTAGTTGCATCCTCTCTAGATGAGATGACACCTCCAGATGCTCCTATTGCTCCTACTAATCCTATTTCAGCCATAGATGCTTTATATTTAGTGTTGTAGGAAATTTCATGTCTTCCTACTTTACCTTCATGCAATGACTTCCTTCTAGACATTTCCCAGTTGTTCATGGAGTCTCACATTGAAGATGTAGGAGATATCCTTGATGATATTCATCTTCTTTTTGAGGTGAATACTTCCTTTATTGCCACAATGAATGATTCATGTACTTCAACACAAAAAGGTACACTTTGTCTTCTAGTTCCAGCCTCAGGGGATGACTTCTTGATTGACATTTCAAGTTTGTTTGTGGAGTCACACATAGATACCGCTTCTCTTTGATGAGGATGATCATTATATAGTTGTTGCAAGGGCTCACTTTGACCCTCATATCCATTCTCTACATGATTATTTCTTACAAAAACAACCCCCACCTTGGCCAACATGGGCATGAGCTTGGGAACCACCCTTTTTCTAGGAATTGGGGAATGTCATTTGGCCAAGTGGCCTATGGAGTTAGGTGGTAGGGATTGAGTTAGATTGTAGGGGTAGAGTTAGTTAGGGGTTAGTATAATTAGTTAAATTAGTTAGTATGTGTTAATATTAGTTAAGTTAGTTTAATCAAAGTGTTAATTAATTTTAGTAATTACGACATAAAGTGATGTTGGGATGTGATAGAGATTTAATTATGTGGTTAGTAGTTAAAGGTTAGGTGTTTAAGGAAGAAAGTAATGTTATTTTGAGTTGTTTAAATTATATTAATGTTTTAGATACGTTTAATATTAGAATAGGTTTGTAGATTTAATTATTATTGTTTTGTTTTAGTTATTTAAATTATTTAATTAAGTTGTAAATGTTAGATGTTTACTTTATTTTTAAATATTGTAATTATTTTTAAAATGAAAGTGGTAGATTAATACTGTATTGAAGTGTTTCACTTCTTCTTTTTTGTAGTGGTATAGGGTTAAATGCAATACAAATAGATGATGAGATCGATTAAATAATGAATGTTTATATGTAATGATTTAATCCTACATGATTAGTTATAGACCAAGATGAAGTGTTAAGGTATTGTTAGGGAAACCTATGTATGAATTTCAACACACCTATAGTTATAACTTGTAAGATGAATATATTGAATCATGTCAAAACCTAATGTGACTTAGGTAATTAGTGGAGCATATTAATTCAACTATAACCCAAGACCTAAGGAACCTAATGCTTTTCCCAAATTATGATATCACTCTCTACCTAAGATGTCGACTCTGCATCATGTCGAATCACAACTAGAATTCATTTGTAATCTTCTCATAACCTTTTAGGTGACATGTATTAATTTAGTGGATTAATTATCTTTAAAAATAAAAAATAAAGTCCTTGTGTTTTTGCTCCAATATTTTGGGCATGACAAAATCTATGGATGAGACATATTCATACCTAATCTAAATGTCATATCTATTTGATTGATGATGATGATTTGAGAAATTACTCTTAACTATAGTACCTAAAGGAAAGGTTGAAGTTATGAAAAGGAAGTTACCATGGATATTTGATTAGATAGACTTTGATAAAGCAAAGTTATTGTTTATGTCAAGAAAGATAAGCCAAGCTGAGTAAAGAGTAAATTAATAAGGAGTCTCAAGTAATGCTAGTGTCAACCAAGCCACAATCAGTGCTAAGAAAATCTAGTATTGATCAAGAATTAGCATTGACTGAGAAAGTTAGTTGATTTTGAGTAGAAAGCATTAACAACGAGTGAGTATTTTAGTGTTGACCAAGTTTATTAGTGCTTGTTGAGTGATATTAAAAGATCAAATTTTAAAGGAATCGTAAGATCAAGCCAACTTAGTTGATTTCTTGGGAGACGTGAAACATGTTGAAGATAACTATAAGAATTTGGTATAGCTCTAATACCATGTAAGAATTTTTCTAAGGCAATAATTCAATGCCAAGATTAAGAAGCTTAGCAGATAGAACAAGAGAGACAAATGATGATCAAATGAGAATGGATATCAAATGATTGTATATCAAATAATTGGATTAATTAGACAATTGGATAAATACATTATAGAAGTGCCTTGTATATAAAGGCAACTGATATGTCTAGGAGTCAGCAAAGAGATAAGCATAGCAACTAAGCACATGTCCACCAAGAGTGGATTATCCACCATTGTGCATGAATGTATGTGCAACAATGAGAGGATAAGAGTGGAAAGGTGTATCTCATAAAGATATGTAGTAGACAACATGTGCTCAATTGGAGTACAAAATACTATGTTGTCTACATGACAACTCATGTGAATATGCAAAATTCTAGGTGCCTACATGAAAACTAATATGCTAATGCATTAACCTAAGGAAACTTAGGTAAAGTGTAATTAGTAAATACTTAATTACACCAACAATAAAATTAACGAGTTGGATCATTAAATTCAAGGTGATGATTAGGTAAAGACCTAATAGAAGGATTCTAGAGAAGTTTTCAGAGGATAGTCAAGAATTTGTATAGATACATTGAATTAAGTTGAAGATGATTGTAAAACCTAGAATCTACGGTGGACGTAGAAAATGCTACAACACAAATTGCCTATTTAAAGGGTTACGGAAGAAAATTTTAAGAGTCATTCCATGTCTAATCAAGCCTAGATGAGCATATCCAATGTGTATGAGCCAGTTCATATATAGAACAAGGTTAATCAAAAGTACACAAGTATGAATGCAAAGCTAAAGGAGAAAGCTTGCAAATGTGATGTCATTGAATAGTGATTTTGAGTAGAAGGCTTAAGTGTTGATAAGAAGAGTAGACTAATTGCTTGAAGGGTGTCCAAGTAGATCAAGATCAAAGATGACGATGAAAGGATTATCAATGAACTAGCATAAGGACTTAATAGAGATCTAAACCAAAAAAATTGAATTGCAATGATATAGATTAAAACCTACCATTTTCGTTATTATCATTGTAAACAATTTGAATTGAAATATTTTTAATAGAGCTTGACCTAATAGTCATTTGAAGACTTAAAAGTCTATGTAAATCCTTTAACAAGGTGAGATTCTAAATGGAATGATTAGAGCCCTCTTATAATGTCATTCCTAACAAGGTGAATAAAGCTCTAACCAGATCACATTTAACAATGTGTATTGTAAACCTTTAACAAGGTTGGCTCCTAACAATGCTCATTTCAAAAGAGTGAAAAATAGTGACATGTTGCTGGTGTTTTTTACCAAACTAGGTTGCCACGCAAAATCATTGTGTTAATCTGTGATGAATGACTTATGAATTTTTTACATGTGATAATATTTTTCATTATGTAATGCTAGTTAAGTTTATGATAGTTTTATAGTACAGACTAATCAATAATGAGCTAAGTAGAATTAGTTGAACATTGATGTGTTTAATGTTTAATAGTTAAAGTGGTACATATAGACCTTGAGTAGCTGATTCACCCCCCTCTTAGTTATTATAAACATTTCTAATAGTATATATATTTGTGTGTATATATACATACATACATATACATATGTATGTGTGTGTGTGTGTGTATGTGTATTCAAGAGAATGCACCAAGTTGTGGTGGCAAAAAGATAACACAACTAAAATTTTAAAATTTCTAAAAGCGTGCATGCATTGTAGCACACATGCTCTTTTTATATGGGCTTCAAACCCATGACCCATACTATTTTCTCTTGTTTCTTTTCGTTGGTGCCTTCTTTCCCCTCAACAATGTGCATGCAATTTGTAGAAGTTGAATAATTTTCTCACTCTCCTCTAAAAATCCCCCCTAATCACTAGAGATCAAGATCAGTATCATCAAGTATGTTTTCTACTCTCTCTTTTTATTATTTTATATGGTTTTGCATTTTTTTGTATGTTTTTTAGTTTTTCTTCAAATTTGTTTATTTATTTAAAATCAAATTAGTTTCTTATTAGGAAATGTTAATAATCAACCACTAAATACCTAGCCTAATCAAAAAAATCAAAATGAAAACCCTCCACACGAAGAGCAATAACTTCTACAACCTCCACTGATTGAAAGAACTCCTCCTAGAACCCAAGATAATATAATGAATGAAATAGAAAGAGGGAAAAATGAATTAGAAGAAATCATTGGTAGGTTGAAAGCTTGTGGGAAAACCAATCCTATAAGAGCACAATTGATATCCTCCCTCTACTTCATTATGAGCCATGTAGCTTATGTTAGTGGTCAGTTTGATATTTGGGATGTTAAGAGAGAAGAACAAAGAAGATATTATGCAAATAAATTATCCTATAACGATGTAAGAAAAAAGGACATAGAGACATATAACATATGTGCATTGTATAAAATGCCTAGAGAACAAGACATTTTTAAACATACAACTAAAAAGTTTCCCATCCACTGGTGCACACATGATGATATTAGAAATAACTTTCAGGATAGATGGTGGATGATCTTTGATGCCCCTTCCTACAATAATCATGAGGTTCTAATGTATTTCTTAAAGAAATTGTATTGTGAAATTGTCCCTGGGGAGATCCCTAATTATTTTGTCATGTTAGATTCTTAGGGAAGAGTTGGGTGGTCATCATTTGAGAGACCAAAGGCACGTCATTACCCTAATGGAGTTAGGGAACCTATTGTCAAGACGCAGGTTGAGAATGTCATTATTCATTTAGTTCTAAAGGAACATGTAGGGACCAATATTCTAGGGACTATCAATTCTTTGACACAAACCTTCACTCATTGCACCAATTCATTAGTTGAGGAGGAGCCTTCTTTGCATCATGGTCACATGCACATTTCATGTGTTTCCTTATGCACATTTGGAAATCATGTTGCAAATACTATGGATGATGGGCTAGTCACTAATGAGTTCGTGAGTGATACATTTGGCTTTGAGACATAGGTAAATTAAAATTATAATAAACTAATTTGATCACATTTCATATGTACAGTGAATGACTAATTAATTAGCATGTCTTGACATTGGTCAAAATTTAGTGAAAGAGTATTGATGGCCCTAGTACAAATTCCCTAGCCCCATTTTACGTCCCATCGATGAGTCGAGAGGTTTGTATCAATTTAATTATTTAAATTAATACATATTTTTATTAATTAATCATATGAAGGATTGAATTGTTTTTTAATCAATATGCATTAATTCTCTACTAAACCATTAACATTCACAAGGGACTCTGAACCTAGGCATGATATGAGATTTGTAGAGGTAAATTTGTTTCATGCTAATTTAATTCATTTGATTATATTATATTCTACTAAAAAAACATGTAAATTGTATTATATGATTTGCAATTTTTTACATCTAAGACTCCTCCTCATCTTTGCCAGTCCATTGATCATGGAGTTACTATCACGATGGCTAGTTTAGAGCCATTGATCGAGGTATGAAAGATTTTGCATAGTTTTAGTTTTTATTTATAATAGTTAGTATTGAAATTTCAATTGGTATTTATATGTATGATCGAGTGATTATATTGATTGAATTGTTGTAGGACCTTATTACTCCCAATTGTTTGCAAGCCTTTGAGGTGGATGTACAAAGTGACTATTTGATGGTGGCAAGGAAATAATTAATTTTGTGTGTACATATATTTTATTTAAATGTATAATAATTATTGATTCATATATACTTTGTTTGTATCAGCTCTAATTAGAGAGGAGCCTAAACAAGAGGATGAACAAGCATGTGTGGAAGACCCCATCATCTCCATCATCTCCCTCCATGTAACAATCAAAGACCTCTAGGGATTTTTTTCCTTCCCCTCATGGGAAGGAGAAGATATAGGGATAGGCACACATCTATAGGCATTAGTGGACATATATCTTGGATTTTATATTAGTGGACATATTCAACATACATTTGATGTATATATGAAATTTTATATTTGATGTATGACATATATTTGATGCAGGTGACATTATGAGACTTATAAATTTGGTGCATCGGTTTGTTCATGTATGATATTATTGGTTATCAGAATATATATCTTATTTATCTTATTTACATTTTAAGTATCATGTATTTCATTTTAATGTAATTTGTATCCAAAATAAGGGTAGGAATCATTATAATAAGCTTTGATAGTATCTTTTGACATGTCAATAAGGCTGTGATATTAATTTCAATTTAAATTGTTCAAGTTATGAGTAACTTATTTGGAGTTTTTGTTGGGATGAGAGCATTGATACTTGAATTCTTATAATTATTGTTATACAATTAACATTGAAGTTTGATTCTTCAGTTGGCTGCATTATGTAAATGTATTGTTATCGTAAACATTTGAAGAGTTCATATTATATGCTTTGTCTTCAAAACATGAGAAGACTTGAAATAAAGTATTTAATTTATTAGTGTAATTTGATGTCAATATTGCTTGCTTAAATCCATTTCTTTGAGAGCTTCATTCATGGAAACATATTATATTTGCTCTTATTATGATTCCTATAGCTACAATTGTTGCATTTTTTCTTGGATATCTTTTGTCTATCATTATACTAGTGCAGGGCACCTAATAACCCTTGTTTTGTCTCTATTTGTGTTTTTATTTCTTTGAGGCTTATTGTGACTCTAGCCAAGTTAGGATGGTGTGTTGGTGCGCTTAGATCAAGTTAGTTTGACTAAGCCTTATTTAGGTATGTGGAAGCTAATAAACACTAGGAGGGACACTAGGTTGTCAAACTAGGTCAAAGTCTATACACCAATGTTCTAGAGAACCCTTCAAACCTTGCTGCTCATGAGGAGGGAAAACTAAAAAATTGGGTGGACAATTAGATGGTTTCACTATTTTTCCACTAGTAAAGGGAGTATCTATAGGAGGAAAAGGAATCAGGAAACCATGAGAGGGAAACTCAGTGGAGATATTTATTTACTATAATTCATGATGTGTGGAACATAATTTATTTACAGTTGGAATGGAGTAGGAACAATATTGTATGATATCAACTAGGTTGCATTCACCATTGGAGGGGCAATTAGGAAAGTGGATGGGCATGGAGGGAGAGTCATATATTGTACTATAGGAGGAATAAATTCTTGCAACCATGGATTCAAATTAGCTATCATGGCTTTCTACAACTTTTGTGCCTCCAATATTCTTAAAAATATATCTTTATAAGGGAAATGATAGATTCAGAAATGTGATTTTGAAAGTCATGGCAGGGAAAAATATTTCCAAGTGGCTTTTTGGTGGTGGTATACCTATTTTCAAGTCAAGTCCTCAATAAACTAATGTGACACACAAAATGTATGTCGAATCCAAACTTCTTGCATGCAGAAATAATCACAATGTTGAGCTTCTTATCTATAGTAATATAAAAAGGAAATGGAAATGCAACACTATCTATGAAACACTTGAGAAGAAGTGGCATCAATTAGAAAACTTAGAAGAATGTCAAACACAATCTCTGTAATAGGGGCCAAAGAGGAAATTGCATTAAATGTTAAATTTTTACAGTGGATTAAGTTACTTCAGGTTTGTTCAACACTTTTTGCTTCATTAAACTTTCCTTTAAGTGTTCAACTTCTTATATCTTTTTTATTCTTCCAATTATCAACATACAATATTTAATGACTCTTAGAGTAAATTCCATTCAGCATGACGAAGAATGTTTGAGTGGTCAATGGGATAGGATGAACTTGGGACTGGTGTTTACCTAGCCACTTGGAGCTAATGGAGTAAATAGTTCAATCATGTGACGAATGGTTAGAGAGATTCACCAGTTGGAAAATTTATACTAGACAACAATACAAGTTTTATCATCACTTGAGATGTGGCTACAAAATCAAAATGGAATCCAATATCCAAAAAGAGAGATAGGTTATTTTAGGTGTCAAAAGCATGATCCTATAGCACCCAGAATTGCATCCATACCTCTCACAATCTCCAACCTATGGCATTTAGTGACTCTTAGGGTAAATTCTATTTGGCATGCTTGAGAATATTTGACCAGTAAATGGGCCATTAAAAGCATAGGACTAAGGTTTATCTAGCCACTTGAAGCTAACATAATAGACATTTTGATCCCAAGATGAATAGTTAAAGAGATTCACCAGTTGGCAACTATGTATATGCCAACAGTAAAAGTTTCAGCATCACTGAAGATGGGGCAACAAAATAAAAATGAAATCCAATCTCCAAAAAGAGAGAGATATTTTTGTAGGTGCCAACAACACAATCCTATAGCATCCATAATTGCATCCATACCTCTCACAAGCTCTGAGATATGCCCTGTCAAAGATCACTACCCTATGGAATTTAGTGATTCTCAGGATCAATTTCATTCGGCATGCTCGAGAATGTTTGAGCGATCACCCAAATGGGAGAAGCTTGGAACTAGGGGTTACCTGACCACTTAGATCGAATAGAATAGATAGTTTGATCCCACCATGAATGATTAGAGTGATTCACTAGTTAGCAAATTTGTGTTGGCCAATAGTACAAGTTTTAGCATCACCCAAGATGGGGCTGCAAAATTAAAATGGAATCCAATCTCAAAAAAGAGAGATAGGTTATTTTAGGTGTTGGCAACACTATCTTGTAGTACCTATAATTGCATCCATACCTCACACAGGCTTCGAGATATGCTCTGTGAAATATGACTTCCCTATAGAATTTAGTGATTCTCAAGGTCAATTTTGTTTGGCGAGCCTTCTCTCTCTCTCTCCCACCCTTGCCCATGCCCTACTCTCTCTCTCTCTATCCATCTCTCTCTATCCTACCTTCTCCCATCCCCTACTCTCTCTCTCTCTCTCTCTCTCTCTCTATATATATATATATATTCATGTATCTATCTTCATCTTCATCTCCATATTTCTCTAGATAAATCTCTCTCCTACTCCTCTCTTTTACTATATATTTTTCACAAACATCTCGCTCTCACTCCCTATCAAACCCTATCCCACCCCCTACTCTCCCTCTCTCTTACTCTCTCCCTTGATTGAGTTTGCACCAAGCATACATAAAATGATTAATTTTTTCTTGCATGCTCTTCTTCAACTTTCCTTGTGGTTAAGCATCGATAAAATTAGGTTACATGACATTAAAGATCTTTGTGTTAGCTATATAACCATATAATTTATTTTGAATTTGTACTATTTCAAGCCTTTCAACTATAATTTATTTTGAATGTATGTCCATTTTCTCTAAAATAATTAACATGTACTAATTGGTGTGTAGATTTTAGCTCATTCATCGAATTTTGCAACAACTTAGTTTTTTAGAAACTAAACTCCATTCCACACACTTTCAAAAAAATAAGTTTTGATTTTAGATTAGTTTTCAATCATTTCTAGGGGGAGCCCATATACATTTCGTGTTTTTCAAATGTGTCCAATTATTAAATTCAGAAAAAATACACATTATAAAATTACCTAAAAATTTGGGGATAAACTACATGGTGTTAGGTAACTTTTGACCAAAGTGATCAAAAAATTTCAAAAAAGGGTCAAAATTTTAGGGGGGACACACTTTGCACTATATTATGTTTTTTTGAAAAAATAGTACCACTTTCTATGGCCCCTTTTTTTGAGGACCTAAAACTAAAATAATTTGAAAAAAAATTAGTACTTTAGAAACTAGATTCAAAGGACTACTACTTTTGTTTTTGTCATATCTTAAAATTTTGAGTGTAAGTATCTTCAAATTCTTAATGAAGTTCAACAATTGTTGATTTCACAAAAAAAAAAAAAAACAAAAAATAAAAGAAAAAAAGTGGCCACTTACACCCCCCTTTTGGCATGACAACTTGATGCAGTTACCCATATATATACACATACATATGTGTGTGTGTGTGTGTAGATTTTTGACATAGTCTATACATTTGTAAGGATCTATTTGTACTTATATTTGAATTAAATATCTATTTACTTTATTTATATTCACACTCTTTGATTTTAGTAGTAAACACTTGATTTAATTACATAATTTGTTCATTTTATAGAACATCTTCCAAAATCAATTTTAATTGACCAGGAAACTATAGAGGATGTATCACCCTCGTATCTTAGGTTAGCCTTAAATTATGTTTTCATTATTAGATGGGGGTCTCATGGAGGGGTCTTGGGGTCTATATTTGGGGAATGAGAAGTTCCATGATAAAGTTTTGGAGTGGCTATTTAAGATTTATTTGGAATATTTTCCTAAAAAATAAGTGCTCCTACTTTTTAACCCTCTCAATTTTAGGGTTGAAAAGGGGTGGGGTAGGAAATAACCCCATTAGCTTAGGGATTTTTTTGCTACATGTAAACAATTTATTATTATTATTCTACCAAAATTAAATAATAAATTCAAAACCTTAGACTATATTCACTCTTAAAACTATGGGACCACTAGCTTCCTCAAATTTAGGAGCTAATTTTTTTATGCTAAAAAAATTGAAAAATTCATACGACTTTTGACCATTAAATATTCCTCAAAAATCTTAGCAAGAACCAACATTATTTTGAAGAAATCCTCCTATAAAACCCCAACCTTATTAATGGGAGATTCAAGCCCATTAAATAATTTACAAGAGGAATTGATCCCCAAGTATGCTACTCTAGTCCTTACCATGTGACAAGCTGAAAATATAAGTTGACAATTGAGAGTTGCACTAAGGCTTATTTGATAAATTTTCATGTTTATTTGAACTCTCATACCTAACATTATAGAGTTCATTTCACATGAAAGTATATTGTAGTGGGTAGGAAGATTAGAGTGGTAGGCCTCTATGTTATGAACTCCTTTTCTTATCTCAAATATTGTTTGAGGTTTTTTTCTTATCTATTAAATCTCAAATCTTATTTCATGTAGGAGAGAGAGACTTATAATTAATAGAGTGTGGTAGCTTCCTAGATCCATTGGCAATGGTTTGAATCTCTTTTTCTCCATGATTATGATGTTGCAACATGACACAGATGGATCTTCTTTTAAGTAGTATTTTGATTATCATTCCTCTATTTCATTTTCTCTATTGTGGTGCTCACCCTCTATGAATTCTTGGATCTATTCTTTGAGGTTTATTTTATATTTATTAATTTATTAATTTCTAGTTGTTGATGTATCTAGTCTATCCTTTTATTTTTTTCATTCTCCTTTGTAGATATGGTGTAGGGATGATGGGATCTATATAGAGGAAATGGATTAGTAAGATTTATAGTTAACTTCATGCATTCAACTAAAATACCAAACCATATCAAATTTTACTATTTCTTAGTCATATTGATTTGTTTCTAGATTCGATTTTGTAAAGATTTTTACCATCGATATTTCAAATCACACTAAGTGATCCATCATCAA
The DNA here is from genome assembly GCA_028749045.1 of Cupressus sempervirens. NCBI lineage: Eukaryota > Viridiplantae > Streptophyta > Pinopsida > Cupressales > Cupressaceae > Cupressus > Cupressus sempervirens. The sequence continues at coordinate 173,094,685 of CM053793.1, forward strand.
AATGAAAGAGAGCAAGAGATGACTTTGTTTTGCATCTCTTTCTCTCTTTCATCTCAATCATGGATCACATAGTTAGATTCAAAATGTCAATGGTAAAATTATTTACACAATCAAATCAAGAAACAAATCAATGTAATACAATGGATTGTGGAAATTTCATCTCTTTAATATTTCTTAATTGTTTACATAAGAATTGTAATATTTCTACATTTTACTTCTAGTAGAATATAACATTACATTAGAAGGAAACAAAGAAGCTGATTTAATTTTTGAAATATAAAAATGCTCTAAAAATGAGATAGAGGAGAAAATAGATATAATAAATATAATATGCATAAATTATTTTACTTATAGGTTTTTAAAGAAATAATTTTAAATTTTTAGTGCAAAAAGAGCTAAGGAGAATCAAATAGATATAGAAGAGGAGAAGCTATTATATCTAGTTGTTCATTGGTAAATAAAAATAACTTACTATTATTTAAGAGAGAAGTGTGCCATATTACATAATAAATAAGATTTCCAATTGGAATGTTCAACAACTAAATATCATTTGGATAATTTATTGACTAGTTGCTACAATACTAGTACCGTAAGAAATAAAAATAAAATTTGTATACAACTTTAAATCCACATTAAATATTTTTTCTAATCCTAATTTTTATTACCTCTTACGAAATTCCAATATTCTATTTTTTATAATATCTTTTTATTTTTTAATGGTTTGCTTCTAATTTTTAATGAATCGATACCCTTTTAAAATTATTTTAATAACAAAAAGGTAAGATGGATAATAATGATGAGAATAAAGATGAAATTTTGACCATGTTAAAGTGACTTAGAATTTTTATTATATGTAAAAGGCCATTCAACTTCTATGTTGTTCCTAAAGGCATTAGATTAGGGGACCTTTGTCTCCTTTTTTGTTTCTTTCAATGTTGGGGGTTTTAGGAAAAGTATTATATAGAAAAGTAATGATGAGAAATTATTAGAATATTGACAATATCTACCACACTAATTATATTACTCATTTAAATTACGGATGATTGATCTACCAATATCCTTAATAACTAATACTAATATAATTAATACATTTATAAATAAGGCCTATACAAAAGTTTATGATAATAGAAAAATGTACAAAGATGATAGAATATAAAAATTATGTTAAATAGTTTTGTAGAATATAATTAAGGCTCCATTGGTTTCTAAGGTATAATGGTTTTTATGATGAACTTAAAATGTGTTTTTGTAACATTAGAGGATTGTAATAGGTTAAAAAGAAACATACTATTAATACATTCTTAAGGTCTTTTAGGGATATATAGATCTTTTTATGATTCAATGAGTTAAATTAGTTGGGTTTGTTAGAGTGGGATTGTCATTGCACAAAAAGATTGATCTATCAATGCTTGATAGAACTACTCAACTTATAGAACATAGGAGGTGGTTTTGCCCTTGTCACAAATCTCAAGGGAAGTGCTGAAATTTTCTCTAAAATTTTCCAATTAGTGTTACTTGAGGGTTTGAGGATTTGAACATTTGACCAAGCTCTAATACCACTTGTGAGACTGGGATTGTCATTACACCAAAAGAATGATTCATCAATGCCTGATACAACCACCCAATATATATTACACAAGAGGTGGTTAAGCCCTTGTCACAAATCTTAAGGGGAGTATTGAACATTTTTCCAATAGGGTTCTCCCTTGAAATCTCCCTAAAATATATTTATAAATATTTGTATGATTTATCCTCAAATAATCATAGGGGTAAAGGTGGTACTTCTATCCTTATTGGCCTAAGGTGAAATGACCATGAAGTGTCTGGGGTACTCTCAATACAATAGAGCAATTTGGAGTTCCATGGTATTTGAGAAATTTGAACTTGGTGTGTGCTTAATCTAGGAACCTAATGATCACAATGAAAGGAATGATTTGTGGAATTATTTGTCTAATTGTGGAGATATTTTTTGGGTTCTAGTAGGCTATATTAATATGGACGAAATATATTATGAAAAAATTGGAGGATTAAAATATGAGTGGAAAGGTAATGAGTGATTCCACTAGAACATAATGATTAGAAAGATCAACCTATTTGACCCTCATACTAGCCTTAAGGATAACTCAAGAAGCATTAGGTATACCTAGTCCAACTTCTAGAAAGGAGTTATGAGAATTTACTCTAGAATAGACATATTCTATCTAAACTGAGATGCATTTAGTTTCTCTAAACCTTTAAATGAAAATTGTGCATTAAGTTATCCCTTTTACTTTGTCCAAGAACCATCTTGTTTTCACTAACATTTTTAGGATTGATATAAACTTGTTGAGGCTGAAAGGAATAATTATGGGTTTGTCTTGAACACATCCTTTTTATAAGACCAAGGTGTGCTAATAGTAACTAAAATCATTCAATGGTTTAATATTAACAATGTGAGGGATGAAAGTGTCATTAATAGGTGGGTCCAAAACACTAAATCTTGGCAATGCATGTTCAAGCAATTTTCTTTAGTTGATGTAGCAATACTAAGATGCCAACTATTTCTCTTTTTAAGTTAGTGTTGTAGAGATTCTTCAACAACTTGATCTTACTGCTTTTGGGCATTTAAAACCATGTCACCAATATGTCTCCTTTTCTCATTGACTTCTTCTCATTGTAGCTGACCATTGAATTCTAGAAGTTCATTTCATTAAACACTTTATGAGTAGGTAGCTAGAAGTAGTTTTCTTGGTGTATGAGTCAATTGTTCATAGTACCTCATCACTAGAAATATTAATTTACTATGTGGATGAGTCATAACAAGAGATACACTCTAAGATAATTTGAGGATCTTAGATTTCCACTAGGAACCTTGTGACCTCTACAAGGCTAGTCTCCTTTAAATTTTGAGTTATTGGGTGGATGTGCTTGAACTCCAATCTCCTGTGTAGGTCTCCCATATCATAAAACTTGAGCTAGGTGTCACTCACCCCTTTCCACTCACAATAGATTATCTTTATATTATCATAGCTTGAAGACTTTATTTCCATGTGGAACTACTTCTATTGAGAAACAAGGCTCTATTTAACTATAGAAATTGAAGATATTTTTCTAAAAACTATGATGAAGGAATCCCTTAGAAATCCTTCTTTTATGGATTTTTTTATGTAATCTTAAGCCCTATACATTTGTGTCACATGAATAAGGAGTGTTGCATTTAATTAGAAGTGACCTTTTTGTGTTAATGATTAAATTTTAATTAAATTTGTAATGGTTAACAATTAAAAAATGATATTAGCATGTCACAACACTTAAATTTCATATCTCAAAAAATTAGATCTCATTTTACTTTCTTTTTAGCTTGGAGTAGCATCTTTCTTGTTTTTTGACTCTTAGCTTTATGTTTTTTAGGCCAATGGTCTCCAATAGTTATGGTGAAATCCGAACTCATTCTTTTTATGCCCTCCAAATGAGATGTTAACCTTAGAGAAGCTAATTTTAGATTTTCCTGAAGGATTTATATTTCATCATTTTTCCCTCCTTGTAGTGTACTAGGGTAAGGGGATCTTCCCCGAGAAGCCTCTAGAGAGGATCTCAAAAGGAATATTCATTGTTTCCATACTTAGCTTCCCATCGTGTTTTCTTTATTTCTTACCCAAAAGGTATATTTGCTTTGTTAACTCACTAAACTAAGAATTGCTTTGGGTATGAATTTACTTTATTGTGACAAATATAATTGTTCTCACTACATAAAAAAAATTCATTCTACTATTTTCCTATTAGAGTAGTAATGAAAACTGGGAGAGTCCAAAATATCGAACCATGATGTGATATGGTTTTAACTTAGACTTTGCTTCTGGTTTGTAGTATATCTAACAACTTACCTACCTAATTAGATATATAACTATGCGATGTGGCTTGTGTATACTAATTTCCATCAAAATCCACACAATGTAGTTAGAGGCAAAAAAATTAGAAGGGAAATCTTGAGAACCTACAATATTAGGAAAAACCCAATGAGAAATGACTTGACTGAAATCCTGACTTGGACATAGATTTTTCATTTCACGACTTGATCTTGATAAAGGATAGAGGAAAAAAATGAGGATAACATGTTGAAATAATGATATGTTAAATTTTTGGAGGTTTAATCCTTCTATGAATATTTAGTAGAACATTTATGTTGATATTTGTAGGACTAGAAAATGGGTTAGAACCTAGCATACTATGAGAAAACATAAAACTCAATCAAAATACAGTAAACCCTTCTAATCTATCATGAAAGCCAATTGAAATAAAGGAAGAAAAAATAAGTAAAACTCCCTCTTTAATTTTAGCTCTCATGTTCTTCTTTTTTCTCTATTTTGATGTAGCTTGAATTTCCTATAGTGCCTATACAATTGAAAGAAAATGACTATGGTAGGATGATGCTATTGAGAATACCAGAAGCATGTTTTAAATCCTAATGAGTTCTAAGAGATCAAAAATGGGTGCAAGATGGATCAATTTATAGCCAAAGTGCAAGAGGAGAGAATTGAATGAGAGGATGGACACTTGTCACTTCGAATGTGCAACTTGGCATGATATTATTTCGAATATCTATGACAACCATGACACAATATGCCAAATGTAGGATTCTATGATGCATGAAAGTCAACATGGCTAAAAGTGGAGGAGAATCTACGATGTGCATCTTGTATCCAAGAATCTATGATGATGGAGGCTTATTATAGGCATGCGTAAGAAATAAAATATATCAAATATGACATATTTTAGCTAAGTGTAGTTGGAATATCTATGATGCGTCATGTCCATGTCTTAAAGCTACGTGGAATATTTGAATTAAAAAATCATAATTTCACACAAATGGAAATTAGTAAATTACAAATTAGAGGTAGAAAATACGACTTAGGAAATTGAGAATTGTGCTCACAAATTTTTGGATTTGATTGTGTATAATTTTTTTACATCAACGTTTCGGATCATACTAAATGATCCATCATTAAGATGCTAGAGAGAAAAGAGAACATGAAAAAATAGAATGCAGATCCAACAAACTGAAGAAATAGAAGGGAGGGGGGAAGGGGAGGAGAGAGAGAGTTGATGAGACATCCCACCAAACCCACAAGAAGAATAATGAAATAAAAATAAAAATAAACCAAGAGGGGAATAGAAGGGGGGAAAGGAAAGACACCTAACAAAGGAAGCCGCCAAGCTTAAAAATATCTTAAGATGAGAAAGGAAAAGGAAAAAGGAAATCGATGAGAGAACATGAACACAAAGAAGAGATAAAAGTGCATCAAATTGAATAAAACAAAAAGAGCAAAAATAAAGAAGCTAAAGAAATGTAAAATTAAAGGAAAAGTCAAATATACCAAAGGGGACTAAGCAATAAAAGAAGAAAGAAATATATAAAATACATCAAGAATGAAAATGAATAAAAGAGAGAAATGTGAACCCACACACTCATATATCTATATATATATATATATAGAAAATACAAATCTAAAAATATCTAAAAAAGTGAAAATATTGGAAGAAAGATTTTATATATATATATAAAACTACCTATATATACATACATACATATATATATATATATATATATATATATATATATATATATATATATATATATATATATATATATATATATATATATATATATATATATATATATATATAAGCCTATAAAGCTATACAAATAACCATGAAGATGTAAAAACAAAAATAAAAATAAAAGAATGTAAGAGAGATTAAAATAAATAAAAGTGTAAATGAATAAAGGAGCTAGGGGGGCAACAAAAATAAGTGAAACCACAAATAGAAGAGCAAGGGAAAATTAACATTGAAACAAACCAAGAAACCACTGAGTGTGGCCAAAGAAAAGGAAAAAACAATGCCAACACACCTAAAAAATGAAAACTAGAAGACGACCACAAGGATATAAGAGGGAAATATAAAAAAAAAAGCAAACGAATATGCATAAGAGAAAATAAAGGAAAGAAAAATAAAACAATAAATGAAAAATAATAAAATATAAAAACTAGAAGACGACGAGCTCACCAAGCCGAAGGGCCAAGATAAGGGAGAAGTGGTGGGGGAGGGGAGAGGCGGGAAGGGAGAAGAGGGTTCCAGAGGAGATGGAAGGGACAAAGGGAAGCCAGAAGAAGGGGGAGATGAGACCAGACAAAGAGTCAAGAGCGAGGCATTTTGCGAAGCGAGGATAACAAAGGATGCCAAGAACTGCTTAAGGTCCATCCTTCATCACGATTAAGGTTAGAAGGGTTATCATTGAAGACAATGGCTTCCTTGAGCTTTCTTTTGGTGAAGTTGTCTTCCCTGAACACAATTTGTGTCTTCTCTAAGAAAATATGATGCTTAGTAGAGGAAGAATGATTAGCTAATGAAGATTTGAGGACCCACTCATGCTTGATGTCAGCGGCATGTTCCTTCATTCTAGTGTTGAATGAACGGACCATTTCACCTATATAAGGGGTACCACAAGAGAACATGACCTTATAGACTCTAGAATCTGTCAAGGTATCCTTGGGTTCTTTAATGGAGGGAACACAATCTCTTAGCATGGAAGCGAGCTTGAAGGCAACTCGAATGCCTTTTCTGCCCAAAATCTTGGAGATCTTGTTAGATATCCCCTCGATGTAAGGAATCAAAAAGAAAGGGGGTGACTGGGTGATAGAGGGAGGAGGACGAGAGGCTGAAAGGAAGAGGGAATTGGCCAAGAGAAATGTTGTGGATATTTTCTTGTCAGAGTATCCGTTCCACTTGAAGACATGACGAAGGTGCTAGAGCTCTTTGTCCAGGTTGTCACTATCACAAATCCTGAAAGCTCTTAAGGCTAGGCTTTTTAGGATCCCAACCTTTTGACAGGGGTGGTGGTGAGAGGCGGCATGGAGATAAAGGTCAGTGTGGGTGGATTTATGAAAAACTTGACAGCCAAGAGTGCCATCAGGTTTTTTAAGGATTAAGACATCAAGGACAGGTAAGCAGTTATCTGCTTCTAACTCCTTGGTGAAAGAGATGCTAGGAACTAAATTGTTGATGTGGGCATGAAACTGTTGGAAATGATTGAAATGGTCATAAGAAAAGTTGTTGGAATAATTTATGGAACTGGTAAAGAATGTCCTCAATCATTGTTTTGCCATTGATGTCAAACTAGCTACTTGTAGGGATGACAATTTCTTTAGTGATCCAAATACTATCAATTACTTGATTGTCAAGGTGGAGGCAATCAATAAGATGTAACTAGAACACCTAGAGAAAGGTTGAAGTTATGATGTTGTAATGAAGTACAAGGATCAGTTAAGCCATTGATGAAACAGTGTATTGGATGACATACTAAAAGATACAAAGAATGAGCACACTGAAACATATCAAAGATCTAAGGTTTTAGCTAAGTCTTTTGTAAAGCTATAACTAAGTTAATTAGAGAGAAGGAACCGAGCAAAACCAAGTGTCGAGCAAAACCAAGTGCTAAGCAGAATCAAGTGTCGAGCAAAACCAAGTGTTGAGCAGAACCAAGTGCCAAGCACCAGTAACTCAATAATGCCGAGTAACACAGAGGTGCCGAGCACCAGTAACTCAATAATGTCGAGTTGTTGCATTATTTTGGAAATTGAAGATTCGTCAGATCTAAGCTGACAAAGTTGTTATCTAAAAATCTATGAATTAAAAGGAAGATAAGAATGATGAGTTGGTGGCACAGAACACCATGTAGAACATTTTTAAGATACAACTGGCAAATTTTTTAAAAGAGAACAAGATATGGGGTAGATACATTGTATCCTACCGCATCCATTTTGAAACCCTAAGAATGGAAAAGAAAAATTGAGCAGAAAAAGGCAAATTAGACTTCTATATAAGAAGACATAAGTTAATAAAAAAACTGTGGAGAAGAGGGAGATAGTGTGAGAGAGAGACGTGGTCAAGCATAATAGCATGAAGTACTGACGAATGTGCTAAGGAGAAGAAAGCATAGGAACTCTGTTTAAATAGACAACCAAAGAATGATTGCATTGGTAGAATGAGTAATAAGACTCAAGGAGATGAAGCTTGAGAAGGAAACAAGTAGCCAGAGCTGAAGTAATTGAAGCCAAGCATAAGGATTGAACTGAAAGAGTGATCTAAAATCTGCAAAGTATGTTGTAAGTTATGTCAGATCAAAAGACCAATATCATTACTTTCTAGCAATTGTAACAGTAAGATAAATCCTATGGACTTAGGTTGGTTTAACAACCATTAGATAAATCCTTTAACAGGGTGGCATTCCTAGTGAATGTTCTAAAGACCTTTAACTAGGCCCATTCCTAATAGTTTGGTGAAATCCTCTAACAAGGTCGCATTTAACAGTGTGTTGTAAGCCTTTAACATGCCAGACTTTTAACAGGGCATCACTTTAGAAGAGTGCAAATCAAGTAGCATGTTACTGGTCGTTTTTCCCAAATTGGGTTTCCACATAAATCATAGTGTTATGTGTTGATCTTGAATGTTTTATCTTTGCATGTTGATTTACAGTAATTTGCTTATATGACTGATTTAAGTTTGAGCAGATGAAAAGTGTATGGATTCATTAAAAAAAAAGTATTAATAGGGCATTTGGACCTTGAATAATTGATTCACCCCTTCTCTCAGCTATTCTAAAAGAATTCTAACAGAAAGTCAACCAACTTGTCTAGGACATGCGACCAATAGATAATTGTGTCATCTATGTAGCATTTCCACCACTTGGGTTTCAGAGGGAAAGAGGGTAATGCCATTGCCTCAAACTCTTCCATGTATAAGTTAGCGATGACTAGTGAAAGAGGGGTAGTTTGTGAAGGTGAATCAATTAATTAATAAACATCAATTAATTGACAATGTTGGTTAGAAAGAATAATTAGTAATATGGGATGAAAATTATTGAAATGATATAGGATTAGATTATGGGTTATCCAATCCCATAGGATAAATTAGTAAATGATTGGCCAATTTGATTTGATAAATAAAATATTATCCTTTTGATGAAATGTGATGATTATCTAGATCGAATGGGATGATGGTGGGTAGATCAAAGCTATGACTAAATTGATTGATTTCTTTGAATGGATAACATGCCAAGGAAATATGGCATGGATTAAGAACATGTAACATTTAAAAGACATTGTAAATGCTACATGGTCAAAATTGATTGATAATATTGATCATAATAACATCAATAAACATTTCCAAAGTTAATAAATTGATTAGATAGGGTCATGATTTGACACTAAGGGACTCGGCAATGTCAACAATTAGATGATGAGAATGGTAGTTTGACCTAGTCTTGAGGCACATGACAATGCTAAGGTTAGATTTGATAGGTTTGATAGATTTGCAAGGCATTGAGGGATATGAAAATGCCTAGGGTTGGATTATAAATAATGATTGATTTATGATATTTGACATGTTTTTTGTTGATTATGGTTGATTTGGGATAGTTTTGGGTTGATTTGGGATGATTTTGGGTTGATTTGGGATTATTTTGGGTTTATTAGATGATATTTTGAGGATTTTGAAATAATTTCATGTTGATCAAATGAGATTCTAAAATGATCTACAATTGATTTGAAAGATGATATGGATGATGAATGATATTTTCAAACCATGTTTGAAGGTTAATCAAGCTTGGTAAAAAGATTGGAATTAGTGAAATGAGAAAATGATACAAGTTAGTATGAAAATGTGATTAAACCATAGATGAAAACCATTTTTGAGCATCTGCATTGCTCCTCTTTGATACAATATGATCTAGAGCATTGTGTCAAAGAATATTGATGAAAAAGCCATAACAACATGCCCCAATAGAGGTGGTATATATGGGTGACCCCTTAAGAAATTGACCAAAAAATGCATAAGATGGGTCAATTTTTTGACAATAAGAAGACAAAGCCATAGCAACTGACAGATCACAAATCAAATCTCAAATGTTAAAGTTATGGGGTCCAAAGTGCAAAAAGCATTACGACCAACATAGAAATTTTATCTTGCATGTCCATCTAGGTGGAAATGAGGCTATAAAAGTGCGTAGAGAAGGCTTGGAGGTCATTTTTGCCCTCTCATTTGGAAGACAAGAGCTCTAGGGCCTTTTTGGTTTGAGGAATTCAATGCGAATAGGAATTTTATCCTACTATAATTCAGCAATAGAATGTTTGGTTGCAAAAGCAGAAAATGTAATTAGAACATATTTATTCTAATATTAGCTCAAAAAGGGCATGGTAGACTTCCCACTAAATAGGTCAAATAGGAATAGCCTACTCCTACTCCACTCTTTTGTAAACTAGATCTAATACTTGGTCAGTTCTGCCAATATGTGTGTATTTTTGGGGGAAAAATTAGGTTTGTCAAATATATTTTTTATGATTGATGTGTGTAAAGCCTATAGTTTTGTTTGTTGAAGAATTGATTTCATGCAGAATGGGGATTTTTCCCATCTATTCATGCAAAAAAATTTGAATGGTCTATATATGATAGAATTGTAATTAAAAGATGGTAGTTGGATTGGAGCTATTCACATGCACTCATTCCTGTCGAGCTGTAAATTCTGTCGATTCTTGGTCTAGTATCAATGGATGCTCTTCTCTATACTATAGTTACTCTACACTATCACCTCCATCCCATGTCTTCCCCTTTCTCTCAAAGAGTATCCAATTTAGTCAGGTTCTCTTCTCCCCCACCCTGAGAGTCAAGTGACTGATGCCAGATAATTGATAACTTTCAATAATAGCTTTTCAAACAAAAATGATAGTCCTCTGTACAATCCCCTCTAAATATAATTTTAAAATAATTTTATTTAATTTTAAATACTTTCAAAGGTTGTGTTATACATTAACTATAAAGTCAACTTTTTAAAAAAAAAGGATACTTGCTTTTAAAATGATTAACATAAAAGTTTAGTTTAAAAAAACAAAAAATTGAAATATTTAACATATAACCAGACCTCAAAAAAATTAAATTATTAAAATTTTAAAAAAAAATTTATTCTAGTTCCTATTTTAATTGTTGTAGCCAAACACAGAATATACATATTTCGACTCCTTTTCTAGGACAACCAAATAGGCCCTCAGAGTAGGGATGATCATGGACCAGCTACCTAGGGAGAAAAATCACTAAAACCAAGTGTATACCTACCAATTATAGGAAGATGTAGGACCAATAGTGAGTACATCGAGGCCTCCTCTATAAATTTTATGCTTTTGATATATTTCACATTAGTGAGGGGTCAAATTGGGTCCACTTGGGGTCATAGGGATAGGTTGGGGTATCAAAATGCCCTAAGTTTACTCAAAATGCACTAGAGTGCACTTGGAATGAACAAGTATGCACTAAGCACACTTGGTATGCCCAAGTGTGCACTAAGTGCAGTTGGGGTCCCCAACTGCACTCCATGATGCTCTAGGCCCCCGAAAATAATAAAGATGGGCCCAAACTGACCTAGAACTCGGAATGCATGCCCTAAACCCTATGAAAAGGTCAAAACATAGCTTAAATCAGTTAGACATGGTTTTAGACATGGTTAAAAGTGGTCAAATTTGGTTAAACATGGGTTAGATTTTTGTCAAGCCTAGTAGAATGTTGACAAGGAGTGATGCATAGGGTCAAAAAGAGTGCAAATGAACTCGAAATGACCCAAAATTTTGTCTACATGCTCAAAACCATAGAAAGAGTTTCCAACATAGGTAAAAATAGTCAAACATGATAAAAAATGGTCAAAATTAGTCAACACAAGGTCAAACTTGTGAGAAAATTCACAAAGAGGTATGGAAAGGATCAAAACTAATGCGGATGAACCCATAATGACCCAAAATTTGGAATACATGCTCAAAACCATAGAAAGAGTTCAAAACATGGGTCAAAATAGTCAAACATGATTATAGATAGTAAAAATTAGTCAAGAAAAGGTCAAACTTGGTCAAAGTTAGGTCAAACTTAGGTGAGACTTGGTAGAAAGGCAAAGAAGGTTGACATACCACATATGGCTATGTAGGAGGACCTACCCCTATTGTAGGTAAGGGGCTAAAGACCATAGAGCTTGGTTGTACATCATCAAATGATCACCAATGAGTAGGAGGTCCTAGCAGGGTGTGGGCTATACCACATTGCATTCATACCTAAGGTGAGAGGAAATAGGGTTTGTTGATGGTGTTGATAGAGAGATGACACTCAGAGACCAGCTCTTTCCATCTACCCACAAGAGAAAAAACTATGATCTTAGAGGATGTATGGGCCTAAAAGTACAAAGCTATGTCACCTTTCAAGCTAACTTATCAAAATGACTAAATTTGATTATTTCTATCTAAAAATCAATTTTGGCCAAACATATGATCTAGCTAAATTCATTCTAGCTAATTTATATATGGTCTCACACTTTTCCAATTGGAAATGTCTATTAAATGCATGTTTTAAATTGGTTTCTATTAAATTACTAAAGAAATATAATTATTTTAGAAAAGTGGCATTTCAATAACCCTTACTATTTTTTATGATTTTTTTTAGTAACATATAAACACCATTCTATAGAGATTAGATTCAAGAATATTATCATATAGATTTTATAGTGTTTTAATTAGATATATAATATTGTAATTAAAAAATTCTACAAGTATGTATTTTAACACTAAAAAAGATGTCAATTTTGAAAAAGAAAAAAATGTTAAATCACATAAATATATAAATATATAAATATATACATACACACACACACACACACACACACACACACACACACACACACACACACACACACACACACACACACATATATATATATATATGACATTCTAGAGGAGGGAGTCCTCTTTTAGAATGTATAAATTTTCTCTTGTTTAGAATAGATTTGTTTTGAAAAATGTGGTGGGAGATGAAAACTATCGATTTTAGGGGAGTTGAAATTTGAATCATTATAAATTAGAAAATATAGGTCTAAATCTGATTTTTATTTTTTATTGTTCTAGCTATATATGTTATCTATAACATAGTCTGAGATCAAAGGGAAATAAATTCATTTCCATCTAGTTTTGTGGTGGGAACTATACCCCTAATTTTTAGCATTTTTCAAAGGCTAAAAAATCATCTATAAAAATTAGGAAAATATATCAATTTTTATTCCAAATAATTATTAAAATTTATGATCCTAAACTTCATCCATTTCTACACATTTCATTAGTTTACTTCATTTTCAAATTCAAAATAATAATACCAATTTTATGTGATTGAAGGTGAATAGTTATACTTTTGTTAGCATTTTCCTTTACAAAGGGTGAGACAGGTTTGTGCTTTTACCCATGGTGTATCCTCCAGATTTTGATCTATGGGGAGTTGACAATATATGATCTTACTACTGGGTGAGTTGTACTACACCGAATGTTTGGTTGTGGAGATGTGGAGCTAGAGATTCAAGATTATGAGATTGTATGCACTAGTAGAATTGGCCCATGATTTTGACAAAAAATGGTAAAATGTTGTACCTAGATTGATCAAACTTTTGACCATTGGTGTTGTCACTAATTTTTTCATCAAAATTTTGACACATCCTTGTGGAGGTCAAAATGTTTATGCCAATCTTGGTTGAATTTGGCATCTACTTTTGGCCATTGCATCCATTGATAATTTGATCAATGTTGGTCAAAATCTCTAGCCCATTAAATAATTATTATGGCCATTGTATCTATCAATAATTCAACCAATGTTGGTCAAAATCTTTGGCCCATTTGGTTAGGATGACAAACCCACAATACCAAATTTCAACAAAGAATGGTCAAAATTCCAATAGGTCCTAGTGAGTGTCTCAACCAAGATGCGTCAAAACTTTGACCAATATGAATTTTTTTTTAAAAAAAAACACCTAAAGATAAATATCCAAAGTAATCATCAATGACATCCTGGTCGATGATTAGTTTGGATATTTATCTTCAGGTGTTAGTTTGCATTAATATATATGATATGTATTTTGTTATATTACTTTACTATTAGCATAATGGTTTACTATAAACTTATTTGATATTTTTTACAAGTGTGTGTGTGTGTGTGTGTGTGTGTGTGTGTGTGTGTGTGTGTGTGTGTGTGTGTGTGTGTGTGTGTTTATATAAATTATCGGTAAAGAAAAGATAAAAGTATTAAAGTGCCCTTACAAAATAAGCATCTTATTTATTCAAACCATATCATGGTTGCATTCTTTGATACATATGATACATATGTTGAGGTGCCAGTGAAGTATGTTGCACATGGGGCATGTCATCCAAGTTTGAAGTATGGATGCAATGTTGTAGATGCGAAAGATGGGATAAGTGAGATGTTTGTTGGGTCTGAATAGATTGGTGTTGGGATTGATGTCACTACTGGTGTTTAACATGACATGGTATATACTACAATGACTAGGGTTGGTGCTACATCTGAGGTTGAGACTGTTATATACAATAAATTAGAAAATAAAGATTATATCTTATGAAAATTGTGCTCACATACCTAGCATAATGATCCAGATTATTTAGGAGTGAATTATGTATAACAATTGTAGATGTGAATAATGAAGGAGTAATCAAAATAGTCATGAAAAACATATATAACAATATGTATCTTTTCCAAGGAAGCATATAAGAAATGTTTAGGCAAGATAATAAATTCAGGCACCATAGGCAATGTGGCATACAAATATATTAAAATTCTAGTACAATTCATAAATTAAGCCCCTATATTTGAATTTTCAAATGTATGAGATCAAAAATATGCATTCCCTTCTATTGTGGAAACCATTCATAGGCCAATTGTACAAATTTCACTGATAAATACATAAATATGCATATCATTGACTTCAACCATAGGAAACATACAAAGGATGGGTCAGAAAACCAAAATGCATGTATTTTCCATGAATGAAAAATATTATATATGCATACCCTCCAACTCTCGCAAATTTGACATTTATAGTTGACAAGACATGCATGCATTGTTTGATACTTATTTGTTTTTATGTTTCCAAACCTAGACCTTTGAGATATCTATGAATGTGTCTTTCAACACCCTATAAATTTTTTAATATTATTTTGTTTTCCACATCTTAAGAAGGCTGTTGCATCTTCTAAACTAAGGAGTTAGTGTTGAATGTCATCACATCTAACTCAATATTGTTAAAATTGTCACTTTTTTAGCATAGCATATTGTAAGAGTTGAATGGTAAAATGTTATAGCCAATGATAGTCAAGCCAAATGCTAAAAAGTTGGTAATGGTACTAATTAGGTGGATCAATAATCAAGATCTTCTTAGGCCACATAGCCCAAACATAAGCTAAGCATTCAAACTTTGAATCACAGCTCATAAAAAGTAGAGAACAAAATGTAGCCAATGATGTCAGGCTGAAATTGGAAATCATCTACTTGATCTTAGTCACAATTATTAATACTTGTGTTTCCAATCCCAAAACATGCGTGACAACCTTAGAATGAAAATTAACAATCAAAGTAATCAAACTTCAAGATATCAAAATGAAAAAGTTAAGAATCCATAATGAAGAGAGTTGTAAAATGCATAATATTCTAGTTGAACCTTGCAAGCTCTCGCATCTTGTTAGAGTTGTGAGTATCTTAGTTTAGAAAATTAACTTATCTTGTTGTGTTAGATTCTTTTAAGGTTAAATGAGAATTAACTTAATCATGTTAATGGTGCAGATCTCAGGTTTCAAGGTAATCTTTTTCTTCTTTCCTTCTCATTCTCTAATAAAAAAAAGTTTGAAGAATTCATTCTAAATTGAATTTCTATATAAACAGTCCTCTTAAGCAAGGAAATAGTCAGATATGTCCATAGGCTAAATTTTATTTAGAGGACATTGAAAGTTTCCCCATCTCATCACAATGAGTCCATCAATATTAACTATTATGTTGAATGTAAGAAGGTGCTTGATAAATAGAAGTGGTTATCCAGTAACTAAAATATATAAAGACAACTAGAAAATATAGTAAGTGTTCCCCTTGATAAGCTATTCATTGTAGTATCTAATTATATGTTTCCATAGTCAATCTAATATTATGTGTATTTATTGGCAATGTAGGTCATACAATACCTTCCACATTATTTCCACAAGAATAAGTCAAAATTACTAATATAAAAGACATGAATACGACACCCAATATTAGTATAGAATATCCTAGTTAGACTTTATATTTTTTATATAGTATATGTTGTATATAATTTTGGATGTGTACCAAGTTATAACACTTTTGATCTTTCTCTCATATTTGCACCAATCATTCTCAGACTATCTCTAGGAAAATGACTACTTCTGTCATGCTTTGAATTTTTCTCAACTTCTAGGGGTCTTGGAGCCAAGTTTATTGACTCCCTTTTTAATGAGGAAACTAAATTTGATGACACTTAGATTTTCAAGTCTTAAATTTTAAATTAGTTGTGCAAGTAATAAATATAGACAATAATAATAAAAATTCATGTGGGTTTTCTTTTCTCCAAACAATCTTTCAATCTCCATAGAAATGATTATATCAAGAAGCATCTTATTGGATTCAAAAGGGTGGAGATCAAGATATTAGAATCTCAAGGAACTCAATCCAAGATTAATGTTTGAAAGGATCTAAGAGCTATAGATAAAGCAACTAGGAGGAAATTGCATATGGGTTTGCATACTCTTTCAATTAGATCCTGCCATGATTATGAAGATGATTATTTAAAATACCACTTTGTATTGTAGCAATCATTGGCTGAAAGGGATGATCTATAATAATTACCTTGGAAAGAAAAGTAAATTAATCAATTCACCTTAAATAATTACCCATTTACACAAATATAATTTCATCTTTGATACTTTGTTAAAGTAAGAAGCTTGGTTTCCATTATTTGGTGTGGGGTCATTGGTTAAAGGAGTGCACTTTTATAATCACTTTGACTTATGCATCTAGAAAATGAAATTGCAACCTATTGAGATTGAGAAAAACCTTATAAAACAACAACAACTAAGAAGGAACACTTTCCAATAGCTACTAAATATAGGGTCCTCCGACCACTACCATCATGATAATGTTTAACCTACTCAAAAATGCAAACCAATGACATAATCTAGATTAGGGCAAGTAAAATTGATGCATTGAAGAAGAGAATACTTACACAAAATGAAGCTAAATCATGGTAGACAAATTCTATATTGGTCCTTCAAATTTTTTATTTGATATTTTCCTAACAATGACACATTCAAAATGCACTTATGAGAAAAGACCTAGAACAAATGAAATTGATTAAATAATGAAGGTAAGCTAGTTTGAGCTTCATTTGGTTTCAAGAATACTTTAGTATTCTCTACTTAATGTGGAAGCTCATTTTGGATCACCCCCCTCCCCCTAACATAAATCTAAATTCCCCATTAACATCTAATTACACATTTTATTCATTCATTCATCCATTTATGAACTATAACATTCAATTAATATGTATCACTAATCAAGAATTCATTAACACATAAAAATATTCATTAACATGACATAAAGTTCAATATTATTACGCAACATTCATAGATAATTATTTAAAACAACATTCTTTCATTATCCAACAAATTTAAGCAAACAAGGTTTAAGAAAGAGCATCAATATCTTTTCTTTTTTGAGTTTTTCATAGATTTCTTAAGGAAAATACTAAGAGGAGCATCAATATCTTCCTCATTCTCCTCCTCTTGTGGCTGTGATCTCAAATTATGATGCTTCTTCATGTTTTGAGAAGCATGAGGCCGCTATACTAAAGGGGGGTCTACTGCAATAATAAGTAAATGGATTAAATTTGCATACAATTTTTTTACTATTACAAGTATTTTATTAAACAATAGAACATAACATGCATTTTTCTTTACCTACCAATACCACATCATTACAATAACATTTTGATCTGCCACCACCTCAACATGATAACATTCTCCATTACTTCACCATGATGTTCAACATGCTCTAAAATATTAAACAAAATGTTACACAACCAATTGCAATTAAAGATGTTAAATTCTATTAATAATTACATAATTTATTTCCAATATAAAATTAATACCTCCACCACTATGATTCACATCATGGCCTTTGTCACACCCAGGTTCTATGATAGGATTTGAAGGCTGCAGTAAAATGGCATGCACATTATTATCATTGTTTAATATATAGAACAAAAATAGTCAATGTATGATTTGATTAAAAAATAATAATTGCAACCATATATAAAAAGATTGATATGAAATTCCATTGCTTCTACTTACAAGTCGAGAGTGAAGTTTCATATAGCCACTAGAGCCAAGCTTATGTTGGCCAACCTTTTGTACTCTCACTTCTATGGCTTTTGATGTGTCTTGTAGTCTATGAAAAATTTGAAACATGTTAGATTATATATTTAAAAAGATCACTAATTAGTGCATGATTACATTATATTTAATACTATCATGACATACCTTTTTTTGCCCTCTTCTAGTTCAATTCCTTTACCATGTAGCCGTTTCTCTTTTGCATCTTCTATTATTTCATTCCACTCCATCAATGGAATCATAGGAAGATGCTTATACTTTGGGTTATCCTTTAGACCCATTCTATATTTGTTCCTCATAGTCTTTCTATGTTTTGGTGATCTTTTAAGAAGTAGGGTGATGTCGAAAATTTTTTTCCCAAAGAGGTCCTCTAAAGATGTAATGAGCTGATTTTTTAATTCAGGACCTTGTTCATTCCACCTTTTTTGAAACAACAAAATTGTTAGATACACAACTTTAATATAGTACAAGAAATGGAAGAAAATAAAAATATTATACCAATGATATGAAGCTATGTACCTTTTACGTATGGTGGGCCCAAATAGCATCAATTTCATTTCAAAAAGAGTATCATAAAAAATATCATTTCCTAAAAAAAATCATGAGATTATCAGTCCAAAATGAGTTATGTATAAGTAAACTACATTACAATGTAAACAGTCACAATTTTATAAAGTACCTAAAAGATTTGGTACTTTTAATGAAAACAAAGTTTTCTTGTTCAACAATAATGACCCCACAAATGAACCAGTACTAGTAACACATACTAATGTAGGAATGGTTCACCTTCAATAGTAGTGGTCTCTATTCTAGTATCAGCTGTAGGAATATATATTAGTGCACAAAATAGGTCCATGAGTATAAAATGCATGCAACAAAAAAATATCAATGCATGATTATCACATAACAAAATATATTAAAACAAAGTTTTACTAGTTTTATTTGGTATGGATGAAGATGTTTGCAAGCTCCTTGTTACTGACATTGCAGTTGAAAGTATCAAAGTGGTGACTAAAGGAGCCATCCACACTTCATCATGAGCTAAAGAAGTTATTGTTAGCAAAGAAATTTTCAATAGATAAAGAACAAATGGGGTACTAGAAGCATCCCAAACATAAGTTGAGTCAATAATGCATGCAAAGGTTAAATGAATGGTTAAGGGTTTAAGGATTATTTAAATGGAGGTTATGCACTACAACCCTCACCATGTTGACCACATCTCACAAGTGTCAAAAATTCCTATAAGAAGAAAACATCATATTTTAGATCATGATCCATAAGATAGTATAAAATATAAACATTTATTGAGATTTTATTATTACTTAAGATTAATTATTGCTTACCATCATACAATTGACTCTACATAGCAATTCATCTTTGAGTGCATTTCTCTCCTTAGTTTTGTTTTATTCATCACAATGGTAAGAATTTCATTACTATATTTATTTATAAAATTACTAGCCTTGAAGTTGGGGTCAACGCTACATGCGATGTCATCTAAAAATGTCCCCTCAATTTTAGATCACATTTGATCTGCTGTCATTTTCTCTTTTCCCTTTCAATAAGTATCAAGTTGTGACATCAATATCAGTAAAATTATACAAAAATAACTCCAAAGACATTAATAAAAGAACATAATAATATTACATTTATTTCTATATAATTTTTACAATTACACTAATTAAGGTTTGCCTTTGCTGAAGGTGTGTGAGGTAGATCCCCGCCTATTCCTTGTGGTGGATCCATGTTGCCCTATGAAAAAGATTAGTAATTCTTAGCAATCATCAAAAAAATTAAAGTAATAGACTTACCAATAAAAATTATTAATAAAACAATAAATTGTATATTGGAGTCAATATTAATTGGAGACAATTGGTTTAAAATATGTTATACTTACTAGTCTCATGATAGTGGATTTTTTGTATCTACACAATTCAAATTATAATCTATCAAAAAATCTTCCACTACACTTATTGATTGTATCACACATACAAAAATATGATTTCCCTTGCATGCCTCAAATGTACAATTTGATCACTTATTAGTTGACATAGGTTGAGAACTATTTATAAAACCTGCAATATTCCCTATTTCTTTTGGTCTTCCATAATTATACATAGAAAGTCTTTTACTTTGATCATTTTCTTTGCATTGTATGCAATTTTTTGATAGTGCATACCTATGCATACTATTTTTATATTGCATAATCCACATCCAATTATTGTAATTGTAACAAGGTCTTACGTACTCCATCAAGTTAACAACTTTATTATAACTGACCTTTATGTCATCCATGGAAAATAAACCCAAACCATGTAATGAAGATGTAGCTATGTGATATATCCTTTTGTTAATAGAAAATTAAGTGTTAACTAGAGGTAGTTCTTTGGTTACCCATTCTTTCTGAAGATGTGTGTACCTCAAGGGAACCTTCCTCTCACCTTTGGTTTCATTATCATAAGAACATGACCCACCTGAACAAGGATAATTTGGATTTTTTTATTGAATCTTCTTCTAATATTTTGACCTCTAGTTGATCTCCTAATTTTAGACCTACTAGATATCTGACTTTTTTCTTTTATTCTTGTATTTTCCACACTCAAAAAAGATAGATAAGACAAATACATATTTGGTGACACTTGCAATCCATCAAATGAGAGACATAGTAGGATCTATATATTTGTCTAACTAAAGTTGATGTGATTAGTAAAGAGAAGGAACACAAATAATAAATTATATCTATAGGGTCTACTGAGTTATACCCATTGATCCATGTCATTGTGCATGATCCTAGTCAAAGGATTTAAATTTCCTGCATATGTAAATCATTTAACATAAGTTAGCCAAGAATTACATGATATGTTAAAAGCTATAGATTACATAGAAGAAAAAATTTACATGATGCAAAATTATGTGTATATACTCCATGACATTAGAGTTTAACACATAATAACTTAATTATTAAAACATACAAATCAAACAAATTTCCATGAATAAATCATTACCTCATATGTGACATTGATCATACCTTGACATACATTTTATTGATCATGTTAATTGATCATCATCTTCATCTGTATCATCATCATCACCATCATCATACTTGTCACCTTGATCATTGTCATAATCATCATCATCATCATGACCAACACCACTACCATCTTCATCATCTTCATCACCATTATCATGACCATCATCATGTTGATCAACACCATCTTCATCACCATGATCATGATCATCATCATCATCATTGTCATTGTCAACATCACTAGAATCAGCATCATTTTTTTCTTCTTGTTCTTGTTCTTGTTCTTCTTCATCATCATCATCTTCTTCTTCTTCATTATGTAACAGTCGTTCATGATCATCATTTAATTCATCTTTTGATTCTTTAGTATATCCTTCTTCCATCACATTATACTTTACTAGCCTTCCTTTTAGATCATGTCTAATAACAAATGACCAACTTGGTTTATGTGGACTGTCAAAGTAAAATACTTGCTCACATTGACTTGAAATAACATAGGGATCATCTCCAACTGGCACAAATGACCTTGTACTAATAATTGTAAATCTACTATCATCTTCAATAATAGTCCTATCAAGATCATTTTGATTCAGCTATATCCTATACTATGTGAAAAAAAATAGAACTAATTTGAATGAATTAAAGTCACACTTGAGTATATCATCCAAAGTTCCATAGTATGCATTTTTGAATTGTTTTGGATGTATGTCATTTCTAGATAAAATATTAGTGACCTCGAAGACTGCACTTATCCCAAAATCACAAGTTTTCTTTCTGTATTCTAACTTTTCCATGCAAAATTTATGACCATGGTAGTACATATCTTTGTGGTGTTTCATCTGCAATTATTCAAATATGTCAAGATTATTTGTATCAATTTAGGAGTTGGTATTAAACTTATGGGTCATGGTTAGCAAACTTATGTGTACCTTTCTACCTCTTAAACTATATGCTAGATCAAGTACCATTGGCATAACATTGGGATCTCCATTATGATGAGCTTCTTTACCCAATGATGAAACACCATCCAATGTTAATGAGAAACCATTTTCTTAAGATTTTGTACCCATACTATCATCCAATCAAGATTGTTTACAATATAAAAATGAATTGCATCCCACTCATGACCAACTATAAAGAAAATAAATAGACCTCTTATAAACAACTTATATTGAAGATTTATAAGAATTAATAAAATATAATAACATCATATAATTACATCTCACTTTCATTAATCTATCATTCCCCATCAAGTACTTCCCTTCAAATTTAGCCATATAGTTGGGATCCCAAATACAATCTACATGGATATTTTTTGCAAATTTGGGAAGATATTCACTAATGTACACCATGGTCTAGTATACCATATATGCCTCCACCATAGAACCCTTAGGATGTGCTCTTTTTCAAACCAATCCCTTTATAAATTTCAAGTGCCTCTCAACCATCCATATTGACCTAGTTTGTATAGGTCCACACAATTCAATCTCGTCAACTTGAAATATGAGGTAGTATTCTTGAGCATTGAAAAAAGGTTGAGATAGATACTTTTTCATTTCATACATAAGTAGGGAAATTTTTCTCTTCCAAAATTTTATATCCTTTTTGTAGAAGTTGATAAATCCAACTTCACAAACCCTCAAGAACACCTGCATGCAAATATCCTGCAATGAAGAGAAGCCAGAAAATGAAAAAAGTGGAGCTTAGAAGTTCTCAAAAATGTGAGAGCAAAAAATGTATTCTATTAAAAAAAAAATACAAAAGTTCAACCTTTTAAGGTGTACGAAACCCTAAAGGAAAGAAAGCTAGGTTTGCACATTATAATTAATATAAAATATTAATTATATGCACCTAAGAGAGCTAAAGAACCTAGAGTAATAAATAACTTAATCTAACACCTCCCTTAAGAAAAGCTTAGGAGGAAGCTAACCTAGCAAAGCTATGAAAGCAGGAAAAATGGGTCCCAGCAACAAGGCCTGATCAGGTACCCAAAACAAGGAAATCTCTGTAAATTGGAGGCAAAGGAGAAAACTCAGTGGGAAAAACCCCTCTCCAAAAAGAGATAGAACAAACATGCTGAAAAAAAATAAAAAATATTTTATGGCTCAAGAGACTCTCTCAAAACCATAAACAACCCCCCCATGAGAGAGAGAAGAGATAGAAAAGCCCCCCCAAAATGATGAAGTCCCTGTAGAAATAAACAAACCAATGGAACTCCAATGTTGAAGAAACAAGGGCACAAAACAAGGAAACCACTAAATGACAGGAAGGCCTAACTAATGCTCAAAGGAGTAGACATGAGGATCTTGAAAAGGAATCCCCAAAGTAGGTGTGCTAACACTATCATGAAAGAGGAGATGACCGTCCTCTATGGAATCCACAACAAGTGCTCCTGAAGGCTCGATGAGTGGAGTTGGAGAGTCTGGTAGAGTTGAAGAAGAAAAGACTTCAATTCAATGAGGTGTGGTGATCTCAAGAACAATACAAAGGTTCGTGTGTCCTTATTGCACCACATGATGCTCTTGCAAAAGAGAAGAAGTATGCTCCAATGATGGAGATGGTGGACCAAAGTGTGAGAAGGTGTAGAGACGCGTGGTATGATCAACTCTCCCTGAAGCAATAAGGTCTCCTATTGCACTATCCCAAATGTAGACTGAATCTACAGTGAACTCAACTATCTTCTCCTCTATTGAGGCTTCTTTGATTCCTCATATTCTCATGGGGAATAACATTCAACTTCTACATGGTATCAAAGCACCTGCATGCAAATATCCTGCAATGAAGAGAAGCCAACAAATGAGAAAAGAAGAGCTTAGAAGTTCTCAGAAATGTGAGAGAAAAATATGTATTCTAAGTTATTAAAAAAATACAAAAGTTCAACCTTTTAAGGTGAACGAAACCCTAAAGGAAAGAAAGCTAGGTTTGCACATTATAATCAATATAAAATATTAATTATATGCACCTAAGAGAGCTAAAGCACCTAGAGTAATAAATAACTTACTCTAACACTTTTTTATCAATTTCTTTAGATGATAACCACCTAAAAGAGATTCAATTTGTAAGACAATATAAACAAGATTTTAGAGAACTTATACAATAAATTACATAAACAGTAAAGAAAATCGTAAATATAATATTTGTACAATAAATATAAGAGATAAAGCTTCTAACCTCATGTATTTTCCAAGATCGTATATAGCTTATTTAATATTGTTGTCAAACCGGTGTGGGAGGGATAGAGGTAGGACATAGTGCAATAATTAGAAAAAAAGATATTTTCAATATATTGTAAAATAATACAATAAAAAGTATATAAAATTTTACAAATATATTGTAAATAGAGAAAATGAATTACCTTGACAAAGGTATGCCAATCATGTGTTTTCAACCCAGGCCCAAAATCACCTTTCTTTGATACGAGACTACTTATATTTGCAGCAAATCGTATGGTTTTTTTTTTTTATGACTTCTTTTAATGCATCACTTTGTTGCTCCATTAATAACCAAGGAAGGAGATTCATATTTATGCAGTCTCCATTGGTATTTGATTGAATGAAGTTTTTTAGTGCATGATTGGATTCATGAATGCCATTACAATTTTTGGCAATTTTTTCTCTTTCATGCCTTCCATACTATATTTTGCATAGTGTGTTTTTTACATTCTTTCTAATATGCATAGCATCAAATATATGCATGACTGGGAGATCCTTGTAGTACAGTAACCTATTAAATTGAGTGGGATAACTTTTTATTCCTATAGAGAGTCGGTCATTGATGCCTTGACGACCTTCATGAGCATCAATTATATCATTACTCAATGATAGACAATATCAAAATATAAATTTTATACAAAAATCATTAGATAAATATTACTTTAGAGATTTAGTCAATTGTATTCTAACTTTCATAGATGAGGTGTCATTCTTTGTGGCTTTGTTGATGTCTCTTCTTTCCCATTAAAATTAAGTTTTTAAAATAATTCGATAGTTATGATTATTGTGGAGAAAGTGAACTCATTGAACACCTACTTTCATAAACTTCTTGAATGATGAGATTTCATCTTTGGACCACAAATTGGACATGTAAATTTTTCCTTTGTCTAAAGACCTAAAAGATCATGTACAATTGGATCATGTAAAATTATCATGCACAACTTAAATGTACAACAATAATGTCTAAGTACTATAACATACCAAAAATATGTGACCTTAACAATATAACATAGCACAAAAATAAGTTAGCCCAAGGGCATCATGTATTGTCCATAAAAGCATTGCATGGAATTTAAATTGTCTTTGTCCTATTGATCTAGAGATTTCATGCATAGTGACCCCATTCCATAACTTCAACAACTTGCGAATAAGGGGCTCAATATACACATTCATGTCTTTAACTTGGTATTTACCTAGTAATTGAATGAACAAAAATATTACATAATTATTATGACCATTTTGATGCAGTGTTTATAAATTAATTTAGATAACTATTGAATGAAGGATACCTGGTACAATCATTGACGAAATTATGTGCTCCCTCTTTATGGACATCCAAAGAGGAATGTTGTTAATAACAAAAACATGCCGCATTGAGTAAATAGATCTCATATCTCCAAATGGATTGATACCACCCACTACTAATGAAAACTTTACAAGGTTCTTCTTTAAATTGTGGGACCATATTTTTTCTATGTCTTTAAATATAGAACCATCAGTAGGCATTCACATAATATCATCTTAGCTTCTATTGTGTGAATGGTAATCCATAAATTGTGCCAAGCTAGTACACCTAAATAATTGTTCAAGACATGGAATAATGAAAATGTATTAAAGACCCTTGTGAGGCACCTTTTTTGTTATTTGACTTGACTAATTTCTACTAATATGAAAATTAGGGCATTCTATTGTAAATACATATTTTTTATGATATAAAATGTGATTATTTGGACATGCGTGTATTGTTTGATACTTCATTCCAATTTGATTCATAATAGTAGATAATTCTTGGTACAAATGAGGTAGAATATTTGATGGTGGTCACATAAACTGACTAGTCAACCTACAAAAAAAGTATGAATTGTTTTGATTATGATAAGAATGAAATACCTTAGCATAGGTGATATTGATACATTTTATAAACCATTCATAACCTTAAAGTTCACCAAAACCACTATAGAAGAGAGAAGAGTTGTTTGGGAGCCTTGGTATAGGGGCTTGTATACCTTCTCAATTATAGGTATATCAAGACCATTATCATCATCATTATCAGATATGCTAGTACCATCCTCTTCAATAATGTCCTCTAGCACATTATTAGCTACACTAATACCATCATCTTCAATTATGTTCTCTACCACAGGGTCATCTTCTTCCATGGAAGCATTATCCTCAGCATGGATATTCACACCTCCATGTTCCTCTAGTTGGAAATCCGCTTTCACCAATCAATGAAAGTCATGCCCCCCTTCAATGTGACCATGTTGCCTACAATGAATCTTGGCTATTGTGATTAGAATTCTTCAATTAATTAAACCATTATACCTTTTGCAAGAAAAATTACATTTATCAACTTTTCTTTAGAACTAAGACCACAATCTAGCAACTATATTATTATTCTATTCTAGGTTCCTATTGTTAGGGATCATCTTTCTTCACTAGAAAATATCTAGGCTATAAATATACAAAATGTAAACTTACAAAAATTAGTAATATCTTGTATATAATTGAAAGTAATGAAATATTACAACATAATTATACAAGATTTACAAATACACACACAAATCATGCTCACAACATTAGGCCAACTAATTTTCACATCCAAAGCCAATTCATCCTTCCTAATATCTTTCCTTCACCATAATTTGGACTTAGTATTTTTATGTGATTAAGGATCTTGTCATTCTATAATACCACACAAATGGCACATGATCACACACACACACACACACACATATGAAATTACAAGTAGGAAAGGTGAACTACTGAGGGTGGGGGGGTGAACCAAAAGTTAAAACATGAACCCATAAAAATTTTCACCACTCATCCATATCATGCATTCAATAGATTAACTTGAAATAGCATAAACATCTAAAACATGTAAACACAATTAATCACACATTTGATACCTAATATGATTACCCAGAAACCCTCCAAATGAGAAGGTAAAAATGGGGTGGGGATGACACCCACAATTCTTTACTACTATAGCAATTAAGTGTCACCAATTAAGGTTACAATGAGTTGACCATAAGACATAATATGCCCTATGAAAGGCTTGCCCTATTAAAGGTTTACAAGGACTATTAAGTCCAACCTTGTTAGAGGATTTCAACACCCTGTTAGAAGTGTGCGTAGCTAAAGGACTTAAGAACATCCACTTGGAATGTCACCCTATTAAATAATTTACAATAGTTTGTTAGGACTACTTCCACTAGGAGATTTAACTAAAATCACCTGTTAGGATATTTCAACATAGATCTTGTGATTAGCTCTAGTAGCCTAATTAAAGATCAAATCCATACTATGTCCTTCTTGATCCTCTCTAATCTGATATATCAATGTTGTATCCTCTATCCTTTGTTCTTCTCAAACTCTGGAATTCACTATCTTACAACTTCTAAGTCTCCATGCAAACTTCACTATTCTCTACCTTCAATTCCTTATGCACACACACTCTTAATGAAGTTTAGGGTTTCATCCTCCTTAAGAAGACTAGAAGACTTAGGGTTAGGTATGAATCTATGGCTAAGATTTATCCTTTTTTCCACTTAATCCTTCCCTTTTTCTAACTGGTTGCATGTGATTACATAGGAAATCTACTTACAGATTCATCCTTATCTTCAAAAGATCATTTTTCTCTTTAGGTCAATTGAAAAATGGTTTACATAATTGTTTTGGAAATCTCAAACAACTATCCCAAATCTATGTTACTCGACATTTAAGGTTACTAATGCTTGGTGCATACTAAAATTCTATCTCTAACTCGACACCTAAACTGCTTGGCATCTACTGTTTGCTCAACACTTGAATTACTCAACATGTATTGTCTACTCGGCACTTGGATTGCTTAGCATGTATTATCTACTCGACACTTATTGCAACTCGGCATGGGTTTTTTTTACATATCATACTTTACATGTATTACTTAGTTCAATATGAACTTAGTGAATGTTCTAAATGTGTTGACACTCAATTGTCAAAACCAATCTGAGATCAACAATCTCCCCCTTTGACATGAGTGTCAAAAACACTTAACTTTACATAATCAATCTAACCTTCTCAAGTATAATATAGTTACAACTCAGCTTATATACAAAACTTCAAAAATTTCAAAAATTTTGTAATAGATTATATTCTTCAAAATTTATAACTCCCCCTGAGTTAATGTGCCTATATTATCCAAAAACCTATTTTCCATTATGAGTAAGTCTATCTCTTGTTGATACTCTTCGTCTTATATGCTCTATTTCTGCTCTTCTATTTACTCTCTTTGTGGTTTCTCTCCCTGTGGTTTACCTTTATCTCCCCCTTTCTTTCTATCTACCTCTTTGAACATTTATTCCCCTTTCTTATTTATCTCCCGCTTTTTGACACTTATGTCGAAGGGTTTATACACTGATTGTGTATTTGTCCAAGAAAGACTTGTGGACCTCCATCATTATTTTCAAAGCAGCATCCCAATTATCACATGCAACATCAAGTGACTTGATTTGGATGGCTATCTCTGCTACAAGGTGAGCTAGTCAATCTGATGTAGAAAGATTAGGATCTTTCTTCATCAAGGTTTTTGCATATCCTAGTTCCTTGAGGAGTATCTCCATATGAGGGGTTAGGGAGGCTTGAATGTTAAGCAACTTGGCTCTTATACTAGCCTCTTCTACTATTGATATAGCTAATTAACTCTGTGATTGAATAAATGAATGAAAATTCTTCTCATTTTGAGTTGGGTTCTAAGGTAGTTGCATACCTAATACCTTTAAATTTCCCTCTAGACTCAGAATTC
Source organism: Cupressus sempervirens (assembly GCA_028749045.1). Lineage (NCBI taxonomy): Eukaryota > Viridiplantae > Streptophyta > Pinopsida > Cupressales > Cupressaceae > Cupressus > Cupressus sempervirens. Next base: position 173,124,004 of record CM053793.1, read on the forward strand.
TATTGCTAGTTTATTGTGTGACGAGTGTGGGACAAAACAATTTTGTGTACAATGAGAGTATGCTCTCAAGTACCTTCTTCACTATCTCAATTTTTGTAGCCAATTGTACCTATGCTAGTGCTATATCACTAGATATTTTCTAATTGACCTTTCTTTGAAATTTTCTTTTTGACAATTCCATAAGTTTTGCATTTGTATCTTGGTCTTTATCATTCACTTGATCCACAATATCTGATAGCTATTCTAATATTGGCTTGGACTGTTCAAGTGTAGGAAAATTGAAGGCATCTAAGAAGATGTCTTTTATTTCCTACAGTACTTGCCTCTACTTATACTCCTTTCTGCATATTTCTTGATTTTTCTTCTTTTCTAATGCTTGTTGCATTAAGCCTATTTGTTTTGAAATAATGGTTGCATATTCATAGTTAGGTATCACTATTTCTTCATCTAAACTTACATCTCCATAGTGAATTACCTTAACAACCTTGGAAAAATTAGATCCTAGCACTAAAATCTATAGTGGTACAACTTTAGTGCTTGGCTCCTGAAGGACTTTTGTAGGAGTGCCAGATGTTGGTAATGTTACCAATGCTTATGCAGCTTCTTTATCCTTCTCCCTTGATCAATTACTATTGTCTGGCTTGCACCTTATGTCTATGCTATAGGTAATAATATATCTATTTGTCCTATTTTTTCTTTTGTAGTCTTCTCTTCTTCTACATGCTTTTTCTCAACTTTACCAATTCTTATAGTTGTGTCTTTATTTGGTGATTTATCTTCTGATGTTTACATCAAAGGTTGAGCATTGGTAGCTAGAGGGATAATAGAAGATGGTTATTGTGTATTCACCTTATTCCTTGTTATATTAGCTACTACCTTCTGAAGTTCATCAACACTGACCAGCATTAGATTCTCACAAAATCTTACCTGCAGTGTGGATTGGTTAAAGATCTTCTCCAGATCTTCTACAGTTAAGAGATTGATGTTCTAAGCTAAACTATCAAGAATATCCTTTACAATTACTATAGCTATAGGCATACTTGTGTCATGTGGAGGGCTTAGGCTTGGCATTTGTGTGTCTTGCACACCCTATTCTTCCTGTTGCTCTTTAGTTGTAGCCATGTCATTTGTTTTATTTTGTGTCTCCTCCACCGTAGCATCATCTTTTCCTTTTGTTTCTTCATCTTCCTTGTCTTCCTCTTCTTCTTCATTTTTTCTTCCCGCAAAGGGATCCTCTTCTCCTTGTTTGACTATTGTCAAGCCATATATTAACTTCCACATTTCAGTGGATTTCTTTACAACATCCTCTATATTATTCTAGAGTATGCTAAATGCTCTTTATTTTGGTGCAAATTTTCTACTATACGTCTTATTTGCCTTGAGAATTTGGCCTTTGGTCAAATTTAGCATTACTTGGGCAAGTGTGGATTTCCTTTTTTTTTTTTCTTTTCTAGATTTAGGTAGTAATGCCACTTATTTTCAACAATTGTATACAACTCCTTTGGCATTGTATTGTCTAGTTCAAGTGGAGTATTCTTGAACTTAGACATCATTGCATAAATTGATTTTTCAATCAAATTTTTCTCTATTCTACCAAGGTTTCCAAAATCAATATTTTTTAAACATGTCATATCTGCACTATCCCTAATATTCATAGATATTTTCAAGATCAAATTTAGGTGTATGACTTACCACTCTAAATTGACTTGTACCTTTAGACTCGATCTTCTCATCATCTATTTTAGGCTATGCAATGTACTTTCTCCTTTATTTCTTTTGCACTAGGCCTTCTTTCTCAGTAGCCCTTTTTTTCTCTTTTGCTTATTCTTTGGCCTTTTCAGCAATAGCCCTTGTACTTTCCCTAGTTGTTGGTGTTATTGGATTTTTTGGGCTAGGATTTATTGTTTTCTTTGCTTTTGGTTTGGCCATAGACTGAGCCTTTACCTTTCTCTTCTTTGGTATAGATTGAGCTGGTGCTTCTTTGATTTCTTCCTCCTTGGCACCTTCTTCTTCTTGGTCCTCACCCATTCCTTGGGTCAAAGCTAGAGGTTATTGACCTTGTACCTCTTCTTCTTCTTCTTCATTCTCATCATCATCTTCTTCTTCCTCATCTCCAAATTGAGCTAGGAGTTTCCTTATCAGTTTGTCCTTCTTGTTTAATTTAGAAGTTTTTTTCAATTCCATTTCAAATTTTAATTTCATTACATCATAATTGCAAAATATCTTGGATGTTTTGTCAATCTCCTCTTCTAGGAGTTCAGTAATGGTAGTTGAGGCTTCATAAACATTTATCTCATATCTTAGGGGTCTCAACCATCTAACCCTAGATACTACTGCTTGAATATAAGTGTAGTGAATGTCCACAAGAAAACATATATCATTGTAGTGTTGTTCTACTAAGGAAACAGATATCCTCAATCTCTGCTTCGTGGACTTCTTGAAATCTTCAAAGTAGCTTTTCATAATTCACTCAAAATTCTTTCCAATTTGCTCGATATATTCATTAATTTGGACAGCCACTTATCTGTTGGTCTTCCATCCAATCTTACCAACATTTTGTACATAGAAGAATATGCACACAAGGATTGATCCAAACTTACATTGTGCACTTTTTGTCTTTCTGATGGTACTTAGGTTTTCATTTATTTGTTGCAATTGAAGTTCTACAAGATCATAAGTGTGATCTTTCTTCACAATTTTGTAATCAACATCCACTACTGTTTAGGGCACACTATTTAACCTAGTTGATTGATAGAACTTGTGGGAAATAACCCTAATACAAAAATCAAGCAAAGCATTTGTAATGTTGTCAATGGTCATACCACACTTGTTCCATTTAGCACTTGTGCTCTTCTCAATTACCTCTTTGGAGTTGCTACATAGGGTCATTCATTGATCTAGGGTTGGATAACCAATCACCCTATAAATAGTCCTTTTTAAAATCTTGATCAGTCCACCCTCTAACCATAGACATCCATCAAGAATTCTACTCAAAACTATTTTGATCCATTCAATTTTGAAAACCGTGGAAAAATCTAGGGCACAGGTCAAACCCTTTCTCTCTACAATCTTAAATTCTTCCTTTAGGACTCTATTTTCAAACAATTTATCATATGCATGTCATATTTCCATGTCACCTATGGCTCTTACTTTTTAGTTGTAGCATTCCCTCACATCTTGTACCATTATTACCATTTGTAGAATCATGGATAATGTGCCTAACATGTCATTTTTATAAGAAATGTCTGGGATGGCCTTGAAATAGGGTTGTTTAACCTCATTTATAACTAACTGAACCTCAAAAGCTTCTTTCTTCTTGGTATTCTTTGAGTTAGAGGAAATTTAATCAAACTAGGGTTTATCAAATTTAAAACTATGCAACTCGTCTTATGAAGAATACCTTTAAGATTCAATGAACTGTTGCTTTATCATTGCTAGAATCCTTGCAAATGCTGTGAATTGGTTTATGAATCACTTCTTCACTCTATTCATTCTCACTTTGAATTTTTAATGATGAAAAAATAGGATAAAATTGACCTTATACCCTTTAGAACTCTGTAATTAATGCTTGGTCATGTACAACTATAAAACTTTCCATCAACACAATTATTGTTCCATTCAGCATCTATAGAGACTTCCTTCACTCAACAGCTACTATAAACTCAGCTTTAACTGTCTTTAGTTAGTAGCTCGACATTAACTAGTTTTTCACTTGGCATACACAAAAGATTTTTCATACTCGACAACAACATGAAAATTTAAAGATCTTAACCTTGAATTTTCCACAAATTCTTGCATCTTAATTCATGCTAATGGAATCATTGCAATGCTAATTTCTTTTGGAACTAATGTATAATGCAACACACTTTAAGTATCAGTCCCACATACCTCTTATTTTCTTAGTTTGATGAAGTGTGACCAGTTAACCCATTGGGTGAAATGATTTCTTCTCCATTTGATGTATTGCTAGCATCTTTCTTCTTCCATGTCTTGTTCATCTCATTCCCAATGTGTTCAAAATCTCCCTTTCCTTTGCCTTTATAAAATTTACAATTTGGTGCCTTGGACCTAGTTGGACAATGCTTGCTAATGTGACCAGTCTTGTGACAGCTGAAACATGTGGTTTGACTCAACCATCTCTTGTAGTTACCACTAAAGTGAGTCCTAATGTAATTTTTAGGTATATGCCCATATTCCTAATAGTAGTGATAGCTATATCTTGTATTGTAATCCCAGTTATAGGAGTTTTCATAGCCTCTTACCTTTGTTAGCTTGCTTGATGACCATGTGCACTTGGATCTGCATTCAAAGGATTTATGTCCATACTTCTGACAATTGTAGCAATGTCCTTCAAATTTTGATGCATGCATGGTTCTGGTTCTACATTCATGTGCCTGATGACCTTCTTTGTTGCACTTGTGACAATGAGTCATGTTCTTAGGCTTAGCATTTTGATTTGCATCCCTACTCCTACAAACATTAGTTGTATGTCCTTCCTTACCACAATGATGACAAGTAGATTTGGAATTCTTACCTTTATTATTCCTTTCCATAGCAGCTTTGGATGATTCTCCTTCTTCAGTGCCTATGTAGCCCAATTGTGATGTATCTCTACTAGATTTAGGGGATTTTAGTAGTTTCTCAAAGTACTTGATGGCTTCATTTGGCTTGTTGAAAATTTCAGCAAATTCCTTTTCTATTTTTAGGTGATTCTATAGCTATTCATTTTGTAGCTTCAAAGTTGTTATTTCAATGCCTTGACATTCAACTCATGTTGAATATTCATCATTTGGCTTAAGGTATCCAATTGATGTTTGAGATCCTAGATAGCTCTATTCACTTTTCTTCCAATCTATTTGCTAAAATTCTTTTGTCTTCTTCAATCATGGCCTTGTCTTCTATAGCTTTCTTCTTCTTTTTTAGTCACCTCACATAGTAGTATAGCTTGTGATTCTTGCTCCAACTTGAGATTTCTAATCTCTTTAGCTTGTGCTCTATTTTTTTCCATTAGATCTACAATTTCTGCATCAAATTCACTAAAGTTACCATCTACAAATAACTTTGTGGTGTCAATATCTTTGTATTGTGTGTCATTTTCTACTATAGCAATCTCTTTCCTTCTCTTTAAGGAACTCTTCAAAGCATCTCTAGTTTCATTCAGTTGATGTAGTATGAGATGTATCTCAATCTCCTAGTTTTCAATGGTTTTTCACAACTTGTAGGCTTTCATTTCAAGATCTTTCCTCTAAGTTGCAAAGCTTTTTCTCCTAACAACTAGGCTCTAATACCAATTGATGGAATTACAAGTAGGAAAGATAAATTACTAAGAGGGGGGAGGTGAATAAGAAATTAAAACATGAACCCATAACACTTTTCACTACTCATCCATCTCATGCATTCAATAGATAAACTTGAAATAGCATAAACATCTAAAACATGTAAACACACAAGCAATCACACATTTGACACTTGATATGATTACCTAAAAACCCTCCAAATGTCAAGGTAAAATTGGGGTGTGAATGATACCCACAATAATCCACTACTACAGCAATAAAGTGTCACCAATTAAGGTTACAATGAGTTGACCATAAGACATGATCATCCCTGTGAAAGGCCTGCCCTATTAAAGGTTTACAAGGACTAGTAAGTCCCACCTTGTTAGAGGATTTCAACGCCCTATTAGAAGTGTGTCTGGATAAAGGACTTTAGAACAACCACTTGGATTGTCACCATGTTAAAGTGTTGAAATTTTATTAAAAAGAGATCATTGAAGAAAGGAGATTATTGAATAAGTATGTTTTCAATCATTATTTTTTCATTGATGTCAAACTTGCTATTTTTTGGAATGACAATTTCTTATATGATCCAAGTACTATAACTTAGTTGATTGATGAAGAGGATTTAATCAACAAGATGTACTAAAAGCACCTAAGGGAAAGGTTGAGTTATGGTTTTGTAATGAAGTGCAAGGATTAGTTAAGGCAATGGTAGAATGATGTATTGACATTATACTTATACATACAGAGATTAGCTACACTAGGAAACTCTAGAAGGAAAACTTTTAACAATATTTTCTATAAAGCTTGACTAAATTCATTAGTGGGTGCCGAGCAAGTTAGTTCAAGCTGAGTAAATTTTTAGCTGGAGCTAAGTAAATGAAAAATCTAGTGTGTGCCGAGAGAAATAGAAGGAGATGAGTATAGGTTAGGTTCCAAGTAAGAAGTAGATGCTGAGTAAGCAAGAAGTGTTGACTGCCAGTAAAACTAAGTTAATGGCGAGTAACATAGTATGTGTCAATTGTCAAAAAATTAATAATGTCGAGTAACATAGTATGTGCTGAGCATCAGAAACCAATAGTGCCAAGTTTTTGAATTATTTAAAAAAGTCAAAAGATCGCCATATCTGAGCCAACAAGTTTGTTACCTTGAATTTTGTGAATTAGGTGGAAGATAAGGATGGTGAGATGGTGGCACAGAATTCTAGGTGAACCATTTATGGGCAAATTAAAGTGGATTTTTCATGAAGTTTCTATATGAGACAAGATAAGGGGTAGATACATTGTATCCTACCTAATCCATTTTTGAAACCCTAAAATTCACAAGCAGGAAAGTATTCAAGACTTCTATTTAAGGAGTTACAGGTCATGAAGCAGAAGGTTGGTTAGTTAGAGTATATGTTATCAAGGGGAAGACATTGTGAAGGAGGAAGAGATTACAGAGACTCTACTACAATTGATGACCACTAAAGTGATTTTATTGGCATAACAAGCATGGAGACTCAAGGAGACAAAGCTTGAAAGGAGGACGAGCTATCAAAGCTGTAGATATTGAAGGCCAAGCAAGATTGAAGAATTGAATAGAGATCTAAAATTTGCAAGTTATTATGTGAGTTGTATCAGATCAAAAGCCCTTATTGTTACTCTTTAGCAATTGTATTAGTTAGGGATAAATCCTATAGACTTAGGTTGGTTTAATAGCCATATTGTAAATCCTTTAATAGGGTGACATTCCAAGTGAATGTTCTAAAGTCCTTTAACCAAGCTCAATCCTAACAAGGTGATCAAATCCTCTAACCAGGCCATATTTAACAGTGTGTGTGTAGCCTTTAATAGGGAATCACTTCAAAAGAGTGAAAATGGAGTAGCATTTTACTAGTGGTTTTTTCCATATTGGGTTTCCACGTAAATAATTGTGTTATGTGTTGGTCTTTTATGTTTTATTCCTTCATGTTGATTTCACAATAATCTTCTATGATGAATGTTTAACATGGATGCATGGTTAGTTTAATGGGCTCACTATACTTAGTGAAAAAAATCTAATTGGACATATGGACCTTGAATAACTAATTCATCCAACAATTGGTATTAGAGAGCAGTTGTTGATTTGGTTTAAAGGCACTAGAAGTAGAAAGATCAAGATGTCCAAGAGGGAAGTCCCCAAGCTCAACAAGGACAACTTCATTGCATGGAAAAGTATAATGAAGCTGCATCTCGGATCAAACGGAGATCATGCAAAAATCTCAAATACAACAGAACATGTAGATCCAACCAGTGCCCCTATTGTAGATGAATTGAAGAAGAAGCAAGAACACAATCAGGCAATGTTGGAGATTGCCTCTACTCTCAACTATGCTGAATTTGATGACATCAAGGGATGTAACACTATATTCAAGATGTGGAAAGCCTTGTTAGATATTTATGGAGGAGATCAAAATGTCCAAAGAGCCAAAAGAGAAAGCCTTAGAGGAAAGTTTGATGACATGAGAATGGTGGAAGGTGAAAATGCTACTAAGTATGCCTCTAGAATAAAGGAAGTGGTAAGTGCAATAAGATGTTTGGGTGGTACTCTAGATGATGATACTATTAATGGAAAATTCTTAAGAACCTTTCTCCCTATCTATGCTATTAGAGTATCAGCCATCCAAGAGCTAAGATGTGTACTAGGAAATAATCTAACTTTTGAAGGTATAGTGGGAAGATTTACTACATTTGAGTTATCCAAATTTGATAACTACAAACCTAAGAATATTGAATCTTCTTTCAAGGACAAGCTACTATTGAAAGATATAGATTAAGGTAAATCAACGAAGAAGGGAAGAAAGAAAAAATATGCATCCAGCGATAGTAGCACAGATGAAGAAGATGTGAAATAATTGGAAGCACTGATGGCTAGAAGATTTCATAGAGGCAAAGGATAATTCAAAGGTAAGCTAACTATCATTTGTTTTAATTGTAATGAAGTAGGACATATTGCTGCAAGATGTACATAGAGAAAGGATTACAGAGAAAGCAACAAATACAAGAGCAGAAGAGAAGATGATAGCAAAGATTACAAAGATAAAGGAAAAAAGTGCTACATTGCTGAAGAAGAAAATTTTGATCAAAATGATGATGAAGTAGTCTATGTAGCCATGAAGGATGAGTCAAAAGAAGATGAAGCAAAAGCACTGGTAACCTATGTGAACAAGAATGACAGATGGATCATAAATAGTGGGTGCACACATCACATGATAGGAGATAAAAGTAAGTTTGTCACTTTTACCCAATATGATGGAAATATTGTTATATTTGGAAATGATGCTCCTTGTCTATTCAAATGAAAAGGTTTCATTAAGCTTATAGAGAAAATTTCATCTAATAAAGCATATATGTTGAAGGTTTGAATTACAATATATTGAGTGTGTCACAGTTAGGCAATGTAGGATGCAAAGTAGAGTTTGGAAATAAAATTGCCAAGATCTATGGTACTAATGGAAATCTAATAGGAAAAGAAGATCAAACTAGGAGTAATCTATTTTACCTAGATATGGATGATGCCACCTATCTTGTTGTAAGATTTGATGAGGTGTGGTTATGGCATAGGAGGTTATGTCATGTTAGCTTTGATAATTTGATCAACATCAACAAAAAGAAGAAAGTTAGAGGTCTACTAAAACTGAAGAAGCCTTACAATACAATGTGCAAACAATGTCAACTAGGAAAGATGAGCAAGTCAAGTTTCAAGAGAAAAACCTATACTTCCAAAGAAGTACTAGAGCTAGTCCATACTGATTTATGTGGTCCAATAGAAGTGAAAAGTCACAAAGGAGATAGATACATAATGCTATTTGTTGATGACTACTCGAGGATGATGACTGCTATGTTCTTAAAGAAAAAATTTGATGCCTTTCAAATGTTTAAGTGGTCTTTAGCTAGGGTTGAAAAGGAAACTGGGAAGAGTCTGAAGTGCCTAAGATTAGACAAAGGAGGAGAGTTCACATCAAAAGAATTTTAGATATTTTGCAATGATAAAGGAATAAAGAGACAAACATCAGCACCTAGAACTCCCCGTAGAATGAAATTGTTGAGAGAAGAAACAAATCAGTGATTGACTATGCTAGAATATTGATGATGGAAAAGAATGTTGCTCTAAAATATTGGAGAGAAGTTGTAAGCATAGTTGTCTACACCTTGAACTGAGTACAAGTCAAGAAAGGTACTAATGCAACACTTTTTGAATTGTGGTATGGTCACTCACCTAATGTTAAATATTTCAAATTATTTGGTTGTACGTGTTATATTCTTAAAGACTCTAGAAATGGTAAGTTTGATGCAAAAAGTGATGAAGGCATATTCCTTGGATACTCCACTAGAAGTAAAGCATATAAATGTTTGAACAGTAACACTACCAAAATTGTGGAGAGTACAAATGTAAATTTTGATGAGTACAAAACCTTTGTGTACTACTATGAAGGAATGTCTATTGAAGAAGAAGTTGTGAATCAAAAATGGAAATCAACAACAAATTTCATTGTCAGTCGAGTCACAACTAGTGAATGCTAGGTTTCATTCAGAAGTCGAGCTACAAAATGAAGACAATGCTCATTTTGATTTTGGAATCAGTACACATGAAAGGGATGTTGAATTACCTAAAAGAGATGTGCATAGTGATTCTAAAGCTGAAGGATCAAACATGGAAACAAGGAAAGAACCAAGATTATACAAGTATGTGAGAAGACATCACCTTGCTAAAAAAAAATTTGGTGACCAAGAAGCTAGACTAATGACAAGAAATAGACTAAGAAATGAATCATGTCTGTTGAGTAGGATTGAACCCAAAATAGTGACAGATGCATTACTAGATGATGACTGGTATAAAGCTATGGAAGAAGATATTGATCAAATAAAGAAGAACAAGACTTGGAGTTTAGTTTCAAGACCAGCTGATAAGAATGTGATTGGTACCAAATGGGTATTTACAAACAAGCTAGATGAGAATGGTGAGATCACAAGAAATAAAGGCAGATTAGTTTGCAAAGGATATGCACAAGAAGAAGGACTAGAAAATGGGGAAACTTTTTCCCCTATTGCAAGAATGAAAGGAGTAAGAACATTGGTTGCATATGTTACCTACAAAGGAATTAAAGTCTACCAAATGGATGTAAAGTTTGCTTTTCTAAATGGTATACTAGAAGAGGAAGTCTACATTGAACAACTAGAGGGATTTTTTGATGACAACAACAAGGATATGGTGTGCAAACTACACAAAAAACTCTATGGTTTGAAGAAAGCACCTAGAGCATGGTATGAAAGACTTCACAAATATGTTGTGAAGATAGGATTTGAGAGAATAGATGACAACAACAACCTATATATCAAGGAAGAGAAAGGTAAAGACATTTTGATATCTAAAATCTTTGTTGATGATATAATATTTGGAGGAAAAGATGCCCTATGGAAATATTTTGTTAAGAAGATGAAACATGAGTTTGAGATGTCTATGTTTGGAGAAATCAAACTCTTTGTTGGATTACAAGTATATCAACTGAAACATGGCATATTTGTGACTCAATCAAAATATATTAAGGAGATACTCAAGACATTTGGTTTAGAGGATTCAAAACTAGTCAGTACACCAATGGTGATAGGACATAAGCTATACAAGAATGATGATTTAGCTAAAGTAAATCAAACACTATGCAGATCCATGATTAGAAAGTTACGATATGTGGTGCATAGTAGACTAGACATTGCATTATCTATTGGGATAGTGGCAATATTTTTTGCTAATCCAAGAGATAATCATCTTATGATAGTAAAAATAATAATGAGACCTATCTAAAAGGAACAGAGGATTTAGGCTTGTATTACAAGAGTTCTGAAAATTTTGAGTTAAGAGCCTTCACTGATGTAGACTGGGGAGGTAATATAGATGATAGAAAAAGTACCATTGGAGGAGCACTCTTCTTAGGCAAAAGATTGGTCACTTGGACAAGCAAAAAGAAAAGTTTTACCTCATAGTCCACAGCTGAAGCTGAGAGTGTTGTTGCTACCATCAACTGTACAAATATTGTATGGATCAAGCATCTACTAAAAGGTATGAAGGAAGAGATAACTGAACCTGTGATACTCTATTGTGATAATACAAGTGCCATCAACATATCAAAGAACCCTATGATGCATGTCAAAACAAAGCAGATTGCAATTAAGTATCACTATGTAAGAGAACTGGTAGAAGACAAGCATGTGAAGATGGAATATGTTAGCTCAAAGGAAAAAAAATTTGACATCTTCACAAAACCATTACCTAAAGATGCATTTGAATATCTTAGAGGTAAGTTAGGGGTATTACCCCTATCTAAGGCTACTTAAGAAACTAAGGCTACTTAAGAAATAAAGGAGATTGCCCTGCATCAAATGAGTTTCTTGTTACTATGATACAAATTGATGCAGAGGTTATTTACTTTAGATTTTTACCTGAAGTAATCACAAGTACTGAATTTCTAAATTAGTCACAATAAGGGTGACAGAGGGAGAAATTAAAATTCCTGTAAATGATACACTTGCATGATAAGATGCTGAAACAATTTTTCTTTGACATTGTTGTCAAAGAGGGAGAAAACATGTAAAAATTATCAAAGTGGAAAGCTACAACAAAGAATGAGAAAGAAGATAATAGCTTAGAGGGAGTATACTGCAAAGACACAAAGTAATTAGGATGAAAAGATCAAAGAGAGAGTAGATCAAAAAGAAGATATGAAAGTCAACAAGTTTTCTTTTTGGCATTTGACTTACTATTTTGACCTATTTATCATTTTGATAATTTGGTTGATCAGTTTGGTTTAACAGCAATGCCAAAGAGGGAGATTGTTGAAATCTAATTAAAAAGGGATCATTAAAGAAGGGAGATTGTTGATTAAGTATGTTTTCAATCATTATTTTTTCATTGATGTTAAACCTACTATTTTCTAGAATGATAATTGCTTATATGATCCAAGTACTATCACTTAGTTGATTGATGAAGAGGATTTAATCAACAAGATGTAACAAAAGCACCTAAGGGAAAAGTTGAGTTATGGTTTTATAATGAAGTGCAAGGATCAGTTAAGTCAGTGGTAGAATGATGTACTGACATTATACTTATACATACACAAGTTGGCTACACTAGGAAACTCTAGAAGGAAAAGTTGTAACAATGTTGTCTACAAAGTTTCACTAAATTCATCAGTGGGTGCCGAGCAAGTTAGTTCAAGCCAAGTAAATTTTTAGTTGGAGCCGAGTAAATGAAAAATCTATTGTGTGCCAAATGAAATAGGAGTTGAGTAAAGATCAAGTGCCAAGTAAGAAGTAGATGTCGAGTAAGCATCAAGTTTTGAGAGCCAATAAAACTAAGTTGATGTTGAGTAACACAATATGTGCTCAGTGTTAGAAAATCAATAATGTCGAGTAACATAGTATGTGCTAAGCATTAGAAACAAATAGTGCCAAGTTGCTGAATTATTTGAAAAATTCAAAAGATCACCAGATCTGAGCTGATAAGTTTGTTACCTTGAATTTTGTGAACTAGGTGGAAGATAAGGATGGTGATCTAGTGGCACAGAATTCTAAGTGAATGATTTTTGGGTGAATTAAAGTGGATTTTTCATGAAGTTTATAGATGAGACAAGATAAGGGGTAGATACATTGTATCCTACCTAATCCATTTTTGAAACCCTAAAATTCAAGAGCAAGAAAATATTCTAGACTTCTATTTAAGGAGTCACAGGTCATGAAGTAGAAGGTTGGTTAGTCAAAGTATATGGTGTCAAGGGGAAGACATTGTGAAGGAGAAAGAGAGTACAGAGAATCTACTTTGATTGATGGCCACTAAAATGATTGTATTGGCATAACGAGCATGGAGACTCAAGGAGACAAAGGTTGAAAGGAGGACAAGCTGTCAAAGCTGCAGAGACTAAAGGCTAAGCAAGATTGGAGAACTAAATAGAGATCTAAAATTTGTAAGTTATGTTGTGAGTTGTATTAGATCAAAAGCCCTTATTGTTACTTTTTAGCAATTATATCAGTTAGGGATAAATCCTATGGACTTAGGTTGGTTTAACACCCATGTTGTAAATCCTTTAACAGTGTGATATTCCAAGTGAATTTTCTAAAGTCCTTTAAACAGGCTCACTCCTAACAGGGTGATCAAATCCTTTAACTGGGTCACATTTAACAGTGTGTTTGTAGCCTTTAACAAGGTAGGCATTTCATAGGGCATCGCTTTAGAAGAGTGAAAATGGAGTAGCATGTTACTTGTAGTTTTTTCCATATTGGGTTTCCACATAAATCATTGTGTTATGTGTTGATCTTTTATGTTTTATTCCTGCATGTTGATTTCACAGTAATTTGTTATGATGAATGTTTAGCATGGATGCATGGTTAGTTTAATGTGCTCACTATACTTAGTGAAAAAAATTTAATTGGACATATGGACCTTGAATAACTGATTCAACCCCCTCTGAGTTATTCTAAAGCATTTTCAACATAAAGGATTTATAGTAGTCTGTTAGGACTACTATGCATAGAAGATTTAACTAAAATCACCTATTAGGATATTTCAGCATAGATCTTGTGATTAGCTCTGGTAGCCTAATTAAAGATCAAATTTTTACTATGTCCTTCTTGATCCTCTCTAATATAATATATACATGTTGTATCCTCTATCATTTTTTCTTCTCAAACTAATTCTACAATTCACTCTCTTACAATTTCTAAGTCTCTATGCTAACTTTGTTTTTCTCTACCTTCAATATCTTACACACACACACATTCTTAATGAAGTTTAAGGTTTTATCCTCCTTAAGAAGACTAGAAGACTTAGGGTTAGGTATGAATCTATGGTTGAGATTCATCCTTTTTTCTGCTTAATTCTTCCCTTTTTCTAGTTGGTTGCATGTGATTCCATAGGAAATCTACAACTGAAAAGAGAAAAGTGCTACATGTAACCCCCTGCTACAATATTAACAGTTGTAATAGCAACCTAAATGTATATGACTCAACTCATTAGGTAGAATTAGTTGGGTGCCACATGGCTATCTTAAGGACTCTCTTCAAAGTTATTACTAGGTAGAAAAATTGTAGAAGGGTTATGGGATTAACTTTTTGAATGCGAAAGATGTTAGGCTCCCAATCTCAAGGTTGGGACTATTTGAGAAATGGTATGGCAAAGAGAATTTGTGTATCCCTCAATATAATGCATGGAAATTCAATCTACAAAAGCATTTTTTCCCAAATGTATATATTGACATGGACCTACTTCTAGCCCTTGTAGATAGATATGTTCTGGTGGCTATGACTATTAGGAATTTTAAAGGGGAATTTTTTCTTGTATTGAATGCAGAAGAAATTAGAAAAGAATTTGATACTATTGAGCTATCTTGAGTCTTAGAAGAAATGGACTTGAACAAATTTCAACAAAAATAAGTAAAACCCAGAGATATAGTAAGGGATATGCTTCCTCCCACTCATTTTATTAATGAAGGGTCAATGAAATTTAATTTTGGAGATTTGACATGAGAATCTTTCCCTTTGGAGGCCTTTCCTAAATATTTACAAGATACTTATTTCTCTTTGGGTTAATTGTTGGGTAGACACATAGGGCATAGCATTCCACAAGACTACATATTTTTGGCAATTCAAATTCAACACTCTAATTTTTTCATAGTATATGAATACCCTAGTTTTGTTATAGAGAAGATCCATGGAAGTCTTTTGAATCTGAAGAAGAGGGCTAATGATATTTTTTTCTAGTATTCTTTGGCAATGTATATGATTTTATTTTTAAGATATATTAAAAAATGATTCCAAGAAAAAACATTGCAAACTGATCACAAACTTCTCTTATATAGGTGACATGCACAATATAAACTCTATGTCAATATCTATTTATTAAATTACGTTGCATACTAAATTTAAACACAAGTACACTCAGGAAAAAGAATCATGCATGCTCAGAAAAAAAGAATCATGCAAGCTTAGAAAATAGAACCTTACAATTTGTATCTCCTATTTATAGTAGTAGGGATTATTATGGTTACATGTAATTTGATTTCCCTGTCTATTCCTTCTATTCATTTTAGAAATGATTGCATTACAAATTTTTCAATCTGAATCTATTTCAAACATCATGCTATATTTTTAGAGTGTAGATATTGATATCATTGACTACAATGTGTATGTTTTGCATTCAAATTTTAATAAGAATTTTTTAAGTATCACGTTTGACTGTAGCTTTAGAAGAGAGTATCAACATGCATTAGAGTACAATCAATAGAGATGGAGGAATATTATTAAATGTTCTAGCTGCAATATCATAGAGTATGTAAAAAAAAATTAGCTGCAATATCACAAAGTATGTAAAAGTGTAGAGATCCATGCAAACTATTTGACAAATTGTCATTATTACAAAGTATGTAAAAATGTTGAAGCATAGACAAAGCACATGAACTATTTGACAAAATACCTCACACAAATATCTTTTCAATTCCCTAAATTAAGGATATTATACTATTAGATATTTTAGTTGCAACTACCCTAGAATGTGTATATGCAAAAATGTATAAGTGTATAGAAGCCACACAAACTATTTGACTGAATGCCATGATTGTAGGATGCACAAAACATAAACAAGGTATGGGAACTATTTGACAAAATAGCTCAAGAAAATATCTTCTGAATGTCTATAGTAACAAAATGGATTTTTTACGCAAAGGGTTTAGAAAATTAAAACCAAATACAATTGGCAAGTGTAACGCTAGATTTTACAACCTTTTTGAATGTTCTTCTAGCTTGTTCTGGAATAGGAGCTCTAAACTAGGGTGTTGGTATAAAGGATAGAGGATTTTTTTTTCAGAGGTTAGAATTTCAATTTGTCTAAAAAAAGTTTATATAATAGTTATAAAATTAAGGGGAATTTATGTGAGCTGAAATGAATGGTTGATATAATCTTTCTCTTGCTTTGTATATTAATTAGTAAGGTTAAAATCACCACACAAAAAACTGTGGAAATCACCAAAAAGTAATGGAGTGTATTGGGAAATGTTTTTTGTTGCCACATTAGTTACCATTGATCTCAGTCAATTATTGATTTTGGCAATTTTTTCAATTACAAACCTACATTCATTGAAAATAATAGTACTATACAAGAAAAACCATTCTCAAAATGAAACTAAAAGAATCCCTTCATAACTAATTTGGAACCTAAAACTAAATAGGAAATACCCTAACCTCAAATTGGTCCCAAGCATGCAGACCGCATACAAACCTCCTCTAGTGAAAAGAAAATGCTATCACTTGTTTCCTTTATGAGCCTAACTTCATCAAACCTTTTACCCAATTGGGACAACCTAATTTGGTCAAAATTTCAACTAACTAGCACATAAAAACAAAAACAAAAAGTATTGAACAAGCCAGTTAAGGGCTTGGTCAAAATAAAAGGTCATAAATTGACCTATAATTTATTAGTGATGGGAGATACTAGTGTTGTGACATGAGCATCTTATTGTTGTGATTTGTTGGGTTGTGGGTGGGTTACTAATATTGAATAGGTAAGGGCATGGATTCCATGTTGGATGGGGTTGAGTTTTAGAGAGGATGGTTATGGACAAGACTATGTTTACTTGGGGGGCCTTGCATGCTTGGGATGCTTTGTTATTATCTACACTAGGTTGCATATAGGGGTGGGTTGACTCTCTATACTAGAGGTAGATTACTACAAATTTGTGCTTGTTCCATATTTTCATATTTATGCCACTTGTGCAGAGGGAGCTGGTTGAGGACATGCCCTACATAGACAACTATACTGGGATATTGGCATGAGGACCTCTAGGGTACACCCAATTCTTCAAGCATCAACTGGACAAGATGACACAGTTTATATGGAGACTTTATATAGATTTCCTATGGTGGTATGATAATGAGTTCCACCTTTTGTGTTGCAAAGATGAGTGCTATCTAATAGGGCACATAGTGATTGGACACCTAGTGATCAAGATGTACCTCCCAGAGTGTGTATTCTAGTAATTTTGTAAGAGCCAAGATGTGCCTATAGGTCTTGCATTGTTTTTTTTATTTAGGGCAGAGATTAGAGAGTGAGGAGTAATGATTAGGATAGAGGTGGCATATGCACAGTTGGAGGAGCTACAACCTAGGTTATGGGAAGTAGCGATAGATGTGTAACAACATGATATGATTGATGGTTTTCTAAGAATTGACTAAGGTTATTGATAGATCTAGTAATGTTACTACCATGGGCAAGACCCCAAGCAAAGTAGGGTGTAGAGGGGGATGAGGAGGAGGATGACGAAGGTGAGGGTGAAGAGGGGAGAGACAAGGAGGTAGGGATGAGGAGGATGGGGAGGATGAGAAAGAGAATGGGGAGGATGCTGGGGAGGAGGAGGATGATGTGGGGGATGGGGATGATGATGATGATGATGAGGGAGATGATGATGGGGCAGATAATGATGAGGAGGGTGGGGACAGTGTAATGGGGGAGATGATGACAATGGGGATAGAGGGGAGGATGGAGGTGGGGAGGATAATGATGAGGGGGGAGATGATGAGGAGGATAGAGGTGCACATACAATTGAGATAAAATGACTATGATGAGAATGATGAGGATGGAGGTGGGCAAGATGATGACAAGGGGGGAGATGTTGAGGAGGATAGAGGTGCAAATTTTGTAGTGATGGATATAGAGAAGGATCTAGTAGATCACATAAGGGGTATGCTAGTACCAATACAAACAAGGCCTAGCAAGTCAAAGTTAGATATTATGGAGGTGATTATAAGGCTTTGGAGTTAGTTAGAGGAGCACTAGAAAGTGATTGACTGGGTCACATCAAAGAGGGATGCAATGATAACTTCATGGGACTAGTTTACAATAGAGAGGGATACAATAGTGTGGAGGGTAGAGAGAGTAGTGCAAGGGTCTCGAGGCTTTTTTCATAGTATCATGGATCCATCATTATTAGAGTTGGCCACGATGATGGTTGCAACACATGTAGAGATACAATATTGGAGGGATCACTATGAGATGATAGTGCCACCAAAGAAAAGGGTACAGAGCTATCATGTAATGAGGTCTCACTCTTAGTAGACACATAGCACACAGAGTAGTGAATATGTGATAGGCCTAACGAGACCACCACAGAAAGGTGAGAGGTCATCCTCGAGGCTGGGTAGAGGCCGAGAGGATAGGGACAATATAGACTAATATAGACACACTCATGTACATAGTGGCTTCTCTATTCTTTTTTATTCTCTTTCATGGTTCATGCCTACTTGCAATTAGTATTGTTGTAAACCATGATCATGTACTCTAATAAATTTTTTAGATGTTTATGAGATGTAGCTATGTTATGATGACTCTATGAGATGGATTGTGCACATGTTTATATGCTTTATATGGATGCATTCATGCCTTTCTATGTGGACTTTATATGATGACATCATGCATTGGTTTATCACATGTTGTGCTTTAGGAAATGATATCTTTATTTTTCCCTCATGCTTTTCTCATGAAAAGGATGCAAATGAAATGTAACATGGTATGAAATGAATGCTTATAAATGAAATGTAAAATGATGTGAATGTCATGTTAAGATATGCATTTTTTGGACTTTTGACATATGCAAGAATACAAGATGATAATATTTTTGGTGTATTAGAGTACAAGACCATGGTGGTGGTGAATGAGATGGACATTAGAAGATAGGGGAGACAACATAAAGGCCAGTTAATATGGGTGAGGAATTTTTTCTTTCATAAGCTGTGCTATATGTCAAAGGAGCTCTATTTTGATATAGAAAATGAGATGCAATGTATCGTAACCATAAAGGGCCAAAGCAAAAATGCAAGCCTTTTACGTAAATAAAAACGATGATGAAAAAAAATGACCTTGTCCCTCCTAAGGCATACATACATTCCCCAAACTACCAAAGGTACATTCAATAGGTAGAAAACAAAAGATGTTCATGAACCATCCTGACCACTCTGATAGATCAGTTTATATCATCGAGTGGCATAGGAACATGATCGAAGAAAAAAAAATAGTAAAAATAAATCACTCACTAAAAAACATGAGCCAACAACTATTCTTGTCCATTATTACTTATCTTTTAGTGTCTTTAGGTTTTAGTCAGACTTGTGATGTGATAGGTTTTGTGTTGGTTCAGTTGATTGTGATAATTTGGATTGATTGTTGGTGCAAAGTGCTCAGATAGTAGCTTAAGGTGTGATTGTCATTGAGGCATCGTACTTTGAGTTTTAGTCTGCAAAAGTGTGAGTGTTTAAGTAAAAGAGTTGATTATCCATAGACAAGGTTTATTGCAAATTTTTAGTGGGTTTTGTGTTTTTAAGGGTTTTTGAGGATATTTGATGTTTTTTTGTTGCTCATTTCTTTAGGACATTTTATGATTTTTAGGGTTTTTAAGGATGTTTTATGATTTTTAGGGTTTCTTCCAAGAATTTTTATGATTTTTATTGATTTTTAAAAGACATAATTTGAATTTTTAGTGATTTTTTTGGACATTATACGATTTTTAGTGACTTGTTTAGGACATTTTTTGATTTTTAGTGATTTTTTCAAGGAATTTTAAGATTTTTAGTGATTTTTTCAGGATAAGTTATGAATTTTAGGGATTTGTTCAGGATAAGCTATGAATTTTAGGTCTTTTTTTAGAATCATAACTGAATTTTTAGGATTTTTTCAAGATCATAAAGGATTCACAAGTGTTAACTCCAATCCAATGTACGATAATCATAATGGATAACATGTGCTTAGGGACATGGCCCCTAGTTCAATTTCAAACTTGCACATTGTGTAGGTAATATGCCCCCTAAAAAAAACACAAACTATGTACATAGACCAAAGATAGAGTATGTACAGATTGGTGACTCTTGGGTAATATAACAATGGATATTAACTAGTTCGTAGGCCATCATCAAAGAATAGGGATGTCTTGCAATATGAAGGATGTGATCAAGGAATGATAAGGGGGGAAAAAACTAGATGGAATCCTGATACATGGAGGAGCAACAATTGATTACACATGGCACCTGCTTGCTAGGTTTTCACCATGGTACTTGCCCAAAGCACCTGTTTGTCAAGTTTTCACTTTTGGATGGATTTTTTCTCGACTCAAATTTTTATGCAAAGATGTCTATTTTCTAGCTTTTCATCAAGGCATCCATTTTTTCATGACTTTTTTCACTTTTTTGCTTTCTTTTTTCATGAAGTTTTGCTTTTTTAAATTTTTTCTCAAGACTTTTTGCCATTTTAAATTTTTTTTTTTTTAGGAATTTAAGAAAAAAATAAAGTATACTACTTTTAGAGATGCATTCTATTGATGGACACATGCAATGATTCACCCTCTGTAAGTGCAGCTTGATATACTCCAGACCCAAATGTTGTAGTGATTACATAGTGTCTTTTCCAATTTTGTTCAAATTTGCCTAGTTTCTCTCTATTTTGTTGAGTCTTGTAGTTTATTTTCAGGACCAAATCACCGACCTCAAATTTTATTTTTATAGCTCCCTTTTATTCTATTATGGTAAGCTTGCAGATGTGTCAAGATGGCTCACCTCCTCTCGTCTAGCATTTTAAGTTCATGTAGTCTAGATATTCTATAGTTTTCATCATCAACAAAATCTTGTAGGGATACTCTCAAGAATGGAATTTCAATTTCAATAGGAATTATGGCCTCAATGTCATAGACTAAAGAGTATGGTACCGTGCTAGTGGGAGCACACACACTTGTTTTGTATGCCAAATGAGATGGTTTTAATTGTGAGTGTTAGTCTTGACCAGAGTAATTGACAATCTTTTGGAGGATCTTAACATTGGTCTTATTAGATGCTTATGCTTAGCCATTGACCTGTGGATTTTCAATGCTATCATATTTAGGGTAGATTTTGTACTTCTCACAATGTTTATGGACATCCTTATTTTGGAATGAACTACCATGATCAAAAATAATCGCCAAAGGGACTCCATAGAAGCATATGATATAGTTTAGGATGAACCTTGAAATCTTCTTTCCAGTAGTGAAGGTTAGAGGGATGGCTTCAAACCACTTGGTAAAATATTTAGTTGCTGTGATAATGAACTTATGGCCATCAAAAGAAGGAGAAGAAATAGCTTTGATGAGATCAAATGGTCATTTTGAAAAGGGCCATGGAGAGATAACTAGTTGAAGTTCTTGTGCCAATGCATGGATCAAATTACTATGAATCTAGCACTTATGACATGTTTTGGAAAAATTATATGCATCTTGTTCCATGATGTGCTAATAATATCTAGGTTTTACCAGTTTCTTTGCTAGGCTCAAACCATTGCAATGGCCTCCACATATACCTTTTGTGTAACTTGTATAAGATAGTTTTAGCTTCTTGACAGTCAAGGCATCTAATAAGGGTTTGGTCAAAGGATCTCTTATAGAGGGTGTCACTAATGATCATGTATCTAGAAACTTGGTAGATAAAGGCTTGTTGCTCATTCTTGGATAAGTTGGGGGGTAGAATTTGGGCATGGAGATAGTCATAAATTTCTTGATACCAAGGGGAATTGGGACCAACAAGTTCACACATTAACTCAAATTGACAGAGCTCAAATGCCAAAATCAAAAGTTTGTCTGCAAGAAACTTACAATGTTCCACATTTTGAGGCATATCAATCATAGATGTAATAGTGGCCATAGTGTTAGCTTTCTTTTTGTGTATTCTTGGGAGCTGATAAAAAGAGACAGTGACAAATTTAAATTTGAGAAAATCTTCCATCTATTTGTAGGGCATTAACTTGTCATCTTCGGTTTGATAGTCATCATTGAGTTTTCAAATGACTAACTAGGAATCACCATAGAGTTGTAAATATTATATGCTCCATTGGATAGCTATCTTCAATCCTATTAGCATTGCCTTGTATTATTCTATGTTGTTTGTAGAGCTAAATACTATCCAATATGGCTCAAGGATTATATCTCTTTGGGATGCGACTAACATGATGCCATCTCCTGAACAATTTCTTGTATGTGAGTCATTATAGTAAATCTTCCATTAATTAGTGATATCCATGTTAAAGGAAACTTCATCTCAAAAATCTATCAACATAGGATGATCATCTATTATGGGTGCTTCTGTTAATTGATTAACTATCACTATCCTTTGATTGATTTTTTTATCAACATATTCTATGTCAAATTCACTAAGTATAATAACCCATTTGGATAAGTGACCTATAAGAGAAGATTTTCTTAGGAGATATTTTAATGGGTCAATCTTAGAGACAAGCTAGGTTCTCTAATGTAGCATGTAGTGTCTTAGATTTTGAGTTGTAAAGACGACATCAAATAATTCTTGTTCAATGAGTAAATAGTTTAGTTTATATCCCATAAGTGTTCTAGTGATGTAATAAATGGCTCTCTCTCCCCCTTGTTCATCAATTTGTGGTAAGAGAGCTTTGAATAGTGTTTCTATAGAAGATATGTGCAAAATATAGGGCTTTCCTAGAATAGGAGCCATTAAAAATTGTGGATGTAGAAGATAGTCTTTAATTTATTGAAAAGATTCATCACACTCATTTTTTCATTGAAAAGATACTCCCTTATGTAAGAGATGTTGAAATGAGTGACATTAGTTGGCTAGTTGTGCAATGAATCTATTGATAGACTATAATCTCCCTTGTGGACTTCCTAATGTTTTTAGATTTGTTGGAGGTGGCATGTCAAGTATTGCTTTCACTTTTCTACGTCAACCTCAATGCCTTATTGAGAAACAATATACCCTAGGATCTTTCCTGAGACAACTCTGCATACACACTTTTTGGGATTTAATTAGAGCTTATAGCTTTCCATTTTGTTGAATATTTTTTCTAGGGTTCCCAACTGATCAGTTCTTCTAGGGGATTTTCAAAGTAGGTCATCTACATAGTCTTCCATTAGGATGTGTATTTACTCATGGAAGATAGTAGTCATTTCTTTGGTATGTTTCCCAACATTTTTAAGGCCAAAAGGCATGACATTCCAAAAATATGTTGCTTGAGGAAATGTGATAGTTATTTTGTGTTGATCTTCA
The DNA here is from genome assembly GCA_028749045.1 of Cupressus sempervirens. Taxonomy (NCBI): domain Eukaryota; kingdom Viridiplantae; phylum Streptophyta; class Pinopsida; order Cupressales; family Cupressaceae; genus Cupressus; species Cupressus sempervirens. The sequence continues at coordinate 173,147,372 of CM053793.1, forward strand.
AGAGCTATTTTGATCTGATTATATTGAAAGAAGCTATCCATCAGTGATGACATATAATATCTAGTTTGCATGTCTCCAATAATCTCTATATTTAGCAATGGGAAATCATCTTTAGGACATGCATTATTGAGGTCACAAAATTTTGTGCACATTGCAATGCCCCTAGAGTGTTTTCTTATAGGTACTAGATTGAATATCCACTCTATGTAGTCAATGGTTCTTATGAAGCCTCCATCCAATAGTTTCTTCAATTCTGCTTTGACAAGGAGAGCTACTTGGGGATGCATCTTCCTCAACTCTTTTTATTATTGGTTTCACTCCTAGTTTTAATGGTAAGTGATGAATGATAGTTCAAGATCTAATCCTAGCATGTCTGCATAAGACCATGCCAAGTTTATCTACTTCTTGTAAAAGAATCTACAAACTCATCCTTTTCTTCTGTTGATAATGAGGCTGCAAAATGTATGATCTTAGGGTTGTTAGGTGTTCCTAGATTTATCTCTTCTATCATCTCAATAAGAAACGTCAATCCTTGTTTTAGCAAGGGTATGTCTAATCTTCCATCCTTAGGTGTCTTAGAGAGGTTTTCACCCTTGGATATGTCTTTTATTTTTACTTTTTCGTGGTCTAATGAAACCTTTCAGTTTTCACCAAGAGACCTACTTTCATCATCTTTTTCTATTTTTCCAACTTTGTGACTGAAAGATGGAGTTGAATCCCCAGAGTATGCCATAACGTTTAGGTCAATGTAAAATCTTGACTTGTGGTCTTCTTGTGGCATATTATCATGGAGTTCAAAGAACTCTATGATTGCATCATTATTTTAAAACTAATCAAAGGTGGGCGGTTCTTGTTGGTCCCAATCAATGAGTTCGAGGTAAACTAGGGAAATACCATCATCTATCTTAAATAATATTTGGTCAAAGGAAAACATATGCATGTCACTGTCATATGGATCTTGAGCTGCATGTTTGGAGGCTAGAGGACTTGGTCCCATCATATTTCATCACAAGATTCTTGATGAGTTGAAGGCTTAGTTGAAGTTCCAATGATATGTTTATCCTATACTGGTAGTTCATCAATATCAATGATGTTTCAAGGCTGTAGGAACTATCAGGATCATAAATGTTGGGTTTGGTTTCTTTGGTTTCAGGTTGGGTGTTCTAAGATTCACTTTCATTGTTCACAACATTCACATTTTTAAAGGGGGTGACTTAGTATTATGGAGGCCCAATAAAAATGGCTTGAATCCAAGTCCCAGGCTATGAGGTCATCCTTCTACAATAATAGGTTCAGTAATGCCTTGTTTTTGAGGTCCCAAGCCACTACATCTATCACATCCCTTTTTCTGCATGATGGTAAATCCTAGCCCATACATTTTTGGTGATATCTAAGTAAGTCCTTGTTCTTCCTTAGTCTTTTCAATCCATGTAGATGTGTTCTCTTAAACATGTCCTTCATGTAGGCTACCTCCACTAGTTAAATTCACATAGGGTTTCTTTTGTGATTTAAATTTAGACTTGATCTACATAAGTTGTGGTTTTCCATATGATTTGGGAGAAAGAGGGAGTTTCCCAATGTGTAAGTCTTGTGACATGGAATATTACCACATCCTTGGTCTTGAATTTTGAGCTTTCCTTTGGATTTGGTTGCAAGCTTAGCCAATTTGACATACTTAGAGGAATCAAATGCTTTTGCCTCAGCATTTACCAGAACCTTACATGCGATGGTTCCTCTAAGGCTAGCACAGAATTGGAAGGGATCAGGATCACCAGGAATAGTAACCTCTACATTGTTATAGGAAAACTTTAGACATTAGTGATATGTAGAGGGTACTTCTTTCATAACATGAATCCAAGGACATCCTAGTATCATGTTATAGTTCATCTCTAATTATCTAGGACTTGGAATAGTGTGTTTTCAATAGCTAGGCCAACTCTGATATGTAATATAATGACACCCTTGGATAATTGTTAACCATCACCATAGGCCTTTATTGTGATTATATGGGAGGGATCCACATCTTCTTTAGAGTAACCAAGACCCTTGATAACTTTAAGGGTACAAATGTTTAGTCCTACTCCACCATCTATCAAGACATGCCTGACCTTGACATTATGGATAAAGATCTCAAGATGAAGGGGATCATTGTGATTAGTTTTATCTTTATGGATAGCTTGGGGTGAAAAGGTTATATATTATGATGTGGATAAGGTTGCAACCATGGCCTAGAACTAGGCAACATCAATGTTATCTAGAACTACTGACTCTTTTAGAGCTTGATCAAGGATCTTCTAATGCTAGGGAGATGAACACAACAAATCTAGGATGGATATTTCTATAGGTTATTTCAAATCTTTCCATAAAAGCTATGATTAGAAGTAGGATCAATAGGTTTACTAGGGGTCATAAGCTTAAAAAATGTTGTAGATTTGACTGGGGATCCATGCAAGGTAAGCCTAGTGCATCACATAGTGATAGTGCAACAAGGATCGTAGCCTTTTAGAGTGAATATGGACACAAGTGATTTAGACTCACTGAAGTAGTTGATGGTGTAGTGATATCCAATGCATGTGTAATTAACATTAGCTTGTGAGTTTGACTTTGAACTAGAGGATTTTCCTTTGTCATCACTTCCCAAAGGATCTTTGAAAATAGTGTGATTAGAATTTGATGAAAATAGTGAAGGGTCTATATAGATTACATCTTCATTGATAAGGTCTTGGATTTCATGCTTAAGTTGGAAACATGAAATGGTTTTGTGTCCTTTGGTGCAATGGTAATCACAGAATTTGTTGTCATCCTACCAAGAGGGTTTTGTTGTTGGTTCATCTTTGATTTGGGGTAACTACAATAAGTTATTGCTAATTAGTTGTTGAAATTTAGTCTCAAGAGGCATCTCTAAGGGTGTGAATTTCCTATCTTTATTTCTAGGATGTCTTCGAAGTCTGTCCCACATAGAGATATCATTCGTCTATTGTTGAGGTAACCTTTTTTTAGGAGTTTGTGTACTTGTAGGATCTACACCTTTAAGAGTTAGTTAAGGTTGGGCTATGCTAATTTTTCTTGCATCAACAATACCATCATTGGTTACAATCTTATTCTTGGAGAAAATATTTGCTTTATCATTAGATGAGTTTGTGTTGGTGTTTTCCTTGTTTTTTTTTAGGATTCCTTTATGAATTAGGGCATCTTCAATGCTAGCTCCCTTTTTCATCAACTTGGAAATAGTTCTTCGAATTTTGATCTCATGTTCATACATTAGGTGAGGGACTAGGTTTTCGATGCACAGTTTGACCCTTTGCTCGATGCAATAAAACCATCAAGTAATGTATGTGGGGTTTCATATGATCCTTAGTAATTATTTTAGGAAACCTTGAACCTCCACAATAAAATATTTCCATCCACTGTCTGACCATTTGGTTGTGACATTTTCAAGGGTCTTTTTGGTATTTAACCAAGGATTGGATGAGACCAAAACTAACAAAGGCACACTCTAGTAACTTGGAGATAGATGAAATAGTTTCTCTATTGATAGATAGAACTAGTTCCTCATTCCTATTTAGTATACTCTTTGGTATGTGCAGGATCATGGTCAACCAAACTATGCTCTTAAGTGACAATAAAAAAATCAGCAAATCAGGGTTATGTCAACTTGACATGCAATTTTCAACTTTTTATAAATTTTATATCAAAAAGTTTAGAGAAAATAATCTCTATGAAATTTAATTTACTTTCTAAACTACTAGGCCTTATCTTTAAAAAAATTAAAAGATTAATTGGTCAAAATTTTGAAATTTAATGTAATAGTACAAAAATTTCAAGCCAAAAATAAGTAGACATATGTCTTACCACCTTAATCAAAATCAATGATAATATTTTTTAATAATATTATATATATAAGAAGTAGACTCATGTTTGGATGTGACACATATTTTTGGGTATTTTTATTTTAAATAATTAATTAATTATAAATTTTCTACTATAATATTTTTGGAAGAAAAAATTTCTCATTCCTAACCACCTTAACTAATTCAAAACCCTCCAAAATTTATAGTAGAAGAAACATAGAATGTGGTGAATCTTTTGGATTTCAAAAATGTTGTATTTGAAAGTTATGGTTGTTTTTCAATTAGTGTGTCAATCAACACTTTATACATAACTCCATTAGAAAATAAGTAATAATTACTTACTGAACTCATAATTTGACCAACCTAATATTTATGGAAAGTTAAGAACATTCATAAGAAACCCTTTCCATTTCATCAAATTTGGGTGAAAAAAGTTGCCAGCTACATGTTTGAAGTAAAAAACACACAAGAACATGTAAAATACACATTTTTGAGTCATTTTAAAAGTTAACCATGTAGAGCTGGTATTCAAAGATATATTAGGCCTTATAAAGGTATTAATTTTTTGGTGTGGTATCAAGATGGGTGTGATAAAAGTTGGAATATATTTTCAAATGCTTTGAAGCATTTCAAAAACTACATAACTTTAGATTGCCACTTGTTGGTACACCATGATCATTCACATACCGATCTTGGTTTTTATATCATAGTGATCAATACAAAGTTGAAACAATTATGGGAATAACAATGCAAGGGGAAAAGTGTTTGCTTCAAGGATGTTGCTTGTCAGGACCACTAAACACCCCTTAACCTTAGCTTAGTCAAGGAATTTTTTTGGAATTTCTCAAACCGAACTCCCATCAAATTGGTATTAGAAATTATAGGATTTTTGCATTCAAGATAGGAAACATTTCCAAAGAAATGAATGAACTCATTTTAACATAAATCAAAAGACATTCTGAATCATTCTCCCAAATGAAAAATGACAACACAAAAGGAGAAAAGAGAAAAATTTCACATTCTCACCTGTAATCTATTGAAAACTAGAACACTTCATTTCTTCTCCCATTGCTCAACCCTTGAATTACCTTAGAGTAGGATAGGAAAAATGAACTTTAAACTTGGGATAAAAAGGAAAGCTAACATGTGGGAGAAAGTGCCACCAAATTATGAGTCATTTATGGTGAGACTACTACAACTAGTATGCACGCTTCAAAGAATTATGATACTTATACATTAAATTCTCACTTTAAGGAAAATTTCATTTCAATCATCATTATTCATCTCACAACACTATTCGGCTCCTGAACAAAAGATTTACCCCATTCCACTCATGCTACTAGCTCATTACTGATATAGGCTGATAATAATTTAGATAAGATGCTTACATCATCAACTGGATGTCACCTTTGACAACTTAGAAACAACTTTCTTTTCAAAAGTCTACAATACTCCCGAATGTAGTTCTTAGTATTGGAACTACTTGGAACTACTTTAAACTGAGGTTAAAAGTGGTTCAAAAGGAAGTCAATGGTGCACTTGATAGGTTCCACCTAGAAGATAAATAGTTAGTCTTAAACCTTTGGTTGAACTACTTTGAACTACTTTGAATTGAATTTAGCAAAAAACTAAATAGAATGTTCTTGGAGAAGAATTTGAAAAACTAGTATAGTTGGCAAGTGTTCTAAATGAGCTTTCCAATGATATAAAGAATGCCAAAATCAAAGATATGATGATCAAGATATGTCTCTTGGAGTAAATAAATGGACTCCTAATTTTTAAAACATTGAAAGCCATTAAAAAGTAGTTTCGATATAAAATTTTATAGTTTCTATTGAAAAAATATGATTACTTGCTATCAAAATTTTTTGGGCAAACAATTTGTCTTTCATGATTTTGGAGGAATTTCTTCCTCTGAAAAAGTGTAACCCAATATTTTGAGTTCACCCGTATCAAAACTAAAAGTAACATATACCACTATGATGGACTTGGAAGCATCTTTCCAATGATATCTAATTTGTAGAAAATAGAGTCTGTACGCTCATTATATGAACAAAAATGTGAATTTGGGTCAAAACATATCCAGAAGGGTAGCATGAGTGGTGATGCAAGTGTTGACATGGCATTGATGTTAGCAAGTGATGAGCCCAAATTTGATTGTCAAATAGTCATTCAGGAAAAAAAAGCCTATAAATGTCCCCTATGAAAAAAATGCAAGTCTCTCTAAAGGACAAGAATGCCAGAACATGGGCCAGTGCCACAAAATATTTTTGGTGGCCAATAATTTTATACGTGTTGAAAAAATGCTTTAAAAAAGGCAAAACCATTTGGGTTTAAAAAGAACCACTCCAAAGAAAGGTTAGAAAACCACTATATCTCAAAAAATACTAGAAACCCTCAAAAGGAAGTTAATAGAAATAGCCAAACTACCTTTAGATGTTTTATCCCACCCATATGTAAAAATATTGTCTAAACCAAACTATTGTTAAATCACAAATCCGCCTTTACAAAGCCACAAACTATAGGTGTATTGCCACATGCCAACAAAAATGTGTGCATGGGATAGAATAACATGTATGGGCTCCCAAATTTTTGGATGGATGCCAATGACTAGAAGGAGGAAAAAAAAATGAGGGTGTGGCTCATAACTAAGCTAGCAGCACAGTAGGAATAGGGACTCGTGCCCAATAAAATGCCCTCCACACAAAAAATTGGCTCCTCATGCCCCAAAAAAGAGGTCAATTTTCTTTCCAAATTTTCATCCAATAAATACAAAGGATCTTACATTGAAAAACCTGCAATAGGTAGGTATGGGGTACAAAAATACTAACTTGTTTGAAAAAATCCTTATTAAAAATGCATGCACCTTTTGTGATAAGGGTTGAAATTTTTTTTTTTGGTTTAAAATAAACAAAAGAATCATCATTTTAGAATTATATTTGTTTTAAAAATAAATTAAGTAAATCTCTACCACAATTTTATCTTGGGCTACAAATTTTTCCCCTCATATTTCCACATCGTCCAAGCTAGAGAAAATCTATATGGAAATATGAGATTTTGAGCACTCTGAGCTCAAATCTAATGTCCATTTGGTCTCAAGGTGCTCCAAAAAATAGGTTCATCTATACTCAATACAAAAAACTTCTCACAATTGAAACCCTCTGAAAAACAAAATACTAATATGAAAACCAAGAGAAACCTCTCTGAAATAGAATAGTGGAGTGAAGATCTAGAGCTTTGATACCATATTGGGCTTGATGAGAGATCAACCCCGTAGCTTCCAAGAATTTGTTGCATGCAAATACATATCATAGAAAGAGAGGAGCAACAGTTGTAGAGGCTAGAATTCCCAGATCCACAAGGGTGACATTCTTGATGAGAAAAAAGTTAAATTTCTATTATCAAAAGTCAATGAATTACTTAATTACAAAAAGATGAATCCTTATAAAGGAGATCAAAACCCTAAAAGGTAAAACCTAAGTTGCATTATACTAATTGATAAAAGATTTAATTATTAGATGCCTATAATTTAGCTTAAGTAAAGAGTTAAATAGAAAATATCTAATTACTCTAACAGTTCTTTTCATTGATTTTGCTATAGTTATTATTTGAATTGAATATCAGCTTGGATGGCTACACTAAGGAAACAAAATAGATGTTTTCAATTTGTTTACTCTTTTTACCTAATAGCTCCTAGCAAGTAGTAGACATTTTTTGTATATTATTTAAGGTAGTAAAATAGTCTCCTAGTCCATAAAAGGCTTGTCTTGATTGTTATGGTAGGTTTTCTCCAAGATTAGATAGAACTCATCTTTAGTCAGCTTCTCTACAAACTAGTCTTCCTCACCAGAGTACTTTTCAAATAAAATGTAAGGGGAACTTGCTCCCCTTTTTTATGTATTATTCTCTAGTAAGAGATTATTTGTAATTCCTTCATCAACATGTAACAACTTAAGCTCATTAATATGGTTCTAAAGCTATATAAAAGAGGGTATACACTCTTCAAGTTCATATTCAAGTAATTTATACTTATATAAGACTTTAGTCCTAGGCTACACTGGAGATTTTCTTAACCTTGTTCTTTCTCCCTTAGTGCCAACACTTGAATGGGGTATTTGTAGATATTTTGAAATTAATTAAAAAGGGCACTTGTCTCTTATTGATAAAGAATTAAAATAATAATAATTGTATATTGGATAGGTATGACATTTAATGTAAAAATCATAATTTTACAATACCATAATACAAATTAGATGAGTTTATAAGATTGATTATATAGGTTAATATTATTTTAAAAATAGTTAACCAATATTTTATTATGGTCATCAACAAAAATCACTAAGAACTGATTAATTATAAATTTTCCCTTCAAAATTATCTTTCTAAATGATAATTTAAAAGTATTAAACTTACACTCAAATTTATTCAAATTCTAATAAAAGTAAATATAATTACTTTAAAAGAACCATTTATATAATAATGGTAAGATGTTATTCAAAAATACAATAATACCAAAATATTAGAAACTTGTAGCCTTTCCATCACTTGGAGTTGATACTTTTGTTATTTGGATTGGTCCATCTCCACTTAAATTATTCCCTTTCTTTAACATATGTTTTATGTTGGGTGATGGGATAATTTGTTGCTGAAGGTAGAGGTTACATTGAGAGAGAGAGAGAGAGAGAGAGAGAGAGAGAGAGAGAGAGAGAGAGAGAGAGAGAGAGAGAGAGAGAGAGAGAGAGATCCCTTAGTTATTATTTAAATGTTACAAAGTATAGACCTAGAGTTAGGGGAGAGAGGAGAAAGTGAGAAAAAAGAAGGTATGGAGGGAGGACAAGTAGATGGCTTTAGATATTAGTGAAGAGAAAAGAATGAGATAGAGAGGTAGTGAATGAACAATAATATTAGTAAGTGCTTAATGTCAAATATCCAAACCATAGTAATAAAATTTGTACTCCTATTTACTTTTCTACTATTTATTTTTATATTGAACTCCAATTTCTATTATCTTCAAATGATTACTAAAACTTGACAAATAGAGAGAGAAGGGTGGGAGGATATATATTATGATCAAATTTTCCACATCAATAACACAGTGACATCATTTAATAAATGTGAAAGCATCAACATAATGCTTTCACCTTTCCAAAGCTTCAATACTAGTATTAATGACTTAAAAGGAATAAAACTTACTTTACTAATCTTGTGACACTAAAAGTACCATTTATATAATAATTGTAAGATCGGATTTGAAAATACAATAATACCAAAATATTAGAAAAGAAAACCTATATTATCTTAGATTCATCTATTTGGCTCATGAGTTCTCAAGTCTTCAACATCTAATAATGATTGAAAAGAATTCCTAGATACTTTCCACTGCTTTCATTTGACTGCTAATTTTCCCACTCATATCTTTTTAAGAAGATCAAATACTTTGTTATAGTTTGTAGCTCAATTTATGCCTTCTAATGATTCTCTTACTCTAAATGTACTCTTTTAGTTTTTAAAAAATTACTTAAACTAATTTAAAAACAACTTTGAAAATTATTGTTAAGTGTTTATAGATCTCCTCCATTTCCTCCATTACTTTCATTTGGCTATTAATGTTTCCACTCTAACTTCTTAGAAACTCTTTAATAATTTTAGGTGTCTATATTTTACAACTATAGCTTCTATGAAACCAAAATACTTTTGATGCAGTTTATTAAAATACTCTACATTCTATGTACATTAATCATTTTAAAATTAACATTATTTATTACAAAGTATGTATAATTTTTAACAAAAATATAAATGCAATAAAAAATTTATAACTATTCAAGAATGTTCTTATATTACTCTAGAAAATGCAAACTTAAAATTAAATAGTAACATAGTTTATTATAGGAAAAACATTAAAAATAAATAGTTTGTTATGTAAATTAATAGAACTTGATAAATCTAACTGCAAATTTCTAAATTTTGTCTCTATTATTGTTTTCACTATTCCTAGCTAAATCTTTTTTTATTTGTTTAACCTATATTTGTGTCTTCAAAATTGTTCTTATCTAGATCATAACATTCTCAAATTACTAGTTCCCTTACAATTCAAATTCAACAATCATCTAGATCACTTGATCACTCATAGAGAGAGAGAGAGAGAGAGAGAGAGAGAGAGAGAGAGAGATATTGAATTAACATAAATTAACCATAACCCAAATTATATTATGACATAATTTAACATAAAAATTATTTTCCTAGACCTAATTGAAAACAAAACTTTGCATGAAACCAAATTTAATACTAACCCTATCTATAATTGAAAATTATACTATATTGAACCCTAACCCACACATTAAATTAGTAATTTAATCTAAAACTCTATGTGTAGTTCTATATTAATCCTAGAAAAATTAAATTCTAAATATAATATAGACATGAATACAAAGCCAAATCATAATTTTATTCCTATAGATTTTGTTAGCATTAAACCACAGACAGAAAATAACAATTACATGCAAATATAACCAATAACAAAAAATAAAAGATCACACAGAAAAGAACACAAGACACCAAGATTTAATGTGGTTCATCCAATCCCTGGGCTACATCCACCAAACAGCAAGTTCGATATTATTACGATCTAGTAAGTATTACCTGAATACAATATGTAATCCCTTACAGCTCAATACCGCTACAAGAACCAATTTTGCATCACAACTATGGACCAATCCCTAACCCTAAGGTCTTTTATACAAGTATTTTTATGAAGTATATAAAGTACTTTCCTGATCAGTCACCACAATCTAACAATCTCTCACTTGGGGACTAATTAGACTCCACACTAAACAACAATCTCCCACTTAGAGACTGATCCTGTAGCTATACTGCTACCACATGGGGTTCCCACTAGATCAAACCACCCTAGACTCTGCTATTCCTTTATTCATATTCAGTCGAGAAGACCAATCAAAGTTGAAGATGATTTTAGCTTCTCCCTTGTCACTACCTTTGTTAACATATCTGCTGGATTGTCATTTGTATGGATCTTCTCCAGCTTTAACTGTCCATCCTCCAAATTTGACCAAATGAAATGGTACTGTAACTGTATGTGTTTGGTCTTTGAATGCAGAGCTGAATTATTTGCAAGATGAATGGCACTTTGACTATCTGTAAACAAATAATTATCCTTTTGAGGGTGTCCCAATTCTTCCAAGAAGAACTGGAGCCATATCATCTCCTTGGATACCTTTATAGTAGCTAGATACTCTGCCTCTATAGTGGATAAAGCATTAACTTTTTGTAACCTAGAAACCCAGCTCATGGCTACCCCACCAGTACTCCACCTGGTATCAATATCCCCTACCAAATCTGAGTCAACATAGCCCTGCAAATCAGTAGTAGAGCCCCTAAAGTGTAAACACTTATTGGATGTTCCTCTCAAATATCTAAGAATCCATTTGACTACATTCCAATGCTCAATTCCTAGATGACTCATAGACCTACTAATGACTCCCACTACATGTGCAATATCTGGCCTAGTACATACCATAGCATACATCAAGCTTCCTACAACTGAAGCATAAGGTACCTTGGACATCTTATCCTCCTCTTCTTGTGTCTCGGGATACATCTCCTTAGTCAACTTCAAATGATTAGGTAAAGGTGTGCTGACAGCTTTAGCATTTTCCATAGAGAAACGTTGCAACACCTTCTCAACATAATCAACCTGAGATAGTGTCAATGTTCTATTCTTCCTATCTCTACAAATTTTCATACCAAGGATTTTTTGTTTTACCCCCAAATCCTTCATAGCAAATGCATGTGCTAACTAGCATTTCAGCCCCTTAATGTGATGCTTGTTAGACCTGGCTACAAGAATATCATCAACATATAAACATAAAATAATGTAGCTATCATCATCCAACCTCTTAAAATAAACACAATGATCTAAATGACACATATTGCATCCATGCTCATACATAAAATTGTCAAATTTCAGATACCATTGTCGAGGTGCTTGCTTCAAGCCATATAAACTTTTCTTCAATTTGCACACTAAGTTCTCCTCACCTTTGACTACAAATCCCTGTGGCCGAGCCATTTATATCTCTTCATCCAAATCACCATGAAAGAAGGTTGTTTTGACATCAAGATACTCTAAATGAAAATCTTCATTAGCCACAAGACTTAAAATAGTACAGATAGAAGTCATTTTAACAACAAGAGAAAATATCTCACCAAAATCAATGCCCTTTTTCTATGCAAATCCTTTCACAACTAACCTAACTTTAAATATTTTCTTACCTCCTTCCTCTTCTTTCAACCTGTAAACCCACTTATTCTATAAAGCTCTTTTACCTACAGGCAACTTGCATAAATCCCATGTCTTATTCGTCAGCAAAGAGTTCATTTCTTCCTTCATTGCAGACTCCCACTAAATCTTAGTATCCACCTGCCCAATTTCATCATAACATTTAGTTTCACCAGCATCAGTAAGTAAAATAGAATACAAAGAGGGAGAAAATCTTTCTAGAGGTCTAATTTATCTTGTTGACTATCTAACATTCAGTGGTGTGTGTGGTATTTTTTGGTGTGGTTGTTGCACATCATGAGGAATGGCTGGAAAATCAGCTTGTGGAGTATCATCAAGCACTATGTAATCATCTTCTTTCTTCTCATGTTGCTGCAACAGATCTTTGTACAACACTTTCTCATTGAATATGACATCTGTGCTTCTTACAATTTTTTGATTTTCAAAATTCCAAAGCCTATAACCAAATTCATTAATGCCATATCCAAA